>CM019041.1:11663639-13078896 GCA_009664405.1 Drosophila bifasciata
GAAAAATTTATTTAGACCAAGGCATAATTATACAAATTGGGAATGCAATTAAATTTAATTGTTCCAACGTTGCCGAGACACTCGTTGCTCTTTCTCTCTGCTTCTCTCTTTCTATCTCTCTGTCTCTCTCTATGCCCAAGTGTGTGTGTGTGTGTGTGTGTATTGCATGTGTGTGTGTGTACCCACTTGTTCTGTTCCACTTCCCCCTCCCACAGCACCCTTAGTCAATGAAATGTAAAAACGTTTTAAGCACGAACCTTATCTTGCTCCGTCCCAGAGTCGCCTCTGAATCTCTCGCCCTCTCCCTCCCTCTCACACTACGTCTATCTGCTGACGGTACAAGTACGCGTAAGCACCGTAAATAAAACAAGAAGAAATTATAACTGTCGAGCACTGGAAGGCACTGGAAAGAAGTGCAAACGGTGAAATAACTCAGCAATGGGTAGCAGCAACTATTCAAGGGAAAAAGGCCTAGGCCTCTGTCTCAGCCCCTGCAGCTTCAGCTCCAACCTCAACCCCTGCAGCACCAGCTTCTGCTCTGACTCCAAAACCAACACACACACACACACAACGAAACAATGAAACAAAAAACATATTTTAATGATACATGGCGGCGGAGCACAAGAACGACCGACAGACAGACAGACAGCAGGAGGAGGTCTGTAAGAACATTATAATGAGGCACAAAAAGTGGCAAGACAAATCGCAGGACATGACCCAACAACTACAGGGACAGGCACAGGGAGAGGCACAGGCACAGGGACAGATCGAGCTGCCTGACCAGGAGCGTCGCTCAAGGAAGGAGAGTTGGCCAGAAAAAAAAAGGATTCTCTGCCTCACATTTCCTTGGGCATAAAACATATCTTCGGGCTTTAGATCGATTATAGTTGTGCAGTTTCTAACCGATGTTTGATCGTAATATCAAACAATTAGCTACGCTAAAGTATCACAGTTCCATAGAAGTAAAAGTAGAAGTAAAAGTGGAGAAACCATCACCATCACCATCTCTATGCTCTTCTGCTCTCTTCTTTCCTTCCCTTGTGCTTTCTCCTCTGATGCTCTTTGCTTGCTGCATTTAGTGGCCTATTCAGAGTGACAGTTTTGCTCTTATCGTGTTTGGTTTACGCCCCGCTGCACAGTGCACAGGAATATGGAGCACCCGCTGTCCGCCAGGGCCAAAGACATGGACAGACTTGGGCAGCAGGAGGAGGAGCGACAGGAGTGGCAGCAGCAGCAGCAGGAGCGACACGGCAAAGAAAAGAAAACAATGGAAAGGATAGAGTAAGGGTTCGTGGCATAATATCTTAATTATTTCTTTACATGTGTTTTAATTTTTAGTAAGCACTTGGCTCACCTACCCCCGTCCCCGCTTCATCCTGGGCTGCTGCCATACACTAGCAATGCTTGGAATTTCAGTCACGTGTTGCAAGTAATCCCCAGCAACGCCCCTGCCGCCAGCCTCCAGCCCCAGCCCCAGCAGATTCCAAAGGCAACAGATGAGAACGTTCCATGGGGGGCAAAGGGGGCCCGGCACGGGGCATGGGGCATGTGAGAAGGTTCGTCGCTGGCTGGCAAAGGTAAATGCCAAAGTAACTAACTGTGTATGCACTCGAGCAGCCGAAGCTGGAGAGGATTTGCAGAGGCAGAGGCAGTGCCAGTGCGAGTGCAAGGGCGAGCGGAAGTGGGAGTGGCAGTGGCAGTGCGAGTGGAAGTGGAAGTGGGAGGACAGTCAGCTAACCAGCTCATTTGCAGACTTGCCTTTGCACTGACAAGCCAACGTTTATGCGCTACGAAAAGCGATGGAAAGCGCCACTTGAAGCCCAAACAGTGTTGTATAATTCGATACGAAATGGAGTATCTATAGGTATCTGAGTATATTTGTAGAAATTTACTGCCATCGTTTATTCGATACGAAAAGAGCATGGGAAGCCACTTGTAACCCAAACAGTGTTGTATAATTCGATACGAAATGGAGTATCTATCGGTATCTGAGTCCATTTGTACCAATTACCTGCCATAGTTTATGTGCTACGAAAAGAGCATGGAAAGCCACTTGAAACCCAAACAGTGTTGTATAATTTCATAAGAAATGTAGTATCCAAAGGTATCTGAGTATATTTGTACAAATTTACTGCCATCGTTTATGCGCTACGAAAAGAGCGGCAGAGGCACTTGTAACCCAAACAGTGTTGTATAATTATAGTAAAAATGTAGTAGTATCTGTAAAATGTTAGAAAATACAACTTTACTACAACTAACTACCCCACAGCTTTGTCTCTGCTACTCTCCTGCTCCCTTCTACTTTACGGATAATTTTCCAATATATTTTATTAAAATCTTTGTCTGCGCATAAACGTCTAGGAGCTGTCAAGAACCCCCATGCCCACACCGCCCAACACTTGTGCCGAGTTTTCTCAATTACTTGGGCAGGGCCTCAGTCTCAGCATCCAGCCGTCGACTACGACGACGATGGGTAGTATGTGGCCCTGGTTCTGGTACTGGTTCTGGTCCTTGCCCGCCCCACTCTGCGTATGTTGATTAAACTTAAGAGTAGAATAGGAAACTATGGAACTGTCTGCGTGTGTGTGTGTGTGTGTGGGTCTCACTTGCTGGCATTCCCTCTGTTTGTATTAATCCAACATAATTAAGAAATTTAATTAAAGTGCAGCCACGCTCTGAATGTGAAATAGCTATGCTAGCACCAAAAAATAAGGGAGAGTGGTAGTGGAGGGGTTGCTATACCCCCCCCCAACGCACCGTATCCATATCTAAATCGAGGCTGGCTCTGTCTCCTGGATCGTGTGTGTCGTAATGTGACGTGTATCAGAAAATATGTTCACATTTCAAAAGAAATTCTCCCAAAAAGATAAAAACATCCAGAGGAAGATCCAAAATTCAAAAGTGTTGGTGTATCGTTCGATAGATCCCATCAGGACGAGGAGCATGGCGACGACTCTTATGCAGCTGCCACACGCCATCTGCCGGTCGGTGGTCTCGATCTACCATCGTTATCTGTCCAAGCCCAGGGCCAAGTGTGGCAAGGCCCCCCCCGGCCACTGCCGCCACCAGTCGCAGAAGAAAGCCATCACCGATGTTGCCACAGTCACAGCCACGGTCCCACACCCCGCCGTGCCACTTTGCGGCACTCAATGGCAAATCACCGACGAGGAGCAGCACAAGATAGACGAAGTGATGAAAGAGCTGGACCGGATAATACAGGAGAACGATGACTAAGAGCCACCCCCATCCATATCCACACCCGCACCTGCATCAGCACCACCCTCAACTGATCTCAGGCCACCGCGCTGGACTGAGGCTGAGGCTGAGCCTTCTAACCTTTGGTTCCGATTGTTTTTGGTTACATTTTTGGATACAACTCGGACTGTTGGACATTTATTTGCGATACTCAACGAAATAAAAACTTCGTAAGGGCAAAGCTTATTATGCGACTTTTTTCATTGAAGGAGGAGGGAGCCAGAGGCTGTCAGTTATCAGTGATTATTGTCACTTCTAGGGTTGTCGCTTCTGGAAGTATGATAGCCAATGACTCTTCTCGCTGATGTGTCCCAAGATAAAGTTCTTGTAGAGATGATGTGCCTGAGGTAACTCAACTCATCCACATGAAAGAGCAGATAAAATTGCCACAGCGTTGCATCTTGAATGCTGCCAGATCGAAATGCAACACTGCGGGAACTCCTAGCCCACTTGCAAGTACTGTTATGCTGGTCAGTGTTTTAAGTCCACAATTCAATGGCCAATCCCCCCCGGACAACAGGTCAGCAGCGGCCAAAGGTCGACTGTGGTGTTAACGTGTGTGCCTCGACAGGCAGTCCCAATACCAATCACTGAACACTGAATACCGAATCTCAGGCACCTTCCCTCCCACTCACCAGTATCATGATACATATCGGTGGGTTGGGGGTGTGGGGGTGTGTGTCGGCTGATGAAAATGTGCGAAAATGTTGCCAGTGTTGCCGGCACGAAATATGCATAAATGCATAAATAAATGTCTGCACTGACTCGCACACACACACATAGCCAACGGGATAACTGTGTCGGCTACTGTCTATGGTGCTGTCTGCTCCATCTCCCTCTCCACGCTTTCTCTCCTGCTCTCGTACTCTTTGATTTTTGCTGTAGTTTTGCGCTTTCGATGATTTTTGCCAGCCACTCTGCATTCCCCCTCCAAATACCGTATCGCTCTCTCTTGCTATTCTCACTTCACACCGCTCTCTATACACGCTCTCTCCTCTTTCGTTCGCATTTGTTGCCATTTTTTTCTTGTCTTGTTCTGTTTTTGTGTTTACTCATTTTTGTTGTTTGCATTAAAGTTGCGCACTTTACTGTTGACTCCCTCCTGCTCTCTCCCTCCACCTTTTTCCTCTGTTCGACCACTCTTGGCATACTCTTCTCTTCACTCCACTCCCCTCTCTTCACCCGCTCTAAATGTGTGTGTGTGTGTCTGAAGTGTACAATAAACGCGGATTTCTCCGCCAATATTTGTCTGCAATCATTTTGGCTTGTCGGCAGTTCCCACCGTCTCGTCTGTCTGTCTCTCAGTCTGTCTGCCCGTTCGTCTGTCTGTCTGTCTGCATCCCCCTATGAGCCATCCGTCTAGCGTTTGGGCCTCTTCTCTTTTTTCAGACCAGACCAATAACGCGTCCAGCAACAACAACAAATATGGAAAACTAGCCTCGTATACCGATGCTTTAAATACCCTGGAATAGATATCGATATACATCGTTAGCTAAGTATGATAGAGAAGGAGGTAGGGTATGGTGAAAAGCTGAAATAGCTTCCAACATTCCATTTGCGTACACGGCGCATTTGGGTACCCGGCAGCATGCCCCACTGTGAGGGTATATCGAAAAGAAGAGCAACCTTCAGTGAAGCAGCAATAACAACGCACCAAAAACGCTGTTGACGTTGCCCCTACACACACACAAACACCCATACACACATACACCATACACACACACATCTTTGTTGTCCTGTGTAATACGCGACTTCGGTTTGCCTTTCGTTGCCTTTTATCTCTCTCTCTCTCTCGCTCGCTATTTCTCTGTGTGTGTGTGTGTGTGTGTGCGTATTGCGTGTGCGTCTCAATCGAGACAATTGGTCTCAACGCCATAAGCGCTTCACACATTCCATTTATGACCCTCGCATATAGCCCTAACATATCAAGCCCCACACCACACCCCGCTCTAGGCCACTGCCACAGCAGCACGGAATTCTCCCCTCTCTCTCTCTCTCTCTCTCACACATTCCATCATTGCGTGCTTGTTGATTTAACGGTTTTTGGCGTTCTTCTCGCTTCTTATGAGCCATCCGTCTGTCCCTTGTTGCATTTCCGGTTTGGTTTTTTTTTCCTCTTTCCACCATTTTTTGTAACCACAAAGGTCTCAATTTTTTTGTTCTATAGTTTCAACCAACTGGTGGTTAGAGCAGAGGGCTACAGAGGGCTAGAGGGGCTGCAGCTAACTGTTAGGTGGGATTACAAACATGTATGTATATAGTACATACATATGTATATGCTTTGTATGTATATGTATTTTGGATTTATGGGTCACGAACATATTGTATATGGGAGGTAGGATTTGAAGGAAACATGGCTAATATGACAGAAAATGAAATAATAGTGTGGCAAGTTTAGAAAACAAAAGGTCACAATTTATGGCAAGAAATTAAGTACAGAGCTTACAGGATTAGCATTACAGGATTAGCATTACTATGCGGCATCAAGACAGAATAAATGTAGGTGAATATATTGAATTAATTCGTTAAATATACATACATACATAACTTACTACCGAGTACATACATACATACATATATCATCGTTCAAAGTACACTACGAATCTCGTCCGTAACTTCCAAGTAAAATGATGTAAAAGATTTCCATATTTTAAGGATTTTTATGAAGGATTTTAATGACTTTTAGTGGGTCACAAACATATCACAAATCCCTCGAGAAAGCACCAAACATTTTTCAATCTTTTCTCTTTAGGACGTTGATGTGCAATGACTGCACCATCAAGTGGCCCATGCGACACCAAGCCGAAGCCTGTTACGCGCGGATCCCAGGCAGATACGCAGCCCTCCTCCCGCCCAACCGACCGAGGGGCGCTGCCGCATGACGCATGACGCACGACACGAGTACCGAAACCGATCGCGAACATGCAGGAAAGATAGGTGTTAGACTAACACCTAACACTATTAGTGATTTAAGTAGAGGAAGTGAGTTAGTGGTGGATATTATATATTATTCTTGTATAGAGATTTCCCTTGCCCTATTTGGTAGTATCTACAGGTGTCTTTCTCTATTAATTTCCTTTTTATGAGGCGGTATTTCAAATGAAAATTCCTTTAAAATAAAACTTCATTTTTCAACAATAATTAAAACAACTAAAATAATCAGATAATTATAAAATAATAAAGCAAAATGTTGTGAAGTGAAATCCAAACACTTTAACAGAGCAATACACAAATTTGAGACGCATTAAAATTATAAATGTTGTAAAAATAAAGCTGTAAAATATACATATAATGAAAAACATTTCCATCAAATTTCTTCTTTAGCACTAAAAAAAAAAGACACAATAAAAACGACTAAAAATTGGAAAACTTGCATTAAAAAAAAAAAAAAAAAAAAGTATAAATAGTGACTGAAATTTGTAACAAAAATAACTGAATTTCTGCAATACTCTTATTTGCGGGACATGCCAGAGTGCCAGAACCATATTATTATTACCTTAATTGAAATCCAATTAAGTAGTGGCAAACTGATATGAGCTGGAACAACTGATATTTCGCTTGGAACTATAGTACATTTCTCATCTGTCAATTATGTGTAGCAATGATGATGCTATATCAAGCGTTAATTTTGAACGATATGCTAGCTGCATGCCACGCTCCACTCTCTTTTCATAGGGGAACATAATAATGTTCAAAATAAATAATGTGCATGGAATGTTGGGACCTAACAGGAAGTATATGTATGTAATTGGCACACTAGGATAGGTGCATACAACTACGAGTATTGCGAGCATATTGGACTACAAATAAAATGCCAATAAAATAAAAGGTTTTATTGGACTATACTACAATGTATAGTATATCAAATTGATTGCTTAAACATGAAGCTCGTAGCTTTTGGCTTCTGTGAATCATACGAATGTCCAGCTACATTCCATCCCCTGGCCACACATAAATGCAAACACACAGAAGACAAAACCAACCTGCCACAACCACCCCCCACCCACTACGCTTCCGAGGACAAAACACAAAGCTATAACTAACTAAATAAATAACATAAATTAACTAAATTTGTAGACAATTTTGTCTGTTAAGTGTAAAAGTTTTTTGCTTTCCCTGTCTCGTTGTTGTCATTTTTCTGTGTCCACTCTTTGTTTTTTTTTTTTTTTTTGCTGTCTGCTACCACTTTTGCCTGAAAAGCAGCAAAGAGAGGAGAGAAGATGGTGGCACATAAGGGGGTAAGGTTTCAGGGGTGGTGGGGGTGGTAGTGCCAACTTTGGTAACGGGTTTTTTGGGTGAATTTTTGGGTGCTTTTGGCGCAATAATGGATACGCTCTGGTCGGACTCTGGTCCGCTACTCGCCATCTCTTGCTGGATCCTAGTGGATCCACTATGACTTTTCAAGGATGTTGCCCACTCACACACACACTTCAGCACGATGTAACTGAAGGGGGGGGGGGAGAGAGCTGGGAAGGTGAAGTGGCGTCAGAGGAGGCAATGTTGTGACATCAAATGTTCATGTTAACAACTTTTCTAAAACTCAATGAGCTGTTGTTTGTGTTGTTTGCCGCCCAGTACCCAGTCTCAGTCCCACACACACACACACTAACACAGTAACACAAAGAGGCAGAGAAAGCAGACAGCAATAGATACATATGTACATACATATGTATATGTATATGTATATGTATATGTATGTGCGTAGGAAGGGGGGGAGTCAGGCAGTCAGCCAGGCGCAAACACGTCGAGTGTTTTGTAGCAAATAATTTTGCACAAAGTTCTCGCCTTAACGATTCGAACACATGTTAACATGAAGAGTAACAACAGTTGCAACAGCGCCCCCCTTCCAACTACAGGTTCTGGGTCTGCGTCCTGGGTCTGGGTCCTGGATGCTGCTGGTCTGTTCGAGGATAACACTTCGACATGATAATAAATATGCTTGAGGCACAAGGATAAGGCAGAGCCAAATGAAAGGCACGGCGACAGTTCGCTCTTACTGCACACACAGTGCTGTCCGATCTCTGGATGCCACAAGTAGCGGGATATACTCGTAAAGGGAGCCTGAAACCTGACTAGCCACGAATGCGAATACGAATACGAAATACGAATACGAGTAGTAGTAGTCGTACGAGTATAACATGTTTATATGATGTCTAATAAAATGAAGCGCGAATATTTTCTCGAACATTCGTATTCCATGCAGCTGCAGATGGTGTGATGGGTTCCTACACTACACTCTTGGATTCCATTTACCCTTGGATGCACTCAACTTCTGCCCCGTACTGCCACCACACAGCTCCCCCACTTTGCCCACCCACCCCTCCCCTCTCTAAGGCGATGCAAATTTTTTGGGTGGGTGCAAAATCGCGTATTTGAAACACGTTTAAGCAGCTGAAGGAGCATAAAAAAAAGACTAAGGGCTGGGGGGAGAGGAGCAGCTTGCATATGCCCCTCCCCACGTTTTCTTGATGGCTAAACCCTAACCTAACCCCCCTCCCCACCCCAGTAGCTGCAGCAATCCCATTCCGCGTGGCATAAAAACTGCAACGAAGACAAAAGCGTGACACAAAATATGGCAAATTGTAAGAGGAAGTTATTGAACGGAGCAGAAACAGTGACAGGGGAGGAGACAGGGAACAGGGGACAGACTACGATTGAATTACGCCTATTCGGCCCAGGGTTGGCCTCTAAGGCTTGATTGGCGATGCCTCAATTGATCAGCGAGGCAATCAACGCCTCTCTGAAAGAAGCTGCCACTGCCACGGCAGCTGCTTGGCATGTAAATTTCGAAACCCAGAGAACAAAGTCACCCAGTGGCGTAGACGAGCGAAAGGGAGACACAAATAAGAGGCTAGTTGGTCTAGGAGAAGGGCTAAAGGTTGAGTAGATCAGCAAAGTTCCCAAAATACTTTTATCTATAAGCCGTGAATCAAAGATCCCAATCCCTCTCTCAGCTCCACCTCTGACTCTGCCAGTTGATCCTCTCACTCAACGACTTAGGCTGCTGCACTTTAAGCCGCCCAGCCAGACAGGGTGTGCGGATATTCGTGGATAGTGCCCTTAAATATTTACCAATAGCAAAGGAGTCGTGGTGTAGTGGAGGCGATGCCAACCATCGAGTCGATGTCTTGACCGAGTAAGCCGCTAAGCTAACCTTGTTACACTTGCCACATACTACACGGATGCCGCTGATGGTGGCATATCCGATTTGCCATATGTCAGGTGAGGCTGAAGCTGAAGCTGGAGGTGGAACCTCCTCTGGCAGCATTAACAAGTTGCCCACCTGGGCACGTGTGAAGAGATTTACGTGGGTAGTAGGGAGGAGGTTAGTAGGAGGATGTAGCAGGATATTAGTAGGGGTAAGGGAACGAAGACGAAGGCGGAGTGCCACCTGTCAGTGTTCCCAGTGTGTGTTCTAACTGTCTCTCTGTCTGTCTGTCTATCTGTCTCTCTGTCTATCCTCCTCGGTACTTTCGCCCACTCGGCTACTCCACTGTGTTGCATCTTTTGTCTTTGCATTTGGGTCTAGGGGGTTCGGCCTGGGGATTGGGGATTCGGGGGGTGCTGCAGTCAGTTCGGATTTGTGCCCAACTATCTCTTGGCACTTTACGGGTACTGTGCGCTTTTATTATTATAAAATACGCATGAGTTAGTGTGCATATTTCATGGCTTTTGTGTATAAAAGGGATAAAAATGCAATCAGTCGCAAAAACCAGCAAAGTGAAACGGACAGAGCCATAGGAGCTGGCAATGCGTACGTACTCTGGGGGAAGGGCGGCGCTTTGCACCAAACTATTTGCACCCAAACCACTGCAAAAGTACACCCACCCATCCTTTAAGTGGTGCCCAGCCACAGAGAAGGGGTGGAGGGATCATTTGATTCAAGCTAATTAGATAAGGGTTAGCTATGGGTTATCTGAGGATTATCTAAGGATAGTCTGTGTGGTTTCTATGGGTTTTCTGTGCGCTATCTAGGGGTTATCTATGGGTTAACTAAGTGCGAAATTGCTGAAGATTATACAAATAGAAATCTGATTCTGAAAGAGTCAGTAGCGCAGAAAATTCAAATAAAAGCCTGAAAAATTATTAAAAATTAAAAAAAAATATTTATTAATAAATTAAGTATCTTCTCTGCCAGAGGAGAGTCCCACCCACCCAGGAAGTGCTTGGCCCCAATTACTAAATACTCGAATTTATGATGAATGACACTGCGAATGGTTAATTGAGCTGCGTCTCGGGCTGGCCGAGACGGAGATGGCGACAGTGATGGGGAAACGGGAACGGGGACTGGGAAGGAGACGGGCACGTAGATGGGGAAGGAGACGGAAACGGAGACGGACACAGAGTCAGGAACGAAGACTTAGAGACATGCCGTAACAGGTGACGGCGACAGTGACGCTGACGGTGACGGTGACCCTCAAGTGAAGCAAATGAGCAATCTGTCGGTTACGAAGGAGACCAAAACCAAAACTTGGTCATGGAAAAGTAAGTAAATACTCGGTAGGGAAGAAGCAGAGTCTGGAGCACAGGCTGAAGGACACAGCCACACACACACACAGAAGTCGGGTACATGGGAAGAAGTACAAGTACAAGGATGAGGACAAGAACGAGAGGACGAGTACGAGTACGAGTACGAGAGGAGTACTCAAGTGCCATTGAAGAAAAGTGCTCATGTTTTTCCTTACCCGCTTTGTGCTTGTAACCCGCTCGTTGCCATGCCCCCTGCCCTCTGCCACACACCCCCCCCCCTCCACCACCCACTTGGAGGGGGGGGGTCCTGCTCAAGGCGCGAGTAAATTCAAGAAACAATTTTCAGGAATGACTTAACTTTTGCGTTTATGTGAAAACTTTTGCAACGTGATGTTATGAGAGCGGCGAAAGGATATGCAATTCACTACCACACCCGCCCCCGCTCCCGCTCCCGCCACCGCTCCTACTTTCTGTGCCAGTGGGCGTGTGGGCATGTTGCTGGTGGCGCCTGGTCCTTGGCTGGGGGAAAACGCAGCGAGAGAGCGTCCTGCAGGTCTATGCCCCGCGTGATGTAGCGCAGGTCCTCGAAGTACATTTGATCCCAAGTAGCTATGAGATCCTCCTCCATCTCAAACTTCTTCTGTGCCTTCTTCTGCGCCTTCTTCTGTGCCTTCTTCTTGCTCTTGTTCTTATACTGTTTCTGTTTCTGTTTCTGTTTTTTTTCATATATTTATGTATATTTATTTACTGCAGTCAGCGACAACTGCTTACCCACCTTCTGATCCCCCACTGGAACCGGACACATGCACGGACCCAGCTTGAAAGTCTCCTCTTTAAGCTCCTCCTGCTGGCGAACCATCTGCCGGGCACACTCCTTGGCCTTCTCCACCAGCAGCTGATTGAACTTCCGCCGCATGTCCCGGAACTGGCGCCGGGTGCACGGCAGCTGCAGCAGCAGCTCGAGGCACTCCTCCGACGTGAGCTTGTCGTCCCCATTGACATCGAATAGGCCCAGCAGGGCCCACAGCTTCCGCTCCACCGACGTCCTCCGCTGAAAGGGTTCCAGCATATTGATGAAGTGCCTGAAGCCCTTCACCGGCTTCAGCCTGCGCTCCAGGATCACATCGGACATGGGATGACCGGCCAGGGGGGGGCAGTGCACCAGATCCTTGAGCTGCACCACTCCGTTCTTCTGCCTGAGGGACTCGTACAAGTCGAACAGATAGCCGATGCGGCACATCGAGAAACCCGATTCCGCATGGATCTCCGCTCGCTCATCGTTCGACAGACGCCGCGACACAGCCGAGCCCATTATTTAGACTCTCTTAGGGTCTTTCTATGTGCATATATTATTTTACATATATATAGATTACATATGTATGGTACACGCATGCAAAAAGACGCTGATCGAGGCCAGTCCGTTCTGATAATAATTCGCTAACAGATCGGACAGTGTAAATGCTAGTCACAGATTTTGAAAGATAAAGCTATGGCCTAAATACAATTTGAATTATTCGAACGATCGATCCCGAGAGAGCACAAAAGCACAATCTATATACTCGTAGCATATTCGATTCATTTCATTTCTTATATTTTTAATTTGAGATCTGAAGGGAATGTCTGAACATTCGAACAGCCAATTGAGCGATGCAGCCACCAGGATACCCTGTCACATTCCCAATCTAATGTTAAGGATTGTCTATGTTCACTTATGAATAGATTTCGAGCAACGGAAAGCTGTCCCCAAGTATTTGCAGGCCTGTGTTTTGGCCATCGAAAGATTCTTGGTTTGGATTCTTGGGTACCAAACAAATACGAGCCATGGGAAATAACGAACCACTCAGCGGCGCAGTTCATCTCTGTCTTTCTTTGATGTCTCTCCTGCTACTCTACACATTACAGCTTAGCTACTACACTTTACAGATAAATACATACATATGTACACTACATTTTAAGTACACTCTTGACGATATTAATATCCATTTCATATGGTAATTGTGTGTCAGAACACAGAATCATAAAGGTGGACCTCTAACTGATGAATATACTATAATCGAGTACGACCCTCAGACGAAGAGTTTGAAAGGAAACCCCATAAAAGGGAAGTGACATGTTTGTATCCATATTATTATGGTATTATGTGGCGAATATTCTAATATATTTTAGCTATAGATACACCAATATCTAACCGGTAACTTGTACCCATTAAATCACGGTGCAAACCTTTGGGAACCTCAATCCAGCGACTAACAAAATTATAGCTGATAATCCAATAACACAGACTTAAGTTTAAGGCGTATTTATTCTGAATTGATCACTAAAAAATAAAAAAAAAAAAAAAGAAAATGATAACAATAAATTTAGTCGATGATGATTCAAGGGTTGCCATGTTGTCTGATCTGTTTTTTGTGGTGGTGCTTCTGCTGCTGCTGATCTTGGTGGCATGCCACCAGGAGGAGGGAAAAATCATAGGAAGCATCGCTGATATCTACGGGAATCACTGTGGATTGGGTGCTGTCTGCTGGTGGGGGGTGTATGCTGTCTGCTTACTGATGTCGCTGCTGTGGCTGATGGCTGCACAAATTCTGCTGCTGCTGCTGCTGCTGCACAAAATGGCCACTAAGTGGCTCGAGATATGCTACAGGGGACTCCAAGTTGCCCTGCGACTGTGCCAGTGGCTGTGAACTCTGATAGTCGGGATGCATGGAGTAGTTCTCAACCTCGAAGCCGAGCACTTCGGCAGCCTGTTGTCTGTCGTTGACAATGTAGTCCCGCAGTTCCTTGCTGAAAATCGAAAGCCAAATGAGATTTATCTAGTGACTAGTAGGTTGGTGGCTGGGCACCTTACATGGTATCTTTTAGCTGTGATATCTCCCAGTCCATTTGGATATTCTTATCGTGCTGCCTGTCCCGTATGTGCAGCAGGCGAGCATTGTCATCGGAGCTCACTTTGGCAAACTCCTCCAGTCGTCTGATCTTCTCCGCCTGGCGATTCAGTTTCTCAAAGAGACGCACCAGTTGCTCCTCCTTCGAGTGCAGCTGGTTGCCAACCTGCAACGAGAAACAACCATGCAACATCGTCTCAGCAAGCATTCTATCGGCCTCTTTCGTACCTGATTGATCTGCGTATCCTTATCGGCCGATTCCAAGTACAACTGATCGACTGTCTGCTTCAGCTCGTTGATTTTGTCCGTGCAGGTGGATATGGTCTCGCGATCGCGATTCGCATGCTCCCGCAGCTTCACCGCCAGCTGCTCGGAGCGGAACAGCTCCTTCTTCACGACCTCGAGATCCGAGTGGAGTTGCTCCTCCCGCTGGTCATTGGCATCGAGCTGCATTTCAGTGGCCTTCAACTTGGCCTGCAGCTCACTGTGGAATGGATTCGGAATGGCACTCAGAACAAAACTGGAACTGGAACTCTGGGCCAAAGCCTCACCTGATCTGCGTATCCAGCTCTTCGTTCTTCGCACATAGCCTTAGAGTATTTTGCTCTTGCTCCTCATGGTGCACGTCCTTAAGCTGCAACAGATCCTGCAGCTTGTGCTCCAGGTCGCCTATGAGCTGATCCTTCTCCTCCACAACCTCATGCAGGTCCACTATATCGGGTCGCTTCTGTAGCTGCAGCTGCTCTATGAGCTGACGTCCCTCATTGAGCTCCTCCTCCAGGCAGGCCACTTGCTCCCTGCTCCTCTCGAGCTCTTTCTGTGTCCACAGCAGTGCACCCTCCGAACCCTTTACCACCTGACCTAGCTCCATGTTGCTGCTCGAGGATAGAGTTGGATAACAGAATGCCCCACTCTCTCTGTGCTCCGCGCCACTCACCGAGATATCAGTTTGTTCAGTTCAGCCTTCACCGAGGCAATGGTGCTGTCCTTGGCCGTCAAGGAGGCATTCTGTGTGGCCAGCTGACAGGTGGTTTCTTTCCTCTGCAGCTCACTGCGCCGCAGTCTCTCTCGCAGCTCGGCCAGGGTCTGCTGCCAGTGCTCCTCCTCAGCCTGCAGCTTGGCCTCGAGGCCCGCCTTCAGCCGGTTCATCTGCTCGTTGTGATCCTTGTTGAGCTGCAGGAACCGCGCCTCCATGTGCTGCTTCTGCCGCCGCAGCCTGCCTATGTCACGGTACAGATGATTGTTGGGCGAAGCATGCTGCCCCACAGGTGATCCTGCCACACACAGCTGCTCAATATTCTCGATAATGCTCTCCATCTTGCAGCTCTATGGGAGAGAGAGAGTGAGTGCAGAGCACCTGAGCAGCGAGTGAAGTCCTACCAGCAGATCCTTCAGCTGTACTTTCAGCTGCTCCTTCCGATTGCTTGCCTCCAACTCGTCCTTGGCCAGCTGGATGGGTTCCAGGTGATCGTAGAGCAGCATGAAGCCCGAATCGACGGCCGCCTGGCAGCGATCCTTCAGATCCTGCACACTCTCCGTCGCTGCAAGAGCAAAGTCAGAGAAAGTTCTGCCGCAATCCAAGGGAAAACTCACGCAAACTTTGGGCCAAGCGATTCGATTCATCCTTGTGGAGCACCACAAAGCTGTACGCGCCCATCTGCTTGGAGTCCTCCGGGTCCAGGGATTTCAATGAATCCACAAAATCCGATTGAAGGCTCTGCAGCCTCTCGTACTGTGCCTCGACGGTGCGCAGCTGGCATCTGCCTTCGATTGCCAGACTCGTGGCAAGACTCGTGGCACGACTCAGGGCCCGCGACTCGGCCAGGGTGTTCAGGCGGGATCTGGTGCGCGGCAGCCGGCCCTGTGGCCTCTCCGGCTCCGTCATGTGATCGTTGAAGGAGCCCGGCATCGAGTAAACACTTCGGCTGCAGCTGTGAGTGTCGCGCACCGTGTAGATGCTACGCGACACACCGGATCGGCTGGGGGACTGCGACTGGGAGCGTGCCCCAGCCATAGAGGGTGCAATCTCATTCGAGGCCTAGACAGAATAATATTTCCGGTTAGATTGCTCCCCTTTTGTGGCATAAACTCACCCTCAAGTTGTTGGCCAATGCCCTCAGATTGCTGGCCTTGGTTGCTGTTAAAGTTGGGGCAGGATGCAGGATTAGTTGGGCACACAAAGGACACAACACACAGAAAGAACTCACGCCGGACGTATCTTGGATTGTAAGACATCGTATTGGGGATATCCAGCCAGTCACTTCTCTGCCCGCGTACAGATTTGTTTCAAGACCAAAGCCAAAAACAGCAACAAATTAACCAATAACAAATTACCAATTTTGGACACCAATTTGGGTTCTGTATAAATATATTTAGATCACGCTTTTTATATATCTCTGTGTGCTCTGCTCTGACAGGCCAATGCCTACTACAATTACTCGTCTTATAACTCGTTCCAGGGTCAGGTGTTTGCTTCGTACTCAGCAAATCCAAAGGATCGATCGAAGGGGATGCTAAAGTGGATTTTCCTTGCCAGCTACGTTCCCAACGGTTTCCACCGTGCTGGCTATGGCATCTACATAACTATAGGACTAAAATTAAAATTAGGTCTTCAATTATTTCGAATATTCTCTGTCGTATGGGCTATCGGATCCAAGTGCCCCTCGTCGGTACCCACCCGCACTTAAATGCAACCCCTGAATCGATAGGCTGCAAAGTTAATCTCTCCGGGGTAAGTCCAATCCCTCATGAACTTTCACCATTGTTCCCCTATTGAAGAAGAAGTCAGTGTGGTCGACTCCCTCAGATGCATCACGTGGTACTGGATGAGGCCGAAGAAAGTTTCCATACCGGGGCATGTACTGTGTGTAGCTCCATAGTACCCAATCTGAGGGTTGTTCCTCTTCAAACTCTTCGTCTCAGGATGCTAGTCGAATATATTCTCTAGGTTTAGGTCCAGCAGATTCATTCTGACAATTGCCTCTACTCTAATCTAAATACAGCAGAAGGAGAAACCCGAATAGATATATTACATATACTCAAAATGAAAGGTACACATATACAAAGGTATACTATATGTTGACTCTAAAGTCAAAGACTTTTAGACAATTTCTATACACATAATCAATAATCTTTAATGTTAGTAAGAAGAATGCTCTTTAATGATTTATTAACTTGCCTTAAAGTGCATAAATACAAGTAGATTTATGGTTGTTAATGTTCATATTTCTACTCTTAGTACGTCAAGTAGGGCAGCAGCTATCAGAGATTCTCTTGCCATTGAAATCCAAATGAAATCTAAGCCCGTTGCTGGAATTTCAAGTATCTATTTATGCATTTACATATATGTATCTATTGCCAATTGCTGTATGAGTAAAGTGATATGATTTAGACTTAGTCAATGGACTACTGTACTGGAAATATGTATATAAATAAGCTTACTGCCACCTGGTTTCGCTTCTCACATGTGTGGCAGTGGTAGAGGCGGGTGGCGGGTGGCGGGTGGCAGGTAGCGGTTGGGCAGAAAGAAGCCTTCACTCATTGTGGCATATGTCAAAATTAATTTCGTATGTATTATTTTGACAGGCTTTCATGCGGCCCTCCCTGCCTCCCGCCCAGACTCAAGCTCGATATCCAGCCCCAAATCCGAGGCAACAAATTTGGGTTGGAGGTTGCTGGTTGGGGTTAGGGGTTTGGAATTAGGGGTTTGCTGTTAGGGGTTAGGGTTTCTGGGGGTACAGCAAAGGTAACTTTTACCTTGGATTTGATTTTGTTTTGGTTTCGGGTTTGAGTGTTCGTTTCGTTTCGTTTTGGAGTGTTTTTTGTGTGTTGGCTTCTTTTTTTTTGGTCCAGTCATCGCTGGGAATTTTTTGGACAGAATAGATTTTCTTGCACATCATCATGGCGACAGGGAATGGAATGGGGAAGATACACTACCTTCTGTTACTGCTCCTGCTTTTGCTCCCAATTCCATTTCCATTTCCACTCCCTACTCGAATTCCTGTTTGATGGCATCATTTCGACAATATGCAAATCTCATTTACCCCAACAAACGCATTGAAGAGACCACAAACTGCGGCTAATATCCAGATGGCCATTAAAACCATTACTCTGTGGTACCTTGCCCTTGCCACAACTCCCTCAGTCCAGTGTCCACTGTCCCCTGTCCGTTCTGCTGCCACACCCCCTGCTGTGCCCCTGCTCTTGCCAGCAAGACAACAAATTACAAAAATTAAGAGACCATTTTTGTGGATGAAATGCATGAGAGCAGAGGGGAGTCCACGGCAGGCGACACAAGTGGCCAAGTTCCATTCCTGGCCAGCGACAGAATGCGGGATGGAAGGGATCAGGGAGGGGATAGGGAGGTGTGAACATGAACCCAGATAGGTAGACCACCCCCTGCCCCCCTGTGGGTGGTGAGGCGTGTGCAAATTAATGAAATTAAATCGTCTTCATTTGATGGGTTTCAGAGCAAAGGCAGAGAGGTTCACTCAATGGCGAATGAATGTTCCCCCTCGCCACGCCCCTTATAAGATTTCTGAATGGGGTGGGAGAAGCTGTAAGAAACTGTGGGGAGTGTCAGAGATAGGTGGATAAAGTTGCCTTAAAGCTACCTTGAATTGAAATCGAATTAAAGGAAACTGATTAAAAACCAAGTCAAGGTACGAAATACGCTAGGAGAGTGGGGTAAGAGATGGCAATGGCAATGGCAGAATATGTTAAACGAATATGAGATGAAAAATTATGAAGAAAATATGCATGCGAAGAAGAGCTTGCAACGTGGAAAAAGTAGGCAAAACGAGCGGGAACGCTGCTGAGACGCGACTCTACCGCAACGCTCCGGCTTTGGTGCCGAATTATCGTCAAATGAGCGGGAATACACAAACGTAGAAGCAACACCAATATGACTAGCTGCAACCGACTGTGGATGCTAATCAAGAATTTAATAGGTTAAACAAAGGCGTGGGAAAGCATTGTGGGGAATGCAGTGGCAAACCCCCCACTTAAGTCAATCGGCTTAACGGTTAGAGAGCACTCAGAATTCGACCCCAACTGGTGGTAATCGTCTTGCTGCCGAAGGAAGGTTCTGAATCGAATCGAAGGCTGAATCTGCCACCCCACTGGAAAGCGGTGCGGCGGCGGCGGTGGTGCGATGGGGTGGGGAGCGAAACTGAACGGAGATTGTGTTTTCACTTTCGACATTGCATTTAATACGTATGAAATTGTTTGGTGATGGGATCCGGAACGTGATGCGAATACACAGAATTAATTGCAATCGGTGCGGTGCGGTGCGTTGGCAACCGGAGAATCAGGCCAACTCCGAAGGCGGCAGGACAGAACGGGACGGGACGGGACAGAATGGGTGGGTCCTGTGCCTGGGCCTGTGCCTGAGCCTGAGCCAGGCAGGAAGCATTCGTTCATAATGGCACTGGATACGTACTGGCGTACTGGGGCGCACACTGGCCGATGTGTTAATGCTTCATGCTGTGTGCTGGCTGGCTGCTGGATGGTGCTGCCTGTGGCTTTCTTTTGTCCCCGGTCCGCACACAAAAGCACACGGGGCAAAGGATAGCCCAACACCTTTGCCACTACCCCCCATGCCCCGTGCTGCAACCCTGCTCGACACGCTGATCTTTGTAAACGGTGCCTCCACTGTCCAGCCAAATCCTACTCCTCCCCTCTACTCACCTCTCCACATGCTGCAGCAGCAGCAGCAGCAGATCCAATGAACAACAGAAATTAGCAACTGGAATCAGCCGACAAACGACAATGCAGGAAGGGGCATGGGCATGGGCATGGGCATGGGCATGGGCATGGGAAGGGCCATGGGCAGGGGTATGGGAATGAGCCCAATCGTTCCCCAGTGGTGGAAGCGGGAACCAATGACTCGGGTGCTGAATGGAAATGAATAAGTGAGTGAGTGAGTGAGTGGCAGGAGGGGTAGTAGTGGCAGGAGGTAGGAGTGTGAAGCAGGGTCAAAAGCGCAGCGCCAATTGTTTGGAACAAACACACCCACAGAAAAAACTAGTCAGCAAAATGAAAGGACGGGCCAAGAGCCGACACCTGGACACCGATTAGCTTTTTTGGGTATGCACCAACCCCCCAACCTTCTCCTAATGGCCAGCCACATCCATGGGGCAGTGCTCTACCATTCCGTTGTGGTTGCGGCTGTCTCGCCTCCAAGCAAAAGGCACAAAGAGAGAGGACAGATACAAAGGCAGACAGCAATAGAGATAGAGAAAGAGAGAGAGGAGTCAGAGATAGAGATAGAGATACAGATAGAGAGAGGAGTCAGAGATAGAGATAGCGGGAAAAATCAGAGATAGAGATAGAGATAGAGAGAGGGGCCTCCGAGATGGGTGGTAAACATGGAGCAGGCCAATCAATTGATCGTTAAATGCTGGCTGCATTATATTTTAAGCTCGTTAAATGGAGCAGCTGAATCTAGGCATTTCTAGGGATCTATCCTACCACAGATCTGTGCTCTCAGTTTGGGAATTGTATCTAGATTTGTATAGATGTATCTTTATGATTCATGTCATGTACATATCCATCGCATGTTCAACTCTCCAAATGAAAATATTTCAATGCCAACTTTTAATATCAATTAAGGGATGAAGAATTTTTAAAGATTTTTTGTATATTTTTCTGTATTTTTTTTTAAATGTTTTCCAACGTATATTTTAATATTTTTTAAATGAGAAATCCTCGTCAAGTCCTAAGACAATTTGAAGCTTTAAAATCGATTTATTTATACATTATTTATTTATAATTATTTATTTATTTCTTTATTTTTTTATCTATTTATTAAGATTTTGTATCCCAAATGATATCTTGGTTTTTGCGGGTCAAAGTCTCGATCATTGGAGTTACTTTCGTAGGAGAAAGCTACGAAAAAAGCTAAGAAAAATCAAATCAAAATAGACAATATGCAATTATGAGTATCATATAAAACAAAAAGATCTTTGATTTATGTCCACAGGCATTTGAATCGAAGCGTCGATCCAGGCAAGTGAAGCTCTCTGTGTCTTTTCTCCTGGTGTTGCCCATTGTTGCTTCTGTTGTACATCTGTCTGGTCTGTTCTGTTCTGTTCTGTTCTGGTCCGGTTAAATCTGTCCCTACATATGTCTGTGCATATGGCGTCATTGTTATGGGACTCTTGTGATTGTGCGAGGGGGAGTATTAAGGGACATGTGTATACTACTTGGCGCTTCCATTGTGTTGTCTTTGCGCAGGCAAAACCACACAAAGCAACAATTGGGGGATATCCTATACACAAACAAAGAAGGACTCTCTCACCCCTCACTCTCTCAGTGTTGGACCGAACAATGGACCAAACTTCGATGCATCATAACCAAACGCTGAAATACACTCTGCCATATCGATCAGTTATCCCATACCGATTTCCCTTTGCTATTCTGGCTTAGGGTATGCTCAAGTCTTGTCGCATATTTCCCACATTATTGACCGAGCTGGTGGGAAATAATCGTTGCACTGGCAGTTTCCCATGTACAACTGGGATAAAGTGCCGTGCCCTGCCGAATGAAATTTATTGCAGTATTGCAGTGAAAATGAGAGAAGAGACTTAAGGCGGAGAGACTTTAAAAGACCACCCGCATGGCGGCAGTCACATATCCACAGCCCCTACATACCCTACACACTCCCTACATCCTATTTCCATTTCGTCACACGCTGGGGGTGGGGGTATGGGGGGGCAAACGGAATGTGGAATGCTTTGGCCCCTGCGCTGCCAAGGGCCCGCATCTGGAGCATTTGGGTGACACTTGATTTGCCTGTCAGCGGTCACAGTTAGGGGCCACTGCAATTACTAAAGCGCCGCCGTCACTCCCCAAACGGCGGCGCTTACAGCTCATCCAATGGGCGGCTTGGGAGTTCTGCGGCGGGGTTTGGGGGTGTGGCGAGCATACAAAAGATTTTTCTTAGAAAACCGCAACACAAGGCAGCGGCGGTGGCGCCTGCATTCCCAAGTAAATTACAAACAAAAATGTTGCCTTGCCTTAGCTCTGCTTCGCTTTGCTTTGCCTTGCAACATGGAAACGAAAACGAAAACGGAAATTCGGATGGCGAATGGGAATGGCAATGCGGGGGGGGTTGGGGTTGGGGCTGGGCGGGTATGCGGCACCAGTATGGAAGCCAAAGCGGAAACCGCAACGGCGAATGAAAATGTAAACAGAAACAAAAGGAAAGCAGTGCGATGGGAGGGACAGGGGGAGCTGGAAATGAGCGAAGAAGAAGATGAAAAAAAAAAAAATCAAATTGAAAATGAAATGCAGCTTGGAGCAGGACGAAGCAGCAGCAAGCGAAGCAGCTGGAGGGGCAGCAGAAAAAGACGGAGCAGTAGCTTGGTGGAGCAAGAGGAGCAGGAGGAACTGTAGCTGTAGCTGGAGCACAAGGAATAGATCGTCGTGGCTGAAGGACACGGCAGCCAAGTGACTGACGGCGTCTTTCAGTCGCCAAGTACATCCATCCACAGCCTTCCCACAAACCGACCCACCTTGCCCCTTTCCTAGCCCTACCTCAGCCCCCGCCACCATCCCGCTCCAGCTCCATGGCTTGGCTTATGCAATTTGGTGTGTGTTTCCCAAGAAACCTTTGTTGCATTATTGCCGCAATTTGCAGAAGTGGTGACGTGAGAGCCATCAGAGTGCCTCGTCCACGAATATTGCCCCGGCCTGGGTAGGGTCGGGTCGGGTCGAGTCTGGTGCCTGTGCCTTTGCCTCCTCCTGCTCCTCCTCCCTCCTTCTGTCTTTAGCCAGACAGCCAACAAATAACAACTAAGTTGGCAATTTGAAGTCGCGCGAGGCGAAGCAAGGAAAAAAACGTCCACGAAATAACTAAGCCACAATCAAGCGAAATGTGGATACTCTTTCGACTAAGGATTGGCATTAACACTGCTTTAAAAGATCTTTGAATGAGTTTAAGCTTTGTTCTCTGCTACAAAATGGGTAATTGCTGGGAGATATTATCAGCTATAATTGTGAACACAGTCACTTGTCCAACCGCCAATGAAAATTCATATTGCAACATTTCGTGTAAGGGTATATGGGTATGCGCAACCAACAGAATGTGGGGCAAAGTAATGCCAGAGGAGGAGGCAACGGCAACGGCAAGTATAAGAACAACAGCTAAGGGCAGGCTCATCTCTAAAGTGGTTAGCGTTGGCCACTTCAGTTCCGGATTGAGCTGCAGATTGGCCATGGCCATGGTTATGGTTATGGATATGGATAGGTGGGGTTCGGCTTGGGGGTACGGACTGATGGCTGGTTGATATGTGTGTGTGTGTGTGCCAGTAGAGGGACATTGGTCATGAGACCTGCACACAGCAGCACAGTTCATAAATAACCCACGGCAGTACATACACGAAACAAGAACAAACTTGATTAAATTTGATCCACACACACACACACACAAAAGTCAAATGAACAGAAAGTTGTGGATTGGGCGTGGGGGTTTGGGGTGGCAACCGCCTGTTCTTCCCATCTTTGATAAAACTGCAAAACTGCCAATTACAAAAATAACAAGTTAGCCAAAAAATAAAACAAACTTATGCCAACTGCTTTTTGGGGGTATATTTTGGATTTGGATTTGGTTACTGCTCGTATTATTAAGTTTATACCAAGAAATCCGCTACCCTGCATTGAGTCACGGATTGAGTGTATGTGTGTGTGTGTGTGTTTGGGTGTTTGGTCGGGCAAGGACATTTACATGGTTTGCTGGCTGGCTATCCTGTTTGCCGGCTACAACTTTATCCGTAGCATACTTTTGCGGGCACATTGATTGGCCGCCCTGCCACCGCTTCCAACGACTCCGTCTCTGACTGGCAGCAAGAGTCAACTAGCAGCTAACTTGATCCATCTGCAGGCCTGCAGCCAAATCGAGATGGGGCACGGGTCACGGGGCACAGGGGCACGGGAGTGCTCGCTCAAGGAGGGCAACTCAAATTGACTGCAGCTGAGGCCACAACAAGCACAACTTTTGCCAGCGTGCCCCAAAAACAAAGCCAAGTGCTACCAGCTAGCGTGGCAAGGAAAAGGAGGGAAGTGTAGGGTAGAGTAGGGTAGAGTAGGGTAGAAGCTGCAAGTCCGGAGAGAGGGACTATACGACAATAATATGAAATAAATTCCAATAGAGCATCTGAAGAATGGGTTGAGTGGGGGCGAGTGGGAAGTGCGGAATGCGGAGTGCGGTGGGGAAGCCCGGCTTGAGTCTCGAGTCTTGGGGCGAGTGAAGAGCGGACCGTAAAAGGGCCAGCGTACAACAAATCCGTACAAATTGAATAAGAACTCAATCTTGGCTACTGTCAAAACAACTTCTTCTTTTTTTCTTCTTTCGTTTTTTTGTCAAGGGGAGGGAGTTACAGGACCACGAGATGGAGAAACCAGAGGTCCGTGACCAAGACGGAATGATAGAAACACAAGACCCCAAACACTCACACACAGACACACACAAGCACACACCACGAAATGAAAGCGGATGTGGATGTGGAGGCATAGAAGATGCGGCAAAACAGAAAACAGAAAACAGAAAAAAAAACAAAAAAAAAAAAAAAAAAAAAAAAAAAAGGGAATGGAATGGAATTGAATTGAAATTCCTTGGCAATTGTTTGTGTATCATTATGGTCATCATCAGTGTCCACGATTCCGGTCTCTTTTCCGGCTTGTGTCTGTCTGTGGTCGATCTGTGTCTGTGCCTGTTCCTAATATTATTATTATTATTATTATTATTATGGCCATCGGATGCAACATACTTCGATGAATTGGTATCGCGTTAAAACAAAATTACTGAGTATCGTATAGCATAGTCCAACTGTCTCCTTGCACTCGCTCCTGGTGGTGGCCCAGTGCCAGCTGCAACATAAGTCGATTTCCACTCAAATCAATATCAAAACGCAATGGGATACCAATTAACTGCCACTTCTTATTTGAGTGTTACAAATGGGTAATCAACTTCCAATGTTTGTAATTTGTATTCAATAAAAAGAAATATATTGCAGATCAGACTCTGATCATCAGAGTGAAGAAATAATTAACTTCCCCATTGTACTCTTTGTAGTAGACGCATGGCAGAGACGAACAATAGTTCCATCTCTAGTCTTTGTGCATTGGTTCGCTCTCTGAGAGCGCACCTGATCCGACTCTCTCAGCTTCGCTGAAGGGTCTTGCTTGCGCTCGCTACCTGCGAGCTGTGCAATTAGTTTTACAAGAACAACAGATAACGGAACGTGCAAAAAGCAACCGGTAAACTTGCGTTCTCTTCTATGTGTACATTTTATTTCAGTGTCTGCAGTCATCACGAGCTTGCACCTTTACTTTTCGCTACTTGCGGGTAGCGTCACGTCACATTTTGACTGTGCTGGAAGCATCAGGATTCAGAGATTTTTCTCACAGAATACCACCTAATTGGCACACAATTGGGCTTTAAGACACCTATCGATAGACACTTGGACTTGCTACTGGTGATTGGTGTGGTTTCGGTGTGGTGTGGGTGTGGGTGTGGTGGCCATCGATTGGTTTCGCTTTTGTGGCATTCGGCTTTACTGCCTGTCGACGCACGCGGCGCTATTAATTATCATGTTAAAATGTAATTAATTAAAGATGTCGTCAACGTGCGTTTGCACATAACTTTCAATGAAAAGTTAATAAATTACATAATGCCGAAAATGAAATTACAAACGCCGTCAATGAGAGCCACGACAGCAGCAGCGACAGCGACAGCGACGGCAACGGCAACGACAGCCACAACACCAACAAAAATATCAACAATTATATCAAAAACAACAAACAGAGAATAATACCAGCAAGTATATAAATAAGTTCAGTTTCACAAGCCGATTCTTTTAATACCCTAGCAGATTAATCTAACGTTTCTTTTGGCTACTACATACACTTGGGGCACAAGTTGGCTGAGCTACAGAAAACCTAAGAAATTTTGAATATTTTCCGGCCAGAGGTAATTACAACTTTTTGCTGATTCTCAGTACCTTCGTGTCTTTTCTGTGCGTTGCAAACATCCGATCAGATTGGCGGGACCCTCTTCGGAAGGTATTACAAACGATGCCTGATAACAAATCAAACGAAAAATGTTTAACCTGCCTGTCGTCCATTGATATGTGTGTGTGTATGTGTGTGTGTCTGTGTGTTTGTTTGGGTGTATATGTGGGTGCTCTAGTGGTGGGGTGGCTGAGGTGGAATAACCACAGAAAAACAAATTAATAAATACATAATAAATATGCGTAGTAATAATGACTAAAGAAAAATCAGAAACAATAAATTGTATTTGAGTAGTTGTCATCCCTTTCCCTTTTGCGCTTCACCCATTCTAGTTTTCTTTCTGCTTCCAACAGAGCGAAAACCAAAATTAAAGCGCAACACAAATAATAATAATAATATTTACGCGAAAGTGTCGAAATAACGAGCAAACTCAGGACTGATATACCGACAATCCCGATACCCAGCACTCGCTCATGTGTAAGTTTTTTGCATATTATTTCCACAGTGACTTCGGAATGTAATTTGCATGTAAACCTATCGCCATTCATTATGGGATTATTGACGCTCTCGTGGCTTAAAATATTTATATTAAATACTTATTAAAATATATAAATATATATAGTGATATAATTGTCAATCCCACAGTGATTTCTTTATTATTGGATGGTATAAAAGAGTTGAGCGCTAAATTCTGTTTGTTTCATACGGAACTCAAGACGAGTATATCCTTTATACTCCACAATTGGGGGAGATTCAGCTTGAAGCATGCAGAGAGCGAGCGAGCGAGAGAGAGAGAGAGGTGGATGTGCGAGTTGGAGGAACAATGCCTTGACATGTCATAAACGTTTATAAATTTTCATGCGCGTAAATAAAATCGCAACAATATTAAAACTGATGCGTTGCGGTATATTAAATAGATGTCTGCTCGATGGCTCCTCTTGCAAGGGGGATGCGGGTGCGGCGCTTTAAAATAATTTATCGCATGCAATATTCACACGAACTCGCACACCCGCAACCCACACACACAACCACACACACTCACACATGCTACGCGGTGGAAGACGCAGAAGCTGGTGCTCATTCCCAAGCCAGGCAAGCCGCCAGGGATGGCGTCGTCGTATAGGCCAATCTGCCTGATAGACACAGCGGGCAAACTGCTCGAGAAAGTGGTGTGCTCGCGACTGGAACGAGCCATCGCGGATGCTGGTGACCTATCACCGCATCAATACGGCTTTCGCAAGGCCAGATCCACGATTGACGCCGTGGGTAGAGTGGTAGACATTGCATCTAGGGCAATCGCTGGCACTCGGTGGAAAGGCGGCTGCAAGGAGTACTGCCTAATGGTCACGCTGGACATCAGGAACGCGTTTAACACGGCGAGATGGAGCTGTATCTTGAGGGCGCTAGGGAGGTTTAATACACCCATGTACCTTCAGCGCATGGTACGAAGCTACTTCGAGAAAAGGCTGCTCTTGTACGACACTCCTGTTGGCACGGAGCAATACGAGGTATCTGGAGGCGTTCCGCAGGGGTCGGTATTGGGTCCCTTACTGTGGAACGCAATGTACGACGGCTTACTGCGACTCAGACTCCCCCACGGAGTGCATGTGGTGGGCTTTGCGGACGACGTGGCTGTCCTGGTAGTGGCTAAGGACTTGGCCGCAGTAGAGACGACATGCAACCAGACGATTGCGCTTATACAGCAGTGGCTAGAGCTGGTCGGGCTTGAACTCGCACCTCACAAGACCGAGGCAGTGCTGGTGTCCAGCCGGAAGAAAGTGGAGACGGCCAGCATCACAGTGGCAGGCACCCTAGTGTCATCAAAGCGGGCTATCAAGTACCTTGGCGTCCTGATAGACACACGTCTCTGTTTTCGAGAGCATCTGGCGTACATTAACACAAAGGCGGCATCCAGTAACAGAGCGCTGTCGAGGATAATGCTGAACACCCGAGGACCCAAGCAATGGCGACGACAGCTTCTAACGAGTGTGACGAGATCGGTGATGCTTTACGCGGCGCCAATCTGGACAAAGGCACTACAGACTGCGAGCTACACCAGAGGCCTGGCAGCCACTCACCGACTCTCTTCACTTCGAATAGTCAGTGCCTTCCGAACAGTCTCGGACGATGCTGCTCACGTGATAGCGGAATAGCACCATTTGAGTTCCTAGCGGAGGAGCGGTGCACCTACCATCGGGATACGCATGGCAGAGGCATGGAAGCAGCGGACAAACGGCAGGTGCGCAAGGCTTGCAAACAGCAGAGCCTCCGGAAGTGGCAACAACGTTGGGATAGGTCCCCCAAGGGTCGTTGGACTCACCAACTCATCCCATCCATCGAAGCGTGGGTTGTCAGAAAGCACGGCCAGGTAAATTTCTACCTAACTCAGCTACTCAGCGGCCACGGCTGCTTTCGCAAGTATCTGCACCGCTTCGGGCATGAGGACACACCAGAGTGCTCATGGTGCGGACACAACGTGGAGGAGGACGCCGAACATTCAATATTTGCGTGCGGCAGGTTTACGGCGCAGCGTCACCAGCTGGAAGTAGCCCTGGGTGGGGCGATATCCAAGCACAACCTGGTGCAGTACATGCTAAGGTCCCCAGGTAACTGGGAGGCGACCAGTAACTTCGCGGCTGCGATTATGACGGAACTGCGCGCTGTTGAGCGCCAGAGAAGGGAGCAGCAAGGCTAAGCGACGCCTCCACTGGTGTGAAGCATTGCTTCGCGGCCGTACCACACTTGTCGGGCTCGCATAGTCATGTCACCTTATTGTAAATAGTTAAGTAAAGTAGATCAATTAAATAAATGGAATTAAAAAAAAAAAAAAAAACACTCACACATGCTCACATACGTGCGTGAATCGGGTTCCTCGTCCTGCTCAAGTGCGTGCCGCTTGTTGGAGTTTCACTTTTTTTTTTGTTTGGGTGGCAAATGGAAGGGCTTTTTGGAAGGGCCTTTCTGACTCCTGCCTGGCTGCTGCCAGCCATCGTGACGTTAGAGGCACATTTGTAAGCAAGTCAGGCAATCGTTTGCCCAATTAAGTGCGATGAAGCACCAGCAGCAGAGCGGGGCATAAATGTTATCACAATGGCTAATTCGACAAAGTCAAAACACTCGGATTGCACGGTGGGCGGGGGGTCTCGCCAAATAACAGCCCGGATAAACGGCACTCAGGGTTTCGCCTCACCCTCGACCTACCCACCACCCGCTGCTGTTGGCTCAATTAAAAGTGAGACATGTGAGACATACACACACACACATATGAGTATGAAGGAGATGGAGCAAAACATGGAAACATTTTGAAGAGTGATGGGGAGGGGGAGAGAGAAATCAGAGCGTTAACAAAGGGAATTGATCGTAGTATATGCATATACATGCATACATATATATTTTTGTTATTTTTATACCACTAAAAAAAGAGAAATTGTTTATTTTTAAACATTTAAATTTGCATCCCAAAACATCGGATAAAATTTACTACAAGATTTAATTTTTGTCTAGTATAAAAGTATAGCAACAAATACATTATTGGCGTCTCGAATGACTTTGCTACGTACACGGAGTACAGTATTATTTGTTGCTTGAAGCTTACGCCTGCCACGCCTGAGAGTCCCACGATCATGGCGGTATTTTAAGACACCATTATCCACCATTGTGGATAATCTCCTGTTGGATTCAATGCAACCGCTGGGCAGGGGAAAGCCAAAGCTGACAGCTGCCATTGCGACTGGAGCAGCAGCAGTAGCAGCAGCAGCAGGTGCATGCCACAGCTGGAGTCGAGTGTGGCAACCGCAGGCAGGTCGGCAAGACAGCCAAGACAGGCAAGGCAGTGCGATTTCTCTCAGCTTAATTTTTTCCCCCGCTTGCGTGAATGCATCTTTTGAGAAATCGTCTGACTTGTCAACGTCACAGTCACAGTGACAGTCACAGTCACAGTGCCCCTCTCTCGCACACGGACACTCAAAGAACAGGACATACGGGAAAGCGTCGCCGTTTATCAAATGCTTTGGAATGTTATGCGATGTGTGTGCTGCCTCCTCCTACTTTCCTCTTACTCCTTCACATGCTCGTTTGCCATTGCGTTTATCTCTCTCTCTGCCCTGCCTGCACCCACTCTGCAGCTCTCTATCACTCTCGCACACACTATTTCTCTTCCTGTCCCATTCAAGAACAAGATGGAAGAGGAAGCCCCGCAAGCCGAAACTTGAATACACTTGCAGATCCAGAGTTACATATTTTATATATGTACATATGATATTTTATATTATATATTAATCAAAGTTTGAATTGAATAGTTTTCCATCGATTTGTTTTGCCTCTTTCTCACACTGGAAGAACTGGAAGGATCAGTTGCTGTTGCTGCATTACAAATTTGGTGTCTGAATCGTTGTACCCTGTGGGAAGGTATAAAAAGCGCAAATCAGCCACAATTGCCGCTGACAGACGCAAGCATCCTGCTTTGGCTTTTGTGTGTGTCTTGTCACTGGAGGTATCCATATGTCCCCTGTGCATGTGTGTGTGTGTGTGAGAGCGTCACTTTGTGGCTGTCTCCAACTCCTTTTCTATTCCTGTCGGTGCGTCTGTGTGGAGGCTTGCGGGTGTCTGTGCTTGTGTCTGTGTGCGCTTGGCTTTGACATTATTTGTGCTGCAAGCTGACAGATTTTCGTTACGGCAGCATTAAATTGAATTTTGACATTGCTTTGCATACATAGATACATATATCAAGATATACATATATAGAGAGAAAGAGAGACACCCACCCACCCTGTTTCCTTGAGTAGTGGCATGAGAGTGAACTTCTTGGGTTCCGTTTCGGTTTCGATGCTGCCTGGATCCACTGCCAGCTAGCAAAGCTCAACAGACTGATAAACTTCTGCGTTTCCGTTTCGGTTTCGACGGCTGTCTAGGCTAAAAGTTAGGCAAATTCCTGGTCAGCACCTTGGGGCTCGGCTCACAGGTCATTTGTGCCAGGACTTTGAGGCTGCTACTGCTACTGCTCCTGCTGATGCTGCGTAGCCACCTTGAAAATTAATTTGTATGGCCGGAAGCATTTTCAATCCGTTGTGGCTCGGGGGGGCAAGGGGCGCCCAGTGCAATAGTGCCCTGCACCCCCCGCCTCACCATTCCATTCCTCTCGCTAATGAAGGTTTCATATTGCTCTTGTGTTGTTCTGCCTGCCCCTGCCACTGCCACTGCCACTGCCTCTTGTAGCAGTGGCATTACCCGAGCACACAAATCGCCGCACGTACCAGAAGCTCAACTTCTCTCCCTCACGCCTTCTTCACTTCTCTCTCCCTCCTTAACGGAATGCAGTCCAGACACACGCACACGCACGCACACAAACACACGCACACATTGCCATATAGTACCCAGTGCTGGCAGAGTTCGAGGGTATATTGGCACAATGAGATTGTATGCAACATGAACATAATGTTGTATGCAGCATAGACAGGCAATATAATTGGATAAGTATTACAACTGTATATGTACATAGTACATGGGCAAAACTACATTGCTTACATAAACTTACATATACCTACATACATACATATGTATGTACCTCGCCTGCGACATACATTTATAGGGTATTCTTATAGTCGGAATATTGATTGAATTACTTTATTGCTTGTTTTGTATTTGGAGCGTGTAAAGTGATTTTTGTGTGTTTCCCTCTACTTTTCGTTCTGCCGCTGCCGCTGCTGCTGCTGGCTTTGGTTATTAGCTTCCTTCCTTCCTTCCCTCCCACTGGGAGGGATTCGTATTCGTATTCTCTTTCTTACCAGCACTTTGTCCGTTCGTGGTTCGTAGTTCCCCATTCCCCAGTTCCCCAGTTCCCCATTCCTCATTCCTACAGTCGCAGTCCTAGTTCTAGTTCCATTCCATTCCGTTTGCGTGTGTTTGTCCAAATTGCACGGGATTATGGGTCTTAATTTTATGATTGCTTCTTTAATCAGCCTCTGTAACTGCACGCCAATTATGTCCGGGTCCGTGCTAATTGTTTCTGTTTCAGTTCCAGTCTTGGCTTTCTCCACCTCTCCCTCTCTCTCTCGGTCTTGCCGCCAACGCCTTGCGAGGATTGTTCTTGTAATCGATGTGTGTTATTTGCGATTAGTCGAGCACCAAATGAGCTGGACGGTGCGGACAAGACTGACTTGCCCAGCACGTATTACGTGCTCTGCTCTCCTTCGCTCCTCCACTCCAGTTGAAGTCCTGCCTCTCCTGCCGCCACTCATTTGTCTCTGTGGCACGGTAGAGCAGAACAGGCGAAGCTACAAGTAGACATAATGAATGCATGCTTAACCATAATAAAATGTTGCGGCATTTTGTACAACCTGCAAAACATGGCTCAGCATTGGATGAATCTGAGATCTGGAAGGAGCCGCAGCACCTACCGCACCCCCCCGCACCACAAACTAGTACATGTGAGTGGTTACTGGTTACTACTTGCAACACGTGTGCTCTCTCACTGTCTTCCCCCTGCACAGTGGTCTAAAAAAGTTATAGAGTTCTAAAAAAAAAAACAACTTAAAAAGAAGCGTAAATTTGTAGGTAAATTAAATGAGAACATTTTTTAAATATTAATTTAAATATTTTATATTATTTGATTAGTTTAATAACTTGCCCCACTGTGGCACTTTTCTTAAGAGTGAAAAACAAGGCAATCAAATATTTTACATCCGTCCCCCGCACCAAAATAATTTTGCACTGCAGAAGGCTGTGTCGGATTTAGCACAGCACAGCCATGTTGGAGCGGGTCGGTGGGCGGACACATGACAAACGAATCCTCAATCAGGCAACAGCTCCATTGGTCAGCAAAAACCTGAAAATACATGCATACATTTGATGTTCTATTGATTTATTTGAATGCATTTTATTAGCTCGATTAATTTAACAAAAAGGTTGCCAATTAATTTGCATGCCTCTCCGTAATTGCTATTCAATTATGAAACTGAATGCATAAGATTCTACAGATAATCAGCAGAAAGGACCAACGATTCAAGATGGCTCGGCTTTCGCTTTCTGTTGTTAGCCAAGTCGCCATCAGGGACATTTCGAACAGGAGTTAATTGATTTTACCAATCATTTGTAACTTCTCTGCTCCATCTCCATCTGCTATAGGTAGGCACGGCAAAACTTGATTTAAACCAAATGGTTTCAGTTTCTGTGAACTCCATTTTGAATGCCTTTTTTCTAAAGCGCTTACCAACACTCTTTTGCTCTAATTTCATTCCATATACCACTTCTATTTGGAGTAAATCAATCGCAGGTTATACTCGATTGTCAACTTCCCTCGCTGCCTCAAATATCTGTAGACACTTTCGAAAAGAGAAGACAGAAGGCCTAGATATATATGTACAAATATACATATAAATACATAAAGTTATTTATAGCAAACAGCTATCGAAATCTCAAAATTATTATTGTTATTATTTTATATTATTTTCCATAGTTTTAACAACCAAATTTTTCGGCCGTTACTCTCTCGCTACACAATGATATTATGGCTTATAGTTATCCGGATTTGGCTATTCCTTGGCACTGTCGATGGTAGCGATAAGCAATGGCTCTGCAGCCGGATAACCTTCTGTACGCCCGAGAGCGAGCAGGTGGAAGGGGAGACATACATAAAGGAGCGTTTCGAGAGCCAGCATGACTGCCGGCTGTCGTGTGGCAAATACGGCGCCGTGTGGCCAATGCCGACCGGGAAGGCGATCAGTCTGTCCCACAGCCGGGTGAATTTTGATCCCCAGCAAATCAAATTTCATGTGAGGGCGCCCAGCGAGGCGACCAGCCTGTTCCTGAGCGAGACACGACGCCTGTTCTTGGGTAATCTGCGCAGGGAGTGCCCCCGCGACTGCACTGTGGCCAAAGGCGCAAGCATCGTGATCGAGGTGACGGTGAACAGCGAGAACCTGGTCCTCGACTGGCGCACGCACGAGAACTACAAGCTGGCCATCAACTCAACGGAGACGGGCACCATGGTGAACATCCAGGCGACGACGGTGTACGGAGCGAGGCACGCCCTCGAGACAGTCACCAATCTGGTGACGGGCAGCGTGGCCAGTGGCCTGCTCCTGGTTAGCGATGCCATCATCTCCGATCGTCCGTACTACGCGCATCGCGGCTTGCTGCTGGACACATCCCGTAACTTCATTCCGCTGCGGCATATGCGGAAGACGATCGACGGCATGGCCGCCTCCAAGATGAATGTGCTCCACTGGCACGTGGTGGATGCGCACAGCTTCCCGCTGGAGATCACCCGAGTGCCCCAGATGCAGCTATACGGCGCCTACTCGAGCTCCCACACCTACTCCCGCAAGCAGGTCGTCGAGCTGATACAGTACGCCCGCCTCAGGGGCATCCGCATCCTCATTGAGATCGATGGGCCCTCGCACGCCAACAGCGGCTGGCAGTGGGGCCCTGACGAGGACCTGGGCAGCTTGGCTGTCTGCCTGGAGAGGTCGCCCTGGGAGACCTACTGTGCCTCTCCGCCATGCGGCCAATTGAATCCCGTGAACGATAACATGTACGCCGTGCTGAAGGCTATCTTCCGCCAGGTGGCAGAGATGGGCGCACCGGAGGAGACCATACACATGGGCGGCGACGAGGTGTACTTCTCCTGCTGGAATGGCACAAGGCAGATTCGAGACGCGATGCTGCGGCAGGGCTACGATCTCAGTGAGAAGAGCTTCTTCCGGCTGTGGGCACAGTTCCATCGGCGCAATCTGGTGGCCTGGGACGATATCAAGCGGGACATTGATCCCAACATTCCGGAGCCAAAGCCGGTCATTCTCTGGTCCAGCCGCCTGACGAATCCGGACTCCATCACGAGCTACCTGTCCAAGGATCGATTCATCATCCAGACCTGGGACGACGCTTACGAGCCCCTCAACAGGCGGCTGCTAGATCTGGGCTACCGCATCATTGTCTCCACCAGGAACGCCTGGTACCTGGACCACGGCTTCGATGGCGTCTCCGAATACAACAGCTGGCGGACCGTCTATGAAAACGAGATGCCGACCAGCCGCGACCGGCACCAGGTGCTTGGCGGTGAGGTGTGCATGTGGAGCGAGTTAGTCGATCAAAACTCCTTCGAGTCGCGCATCTGGCCACGAGCTGGTGCCGCCGCCGAGCGCCTCTGGTCGAATCCAAAGGACATGCCCGCCTACCGGATCGAACGGCGCTTCCATCGCTATCGGGAACGTCTCCTCAATCGTGGCATCAAGGCGGAGGCCGTGTCGCCGCGCTACTGTGTGCGCCACGAGGGAATGTGCGAGAACTATTATTACGGGGACTCGTAGACCCCGTGGTCTTCTTGCGGAATATTCTTTGGAGCTGCTTCTGTCCCACTAAGCTATAAAATATATTTGCAGAATTTATGTTTTCGACTTGCTAAATGACTTTCAGCGTTCCCCCTAAAGCAGGAACAAAATGGAAAGGAACACACTCGAAACACAAGTGTTGGAGAACGTGAGACTGAGACAGGTGGTGCGCTTCAACTTAAAGGGTATTCAATTGTCGAGGCATAGCTGGCTTACATTCTTTTTTGATGATACAAAAAAAATAAGGGAGCCATGCAGGAAGCCTAATCACGAAAAACACGGAAATCTCGACGCCCCGCCACGCCCCGCGCCACACCACACCAGAGGATGCGTGCCACGTTCCGGTTGGAGCAAAAGCAACGTAGCCCAAAAGCCTAACCCCAACTAATTATAACTTTGATGCAGTCGGTCGACCCAAAAACCTTTGAAGCGCTTTTACGCGGATTTCTCGTTTTCCTCGTTTTGGCAGCTTCAAAGTGCTTCTGCTGCTGCTGCCAGCCCGCTGCTGCTGATATCCTCTCCCGCTGAGCTGCTGCCAATGACAACGTAGCGCTGCCCAAAGACCCAAGTGCGTACAGGAGAGGAAGAGAGCTCAGTCCAGCTTATCATCTTTGGTAGATAGAGAGTAAGAGAGAGAGAGAGAGAGAGAGTGAGAGAGGAGTGCACTTTTAGGCGAATTTTCAAGCAAAACGTTTCCAAGGCGAATGTTTCGAGAGTCATTAAGTGAAGTTTATTAAGTGCCCGAGCAGATAACCCAAATGAGTGCATGCCAAATGGAAGGCCAACGCAATTTCCACTCATATCGACGCCCTACCCTGCCTACCGTCCTAAGACAGCCCCACAGCCCACCCAACCGTCGCGATCTATCGCTATGCAAATGACATAGCTCATGCTGAGGGCAAACTTTCCCACAAGAACTCCAAAGAGATAGAAAAAGTGGGAAGGGGGATATGGCAGGGTATATGCGAGATAACAAACAAATTGCCAGTGCAATTGCAAACTTGAGATTATCGCCAGGCCAGGCTGGGCCCAGGCTCGTGCGCTTAACTTTACACAACTTAACCTAACTTGACTATAGTTTCAAGGGCCCAACGGGGGGTCCGCTTCTGCGTTCGCGGACCTGTCCCTATCGCATGCGGCTGATGTAAAATTAATTTCCATTGTTTGTCGAAGAAACTTTTAATGATAAGCAAAAGGGGCAATCGCGGCTGACCACAATTAAAATTAAAAACTTTTTGCATTTGTATTTAATGGCATTTTGCTAACCAGAAGGTAACAGTTTTCTATGGGACACAGGTAGCCAGTAGGCTACAACAATTTGAACAACCAATTTGAAGTTCGCGCGCACAATCGATATTAGTATCGATACTCACTCCTGCTCAAGGTCAATAGCTGCCTGGCATGACACCCAACTGACTTGACACTAATTTTTGTCACTAATTTACCAACCAGTTGGCAGCTCTACAAATATAATATTTATCTCGGTTTATTTTGAATATGTTCTCTGGATCAAATGACTTCCCATATACTTTTTATTATCCGTTTTAAAACTAACTCAACGAAATTTAGGAGCTTATAGTAACAAGTATAGGGATCAGAAGAGGGATTAACAATATACGGAAAACAAATCAAATGCATGAACATATCATCCTAAGAAATAGTCATTATTAATATTTCAAATCAGCTTGGAAAATATAATTTTAGCGTTTTGTAGCGGACATGAGGAATACAAACGACGATACTCAGAGCTGAAAACGGGACGACCCGTACACAGTAACGGTTTAAGATTTGACATTTTTTGTTTAAATCTTTTTTGGTAGACAATCCAATGAAGAGAATTCTGAAAACAAGCCATCTTGTAAAAAATTAATTCATCTATCTTATTAAATTGTATGTTAATAGCTGAGAGCCTTATCTGGCTAGTAATATGAAAACGAATTTCAAAGTCGAGGAATATGATTTCTGATCATGTACAGGGAACGCTTAACCCATTGTCGACCAGTGGGTATTTCGACTTACGCACAAATATTATGAAACTTAAAACACTTTTAACGCATTTCAGGGGGAATATATCGTGGTTATATTTGTTTGTAAGTAAAGAGAAAGGATGGAACTACAGGAAGAATATACAACAAGTACTATTTTCCGCGTCTTAATTGAAGGGTTTTCACTATTTAAATAGAGGGGGATTTAGTGGGCTACTCTCTTTTATTCCTCAGTATATTTACGGTATATTTTGAAAATAATAAGTAATATTTAGGTATATTTCTGAAGGTGGGACGGTATATTTGTTCGATAAATCCGCTGTCACACTGCCAACAGGACCCGCACGTGGAAATTTAGAAAACAACGCAATTGTAGTTCCACAAAAAACACGTACAAAACAGAATGGAGGTGGAAAACATTAAGGTGGACGCCTTTGTGCCGGCCAAGAAGGCACAGAAGCGCAGTGCGGCCAACACCCAGAACACGGAGATGCAGGTGGACGAAGCAACAGGCATCGAGGGTCTGGTCGCTGGCTCGGTGGCCCAAGCATCGGCCCCACCTCGCGCGAAGCGGATAAAGAGCGAGCTAAGAAAGGTGTCGGTGCCACCACACAGATACTCCTCGCTCAAGGAGCACTGGATGAAGATCTTCACGCCCGTGGTGGAGCACTTGAAGCTGCAGATACGCTTCAACATGAAGGCGCGCCAGGTGGAGCTGCGCGTCGGACCGGAGACGCCGGACATAGCAAATCTGCAGAAGGGCGCCGATTTCGTGAGAGCCTTCCTCTGCGGCTTCGAGGTGGACGACGCCCTGGCCCTGCTGCGCCTGGAGGATCTCTTTGTCGAGTCGTTCGAGATCAAGGACGTGAAGACGCTGCGCGGCGACCACCAGTCGCGCGCCATCGGCCGTCTGGCTGGCAAGGGTGGCCGCACAAAATTCACCATCGAGAACGTGACCAAGACCCGCATTGTGCTCGCCGACAGCAAGATCCACATCCTGGGCAGCTACCAGAACATCCAGCTGGCGCGTCGTGCCATCTGCAACCTGATTCTTGGCTCGCCCCCCAGCAAGGTCTATGGAAATCTGCGGTCCGTGGCCTCGCGCCTCTCGGAGCGCATGTAGAACAGGGTGCCCCTCTGGCTGTGATCCCCCCATCCCCCGATGGGAATGGAATGGATAAACGTGCTCTTAACATTAGTAATAAATAAATATAACATGTATTTAGGCCTTTACAATATACACACGACCAACGGAAGGAGGGGGAGAACTGGAACTGCGGCACCCGACTGGAACTGGAATGGCTCTGGGGGGAGTGCGTGCCCCTTAGAGCTTGGTGAAGATCAGCAGCAGGAGCATGAAGAATGTGATGGCTGCCAGTACCAGAATGATGCACATTTTGCGATTCTTGCGCTGATACATCTCGGCCTTGTGCAGCTGTCGCAGACCCTCGGAGACCCGCGTCTGGGTCTGCTCCACATTGTAGTCGATGCGATCGAGCACGGTGCCCTGCTCCTGGACCATGTGGCCCAGGTCCTTGAAGATGTCATTGAGATCATTGATGGACTTGACAATTTTCGTGACCTCCTGCTCGCGGTGCTGCGCCAGCTTGGAGTTCTCCTCCTCGAAGAGCAGCAGCTGCTGCTGGGTCATCCGATTGGCAGCCAGCGGCTTCTTGAAGTGATCGTCTATCTCCTGGTCGTCCTCCTCGAACAGATAGGCATTGCCCTTCATGCCTCCCCCCATGCCGTTCACCGGCTGCAGGAAGTTGTCAAACGAGTCGACAAAATTGATGACTTCACCGCCAGCGTCACCGCCGGGATGGCCCATGCCGATCCCCATGCCGCCCAGCTCGACATTGGTGAAGTTGTCGCCGTTGTCAAAGTACTTCTGGGAGCGCTCCTCGCGTGAGTTGAGCTGCACCAGGTAGGCATTCTGGCTGCTGCGGAACTTGAAGGTCAGCTCCTGCAGCTGGAGCAGGGCACAGTGCACCGCGTTGGCGGTGAGGCGCTGCTCCGTTTTGGTGCCCACGCCCAGGCTCGAGCGGACGCACTGTATGTGCCGGTGGGTGGATGTGATCAGCTTGCACACGATCTGGCTGAGCACCTCGATGTCGCATTCGTCGTCCCGCTGATCGTCGAAGGTCGGACGCAGCAGGTGCCGGGCATGCAGGGAGCCCAGCTCGTCCAGCTTTGGTTTGATTCTGTTTTGGAAAGTGGAGTGGAGTGGATGGAATGCAGCTGGTTAGTGGCAGATGTGGCAGATGTTTGTTGTCACCCACTTGGACATGGTGTATTGAGCCTCCTCGAACTTGTCCAGCCAGGTGGGGGGCGTTCCATAGTCGTCCTGCATCTCGAGGCCCTCCTCCGCCTCTCGCACCGAATGCTTGAGCAGGCGCTCAGCATCGCTGCCACGCTGAAATTATGATTTTTCAAATATTTACGATGTCTTTGTCCATTATTTGGGTGTTTCTTACTCTGTCATCGTAGTGATTTCGATTTTTTGAGGCATTGTTACGCATAATAACAAATACCTCCGTCAGGTTGCGAGACGTCATGGTGTATGGTGTGGGATACGGCCTAGTAATAGTCAATAGATAGCATTCTAGTGTCCTGATATTGCCTGGAAGGAGCGACAATATGCTGGAAAATAAAAAATTAACTTTTTCTAATATCTGCAAATAGTGTGACCAAGCATTAGAATAGATTAAATACCTAGGCAAAAATGTACACTGTTTTCTCTAGAGTGCTATCAAAAATATAAGAATTATATGTTAGTTTTTTGTCAAATATGTATTGTTCATGTCATTGTACTGTTGAGAGAGGCCCACAATAATATCCAATAGCCAAAACTATGAATATCGAAATGTTACCAAATAAGTTGCAGCTTCCATTGTTCGTTAATTATAAACCAGCATTAACCAGATGCCATTAAAGCAGGGTTCTTACACGTAGAATCTACAAGCAGTACTGTTTAAACTCAAGCTAAGCTCAAGGTGTGCGCACTTGTTTAAATAGAAGCGGTTTAAGTTACGCTATATTTACGGTATATTTCCGAGGGCCAGCCGCGTATATTTGATCGATAAGCTCGCGGTCACACTGTCCCCAAACTATTAATTGAACGCATTCAAAAACATTACATTACATTTATTTTTGTTGGTGCATTAAATAAAGTGGGCTTGTTGTTTGTTTAAATTGAAGGCATCTTCGAGGCAGTAAAACGTTGGCGTGCCATACTAGTGTAGTTTTTAGACTAGAAACGAGCGACAAGTGCGACAAATTGGCAAAAGAAAAACTGCGATTCATTCTCGGGTCAGAATTTGTGACTGCAATTGCGTGTGTGTGTCTGTGTGTGTGTGTGCGTGTTGCCTGTGTGTGAGTGACGACATTGGCAGCGGCAGAGCCTCCGCCACCGCCTGCGCCACCGCCTCCTACCACCCCTCCTTGCAGCGCACAAGGAAAAAGGAAAAATGTGCCATGTTGTTGTTGCTGTTGTCGTTGTTGCTGCTGTAACTGCTGCCCCAAAGCCTGTGGGTGTGGGTGTAGCCGAGGAAAACTAAAGGACATCGCGAAGAAGAAGAAGAAGAAGAAGCAGCAGTGGCAGCAGCAGAGGGCCGCTGAAACAAAAGATTTGGAAAATGTTTAACCGTCAGGGCAGTGGAACAGGCACCACCGGCCAGGCACTGGGCACAGGATTAGGCTTAGGCCTGGGCTCAGGCCCTGGACCATCCCAGGCCCACGGTTTAGGTTCTGGTTCGGGCTCCGGTACCACCACCACCACCACGACCACCGCCAATGCCCCCACACCCTCACCCGATCTCTATCTTCGTCCATTACCCTATCTGGACGGTAAATGGCTACGCGCCGATCTCATTTCGTCCCTGCGCAACGCCTCCGAGGGCGCAGTCCTGTGGAATCACTTGATCCAGGATTGCGAACTGGTCTCCTCGCCCTCGGCCCCCCTTGTGAATGCCCGCGGCCATCTGTCCTACCTGGGGGACGATGGCAAGCACTACTGCGGCGCCCAGCAGCTTAAGTGCTCCTGCTGCCAGCCGGAGTACTGCGGCCCCCTGTCCGCCTGCAACTGCGACAGCTGCCGGCCCCTGGACTCGGACACGGCCATCAAGAAGCTCACCTCGGCCGCCGCCCAGCAGGCAGCCGCCCAGGGCAGCCAGGCCACCGACCTGATCCTCAGCAGCTGGCTCTGGAGCCAGCCGCCCTCCCTGGCGGCCAAACAGGACTGCCAGCGCACCCTGATCGCCGAGCTGCAGGAGCTGGCACTGCGAGCAGCCGGCAACTGCCTCTCCGCCCAGCATCTGCGCCAGCAGCTCTTCATCTACGAACGCTACTACGTGGCCCTGAAGCGCCATCGCCAGCAGTCCGCCAGCAGCAGCATCGCCAGCGGCACAGCCAACGCCAACGCCACAACAACGACCATAGCCACCGTCGCAGGCACTGCAGCTGGGGGTACTTGTGGTGGCGCTGCTGGCGCTGGCAGCCTGGAGGCACCAATGGTGGATCCAACCAGCCAGGAGGCAGATCAGCCGGATCATGCCGCGCTGGGACTGGCCCGCGTGGCCACACGCGCTGCGCTCAACTTTAGTTTCGCCTTCCTGCGTCGCGCCTGGCGCTCGGGCGAGGACACGGAGATGTGCAGCGAACTGCTGAGCGAGGCCCTGGAGTCGCTGCAGGAGCTGCCCGAGGCGACGCTCTTCGAGGCGGCCGAAGTGTCGCCGCTGTGGATGGAGGTGATGGAGCGCTCCATCAAGTTCCTGCGCCTGGTGGCCCTCGGGGATCCCATGGGCGGGCGGTGCACGGCGCCGCTTAATGATCGCCACACGGCGCTGTGCCTGCTGCTGGAGCTGGGCGTGCAGAAGGGCACGCTGGCCGCCACCCTTGAGTGTGTGGTGCTGCTGCTGGTGCTCTGGGAGAAGGATAAGTCGGGCAACGACAACCGGGACATGCCCAGGAAGACGGGAGCACCGCTGCTGCGCATTCTGCAGCGCTACCAGAGGATCGGACATAACGCCAAGGCTGGCGGTCTGCCCAATGGCGGCGACTCCTTGTCCCTGCCGGTGGTGAGCGCCACCGAGACCTTCCTGCGGTTCCTCATGCTGCCCAAGAGCAGTGCGGCGATTGTGGATCTGCGTCGTGCCGCCGTCGTCATAATTTCCCACTTGGATCGCCTTGTCCAGCCGCTGATGCCGCGATGTCTCGTCCGCGGACACTATCCCATTCACTCTAGCGCCAACGCCGGCAGCAGCAGCAGCTCCAGCTCCAACAGCAACTCGTCGTTGCCCCAACAGCGGGTCTATGCGTTGGGCTGGCCGACCCTATCCAAGGAGCAGCAGGGATTCAATGCAGAGCCAGCGCTGAGCTGGAGCAGCGATCCCTCCTCGCTGCCGCTGCTCAACTGCAAGTTCCAGGTGCAGCAGATCGTCTGCAGCGAGAGCATTGTGCTCATCCTCAGCGAGGAGGGCAAGCTCTACAACTGGCGTCTGTTCAAGCCGGAGACGGAGCCCCAGCTGCTGGAGGAGATTGCCCACGAGACAATTGTCAGCATTGCCTCGCACTGCGAGGGTCGACACTTTATGGCCATTGACATTAATCGTGAGTCCACCACGTCCCGCTTCCCTTTCCCTTTCCCTTCCTCTAGAATCTAATCTGACGAACGTTTTGTTGTAATCGGACAGGCAACGCCTACTCGTGGGGCAATGGCGAGGATCATCGCTTGGGACATGGCGACACCCATGCCAGGGCGGCGCCCACCAAGATCACCACACTGGATCGATGCGTGAAGGCCGTGTTCTGCGGCTGCTCCTACAGTGCTGCGATCACCTGCAGCGGCAACCTGTACACCTGGGGCCGGGGCACCTATGCCCGGCTGGGGCATGGCAACTCGGACGACCAGCCGCTGCCCACCGTTGTGATGGCCCTCACCGACCACGAAATCATCGATGTGGCTCTGGGCAGTGGCGATGCCCATTCGCTGTGCCTCACCTCCGAGGGTCATGTCTATGCCTGGGGCGATGCCGACTACGGGAAGCTCGGCAATGACAATCTGAACGGCTCCATGTCCCCTGTGCTGGTGGAATCGCTGCCGAAGGTGCAGCGCGTCTTTGCCGGCGCCCAGTTCTCGCTGGCCCTCACCACCGATGGCCAGCTCTACAGCTGGGGCAAGGTCAGCTGCGGAGGCCGGAGTGCGCAATGGTGCAGTGTACCCAGACTGATGGCCGGATTGCAGGTGAGCCACAGAATATCTATTCAACATTTGAACATTGCGGGTTTTCGTTCGATTAAATCTACTGATCATGCACATATCGATAGATACTATCGATACACATGAGGGGTACTCCAACAGCTGCATTATCCACACTGATGATGTGATGATGATCCTTTCTGTTTGCTCCTTCTAGCACAAACGAATTGTCGATGTGGCTGTGGGCGTGGCCCATTGCTTAGCCCTCACCAGCTGCGGGGAAGTGTTCGGCTGGGGACGCAACGACAGCCAGCAGATCTGTCCCTCCTCTGTGTCCAGTGAGCCCCTGCTGCGCGTCCCCATACTGGTGGCCCTGCCCACGCTGCCCGCCAGCGGTGTGGCCTGCACAGCCTCCCAGAGCTTGATCTGGACACAAAGCACCCGCCAGGGCGTGCCACTGCGCTCCCCCTTTGTTATTGATCCCGGCGAGCCAACATTCCGGCTGCTCGACCAGCTCCTGAGCATGTGCAGCAGCCAGGACAACCGGCAGACACCCAACCAAGAGTCCGAGTGCATAGCCGTCGCCTGTCTCAATCTCGTGCGGCTGCAGCTGCTCGCGCTAATCACCAATGGCGTGGAGCCGCGCCAGGTGGGCTTGGCCAGTGGCGGCCGGCTGCTTGGCAGCCTCAAGAGCCGCATCTTGAGCCTGGCGGGGGGCAGTCAAGTGCTACGAACCATCCAAGTGGCCGCCCAACAGGCCCTACAGGTGAGTAATCCTCCGCGTTACAGTGAATCCCACAGAATCTGTAATAATGTGTGTACCTCCTTGTAGGATGGCTGGAGTGTGCTGCTGCCGACGGCAGCGGAGCGTGCCCAGACACTGACATCGCTGCTGCCCTCGGAGCCGGGACAGGCCTCCTCGTCGGGTCACCGCTTCATGACAGATCTGCTGGTTAGTTCCCTGATGGCCGAGGGCGGTTTGGAGTCGGCCCTGCAGCATGCCATACGTCTCGAGAGCAGCTCCTGTGCGGCTGAGTGTGTGGACGGCGTCAATTTGCCGCTGATGCAGCTGATTACCCGCCTGCTGGGCAACAATGCAGCCCTCACCCAGACCCGCTTTGCGCCCAACCTGGGCAAGCAGCAGCTGCATCTGCTGCAGCAGCAACAGCAGGAGAAGGAGCAGGATCAAGAGCACCACAACCAGGAGCCCAGCACAAGTCCCAGTCTGAGTCTGCTGCATCGCTTCCAGCGCCTGCTGCTGGCCCACATCCATCAGGCCGATGCCGATGAGGACACCACGGGCGCTGAGGCGCTGCTCGACCAGTATCTGCACAGCTTGATCCCCGCCTGCGTGGCCACGCTGCAGCAGGCGCACGAATTGGCGCTGCAGTGCCGCGATCCGGGCGATCATCCGCCCAGCCAGCAGGCGCGTCACTTGACGCGCATCCTCCAGGCGGACATCTCGGACGCACTGCTGCACGAGCTGCTGGTGGGTCTGGTGCTGCTCAAGCGAGACCGGCCCCAGTGCCTGGGCAGCCTGCGCTGGTCGCGACTCTTCCTGCCCCTGCTGCGCGTCCTGGACAGACTGAATCGAGCCCTCGGCGAGGGAGAGCTACGCGATGGCGACGATATGGGCTGGCCCGGGATTATCTGCCGAGGTGGACCCAAAGGCGGGCCCCCACCCGCCGATCCGGAGACGCACTACGTGCGACGGGCCGATATGGAGAATCAACTGCTCGATGGCAATCGCTGCATCATCCTGGCGGGCTATGTCTGTGATCTGAGCAACTACAAGTGAGTACAAGTCTGCCCCAGGGAGAGTCTCTACCTCAGGTTTCGATTGTCACTATATTTCTATGACAGCTGCGAATCGGAGACGCTGAAGGGACTTCTGGATGCGGGTCTGGGCAAAGATCTGACCGCAGAGATGAGCAGCCAGCAGGCGCACAGGAGTGCCATGGAGTACATACTGCAGCATCACAAGCTGGGCAAATATATGGCCCAGGCCACCACCGAGGAGAAGGTGAGCCCACACCCGCCCATACATCAGACAGATCTCTCATGTTCCTTCCCCCTTTTAGAGCTCTTTGCCCAGTCCCACACGACTCACGCACTTCAGTTCGGAGTGCACGCTGGCCCAGTTGCTGGGCATTGTGGCCAATCTGATGTGCAGCGGGCCCACGCTGCAGCCGGCGGAGCTGCAGTGCCGCCAGCTGGACAAGAGCACCCTCCTGAGCGGTGGCCTGCAGCTGTTCCAGCCCAGCAATCCGTTTGACGAAGAGAAGGGCGAGGCGCGCAGCAGTCTGCCGAATAGCTGCCACAGCACGGCCGGCAATACACCCACGGAGCAGCCACCGGCCCTGCAGCCATTGCCCCTTCAGCCGCTGACCCAGCAACCAGTGCAGCCGGCCAGATCGCAGCTCCAGCAGCGCGCGGACAGCTTCATCAGTGGCCTGGCCGAGGCACGGCTCAGCGAGCCACCGGTTGCCGCTTGGCTGGCGCTTACCGAGCGCTACTGCAAGGCCCACAATCTGATGTGGCATCAGGAGTTTGCCACCGAGCATCCCGTCCAGGAGCTGGAGCGTCTGCTGAGCGCCGTTCTCATCCGGCATCAGTATCTGGGCGGACTGGTGGTGATTGCCCTCGAGGACTGCGCATCGGCACCGGATGGCGGGGAGGCGCCGCGGGACATGGCAGCGCCCAAGCAGCTAGGGGAGATCATCCAGCTGGTGCATCAGGCCAAGTGGTCGGTGGTGCGGACGCGACAGCAGCAAAACCGCAGCTACAAGGAGGTGTGCGCCCCCATACTGGAGCGCCTGCGGTTCCTGCTCTACGAAGTGCGCCCGGCCATCAGTCCGCAGCAGCGGGGGCTGCGTCGTCTGCAGATACTCCAAAGACTGCCGCGATTCCGTTTGCTGGTGCGACGCCTGCTGCAAGAGCTGCGTTCGTCTCGCAAGCCGGCCAAGCCGGAGGATCTGCTGAATGCCACCATACAGCAGCAGCAGGAGAAGAAGCCGCCGCCGCCACTGGCGCCGCCCAAGCAGGAGGAGGATGAGGAAGAGGAGAGCGAGAGCGAGAGCCTGCTGCGACGCCTCAACGAGCGGAAGATCCATGGCGAGGGCGAACTGGACAGCGTGCTGATGCAGGACATTGTGGACTTTGCCCTCCAGGACAGCTGCGACGTGGAGACGGCCCGCCGGGCCATGTACTGCCAGATGCAGCGCTTCCAGCTGCGTCTCGCTGGCCTCCAGCTGGTCCAGCAGCTGCTCGAGCTGCACGGCCTCCTGGACGCGGCCCAATATAGTCTGCTCAATGGGTTCCTTGGCCTCCATTTGAAGTCGTCGCCCTCATCTGCAGCAGGAGCATCGGGATCAGCATCGACATCGGGCAGCTCCCTGCATGTCTTGGGACAACTGAACATGGTCAGTGCGTATCAGAAGGCCAGGCTGCTGCTCTCCCAGGCGCGCGTCCTCGACTGGGCGGTGCGTGAACTCCGGCGTCTGGTCAATCAGGAGCAGCAGGGCGCGACTCGCGGCAAGGACAGCTCCAACCTGAGCACTTATGTGCTGCTGAAACGCCTGCCGCGCGCCCGTTTCCTGCTGAGCGTCTTCGGTCTGCTGGCCAAGGAGCTGGGCCCCAACGAGCTGGGGCTGCTCATTAACTCCGGCCTCCTGGGCACGGTGCTCGGTCTGCTGGCGCAGACGGGCGGCGAAGGCATGGCCGGCGGACAGGCCAACACCGAGCTGAGTGTCCTCTACGAGGACAGCGTGATGAAGCAGAAGTGCAGCAAGGCGCAGCTGAGTGGGCCCGATCTTGCCAAACTGATGAAGATTGGCACGCGAATAGTCCGTGGCTCGGACTGGAAGTGGGGCGACCAGGATGGCAGTCCCCCAGGCGAGGGTCGTATCATCAGCGAAGTGGGAGAGGATGGGTAAGCAGCACGAATACACGAATCCCATGCATCTCCATCATCGTCCTCCTTCCTCTTTGCTATCTCCTTTAGATGGGTGCGCGTTGAATGGTACACGGGTGCCACCAACTCCTATCGCATGGGCAAGGAGGGGCAGTACGATCTGCAGCTGGCGGATAGCGCAATGAATGTCGCCTCACCCACAGAGCCGGAGCGCGAGGAGCTGGCTGGCGTGGAGGCGTCGCCCAGCAGCGAGTCGCATCCCTCGAAACTGCTGCGCCACTGTGCGGCCAAGCTGCTGCAGATACTGGCCGTGGGCAGCGGCCTGCATGGCGCCCACCTGGACAGGCATGCCCTGCGGGGCGTCACCTGCATGTTCCGGGCCATAATCGATCCGAAGCCAGCAATGGAGAACGTAGCCAACTCCTTGGGCTGGCTAAATCTGGGATTCATTCGAGCCATAGCGGGTGAGTGCCTCGCCAGGAATTCTTTTCAGCAGCCAGGCTTAATTTCTCTGCCCCCCCTAGGTGACTGTCCGCGTCTGTGTCTGGAGTTGAGCACGCCCGGATGGCTGGCCCACTATCTGGAGCTGTTGGAACAGCCGGCGGGCAGCGAGGCGGGCGTCTACAGGCAGCTCCACTGTCTGCGACTGCTGCAGTGCATTCTGGCCCAGTGGACAACTGAGGAGGAGCCGCGCATGGGCAGCCTGGTGCGCCAGCTGTTCGCCACTCTCGGACGAATTGCCCTGCACTGTCCCGGCGATGTCACGCTCCAGCCGACGGCCGTGGGCAAGGCCCGCGTGCTGCTGACCGCCTCCCATTCGGGCAGCGTGGCCGAGGAGCTGGTCTCGCTGCTGCGTCGCCTGCACACGCTGCCCCACTGGAATGCGGTGATCAACTCGTTTCTGGCCCAGAAGCTGTGCGTCGCCGCCGAGCTGCTGGGCGAACAGCCATCCTCCAGCCCCCTGGACAGCGAGCAGGTCTTTGTCCTCGGAGTGCTCAGTGCCATGGGCGGCTGTGATCTGCGTCCCCGCGTGGGACTGCATTGCTTCAACGAGGGCAGCCACATGATCATTGCCAGCTTTACGCACAAAGGCAGATGCCTGCTGGCAGCCTCCTCCCAGGGCGGATCTGCCACGACGGGGTTCGTAAAGGTGCCGCTGCTCTCTGTGATGCCACATCTGGACCACAGTGTGTTCAGTCTCAGCCGCCTGCCCATGAACGAGATGCTGCTGAATGCCTGGACGGTGCTCCTCTACGGCCCCGCCACCGAGGCGCGTGAGTGTCGCCCCTCAGCGAATGCCGCGTCGGATGGACGCCTGGATTTGGGCCATCTGAGGGCACAGCAGCTGCAGCTGGCAGTGCTGCACACGAATAGCGTTCTCTATCGCCACCAGGCGGCACTGCGGCGCATCCTCAAGCAGCGGGCGCCGGGCATCTACGCGGATGATGTGGAAACAGACACAGACAGGGAAAGAGACAGAGAACGAGACAGAGAGGGAGAGGCAGAAGAGGGGAACGAACGAGAGCAGCAGGATCATACCGAAGAGGAGGATCACTCGGAGCAGGAGCAGGAGCAACAACAGCAGCAACAGTGCGCCGCTGAGATCAGTGGAAGAGGCGGCAGCCAGGAGGCGCAGCTCTTGATCCAATGCATCCTTCTGAGAGCCACCCAGGCCTCGCCCGTGAGGGCCTGCTACAGCTACACGGATCTCTCGACGGCTGCCCTCAACTGTGTCCAGTCGCTGGCCAGCCAGGCCCACCTTGAGCTTAGCGCAAGCGAGGCCGACGACTCTGTGGCCTCCCCCGCCCTGGCCATGCCGCCGCAGCCCACAATGGTGCACGGAGTGCCGGTCTACAACGTCTTCAAGATGGTCACAGCCGCGCCAGCCACGAAGGAGGCTGCCACCAAGTGGCCCTCCCAGGTGGCGGCCACCGATGCGGAGCTAATCAATCAGATCATGGACATGGGCTTCCCCAAGCGAACGGTGGAACTGGCCCTCAAGCAGCTGTCGCTGCAGGCGGAGGTTATGCCCACGCCCGAGCAGATTGTCCAGTGGATACTCGAGCATCCGGATGTGTGCGCCAACACCATCGAGGAGGATCCCCTGCCTATGGGCAGCGGCTGCAGCGGCAGCCACGATCCCGAGGCAGACTCGGACAACGAGTCGCCCAGCAGTCTGTCCAGCAGCTCGTCGGGCAAATCCTCGGCCTCCTCGGACACCGTTGAGGGCCAGCCAGGAGCTAGAGCCAATGCCGCCGCCGCCGCTGTCGTCGCATCGCCACCGCCCGTGAGGTTTGAATCGCGCAAGGATTTCCAGACGGCCGATCATTATGCGCTGTATGTGCGCGGCCTGGTGCGTCCGGGGATGACGGTGCGCTGCTGCCGCGACTTTGAGGAGATCAAACTGGGCGACATGGGCACCGTGCTGATCGTGGACACCGAGGGACTGCACGATCTCAACGTGCAGGTGGACTGGCGCAATCACGGCAGCACCTACTGGGTCTGCTTTGCCCACATCGAGCTGGTGGATTCGCCCCTCGGCGGTACGCCCTCTGGTCTGCGCGATCCGATGTCCGCCGCCCACCTCCTGCTGCCGCGGCCGCCGCCCATTGTGGTGGGTGCCCGAGTGCGGCCACGCTGCTCTGCGCGCTACGGCGTCTTTAATCAGATGCGGCTGGGCCGAACACAGCGCGTGCCCGGCGTCGTCACAGCGGTGCGTGGCAAGCAGCTGACGGTGGACTTTCCCGACCAGCCCGGCTGGCAGGGGCACATCAACGATGTGGAAATGGTGGCCCTGCCCCCCACACCGGCACCGATTGCCGCCGATCTGCAGAGCCAGCCGGCGCCCAGCGACCTGATCGAGGACTGGTCCCGCTGCATCCGCTCGCTGACGGTCAGCTCCAATGAGGCGGCTGCGAAGCATCTGCTGGACGGGATCGGCCAGACGTGGCAGAGCTGCTCGAGTGGGCCGTGCCGCCACTGGATACGCCTGGAGCTGCACGACCGGATACTGGTGCACAGTCTGGCACTGAAGGTGAGTCCCGAGGACCACTCGCACATGCCCTCGCTGCTGGAGATTAGGGTGGGCGAGTGCATCGACAGCCTCAAGGAGTACACGTGGATACCGGTGCCCGCGGGGGCCAGTCGCGTGCTGCTGATGCAGCAGGTGCCCACCTACTATCCCTGGATCGAGATCGTGGTGAAGCAGTGCCAGAACAATGGCATCCAGTGCAAGGTGCATGGCCTGCAGTTCGTGGGACGACGCCAGAAGCCCGATCTCCACCACATGCTGGCCAATGCGCAGTTCCTGGCCTGCGAATACAACGGCATCGCAGGCGGCACAGCAGGAGCAGGAGCCACAGCAGCAGGCGCAAGTTTATCCCTGCACGGGGATCATGGGTTGCCGTCTGCTTCGGATCAGGATCTACCCTGCACCGTCATGGTGTGGGGCCTCAACGACAAGGAACAGCTGGGCGGACTGAAGGGCTCTAAGGTGAAGGTGCCAACATTCTCGCAGACGATCAGTCGGTTGCGTCCCATCCACATAGCCGGCGGCTCCAAGAGCCTCTTTGTGGTGGGCCAGGATGGGAAGGTGTACGCCTGCGGCGAGGGCACCAACGGACGCCTGGGACTCGGTGTGACCCACAATGTGCCGCTGCCGCATCAGCTGCCGGTGCTGCATCAGTATGTGGTCAAGAAGGTGGCCGTCCACTCGGGCGGCAAGCACGCCCTGGCCCTGACCCTCGACGGCAAGGTGTTCTCGTGGGGCGAGGGCGAGGACGGGAAGCTCGGACATGGCAACAGGACAACGCTGGACAAGCCGCGACTGGTGGAGACGCTGCGCTCAAAGAAGATCCGCGACGTGGCCTGCGGCTCATCGCATTCGGCGGCCATCTCCAGCCAGGGAGAGCTCTACACGTGGGGCCTGGGCGAGTACGGACGCCTGGGACACGGCGACAATGCCACACAGCTGAAGCCCAAGCTGGTGGCCGCTCTCGCCGGACGACGGGTCATTCAGGTGGCCTGCGGCAGCCGAGATGCCCAGACCCTGGCCCTCACCGAGGACGGTGCCGTCTTCTCCTGGGGCGACGGCGATTTCGGCAAGCTGGGACGCGGCGGCAGCGAGGGATCGGACACACCGCACGAGATCGAGCGGCTGTCCGGCATCGGTGTCATTCAGATCGAGTGCGGGGCACAGTTCTCGCTGGCCCTGACCCGTGCCGGCGAGGTGTGGACCTGGGGCAAGGGCGACTACTTCCGCCTCGGCCATGGCGGGGATCAGCACGTGCGGAAGCCGCAGCCCATTGGCGGCCTGCGCGGACGTCGCGTCATTCATGTGGCCGTCGGCGCCCTCCATTGTCTGGCCGTAACGGATGCCGGCCAGGTGTACGCCTGGGGGGACAACGACCACGGGCAGCAGGGCAGCGGCAACACATTCGTCAACAAGAAGCCCGCTCTGGTGATTGGCCTGGACGCGGTGTTCGTGAATCGCGTCGCCTGCGGCAGCTCCCATTCGATTGCTTGGGGCCTGCCCAATGCCACCCTCGAGGAGGAGAAGCGTGGCCCCGTGCCATTTGGCAGCACTCGCGACCCGCTCGGCGGCAGCAGCCTGGGAATCTACGAGGCGGAGGCCGCCGCCGCTGCCGGCGCACTCAAGCAGGAGTCAAAGCCGCACACACTGACCAGCCTGAGCGAGAGCCTGGCCCTGGAGACACCAGCCGCCAGGCAGGCGGCCCTTGGGCATGTTCTGCGCGCCATGAGCATCCTGCAGGCGCGGCAGCTCATTGTGGCGGCCCTGACCAGCCACAGCAAGGTGAACTACAAGGAGCGCGGAGGAGCAGCGGGCACTGGAGCAGCGGGAGAAGAGGATCAGCTGATGGTTGGCAGTGCCATGGGAGCGGTGCCATTGCCGCCCGCCGAACCGATAGCCCAGGGTGGCGGCGAGGCGCCCGCAGATGCAACGGATGCAGCCCTCCAAATGGAGCACAGTCCCGATGCCCAAATCGAAGCCATCGCAGCGGCAGCAGCTGGGGGATCCACCTCCGCAACGCTGCCGCCACTCACCGCCGGACCGTTGAGCGCCTTCCAGAGCCTCACCGGATCCCTGTCGATGTCCGGGTCCCTCTCGAGCAGCGCCCTGCCGCCGCAGCACAAGCATTCGCGGATGTCGGCCAGCGCCATGTCGGTGATGGCCGCCACCATGACCCAGCAGGAGGAGATGCTGGCGCAGATCGGCCACACGCACGGCCTCGACGACTTTGGCGGCCTGCTGGGCGAGCCGGAGGCCAAGAGCCTGGTGGAGCTGCTCAAGTTGGCCGTGTGCGGCCGCTGCGGACCCCCCAGCACCGCACAGACGATAGCGGAGACCCTCATCTCGCTGGGATCGGGCAATGCGGCGATCAGCTCGATGCTGATGGAGACGTGCATCACGGAGCTGGAGGATCTGTGCACGTCGCGCCACTGCCTCGGCAAGCTGCCCAAGCCGGTGATGCAGGAGAGCAGCCATCCGTATGTGGACAATGTGAATGTGACGGGCGCCGTGCGCATACCCGGCGCGGAGATGCTGCGCCTCGAATTCGACAGCCAGTGCAGCACGGAGAAGCGCAACGATCCGCTCGTGATCACCGATGCAGCCGGCCGTGTCCTGGCGATGCGCTCGGGTCGCGAATTTGCCCACTGGGCGCCCGAGATACGAGTGCCCGGCGATGAGCTGCGCTGGAAATTCACTTCGGACAGCTCTGTGAACGGCTGGGGCTGGCGCTTCTGGGTGCACGCCATTATGCCAGCGGCGACGCTCGGGGAGAGCGGCTCCGACCGGGCCGTCCTGTCGCAGCCATCGATGGCGCTGGTCATGTCGCTGTTGGACTCCCGCCTGGCGCCCAGTCAGCAGGGTGTGCTGCTCCGCTTGGCCTCGGCGCTGGCCGCCTGCTCCCAGCTGGGCGCACTGACCACCGCCCAGAGGATCTGGTCGCTGAAGAAACTGCACGCGGTGCTGTTGCTCGATCAGGCGCCCAAGCCACAGGATCCCGCGCTGGCGGGCATCCTGCAGCCGCTCATCCCCGAGCTATTGCGGCAGTACGAGTACGAGGAGCCGCAGGTCCGTGGCGGCATCCATCTGATGCATTCGGACTACTTCAAGACCCTGGCTGCGCTCACCTGTGACATGCAACTGGATGCCTCACTGCCAGCGCCCGTAGCCACAACGACAACAGCAATCTCTGGAGCAGCCTCAACATCAGGAGGAGGAGGAGGAGCAGCAGGAGCTACAGCTTCATCTACATCAGCAGCTGGAGGAGGCTCCGCAGGCGGCAGCTCCAACCTCACGGGGGATGGACACAAGTGGGCGTGGTTTAAGCGCTACTGCATCGCGGTGCGGGTGGCCCAGTCGCTGATACGCCGCACAGAGCTGCCGCGTCCCTTCTGCCTGGAGGTGCGCAAGAAGTTCGCCGAGATGCTGCCCAATCCGAGTGCCAGCTCGTCCCACTCCCCGCTGGCCTCCATGCTCAACTCGACCACGTCACTGTCCTCGAGCACGGCCAGCAATGTCACACCGCCGCCGCCACCCCTTCTGGCCGAGCACCAGGAGCTGGCCCTGCACCTCTGTCCGCCCCAGCATCAGCAGCAGCACTCGGAGGCCTCCTCCCTCGTGCTGCTGCACGAGGATCACACGCTGTTTCAGGCCCCCCACGATGCCCAGCTGCTGCAGTGGCTCAACCGACGGCCCGACGACTGGGCCCTGAGCTGGGGCGGAGCCAGCACCATCTACGGCTGGGGCCACAACCATCGCGGCCAGCTGGGCGGCCTGGAGGGGAGCCGCATCAAGACACCGACCCCCTGCGAGGCGCTCAGCCTGCTCCGGCCCGTGCAGCTGGCCGGCGGAGAGCAGTCCCTGTTCGCCGTCACACCGGACGGGAAGCTCTTCGCCACCGGCTACGGGTCCGGCGGCAGGCTGGGCGTGGGCGGTGCCGACAGCTGGGCCATACCCACGCTGCTGGGCTCCCTGCAGCATGTGTTCGTCAAGAAGGTGGCCGTCAACTCTGGGGGCAAGCACTGCCTGGCCCTCACCACCGAGGGCGAGGTTTACGCCTGGGGCGAGGGCGAGGACGGGAAGCTGGGCCACGGCAACCGGATGAGCTACGACCGGCCGAAGCTGGTCGAGCACTTGAACGGCATGAATGTGGCGGACATTGCCTGCGGCAGCGCCCATTCGGCGGCCATCACCGCCAGCGGACACGTGCTCACGTGGGGCAAGGGACGCTACGGACGTCTGGGACATGGCGACTCCGAGGATCAGCTGCGGCCGCAGCTAGTGGAGGCGCTGCTCGGCTATCGGGCCATCGACATTGCCTGTGGATCGGGCGACGCCCAGACGCTGTGCATCACGGACGATGACAATGTGTGGAGCTGGGGCGACGGCGACTACGGCAAGCTGGGACGCGGCGGCAGCGATGGCTGCAAGCTGCCCTACAAGATCGAGAGCCTGGCCGGCCTGGGCGTCATCAAGGTGGAGTGCGGCTCACAGTTTTCGGTGGCCCTCACCAAATCGGGGGCCGTCTACACGTGGGGCAAGGGCGACTTCCATCGGCTGGGCCATGGCTCCGTGGACCATGTGCGGCGGCCCAAGAAGGTGGCCGCACTGCAGGGCAAGAAGATCATCTCGATAGCCACCGGCTCGCTGCACTGTGTCGCCTGCAGCGACTCGGGCGAGGTCTATACCTGGGGCGACAACGACGAGGGACAGCTGGGCGATGGCACCGTCACCGCCATCCAGCGGCCGCGCCTCGTGGCCGCCCTCCAGGGCAAGCACATTGTGAAGGTTACCTGCGGATCGGCCCACACGCTGGCCCTGTCCACGTCCCAGCTGAGCGAGCGGCTGCGTCCGCTGCCCAATCCACCGCTGGAATACGATCTAGTGCGCGATCTGGCCCCCGAAGCACTCCACGCGCGCCTCATTCTGCTGCATCACTTCTCGGAGCTGCTGTGCCCCTGCCTGGCCATGCTGCCGATTGCCGGCGATCTCAGCCTCGGCGCCCTCAAGGATGTGCTCGTGTACAACATCAAGGAGGCGGCCTTCCGCAAGGTCATCCAAACGACAATGGTGCGGGACAAGCAGCACGGACCGGTCATCGAGCTGAACCGCATCCAGGTGAAGCGCTCGCGCAGCCGCTGCAACGGCCTCGCCGGCATTGATGGCATAAAGAGCGTCTTCGGGCAGATGGTCCAGAAGCTGCCGCTGCTCACCCAGGAGGCGCTTGCCCTGCCCCATCGCGTGTGGAAGGTCAAGTTCGTGGGCGAGAGCGTCGACGACTGTGGCGGCGGCTACAGCGAGTCCATTGCCGAGATGTGCGATGAGCTGCAGAACGGCAGCGTGCCGCTGCTGATAAACACACCCAACGGACGCGGCGAGGCGGGCGCCAATCGGGACTGCTTCCTGCTGGATCCCACGCTCGGCTCTGTGCTACAGATGAACATGTTCCGCTTCCTGGGCGTCCTCATGGGCATTGCCGTGCGCACGGGCTCTCCGCTGAGCATCAAGTGAGTACAATCCACATTTCATGAAGGTCAATCCTCTCAATGTGTCTGGTATTCTCGCTTACAGTCTGGCGGAACCCGTTTGGCGACAGCTGACGGGCGAGGTGCTGCGTCCCCCGGACCTCACCGAGGTGGACCGTGACTATGTGGCCGGACTGCTGTGCATACGGAACATGGACGATGATGCCAAGCTGTTCAACACTTTGGAGCTGCCGTTCTCCACATCGTCGGCCCGGGGCCATGAGGTGCCACTGTCCACCAGATACACGCACATCTCGCCACGTAATCGGGCAGAGTATGTCCGGCTGGCGCTCAGCTTTCGACTGCACGAGTTCGACGAGCAGGTCAAGGCGGTGCGGGATGGCATGTCCAAGGTGATACCAGTGCCACTGCTGTCGCTCTTCTCTGCCGCCGAGCTGCAGGCCATGGTCTGCGGCTCACCCGACATACCGCTCGGCCTGCTCAAGTCGGTGGCCACCTACAAGGGCTTTGATCCCGGCTCAGCATTGGTCTCCTGGTTCTGGGAGGTCATGGAGGAGTTTACCAATCAGGTGGGTTATCAAACCCTCTGGGGTTACTCCTTTGTAACTTATTTTTAAAACTTGTTTTCGATTTCCAGGAGCGTTCGCTGTTCCTGCGCTTTGTGTGGGGACGGACGCGACTGCCGCGCACCATAGCCGATTTCCGTGGCAGGGACTTTGTGCTGCAGGTGCTCGAAAAGAATCCGCCCGATCATTTCCTGCCCGAGAGCTATACCTGCTTCTTTTTGCTTAAAATGCCGCGTTACTCCTGCAAGGTATGTCCATAGTTTCATATTCCATTCCTCCTCCTAATCCTTTAACGTTTGTGTATGTTTCTCCTCTCTTCAGGCGGTGCTGCTGGAGAAGCTCAAGTATGCCATACATTTTTGCAAGAGCATCGACACGGACGAGTATGCACGCGTGGCCATGGGCGAACCCACCGAGGCGACTGGCAGCGAGGATAATAGCGACCTGGAGTCGGTTGCCAGCCACGATGGCTAATGGACCAACCAATGGACCGACAGTCACAACACAACAGAGACACCAATAGAGAGAATCTTGAATCTCATAGAGCAGATCTTAGATCCATTCAGACAGTAGATGGATGAATGGATCCTCCACTCCACAACACTCCCACTCCCACTCATTCCTTGGATATTAGGACACAGAATATAGAAGAAAAAAAACAAACACACACCACCACACAAGAAGCCTTCAAAAGATACACAAACATACACATAAGTACACACATACACATATATAGTATACACACATACATACATACATACATCTAGTAATATATTTTAAAAATTAGCACATGCCACAGAGCAAGACAGCGATAGACAGCGATGAAACAGAAAGAGTACGATAGAGACAGAGACAGAAAAAAAGGGAAGAGAACAGAAGAGAAGAGAGCAGAGCAGAGCAGAGCAGAAGAGATATGAGAAAGATTGATTGAGCGTTAATGAAACCAAAAAGCTAAGCGTTAAAGTTATTTCCATAATATATAATATATATTACATATACAACAAAACACCCCTTAAACATTATAAATCTAAATATAAATGTTAGTTGAAGTTATCCCTCCCCCCCACACCAGCCACCGTCCCCACAAATCTCATAATTATTCCTACACCTACACCAACAGGCTTTATCGTTAGAACACCCCACAACCACCCCTCACCGAACGACCCATCCAAATCCTAATGAGCATAAAAACTCTTCATCTTTCCACTAGAGCAGTTAATGGATTGCTAAGGTATTCCCCCCTTTGCAAAGGATCCAATTAAAAGTTTAATGAAATGTGTTCGAAAGCGACGTAAACGAAACGAAAACTCTATTTAAAAAGTAAACTAAAAGCTAAATAAATACAAAATATAAAAATTTAATAAGCGTGTAATTATTATGGCTACATATTGTAAATATCATTTACAGGAGTCCATTAGTTATACATTGCAACAAAATGGAAACTAAGTACCTCGACTAACAGGGTGTGAGCCTGGTGGATTAGATCTTATGAACATTCTTAGAGCTAGCCAACTATACCGATAAAAGAGATAAAATCTCTCTTGTAAATACTTAACAACTATTTTTTAGGTGACATTTTCGCACTTGAATTATTATCGCAGGGCATCTACCGAGATCGATTTCCAAAGAAAAGTGTTTTAAAAAGAGAAGGGCTATAGCTCTTAAATTGATGAATGGAAAAAATTAATGAAAGGAATATGATTTTTATGTTGGTGTCCATACATTGGCTAAACCTGAAGATATAGAAGTCAGATATATAAAGTCAAAGTTAATGTTCCTTGATTTTTGGCATTTGAAAAAAGAATTTTTATGACAAGGTTCTTTTTGAGACTTTTTAAAACTTGTCCAGCATATTTCACTGTTTCCTTCAGAAAGCCCAATTGTTTATTAATAATTAAAATAATTATTGTTGATTAGGGAAACATTCAGTCAAGCATCCATTAGGATTCCACCTATGGGTGGAATCTAAGCATTTGTTCCGCTCATATCATGATGATCTTTAAAAGCATCTCCACAATTCACTTTGTTTATTTTGTGGGAATTATTTATAATTATATTTGTATTTAGATAAGCTTGAAATTTAGTGGGAGTCTGGGAGCCACCCAGAATCAAACCTCAAGTCCCCCCCCCCCCAGTCATCAGTGTCCTCCGGTCATCAGTTCAGTCATATTCCTGGCCAAAGAACATGCCCGGCGGGAAGCCTTCTGAATAGGCTTGTTCATCGTCCAACTCCGGAGTGGAGTCAGAGCAGCCTGAGGGACCAGTGCGTTGGCCGCACTCACAGTCCATGGCCTCGTAACGGGCCGCGGCGGCGGCGGCCACTGGCTCCTCTTCGCCCTCCGGATGTGCAGTAGTGTTCAAGCAGTTGCAGGCGCCGCTGGCTTGTCGTTCGTTTTCGTTTCTCTGGGCATCGCTATGGGGTGTGGCATTGGCAGTGTTGGTGGCGGTGGATTCGTCGGATCCCCCGCCCATGACGGCGTTGAAGACACCGCTCAGCACACGGTAGACGGCACCATGTACCTGTCCCACTATCTCGCTAACCGGATGCACATCATCTGCATCCTGGGCGGACTGGTACTTGTAGGCCCTCTGCTGCTGCTGCTGCCGCTGCTGCTCCTGTTGTTGGCGTTGCATGAAGGCTCTGGTGTCGTTGCTGCTGGTCTTCAGGGGGCCATCGACCTTTTTGTGCGGATTCTCGCAGGGGCACTTGCGACGAGGTGCCTCAGCCCCAGCCCCAGCCCCTGCTCCACCGCCACCAGAGCCAGGCGGCGATGAGGAGGACGGTGGTGGTGGTGGGGGTGGTGGTTCCGATCTGCATTCATCGTTTTGCTCCTGCCTTGCCTTGGCCGCCGATCGTCGCTGCTGCTCGCGATCGTACTCGGACATGGCGCGCTCGGCTCGCTCCCGGCACGAACCGCATTCGGGATCGGTCTCGTAGAAGCCCGTATCGGAGTCTGTGGGCTCTCGCTCCTGGTCGCAGCTGCAGCTGCCATCGGCCAGCATGCCGCCGCCGCCGCCGCCATTCGCTGACTTCTTGCCCGATCGCTTGCGCAATCGGTACACGATATACAGCAGAGCCATGGTCGCATACGTGGCCTTGGCCACCTTTTTGCAGCATGAAAGGATGCAGGGAGGGTATGGGCATGGCACTATTAAGGCATAAGGATACTCACATTCGCACGGCCATTCATGGTGGTGGCATTGAAGTGCTTCTTGAAGCCCTCGGACATTGTACGGAATACCTTGTGGACCAGCTGAAACTTCTCTGGGAGCTACCTACGTCTGATCTGGGTGGGTTGCCCTTTTGTGGAATCTAATATATGTATATATATAGAGCTGTCTGTCTCTGTATATAGAGAAAGAGATATATTGGAGATATATATCTACGGCAGGGCCTACTCGAATAAAAAACAAAATTGGCATTGAATTGGCATACAGATTGGGATTGGGCATCCAAATTTATTTAAGCATCAGAAAGAAAGAACACACAATTTGGCAAACGATAACAGGAGGGCAAAGATAATCCACAGATGATCCGCAGATGGCATTCCTCCTACTCCTTCCAACTACTTCTCTCTAGTGGCGCAGCAGCGCCTTCTGACAGCCCTTGCAGTAGAGCTTGGCCTCGCGACGCTTCGCCCAGGCCTGTTGAGTCTTGAGCACCACATAGGCGATGCCCAGACAGGCCAGTGTGGCCTTAGCAGTCTAAGGATAGGGAAATGTGCAAATGAGAGAGGAGAATGTAAAGGGTGGTGGTGGTGAGGTAAGTACTTACATTGGCGCGTCCGCGCAGTGTGTGGCTATTGAAGGTATCCGACATGAAGCTGAAACGATCCGACATCTTTGAGCTATTCAACGAGCTGCTCTTTTGTACTTGTTCCGAATAATGATTCTTTTGTTATTTGCCTTTGTGATTTGTGATTTGTTGTAGAAATTTCAAATCAATGCAAAGCCTACCCCTGCCCGTTCCTTTAACCTTGCCCAATGAAATACTAACTACAGACATTTAGCTACCCCCCATTCCACATTGATAATGCTTATTATTTAAATGATTATTTAAACAAAGATGTTGTACTTTTGTTATATAGTAAGTACTCTCCGCATTGCATGATCGGAAAAACATTCTGAGATTTCATTTAAATGGTGGGGAGTGTAGAGAGTAGAGTGCCGGCCAGCCATCCCATGGGGCATCTCTCTGTGTGGCATCCGCATTCGTGCGTGTGCCGAGCGGCCGAGCGGTCAATTAATGGTACAAGATTATATAGATTACAGACATACCCCCCAGTAGACGAACAGACTGGCAAGGTTCGGCAAGTAATCGGTTTACACTGTACAACCTACTATCAATAGCACACCCTGCCTGCAAGCTCCAAGCTCCAAACTGGCAACCCATCCCATTCCTCTATCGATCAATAGACTATCATCATTTGCATGTCACTGCTGCTGCTCCACCCCTGGCCCCTAGCCACCTCCTCCTGCCTGGACTGACACATGTATATAAGGAGTGTGGCAGATCGAATGCATTTGTTTATTTGTCTATACAAAGTTCGAGAATGAAGTTGAAACTGTTGCTGATTTGCATCGTTTTGGGCATCTCATTGCCCGGTTCGGAATCAGGAGGAGTAAGATCTGCTGTCCTATACTCGTAGTGAGGAGCATCCATGCTGAGTAATCTTTTTGTTGTATGCAGGTGACGGAGGAGCAAATGTGGGCCGCTGGCAAACTGATGAGGGATATCTGCCTGCCCAAGTATCCGACGGTGAGCGTGGAGGTGGCCGATAACATACGGAATGGGCATATACCCAACAGCAAGGACTCCAACTGTTACATCAATTGCATTCTGGAGATGATGCAGGCCGTAAGGCATTCCCATGTCAGTTTCTATTCATTCCTAATGGTTTTCTCCTTTGCACAGCTAAAGAAGGGCAAATTCCAGGTGGATGCCTCGCTGAAGCAAATGGAACTACTGCTGCCGGAGGAGTACAAGCCGGACTATCGTGCGGGCATCAATGCCTGCAAAGATTCCACTGTGGGGCTCAAGAATGTGCCCAACTGTGAGCCAGCCCAGGCCCTGCTCTCGTGCCTCAAGTCCCAAATTAAGATGTTTGTTTTCCCCTAATCGAATTCATGTATCCCAAATGCCTAATGGCTGAGTACCAGTTTTTTGTTTAATCCTATTTAGGTCCCTCTGTAGTCCCCTGTAGTAGTTCCATCAATAAATAGTAGCACTTCCGCACCCCTATTTCGATGCATTTTGTTGGGTTGCATGATCGGCTTCTGCTTCTGGGCATGTCATGAGCATGATGATCTATCTCTACAGGCAACAATCGCGATCTTTTTTGCAGATTAGACCTGCTTGTACCGGATGCACTGGACACGACCCTAGCCCAGAGCGAGGCCACACCCCAGTTGGATGGGTATAAAACACGGACCGGCCATCCACTGGAGTCCATTTTTAGCTGGCAACAAGACAAGTGGAAATTATGCAGCCCAACAACTGGATGACAACTCTCGCACTGCTGCTGGCCTGTGCCTGTCTGGCCGCCGCCGATGACGAGGAGGTGTCCATGTCCCTGGACGAGGTGGTGGAGCTAATCGAACCCTTTGGCGAGAGCTGTAAGCCCCAGCCGCAGCGAGGTGAGTAGCACAGCCAGGATTAGCATACCCCAAACCCATACCCATGCCCTTGCCAACCTTCAGAGAACATTGTGGAGATGATTAAGAACAAGCAGGAGGCCAAATATGAGACAAAATGCTTCCGCCAGTGCATGCTGGAGCAGTTCGAGCTAATGCCCGAGGGCCAGCTAAAGTTCAACGAGGACAAGACGCTCGAGATGATGAACATGATGTTCCCCAACCAGGAGGACGAATCACCAGGCATCGTCAAGAGCTGCAACGATGCAGTATCGAGCACAGACAAGTGAGTGTTGCCATCGACCAAAACTCTCCACCATCTCTGATTCTTGTTCTGGATTAGATGCGAGGTGGCCCATGACATCTCCATGTGCATGCTGAACGCGATGCGACAGAAGGGCTACAAGATACCCGAAATCAAGGAGTAGTCCGCCCCATCCCAACCATTCGGGGGGCGGTTCCTTTTTTTTCTAGTTCTAGTGTTTTTTTTTGTGTGTGTATTGTTCGTTTTATTTTGTAATTAGAAACACACAATTGGATGTGGTCCCAGATGAGAAATAAAGCGCCCAGCCAGAGCCAATACATGGTAGATCTTGGAATTCATAAGGGGTAGTAGGCAGCCAGATCCTACCAGATCAGCTTGACATTGTTCCGCTCCAACTGGCGACTGATGCACTGATTGAGCTGATGGGCAGCCTCACAGGGATTCTTGGCCGTGACGGAGCGATTGCAGGTCTGCGCCAGGCTGCAACTCAGAGCGATGGCCATCTTATTGTCCTGCGTCACCAGACTGGTCAGCTTCTCCACCTGGGCCAGATTCAGCTTGTTCTTGTCATCCATCTAAGGGTGCAACAGGATTACATCCCTCTCGAACACTCTCCATCCCTTTGCTACTCACAATTTTGCTTTTCTTGAGCACACACTCTATCAGGCATTTCTCCTTCTCAGTGGGATTGGACACCTTCATCAGCGGACGTTGATCCTTGGACAGTTTCAGCTCCTGAATGCACTCCTTGCGGTTAGAGTCAATCATCTCCTGTACATGTGGCAGCTGGCGCACCATCACCGTCCAAATGGGCTCTGTGCCCCGACTGACTAGGATTTTGGTCAGGTCAAAGCCCTGACCACGGACGCAGTCCATCTGCAGCAGCATCAGCACTAAGAGAGCACCAGTCGTTGCTGGCATCGATGGCATCATCTTTGAATGGTTCTTGCTCTTTGTCTATGACCCACTGGCCATCAGTTCTTGGCTTATATACCCATGCCATGACCTTCTCCCAAGTTCTGCTTCGGATTTATGCATTTTGTATGCATTTTGCTGACCCATCAGCGGTGCAATATCAAGAATTTTCCAGTGTCAAGTTCATGACGAAAAACAGACCCCATACACAAGTCACGCATCACAGACGACGATCACAGTCAACAGTCAGTCAGTCAGTCAGTCAGTCCCCCAACCAAGCTGGGAAACTCTACATATGTACATGTAAATGTACTCGTGTGTATGTATAGTATGTATATATAATTATATTGATTTATAGTATTTATTGGGCATCATCTATTATAATATTATATGAATGAGAAGAGCCAATGATGTATCGTATATAAGCAGATAGGAATAAACCCTTAAAGGCAAAACTTGAGTCGTGCACACGACATGTATTTTGTTTCCACATTCTCGTGCATTTTCTTTTTGCACTTTTCGCTGAATAAATCTCTTAGCAATGGAAGGAGCAAGTACAAATTATTTATCACCATTTTTTGAACTGTTTTGAGGCTTTGTTACATCTTCGAGGTTACATACTCGTTCTCGTACGTACGTAAGTATAGTAAATGCCAGAGAACTGCAGCTTTCCTATGACAGCTTTCTGATTATCAAGATTAGCGAGTTTGTTTAGAGACATAACCAACTAAACCATATACTCGTATATAGTACGTACTGGCTGTACTGGCTGTACTGGCTCCCCTTGTTATCTTAATAACTATAAAATAATTGTTCTCACAAAAGCATTGTCAAACGGATGAGCATTTATTCCCTCCCACAGAGGCTATATTTTGTGAAAAGATTCTGATTGTACTATAGATTACAGTTTGTAGCCAACTGAATGATGAATGATGATGAATGGCGTAATGGGTAGTATTTTGATTTTGATTTTTCGATTATGCAAATCATTTGCCACTTATTTTATTGGCCCCCTGCCCTGGCATTAGAGCCATTAGAGCGGCCTGCACTTGTCTCTGAATGTTATATGATACTCGGTATATATTTAGTTGAATTCAAAAGCCAACGAGTCGCTTTTGGCGTAATTATATACAAGCAACCCCCGGTATACTCGTATTCATGGCGTGCCATCAATTGATAACTCGTTAGAATAACAAACAGATGGACAGGAATCGAACAAATTTTCAAGACAGGCGGGAACGGAGTGACGTATGTACTATACATACACCTAAACGAACACCACACGTGGATAGGTACTCACTCTGATTGTGGAATATTTTGCTTCGATACGAAAAGTGCAACAAAACAATATACATGTCGTGTGCATGATAAGGCACATTGCAGCTTTACTCGAGCACTACCTACATATAAGGGTTGTTTCTTTTTGTTATTGGACTGACTGACAGAAGGAAGTGCTTTGAGAGATGACAAGTGGGGGGTGAGAATATGGGAATTCTCTTTCTCCGGGTGACGGTATGCCGTGTCTATAATTGCGATATGAAATGGCCGCAGTCAGTCACACTCAGTCAGAAGTTTTGATCGATTTAATTGCATCGGAGATTTTTGAATTTTTGCATTTTCATTTCCATTTCCATTTGGAGATGTCTGATTTCATGCCAGTCACCAATTAAGCGAATAATTGGCGATAGGCAGCCGCCCTACTATACGCCTCGAGCACCTTCGTGGCCCCCCCGAGTGCCGGCAGTGGGCCGCCAGTGACAGGCGGTTCACACGATAGCCAGCCGAGGGCATCTCCGCCGGATCTTGGGCCAGATCGAGACTGGAGTAGTGGAGTGTCATGTGCTGCTCATATAGTTCACTCCGCTCCCATGCAATGCCGCTAATTGTAATTATTCTGTTCTGACTGTTCGCCTGAGACCTGCCCGAGACTCTCGGCTGGCACTGGCACTGGCACTGGAAATGGAATTGGAGGTGGAGGTGGATCTCTCAAATTATCACGCGACTTGGACTTGGTAGCTCTATAAAATGCGGCTGCTCCCAGCTGGACGCACTTAAGTTCGAGTTTGTGCTGTGCCCCGTTAAGTTCATTCGATACAATATAGTAGTATGTCGCGTCTGGTTTGCCTGAGTCTGATGCTGGTGCTGGCGGTGTGCCTGGTGGCGGTGTCCGAGTCGAAGCCCCAGGAGCCAACCAAGGAGGAGCGTGTCGCCGAGGCGGCCACCGAGTGCAAGGCAGAGACGGGAGCCACGGATGGTAAGCGATCCGATGCGGGCACTATGCCTACCCAAGGAATACAGCACCCAAACGTAAACGTTCTCTTGCAGAGGATGTGGAGCTGATGATGAAGCACGAGCCGTCTGAGAATCAGGAGGGCAAGTGCCTGCGCGCCTGCATGATGAAGAAGTTCCAGATCGTGAGAGCTCAACGCAGTCCACAAATAAAAGTACCCTTCCACAAAGTATCCTTCTCTTCTCCCACAGATGGAGGAGGACGGCAAGCTGAACGTTGAGCACAGTCTGGCCATGCTGAAGGTAATGAGCGAGCACGCTGACGAAAAGGAGGATGTCCTAACCGAAATTATCGAGACGTGTGCAGCCATCGATGTGACCGAGGAGCAGTGAGTATTCCAGCATTCACTACACTCCACAGATCTAGCACCTTTTCCATTTCCTGCAGTTGCGAATCTGCCCAAGCTTATCAGTCGTGCATCTTTGAGCATATGCATGAGCATGGCATTCCACTGCGCGCGGAGCACTGAAGGTGAAATGACGACCCCCCCCCAGACCCACTGGCAGGACCGGACCGGAGAATATACGGAGAATATAAATCTCTAACTACCTACCTATAACAAAATATTTTCTATATTGTGTTTTTTTTTTTTGTCGCTTACACACACCTACGAATAGTCCCTAGATAACTGATAAACTGAGCATATGAAAAAAAGGTAATTAAATTGGTTTTATGCCTAGAATTGTCGGTGATAGTTTTTGGGATTGGTAAGCAATAACTTTATAGTCTACTCTGCTGTTTAACTGATCAATTAATCAATGTTCTTATACATTTTGGAACTTTCTAGTATCCTTGCCAGCTGCTCTCCAATGTCAGCTTACAGTTTTCATTGGTTTTTCATTTCATTCAAAGGATTTTCCCTAGATATTCTTTGGAACAGTTCCACAGAATTATATCTAATGGGGAACCAAACCTTTCTCTTACAAGATTACAACTGATTTCTCAAGTAAAGCCTACAAATGAGTCAATTGATTAAATTTGTCAGATAAAACTTCCGTATATCAAGCAGCATTGATCAAAGTTTTATATATGAGACCCATGAATACTAGCTACCGATATTTAGCTCAATTTCTTCATTCCTTAGATCACTTCATGCCAGTATAAACGATTATTGTATACGTTATTGCTATGCTGCTACACACTTGTACCTCGACTTCGGCATGCGGCTTAGAGTACGCTTTATTTTCAAATATTTTGTTGTATATTTGTGTTTATATATAGTGATTTTTATATAATGTCCCAATCTGGGTCGCACTTAATGGCTACGCTTACGCACTAGTTATGCTACACGTACACATTATCTTCTCCATCTCCGCCGCTCCTCTCTCATTTGCCGAAATTGTGATAGCAATGCTGGCGGCTCCGCTCTGGCTCTGGCTCTACCAACGTTTCGTTTCTTACTCTGACCGTCCGTCCGTTGACTTCACTTTACTTCACTTCACACACCATTGATTGATTGGTTGGATTGATCGATCGGCCAAGGTAGCCACCGGCTTAAATATAGTATTTATATGGGGGAGTTTTAATAGTACGTTTGCCTGCCAGCCGATCCTGGCGAATTCGCTTTCTGAAGACAGCCATGACGAGAGCGATCGATCGAGGCTGCTGCTGCTGCTGCATTCACCAAGCGAATTCACAAGAGCTGGTGGAGGCGCGGCTTATCTAGTTTTTTATTAGGTATTAGCTTAATATATGCGCAGTATCCATACGCGTTCCAGGGTCTCTGGGATGCGCACTCACACACACACACACACGCACACACACCAACTGACATCCACGCACACGATCATTGTTACAAAAAGAGGTTAAAAAAAATTTAAAACGATAGATGGAGGGCGAATATACGAAAAAAAAAAAGAACAAAAAACAACTCAAAATAGAAGACTACATGAGCTTAGGTTATATTTGGAAGGGGTGGGGTGGTGGGGGGTTTTGTTTTTGTTTTCCGCTGCCAAAGTAGAACAGGGACGTCTCTATGGCGGTTGCGTATGCAGATGAAGGGCTCCCTCCGGCTGGGATGTGATCTTCTTAGCTAAATGTAATCTAAAAATTGATTTTCTTTTGCATTTCGCAATTGCTTTTCACGTTTGTTGTTGCTTGGTTAGGCAGGCAGTACATTTTCCTTATTGTTGTTGTTGTTGTTGTTTTCCGGCTAACAAAATCGAGGCGTTCCAGGCCACACACACACACACACACACGCAGATGCACCGTCTCATAAAAAAACGTTCAACGGTGCAACGTGAATGTCGAAGGAGCCAGACAAGACCTCGGGTGCAGCACTTGCCGGTGCTACTGCTCAGACGGTAGTGGTAGTGTTAGTGTTAGTGGCTGTGCTGTGGCTGTGGCTGTGGTTGTAGTCTTAGAGAAAATAGTCAGCCTGGGGCTTCTTTGATGGTATGCCCCGGCTCTCCTGTGGTGCCGCCTCGAAGATGACAAAGTCACGATGCAGGTACTCGTTCAGTTCCAAAATGGCAGCCACATTGCCGCAACTGCAAGCGAGGGTTGGGAAATATGATTGGAATTAGAATGATTCAGAGAAGCAGTATGGATGATGACATACCGGTAGCAATAGTTTGGCGCCGACCACACGGTCAAGACGGTTTCGTTAAAATGCCATTTGAACCCCTCCATGACCAGCTGATGGGCCCTGCATATCATATCGATCTCGTTGGTCCTGTTAAACTGTGAGACAACATCCGAACCGAAGAGGTAGCCCGCACCGCGTGGCGATACACCCCAGCCGGTTTGATCCTCGGGATCGCTCCATAGCAGATCGCACATGGGTCCGTCGTGGGGTACCTCCTGCTTGCGATCGATGCTACGGATCTGATCCAAATACTGAATGGAGGGCGAGAGTCCGCCGTGGACGCAGAATATCTTGCCGTCAATGATGGCCGACAGGCTGAGGTAGTCAAAGATCTCCGTGCAGTAACGCCATACGGCTGTGGAGCCATATTTGCGGAGACACTCATCATAGAAGCCATACACCTGGGTGATCTGGCGAGATTCGTGATTGCCGCGTATCAATGTGATGCGATCCGGATAGCGCACTTTGAGGGCCAGCAGGAGCAGGAATGTTTCAACGCTGTAGTATCCACGGTCCACAAAGTCACCCATGAATAGGTAGTTCTTCTCGGGCACATCGCCGCCCACCTTGAACAGCTCCTTCAGATCGTAGAACTGGCCGTGTATGTCACCGCACACCGTCACTGGCGAGTCCACACGCTGCACGTTACCCTCCTCGACCAGAATCTCGCGAGCCTTGGCGCACAAGCCCTTCACCTCATTCTCTTTGATGATTTCACAGCGCTTCAGTTGCTCAATTTGGCGGTCCAAGTCGCTGTAGTCCGACATTTTGCTGCTGCTGATGGGGGGGTTGGCGTCGGCGTCGGCGACTGCGGGAATGAGTGGTATCGGTCACGGCACAGACACGGGCGTCCCTGGGTTGCGGAGCTCTCTCTTTCCGGGGCTGTTAAATGCAATAGAAAATTAGTTACATTTTTAAGTTAGTTTTTAATTGTTTGTGTTTCGGTTTCTGCATGTGCCAGGTGTGTGTATGAGTGTCGTGTGTATGTGCGTCTGTGTGTTTCTATGTTGTGTGCGTCTGTGTGTGTGGCTTGTCATTGGCCTTTTTGCCGCGCGCGGGCCTCAGCCGTGCATCCACGAACTGTCCCATGTATTTGTCCATAATATGCTGGAAAGTAAAACTTACAGTTGCGCGGATCAATCTCAACAATCCTTTTATTGTTGGCTAGGCACTCGCACACACGCTCTTGTAAAAAAAATTAACATTAACTTTTTGTCAGCAACAGAGTTGTCAAGCAATCGATGTAACTCGCAAGACGCGATAGTTTGCTTGTAGGTGGCGGTGGTGTGTGTGCTACTATCGATAGAATCAATTTCTATCGATTCTAGTTCTTGGCGATATATTCATAGACAATGCATTCGATTGTTGTTACAAATTTATATGGAAAATATTTGAAATTCTGTCCAATCTAACTATGTAATCTATGTATTTAATAATATTTTACTTGACACTTAAGTGCGTCGTATGGAGATGAGATGTTTAAAACCTCACAGAAATCGATATCTATCTATATAATTTTTTGAATTATAATTTGGTAATTTGGCAAACAGTCTATAGAAACCATAAATTAATTTTAAAATGTGTATAAAATTATCAATTATCTGATCTATAGATTTCATGCCTTATCGATAGTTCAACATCGATACTTTGTCAACAAGTAAAGACCGATGTACCGGTTATTTTCCTTGTTCCGAGTTCCATATAAAATGCCTTGCACCAGACAATTAGATGCAATTGTGAAATTGTCGTGCCCCCCAGCGCCAGCAAATTCGTGCGAAAGTGAAATCGATCCGCTTGTCATTCTGTTTAAGCCATGTCTACCTTTGGAGCCGACGTTGATAAAACCTGGCCAACTGTTGCGGGCGATTCCCCACCGCTGACTAAGTTCGGTCGAAAGCTTCTTGAGAAATGCAGAGATGTGAAGAAACCCGTTGGCGGACCTGCTGATATAGATGACTTCATAAACAGATCCAGGGAATTTCCCCTTCCGGTATGTTGCTGGAACTTACATTTTCCATACTTCGCTCCAACCTCCTCTGGCCCCATTTAGTTTGGCGTAGAGAGTGTCCGAGTCAATAGACAGCCGGCGGAACGACATGCACGCATTGCCAGCCAAATCTCCTCCGTCTATCCGGTGATACATGAGCGCACCTTGGGACTCTATCTGCAGTACCTAGAGCACAAGTGTCAATGGGGTAAGCATGTTGCAAGCGTTTCCATTGCCTCACATTGTAAAATCGTTCGCCTCTATGCAGGAAACTCTGTGGAGCGACCTGTTTATCAGCCACTCTCCCTTTGCGGATTTGTGCAGCGCCTGCTGGAGAAGCGTTGTGCCAGCTTCTTTGCTCGCCACGATAAGTTCTTGCTGCTGACTGGCGAGACTGGAGCTAGCGGCTTTGAGCCGATCGGTAGCACAAACGAGAAGGCTCCGCTTGTCTTGGAACACGTTCTCAGCTACGACGACGTCAAGCTGTCCGCCCTGCTGTCGGTCAGCTCGCATACGGAGTTCATCAACGAAGGCGAGAGGGCCAATTGCGGTCGGATTACCCATGATCGTCAGTCCTTGGAGCCCGAAGGTGTCATTATGGGTCTGATTGGGGCCCGACTATCGCGCCGCAATCTGATGGAGTTCCAGGACATTGTCATCGCGCGCGCACAGAATACGCCAGAGAATGGCTATGGCATGGGCCTGGACGATCCGACCTCAACCCAAGCCGAGGACTATCGCCGCATCTGGCGAAACTTCTACGAGACACGGGATTTTCTGTTCGCCAATGTCAGAATTGACAATCAGCGCTTTGGCGTCTCGCGGAACAAGCAGGACATCTTCGACAATCTGGTGATGAAGCGGCGCTATGCCATAAGCTTTGACATGCTGCTGCTGGAGGCTCAGGCACGGGCTCAAGAGGCCGGCAAGCAGGCCTACATTCATGTCGTTGGCTTCGGTCTGGGCGTGTGGAAAGTGGCCCAGCAGCAGGAGCGCATCTTTCTGGAGACCTTCGAGCAGCGCCTGCGCGAGCTGGGCAAGCGTCTCACCAACATCGGTGTGGTGCACTTTTCCTGGTTCAGCCTCACCGATTGCGGCGGTTTGCACAATGGCGCGATCATCGAGATCGACGGCCATCCGGCGGACGGCATTCGTGTGCACATCTCCAAACGAAATCCAGCCCAGAAGCTGTCCGATCCGGAGCACGCTAATATGCTGTTAGTGGTCTCCTATGCCTGGGACGGCAATGCCCTGCCGGGAAATGAATTCTGGATGGTAGGTGTACCGCTCACACTCACACTCCCATACTCACTCTAAGCTTCTTTCATCCATTATCTATTTGTAGAAAATGCTCAAGTCCACGGGCGATTCATCAACGGCCTGTTCCACGCTCATCACGGAGCTGCACAATCCGCACATCAACACGGAGTACTGCAATGGCAACAATCTGCATATCGCCTCGCCGGAGCTGGGTCTCCTGCACATAGCAGAGTATGCCAGACATGTCCTAGAAAAGAACAGCGACGACAGCCACGCTGATGATTGATGACGGTCATTGAGCGACAGAAGGAATCCCAGAGAATCTTCTTGCGACTTGCTGTTATGGCTTACTCTACGAGTATCTCTTTGCTATCTAATCTTATCTAATCGTTCTGTATGTTACTTCTGAGCACCTACCATTCCACGCAAATGCTGTAGGTCAACTCCATGACCTCCCTTTGACATTCATTCGAGCAACTTTCATGTTTTATGTATGTATATATGTGTATAAAAATGTGTATTAAAATGCCAGCATAAAGTTAAAATTTACAAGCTGTGAAAGAAGCTTAGAGTGAGTATGGGAGTTTGGTGATCCAGCCGAGGCCCTCGACCGTAGTTGTCTTCGGCTTGTATTCACAGCCAATCCAGCCATCGTAGCCGAATTCCCGCAGGCGCTTGAACACGTAGTCATAGTTGAGTTCGCCGGCAGTGTCCGGTTCGTGTCGGTGGGGTACCTGGGCAATCTGGAAGTGGCCAATCTGACTCTTGTACTCCTCCAGCGTCTTTGTCACATTGCCGTGGATGTGCTGAAGGTGATAGAGGTCGGCAAGCAGCTTGATGTTGTCGGCCCCCACCTCGGTGAGCACGCCCGATGCCGTCACATACGAGTTCATGAAATAGCCGGGTACAGCATACTTGTTAATTGGCTCTATCACGCCGATCATCTGGTTCGCCCTAAGGCTATCAGCTGCGATCTTCAGGTTCGATGTGTAGGTCTTTGTGTAGTCAGTCTCCTGGCCCTTGGTGAGCAGTCCAGCGGTCAGGTGAATCTTGTGACAGTTCACATCCTTGGCAAAGTTAATCGTCTCGTCCAGTTGCTTCTGGAACAGTCCCTCCGCCCCGGGAACGCTCGTCGAGCCAAACCGCAGCTGATCGCTGCTCTTATCGAAGGCCAGATTGACCAGGCTGACCACAATTCCGGTCTCACGGATGGCCGACACAACGTCCCGAGTCTCACCCTCGGGATAGGGGATCTCCACAGCCCGAAATCCGCTCTGGTGGGCCAGGTGGATGCGTTCCGCAATTGTGGACGCCTTCTCGGTGAAGAGGAAATTCAAGTTAGCTGCGAACTTAAGTGCCATTCTCGGTGCGCGGATCGTTTACGACTGAACCTGCTAATTCATATCACTATACGATTTCGTTAAAAAAAAAAAAAATAAAAAGCTTTTTCTACTGTCAATTTCATCTGGTCAGTGTTGCCCATTTAGCTATTTTCCATGTGTGTAGTTATATAGCTATTTAGCACATTTAGCTATTTTCCATAAATGTAGTAATAAAGCTATTTTTAAAGTCATGATGGATACATATTACTAAATTTTTAAGAAAATCAATCCATTGAACAATAAAAAGGCTCCGGTTCTCACTTTCGCAACAAATTTCCGATTTACTTTTGAAAACGGACAGTTAGGCGCTCCCGTATATACAAATAGCAAATTTCAGATTTACTTTTGAAAACGGACAGTTAGGCGCTCCCGTATATACAAATAGCAAATCGTTTTCAAAACGGCAGCATATTTCCCGCCGAAATGAAAGTGAAACAGCTTTTTATACAACAAAACGAATCTTAATTGCAAAAGGGAAAAAAATAGATGCCATTACCAGGAAAATTGAGCTTGTTGAGCTTGTTCGTCTGTGCAGTTAAATATAGTGAATTCGTTCACGCAGCTTTGAAATTCCAATTTGGCTATCGAAAAGTCTCTCCTAAACATAACTGAAGGCTTTTAATATGAATTTATGTATATGTGAGTATAACACTTTTGCGAATTTAGGAGTGCCTTGAAATTAAACGTATAACTTTTGGCTGAAAAGTAAAACGCAATGTGAAAGTCAACACCGGAGCCTGCCTGAATATGTACAACAGCTTGCCCTTATATAAATATAACTCTTATATAGTATTTACTTGGAATACGTTTACCTTAATTAAATGTTTCGTTAATAGTTTTTAGATAATTTTTTGCTGCCAATTTTGGTTTTTATTTAGCTGATATTGCCCGAAGCCAACGCACACTGTAAAAACTGCTAAAAGAGTGGTCATCACTCAAGCAATAAATGCCAAGAAGCAAGATCCCTCTCTTTTCCGGGGCGGGTAATGTCACCGCTTCGGAAAACGGTTGCTGTTCGAATAGCGGGAAATGAAGAAACTGAAACAATGAAGCTGCGCGCTGCCGAGCCGCTCTAGCACACACTGCAGGAGGAAGAGTGTGAGAGAATGAGCAGGAAGGGCAAGCAAAGCTTAGGCAAACAGTCTGTCCGAATCCACGGAGAGCAAGCGCAGCCATAACAGTTCTATAAGCTCTGCTAAGAAGGATGTGAAGCCAGAGAAGATGGAGCTGGAACGCTATCCAGATCAGCCAGAGGACAATCATAAGTTTGATACGTAAATCTGAGATACGCTGAGGACACATCCAAGAATCTTCGACGTGGTTGAATCAAGGCTCTCCACGGAATTGTAGATGCTGTTTTTCTTAGCTTTGGCCAGACGGCAGCACGTACTGTTGTCCTTTAAATCTTTGTAATATATGCATTTATCTATATACAGATATATTCTAGATGACATCTTCACTTAATTGGTAATTGTCCCCCCTTTTTCTGTGGTGCTTTCGAAACCCGCTTACTTCGTCTCCTCCTCAAAAGCATTGACTTCCTCAACCACATCTTTGTCTATTATCAAAGATGTTCGAGTCGCTAAAACTGCAGAAGCTACGCCTTTCTTCCACACGCTTCCTCATTCGCTCCCACGTTTCCTCGTGCAGTGTGCTCCCTTTGGCGGAGGAGAACAATTTAGAGCTGGTGCTGGTATAAGAACCGAGAAAGAGAGAGGAATGTAGCGAAAAAATGTTTTCCCCATCTAATTCGCATTAACTAACGTATCAATTTGTACCTTTTGCGAACCGCGATATCAGAAGAGAAATACAGAGAGAAAGAGTGCGGTAGTCTTAGGCTTCGATACGAATTCGTAGTATCGTAGAATTAGTAGTCGCTTTACCCATGCTCATCATCCCATGCTAGTCCTGACGCACTTGAAGAATATTACATCCTAGGTTTGAGGGTAACATTGACTGGGAAAACTCAAGGATTTCACACGGCTTAAGCCTTAAATTCTCCCAGATCTCAGGCAACTTAAACTATTATTGGGATAACTACTTTAAGTGGTCCTGTAACTTAATAGAGTATTCGATATTAATGGGATCTTATACATACATATATCTAAAACAACGAAAAGGATTATATGATGAATGGATGGATTCAATAGAGGATTGGGGATACAATTGAGATGAGTCGTATGATCGAAACCAATCAACACTTCAAGATTCATGCAGATGGCAAATGTGAATATATCAAATAAACACCTTTAAAGTCGCTGCAAATAGTCACTAGCTTGAAGAGTTTCTGTATCCATCTGCAGATAAAATATGGAAGTTGCATTTGCTGTGCACCTCGTGAGAGTAATTTAAATACACGACTGCTCAGAAAAATATGATAATAAAAACAACTAAGAGACGTGTCATTGCCAGTCCAATTTCCATTCAGGGTGGGCTGTGGTGTGGGCTTTGGTTGGTTTGTCTGTTTGAATATTCGTAGAACAAATAAATTGCACAGAAATCTACCGAAAAACCACAAATAGTCTGGGGAATATACATACATAGGTACTCTACGAAAGAGAGAGAGAGGTGGTAGCTATACAAATATGATTACGAGTGCTTCCATACGTTCAATTGTTCTGTATAGTAGAGACGACTCCATTTGTGTAGCTGGCCGGCCGGCCACTCGGCCACTCTGTTTTTGCTTAACTCATTTTCCATACACGTACACTTATAGTACGTACGCTCGTACTCGTATAAACAAATGCAATTAAATTTCCAAAATCCAAAAACGAACGCAGCAGCCTGCCCTGCCCTGCTCTGCCGCTTGCCACTTGCCACATGCCACAGATGTGTTGTGTCAGTGTCCGTGTCCTGGCTGCTGCATTTGCTGTTGGCTTTTAGAAATTTATAATTGATTGCATTCACCATAGAAATTGGATTTCCATTTCCATACCCAATCTCTGCCAGCAGCCATTTAAGGCCTGCCAGTGGAATCCCATGCAGATCCGGCAGTTGGATTATACATGGATACACTAGAGCATCCATCCATGGGATGTACGGATACAATCCCATACGTATGTAAATATGTATGTATGTATGTACTATGTATATGTACACTCTGAAGTGTAGCTATTCATTGCTTTGTAGTTACATATGTATGTACATAAGTAAATTATTTAGCTCCTTTTTTTATCAATTCACGAATTCTTCATATTGGACAATGTTGATTTTTGCCTAATTCTTATACATAGTGTACCTACATATATACAGCTGTGAAAAAAATAATAGCACCACCACCACAAGCAATTTTTTAAATAAGTGCCCAACTCACATTTTTAACTTTGAGGAAACTTTAAACACATTTTTAGAAATGTGAGACTCTTACAAACATGGGAATAAAAAAAAAATCACATATTGTTTTAAAGTTTTTAAGCTATTTAAGAAACTTTAGTAAAACTGAAAAAACTAGGCGAAAAAAAATAGCACCACTTTCAAAAATGGATTTCAAATTAAAAAAATAAGCAATGGGTAACGAATTCATTAGTTAAACACTTTGAACTATTAATACTAAATCTATATGCATAATTTAATATTTAGTACAGTGCTCTTTATTGGCAATAACAGCTGCACAACGTCTTGGCATAGAATCAACTAAGTCCTGGCATCGTTTTAGAGGAATATTTGACCAGGACTCTTTAATTTCTTCCCAAAGTGATCCGAAAGTGGTTGGATTGGAAGCAGCAACTGCCTTCTTAATGTTAATGGGGAATACCAAACAATATAAAAAAAATTAAAATTAAAAAAAATCGCAACAGTAATAGCATTTTTTTTATCATGAACAAAATGTGTTGCAGTGGTGCTATTATTTTTTTCGCAACTGTATGTATGTCAGCAGAATTCAACAACAATAACAAACTTAAACTGCAGTTATTCCACTCCCGCTTTGATCGCAACTTTCGGTACACCTCATAAATCCCGTTAGTTTCATCAGGGAGCAGCAGTAAACAGCAGCAGCAGCATTAGTAGTTAATCGAATCAGTGAGAAGCTTAAATGAGTTCAACCATATTTATGCCCCAGTGTTTGAATATTTGCAATCGAATTATTTCAATGAACACTTTAATCAAACCTTTTAAAAAGCTTTATGGACTTATACATAAATGCATTAAATGAAATCCTCGCATATTTGTTTTGCATCGCTGCGCAGCAGTGTATCCACACCTCAATGTGTGCACACTGGGGCAGTTCCGTGGGCTCATTAAATCCAATATTTAAATAAATCACATCATCAGGCACATATCGAAACGCGCTCGAAATACACACACAAGAAACACACGCCACCTACCCACCCACCACCCGCACATCGCAATGCATCGCTTCACTAGAGGTCACACACACAAACACACACACACACACAGCAGTAGTAACTCAGTGAGCTTCAGATGCATAATGCAATTGCATTGAATGGAATTCTGTGAATTCCTGTTGCATTTCGATACTCGTTGGGAGTGGCGAGTGCGGTATATGCAGTAATCAGTACAACACGGACAATATTTACATATGTACATATGTATGTACTAATGCCTGTTGCATTTACGGATCTCATACGGATTTCTAGTTGACTTTATCGCACACTTTGCAGTTTATTGTTTTATAAATACGCAACTTCCATTGAGTCAAAAAATAAAGGCAAACAGAAACATTCAATATAAATAAATACGTATTTATGTACATATATATGAGTGTAGAGAGCATCCTAAAGTCTGGTATAACTTACCATACCCTACTCCTCTTAAATGCATTTTAAAATTATTTCCGTTCTTGTTTCGCTGAAGCTGTCAGCAATTGCCACGATTCAATCAGGCATTGGACAACGCGTACCAACAACGGACGAGTTTCTAAAAAAATTGATCAAGTTGCATGCACAATTTTCCCCCGAAACGAAACGAAACGAATTTATTGTACGTATTAGATGAATTTCCGTCCCGTCACTTATGGGTCGGTCAGTGGTGGTGTGGTCGTCGTTGTTTGTGTCGAAAAAGTGCAAAATAAATGAGGCGAAAACAACAAATAAACAGAAAAAAACTTGACCCACATTGAAGGAGCAAGCCAGAGCACATACGCGAATATATCGGGAATGTTGTGCATCAAAAATGCAGGAAACCTTTGATTTGTTTTTCTCTTTGATGGCGCATTCGTGTTCAGCCATTCAAAAACAAAAACAAATTCTATAAATATATTTATTAGGACTTAAAGCTTAAATTTACGAAAAAAAAAAATACACGATTAAATTCGTACAGCAAAAATATGTTAGAGTGGGTTAGAGTATTCACTTACTTTTATTCTAATTTTAATTTTGAATAATTATTTCTGCCACTAAATCTTTCAGCTACTGTTTACTGTTCATTCGTGCTGCTTGTAGCTGGTACTTGGTCGAAATAAATCAGGCAAAATTAATACACACTTGACCCGCATACCGCATTCGAGAGACCATCCCACAATCCACTTCTTAATCGACTTTTTACTTCAGTTCTTTCTCAGAAATCCTTGCTGGTACTTGAGCTTAATCCGCATAATAAACTTTCTACAATAATTAAGAAATAAAGTACATATAGTATACATAAAGTATATATATATTGTTGGATTTAAAGGTTTTTCGATGTTTTCCCTTCAAAAAATAATATTCTAATTTGCAACAAATACAGCATTGATATGAAAAATAACGAATTTAGCATTTGAATTTACAGAGAAAATATCCCTGTTATTTTCTTCGCTGTATAAGACACTCACATAGGTATAAGAGTGTGTTTCCCTTACGAAACACGCGGGTAATTTTTCACTTAAAAATAAATCCTTTAAGCTATTAAAGCTGCAACGCATGAAGATAACTTTTTATCGAGCGAAAAAAGAATCCTTTAAGCAAAATAATACGACGGTACAAAACAACAGACAGCGGCAGTGATGTGTAAAGAGAAAATTCCCTCTGATATGATTGGTTGTATAAGACACAATCATCGGAGGGATATTTTCCATTTGCTTTGGCGGGGTACATTTTTCTCTTTAGGGAAATTTCCTTCGGACTATAAAAGCGGGCTGCAGCACAAAAACAACGGTACAAAACAACTGGCAGCGACAGCGGCAGCGACGTATGAAGCAGCAGCTCAGCGCAGCGTGCGAACGACGTGAAGACGTAAAGTGATAACGTAACGGATATTCGGCTTTTAACGCGATCCATTTGAGTACGTGTCGCCGTGTGAGCCGGCTGCAACTTCATTGGATTTCCTGTTTCTGTGTTTGTGTGTGTGTTGGTTTTTTTTGCTGATTTATTTTTTGGTGCCAGAGATTTCACACGAAAAGTGCTAAAGTATGATTCACATTTAAATAAGCGTCGACATGGACACCACACCGACCGACTGTCCATAAACTCGAAAGTACATTATACGCATATCGTGCTCCCTGCATGTGCTCGCCCAGAAGGACGTGCTTCCCCTACATTGTGTCCATCCCTATACCCCGTGCTCCTCCGCTCGCAGCCATTCAGCACCCGCCCCACCACTTTTGACTGTGGCTCGTGCCTGTCCATATCCCAGAAACGATTCGTGCTTACCCATTTAATTGTGCTCCCTGGTGGATAGGGTATACACGGGTACACGGCGGACAGACCACGACGGACCCGGGCAGCCAGCCAGTGCTTGTACGGTGGCAAGAAGGAGCTGTGGCAAAGAAGCAGTGCTATCCCCTCGGCTGGATGGGGGGTAGCAGCACTGCAGCATGTCCATGGAAGGGGGCAGCGAAAGCAGTGCTAACCTCAGGGAACTGGGGAATATTCACCATATCCATGTGGAAATGGATGGGGCTTCGGCTACTCCGTATCGTTTCGTTTCGTTTCGTTTCGATTCAATTCGATTTGCCTTAATGAAGCCAGTCCACGACATCCCCATACAATAGTTAACATATTTTTATGGCCCGTTGTCGCCAAAGTGTCCTAGACCACCCGCTTCCATCCGCTCCCAGTCCATTCGCACAAACATACATAGTACTGATACGAGTATACCCATAGTACCCCTCTCCAGTTTCAGTTTCAAGGGCCACTGGAGTTGAGGCTCTTCTGGATTGCTCACTTGATGGTTCAGTGGCCAGGGACCGGGCACCGGACAACGGACAACGGGTAACGGGTAACGGGTACCGGTTCCAATGTTTGTGTTCTTGTGTGGACCCAACAAGTGTGGAAAGCGACGGGTGGGTGGGGGGTGGAATGGGTATTGTTAGGTCAAGAGCGCAGTTACAGAAGAGGGATTGTCCGGGTCCGGAAAAGATTTTGGGTTTTGCTTACATAATCCAACTGAAACAGAAACAGAAACAGGGATTTTTGAATAGATTGGTTTTTTGTGCGTAGCTAGAACTTTAAATATTTAATTCCTTAAAAGCATTTAATTAAGCCGCAGCGAGAATCACGACTGTGTGGGGGCATTAAACGATAAGCAGCTTGCAAGCAACCACCAAAAGAAACTTAAATAATCCGGAATCCGGGATCAACTACTTGTCAAGTACTTTTGCAGGTATTTTTTTGCAACATACAGTGAAAAAAGTCAGCTAGCAGCAAAGCCAAGGGGCCTCTCAACCCCTTCAGAAATCTTTTTGAAAGTCAACAAACGTCAGCCCCTCTCCTTAAGACGTGTACACAACTCTAAGGATCTCTGAGGCTTAGGATAAATCACTAACCAGTTTGGGGCTACAAAAAACGCCATAAATCTGTAATCTGGCATGTGTCCCTTATGTCATATGTATGTAGATATGGAAACGCTTTATGGCCATGAACGGTTAATATGATTTTATTGGGTCTTTAAATAAAAACAATAAAAAATTATCTGAAATTATTTGGCAAGCCAGTTTAGGGCAGGGCCATAGATTTAAAGTGCCTTAAGCTAACTTTTTGCTAAATATTTGTAGTGTTTTTAGGTTCGTTAAGGTATTTTGTGTTGGTTTCAGAATACTTAGTTAGAGATGCGGGCATGTGTATATTTTTTGTTTTTAATACAATATAGTTTAATAATATACGCGCTTTGCTGCTTACTTATTTAATGTTTAGGAATTCATCAAATTTAAACAATGATACAAGGAACCTATTTGTAGAAAAGTCAACAATTTTGTATAAAAAGAATTCCACATACTCTGGCTATCATTTGAAAAAAAAAACCGCATGGAATTTGGTGCACGCGTTGCGGAGAAATAAAAAAATAGGCGTACAAACTTAGGGACCAAATGTAAGATATTTATTTATTAATTTTTAATTCTTGAGGAACCTAAAGCATGCCATTTGGTGCACGCGTTGCGGAGATAGACAGATGTATAGCATAGATATTATTAATGAAAAAACTCTGCAATATAGTATACAATTTATAACTAAGTAACATTATTTGCTATTATTTTTGTTGAGTGTAGCATTGATGCCGTGTCACAGTGGCAGGAATATTCGTACGTACGAGTATTTGCGACAAAGGTATTTGCATGTGAAGAAAAACCGCACAGAGTATTTTACATGCAGAGAAGGTACATAAACTAGTAAAAGTTTCAAATTCTTGGCACTCCGATTGACAAGAGTATGCGTATGGATACTGAGTGGCATGGGGTAATGGTGTGGGCGGGGGGTTTCTATGGATTTTTTGGGGTATTTTATGTAGAGAATTCGGCACTTTGTTCCGCATAGAACCACAAAAACGTACGCTTTAATCCACGCAGCAGCGTCACAGCAGCGACTGCTGGTACGTACTCTGGTTCGCTGGCCTTGGACAGCACGCTTAACCACTCTTTGGAGTGCTCGGATTACGGCGTAGTGTAACCACATGAGCTGGGCTGCTGGAACCCGGATAGCAGCGTCCAGATGGAAGCACTTAGCCAAACGCGGGATGCTTCATTAGGGTCACACACTTGCAATCAATCGTGGTGGTAGTGGTTGCTGGCTTGTACGTTGGTGTTGGGGGCAAACTTTTGCCACAAATTTCCGTTTTTTCTCTCTCATGCACACACACACACACACACACATGCACGCATGCAGCTGTGGAAAGTGATTCATTAAAGCAATTAGCAGAGAAAAGCACACACATACACACTGTCCTGGCATTCACCAACACTTCTCTTGCAGACAGAGAACGCCACAGACGGAGCTGGAGCCGGAGGCAGGGGTAGAGCCAGTACGACATACAAATGCTCATTGAAATTTACGATTATGCTGCAAAATTATTAAACAATATGACCGCAACAGCCGCAGAAACTACGGAAATGCCTACAGACAGCAGGGAAGCCGAAGCCGGAGCCGGACCCGAAGCCGGACCCAACATCATTAATAACCAATCCTTGGGGAATGATGCGGATGAGTCAGACAGGAGAGTGGAAAAGCCAGAGACAGCGACAGAGTCGGAGTCAGAATCAGAATCAGAGAGCTTGAATCCCTCGCGTACCGCAAATCTAACGGCCAAATTGCTACAGGCCACCACCGGCAATATGAGGAATCTGCTGAACCGCACACTGGCCACCATGGCGCGTGCCAATCCCGCCCAGCACGGCCTGCCCCTGCCCACGCTTCTGCTGCAGGCGGCCCTCGACGTGAACGTGACCCAGGGCCAGCGAATCGATCAGGCGACGCACCAGCTCCAGCAACTCTCCGAGACGCAGTCGGGCATCATCGAGCAGCAGTCCCACCAGTCGCTGGCCAATGCCACATCCGATCCCCTGGCGGGCGCCGGGTCGACGGACATCTACAGTGCATTTAGCGCCCTACCCGGCGGCGGTAATCTAAGCGGTTTCATCGAGTCCTCCACCACGGCTGCCAGCTCCGTGCTGAGCAGCACCCTGCCCGCCACCAGCAGCATGGCGGCCACATTCCAGGCCCAGACAGTGGCCACCTTCATAGCGGCCGGCAACAAGAACCGACCAACGACCATCGTTGTATATCCAACAGGTGAGTGAGAGCTCCAAAAAGAGATTCTAAAGTGTACAATTTTCATGAGCTACCGAGTGGTAGAGTCAGAGAATGATTCTCGAAAGAGATACCAAAATATCTGGAGGGGATACCAAATTTCCCTTTAGCACTAGTTGTAAGTAGTTAGTAGAAGTGGTAGTAGTAGTAGTAGTAGTAGTAGTAGGAGTAGTAGAAGTAATAGAAGTAGGAGTAGTAGTAGTAGAAGTAGGAGGAGTAGTAATAGAAGTAGGTGTAGTAGTAGAAGTAGTAGTAATGGTAGAAGTAGTAGTAGTAGAAGTAGGAGCAGTAGTAGTAGAAGTAGAAGTAGTAGTAGTAGTAGTAGTAATGGTAGAAGTAGTAGTAAAAGTAAGATTAAGTAGTAGTAGTAGTAGTAGTAGTAGTAGTAGTAGTAGTAGTTGAAGTAGTAGTAATGGTGGTAGTAGTAGGAGAAGTAGTAGTAGTAGGAGAACTAGTAGTAGTTGTACCAGTTGTAGAAGTAGTAGAAGTAATAGAAGTAAGAGTAGTAGTAGTAGAAGTAGGAGTAGTAGTAGTAGAAGTAGTAGTAGTAATAAGTTGTGGTAGTAGTAGAAGTAGTATTAGTAGTAGAATTAATAGTAATATAGTAATAGTAGTAGAAGTAGTAGTAAGTAGAAATTCCCAATGCATCCCTCTTATACATAGCTCTACGTAAATGCTTTCATTGCTCTCCATTTAAAGCGAAATAAACCTGTCATTTTTGTACTCGTATTTATGTACATTTCTCTGTTTCCTCTAACTGGCTTAGAACTAGCGGAAAAACTAAATTCCGAATCTAAAAGACTCCCATTTCTACTGCTATTTCACACTTGTTGAACGACCAGCTATCGGTCAAGAATTAATCCTTTAGTCAGCCTTTTAAATCGCTAATTTAACTTGAAGCAGGAGCTCTAAAGAGCAGCATCATGATTGGTATTTAATGCGGGATCTTTTGTAGCATTATATCAGATCCTACAGTCAATCCTTAAGCCTCTAAGTAGCTGCTTCCAGATAAAGTATATCAATCTTTGTTTCCCCCTCTTACGGATGATTCCGTAAGCTGTTATATTCTATTACAAATTCTACGAATTCCTATAAAAAAACGTATTCCCATTCAAAATTTAACCTTATTAAAAATTTAAACATATTGTAATTAAATAAGTGAATAATTTTTTAACAAACTTGTCCAAATGTTGTTTATTTTTTTTTTTGTACTCACTCTCATTTGCCATTCAGTTAAAGAGCGACAGAGAGTGAGGATAAACTCAAACCCTAATTTGGGGAATCCTCAAGCACCATGGGTCTTTGGACGCCTCACAGCATTAACTTAATTAGGAAGATTTGCAGGATGAATGGAGAGTCAGACTTCCAGCTCCACTCCTCTCTGGCCGCCTGTCAATAATCAAATCAGTGCAGTCAGTCATCCAACGAGGTCGCGTGCCAGAAACGACTCAGAAGAGCCCAAGAGCCCAGAACCCAGGACTCCTCCGACTCATTCCAATTTGTTTCATCGTTGCTGGCGTTAATTTGCATGAGATGACACCCGAGGTCTCATTATACGCAATGACTCCTGCTCCTGGTACTGCCACTGGTACTGCTCCTTATACTGCGACTGTTACTGCTACTGCTACTTCTACTGCTCTTGTCCCAGCTACTGCTACTGCTCCAGCTACTGCTCCTGCCTCAGTTCCCGCTCCTGCTCCGACTGCCACGTCCACTCTTTTCTTTCTCTTTTTTTTTTATAGTTTCGGTGGCAGTTCCAAACTTTGACTGGCTTTCAGCAGGCTTAGGCCAATCGAAAAGTTTTCCCCCTACCCTGCAGACGCCGCCGCCCCACCCCCCCTTCGGCAATTAGACAAGGCTAAGTCGCAGTAATTGCAAAGAGTTTCACTCGACTGTAGCTGTTGATTGTTTAAGGCAACTGTCGCGGGTGCTAGCTGGGGGGTGCCCCGGGATGGGGGTGCTGGGAATGAGATTGAAAAAGAGAGTACGCACGGCGGGGGGATGGCTATACAAAGCTACAGTGAGCAAAAACAAATATCAACTTGTAGTAGATCTAAGATCAAAGTTTAGTGTGTGAAGGTCGAAGACTTAGTCTTAGAAAGAGCCTAAAGAGAGAGTCCCCTCATGTGGCTATACCGGTCTTTATTTCAGACCTTAAACTTGGTACATATGTACATATGTACTTGTTTTTATATTATTCTTGCTTGCTTTTCTTTTACTTTTTTGTTTTTTGGGAACATTTCTTATTTTTGTTGAGTGTAAAGGTCGCATGAACCTACAGCTGGCGCCGATGTCACTGTGCCCGGGAGCGGCTCACAAATTAGAGGCGTTAAGGTCGCTGAGCTCAGGGGGGCGTGGGCACTGTCGTCTTTATTAAGAGTACTGCCTACCCCGCACCACCGTAGCCCACACCATGTCGCACCCTGACGCTGTCACCCAAAATACAGTACTCGCCCTGACAAGCGACGGGCCTACAAGTTGACGACGACATTGTCGTCTCCTCTTCAGTCTTATCCGAATCATTCTCAATCCCATTTCCATTTCCATTCAGTGTTCCCCCATTCCCCCCCTCCCCCCGGTAAAGATGTACCATACAGAGACGTATGTATCTTAAACATCGACATCGACAGGGAAGAGAGCGACCACCACATCAGTGTCTGCGTTCGAACGCGCTCCCTGGCTGAGCTGGCTCCCTGGCTGAATGAATGGCCTGTGGGTGTAGCCGTCGGCTTGGCGGAGTGTCATGGAGGCGGCCATGTCATGCCCGCCCGACACAAGAAAGAACTTTTCGCCGATGCTGCCAAAAAAGAAAAATGAAAAAAAAAAAGAAAAAAAAGGGAGGACCCAAAAAAAAGCTGAACAAAACAAAAAAAAAACAGGAACAAACTCGTCGCCCATTACGAATTGCGCGTAAATTCATCCGATAAAATGGTGTAACAGGAATGCGATGAATGCGACATCCTTCGGCTCCTCCATTGATAAGTTAACAATGCATTGTACTTAGCGGAATACTCTTGGATTCCGGCGAGAGAGAGAGAGAGAGAGAGCCATCAATAGGACCTTTGAGGCGCACTTGGGAGTGCGTCCAGTCGGGCATGACCCTCAAATGGAAATTTAACCATAACTAAGTTACCGCTCCAGAATAGAGTGCTACGCCCCCCCACTGACGCATTGAAGACGTGGGTTTGACACCTCCAGGAAATCATATACAGATGCGTATCTAAACATTGAATTAGTTTTGGAAACGATCTGAAGAGTCTCGAAATCAATAGGCCAATCAAAAATGAACAGTATGAATGAATGGATATTACAAGAGAATTTATTTCAATAATGTACTATGAGAAGTGGTCTTTCAGTCGAATAGGAGGAGAAAGCGTGGTCTCTTAGGTAGGAGAAAGCAGCGCTTCCTTAGGTAGAAGGAGGCAGCGGTTCCTTAGGTAGAACGAGGCAGCGGTTCCTTAGGTAATAGGACACAGCGACCCCCATAGGTAGAAGGACACAGCGACCCCCTTAGGTAGAAGGACACAGCTACCCCTTGACTGGTAAAACACCACGAAACCCCCTTAGGAAAATAAACTTAAAAACTTTTAACTTTTTGTATAGTTTGTTTGAGTACAGAAATTTCTAGAAATTTGTATATTTTATACAAGTGTAGGAAGATTTATTCAGTCTGTGGCTAGCATAGGTTTCGAATAACCTCAAACTTACCTGAGCATCCCATAGGAGTAATAGGAGGCAGAGACTGTTTTGTGGGGACTGCCCCCCAATTTATACCGATTTATAGTTATATTTGAAACCATTTTCCTTTGTACTCTAGAGCTCAATTGACTACAAAATCTTAGAACTGGGGTGGGGTCTGGAGAGAAACCGTTTGCATAGATCAAATAGCAAACTTTCGTACCAACTATTCTACCAGAACCAACGAAACCAAAAACAGAAATCAAACACAGTAGGCAGATAGAGAGAGAGAGAGAGACTGCTAAATTCTCCCCTTTTGCTGTTCTCCTGCAACTTTAAGCATCAAAGTTAGGACTTCAAAGTTGGTTCCGGTTGCTTCCCCCAACCCCTGCACCTTTTTTTTTAACCAGGCCCCAGAACCTCAGACTCTCGACCGCAATCATCTTTGGTTGACTTTGATGCGCATATTCAGTGCCACAGCCAGAAGAGGAGAAAGTCAGTCAGTCACTTTGTGAATGTGAGTAGTATAAAAATATAACTATATATACATATATATAATATATAGTATATATGTGTGTATATGTGTGTATCTTAAAATATATATTGCCTATCCTTTTGCTGAGGGATTTTCCTTCTGCTCTTGTAGCGCATTCCACTGTCGACGTCGAATGTTGTATGCAAACATTCAATTTTCCATTTGAAAGCCATGGAGCCATTGAATGGGTCTGAAAATCAGAGAGAACGCGGGAGGGGGCGAATATCTATAGACCAGAGGAACAGCGGAGCTGGAGGAAGAGTATAAGATTGGGAATCTGTCTGAGTGGGCATAGAAAAGCATTATTTTTATTGTATTTATTGAATTTTTCAAGCATCAAACGATGCCTGATGACTCAGCGTGAATGGCAGGAGGAGCAGTAGCAGTAGCAGTAGCAGAAAGTTGCTCGTACAGCTGCTCCTTTGCTATTACAACGGGGCAAACTAATGCCCATTGGAGAGACCCATTGGAGGCACTTTAGACATTACTCCCCCTGGTACCATTCGCCATCAATTTGTGTAAATTTGAACTGTCACTTTGAAGGCGTTAATTGGATTCAGTGGCGCACTACCCCTCAAAAGGCGCCCGGCAAGCGGCTACGCAGCTACCAGCTACCAGCTTTCAGCCTCTCAGGAGTCAAACAACGAAAAAAAAAAAAAAAAACGTTGCACGAAAGATGGAAAGCGCTGGATAAATGTAAATATTTGTTGACTACGCCCCTGATCGAACTCAAACTTAATCGAATAAAGTCAGTCCGCGAGCGGAGGGGCAGAAGTGGCAGAGGAGGAGAAGGAGGTGCCATTAAGAGCAGCCCCAAAGAGTGTCAGGCGATGGATAACCCTTGGGCGCACACAACGATCTGAATGGCCCAGCAGTCTCTTGTGGCTTTACTCTCTATAAAGTATAAATATTATGGATTATTGATCTTCGGAAGATGCGCCCTAACTTAATGAAACCTTTTAAGTTTTTAATTGGTTTTAGCCAACACAAAACTACTCTTTCGATGCCACACTCAAGTCTTAGTTTGCTGGCAGCCATAGAAGTTCTAAGTGTATTCAAATCCTTTTGTCTTTTGTGCATTAAATCTATAAATCAAAGCTTTCAGCCTTTCGACAATAATTTCTCATATCTTGGCCCTCTTTTGAGGCTTCTCCCTACAGTATTCGAAGGTCGTCACCCGTTTTGGCTAAATTTTCGTTTTTGGTTTGGTCTGCGACAAACAAAATTTGGGCCATGGAGGATTTTGTGGCTTAGATTAGAGCAACCGTTGGCTGTGGGCTGTGGCGCCACTGCTCTTGGTTGCTTGCTGGCTGCTCGCTGACACTGTGGGGCGGGAGGGGGAGGGGAAATGACTTATGAGTGGAAGCACTCGGAGGCTGGTAAATTAGGTCGCCAAGTGGTGGGCGGGAGCAAAGGAGGCAGCACCCAGCATTCCACTTGAGTCAGTCGCTGCTCAGGTTGGGGGTTATATTTTGTAGCAGGAAGTCTACATTCAAAACGAGGAAGCGGAAGTGGATGCTACAAAATGGTTAAAAAGGGAAGATTCAGTTTGGGCCTTAAATGGTTTTGCGTTGGCTTTGCCATTCCCAGCGCAACAATTGTCAGGCAAGGCAAGTCCAAGTTTATACCAAGTTGTAGGCCTCCGTTACAAGTAAATAGATTCCACTTAAAGATCCAAAAATGTAGTCAAAATGTAGTCAAAAATATTTGAATAAAATTACTTTTATCCAACACTGGCAGTGGCAGTGGCTGTGCAGTGACTTTTCTATGTTCTCTGTAGTAATGAAAAGTTGCGCGCTTTCCGGCCGGAATATGAGGCCATGCAAATGAGCCGGAGATGAGCTACGAAATCATGAGTTTGCCCCCTCAACCCCCCACCACAACGTACCCTCGTACAACAGCCCTCGGTTATTGCGATAAAATAAACATATAAATAAATAATCTTGGCACAGGCGATGGCATTTGTGCGGCTGACCACAACAATTAGGCAAATACGACCCCATTTCACTTGCCCTCTGGTCTGAGGTTTGAGGTCTGTGTTCTGTGGAGAGTCTGGGAAGGGTCTGAGAGGGTCTGGGGAGGGTCTGGGTGGTTAGGGGAGGTCTGGGTGACTCTGAGAGGGTCTGGGAGTTCTGGTGTGTCGACAATACCACAGTCCGGGCGATTAACATTTATGCAACATTTGGCAAGGCCATTTCCATGGCAGGGTGCGCAGTATAAGTGTGTGTCTGTGTTAGTCTTATGGGTTGAGATTCTGTTGGGAAAGGTCAGCTCAAGTTGCTTCGAATGGGGGGAGGGGGTGCTGAGGGTGACTGGTAAAGGTAGCAGCAAAACTGTGGGGCACGCTTTTGATAGATTGAATAGATAAAGTAAATGAGCCAACAGTGGGGTTTAGTCAGGTTGTAGCAGATTATGTCAGATATGGTGGGGTGCGATTAGTACAACTTGGTAACACTTTTACTTCTCCACTCGGAATATTAAGTGACGCCCAATCAGAGCCACAGTAGGGCAAAACTGACGCCCAATGAGCCACACAGTGGGGTAAAGTTACGCTCAATGAGACCCACAGTTGGGTGGGTAGAGGCTCCATAAATAAAGATTTTTATTTGTAGCTTAAGTCGAAGGAGGTTCTCTGCTGCAAGGCTTTGCTTAAAGACGGTCTTAAGGTAAAGGCTGAAAGAGGTTGGCTTGAGTCAGATATGATTAGGTTAATTGAGGATATATACATATATTAAATGTATGATGATTCATTAGGTATTCAGCTATAGGTATTCACTAAGAAAGGAAACGGCTTTGAGAATTCACGTTTTCCACGTTCACGTGTGATTGGCAAACAGCTGATTTTTCTTTTTTTCAGCACTCAAAAAGAGGTTGTAGAAATATTTCCGATATAAATTAGTTTAGTTCTTGATAGATACACAAATTTTACATTTTTTATCATTTTCCCAATCTGTTTGTGACATTCAAAATTAATATAGCCATTCGCTTAGGGGAAATTTGTATAGAGAATGCGGTCTAAGCTCTAACAGAGGTTAAAGTCAGTTCTTTAAGGATGTAATTTATGTATTGAATCTGTTATCTACAAATATCTGTTTAAGAGATTTATCTAATATTTTGATGAATAAGTTATAGTGGAAACAAACTATGGGCTATATTACAAGATAGTAGCTGTAGCTATATAACTGTAGTACAATATACAACATTTTTGTGGCTGTTTGGCTGTTGTGTGACTTATGTACATGTCATGCATATTGTTTTGTCCAACGTACTGATCTCGTTCCGACTTTCTTTCGTTTCAGTTTCACCCGAATCGATTGTCATACCGATCGTGTCGTGCATCTTCGGCTTTCCCATACTGGCCCTGATCGTCATTTGTTGCCTGCGACGGCGGGCAAAGTTGGCCAGGGAGCGGGACAGGCGGCGCAACTATGACATGCAGGACCATGCCGTCAGCCTGGTCAGATTTAGTCCAATTCATAGGCTTAGTGAGTGTTGTTGAATGTTGTGTAATGTGTGTCGAACGTTTTTCTCTCTTCCTCCCCCTTTTTTTTTAGCCATTTCTTTTCCATTTTTATATTATCTATCTATCTACATTTCGGCTTCCTTCCGTTGCCTGTTAAACAGGCAATGGTCGCAGATCAAAAGACTCGTAGAATGCATCCCCATCTACACACCATTTGCACTCTCTCTCTCTCTCTCTCTCTCTCACTCGTTTTATCTTCTTTTTTTGTACTGATTTATCCTTTGCTTCTCTTGATGTATGCCATGCCGTAGTGATTAAAGTACCCCCGCCCCGTACTCCCCCCCTGTTGGTGGCCATGTTGTCATCCATCCACGCCATATCTCGGCCTTTGTTTTATATACCCAAAATGGAATTTTAAATTGACAAAGAGATAACAAAAGCACCTGACGACGCATCAGCATCAACATTACCATCATCATCATCCTTGTTGTTGTTGTTCTTTCCGGTGGAGAGTGGCCGCAACGCCCGCATAACAAAAACAAATGTATACCAACCAAGCAGCCAGCAGCAGCACTATGCAACACAATTTCGGGTTCCATTTCCTTGCCTGGGGGGCTAAAACTTAAGGAATGGTCCTGAGATACCTTTTTTTCATTTCTCGGCTAACTTTCATGTGAAAGATTCCTGGGTACTGCGGTGCATAGTGTAGTCCAGAGATACGTTTCCTTTGTGCGCCTCCTCTCTGCCACTCTGCCTCTCTCTCTGTGTGTGTCTTTGTCTACTGCAAATGAACCTCTTGGACGGCACTCAGAAATCGAATTGCCATTCTCAATGGATATGTTGCACGGCCCAGTGGGTTATCAATTACCAATGCCTGCCAAGAGCTGCCAGCTTCAAGCTTCAAGCTTGACTTTACCCAGGCACAACCAATGGACGATGGACGATGGACCGTGGCCAGCAGGGAGTCCATCCGTATCCCGCATTCATTCAGCCACATCCACATGCACACAACAACAACATTGTACTCGTGGCAGGGGTGGGGGTTGATGGGCCAAAGAAAGAACGCTGAAAGAACACTGTGGCACGGGGTGGCGACAGTTGCCAGCCACTCAATAAAACATGCTCCACACCAACAGTCAGATATGTGCATGTGTGTGTGTGTGTGTGTGGGTATATGGTGTTGGGTGTGTGTGTGAGCTGCTTTACATGTGTCAGGCACAGAGCGGCAGCTGCCTGCATTTGCATTGCATACCTTTGGGCGCTCGCCTGCCCTCGTTTGCATATAACAAAAACAAATGAATGGCAGGCAGCAAGCAGCAGGCAGTCAGCAGGCAGGCAGGCAGGCAGGCCAGCACAGGAAAAAAAAACAAACAAAAAACAAAAAGCAAGCAAGAGCCCCATAATTGACTATACTCGTACGTTACCCTGTACTCAGAAGCGTTTAAATCCATCATAAATAGTAGTAAAGGGGAGAAAACCTAGAAACAATTACGCCCACGTCCAATGAAAAGGAACAAAAACCAAAAAGAATAATAAAGGTGCATTAGATCTATGTAGTTGTCATCTTTACTTATACTAAGTAATAGGGATATATTATGCTAATAATATAATATAAGACTTCTAGTAGCCAGAATGATAGTCAGAATGATTGTAAGAATGATAGCCAGAACGATAGCCAGAATGATAGCCAGAATGATAGCCAGAATGATAGCCAGAATGATAGCCAGAATGATAGCCAGAATGATAGCCAGAATGATAGCCAGAATGATAGCCAAAATGATAGCCAGAATGATAGCCAGAATGATAGCCAGAATGATAGCCAGAATGATAGTCAGAATGATAGTCAGAACGATAGCCAGAATGATAGCCAGAATGATAGCCAGAACAATAGCCAGAATAATAGCCAGAATGATAGTCAGAATGATAGCCAGAATGATAGTCAGAATGATAGCCAGAATGATAGCCAGAATTATAGCCAGAATGATAGCCAGAATGATAGCCAGAATGATAGCCAGAATGATAGCCAGAATGATAGCCAGAATGATAGCCAGAATGATAGCCAGAATGATAGCCAGAATGATAGCCAGAGCAAAGCCAAGTGAAGATCCATAGTTGAACCTTTTGGCTTGTCTTAAATTAGTATTTGGTAGTGTGTAAAACAAGAGTCTTCCCTGCTTAAATGGGATTCTCCTTTAAGCCACAAAACCCATAGATGTTGGCTTATGGTGTGGCTTCCTTTTGCCAGTTCTGTTACATATTCTTATAGCTATAACGACCGTCTTATCCTTATCCTAAGCGAAGTAACCGGTATTCAAAAAAATAAAAAATATGTGACTAGGGGAGCTAGGACAGCTCTCTGTCTTTGTCGCCTTTTTAGCATAGCAACACGCTCTGATGACAGCCGGGCCGTGTGCCGGGCCGCCGCCCATTTCGCCACCTGCCACCTGCCACATTCACATGCCCGCGTGTGTAACCCTCTCTCTTTCACTCTCCTACGGGTATGATGGTATGAGGATTTCATTGCTTTATGCACGCACGCACACGCAGCAAACATTTTTTATAACTGTAAATTTCATATTCAGTGCGCAAGAGAAGGCAAGGACTGAAGGGGGTGGGATGGAGCGCAGAGGGGGGCAAAGGAAGAGAGTGGAAATGCCACTTCAGGTCTCATAGAGGCACTGTCCCGCACCGCCTCGCCTCTGCCTTGCCCACTCGCATGATAATGATGATGATAATGATGCGGGTGATGTGGGTGACAGCCACAAACTACACTTGTTTTCGGTTGTTTTGCTCCTTGGCCCCCGAAAAACAACAAAACACAAACACACACAATATGCCATGGCTGGCCCCAACCAACACACACAAACACACACACCGACACACACATATGCATGTACATTTCGTACCTATGCACACTCGTATATCTTGTTTGCATACATTTTCGCAAAACAATTACGAAGCACCGCAAAAGCCAACCCCAAAATGCTTTGCAACCCCCCTCTGCCACACACACACATAAACACACACACACACTATTTGGTACCCAAAAAACTTCTCAACCAAACAGAAATCCTGTGTTTGCATTAAGCAACCAAGAATCCTGAGAATCCAAGACCAAACTGTGTGGTCGAAGGAACTGAATCGGAAATACATCTCTTGCTCTTCCAGCTAAAATCGGAAATTGAAAACGAATCTTGCAAAAAACGAAAAAAAAAAAACAGTAATGGGAATATAATCGCAAAGCATCGACAAAGCATACAAAATGTAGAGAGAATAGCAATAACTCTCGCTTTCACTCTTTCTTTCTCTCTTCTGGGAAGAGAAAGAAAATTAAAATTCTATTAGGTTTGAGCTTTGATTTCGAAATATGCTTTAGACCTTTTTTCAAGCTATGCTTTGGCCATTCAAATCGGAATAATTTCTTTTTCAAATGTCATTTAAAAGGCGCAAAAAGTAGTATATTTGTTTCAAAATAAAAAATGATATATGTATGTATATAATTGCAGATAATACTGCCAAGAAAAGGGATATATTCTCCCACCAATAATCAAATATTTTTATACTTAAACTGAAGCAATTTCAAAGATAACCGAGACTAAACATATGGGAACTAAACCTCTTTTAGGATACACTAAAAACTGTACAATTATAGCTATAGATATTCCCATTCATTGCACATACCTGATCCAAATCATAACTGATTAAAGTTGCTAAAACACAGACGAATAATTTAATCAAACACCTTCTAAATATATAACTTTTCCCTGCTCTTTAAAGCCCTTATTTGCGACCATACCATATATGATATCATATATCATATCATACATTTACAAGGACTCCCTTTTGGTGTCTGTTGGTGTGTCTAGTGTGAAATCCATAAACATGCCCATTTCAACAGCGAATAAATCAAATTAGAGTCCAATAAATCAACACCCTACCCCACTGTGCGCACACCCATCGCGTGGCAGTTGCACATCTTTCACTTCTTGACACAACACCATACCACACCACACCACACCGCACACCGCACACCTCACACCGCACAACACCCGAGTCGGGGTCGGCATAGGGTCCTGGCGCCCAGCCATCTACCATTTGCCATCTGCCCACCTGCCCACCTGCCCGTCGCACGTTTTCAATTTGTCGCCATCAATCTTTCTTACACCTGCCGCCCTCACGAGCATTGCCCCATACCCAACCCCCACCTCGCTGCCCATCTGAATCCGTGAATTACTGATGACTCGAACTGATTTGATCCCGCCCTTTAGATTACCGATCGTCGCGAGCTATCAGTCTACGTCCTGAACGAAGCCTAAGCCAGGGCTTCACCTCGCTGGAGCTGGACACCGTGCTGGAGGAGCGCTGCAGCGATGTGGAACAGACGCAGACCGAAATCCTCAATCCCGAGTCGCCCATGGACACCACCTCCTACAAGATGTCCTTTTCCTCAAGCTAACAGTTAGCCAAAAAGCAGCAGCCGCCCACTGCGACGCCACCCATAACGCTCGCCCATCCCCAGGCCCAGGCCCAGGCTCAGACCCAGTCCCAGTCCCAGTCCTATTCTCAGGCGCAGTCCCAGTCCCAGGCCAAGGATCTACCCGCTTCGACATCGTCACAGCTGTTGCTGCCACCGCAGCTGCGTAAGACGGCCAGTGTGCGGGAGTCGCACGATCCAACGGCCCTGGCCAAGCGGCGGAGTCGCCTCCAGGAGCTGCGGGCAGCAAGCACCAGCAGCAGCGGTGGCGTCGGCGGCGGCAGTGGGGACGAGCCAACCGTTTCATTTAGCAAACGCGACTCCAAGCGAAATCGTCGTCGCGGTGGCGCCACAGCCAGCGGTAGTGACTCTCCCCGCCGCGCCGAGACAGCCATGCGGAAGTCACAGTCACTGGACGCCGATGAAAATTACTCGCTGACCAGCATCCAGTCACCGCTGTGGGTGACCCTCACCAATGCCCGCACCATCGAGGAGCTGGCACAGCAGAAGCTTTAAATGGAACGCCCCCCCGCCCATCCTTAGTACCATACCCACCTAAGAGACCCCGCCCTCAGACCTCTAGCTACAATTCCATTTTCCCATTAACCACATAGACATCCTGTAAATGTTTAGAGAGCAATTCAAAGTGCGAGGAGTACTCGTAGTAGATGCATTAATTAAAACCAAATATTTGAGTCATTAACTACAAAAACATAAAACTTAATGAAATTAAAGACCAACAAACACAACACACAACACATAGTCCAAGGAATAGAAATTGAATTTGGAAAATAGATAATTGAATGTCAAGGAAAATGTATACAAAAAGTGTTTTCAATGGGGGGAGGGTTGGGCAAAAGATCAAGAGCCTGGCCCAGGCCCTTTTGAGCCACAAAACCACAGGTATTACCTACCATACACATCTGTGTAATGTGATTAAAGACCAACAAGGCAACCAAATTTATTATTTGCCAAATTAATAGTTGAACTTGCAGGATACCTTTGGCTGTGGCTGCTGTGCCTTGGGAACTTGAAACACAAAAAGACAAAGCACTTACTTAATGAGATTAAAAAACAACAAGGATATGCATAACTTTTCAACTCTTAAGTGTAGGTAGAGTCTTGGCCCTTGGGTGTATTTTAAGGTAAGCTTATTTCATAATAAATTTCAATCAAAGTGATTCAACTGGTTCTACTAGTATGTATGCTGACAATAAGTGGCATGAGTATGAAACAAAAGGCACTGCCCAATCGCAGTACAGAATTGAATTGAAGAATTAATTGTTAATAAAAAATAAATCATAGCGTGAGTGATTTTTAAACAATTATTCTTGACTACAGCTTGGATATTTCAATCACTTAAATTGTAGTGAAGCAAGCCATAATTGATTTATCTATAGTTCTTGATAGAGAGCACGGCAAAAAGTTAAGAATAATTATATTTGCGTTCATTTAAAAAAATAATTACCTATGTACAATATAATAATCTATACTATAAATATGTACAAAAACTCTGTATGTATGCATCTATCTCCGCAACGCGTGCACCAAATTGCATGCGGTAAAAATTCATTTTGTGTCATTCTCCTAAATAAGTTAAATTATTTCAAAAAATAATATTATATTTAACTTATTCTAGTAACAATATAATAATTGTGGATGAACCGACATTTTTAAGGGTATTTTCAGAATTACTTTTAACTACATCAAGCTACATAGGTACATTGCTTCGCGCCTTGTCAAAATACTTTTGCTCACCATTGTTTGTTGATTTCCAGATGTTTCCGCATATATATTTGTATGTTAGTCGGGCTGTAAATATGTTTTATATTATGGAATACAAATAATTAGAGATTTATAGACTTTTGAAGCATTCTGTTCTATCTATTGCAGCTCTATCGTTGGGCTCTATTATGATATCTCAAAGTCTTTATGCATCATACCTCCTGTTGATCGGTCCTGTGGGATGTATGATTGATAGGTACTACAGCACTAAATACAGAGAAATGTATAGACATTTGCAGCATTCTTTTCTATCTATTGAGGTTTTGTTAATGGGATATATTATAATATCACAGCATGCCTGCAGTTGATGGGTTCTGGAGGATGTACGATTGATACAACATCACTAGACGTGGCTCTAGTCGGGATACAAATATGTCTCATAATATTTTAAAATATAATGAGAAACGTTTAGACCTTTACAGCATTCTTTTCTATCTATTCAAGTTCTATCAGTGGGCTCTATTACGATATCTCATGTCTGCAGTTGATTGGTCCTGGAGGATGTACGATTGGTAGTAACTTCATCTGTTCCACTAACATCCATCGATCGTCTTGCATTCTTCTATATTGATATTCCTTGTTGTTGCATAAATAAATTGTCGTATATGTGTTTTAATTTTTGTGTGTTTGTTTTTATTTAAATTATCATGTATACATAATAAGAGCTTAAAATACAAATTTAATTTCTTTATCAAAATACATTGTTATACAATTTCCTTAGTTGTTGTCGCTTGTATGCTTCTTGGGGGGTATTCTCAATTTGGATTCATTTGACGGTGTTAATTCATTTGATTTTGATTTTGATTTTGTTTTTGTTTTTTTGTCATTTGATATTTATAGTATTCCGAGTGGGGTTTCGCTTAGTCACAAAATGTTTTATGGATTTAGTTTTTTAGCTTTGCACACCGCATTTTGTTTAGTTATAGTTTTTTTAAGCTTAAAAATGTGTTTTTTTTGTTTTCTTTTCTCTTTATATAACTTTAGATTTCTTTGTTGTTTGTTGTTTTATTTGTAATATTAATTAATAGAAAAAAATACTAACAAAAAGAAGAGGTCGTCTTGGATATATCCATGGATATCGATATTTGTTGAATATATATAAATACATACAATATGCAGTTGTATCTATCTATACGATTGCGGCATACAGATTACAGATCGCGTATAATACAATATATATAGACAATACCAAAAATATACAATACAATACAAAAAAAAATTGGCATCGAGTGGTTCACAATAATAATACATTCATCATCATTCATTCGGCGCGATTCATTTTGATTGGATGCTTTACTTCTTTTTTTTCGCCGCCAAGCCACTACTAAAACACACACTTTTGAAACATCCATCTATCTCCATTTTTTAAAAGAATTTAACGAAATCCGATTTTACACGAAATTATGGAGGACGCTGCTGCTGCGGCACAAACAAATATATAGTACAGTATATATATATATATATATAACTCTGCCCTCGATCTCTGATATCACTCCATCGATCGTTTTTGTTTTGTTCTCTTGTGTTTAGGGTTTACAAAAAAAGCATTAAATAAAACATATAATAAGAGACCTAAAAAGAAATTGAACTAGGAAAACAATTGAAAGCACTTTGCCCTGTGTCTGTGTCTGGTGTGTGTGTGTGTGTGTGTTTGCTTTTTGTTTGCGTGTGCCTGTGTGTGTGTGTGTGTGTGTGTGTGTGTTGTCGTTGGAGTTCGTACGAGTATGTGCTGGGGATCTTGCGGAGCTGTTGGTTCTTGGCTTTATTGGATAGCTAAGGTGTAGGGAGAACCAAAAAAAAAAAAAAAAAAACACTAAAGGATCACTTCATGCTGTTGCCAGTCGTCTTTTTTGAGCAATTCTGTTGGGATTGGGGGGGCTGGATTGGAGGGTATATATTTTGTATCTGTTTCTGTGTTGCTTTTGCTTTGCCTTAAAATTTTTTTTTATGTTTTTTTTCCTATCGAAAAATCTCTAAAATCAGTTCTAATTATTTCCGTTTGTCTTTTCCGGTGATCAATGAAATTATCCAAATTCCCAAATTGTTTGTTGTTTCGGGCGGGCAGGGTGTTCGGGGCGGGGTGTTCGGTTTCTGGTTTTCGATCAAATTTTATGTTTTTTGTTTTTTTTTTTGTTTGCTGCAACTCTCTTTTTCTCTCTCATGCGATCTCATCTCTCTCTTTCTCTCCATCCCTCTCTCTGTGTCGCCGCTGTCATCTCTGGGTACATGTTTCGCTCTCCTTACATGTGTATCGTGGCTGCAGTATAGCGCGCCTCACCGCGCCTCCAAGACCACTGGCTGGGACGGAACTAATTAAACGATAGAGAATAAAACCAAATTAATATTAGCCATAGTTATACACAAATACATATAGATAGATAGTAGAGAGTGCTGTTAAGGCTAGAGTTTTGATAACCAACCTGATGCAAATGCTTGGACTGCATGTAATTGTAAGAAAAGCATAAAGCCATGGGTTTTTTTCAAAAGAATCTTATTCTATTGGGTCATGCGGACACTCACCTGAATTAAAAGTTGACCGCTCTTCGTGTGCGGATTGCGGTACGCATAGAAGAGCCACAGCGTCACGGCGAACACCATGCAAATGGGCACCATGAAACCAAATGCCATGCCCACGCTCTTGTTCTCGGCCTGCGCCTGAGACAGCTCGTCGGCATTCATGAGCTTCCCTTCCGCCGTGCTGCTGCTGCTGCTTGCATCGGCGGCTGTCTTGGTTTGAGCAGTGGCTCGCGGTGCTCGCGTACTGCTCAGCGTTGGCTCTGTTGCCGCAGAGCTGGCGGGCGACGGTGTCGACGAGCTGCTCCCAGTGCCTGCCTTCTCCTGCCCGGCATTGTTGCCCTTCTCGCCGAGAGCCGGACAAACGCCAACGTCATGAATGGAAGTTGTATCGCAGCCTATAAATCGTCGTTAATTGGTTAATTGAATGTTTAGCTTAAGACGTTAGACGTCTTACCCTTTTGAATCCATTCGTGCTTCTTGCGATCGGTACCCGTGGAGCAGCGATTCAGCGCCGGGCACCAGGAGCACTGCCAAAGGAGGAGCAAAAGGATTATAAAACGTTTTGGTTCATAGTTTCGTGGAACTCACGGCAAATGTTGTGTTATGGTTGATGCACGACTGGCAATCATTGTAGCCGAGACAGGTGGGCAGAGCCGTCAGTATGATAATGGTGGCATTGGTGATTTCCTTTTGCTGGAAAGTCACTCGGTGGTACTCATAGATGGTCTTCCGACGGGCAACTGTGCAACACAGAAACAACAAAAACAATTCAAATCCAGACTATGTATGACGGAATTCCATTCCACTTACAGTAGAGATGCTTGTCAATGATGTAGGCATCGGAGAGGCCCACCTTGACCGGATGCTGGTTATCCTGGATCGAGTTGATTTGCGTGGGCACCTGGAAATATCCAAACACAATGTCCCCGCTCTGATGGAGGGTCACGCTGAACGTGAACTTTCCATAGTCCGGCTTATCCTGAAGCGTCACGTTCTCCCAGACGGCCGTAAAGGCGGTACCTGGAGGACAGATGCGGAGTTAGTTTGAATAGCCAGAACCAAAACTCATACTAAATGCTCACCATTATCCTGCAGACGGACAACCGAATCGGTGGCCATGCTCGTATCGAAATTGGCCATCAGGGGTGCAATATATTGGGTGGCCGCCAGCCAGGAGTGGACATACTCGCCGGTGTATAGGAATCCACCGGTGGCAACGGTTATATTGCGCACATAATGCCCATAGAAGGGGAAATCAAACTGCAGCTCCACGGTCATGGCGCGACGATGCGACGACGACAACATACTGTTCTCGGGCACTGTACGCAGCTGGGACCACAGCGCTGCAGCCTCCGCCTTGTTAATATACAGCGTACTGTTGTAATACTCGTGATGGTCTTCGGTGCGGTTCAGGCTCTCGTTAATGATGCCCTTGTTGATCACCTCCTCGGAGACATCCACATCTGTCACATCCACATCCGTCCAGTCCTCATTATTGCGGTCCGTTGAGGGGGCCCCAGCCGCCAGTGGCACAATCGGTGCGGAAGCGGCCACCTTTTTGGGAAACTGCGATTGATTGCCCAGCAACGCGGTGGGCTTCTTGGCCGCCACATTGATGGTCGTGGTGGTGGTGCTGGCTGTGGGGTTCGCTGGGCTTCCATCGGCATTCTGGACACTATAATCTTTGCGCTGTCCGGTACCATTGACGCCCACATTGTGCACATTGTACGAGACACTGCCACCCGCTCCCGTCTTGCTGTCGACGGTGGTGACCGTAGTCTCTGTGCCGCCACCGGCCACAGCACTGGCATTCACATTGGCACCAATGCTTTGGTACTGGCTCTTTGCATCCGGCGTTATACCGGCCGGCGCTGGTGCCGCCGTCAAGTCTGCCAGTGGCGCACGCTTCTGACGGTTCACCACTGTTTGATCCCCCGCCGTCGCTGGCAGTCGAACCACATCGTGGGCATTGATGAATGTGAGCTTCGAGTCGAGGGGATAATAGGCATCCGGATTGGCTGTAAAAAACAAAACAACAGAGCAAATATCGTGTGGATGAGTCAATTGAAGTGCTTCAGGTATGTTCTTTTGTTATAGGATTTCGAATAAAAAATGATTCTTCCTTTGTTCTACAAATTTGCGAGTATTTCAGACCCTTTGCATTTGTATTTATAGTCTTTCTCCCTTGTGATAATATCTAAAGATATCTTGAATTTAAATACTTTTACTCCGATTAGGTGCAATTCCGCTTACGATATCTGGTAAATATTATCTATAAATACAAACATTAATCATTTTTGCTATCATTTTGTAAAGTATATAAAGAGATACATACATACATGTACATATGTATGCACATCCACTGTATCTGGGAAGCTTGCCATATCTGACTGAATCTCTGCCTATAAGAAACGTTTACTTATCGCAAGTTAAATATTATCTTTTCCGGCACGAATGTACACTTTAATGGGTACTATTATTATTATTCCCCTACCTTCTGTCTATCTGTAGTTTTAATTTTAGCTTTGATCTTTGTTCTTTAAATGGGCATCCAATATTTGAACATTTTTTCGTATTTAAACCAACATTTCGAACCCTGGGCTTTTCCCAAAAATTAAATATTCACGCTTGCATGTGCAATGCAATTTTCTGGAAATGTGGCATATGCCTAGGCCGGCCCCCTTCTCCTTCTCCTTGCTACTACTGTTTATTTTGCATTTGTATTGTGTCTGTGTCTGTGTCTGAGTGTTTGTGTGTGTTTTTGTGCTGTAATTAACCTAACTGTTGTATGAAGCCGGCCTCAATATTGATTTTCTATTTTCATTCACCATTTGCCACATGTGCGCCAGCACCACAGCACCACCGCAGAAACACATCAAAGAGCCCCTGTCGTTAGCTCCCCCCCAATTACAATTACAACATGTGGCATGTGGTCGGTCGGACGGTCTGTCGGTCGTTCAGTCGATCGGCTGTTTGTTTGCCAGTCATCATGGATGTAGGGGACTTGCCACACGCATATGCATGTACTATACTATATAACCCCTCCAAACCACAAAAACCATATCGATTTCCAAGCCCAACCAATTATTCACAACTTTGGAACACACGACAACAGTATATAGTATATGTATACTTTTTTTTTATATAAATAAATAAACATCGAACACCACACCTCATAAAATCGTTCGAGGCATTTGCTTGAAGTACTTAATTGATTGCCTTAAAAATTTATCTACAATTAAATTCATTTTTTAATGAATATAGAATATTCACTATTCATTTCTGTCTTTGTACTGTGTCTTTTTATTGCTTTTGGTTTCATAATTCCTTAATTTTTGTTCCTTTTTTGAATCGGTAAGCTGAAGCCCAGAATCCGGCATTTTTCTGCTGCTCAAAGCAAAAAAAATAAATAAATTGTGCAAGCAAAGAGCTCGTATTCGTTTAATTTGTATATATCTAAATACATATTTACATATATATATGTAGCCATGCAACATCCAAGGGTATTTTTATCGTGTGCTCAAACCCTAAACTCCATCCCATAGGGTTAAGCGATAAAGAAAATGTTCGTACTATGGCCTAACGCTAGATGTGGGCATTTCCACCAAATACTTCACAGAGACCAATCAATTTCAAATGCCTTAAATCTTAATTAATCTAAGCACTTTCCGAGGTGAAAACCTATTGAAATTAGCAAAAATAAACGTCATACCATATTTTCTTCAGAGATCGTTTAAGTGGAAATCTGGGGTAGGGTATTTACAAAGATTTACTGTTACTTCTGCGGCTGGCTTTACACAAAATTCCCATAAGCGAACGGACACATCGTTACGAATGAGACACAGACAGACAGACAGACAGATCATTTCCCACGCGCGTATACGAGATTTGTATACCCACAAAAACCCACAATTTACATATATACATACTCATACATGTAAGAAAAATATTCTCTTCTTTCGTAATACCCATTTGCAAGGGTACAGCATGCAGTGTGCAATGAAAAACAAAAAGCCCTCGGGAGGGAGTCAGCTTTCAGCTGTCTTAAGCGAAGCGCAACTGTACACAGACATACCGATACACACCGACATACACCGACACACACTGACACGTTTTTGTGCATGTTATAATTGTTTACCGTTTTTGAATGGAACAAATCACAACTGAACGATTATATTGCGGGCAGGCAGGCACCCACAGCAGCACCAAGCAGCACCAGTCACCCGTGCCGACGACTATCAAATGCGTACACATACATAGTATTATTAGTTAATGTTTGTGTGGGACGCGGGACGTATGATATGTGGCATGCATATATACTATATGTCTGTCTATATGTGAAGAAGAAATAACGAAAACGACAACGACAACGACAGCGAAAGCAAAAGCTGCGCGTCATCGATGCCCCCATCTGGCGGGTGATCTTGCATAATTACGAGTATTAGCCGCAGCCGCAACAGCAGCAACAGCAACAGCAGCGACTGCGGTCAAAATATGAGTCAACCCCAAAACACAACAGAGAATCAGCTCGCTGCCCCTGCTCCCTGCCCTATTTTCAATTCGAGCTTAGGGATGGGCAGAAACATGAAACAACAATCGTATAGAAATATGATTGTAATTGTTACATTCCACAATCCGTTCGCTTATGGGAAATATTGTGCAGTCTCTCGCTCTCCTTCAGTAGGGATTCTTCAGTGCACATTCTTTCGCTCGGAGCTTCTTTTATACAGTCTCACTTTATTTGGACTGTCTCTGATGGACTCCAGCATAGACATGAAACAACAATCGAATAGAAATATGAAATATCTGCGAGTGAATTTTCGACTGCATTTGTTACATTCCACATTTGGGCGAGTCCGTTCGTTTATGGGAAATATTGTGGAGTCTTTCGCTGAATTTTCGACTGTAATTGTTACACTCCACATTTAGGCGAGTCCGTTCGCTTATGGGAAATATTGTGCAGTTCTCGCTCTCCTTCAGTAGGGATTCTTCAGTGCACATTCTTTCGCTCGGAGCATCTATTATACAGTCTCGCTTTATTTGGACTGGCTCTGATGGAGCTCGAGCATAGACATGAAACAACAATCGAATAGAAATATGAAATAGTTGCGAGAGAATTTTCGACTGTAATTGTTACACTCCACATTTAGGCGAGTCCGTTCGCTTATGGGAAATATTGTGCAGTCTCTCGCTCTCCTTCAGTAGGGATTCTTCAGTGCACATTCTTTCGCTCGGAGCATCTATTATACAGTCTCGCTTTATTTGGACTGGCTCTGATGGAGCTCGAGTCTTTTGCAGAAAAGAAAATCATTAAGGCGAAAGTACCACCTGATCCCCGCCCTGCGATCTGCTCTCTTCTACTTATACTTCGGTGACTGCTTTCCAGTTCGGTTTTAAATTCAATTGAACCCAGTGTTAATTGCTGTAAATGATGTCCGTTTCGTACGTTTTTTTTTTTTGTAGTCCACGGAGTCGTTGCTATTGTTATTGTTATAAAAACAATTGGCGTAAATTTATTCAGCATTTGATTGAAAACCAAAAAATTGCTCTTGAATATTTTTTCGTGTGTGTGCGTGTGTGTGTTCGGGATAGCATTGATAGCTTTTTTCTTTAGTTAGTTTGTGCTAATGACCTCTACACAACAGTGAACCAGAAGCATCAAAAGTGGGTCGAAGCATTTTTGCCACAGTGACCCACTATTGGTCTTTTGCCGATCTTTAATTATTGGCTGTTTTTTCCCCTTTCTTTTCTTTTCTTTTTTTTTTTTTGGGTGAAATGCGCCAACAAGGTGTGAAGGACGCACGAGTCAATCAGTGGCGAGAGATTCATTGGAATGAGTTTTCTGCACAACAAATTCAACCAAAATAGTGTGCATGGTGCATGGTAGCATTGTGCTTCTTTTTTTTTGTCCAAACAAAAGTATGCACATAAATTCACGCAAGGCTGTTCTTCGTCTTCGTTTCACTGCATTCGTCGGTGCATTCACCATTCAGTCTGCTCTCCCATTTCTATTTACGTTTGCGCTTTTGAAATTACTTATCGCCAGTCGCCAGTGGCCCACTCCATATGGTGTGCATATCTTTGTTACCTGCCGATACTCATTACTCCGAAGAAATATGTCTAAAAATTCCGATTCCACATATTTCTATACAAAGTAAAGTAAAGTTGTTGCTCCACTGGCTACCAATTGACTTTGAAAATTGATTTGTTGTAGCGGCTAGCGGGTATTTCTATGGTCGTAACATTGGTGGGTTATTTTTTTGTGATAGTCAAAAACGCTATCGACAGCGGCCGTTTATCAGTATTTGTCTTTGCATTTTTCTCAGCTCTTTTAACTGATAGCTTGACATACAATTTGCGTCGCACGCTTTCAGCTAATTGAAGGTTGTACGGTTACCGTACCTGTATCTGTATCTGTACCTGTACCTGTATCTGTATCTGTACCTGTACCTATCGGCAGTACTCGGGGGTACTGGAGATACTCTTTCGGGTGTGCACTGTTGTTTGTTCAGTCACTGCACTGGGCCAGACGTGGCCGGAGTGTTAATATTTTAACAGTTCTTTTATGCGCCGTTAGGCGGAAGAGCTTATCAACCCACCAAATCAATGGAAGTCAAACAAAGGCAAGTGCGAGCGTGCTTTTTTCTTCCCACCAAATGGACGGACTATGATGATGTTGTTGATGATGGTAATGATGTGTTAACGTCCGTTAATCTGTCCATCCATGGCCTAGACGGCGACAAGACAAGCGATGCATTTGTCAAAGATCTCCTCTTCTTTGCCACAATGGCCAGCAACTGTTTACATAGTAGGTCCATTAACTTGTTAGAGCTGGAAAACCCGAGAATAATCTCGAGTGGCAATGAATGAAAGAAAAGTCAGTTGCAACTGCTTCGGAGGGGGACTGTGGTTTGTTCTCGTTTACCATTTCTTTTGGGACCAAAAGATAGATGGACATTTCTGGAAGCCTTTTGTTTTTAGTCTTATTTTCGGATAAACCCATCTGTGGAGCACAGAGGACACAAGTGAAATTCACATGAAATATATATGTATATGGGGGATAAACGATGCAAGCGGATGAATGATTCAGCTGTGCAAGCTTTTTCCCCGCAAAAACCCCCCAGAGAATTCATCACACAACAGCTTTAACCCAGACTTCAGACCCCAGTCCACCAAATGAATGAATGGATTGAATGGATGGATGGATGGATGGATGCTTTATCAAGAGAAGCAGCAACAACATTTGCAAAATAATAATAAACGGACGCCCTTGATAAGGAGGAGACTCTGGTGCCAGTAGCAGCCTGGCGCCAAGTCAAGTCCAATGGGAATTCGAATCGAAATCCCGTTTTGCTTCTGATATATGCAGATCTATTGGAACCAGTGCTCCACAGATGGGCATTGGGGAATTGGAATTAAAGTGGATCCACTTTGAAGTAGCATTCAGATAAAGCTTGGGAATCCACTGGAATTCATAGATAGCTTTATCCAAGGAACTTGCAAACAATTTCCATGGAAATCGGTCTTGGGGTACAGTTTCTAATGGGGGGAAAACTGTTTAGAGATAAAGAAATGAAAAATTATAGACTATGATGAGTGCTTCGGGTAAAACCCACTCTGGACAGTTGACCCCTAGGGGCAGATAGTAGAGTTATTATTCAGTACTTTAACTGATTCCAAGCGAATCCAGTTTATGAAGAAAATGTCAGGAAAATAAAGAATCTACTGATAATGGGGCCCTGACTGACTGACTGACAACCCGATAATGGGATGGGGGCCAAAAGACAAAGAAAACTGGAACCGTTCCCAACTGTATCAACAAAATACAAATATAAACTGTGCGGAGGAGAGCGGGTGCGGTGCGGTGTGGTGAGGGAGAGGAGGAGTCAAGTGTGCAGGAAAAGAGTAAATTAACTGCGAAATAAGCGACTTTCCAGCCAGTTTTTTGTTTTTGTCTACCCATACATTGCATTATTGGCCAATTACACAACACTGTTTGAAATGCGTCATAAAAGGGGCCTGCAAAAGGGGGCGGGCATTACAGTAATAGATATAGATAGAGAGAGAGAGAGAGAGAAAAATACAAATGCAAATGCAATTAACGGCACTCCACTTGGCTCCGTGTCAGGCCAGGCCAGGCCAGCTGAGAGCGAGCCGGTGTGGTGCACAAGGTTGCCACCTGTCGGCGAAGTAGATGAAAAAACAAGTAGCAAAAGTGTTGCCAGGTCTGCCTTTGGTCTACTTGGTGCTTCTTGTTGCTGTTGTTGGTGTTGTTGGTGTTGTTGGTGCTGTTGGTGCTGTTGTTACCAGGCGTAATTCCACAGCACTTGATTCGTTTAAGTTGGAAATTGCAAAATTGGCGACACAAAAAACAATAAGCAACCACATTTTGCGCCTTTGTTTTGTTTCGTGTTAATCAAAGTGCGCCACAAATTTCAATTTAAATATGCAGGTTGAGCCTGCCATGGCACTCCGGACTGGTACTGGGACTGTCGTCTGGTGCCTGGCTGCCGCCTGGTGGCGACGTCGCAGTTGGAAAATTGTTGCACGTTAAGTGGAGCATGGCGAAGAGCACAAAAACAAAAAATTATAAATAAAAACAAATCCGTAGCCGTAAGATGGATTGTTTGACAGACGGGAGGGGAGTGATGATAGATGGTAGCAGAGAGAGAGAGAGAGAGCGAGAGAGTAAAATGCCTGTCGCATACAGGACACATGTTTACACACACACACACACGTACATAAATACATGCATGTATGCATGTACACATTTCTTTGGCTTTTGCCTATTTTCACACTCGACTGCCCTGTGCACCCCCTACCCCTTCAAAATACACGTACACTTTTTTTTTGTCAATTAACGCATTTAATGCAACAAAACAAAAAAAAAACAACAGAAAAAAATACAACATGGCAGCAGATACAATTTCACCATACAACAAAAAATACCAACTGTCAGAGCGACCCCTGGCCCATGGGCCCATCATACTCATCTGATGATGATGATTTTGTCTTTTGTGTACAAACAAAATCAAATACATATATGCATACTACTCTGACGATGAGTTTTAGATAGATGGATGATGTATGCATTACGTGGATTTCTTTTGTTTCATTTCAACTATTTCAATGATGTAGAAACTTAAGAAATAACAACCAGATTTACAGCCAAAATTACACACAAACACACACACACACACATACACAAACGCACGCAACCACATTAGATATAGAGAGTGATAGAGAAATAGTTAGAAGAGGGACAGCAGACTGAGAGAGGAAAACGAAAACGTACACACACGCACACGCACACATTTACCAATAGAAGTTATACAAATATTTGGGACGTCTTTTGTTTCATATTGAAGAATTTCATTTGAATCAAGTGCACACCAACTTACACCTTGCGGACGTTATCTCAGTTGCACTGTATATCGTAAGGAGAATTGCAATTTGCGCGCACGCACTACCGAAACTTTTCGCCATCTTTTCCCCGTGCTACTTGCAACGTTGAGTTTATATTGATATATCGAGTATTTATTTATATTTTTTTTGACAATATATGTTGTGTTATTTTTTTTTCAAATATATGAGTACGGATATTTTCGTGCGGATATATCAACGGACTTTTCTGAACTCAGAAAAAAATACGACACAATTTTGTTGTTTCATTGTTCGCGGCAGAAAAATTTGTGAGACCAATGTAGTGTGACCGCGGACTTATCGATAAAAATGACCCTCAAAAATATACTACAATATAACTGCTCATTTGAAAAAAAAATACCGTAAATATATTAATGAAAATCATACTCCTTAATTTTGATATTCGATTTAATATTGCAAGCTTTTTTGGGCTCTCAGCACTACAAATATCATTTTATCCGATTCATGAAACAATTTTCTACAAGATTGGCTAACAATAAGGACTCCTTTTAATGTTGGAATACTGATAAAACAAGGTTTAAGCAAAGAATGTAAATCGAAATGTCCCAACAAGCTTTTAAAATTGCTGAGAAAGAAAGGGTATGGACAACATGTAAGACGGCCTGGAATGGGCTACGCATGCAAGGTAAAATCCACCGTATTCCATGCACACCGGATTAGCGAGCTTTGTAACCATTTTACCGTTTTAAATAGAGGGGATCTAAGTTCAAAACGCAAATATGAGCTCTCCGGTTTGAATTGAATGAATTTCTGGTATAAAAGGATAATAAAAACAAACAAAATCTGTATATTACGGTATATTTAATGAGGTTATTTCCCAAACTCTCGAGACGCCGTTAATGAGCCTAGACTTAAAAAAAAGTATAAACTTGATTACTCTTTAAAAATACAGTCATTATTGACATTATAATTCCCATTGGATCAATTAAAGTTAATTTCTTCTTTTCGCAATATTAATGTAAGCCCCTTACAATTTTTGATTCGTATGTGCAGAATATACAGTTACAAAATAATCTCATTTATCGGTATATTTACAGTATATTTTGAAAAAGAGAAGGAATATTTCAGTATATTTCTGAGGGTCAGCCACGGAAAAAAAAGAGCCCCCCCCCTAGTACACAAGTAAAACTAATTAAATGTTAGTTTTAACATATCGATGACCATTTTCACTGCAGTTGATAAGTTTACTATGATGTCTGGCGACCGGGTAAAGATTAAGGACCTGCTGAGTAGTCGGCTCACCGAATGCGGATGGCGTGACGAGGTGCGTCTGCTGTGCCGCAGCATCCTGCAGGAGAAGGGGGCCATCAGTAGCTTCACCGTCGAGCAGCTGGTGACGGAGGTGACGCCCCGGGCCCGTTCCCTTGTTCCGGATGCCGTCAAGAAGGAGCTGCTAATCAAAATTCGTACCATTTTCGACGATAACGAGGCCGAGGACAACGATCACGAGGATCCCTGACATCAAGTGCCCAAGTGCTATCCTCCGGCATGCAAATCCCCTAGACACTATTTTCAATTATAGAATTTAATTTTTTAATTTTATACAATAATTATATATGTACGTATACACACACACACACACAGAGACGCGCGCAAGCAGACACATTTCAATCCCCCGGTTTAAAGAAGGGCTTGGGCCAGGTTGCGGAATGTTTTCAGTCAAGCGTGGGGCATGCGGAGCTGTTGCTGAGCAGCTCAAAGGTCTCCACAACGGATGGATCGTCCATTAAGTTGATGGCCGGCCCCGGAACATTGCCCACAGCTGCCTCCGCCTCCGCCTCTGGCGTCTCCGTGCTGGAGATATGCCCGGAGGAGGAGCCCAAGGCGCCACTGGTGGTTGTGGGCTGGGAGTACTTGCGCACCCAGTCATTGGGATGCATCTTCTTCTTGTGGTTGTGCATGTTGGCGTGCGACTTGAAGGTGCGAGTGCAGAACTGACACGAGTACAGATCGATTCCGGTGTGCGTGGCCATGTGCTCCTGGGGAATAGATCAGATCGGATCGGATGGGGCACAATTAAAGGAGATTCCACAAAACAGGGAGGGGAGGGAAGGGGAGTACACTACGAGGGGGTGAACGCTACTCACAACCAGGGCGCGTGGCAGCTTGAACTCCTTGTCGCAGAGGCTGCACTTGTGCCGCTTGGCGGAGTGGTGGTACCTCATGTGGCTGCTGAGTGCGGCACGAGAGGACTTCTCCGCGTTGCACAGCGAACAGCGATACTTGTTCTGATTGTCGCGATCGTCGTGACGTGCCAGATGCTTGCGGAGACTCCGCTCGTCCCGCAGCCAGCGGCCACACAGGGTACACTGCGCCTCCGCCACGGGGCCATCCGGATGTATTGCCTTCTTGTGGATAAGAAAGTTGGCCTTTGAGCGGAAATGTGTGCCACAGATGTCACAGATAATCGGGGTGAAGTCCGCCGCATGCATTCGCTTGTCATGGGCGCTCAGCTCAAATTTGGTGCGGAATCTGCAAGGATTTGGAAGGCATTGGATTAAGCCCGCCCCCTCAATACTTCGCACACACTCACGTCTTGCCGCAGGTGTCGCAGACCTCGGGACGCTCGGTGCCCTTGTGCCCCTTCAGATGCATGGTCAGCAGGAACTTTTTGGCGAAGCGTGCCTCGCAGATGGCGCACTGATGCACCAGCTCCTGCTGCTCGGAGTGGAAGCGCAGCATGTGCATGACCTGGCTGTTGCGATTCAGGAAGTTCTTGCGGCACGGCTTGCAGCTGAAGTACTGCGGATCCTTGTGGCAATGCAGATGGTCCACGTACAGCGTGCGCTTCTTGTACCGATTGTTGCAGCACTTCACGTACCCCAGGACATTGTGCTCCACCCGAAAGTGTCGCTTCAGATCGTTGAAGTCCTCAAGGGGTGCCGCGCACAGGCAGCAATCGAGCTTCACATTAGCAGCTATAAATTCGTCCATCTCCTTGATGCTGTTGCGCTTCACAGGAGCTTCCGCGTCCGCGTCGTCTGCCACCTCAGCAGTTGGACGCTTCTTCTTGCACTTGGTCTTGCGACGGCCACGCACCGTTGCGCTGGCCCGTATCGGCTGCTGCACGCTGGCAGCGTTCTCCGGAGGTGTCGAGGTGTCTTTGGCTGCTGCGACAGGCTCAGGTTTGCGTCTAAGCTCGCGGGCATGTGCTCGGGTTTCGCGGAGTGTGAGCCCAGCGAGGGCCGCTCTCGCCTGTTTATGCTTCGCGTATTTCTTCTTTATGAGCTGGGACTCCTTCTGGAGAGATTTAGGTGGCCTGCCTCTGCGTGGCGTAGGCTTAACAGGATCCGGCTCGATGGCGTTGGGCTCGAAGTCCGCCTCGAAGCGGTCGCCATCATCGTCGCTGTCCTTGTCGTCTCTCGCGGACAGCGCATCGATGACGGGCTCACATAAAATGTGGTCCTTAATGTCGCCGCCCTCGAAATTGATCTTCGACTCGATGGGCGACTCTGTGTTCCACACGATAAGACCCGGCTCCGGCTCTGGATCGGAGACCTCGATTTTGAGCTGCAACGCGCGTTGTTTGTCCGCCACCATGGCGCAAAACTGCTCAAAGCTGGACAGCTGCTGCCAGCAAGTGGCGCATAGGCAAGTGGACACCGCATCATTGGCCGCAAGCTACAAATTGAGTGTTGCGTGTAAATGATTCAAATTTCCCCAGCATCAGACCCAAAAATTCACTCACCACCAGCTGAAGGTGCTTCTCTATCAGGTCCGCCAGCTGCTGCATCGTTTGATGCACTGGCTCTCCATCCTGATCGAAGATGGGCACAATGTGCTCTGTATCCTCCAGGCAGAGTCGACATATCATCATCTCATTCAAGTATTAAAACCAAATTCGTTTAAATGCACGACAGCAGCTGTTTACAGGTCGTTGCTGTGGTGCTGCAAAGCGTTGCCAGATCGACTGTCCCAGAACTGCACAAACCACAAACAAAAAAAGCTAGATTTTAGCTTGATTTATTTATTTCATATTGCGGGTAATTAAATTGTATTATGTATGCATTATAGACTTTAATTTTAATCCAGACTGATATCTATGCTTGCGTTAACGGGCAGTTGGGGTTTGCGGACTGCCGGCTTCGGCGGCACTTTGGGTTTGGCTCTATCCACTTGCTCCTTAGCCAAAACGCTTGTCTTCATCTCTCCAGCCATGTCTTCTTGGGGTCCGTGGTCGACACTGGCTGTAATCTGTTCTTGGCGCACTCGCCCACCTAGCTCACGCTTGGCAAGCACTTCATTAATGATAACTTCAATGCTTGGCGTTATCCGCAGTTTGTGGTTATTGTGTCGCGAGATGCAGAGGCAATTAATCACCCTCATTCCCTGACCAACAATAACACTCCACACCTGTCCAATAATGTCACCGCCCTTCTGCGATGCATTGCTCAGTGCCTGATCGATGGATTTCTCGTTGCTTTTGAGGAATGAGCATAGAAACTTGTCGTAGATTATCTTGCTGCCGCCGCCGAGTGTCGGCAGAAGCCAGCAAAGGAACAGTAGCTTGAACTCATCGAGGAAGGGCACCAACGCAACGAATCCTTGAGTGAAGTAGTCAAAAATCAAATACACGCCGTATACAATCCAGTATGATACCCATATGCGCATATTTCCCTCGCCTGATTTGTTGGCATTCAAAACTTTGTTGGACATAAATGCGGGATATAGACAGCCCACTAGAAGTGCGAAAAGCCGTACGATGCTTTCATAGATCATGATTTTAGCTCCAAAGATATAACTATTGAATTTTGAACAATCTAAAATGTGTAATGTGTAATGAGAAATGAGTAAAATATTACATGGAATTCAATGCATTCTATATAAATGCTATGATATGAACACCATAAAAGGCTAAACAAGCGGGAATATATGTAAGCATCACTACTATTTTTGGTGTTGGTAAACGTTAACAAGAAGCCACCATAAGCGATAGCGAATGTTTTCGATGTTTTTTGAAAATAAAAAATTAATCTATAGAATACAATTTATATTGTTTATGGTATAAGAATTCACTTAAATGTAACGATTCACCACCACCACATGCTGTGCTGTGCTGTCTAAATTTAAAGTACTGTGAGCAAAAAAAATCGCTGATATCGATGCTCTACCATCGATGTTTCTGAGGCTCTGTACAACACTATACCAATTCAGAACGCCTGACGGGAAGCCGCGGAAAATTTATAAATTATAAATTACAATCTTAAAAACTTCATCAAAATGAATCCAATACCTACGGATGATGTCCCTAATGAGTTGGGCGATGATATTTCGGATATTGATCTGCATGATGTACCGGCCCAGCTTGAAAATACCTTGAAGCAGACATTCCATGAGACCAAGAGTCTTTTTAACATAAACATTGACGAAGGTAAGCGGCCGGCCGGCGTGTGTGTCCCCATAACTTAATATATCCTCTACACTCTACTGTTGTGCGTGTTTAATTTTCAGCTTTTGATACCGTCAGTGGTGATGAGGATGTCGAGGGGTATAAGGAGGAGATCAAAATCAAACAGCAGGAGTGGATTGAATATATGGTTAAAGCAACCAAAAAAGGCGAGCAAGCTCTTCAAAACTACGAGGCTACCCAAGCCAACCGTGACGACCTGAACCCGATCGTCGAGCTCAAGCCCAACGCCGAACAGCAGGCCTATCTGGACCAGGCTCCCGACTTCCAGAACTTCATACGCGGCCACCTGCAATTCCGTAAGGATTTCAACGAGTTCATGATGAGACACGAGAAAATGCAGGTGCTGGAGGGCCGCCTAAAGCAGCTCAGCCAATACCGCCTGAACATGATCCGGGTGAACGCTATTAACCGAAACTTGGCCATGAACCGAAACAGGGCCGCAGCAGACCGCAAGAAGCCAACAAAGCGCGGTTGATTCTCAATTTATCTGCTTAATTATTTATGGTGGAAAAAACAAAAGAAAATAAACAAAATAAACACTGGCTAACAAAATGGCTTAACTTCGAAATGATTAATGCTAATATTAATGGGAGTTTGTGTATTGCGATGCTGCGCCTAGCGCCTATTCCTTGGCCCAGGAGCCCAAATATTTCATCAGGTCGGTGAGGCTTTCGAAGTCGGTGCGGCTTGCGGGGGGCTCGTCTTTGGTGATGCGCGGCAGTGCGTTGCCCATCTTCATGCGAAACTCTTGAAACTAAATGAGAAATCATAAATTATACACTGCAAGGTACATCTTTGTCATTGTTGATGCCTACATCTTTGGCTCCGCTTAGCTTCCAGAATCCATAGCAGAAGGCGCCCGTGCCCAAGACGGCATAGAGGGTACCCCAGCCAAGGGCTCGCAGGGCCAGGGTGGCGCCCTCGTCCATCAGTATGATGCCCTGGCGAGTTCCCTGCTGCTGTAGCACCTTGCTGTCTGCTTTCTTGGCCGTGGCCAGGGTGCGCGAGAAGCCAAAGAGTGCAGATATGCCGCCGACAAGTCCGAGAAAAGCAGCGCCTGCATAAAAAGAGACCGTCACAATACCACTGGGACAAGCTAGTCCGGGCTGAAAAGTGCTCACCCTGTATGCGAAACTTTCGTTCTTTATCCGCCGTCACTGCTTCTGCATTGGCGCCGGCTTCGTTCATTGCTTGCTTAATTTTTCCTCTATGTATTTTATTTATTAGATGTAATAGAGTTAAATATATATTGATATCGATATTGAATATCGCTGGCTTTGTGGAATAACTATTGTACGAAAATATCGTTATATGTAGCAATTGTGTATTTACAATGTAGTTAACATGTACATACAAATACACTTTAGTTTACTTTCTCTTTTTAGACCCTATTTCACAAACAATCCAAAAGATGGACAGTACTTTAAAGAAATCAGAACTTAGCAAATTCATTCATCAATTGAATAAAATTATATGTTTAGTGCTGAGAGTTATAAATAGCTTGTAATATTTAATCGAATATCAAAATTGAGAAATATGTTAACCATTAGTATTTTTACGTTGTTTTTTTTTGTTGAAGACAATGTATATTTCGGTATATTTCTGTGGATCGTGCGGGGTAAATTTATTCGATATGTCCGCGGTTACACTGATCTTTAATTTGTTTACTTTTTTTTCTTGCGCGTAGCGGAGCCGGCGCTTTGATTTTTTTAAGATTTTTTTTTTCGAAATTTTTTTGCCGCAAATTGATGTAAATTTACGCGCGTTTGTGGTGTTGTGTGGCTCTCCGTGTTCATATATATCGAAAAATGCCGAGATTAGCGGCAAAATGCAAAATGTAAAGGGCCGGCAGTTATAATCCGTGCAAAAGAAGTGCGTGCCAGCAGCGGTAATAAAACACACAAGAGAGTGGAGTGCCAAAAAAATTTAAGCAGCACTTGTTGGAGTTCGACCAAAAGAAGCGTAGAAACCGCAAAGAAGCAACAAGTGGCTCATACACTGTGAAGAGAGAGAGAGAGAAAGAGAGAGAGAGAGTGCAACGGCTACAACAGCGAAAATGTGCATATGACCATTGGATTCCTGAACACCAGTTTCTCCTCCCTGTCTCTTCTTCCCCATCATCCCCGATTATCATCATCATCATCATCATCATAGTCATCATCGTCAGACCCCCACATCCACATCCACATTGAAGTTCAAGTGCAGAGTCTTTGAAACATGCGTAGACCAGTCGCCGCGTTGAGCCGCAATCATTACTTCGTCATTGGGCTGTTGCTGGGGCTCGTGTTAAGCTGCTACATACCACAGGACATCTGGGAGCTGGTCCAGCAGGAGGAATGTCCACAGGAGGCCGCCGAAAATCTGCTGATCGAACGCTTTGGCCAGGACTTTGAGCCGCATCTGAATCTGATCAACAAGCCGCTGGCGGCAAAAAAGCCGGTAAGTCCTTCGCACTTAAAATCGATTTAGAAAATCGTGAATTGGAAATGCGGTAATTCTGCTGCCCGAAAATGCAAATATATTCCCGCCCAGCCATGACTCGTCGTTGCCGTCGCCGTTGCCGTCGTGCACACATGTCTCATGTATCAGGGAGTCCACTGATAGCAATTTATTGACCTTCTTGCTTATCGCGCGCTCACTACACCGCGCAACATCACACATGTTTTTGGCAATGCTATAACAAAAAGAGGAAGACCATGAATACTCGTAGTTGTCAATCAAGTTGTCACCCCTTTGGATTGGTTCTCTTCTCTCTCTCTCTCTCTCTCTCTCTGTTCTTAGTCGGAGCCAACTCTAAATGAAACGTGTTTTTTTTTTTACTGGCATGGGAATATTTTGGAAAAACTAGGATCTGCATTTATTTTGATACAATCTTTAGACAGGACCTCAATCCTGTTGCACAGTGTTCTCTCGTGGAAAGACTGCCGTTATTTCTTTCGATCGTATCGGCTTCAACGTCAAACGTCAGCAGCGGCTCATGCAGACGTCACTTTTTTCTCTTTTGGCTGAAAATTATTCCCCCTTATCGATATACCTACCGATGACAGCGCCACACACACGCGTACGCATACGCATACACTTTGCACCTCATTGAGTGGGATGCATGGTGTGCATGTGTCAGGGTATGGCATAACGGCTCCTCGATTCGCTCTTTGTCTGCACGCAATGCACACGAGAGAGTGCTGCCGAAAAAATGTTTCACCTGGCTGCAGATATTGGTGTGAATTAGAAGAGAGAGAGAGAGAGACTTTACCCTCTCCAACATTTTTTTTTTACAGTTTGGCATTCACTGAACCCGAACCAGCTAATAAATTCCAGACGATCGCGCGATCTCATAAATTCAATTTACATAAATAAACTCATTAAATATTATGCCTTTAAGTAAATAAATGTTAACCCGATCCATCGTACGATTGTATATACTCCTGATATGTGAGTGTGTGTGCATGCAAAAATCGAAAGCAGCGAAAAAAAATTGATTGAATTAAATAAAGTGCGCGAAAATACGAGAACAAGAAGGTTCCGTTCATCAGGTGGTGTGCCTCTCGTCGTTAGTCGAATTTGAAAATACCCTGGAATTGTATTGGAAATGTCTTTAAGTGTTCGTAAAGTAGTTTTTATTCACTTATCGGATCTATTGACATTATAACTTATCCTAATTCCGGCATACCCTTTTTTTAGGCTTTGGGTATCTCTCCCATGAGGAACTCGAAATCGATTAAATATTTGCCATATGTGCCATGAGGTTTTTTTTTCACCACATATTCAGCATATTTTACGACTACAATGTTTCTTGTGTGGATGTGCCAACGTTTGCGTTTTATCCAACGTGCAATCAAAAGTTGTTGTGCGAAGAAATTTAATAATTTGTTGCACGTTTTCTATCCGTGTGTGTGTGTGTGTGCGACAAAGAAAACTGGAACTGATTTCTTGCTTCCATTTACGAGGGGGGAAATAAAAGTGACATTAATGTGTCGCGTCTGTCGTCGTGTCGCTGAGGATGTCAAACATTTTGTCAATGGTCGTTGCGTGTGGAATACATAAATTGTACTATATGTAGATTTCCCTGAAATTTAAATATGGGCAGCCACCACTGATAAAGATCCCATCTTTAGTCTTAGATGTTTCGTTTAAAGCTAAAGAAACTCTTTATGGAAATTCTTCTGAATGAACTAATTTTTAGTGGAATATTTTCTATCGAAATTGGGGGGGGCTAAATGTCAAGTATTCTTCTTCAACATTTTGTACTAAAATATACCCTGAAATTATTTGCCAAACTTCTGTTTTAATCTCATCTGCCTCCCCTCCTTTAACTCCGAAAGTCGCCTGCTCGGGTAATATTAATGATTTGCATAACCCGCGTTGCGGATTGTCTTTGCGAGTTTTTTTTATTTATTTATTTTTTATGTGGCATGGGTAGGGGGAGGGGGGGTGATGGTTGGAAAATGCTTACTTGTGTTTCTGTACGATTATAATGACCATTTTACGAGTCGCACATGGAGGGGGGTTTCAAGAGTCACTTTTTGTATTTATTTATGTACTTTTTTTTTTTTTGGTTTATTTAATGTGCGTAATGTGTCTGTGTAATTATTTGTGTGAGAGAGTGTTGTGTGCGTGTGTGTCTGTGTGTGTGCCCATGTGCCGCTGTCTGAATTGTCCATTCAGACAGAAGGGAAGGGAAGGGAAGGGAAGGTTGAGATGGTTTGAAGGTTTGGGGGGATGGACAGACAGACAGACAGACAGCCAGAGAGATAATGTTTGAAACTCGTTCGCATTCGCATTTTTGAAAATTAATACTCTGTCTTTAAAAGTGGCCTTTGGCAGTGGCCATATACCCTGCAATGACGAAAGGGCCACTTGAATATTGTTGCAAAGTTTTAATATGTTTAAAGAGTACTATGAATGGGAACGTTAATCCACTTGGAAATATTTGAATATTACAAATATTTCAAATTAAAAATTAACTTTCTTAAATCAACCATAAAATTATTTACAAGAAAACGATCTTAAGTATTTACAAATATTCCATAATAATTATATACAAAATATTTTCGTCATTTTAAAAAGATTTTCCTAAACATAATAAATAATAATTTAAAAAATAAAATTAAAAAACATTTAAAATAAGAAAATTATGTGAATATTATCTATAAATATTTGCCAAAAAAAAAAAACTATACCTTATTAGAGTAAATAATTAATGATAAATGTATATAATCAAACACTACAAAAATTGAATAATTATAACTAAAAATGTTATAGATATTTACTTAGTAATAAACCATTGAAAAATATGCAAATTTTATATTATATTTTATAGATATTTCTCTCAATATTTATACACAAATTTTACTAGAAAATTAAAGCTATTAAATGGTTATTAATTAAAGAGAATTGATCGAACCATTAAAAAAACTGTGCTGTAAATGTTAGAACATTCTCTTGTTATTTGCTTAAAGTATTTCGATACCTAGGAACACAAACCTCTGACCAAAGTAGTGATACACTTTCCTTAGAAGTGTATAACAAGATTATAGTCGGACAAAAGTCGTTTTCGTTTTTTTTTGTTTTTCCATTCACTTAATAAAAAGAGACAATAACTGCGTTTACCCGCCGCAAATAGAGAGAGATCTGTGAGTAAGTATTACCCATAGTACCAGTGTATATATATCTATCTATATCTTTGTATACATATATAATGGTGCCACAGATGTGTAAGAGAGTCGAGTGGGGTACACACAGACACACGGGGGCTAAGTGGCTAAGCAGCGACACAGGCATTTAAGTGAAATCAGAGACGAACGGGGCACGAGGGGGGGGCACAAGCACAGGCACTTTGAACTCCTAAGAAAAAAACGAAGACGTTGCCCAGAGAGACTCTGATCGATGACCAGATCAATGGATCAGACCCGAACAGATCTTGGCACCTTGTCTATCCCCCTGACCCACATTTACACACCTGACAGAATTCTGTTTGGATTTTCCATTCAATACACAAATTTGGAGTTTCGTTTGGGTTTTTTCTTTAATTGAAATTATCGTTGATGGCGTTGCTTTGCCGTTACTTTGGGCGGCGCCACATGTCCATGATAATGCGTCAAAATTTTGCCAAAAGCTGCGAACAGAAGCTCAACGATCAGATCAATATGGAGCTAAAAGCCTGCCATCAGTATTTGGCAATGGTAAGTGACACAGCGAGTGACAGAGAGAGAGATCAGAGTTCCCAGAGAATTCCCGACAGGCATACCATTACGATCGGGCCGATGTCAGTTCACCGGGTGTCCACAAGTTCTTTCTGCAGGCCAGCAACGAGGAGCGTGAGCATGCCGAGAAGATCATGAAGTACATGAACAAGCGGGGCGGCCTCATACGCCTTAGTGCTGTGCCCGAGCCCATACCCTGCTTTGCGGACACTCTGGCTGGGCTGAAGCATGCCCTGGCCATGGAGCTGGAGGTCAATCAGCATCTGCTCGATGTGCATGCCCTGGCCGGGCAGGAGAACGATCCGAATCTGTGCGACTTCATTGAGGCAAACTTCCTGCAGGAGCAGGTCGATGGCCAGAAGGTGCTCGCCGACTACATACGACAAATGGAGCGGGCACAGACCGATCTGGGGGAGTATCTGTTCGACAAGTATATCACCACGGCGGGCATGCATCCCAGCGATCCAAAAGGACACTGAACCCAAAATTTTTCTTTTTGTATTTCCCAAAAATAAACATTTCTTTTTTTCGGTCTTTGTAGAAATAAAGATTTTGCGAGTTATCAGCCGCTGAAACAGCAGCAGCAGGCAGCAGGCAGCAATAAGTCTATAAATAAACCCGCTTATCAAGTGTACAACAATACGCAGCGCACCATCGCATCGCTCGATTGGCAACACTGAAGATTTTTTTTGTAATTGAAATTGAAAACCTCGAACCCGTTCCCCCCACAGAGAGAGACAGAGAGTGGGAGTGAGAGAGCACCGCCCCAACGATTCGCATTCGCATTTCTTCGATTGCCCTGAATAAAATTATGACGTAGGATCCTACGAAACACTCGTGTACTCCATGTAGAATAATGAATCAACTAGATGATCTTTTAAGGGAGCTACGAGCAATCAAAATATACTACAGCTATTATTGGCACATGAATAAGCAGATCAATTGAAGAAGATTTCGCACTAGAAACACACACTATCTAGGGATATCTTTTATAGCAAGAAACCATCCAGAAGACGATTTAATTGAGTAATTTTTAATCATTGAAAACAGCCACCAAATAACCGATAGAAATTCGAGACCAATCGACCGAGGGGTGCTGCTGCATGACGTAGAGACACATTGTTTATGGCATTAAGATAATGAGGAAGACTTGGTGCACACTCTTCCGTTTGTATACGCTCTTTCTTCATTGAATCGGGTATCTTTTGACATCATCTTTTAATACTAAATAACTGCCAGTGTTGAATAACATTGAAAAAAGTAAATTACAAGCTTTGAATCATTTAAAGATTGTCAATAATGGACCATTGTTTGTTGAATCTTCAAATCGAACACAAAATTTGAAAGCCAGGTGTTCAAAGAGCCACAGAATAATGATCCCCTGGCGATGTGTTTGGTTTTGGCATAAATGATCAAATACCAAGCGATCGCTTCACCTTGAAGACATTTTAGGGAAAACCTTCATAAAATACAGCTTCTGAACCCTATAAGAAACATCATCTAGTGCCACAAATGATGCTAGAAAAGATCATTAGATGTGGTCTGCTCATTAATCAGAGTTCGATTAGGCTGCAAGATCATCGATCAAACGCAATAAATGCTACAAGAACTTAAAGAGAGATTTAATTGAAGTTATTTCAAATGCTTGATTTACAAAGGGAGATACATATGGATCTCTAACGATAAATATAACTAGTATCTCTATCTGTAAACCATAATTAAATGATCACTTATTGTAATCTGTCTCTCACTTGAGAGAGAAGAGAGAAACCCCCATGAAGTGGACTTAATGAAATGCATCAACTGAGATAAACTGAGATCTCTGAGACTCCCTGGAGTTGTCTCTTGTTCGTGTAGTTTAAATAGAAAATCTCACCCAGAATCCCCCAGTTGAGCGAACGAGCGAATGAGAGTCGTCTGTGGATGGATCTATTGGGTCTATGGCTCAATTGAAAAGCGCGTCGCATTTCCGGCTTAAGGCCGTATCCACATCCACATTGATGGGGTCTCGGGTCAGCACAGGCCGGGCTGGGCCGGGCCGGGCCGGGCTGTGTTGTGTGTCCCCAATAAATTGTTGTCATAAGCGCTAGACAAAGCCTCGCCTAGCCGCCTGCCTGCCCTCCCATGGCGGGCGTTAGACGCTGTCGCTGAGAGTCGTCGTCGTCGTCGTCGTCGTCTGCTGGTGGACTCGACTGTTCCGCACTTGTTCCAATTAAGATTTTCGTCCAATCCAATACAATTTTCATCCCATCCTACTCTCCATCTGCAGCTTGTCTGAGAAGCCGAGAGCTGAGATTGAGGCAGCTGTTCGCCGCACACGCTTCTCGAGCGGTTTATATACATATATCTGATATCTGAGCTGATCTGCGTGCATACATATGTATGTACATATAAATGGAAAGGGTGTCGGTTCCGTAAAGATTTAAGGTAAAATTTACTTTCCAAAGCGAGTGGAATTATTGATGATCGACGCTGAACGAGAAGCCAAAGCATATCCGTTCGCTTATGCGTAATTTATACCAAATAAAAAAATCAACACGTCATGAATGTGCCTTAAGATTTCCGTCTTACCTCATTTGAGTCATTGTCTAAACTTGAACTTAGGACGCTATAAATCTAGAACCTTTATCCCGTATATATGTACATATGGCCCATTGTCGTCGCCGTCGTCGTCGGCATTGGGTGTAATAAATCTTGAGATAACCTATTATTTTATATGGCAACTACTTGAGTTTTGTTTCCTATACTATTTGTGTTTGTATTTTGTCGCCTTGGAGAGAGCAGAGCAGCATGTGGGAAAGGGAAGCTATGGGAAAAGTTAAAGCCATCTATGGATCACTTTCGCTCACCTGGAATGAAAATTCTCAGTCTGAAATTATTTGGAAAATGGCATTGAATGAGTGATTTGTATACTCTTGATTAAATTGATTCATTAACTGACGGATAATGGAATACATTGAACTGAATTATTCATTTGCTGAATTCCATTAACATTCAACGAAAATTTGTACATTTGTCCAACAAGAATTTAAATTGTGATTTATTGATTCTCTTTAATCGGTAGATTCTAGATTTTTGTAACTATGGCAAAAGCTCATGCTATTTCTTTTATTTAAGGAATGGTAAATGCCTCGATAGAAAATGTGAATGTACTTAGACTATTAGCAGAAACTGAAAGTTTTATGGGTTCCTCTTGATTTGTGGTTCAGTTTTGGGCGAGTTTATACGGTAGTGCATTTACTCGGCGACACTTCTCGTTACACAGTGCTCTCGACGAACTGCTCCCCTCACTACTCGTTCACTCGCTGCAGTGCTCACTCGCTCCATCACTCTCGTCACATTACACCAATCTCTCGCTCTAGTCCTTGCTCTTTCTACTAACAGTAGGTAGTAAAGTGAAAGCTAAGACTCGTACGCTTCATTAATTGCTCAAAGATTTAGATGGCATCTTCAAAGAGTTTGTGGCAATTCCTCGTTCCTATATGTATTTATGTGCATTATCTCTTACTTCAGAATCTTCTCAAATATCTGAATCTACCCAGTCAGTGGTGTACTGGCGCCAAACAGATTGTCAGTCGGCTATCAAAGGCCGCACTCGCACTCCCACCCTATTCCCATTCCACATTCAATCCCACACCGATCCGATCCCTAAGTAAACAAAAATATAAACCATATCATTGTTTAATTAAATTTGTGAAATGGAAATTGAATTTGCTATACTGTTGTCGGCCCCTGCCCTGCCCTGCCCCTGTGTAAAGTATTTTATGGTTTATGGATGACGTTGTCACCAGCTGCCCGCTGCTGCTGCTGCTGCTGCTGCCGCTGCCGCTGCTGTCGCTGCTTATACGCTGATAAGAGCCGCCGCCGCCTTCCCATCCATCCATCGATAAGGGCCCTGGCTCTGCCACTAACTCTGCTTCTGCCGTAGTAGTATCGATTTCAGTTTCTTCAATAAAATTTTTGTGTGTGTGTTTGTTTTAACTGTTGTTTTTCTATTCACCCCACTTCCGTTGTTTGGTTACGTCACAAGGCTGTTTGTGAGTTTTATCTCTTGAAAAATTGCCCACGTGCCCAGCGGGGTATTTGGAAAATATCCCCCCGGCCAAAAGTGCGGAAAATATTCTCGGGAAGAAATTCTTGTCGAGAATTCTAGGGAAATCGTTGGAGGGATCATTGTTTATTTGGGCGAACAAAATGTTCCCTCAGAATATCCCTACAATTCTAGGGAAATTCTTTAGGAGGATCATTGTTTATTTGGGGGAACAAAATGTTTCCGCAGAATGTCCCTACAGATTTGCTTTCCCTTAGGGCAATTTTAAGGCTTAAGATTTTGTGCTAAAAATTTCCTTACATTCTCAAGGGATATTTTATAAAGTTAGGGAAATCCATGATGAAATGTTTCCGCAGAATGTCCCCACAGATTTGCTTTCCCTTAGGGCAATTTTATGGACTTCAGGCTTAAGCTTTTGGCCTAAAATTTCCTTAGGGAAATCCATGATGTGAGGGGAATTTGCAGTTGAAACGATATTTTCATCCAAATTAGGGAATTAATTATTAATCAATGAATATTTAGTGGGAAATAGCTATCAAAACTTTGAGGCGAACTCATTATTTTCCCATACGGAAATCTTTTAATATTTTCTATGGAAATTTGATTAAAAACAACCACCAAAAATAAAAAAAAAAACACATAAATAAATTGTGCGTTTGGAGCAGGTGAACAAACCTTTTAGTGAATCAGAGAATTTGTGTTTTGGCCTTGTTATGCAAATGGAAATTGTTAAAAGCCCCAAAAAGCAAATAAATGGGCGGGGTGAATGAATGGATTGGTTCGGTTCGTTTCGGCGAATTCCCATGCATCATTCATATTTAGAAAAGCATTTTTATTTACCCAACAAAGCACGAAAAAACAAAAAAAATACAGAGAAAATCTCAGCAGGCAGGCAGGCAGGCAGAAATATTGCTTTTTGCGGCATTTCTGCGGTTGTTGCTGTTGGTTGTATTTTTATCCGTGGTTTACCTTTCCGCTCGTATATTTACACACCAAAATTTGATGATTGGCAAATGTGCGTGAAATCATTGCACGTCCCTCTCTTTTCCCCTTTCTCTCTTGCTCGCTCTCTCTCTCTATCTTTGGCTCTCTTTTGAATATGAGCACAAGGTCGATACTCACAGAATCCATGGCGGCGGTAATTAAAGCATGGAGACCGAACGACTGGCCCCCCGCCCATTAATATGAGCCGCGACTTGCTGCATTGCGAATCGGATTGGATTGGAAAATTGATTTCCATTAGCCAGCCAGCCCCCCATCCCCCACTCCCCCCGTCAAGCCCGATTAGACCCAACGATCCGTGCTCTAACCTGAGGGGGCACCTCCATCATCATGATAATGACTAGACCGCTGCTAATTGGTGCCACTAACGAGTGAGTGCAACTTGAGCAACTGACCGAGGCGACACTTGACATGAGAACAGGATACCCAAATTGAAAGTTACCCAAAGTAATGCTAACAATTTTTGATCCTGCTAGAACGAAACTTGTCTCTAGGGGTCTGAAAGTCAGTGGAAGCGCTTGTGTTTGTGGCACACGTGCCGCAACACTATGATATCAATTAATATTTTGCCGTTTTCGAAAATCAGCAGTTGAATTGAATTTTGAAAACTGTTTAGGAACGAATATAGATCTTAGATTTAGATATTTAAACGCTTTCAGCTCTTTCTTTCCCTTTCCCCCCTTAAGTTCTAAATGTTCTCTCTTAAGTTCTATTCTTGCGAGTGGCCACTGTAACAGGCATTAATCGATTGGTGACCCTGAGGCCGCCGGCCTGTGTTGTGTGGCCGCTGCTTTACGATGCCATAAAACTTGAGCATTCGAGCTGCTCTGTTGCTCTGCTGCTCTGTTGCTTGTTTGCCATTTATTAAAACTCTATTAAGAATGATTTTTAATTAGCCATAGTATTCCTGTAAACTGTACGGCAACACCCCCCGTACTCCCCAGCAGCACTCATTAGCGGCCCCACCCCCACCCCTGGTCAAACATTTTGCCACAGGCCTGTGGTCCAAAGTGCTTGCACAACTGTTGTTTGCCTATCGAGGTAGTGCCCCCGCCCCCCCGCGACCTGCGTCAGGGGCAGGGCACCTAGAGATGTAGTAATTTTGTTGGAGGGGCGCTGGGGGGGACCTTGCGTGCACCTCTTTGGGTTAATGAGTGGCCAAGACTTGCATGTGGAAATTATGGGTTAGCAGCACAAGCACACAGCGCACGAATGCAAGCAAGTCTTATGCAAATTTCCACAATGAAAAGTGCCTCAAAAAATAATATGTTATATGCCCCCCCACCGCACCACCCCACCCATTGGCAGAAAGGTTACGCAAATTACTTTTTGGTCAGACAAATTGCTATAAGCGAAAATAATAATAAGATACTTAAAGATAATTCTTATATGTACCTATTCGATGCGAGACAGAGTCTAGCAAACATTTAAGCTTCGAAAATCATTCGCATAGTAGTTGTTCCATCAACGAATAAGGAATATTAGAATAGAGTACTATAGAGTACAATTAGAATCTTGAAAGTATTCAGTAGAAGATAAAGGGTATTCTCTTTGGCTTACATTACATTTTCTTACCTTACTTACTTTCCTTTTCTTTTTGATACAGATAATACAATCAGCATTCTTCTCTTGTGTTGACAATTGTTCCTATCATCATGGGATCTTCATCTTTCGCATGATCTTATTATAATTAAGAAATTAAGCCATTATCTTGCATTCTTTATATTTCTATTATAATTATCTTTTGAGTGCAGTGTATGATAATGAAAGTAGATAATGTCTCTTGCATCCTTTGTTTATATTTAATAAATAAATCATGCAAGATGGGATATTTTCCTACTTTAAAGCTGCAATAAAGATCATCGATGAATAAGTTGATTGTAAGAGGCAAAAGATTCATTCGAATCAGAGTAGATTTCCCTTGAATATTTATCAGAGAGAATTTCATAAAATTTGCAGAAAATATTAGATAATTAAGAAGAGTTCTAGAGAGTTCAGAGATATCTCTTTTTCATGGAAACACTTCTGGCTATCAAACATCCCATGAATAAGGATGAGTATTGCTCTTCCATGGTATATATATATTATAATCTATCGAATCACATGACTTCTCCCTCTCTCTCTCTCTCTCTCTCTTTGCGATGAATGTGTTTTAAATTTATGGGGCCTGACATTTAGAATTTCTTGGAAACGGAACCACTTTTATTTGTAGTGGCTAAAGATAATGGATAAATGGCTGCCATTCCGCCCTTGCTTTTGCAGGGGAATTCCTCATCCTCCTCCACCTCCACATTTGAACAGTCATTGGTAATCGTAAAAAAAAAACCACTTCGAGTGGGCAAGGGATAGAACCGAGGAGAACCACTCAATGGACGGGGCTTAACTTACACAAAAAGTACTCTCCCGCGTGTCCGGGAGTCGCTGAAGTACATAAGCGTGGGCCCCGAAAACATCTTAATTGGACTGATATGAGAAAACCAGACCGACCCTTAAGGCACACGTGGGTGTGTGTACATATCTCTCTGTCTCTGTCTCTGTAGCTATAAATAAACGAAGGGTAGGCTCTCGAATTGTGAAAAGAAAGTACAAGTTGGGTTGCTGTGAAAAAGAAATACTTCCGAGAAGTAAGAGTCACTTGCTAGGGTTTGTATTTCTAAATCTAAGAGATCTACGATCTCTAACGATCTCTGACGATCTCTAATTACTCAACAATCTCGATCGTTTGTTGTAATCTAATCTTTCTTATAATCTAATTATACAATTATTCAGAAGAGAAGGAAAGGGATCAAAGAAGAGGATCAAAAATTTAAGTTAGAGATCTGCAAAATTCATATAAATTCGTGTGGGAATCACAAAGAGACGATAGACAGTCCTCTCTATTTGATACTTTCCATTATACTCTTAATTATTTTATTACGCTACATTCTATTGATTTCATTTTAATTTGTTAATTTTTATATTTTTTTAACCCCTTTTTCGAATAGGTTAAAAATGTGATACGTCCGCGTTACTACTCCTCGGAGCTGGGGATTCGCGAGAAGCTCTTTATCGGTGTGATGACCTCTCAGGAGCACATCAATAGCTTTGCCACCGCCTTCAATCGCACCACCGCCCATCTGGTGAACAAGATCAAGTTCTTCATCTATGCGGACAGCGTGAAGACCAACTACAAGCTGAAGAATATCGTTGGATTTGCGGACACGCACGAGAACCGGCGGCCCTTTCACGTGATCAAGTACATTGCGGACAACTATCTGGAGGAGTACGATTACTTTCTGCTCGTGCCGGACAATGTCTATGTGGATGCCCGCAAGCTGACTGCCCTGCTCTATCACATGAGCATCACCTTTGACCTGTATATGGGCGGCACGCGTATCGGTGTCGATCCGCCGCCGCCGTCGAACGAAGGTCGTCCCTCCAACGAGGCGGATGGTGAGGACGTCGCCGGTTCCAACGATCGCAACTACTGTTCCCTGGAGGCGGGCATTCTGCTTAGCAGCAGTGTCATCCGCAAGATGCGGAATAACCTCGATCGCTGCGTACGCATTGGGATCACTGGCGATCACAGCGTCAATATCGGGCGGTGCGTTAAGTACGCCAGTCGTGTGCCTGGCTGTCAGGAGAGCTTTCAGGTAAGGAGGTCTCAGCCACTCAGACTTGGGGGGGGGGGGATCCAAAGATCTCGATCCAAAGATCGAGACATATCATAATAATTTCGCCATTACAGTTTGAGAGTTATTGATCGCACAGCTGTTTGCATTGTTTCACAGTTTGAGTGTTACAGGCCACTGAGAGCGTGAGAGAGAGAGGGCTCGAATTCAGCTTCTTGTTCATTTTGTGTGTGTGTGCGTGTCGTGTGAGATGTTCTTTACACGCTTCCTACATGCTGTTTCTATTCTATTTATTTAAACAATTTGCCGTTGACTAAAAAGACACACACACAGACATACGCACAGACATTTGGATCTCGATTTGTGCTCGAAAAAAAAATCAGTTCATTGATATAACACACACACACACACACACACACACACACACACACATGAACACATGCAGAACAGTGTGACCCTGAAAAGGCAAAGAATATAAAAAAGAGCAAAGCACACACAGAGAGAGAGAGAGAGAGATCCCATCCCATCCCATCGCAATTCGTGTGATGCGTAAAGAGAAGATGAAATTAAGAAGAAGCAGCAAAGTACATATAAGATTTCCAATGCCGAAGCTTTTAATACCCTTCGGCTGAAACAGCGACAAAGTTAAAATTGAAATAGTTATTCCATTTGAATCGAAATTTTGTTACAAAATTAAGCAGAGCAACAAATATACTCGTGATTCAAAGAGACTCTTTCCAGATGTGCTCTCCAAAAGCAACTCCAATTATAATAGCACTCTCCATTAGCAAAGGGTATAAATAATAAAAGAAGCAACATAAAGCAGAGCCATGTTCTTGCTGCCTGCTGCCTGTTGCTGTTTGCTGCCTGATGCTTATGCGGCGTGGAAGACAGCAGCAGCAGAGACAGCGACAGCGACAGCGATCGGTTCCCCAAAAGGCGAGACCAACACGATCAGTGCCCCAAAAGGGAGGGGGGGCAAGCAGGCAAGAGCCACGCCAGTTGATGGACAACAGTTTATTTAATTTCCAAGCAGCAGCAGCAACAAAAGAATTTCCAAGCAGTCCAATATTCGTAAGTGGGTAAATGAAATGCGAGCAAGACTTGTCAGTTGGATAGACATGCTGCAGGAGGGGGCGAACGGGGGAATGAGAGCGTACACTTGAAATGCAGCCTATACAGTTTGAGAGCAATTGGTAACGTTGGTTTATCTAAGATAAACTGTTTCCTCTTTATATCTATTTATGTACATATGTAGTTCCACACATCCAAGAGAAATATTTGCAAAAAATAAATAACTCTCATGGCAAGTATTGCATTCCGAATATTTTTTGCAAAACACTATTCAACGTCGTGATAAATCAATGTGGAGCCCAAGTGTGTACGCACACAGTCAGCAGGATCTGTAGTTTTTTTTTTTGTTGTATTTTGTGTGTGCCTTAGTCATTATCAATTTCTGATTACTATGCTATTTTCTTCGAACACGCAATTGCTTTTTTAGCATAAACACGGCAGGGCAGGGCAGGGCGCCCAATATCGTGTTCGTCTGTCGAGTTTCTCATGTGCTTTTTGGGGTTTCTGTACGATTGGTTTGTTTAAATTTTCGGTTTTGGGTTATTTATGTACATATGTATGTGGCAGGCAGCATCACCAGTAACAGCCACAGAACTGGCTGAAATATTTAGTACCCTTGCAAATCGAAAACCCTACTCCCATGGCAGTTATTGGCATATATGTAGTGTAAAATATCATTTTTATAATTAAATTTGCTTTTTTTTCCCCCATTCCAAACATCTGTTGGAAATAATCATGCTGTCCGTAAGGGTATCAAAGCGCCTGGTAACGGCAGCGTGGGTCATGATTTATGCATAACTTCTGCGTTCTGTTTGTGTGTGTGTGTGTGAGCGCAGCATTTCCATGAAAATTCGTTAATGTTTGTATATTTGCACCCTTCCTTCGCTTAATTAACTTGCCTAAGATGTTTATTTAACGGCAGCTTCAAACGGTTCGCTGCAGTGGATTTGTCCCGCTCCACTGCCACTGCCACTGCCAGTGCGCTTCGCCCCATACTCTCATCGTTTATTTGTCGCTGTCTTCTCCTTTTCTTCTCTTTCATCTTTTTCCTCTACTTTTCTCACTCCTTCTCACTCTGCCAGCAACGGCTGTTACTCTCACAACTCCGATTGTCACACTCATCTCCTGACCCTCTCATACATGCACACACATGCACACATGCGTAGGCGCTGTCAACTTAACCGTTTCAAATGTGTGTGCCTCTGTCAACAAGAGAGGGGAAATTCGCAAATTAGTGGGAGGAGCCTTTGCAAGGTCTGTCTTTGTAAGGTGTGGTCACTCTCTTTTACGTTCGCTTGACATGTGGACGACCCACAAAACAACCGCAAGTAAGGAACTCTTCCTGGAAATGCTTCACCCCATAGAAATACACCTTGGAGTGGAGGCGCATAGAATGCCAGAGGCAGATCTCTTGCCCGATCCAATGTCAGATCTTCTTTCCATCGCGTACCGAACCGCTGCCGTTCCATTAGTATGACAATGTTAATTTAATTATGCTCCGAGCAGTCTCCAGCTTTTATGAATCGTAAAGGCGTAACGAGAAGGAAGTCGTCGCGGTTGTCTTTCCTTCCATTCCACTTCATTCGGGGTTGGCTCTCTCTTTCTCTTTCTCTTCCTCTTCATCACTCTCTCTGGCTGTGTGTGGGAGCCGCTTGACTTTGATTTCCTCTCACTAACCTTGATGCACTTCGCCTCTTCCTCTTCTTGTAGGGCATACGCCAGTATAGCTACGCCCTGAATACGTCGGGACGCCAGCGACGAGACTTCAGCGACCTGGCCAAGGAGCAAGCGTTCCGGAATGCCAGCACCGTGTATCCCGTGCAGACGCCAGAGGACTTTTACCGTCTGCACGCTTACTACTCCAAGGTTAGTCCGGTCCATTTACTCGTGTATCTAGTCTTACCAACCGAAATCTCTCTTTTCACTCAATAGCAACATCTGGAGAGTGTGCAAGAGCGGGGCTATGCCCTGGAGCAGAAGTCCTATCGCATTGCCAACGGCAGCATCTCCAACAAGATACTCGAAATCCGCTGGCCCCTGGGCGTGCCGCCGCCCAGTGCGCCAGAGACGCGCCACGACATCCTCATCTGGCAGATGCTGAACGAGACGCACAGCTACCTGCCCAATGGCAACGTGGAGCATGCCGTGGCGCCGCTCACCCGCATCGAGGCCCTAGACTTTGCCAAGGTGCTGGAGATCGCCCAGCAGTATGCGGCCCTGAAGCATCCCGGCCTCAGTTACCACAGTCTGCACACCGCCTACCGCAAGTTCGATGCAACGCGGGGCATGGACTACCAGCTGCACCTCAATCTGCAGGAAGGATCTGGCCGGCGGCGGCGACTGTTGCTCAAGAGTTTCGAGGTGGTCAAGCCGCTGGGCCGCGTCGAGGTGGTGCCCTCGCCCTATGTGACGGAGAGCACACGGATCGCCATTCTGGTGCCGGCATTCGAGCACCAGGTGCCGGACGCCCTGGAATTTGTGGCACAGTACGAGCGCCTCTGCATGCAAAACCAGGACAACACATTCCTGCTCCTGGTAAGTCCTTATGCGCTGATGACTCTAACTCAATGCCAACTGAATGCTTATCTTTTGCTCCCATAGATCTTCCTGTATCGCCTGGACTCGCCCAGCAAGGGGGACGAGGATCCCTTCAAGGGCCTCAAAACGCTGGCCCTGGACCTCTCCTCCAAGTACAAAACAGATGGCTCCCGCATTGCCTGGGTGTCCATACGGCTGCCGGAGCAGCTGAGTGAGCCCGTCAGTCCCGAGGACTGGCTGCTCCACGCCTCCATGTACGGACCGAGGCAGCTGCTCAGCCTCGTGGTGGCGGATTTGGCCCTGCCCAAGCTCGGCCTCGAGTCCCTGGTGCTGCTGGCCACGCCGGGCATGTCCTTCAAGGCGGACTTCCTCAATCGTGTGCGCATGAACACAATCCAGGGCTTCCAGGTGTACGCGCCCATCGGCTTCCAGATGTATCCCTGCCAGTGGGCGCAGTTCTGCAAGGAGTGCGAGGCGTGTGACGTGGCCCAGAGCAGCGGCTACTTCGATCGCCACAACCACGATGTGATTGCCTTCTACAGTCGCGACTATGTGCAGGGTGAGTGTTCGTGAGTGAAAGGTTCCACAAGGGATGCTACAATGCTGATGCTACTCCTCTCTACCTTTTAGCGCGCAAACTGCTGCATCCACAGGGGCTGCCCATTATACGCAGCGACCTGGACATCGATCAGCTGCTGGAGCCGGCGTCCCAAGCCCGGCCCGAGGGCGTCGAGAGCATACTGGACATGTTCGTGGCCGCCCAACACTCGGTGCACATACTGCGCGGCGTTGAGCCCAATCTGCGCTTCGGCCAGGCTGTGCGCAATCATTTGAGCCGCGGCGGCACACTGCCGGAGCAGCTGCCAGAGCGCTGCGGGCGAGAGCAGTGCATCCATTTGGCGTCGCGCAAGCAAATCGGTGATGCCATCATACGCTACGAGGACAAAAGTATTCTCCACAAATAGCATGGTCCAGCGTCAGTGCCAGTGCCAGTGCCAGCTCCTGCCTGTTATATCATCAGTTCCTTTTTAACATATTTCCATGAATGACTGATTGAATGGATGGGATGTATTGATGGATGAATGAATGATTGAGTGCATGGGTGGGTGTATGAATGAATGTCAAATACATAGATCTAGATACAGGACTTATACAAAACTCTTATACTCGCATTTTATGCCTCCCTCCAAGGCTGAACTGGCAAGCAATCCTCCAGACACGGAAACGGAAAACAACTCCCTACCTACCCTACCTCCCTACCCGTACTCGTGTATAAGCCCTGTAGCACAGACCTATCTCAATCCACTGTAGTGTTTAGTAGACCCTAGGCAATTCCTGTTGCTTGCTTGCTTGCTTTTAAAGTGAAACTTTCAATGCTCAAAATGGCAGACAAACACACACACAATATTTGTTATACGAGTATGTAATGTACGATAGCCATTAGCTATCTTTATAAATGGGTTTAGAGTTGCCAAAACAAATGCCACATGTTCCAAAAGAGAGCCATTAAAACACAAACAACATTCGATTTTCGCATGTAAATATTTAGCATATATTTTTAGCTTATTATTAACGTGAAGAATTCCTGTACGAATCCATTGACTATTAGCTAGAAATGATAAGTGTTATACGTGCCTGTATAATATGATATGAATAGTGTTTTAAGTGAAAATGAAATGTGTGCCCCAAGGCTTGCCCTTAGCTCTCTCTCTCTCTCTCTTTATCTCTCTCTGTTAAACACAATTGTTATTACATTAAGTAAACGGAATCACAATGTGTCTATTCGCTTATGGGAATGTACATATGTGCATTCCCCCAACTGTTATATTCATATATCTTTTGGCCTCGCATTTGCCGCCTACTCCTACTCCTAGCCCCGCCTTCGCTTTGATTATCGAATAAGAAGTCTGCTGCCAGTCAAATTCAATTATTATGTGTGCGTGTGTGTGTGTGTTTTTTTTCGTTGTTGTCAGAAACATTTAATTTATTACAAAAAAAAACGTTGACTACGGGAACCACCATCTTGTATAGTTAGTTATTACAGTGTATTGTATGTAGATTATGATGCTAGTTGTATGTAGGAATTGTTGTTATTTTTGCAGAATAATACAATGTGTATATGTGTATGTATGTACGTACAATAATCTGTTGTTTCCTTAGTCATGGCTCAGCAGGAAACTGAGATCGGCTTGCGGTGGCAGCTCCCTGGACTTCCCATCGCTGCCATGAATGAGAAGGAGAAAGGTTAAAGTTAGTGGAAGGGTAAGGGCAAGGGTGGGTAACAACCATTTCCCACTTACGATTGAAAAAGCTTGGCACTGCGCTCACCCAGAAGCGTGGCCTTGTCGCCCTCGACGCGCACACTGGTGCCCTCCCTGAGGCCCAGCACTGGCCGCGAGTGGTAGGCCACAAACTCCTCGATACGCTCGTCCCGCGTCTCGCCCTTGTGCTCGCTGTTCGGATCCGTCGCCAGGTAGTGCGGATTGATGTTGAATGGCACAAGGGCCAGGGCCTCGAAGCTGGGCGGATGGGCCACGGGCATGTCGTTGGTGGTGTGAATGGAGCGGGTGGCCACATTGGTGCCCGCACTGCTGCCCACATAGGGCAGGCCGCGCTGCAGCACCTGCTCCCGTATGGGCTCCAGCAGCTGCAGCTCGTAGAGGGTGCGCAGCAGCACAAAGGTATTGCCGCCGCCCACAAATATGGCCTGGGCGTCGCGCAGAGCCTGGGCGCGGTTATCCTTGGTGTGCAGTCCCTCGACAGCGTAGCCCCAGGGCGCAATCGCATCCCGCACCAGCGCCGTATACTTGTCGTGATCCCTCAGTGCATACGGCACAAAGAGCACCGTCTTCACTTGGCAACTAAAAAGCAAGCGAAAGTTATTTTTGTTGGCTGCCTGGCACAGACCGTGCCATTGTTTACGCCTTAAAGAGATCCTCCAGCTGGGCGCGTGCATGCTCCAGATACCCATGGCCGTGCAATCGCGAGGAGGAGAGTAACAGCAAATTCCGTGCGCTCATACTGACTGCCAGTTGGGTTGTGGTGGTATTGCCGGCCGAAATCTTATCTGCCCGGCACCGAGATTAGCAAAGTTTTATGACCCCCCAAAAGCGGATAGCAGCAAATTGAAATGTTTACTCCCCCGTTCTCAGCGTTCAGCTGATGAAATGCGATTAAAGCTTACAGTAGAAAAGTGCATCCCTAAGTGCATATCGATAGCAGCTGTGAGTAAGAGATCGATTGTAATTATTCAACGGGAAGAGCAACGGGATCGAGCCAAAGAGAGAAAACCAGAGAGAGAGTACTTGCAACGCTCTGATGGTGGAGGCATGGTGGCATTCCACACACAAAAACGTATACAATACAGTTATATTTCATTTTGTATCAGAATTCATACACGAATACATTAAAAATCTCTTAAATATGTACATATATCGGAGATTAAACTAAGATTAATTAAGATGCAACTGAATGAGGAGGATATTGACACAAGTACATCCATCATTTGACCGACTCTAAAACGAAACAAGGGGAAGCCCTAGTAGCCCTGCCAGCAGCAAACAAGCTAATCCAAGGAGGTGCCTCCATATGCTCTCAGGGGAAGACATGAAAATCGCTCTCAAAGAACTTAATGCCTGCGAAAGTTACTGTACTTTAAAGCTGCCATAGCAGTTATCGCCTCTACAGCACAAAATATATCGGAAGACTATGTATAGTATAGGAAGAGCGAGTATGGAAACACTCTCCCACAGATATCGTTGGAAAATTGTAAAAAGGGGTAGGTATAGCTATAGAGACATCGGCTTTGGCATACCGAAGCTGGCCTTTAAGCACACTTTACTTTTTATTATTATTTTTTATGTTTCGTCCTCCAAAGGAGGTTCCTCCATTTAGAGCCAATAATACAATTGATTGTTTTAGAGCCTGCGCATTGGTTGGTTGTTAAGGTAAATGTAAATGTTAATTAATTGCTTGCTTGATTGATTTGTTTGTTTGTTGTCGTTTGGCCTGGGGGCAGGGGCAGGGCATACATACATACATACATCATACATCATATATCATATATCGCGTACATCGTACATCTCGTATTAATTGAATTCTCGCCGCTTTGCGCGCGCTCGCTCTCGCGCTCTCCGCTCTCTTTCTCGCTTGTACATTTAGATCGTTATCGTTAAACATATTTAAAAAAATCAACAATTAATTACAGGAGATGTTTAAACATTAATTAGCTATATAATCCGCATATGGTTCATTTGTTAGACAATTTACCATTAAAACCTGAAAGTTTTCCATGGCTCTCGCTCGCCCTCTCCCACACGCTCGCTCTCACTCGCTCTCTCTTTCGCTTACTTTCTTTTGGATAAATTGATTAATATAGTGTGTATACATATACATATATAAGATATAGATTTAGCAGCAGCAACTAACTAACTAACAGCGACTCATAGCTGACAGCTGACGGGGGGGGAGGCACAGTTTGGCTTTGAGCGTAGTGCATGAGGCATTTGGAGGAGCGTAGGGCGGTAAGTGCTGGGGCGGCTGGCGACTGCCCGCTGGCGGTTACTCCGCTCCGCCCGTAAAGTAGTTCGTCGTCGTCGTCGTTGAAGGAAGATGCTTCTCTCTGCTCTGCGTTTTGCTTTTGCTTTTGGTTTTCACTTACAACTAGCATTATATAATGTTTTTCCATATGGGCTGGTTTTTAGCATTTTGCTTTTCCTTTTCTGCTTTTTTGTTTTTTTTTTGTTGGTTTTGTAGTTTCAGAGACACAACACACTCATACACACACACACCCACACACACACACACCACAAACACACACACATGTACGAAATGCATGCTAGAAAGAAGACGGCGGCAATTTACACGGGAAGAGACTCTACGGCGGTGGGCTCTACTTCGCCGGCTTCTGCGGCTGTTGCTGCTCGTCGGGCAAATCCAGTATCCTGGCGACAAACTCGGAAATGTCCGTATTGCGCCTCAGATGCTCCATAATGAAGCTATGCCTCAGCAGCTGCTCATAGTTGGGCCGCGCCATATACTCCTTCTGCAGGCTGGTGTTAATGAAGTCTTCGAATTCGGGCGAGAATGTGCCCGCCGGCAGCTTGGGTGGATCATCCTCAACCACCTGAAAATGGGTTCACAGATTACAGGGAGGCCATTAAAGGGAGGCTGAGGCAGAGGCAGAGCAAGTATTACCTGTCGCAATTGCTCGAATGGCGTCCGCCAATTGTCGTACGGATAGCGGCCGGTGGCCATTTCAATCATGCTTATGCCCAGCGACCACACATCGGAGCGTATGTCGTACTGTGCAGGATTACCTTGTGGATCGATGCGTTCGGGTGCCATGTACGGCTTGCATCCAGCATCAATGGTCTTGGCAATGGAGTCTACCAGATAACCTGTTGATAAGGGGTGCGGGAAGGGGAAATTTATATTAAAAGAGAAATTTAAAGCCAGAGGAGGGGTTACCTGAGATGCCAAAGTCACAGATTTTCACCTGGCCGGCGCGATTGATCAGTATGTTCGATGGCTTCACATCTCTATGGATGACCTTCAGTTCGGCGTGCAGATAATGGAGAGCACTGACCACGCTCATGGCAATCTGTGGAATAGATCCAGAGCAGGGTGAGAAGACCATACTGGAGAAATGGTTGCCCCCGCACACTTACCTTTCCCAGCACACTCTCCTCCATGCGCAGGTCATGCTTGAAGACCTTCGGATAGAACTTGTCCAGACTGGTGCTCATCACCTCCATGCAGATCCAGACATCGCCCTCGCGATACATCGCCCCATAGAAGTGCACCGTGTAGGGGCAGTCGCTGGATCGCATCGATATGTCCAGGTCCATGACTAGTCGATGCTGCTCCCGTATATTGACGGTCATCGGTATACGCTTTACCGCCAGCACTGTGTCCGTCTGGCGATGGCGCATCTTCTCCACAATGCCATAGGCGCCCCGTCCCAGATCACAGATTCGCTCCAGGCTGTCGGCATCTATGTCGAAGGTCTGGTCCCCTATCTGGATGGTGGCGCGTGAGTCCAGGTTCCGTGGCGGGACACTGCAAACGGAAGGACAGGATGCAGAAGTCATGGATTATTCCTGTGGTTAGGGGTTTCAGCGCGGGGGGTTGGGGGGCTTAGCTTTGGGGCATAACTTACAGAGCTTGTTCCGGCTCGCGGTGGATACTGATGGGTTGGGGACGCGGACGTGGTCGTGACATGATGACTTGGGTCTTTTCTGGGCCTCTCGTCGGTACGTGTACGTGTGTGTGTTGTTGCACTTTTCCGCAAAGATTTTCCCCCGGATTTCAGTGTGCGTGTGACCGTGTGCTTGTATGTGTGCGTGCGTGCGTGCGTTTGTGGGGGAGGAAGGTGGGGGGGAATCGGGCTCGAATGTGTGGGATTTTCTGGAGTTTAGGAGTCAGCGTCGACGACGACGGCGCGGCGGCGGCGGCAGTGGCTGCTGCTTCTCTGCTACTGCTGTCTGGCTGTCTGCTATTTTTACCACATTTGGTCAAAATAACCTGGTCCGTGTTCGTTTTAAGCACGTTCGATGCGCGTCTGAATGGAATGCAAACGCTGTGAAAATGCCGCGCTTCGGTTTGACTTTGTGGCCGCGGTTTTCCGTTTTGCACTTTTTCTGCTTTTCTCGCGCTTTTTTGCGATTTTCTTGCTTTTCCTCGCGTATTCCTCGTCCTCGTCAAAAACAATTAGGGATGTTAGATATATATTGATATATCAATATATCGATATATAGGTATTGTAGAGAATGAATAATTACTAGCAAATATGGACCAGTTTGTAGGATATATCATAAGCAGTACTATTTTTCGATGTTCTGAGCGAATCGCAAATTTCTTTTACGTCGTTATTCTCTTGATTCAACTTGCAGCTCATCGATACACAAAAATATCGTTCTTATTGTGCGATAAGCGGCACTTGAACTCGGTAGGTATAAATAAATCATACCCTACCTTTAAGTCTAAGTTATGTTACTTGAGGTACGCAAAAGGGATCTTGAAGCCAATGTTTTATAATATTTTTTCCTGTTTATTGAAATATTTAGTATATGTAGGAAATTTTGTTACAGGTATCTTAAGTAAGGGTATTTCCGATGTTGTATGTTGTTATATTACGTTTCTGATCTCGAAAGAGAGGAGAGTCTGGTTAGGGTTGTCAGCATGATTGCTATGTTTGGTATTTTTGTTTGGAACGATCGTTATATCCATTCATCGATAGTTTGGTCTTCAGTATTTCCATCCAGAAACGCATTAGCGTATTGTCGCATCACGCTTTAGCGCATTTCTGGCCACTCTTGTTATCGTTGTTACTGCTCAGGTCGTTCTTCGTTTTATAGATTTTACATGCGATTCCAAGCAATAAATCAAGAAAATAAGGTGTAATAATAGTGCGAATGCGACCGCTGCCCGCGGCAGAACAACAAATCATAATAGGCAAATAACGCACCGTAGCGATTATTCGCGACAAAAAGCCTCAAACGTCGTCCCTGTCGTGCCAATCGAAAAAAAAGGAAAAAATCGCGAGCTCCTGTTGTTGCTGTTGTGGTTGTGTGGTGCTGTGTGAGTGAGTGCGTGCCTCGCTCTCTCTATCTCTCTCCTTCTCACCGCTGTCGTTGTTTTCTTTTTGTGAATTTTTGTTTTTGTTTCGGCAACAACAGTTAATTATTTTTGCAAAAGCGCGTGTGCACCGCCCCCACCCCTCGACCAAAAATATAGTGAAAGAGAGGGAAAGGCAGAATAAACGGAAAAGCCCAAGAGACTCTCACACTCGCGCGCGCGCTGAGTGTGTGCGTGTGTGTGTGTGCTGCAGACCGCCGCCGCCACCGCTGCCGCTCCAGTACGAAAAATCGAAGACCCCAGGACCTGCTCCGCTCATCCGCCGCCGCCACCGCTCTCGTGCTGGTCAAAGAGAAGAGAAAGGGAAGAGAAGCGCATCCCGAAAAGAACCGTAACAATGTCCACCATGTCCACTATCGAGACGATTGGCAGTCGACTGCAGTCGCTGGAGGCTGCGCTGCAGGCGCAGAACGAATCCCATGAACAAATTGTCTTATCGAGGCCGCGCGGCAGCAGCAGCGGCGTCAGCGGAGGCTCCTCATCGCTGGCGCGTGTCCAACCAGCACCGACAGCCCCCTCAACGGCCACCGGTGCCGTCACCTCCACCACAGTTGGACCGCCCATCAGCATTGCCTCTCGACCCGCGCCACCAGTTCCTCAGCAAGCGCTGCCCCCCTCAGCGGGCGTCTATGGCGGCACCTTTATCCCGCCCACCACCAGGAGTCCGCGTCTCACACCGAACTTGCCGCTGTGTAAGTTTATTTTGTATTTGAGAGAGGGGTGTAGGGTGGAAGTACCAATAAGCTGTGTGCGAGAGTGTGTGTGTATGTTTGTGTTCTGATAAGAAATATTGCTTGTTTCTTCTTATAAGCAGTTGATTTCCCTGTGTGTTGACAAAGGGGGCATACGCTATCGATTCCGGGACTGCATAACGGGACTGTGTCCTCACCCTCCACCTTCACCTCCTTCCTCATGGCGTTTGACGATTGCATAGATAAGAGGTGTCTGGGGCGGTCGGTTGGCCCCAAGTGCGAAAACCAAAAGCAAAGCAAAGCAAAACTTGTTTTCGGCAAACACACACACTCGCATGCAAGACTGCATATACCAATGTACATATGTATGTATGTATGTGCGGTATCTTATTCCATATATAGAAAGAAAAAAAACACTTGCCTTGTGTGTCCGTCCAGCTACAGCCATCCCTCAGTGACACCACCTCCCCCTCCATGCGTTATCCTCCCTCACCGCATTCGTATTGGATTTTCATCAGCCCATGATTTCTGTATGTGTGTACATGTGTGCGCTCTCCTTCGTCGTTTACTCTCTCTCTCTCTGTCTCTCTCTCTCTCTTTCTGTCAATAGGTATTTTATTGGTTATTTTTTTGGCATTTCCGGAGTAAATTTCATGATACGCCGTGCCGCTCTACTCTTGCGTTTCTTTTTTCCCTCTCTACCCCCCCACTGGCCAACAGCCGACCTAGTGTATTGTTATGGATTTCGTGTGTGTCTCCTCTTTCGCATGTTTACACATAACGGTATTTGTTTATGCCTTGCTTTTGTTGCTTGTTGCTTGTTGTTATTGCTAATTGTTGTTTCACTTTGAATTGTTTTTGTCATTGGAGAAGGGAGTAAGTGGGGAGGAAGCTACTAGAAGTCTTCCACTCTCGCTCACACCTCACACAAAGCCAAATGTGGCTCCCTCTCTCTCGCTTTGTTAGCGTGGCTGGCGACCCTGCTCTCTCTCTCTCTTCCACCCACCCTCTCTCTAACTGATCAGTACTTCGAAACGCGTAAATGGGAGATCGTAAAAGGCGCACTGTGGGACAAATTGAATTTAAACTCAAATTTGGAGTCGTTCTCCTGTGCATGTAATGTGCTCTATGTATGAGACATTTAAGATTATTATTATTGGGTTACTTCTGACACTAGTTGCCCATTACCTACCACTATCTTGACAGTGTTTCAATAATTTACGAGCTTGTAAACAAATTATTATAGTATTTCTTTTTGATGGAGCTTGAACCGGGGTTATCGTCACGTCGTTTCCACTCAATGGGCTCGACAAATAAGAAATATGTTAATCCAAAATAATTACTAGGAAAAACAATTGTATCATCGAAATGCAGTTATTAAATTGTTAAACAGTTACATATATACAAGTATTGATATTTTGCTTAGTTAAATGAAAAGTTACACCCACTGTGCGAACCAGTAATTCTCTTTGCTTTAAAACAGTTTCCCAAGAAATGTGTGTACATGTGATTGTGTGTGTGTGTGTTTCTGTGTTTATTTAGGGATTATTAGTGTTTACAGTTTGAAGGAACTGTTGTTATTTTTTTGCTATTGTTATTATTGGCATTGGGGCAGTACATTATCATCATCGAATGGGTAGCTTTGTTGTCGATAAGAAACGCTGTCGTACGTATGATTTTCCATGGCGGTATATGGCATGGTGGCATCTTTCTTATGGAAAAGTATTCCTGTTGTATTTTAAGCAGATAATCTCAGTGCCATATATATTTCTCCTCCTTTATGGTTTTTCTAATGGGGACAGGAGATCCACCTATTTTTTTACACTATAAACTAGTATTTAATAATAATCCTTATTCCCACATTTATCTGCTGCAGCCGATGCTGGCACGTATCGTCGCCGTATGATCCTGCCGTTGCCTACACAGCACCATCCCTCGGAAACGGAGACGGACAAGAAGCTGAAGATCATCATGGCCCAGACGGGCAAGCTGAACATAAACGGGCGACAGTACCCGACAGACATTCACGATCTGCGGCACCTGGGGGACCTGGGCAACGGGACCAGCGGAAATGTGGTAAAGATGCTGCATGTCTCCAGCGAGACGATCATTGCCGTGAAGCAGATGCGGCGCACGGGCAACGCGGAGGAGAACAAGCGCATCCTGATGGATCTGGATGTGGTGCTCAAGTCCCACGACTGCAAATACATTGTCAAGTGCCTCGGTTGCTTTGTACGCGATCCGGACGTGTGGATCTGCATGGAACTGATGTCGATGTGTTTTGACAAGCTGCTCAAACTCTCCAAGAAGCCGGTGCCGGAATGCATCCTTGGCAAGGTCACAGTGGCGGTAAACAGTGGCGGCTCTACGTTTTGACTGATTTCCCTTTAATTTATCGCCTGATTCTCCACACCCCACAGACGGTCAACGCCCTGTCGTATCTGAAAGACAAGCATGGGGTCATCCATCGGGACGTGAAGCCCTCGAACATACTGATCGACGAGCGTGGCAACATCAAGCTCTGCGACTTTGGGATCAGCGGTCGTCTGGTGGACTCCAAGGCCAACACGCGCTCGGCTGGCTGTGCGGCGTACATGGCGGTGCGTACACGGGGCAGAGCATTCACTGTACATACTTATTTATATTGTTTTGCTCCTTCCTTTTAGCCGGAACGCATCGATCCAAAGAAACCAAAGTATGACATACGCGCCGATGTCTGGTCGCTGGGCATTACGCTCGTGGAGCTGGCCACTGCGCGATCCCCCTACGAAGGCTGTAACACGGACTTTGAGGTGCTCACCAAGGTGCTGGACTCGGAGCCACCCTGCCTGCCCAGCGGCGAGGGTTTCAATTTTAGTCATGAGTTTCACGATTTTGTCATCAAGTGGTGCGTCTTCTTGGTCTTCCTTATTAAGATTATTTAATTAAAATTCCCTTTTTTTTCGGCTGCAGCCTCACAAAGAACCATCAGGATCGACCCAAGTATCCGGAGCTCCTGGTGCAGCCATTCATAAGGAACTATGAAACAGCCAAAGTAGATGTTCCAAATTGGTTTCAGATGGTCATGGAGACAGCCGGCAAGCGGCTGCGCGTCAATGGCGATCCCACGCTGCAGAGGTGAGGAGACCGGGAGATCGGAAAGAGCCCCCCTTGAAAACCCCCACAATTCCCCAAAAAAAGTCGACCCCAAAAATATGTACAATCCGCGGACGATGAGGTTGTCCCTGTATAGATCTCTCTCTATCTCTCTCTCTCTCTCTCTCTTGAGGGTATTCTGCGCGTATCTTTTCCGTTTCCGTTTTCTGTTTACTGTGCTTCTTCAGTCCATATCTGGGAAGCATACGATCCTGCTAGAAGGTAGGAGAAAGGATCAACAGTGCCTAATCGTAGGACAAACAACTGCCTAACCCAAAAAACCTATATTAAATTTATAATTTCTAATGCTAGCAACTAAATCCAAATTGCTTGTTCCCTTTATTTTTCGTTTTAATCAATTAAATTACACCACTAGGACTACCAATTCTCTTCCTTAGTTTTTCTTCTGGCAAAGGATCTATCCTTAGTTGATACACACTTTTTTCGCTCCTCCTATTTATCGCTCTCTCTCTCTCTCTCTTCTGTTTTGTTTATGATTTTGGCATGTTTACTTTGAGACACCTCTCTTCGTTTATCACACGTTACACATAGAGCATAGCAATAATAATCATAGCAATAGAGAATTTGTTGTTCTAGAATCTAGAGAATCCTCGAGGCGACATGTTCTTTCCAAGATGTACTTTTCTTACGATCTTCTCAGTGCGTTTTGCAAGTCTATCCAGCCAAAGAGATAATGGGATTAAAATGCAGAGCAGCATAGAATAAACACAGTTCTTAAATTTATTCAGATATCATTGAAACTATTTTAATCATTATTTGTGTTATCCTGAAACGCACTGTCCGAGAACGAAATGGTGTAAGCCTTTGGAAAGTGCATGCCCCCCCACTCCACTGTAAAGTCTGTCCTATAACCTGTATCCTATCCGTTTATGCTCCCATCTGGTAGTAGATATGAGTAATACTCTGTCCCGTAGACCCAAGAAACACAAAAACGAACCCTTGGATAAATACTATAGGTATTACGAAATATTTATAAACTTTTATTTGTTTCTTCCAATTTTTGTGATACTATTTTACGTTTTATTTCTTTGAAGAATCTCATTTGAAAGTGTGTGTGTGCGCAGTGTTTTTATTTTTCCTTTTTTTACCATCTTTTTATTACCATTTTTTGTAGGTTACCTAATTCCTAATACCATTTCTAAAACAAAAAACAAAACAAAAAACAAAACAAAAACCAATACAAATACAGAAACAAAAAACAAACATGAATGAATTGAACCAATTGAACAATGAAAGAAAATAATGCGAAAATTATAACGAAAACTTATAAAAATATAATCGAAAAAGCAGAAGACAACCAACCCAAGCAACCCATAAAGAAAGCCAAACATTAAAAACCCAAACCACATAAGCCACCCAAAGCAAAACAGCATCCATACTATATATACTACCATATATATATATATGTATAAACAACTGGCAAGCAACCAATCAATACCGATACCAATCTATATACAGATATAAACCCATACTTATATATATATTTACTATATATTATGATAACTACTCAATACCATAAAACAAAAGAAACTCCTCCCCAATCAAACGTAAAATTCAGTAAGTACGAAGAGTTTATTATTACCATTTTTTAGCCGTCTAATTATTGTTTTCATGTGCTGTATATATGTATATTCATTCGGTATCATAAGATCATCAGCCTAACTAATTTTCATTTCACTAACGAGTACCCTTGCAGATTGAAATCATAGCTTAGTGCTTAGGTTGGAACTTTTCCAAACTACTTTTGCAGATATTTTTGTCGAAACGAAGCATTGGGGCTACAAAATAAAACAGAATTCTAAAACTACCAGCTACCTAAGGGCATCCAACATTTAAATATTAATTTAATAAGAGTATCGGTGTCTGTAATTAATGAAAAATCATAGGAATGGGTAATCGAATGCAACGTTTTATATGTCATATGGTTTACATACAATCAAATTTGCAAGGGTAACTGAATGCTTCGGTTGTACCGAAGTTTGTCTTTCTTTCTTTTCTTTTAATGGATTTTTGTTAATTTCTTGGGTTTCTTTAATTGCATGTGGCTCGCATGACTGTTGCCTGGCTTTCATTCGATTTTCGATTTTCGGTTTTGGTTTTAATTTTATTTTTATATGATTTATCTAAAGTTTCCACAAAGCTCATACTACATATACATGAACATCAAAGAAGGTAATTTCGATATTCTGAATAGTGCTTAAATGAGTTGTAAAATATTTTTGTAAGCAGTAAAGTTCTTCTCTTTCTTTGTTGTGCCCCGCTCTGGTTACCATTTCCCCGCCCTCCCTTCAATTTAGATCATATGGAATATGAGAAGAGTATGCCAAAAGTATTGTACATATAGTATGTATATAAAATCATTTGTTTATTTGAGACACGGACCCCTGGCGCTGAGTGTCTCCAAGTAGCGCTTCAACAAAGCTGTTATCCTGCTGATGATTCGACGAATTGTCATCTCTATACCTCTGTCTGGCATCTCGCTATTGCTCATTCGCTATTACCCACTCGCTGTAGCTGTTTCTTTCTCGCTGGCTCCATCAATCTCTCGCTTGATCTCTGTTCCACACAAACACACACACACAGTCACTCACACATGCATACGAATACACACAGAAACTGTATTTACAAACACACACCTACACCCACACACACACACACCCACCCAGAATCATTTATATATGTATATCTAAATGTATGTTTTATGTGTTGCTGTGCATACACATAGTATGTATATATGTATGTATGTGCATATGTACATATATGTATATGCCTCCCATCCTTGCCTCCCACCCCCACCCTCTCACCCATTACACACTCCACTCCACTATCTTCACAAGCTCCCCTCGTGTTTCTGCCCTTCTGGCCGTACATTTGAGTGTTTTCCTCTCATCTATTGGTTATCCATATCGATATTGATATTGTGATATCGATGACGCCATCGATTAATATGAATCCTACGATAATTGCAGACCAACAACAACGACAACAACAACAGCAGCAGTAGCAGCAGCGGCAACGGCTGGAAGTGGTGCATCTGGAGGATCAGGAGTAGCAGCATCATCATCAGTCGTGGGACCAGGACCAGGATCAGGAGCAGTCTCAACAAAATACGGTAGACCAGCAATATCCTACCAAGCGCCGAGCACCACGAATCCACAGAAGACAATAAAACCCACGCAGATACCGAGCTACCAGCAACCACAGGCGCAACAGCAGCAGCAGCAGCAGCAACAGCAGTCGCAGTATTTCATACAATCAGCCACACAACTACCTCAAACAACAACAACGACAGCAGTAACAGCTGGAACAGCCACTGCGACCAACTGCTTTGGCCATAGTGGTGGAAGCAGGAGCGGTAGCAGCAGTGCCAGCCCACTGTCGCCGGCCAGTGGGATAAGCGCCAGCCCATTGTCACCGCCCAGTGGTGGTGGCGGCATCAGTGCCAGCCCACTGTCGCCACTGTATCGGAAGTCGCCCTTTATGCAGCGGAAGCTGAGCAACGGAAACCCTCATCATTATCAGCCCCAGCACTACAAATACAACGATGAGAGCCCCAAGAAGGAGTCGATGTTCAGCAGCATTGGTGGGTATACTCTAAGTTCTAGCAATGAGTTTTCTGAGATAACAACAGAACTTGGTTGAGTTGTAATCGAATCAGTATGACTCTGTAGGTTTTACCGAATTTTGCATCTCTATTCGTAACTGGCATCTCCGTGCTTGGATTTGGCTGTCTGGCAACTCGCTAGTGAACTCTCGTTCTAGCTAGTTCTCTCTCGCTGTAGCCCGTTCTCTCTCGCTGCATGCGCAATGCAAAGAATGCTTAATAAGAATCAATCATAATGATCATGTCCATTGTTATCGGATTGTTCTTACTTTTCTCTCCCAGTGTGGCTTAACAGCTTGCACCAACTCTCAATCGCAGCGAGACTCGTACTCGTTAAGTTACCTTTTGGTTTTGCTTATTATCTTTCGTTTTATATTGCAGGCCAATCGATTCTACGAAATCTGACGACATCGCCCTTTAGCCAAAAGAAACACCATGGAACATCGTCATCGTCAGCATCGACGACACCAACAGCAACACCAACAGCAACAAAATCAACAGGAACGACAACACTGCCGCACAACAACCAAACCACAACAACCACGGAAAAAACAGCAGCAGCAGCGCCAACGCTGACGCCAGCAACAAAAGCGACAACAGCGCCAGCGACAGCACCCAGCACGCCCCAATGGCGGCTGCCAGCGGATAATCCCTTAGCCTACGACAGCTGTGATAGTAGTAGTAATGTGAATGTGAATGTGAATGCGAATACCCTGACCTTGGGCCTATCCTCCCCCTCACCATCGCTGCAGCGCAGGCCATTTACCACAGAGAAACAAGCACAGGGGGCAACGCAAACGGCAGCAGGCTCGCCGGTGACTTTGCAGCTAAACTGTCAACTTCAACAGCAGCAGCAGCCGCAGCAGCAGCAGCAACAACCACAGCGTCTGCAGCCAGGGAATCAAAGTCCCATAGGTAATATTTTAGAAAGAATCCCTCAGGGCACACTGCTGAAATGTTCTCTCGTTTTAGTGCTGCAACGCTTCTACCATCAGCAGAACCAGCTTCGCGAGAAAGAAGCCGCCGAGCGGTACCAGCAGCAGCGCCAGCAGCCAGTCGCCGGCACTAGCACGAACCCATTCCACAGCAACTACGTGCCGCCACCGCCGTCGACGCACTCCACATCTAGTCAGTCGTCCACGCAGTCGACGTGCTCGCAGATTGCAGCTCCTCTTAGCAGCCTATCGCCACCCGGTGCGACGACTGCGGCGGCGGGACACTTTGGGGTGGGCAGTGCGGAGCAGCTGCAGTACCAGCCGCTGCCCCTTACGACGGCGGAGGTGGCCACTAGTCCCAGATCCCCAGAGCAGCCGCAACCCCAGCCCCAGACCCAGACCCAGCCCCTTCACCTGCACCTGCACCAGCAGCTGCAGCAGCCGCTTCCACAGATGGATTATGGGGGTGGAGGAGGCGGCGTGGCCGGTGGGGGATCGATGGTGACCAGCAAGCTGAGCAAGCTGTATGCCCGCCGGCAACTTTTGGGCCAGAGCTCGAGCAGTGGGGCGAGCAGCAGCAGTTTGGACGGGAAGGAGCACCACGATGCTGGTGAGTGGCTCCGCCTCATATATTTTATCTTTTGGCTGACGCTTTTGGGTTTGCTTTGAGCTTTGGGAGGGGGGAGGAAATCTTTTCAATTGCATTTACATTTTCGTTTCGTTCTTTCTCTCTTTGTTTTTCTCCACACGCACCGCACATCCATGCACCACACACGCATACAAAACGCACGCCATAATCATTGCACTGCCTGCACCAATCAATCAATCTATGCATCTATCAATCATCCATCATCCATCGTTCGCTCCATCGTTGCCTGGTTGCCACAGGCTGGTTCAACACACTCGCCGGCGCCATGAAGCGGCAGTTTGCCACCTATGTTAAAACCCAATTGAATTCCACAGCCACGTCACCGGTGGCCAGCGCGGGTGAGCCACAGCCACAGGCATACCACCACAGCCACAACCAGAACCAGTACCAGCAGCAGCAGCAGCAGCAGCACCAACAACCCATGGAGTCCATGTCGAGTCCAGTGCAGCCACAGATGCAGTCGCAGGTACAGCCGCCGGCGTACAGGAGTGTCGTGAACAATGGCAGCGGCAAGGCCCTCTATTATCGCACCCTCTCGGCGGCCAGCAGCAGCAGCAACACCAGCCAGAGCACATCCCCCACCACAGAGCCGCTGGCCAGCAGCGCTGGCTTCCTGCGGCGCTATGCCAGCAGTGGTGCCGGTACCGGAGGCGGTGGCAGCATCAGCACACCGCCCAGTCCGCACATTCTGGCCGGACTGGATCGCAGGCATCGGAGTCCGGATCCGCCGCCACGCTACAATCGCGGCCAGTCGCCGTTGCTGCTGCGCAAGAATCTGCTAGAGCTAAGCGGACAGCCGCCGGGCTCCCCCCTGCTCCACAGACGGTGGGTATTTTGGTCTATTGTTGGCCTGCTCTAAACCATGCTAATGCTCTTCTTTCCTTTAGCTATGTGTCGGCATCGCCGCCGTTGCCGCCGCCGCGACGCGGTTCTGAGAGCGTGCCCGGATCGCCGCAGCACTTCCGCACCCGCATCCACTACACCCCCGAGCCACAGAGACGCATCTATCGCACCATAGATCAATGAGTGGCGCTGCAAATCATGGTCATGTGATGCTGGTATGGCTTCGATGACGATGCCGGCGGCGCAGGCATCGATGCCTCCGAGGCCTCCGTTCTGGATGCATCAATGGGGGACGCACCGCTGTCGATGCCTGCCCCTCGAGGCCACTTGAGCACCGGCACAACGGTGGGGGGAATGGGCGAAGCAGGTCGACGGACACGCTCGGCAAGTGGCTCGTATGCCAGCTTGTATGCGGATAGAAACACGGATACGGATATGGATGAGGATGCAAGGCCAGGGGCAATGGCTTCAGCAACACCAAAAAACAGCAGAAATGCGAACAGATGGATGGACAAGGCGCCGTGGACATGTGATTGAGACAAACGGATAGACGGACGGACAGACAGACGGACGGAATAATAAAGAGAGAATAAGCAAACGAAAGTGTTCAAAAGTCTTATACATATAAGTGTTTGGCCTCAGCGAATCGTCTTCATCTTCAAAATCTAATTCTAATTCTAATTTATTCTACTCTCTATTCTTTCGCTGTGTTCTTTCTCTTCGTTTTCGCTTTCGCTTTCATTATTAATTTTGTTTAGAATCAGAATCAAAAGATATATCGAACTATATACGATGCGTCATATACATATATAAATTCCTTTGTGCAATAGTTAAAAGCAATAATGTTTGTCCATTGAGATATATCTATATATCTAGCTAGCTATCTATCTATCTATCTATCTATTATTCAGTCTACTATATGCCCCTTTCAATGTTAAACGTTTACATTATACAAACTATATACACAGATATATACAAGCATATATAGTATATACCTATTATATACATGAATATAGTATATTCCATATATAGGAGTCAAGAGCAATTTCGATTTGTACGAGTATACACCCAAAAACAAAGAACAAAAAAAACGAAGCAACCAAGCAATCCCTAGAAGAGAGACTCTTTCCTCTGTAAATATTTGTAGTCCATTTAACATGTTCCTTAACCAGACTCACACGCATACGCCCCCCCCTCCCCATACCCGTGTTATCCCCTGCATACGGACATCGTACATATAGCCTATATATACACATAGTAGCCCTGTAGAAAGGACTTTGTGCGTGTGTAGGAAAACCCAAAAACCAAATTCTAATCACAATTTCTGTGGCCTCAACAACATAAGTAAATAACTTACTATATAGTATAAGCCACAACTCTAGCAACTATCAACTATGTAGCTAAATCAAAACCCAAAGGAGCAGAACTTCAGTTGATTTGTATTGTATAGAAGAGGACAGCCTTGTACATAGAAGAGAGAAAGTAGAGTGTAGTAGGAGATGCAATGCATGTGTCATGTGGCATGCTGTTTGCAAAACTCGTTTTAGATTATATTTAAATTTTCATTTAAACACAAAAAACAGAAGGAAAAATCCAAGCACATAATATGGGGAAACAACAACAAATAATTGTAACCGACTAATGTAACGATTATGTTTTATTTATTATATACATGTACATGTCATGTACATGTTCATGTATATATGTACGCATTCGGCAAACAAACAAGTAACAATTCATGAAACGATCTGTTTTCGACTGATTTATGTGTTAAAGTTTAAGCTTTGGTACCGAGTATGTTTAGGCCTATATATTGTAATATTTGTAAGGCGAGAAGTATCTCTGGGTGTTTGGGTGTGCCCCTGGCATATACCCATCGTATGATTATCGGTGTATACGCGCACACCCAACCACCACACTGTACTCTCTCCCATACACAGTCTGTGCGCGAGAGATGTGTGTACACACGTACGTATGTTTTTAGTTTTTATGCCCATTATTGTATATTGTAAAAACATTCAACTGAAAAACAAATAAACCATCAAACCGAATATGTAAAACTCTTATGAATCCTTCGTAACTAACCCAAGGAGAGGCCATGCAAGCGAGAATGGAATCCCAACCCCTGGAAGATCGAAACGTAACGCCAGTAATGAACGTAAAGGTATTTATCTCTTAAAAATGAACAATTAAAGTTTAATATATTAATACAAATTTTTTGAATTATGCAACCCGAGGTTCTGTGGCGTCTTCAGTTGTATGCATCTACAGAACTGGCTCCCTTGACTGCACTCCTTGAGGCACATTTACGGCGCAGGCCATAGTGCACAGTTTTTGGGTAGTAGTTCCAGGAACCCCCCGAAAAACTATGAACTATGAACCACTAAGAAGACTCCTCCTAGATGTCAGTTTTACTTATGTTTGCTTGAGTTATATAGCTTGGACTTGGAGTAGACACGAATCTCCTCATCCACAACAGCCAGCTCCTTGTCAATTTCTGACTTACGATTTCGCACCCACAGACTCTGTGAGGTGATGGGCATATGATTTAGCTCACTTATGGAACACTCATAGCCCTTCTGTGCGCTGTTCAGTTTGTTCCGTGAGCAGGCACTCCGAATCATTTGCATCGGCAAGCTCTTTGGCAGCGACCTTTTTGCTATATGTGCGAGGTGATAGCAGATCCTCGCCTTCGCTATCCATCATGGATGCACCATCAAAACTGCATCTGATAGAGCAAACAACATGGTACAATCATCGACAGATATCTATTGCTACTCTACTTACTTTTTTAGGGTTCATCGCTTATATCCGCCGTTTGTGTGGCACTGCTTGTCGAGCTGCGCTGTGTGCCACAAGAATTGCAGCAGACCGACTCAGGCTGTGCTGCATCCTCCGAGGGCTCATAGTACTGGACTGGACTGCGTTTTTTGCAGCGGCCAATACATTGGGCAGACTCTGCCACGCCCACACCCAATTGGTTATGCGAACACGAATTCAAACGGTTGCGTGTCAGACGACTGCTTTCACGGGTGTTCTGTCTAGACACCGATGCCGGTTGGGCTCTGGCTGCTTTCTGGATGCTTTGCCCTTGCCTCGTAATCCACGTGTTGCACGTGTTTGACAATTGTCGAAGTGTTTTGTATGGCACAAACATCTTGGCACTGTGGAACTGTGGGCAACCAGCCCCACATCCCACCTAAATATGGTGGAAAATGAGACTAAAGAGCAAAGGACACTGTGGCAGGCAACTAAAGCCACTTTCCCCCCAGAATTGGGTGGTGTGCCAGACCATACCAAAGCCAAGCCTCAAGACCTGCAAAAGGCTGCAGGTCGATTCGACACCCTCTCTTACTTACTCTAATAAATAAATAAAATTGTCCAAGTCAGTTAATAAATAAATACATAACATAGTGCACATAGTGGAAATGACAATTCGCTCGTCCATGGGTCATCAGTTCTTAGGAATAGCAAATTGAAATTATTAAATGTAGTAGCTCCAAGGGACCAGCGATAATAAAAGCCATTTTTTAGCTGTCTTCTATCAGATCGAGAAGAAAGTATAAGATAGTATAAGAGTGAATCTGCGCTTATGGATTCTTGGTTATTCTCTGAAGAACGTACATTAAAAAGCGATTCCAGCATTTTGAATTAAAAATATTGGGAACCGTTGGCCAGCTGGAATTGCCTTATGTACATATACATATTTTTCAAATTTCTAGAATGCAAAGGAAACAAGCTGCACGTATAGAGGTATCTATAGAGGTATCTGATATACATATTTTAAAGTTGTTCCAAATCCATTTGTAAGACCTTCAGCCAGCTATTTTTTCCGCTACATGTATCCCTCTGTCTTTATTCTTACACCAACACCAGCCACTCTAACTTGTTCTCACCCGGCAGAGGGTGCACACTGCACGGAGCGCAGCGTGTAGACAAAGATATAGTGGAGAAAGGTAATGCTCTTGAGGAGACGGAGCACCACAGAAAACGGGGACAGATTAATTCAAGCTTAATGGCATATTTATATAGCTTGCAGCAGTCCGATGGCTGTTGTTGAACTGTTGATCATTAAATGAATTGTTGGTCAAATGAAACTGCTAAATCCCTGACATTCCCTCCCTAATTCCCTCACAGGGAAATATGTACAATAAGAACACATTTTGATTTATAATTTTTTTTACATTTTTATTATTTTTTTTGTATGGTTAAGTTGCGTGTTTTTTTTTTTTGTTTTTTTGCATGGCTCCTGGCAATTACAACATTTAGTAAGCTTCTGCATTAATCTGCAATTCAATTGAGTTTTGTTTTTTTCTTATTTAACAAACATTTCATTTTTTTTGTAGAGATATTTTTGTTGTGTAAGTATTTTCTGAAGATCGTGTGTAGATCGTGTGTAGTAGATCTGTTTTCAGAACTCAGCTCAAAAGGAGTCGTGGCATTGCACGGAGTTTACTTTATGGGGGTGTTTTTTTGTTTGTTAATTTTTACTATCAAAAGTTTTGTCGCGGGGAAGCCTACCCTGCCCTGCCCTGCCCTGACCAAATGACCTGTATGCCACAAAGGTCCATACAGTAGTGTACAGGGCAGGACAGACAGATTAGGCTGAATCCCGGCAAGTCCGAGATTTTGGGGCCGTGACAGTAGTTGGGATTTAGTTTCGGTTAGTTACAGCACGGCACAAAAACACTTAGAAACGCCTCTGCTTCAAATAATGTATGTAAATATATATATACTATATATATAGTATATTATATATATATATTTATTTTGTGGTTTTATGGTTTTTGGTTTTTTCATCGCTTGTCTTTTCAGTTTGCTCTTCAGCTTTGCTATGGTAAATATATAGTATAGTACATCAATACATTCAGTTCAAACAGTTATTTTTTTTGACTCGATAAGACTCGATAGACAGTTAAAATACAGCTATGTATAGTATGTTTCCCATTGTATTGATATCGGTTGCTATTTTGTATCTTGTATAGAAGTTTAATCACACATAAAACACCGAAAAAAAAACAAACAACACACGCCAACAACTGTTGCCTTTGTATAACTATTACATATTGTATGTATGTATGTTTGTATGTATGTTTGTATATCTGGTTAATCTGAGTGGACTGTGCGTCGTCTGGTCTCATTCACAATGCCATTTCGTATATGGGCTGGCTCTATTTCCATAAAATCGTGATTTTTTTTGTTTTGGGTTGGAAATGGAACCTTTTGCTTCGTTCGAAAAGATCCATTCCTAGACATTTTGCTATCGACCGTCCTTCTTGAAGTCCGTCTGTGGTTAAGTCGTTTTCATTTTGAAGATCGATCTTTTTTTTGCAAAAAAAAAATTGATATCTACCCCGCTAACTATGTTTCGTGTTACATCTGTATCTGCGTCAAAGATCAATCTACCCCGCTTACTATAGTATGTTTCGTGTTCCATCTGTATCTTCGTCAAAGGTCAATCTACGCCCCGCTAACTCTGTTCTGAGTCCCGCTGTTCCGTAACCATGTTCGGTGTTCCGTCTGTATCTGTGTCAAAGGTCAATCTACCCCGCTAACTATGTTCCGTGTTTTGTCTGTTCCGTATTCCGTCTGTATCTCTGTCAAAGGTCAATCTACCCCACTAACTATGTTCCGAGTTCCGTCTGTATCTCCGTCAAAGGTCAATCTACCCCGCTAAGTATGTTCCGAGTTCCGTCTGTTCCGTAACTATGTTCCGTGTTTTGACTGTATCTCTGTCAAAGGTCAATCTACCCCGCTAACTGTGTTCCGTGTTTTGTCTGTATCTCCGTCAAAGGTCAATCTTCGTTTGCTCGAATCTGAATATGTTCATCTTCAATGTTCGTCCGTTCCGTCACAAATAACTGGCTCTTTGTGTGTGCTGCTTTAGTATTATATAATTCCAACAATGCATTGGAACAACATACATGTATTGAAACACTCACATGCCAAAATTCGTTCTATTTTCTGTGTGTCGGTGTTACCCCATCCCGTGCGTTCGTTTCTGTCCTTTAAGGATCAAAGTTCTATTCTACTGTTCTGACTATTTGTTGTTTGGTTGTTATTATATACTATCACACATACACATACATATGAAACTATTTTGTATATAGTAGTTATGGTTATTTTGTAACTCTGATTTTGTTTGATTATAACTCTTTGATTCACATTGAAAGCGTTGAAATTTGTGAGTGTTCTCTTTGCTGTTTGTTTTCGGTCTCTTATTTAGTGTTTCGTGTGTGTGTGTGTGTGTGTGTTTTCGCTTAGGATATTACAAGAGTTTTTCTTCTTCTTCGTTTTTCGCCCAGTTTTCCAGTGTTACCAGGCTGCATTTTTTCACTGGTACGAATAGTAAGTAGTAGTACAAGTAGTTGTGTAGATATTGAATTTTGATATATGCGACTTTGAACATTTATGTGAAACCCTTTCGGAAATGCTGTCGTTTACATTTAGTTTTTATCTTTGTTTAGAATTTGCTTTGCTTTACCGACTTGGCCAAAAAAAAAAACTGTACATAGTACATATGTATAGTACATATGTTATTATGTATTGCCAAGTTGTTGTTTTTGTTAATTGAAGTTGTTATTTTTGTTGTTGTTGTTGTATTTATGTACTTAGTTAAATGTATGGACTGCAGTGACGATCTGATGATGCGTCTCTCGCTAGTAAGGGGGGCGCGGGGGTGTTCAATAGTCAATAGTTTCTCTCCAATTGGAATCCTCAAGTGGACTGACTGACTGGCTGCTTGGAGTGCTGCGGGTTGCAACAGGAATCTTTCCTTAAGCAGGTTCTTTCCCTTCTTTTGGCCACCAAAATCCATAAAATACATTGAGCGTACAATATTTAAAGAGCGACACTGATACATACATACATGCTACATACATGTAGGTATGTTTTTTTTTTGAGAATCTTATCTATGGTTAGCCGTTTTATATTCGGATTTTTCTATATATATTTACTCTGTATTATTTTTTGTTTTAATTGTCCTTTGATGCTCTTGTGAAGATCCTGTTTTAAAGGATGCTCTTCTTTGTGTGTTTTAGGGGTTTTGAGTGTTCTTATTATCGAGTTATATGTATGTGTATATTGTTTGTGGGTTCTTACAGAGTTCTTCTTACGGGTTTGTTAGCTATCTCTTATAGATGTACGTATTTTGTATTTGGGCTGAGGGTTACTTAGTATTTGTGTGTGTTTGAGACTATTCTATAAGACAATTATGTATCTAAGAGCCTTATTAAAAGGTTTTTGGGGGTTTCTTTTTTGAATTTCGTTTTCGTTTTTAGATTGGTTTGTTTTGGTACATTCTAGCGCTCTTGCGTGATATTACCGGGTTCATTATTCAAAGATGTACAGTATTATTCCGGTTGGATTAGTGGATGTAGTTCCCAGTCCGGTTGCGACTTTAGGATGTAATTTTGTCCGATTTTTAATGAGGCTATAGCAGGGCGTAGCCATATGTGTATGGGAAGGGTGGTGTTTTTGGGTGTGTGTCCTATGCTAAAAACTGTATTGCTATTGATAGACAGACAACATTTAATACGGCTTACTGCTAAATGATGCATGGTTGCAACAACGATTCTAACCTAAAAGGGGACATCTGTATCTCTTTGAAGCACATTGATCGATCGTTTGCAAGCCCAGAATGTCTCAGAATGTAAATTTTGTTTTGAGATTCCAAAAGCTGATACTTTGAGCTGTTAGCAAAGATCAATCAAGCAAAGATGTTCGATACAGCATCAGAATGTCCCAAAATGTCCATTGATTCTCTCCACATTTAGCGAACATCAATAAAGCAAAAGAAGATTATAATATTCTTAAGTACGCCTCAGGTCTTGCGATCTCATGGGCAACAACGTTGTAGACATTATGCAACTTTGTGGATATAATGTACAATAGCATACAAGGATGCATCATCCACACTTAATACTTCAAAAATCCTATACACTTACAGGCTTTCTTGACACCTACATATGTAAATATCTTCGACAACACAATGCTCAGTGCTAGTGCAAGAAGCTAGTTTCGATGATATAGTAGTAGCTTTGGAAGGTGTCAAGGTAAGCGAGATACCTTTCATTTTCCGCTTTCAGAAAATTCGAATTCGTTTGTTGTTAATCGAGAATCATGTGAAATGATTCACGATCCCCAATTGTTTAATTGTTAGACAAATTACAACATTTATAAGATTTTAGCCCATGCCTGCCCTTCCCTTATTTTCCCTTCTTGTCAACTGGCTACGCCCCTGGTGCGTGTGTGTGTGTATCCCTTAGGGGGAAATTCTACAAATATTTGTGTAACTCATTTCAGCAAGAGTGTTTCATTTCAGTGTTTCATTTAAGTGTCTTATTTCAGTGTTTCATTTAAGTATTTTATTTCAGTGTTTTATTTCACTGTTTCATTTTAGTGTTTTATTTAAGTGTTTATTTTTTCACTGTTTCATTTCAGTGTTCCATTTAAGTGTTTCAGGGTTCTATTGACTCTCAGCTATAGTATAAGAGTTTTTGTTTTGTTTTTTGGTGAGTATTCTTATTGGTAATATTTGTTTTTCTTAAGTGTTCTTTTGGGGTTTTAGAATTTTCTTCAGCGGATCCCAATGTGTGTGTCTGTGTGTGTTATATTTACTAGTAAGATCTGTCTTTTTTGGGGTCTATCTATCCTTTAACCGTTTGTATTCGATTTGAAGCATGTGGTTTTTGGTTTGGTTTTAGGTTGTAAGTTTTAGGTTTTAGGTTTTAGGTTTTAAGTTTTAGGTTTTAGGTTTTAGATAAGTCAGCACTATATACTGGCACATATACATACACATAGATATATGTATTTATGTAATTGTTGTTATGCTTAGGCTTATGCGGGTAGTGGAATGCGGTTTCTGGTGTCTGGTACTCGTAATACCAGCGAATGTTTTTATAATAACTTAACAGCTGACTTGAGACTTATCGTTTCACTCCATAAATTGTCTTGGTATGTACATATGTATGTGTTTTAGTTATGTATATATTGGTTAAGTATAAATTACTTTGTATATATATATATATATATATGTACTATATCTATTGTATATTTTAGATATATAGGGTGGATGCTATGTACTGGACTTACGCTCGATGGCATATGTACAGCACAGGGCATGCCAGATTCTTAGGGTACTATTGTATTTCTCATCGTCAAAATGCAAACCGGCAGAGCATCGTGAGTAGCAACCTACCTTTTAGAATGTTTTAACAAAAAAGAAAAAACTAACAAAAAAACAACCTTATGCACTTCCATTCTGAATCGTTTGTTTCATCTGGTTATACATAGTACTACATATATATAATATATAGTTAATCCTATTAGGGGGTTTTTCAGCCCTTCTATCATCTGCCTTACATCCTTAGTTTTCTATGGTTTAACATTTAAATTCACTTTTGATTATTATAATTTTGTTTAAGGATTTGGGGGGAGTTAAAGGGGGCTCATGGGGATTTACATATAGGAGCATTAGGGATAGTTGGGGTATGTTTTTCTGCTTACATTTTTCAATAATAATATTGATACAAAAAAAAATTGTTTTTTATTCTCTGATTTGGTTACATTTTTGGTTAAATTTTCTTTAAGTTTTTTTAAGTCTTTGTTTTACATCAGTAAGCGTTTCTTTTTTTTTCTTTTTCTTTTTCTTTTTCTATGCCGATTCGCAGCGAAAGCTCTTAATTTTCGTCTGCGTATCGGGTTTTTTAATTTTTATTATTTTTTTTTTTGTTTTTGTTTCGATTGTGGACCTCAAAAGTCGAATGCCACCATGTGTGTGTGGGGGTGGGGGGGACTCTTAACTTAAACTAGAGTATAGTACCAGCCTAGGACATACATATATATTTTGGGGGGGGACGTGGGAGTGGGAGTGGGAGTAGGAGGTGAGTAGGGGTAATACTTTTCGAAAAATTTCCTATCTGTTCAATCGATCAATCAATCCTTTCTCATCAATCCTTGGGGGTTCTTACAGTCAGAGGGCCTCAAGTCATTTGCGGGGTGAATGTAAGAGTTAACAATGTCAGTTTCGATTTGGATGGTTTTGGGCGCTTTTAGCGGTGGGTTAGACGCACGCACACACACACACACAGTCTCACAAAGGTTCGCACACACACAGATGCAAACACAGAGGCACACACACACACACAAACACAGACACACACACACACAGATGCATACTCGCATTCGCTTCGCTTCGATATTTTAATGGCGGCGACCACTTCCACTGCTGCCACTGGCACAGCCACCATCACCGCTGCTCCCGCTGGCCCCATCGGCCGCCCACCGCTTGCGACGGGCCTCCTTGGCCGCCTGCATTTGCGCTGCCACCCGGCTGGTGCTCGGCCCCATATCGAAGCTGGCATAGAGCTCCACCTCCTCGTCGGTGGCGTCACGCTGCAGCGCCTGCTGTTGCTGCATATCGAGGGCGGCGGCCAGGGAGGCCATGGCATAGGCTCGTACATCGTTGGGTGGGTAGACTCCTGAGGCAGAGGGCGTGGCAATGGCACCGCCACAAGCACCAGCACCGGCGCCCGCATCCATGTTCGTTGTGGTTGTGGCTGCGATGGCGCCGAGCGGCTGCTGGTCCAAATCGAAGCTCACATTCTTACTATCTCATCCACCCCGGTGGACTTGCACAGTGGCCTCGGCGGACTCCTGCTGCCGCAGCTGCTGACGGTACGCATCCAGCTCGGGCATGCGATAGGTGCCCAGATTCACCTGCACCATGAGCGTCTCCATGATGCGCTCGTTCTTCATCGACTTGGAGGGCAGAACGACGGTGAGCAGCTCGCTGGGCGAGATGCGGCACAGATTGAGATCGCGCGTCAGCCGCTCCATGATGCACTCGAACTCGAACTGTGTGTCCTTGTTGGGATGGTTCTTCAGCTTGGCCACCTTGTGCTGGGCCCAGGCGAGCATCGCCTCGAATTTGCGTATCTCCGGCGTCTGCAGTTCCCGGCACATTATCATCTGCACCATCGACTCGGACAGATGGAGGAACTCGGGGCACTTGAACAGCGCGTGCGCCTTGCTCTCCACAAAGGACAGGATCATGTTGACCAGCTCGGAGGCGGATGTGTAGCGCCAGTAGTAGTTCTCCAGCGAGATGAGCATCGGGCAGACCACCTCGATGCGGAGGAACTGCTTGCAGTGGTGAAAGCATGCCTGCAGCAGCTCCGGCAGATCGTAGTGCTCTGCGGCACACAGTAGCCCTGCAAAAAATCGATTAATGATCGATTATCAGTGATGATCAGTTATCCTCAAGTTTGGGGAGGGAATTAACTCACCTGGTATGGATACACAGGTCAGGGGACATGTGCCCGTGTGCAGGTAGTCGAGGAGCACCCGGAATGTGTCCGGATCAAATTCGATGATATTGAACTCCGTCTGCGCGAGCTTGGCCCGGTCCACCTTTTGGGCGTCGGCGCAGACCGAAAGGCGTGGCACTGCCAGCTGGTTGTTGCCCGGCTTATCCTTATCCTTGTCCTTGCTGTCCCTATCTGCACTCGCCGGGAAATGGTGGATCAACGCGATTTATCGTTGGGGGGGTTGGGGAATTTTGATTGTTTCGGTATCGGTATTGGTATTGGTATCGTTATCGGTCCAAGAATCGATCGAAAATCAAATCATACAAAACAAATCGAACCGAATTCCATGGAGCGATTTATATTTGGAATTTTTGTTTGTTGTTGATTTTGGGAATTATTAAAAAAATAATAACGAAAATAAATAGTTTTCAAATCAGTTTTGAGGCGTGGGCATGGGCGAGGGCGAGAGTGGTGAGGCGTTTTGGCGAATCACGTGAGATGAGAGAGATGACAAAATTTTTGTTTGTTGTTTAATTTGAATTCAATTAAGTTGTTTTTTTGGTTTTGAATGAAGTTAAATTGGTTTTAGTTAAATTAATAAATGAACAAAAAAGATATATACACAGAGCAAAGAGAGCAAAAAGAAGTTGAACGATATCCAATTGTCAAATTTTTGATTACAAAAGCAAGTCCCATGTGCAAACAGTTACGGTTAAAAAATAAATAATTAGTGCAGATTTACGTAGGTGGAAAATTAAAAAAAAAGTAGATTTAAATATTTACGAAGAAGTTAAGAAGTAGAGAGAATAAATAAAGCAATAAATGTTAGAATTAAGTAGAATAAATAAAGTAAAAAATTGTGAGAATTAAGTAGAATAAATAAAGCAAAAAATGTGAGATTTGAGAAGAATAAATAAAGTAAAAGATGTGAGAATTAAGAAGAAATAATAAAGTACAAAATGTGAGAATTAATTGGAAAAAAAAAGGGAAAAAAATGTGAGAATAAAGTAGAATAAATAAAGCAAAAAATTTGAGAATTAATTAGAATAAATAAAGCAAAAAAATGTGGACCAAAATAAGGTGTTGTGTGCGCAGAAAAAATTTCGAAATTTGTGCAGAAATTATATTCGAAACAGAATCGAGTGCGATATATTAAATCAAAGGAATTCGGAGATACAAAAATAATTATTATTGAATTAATTTCATGACGATTCATGAATGTATTATCAAATGGCAAATGGTTGATTATGTTTATGGGGAGTTACAGTTACAGTGGTGCACAAATGCAAGCCAAATGGCGTGGTGTGTGGAGAAGGGGATTAGCCAATTGAATACAGGGATGCATATCGATAATACAAAAATGTTCCAAGATATTTGATGCAGCGAAAACAAATTCAGCGCGCATTTTGTACAGTCAATAAAAAAACGAATATGGCGAGTACAGGACGTCCAGGAGTTCCATTTTGGGTGTGTATAGTATAGTATAGTATAGTATAGGTATGTGGCATATATACATATATATATATATGTATAGGTCGGTAAATATATATATTGGAATGATAGAGCGGTTCAGGAGAATTTTCAAGTGTGTGTGCGACGTGCGTATTTATCATGGGTATTATTATTATTATTATTTTTTTTTTGTGTGTGGTTCGGGGATGCAATTTTTCGAAGATCACAAAAGAATATTTTACAGAGTTTGAGTTATCGATTTAAGGGTATTCGACATTACGGACAACCAAGAACGGAGAACGAGGACGTAAGAGCGAGTGAGCGAGATACAGAGAGAGAGTGAGAGAGAGAGAGCGGAGTACAAGTAGGGAGAACGGAGAGAAAAGAAAAGAAAAAAAAAACACGCATCGATATTGTTGCATTGCATTGAATGAGAACCCTTACTCGAACAATCTGTCGACGATATCCACTTCTTCTTGTCATCCGGATTCAGCTGATTCGAGTTCTTATTCCGTATCGAGCGACCCCATCCAGCCGTAATGGTACCCAGGCGGGAGAAGGCCCGCTTCACCATCGGCGACGAGGGCACACTCTTGGGTCGTATCGAGTCCGAATCGGGCACCGTCAGATAGTTGTTGCTCTTCGGTTTTTGGTTCTGCGGCGACACGAGCGATGGTGCGGGGCGGGCAAAGATCTCCGCGACGGGTATCTGCGGCGAGCCGAAGCCCGTCTGGATGCCGTAGAGCATCTCCTGAGAAAACAGGCTTGCAATCAGTTCCGCAAAGGGAACAAATCGTAAGGATGCTCACCTGAAAGACGCGACTGCGCACGCCCAGTATGGCCCGGACACCAATGAAGCGTGCCTTCTGCTTGGACTGACCCACCAGGAAGACCACATCGAACAGGTGGGAGTTGCTCAGGCACGATGGCTCCTCGTTGAGGAAGACGCGCGTAAAGTCCTTGGCCAGCTGATCGTAGTCCTCGAACTGATCCCGCACCGAGTCCAGCAGCGGCGACGAGGGTCGCATGTGACCTATTCGATTGAGAGAGAGAGGGTGACAAAAACGACACGAATTAAATGTTAATCCTTGGCCATATGGGGGGAAGTTAGCCCTAAAGTCAAAGAGTTTTTTTTTCGGTTCTTTTCGGTTCTGCAAAGAAGTTGTATTGGGGCTCTGAAATCAGTTAGCTTGGTTAGTAAGGGTAGTTAGGTTAGTTAGGGTAGCTAGATTAGTAAGTTCGTTGGGTATTTGGTTAGTTGATTTAGTTGTTTTAGTTTGATATTGCTTCATATTCATGCGTCTCATGCGGTGCTCTCTAGGGAGGACACCCAAATATCTGCAAAGAATTTTTGGGTGTGTCGTGTGTGGTATATATATGGTATCCCCAGATTGAACATCCAGCCCCCCCCCGGCCCTGACCCGCTGCTTCATAACACAGTATTGTATCCTTGGCTTGCTACTTAGCAAGTTGGGGTGGGGGTTGGGGTTGGAGTTGGAGTTGGGGCAGGGGTTGCGTCGGTTCATCAATCATGCGGCAGCCGGCTGCTTCATGCTGCTTTGCTGTTGCTTCTTGTCTAAAAGCAGGATTATGACTCTAGTGCTAGAGCTATAGACGTTGGGGATGATACCCTTATGGGGCTATAGAGCTAGTGCTATAGACCTTGGGGATACCCTTTGCTAGTCTAACTCAAAAATCAGATCAAAGCATTCAGCGAACTTAGTTAAGCAACAAATATTTTTGTAGGCAATAATGTGGGATTAAATACGAGATAAGATATATAAAAAATTGTATACAATATGGTAGATAATACTGTGATAATATATGTAGATATGTATATAGGAGGCAATAGCTAGAATATTTTATAGAGTATAATAATATAATATATTATAGAATATATAATATAGTAATATGGTATACGTATATATATTATTGCATAAAAAAGGCTGGTTATATACTCGTATAATATAGTGATATGTATCATATTATATATACACATATTGCATATAATGGCTAACACATACTATATAGCTGGTTATAAGATATAGCACTAATATATCCCTAGAATGTTTCAAATTCGTTTGGTTTATAAATTTCGACAAAATTTTGTGGTTAGTTTTTTAGACAAAAAATCTATCCTAAAAGTGAAGCTACATTTAAGTTAAAATAAAATTAAAAAAAAAAATGTTCTATATACAAATTTGTACTTTTAAATATTGATTAAGTTATTCAGTTTATTTAAGCATTAAACATGGCTAGTTATAGTCTTGGTTATAAGAAATTCTCTATCGAATTTCTTTTTGATTTTTTTTTGGTATATATTTTATGAAGAACTTCTAAAGGAATATTAATGGTATTTAGCATATGAGTGATAAAAAAAATTTATTAAGCCAATTGTGTGTAGAGAGAGTATCAAAGCGTATCAAAAGATTATGAAAACGAAGGCACAGAAACATAGAGAGAAAGAGATACACTCGAATGAAGAGAATGAGAGGTGCTAGGCTGTTCGTTGTGTGTTTTTTATAATCTTTGATACTATGCCTATCCTAACCTATGCCTATCCTAACCTATCCTATCCTATCGTATCTTTTAGCCTTTAGGTTCTGGCATACCCTCTCTGTATTTGGGTGATACCCATTAAATGTTTGTGCAGAACAGGCATCTCTAATCCGATTGAATGTCGTGTCGCCTGGCATAAGTGTGGCGGCAACAGCTGCCATATGGAAATCTTATTATGAACTAGATAGCGCCACAGCCAGCGTCATCCCCTTGCCACCTACAGTTTCCTTTCACTATCAAGCGACCCACTCAATCCTAGCCCCGTGCCCCATGCCTCGCATAGCACTCGGAGGCCGAGTTCAAATGAGAGAGAACACATGTGTAGGGGCGAGGCGGCTTTTATTGCATTTTGATTGGAATTTATGTATGCCAGAAGGGCCTGTGGGGGGGTTGGGTCTGTGGTCTGTGGTTTAGGGGTCTCGGTGGTCTCGGGGGTCTCGGGGGTCTCGGGGGGCTGGATGCTGGCGGCGCCTGCAGGTGATTGCAAGTAATTGCAATCGAATAGAAATACTCTCGTATAATTGCAGCTGTACTGCGTACGTACTGAAGGATGCTGACAAGGATGCTGATTCCATTGCGTACTGCTCGTCCGTCTTCTAGTCCACTTGTGGGGGGTGGGGGAGGGGGAAACGGCGTCAAAAGAAATCCAATAACAAAGCGATAGAGATGTCCTGGCCCGGTACAATTGAGTTATGTTTTGGGTATAAAAGAGAGACACTCACACCCACACATGAGCACATACACATACTCGTACATATACTATTATTATACACTGCGAAAGAGAGCGGCTCTAAAAATGTGATTGATGAATTGAATATCGAAATCAGATCTGTGAAGCCCATCTGTGTGTGATCTGAAGTCAAAATTAAATTCTGCTGCTCTCCGCTTCTGGAATGAAGAATAGATTCAGATTTGGAACAGATTACCAGATTACAGGGTGTATTCCATTTCATTGTTTTTTGTTTTTGTTTTGTTTTGTCTGTCTATTCGGTTAATGTGGCTTTCGCTTTTGAGGCTTTCTTGATTAAGGGTTAAGGGTTGATTAGACCATCGTTGGCCTTTTTCGTCTACACAAAAAAATCCAAAACTCACAACGTTCACAACATTTTTTGAAAAAAGATCGCATTTTTGCTGCAAAAACAACAAAAAGTATCTTTCATGTTGGCAAAGCCTTCAACTTTCAACATATACTATATATAGTATGATGTATGCGTGTGTGTGTGTGTGGATGATACCATTCTTGATATATAATAAGCTTTATTTGTAGTTGCAATGCGTAGTATGATGACTGTACCATTCAAGCATGAGCTGATGCATGGATGCATGATGCATGATCAGCGAATACTATGTACATATGTATATGTATATGTATATGCCTTCATTCCAGCAACGATATTCTTACGATTAATCGTACAAAAGATATGTTTCCATAATGCCAAAGAAGAAATTCTTTCTGCGATTCAAATCATGTGATACTTTTGACTCTGAACATACCCATATCCAATTCATTTGAATCTCATAATCATACCCACATTATCCTATGTACCTATCGTTAAAGATTAAAGGTATTTCTCTCAGTGTGGTACGCAGACAGTCAGCAGAACTTGCCAGAGCCAGAGCTCCCTCCAGCTCCCTCCCTGCCAGATGTTATAGAATCAATAATTTGCATAATTTTAATATGCATAGTTGGGATGCCCAGCTGGCGGCTGGCATGCTGGGATGCGGATGTGTTCCGTGCCGTTTCCAGCGGGGATCACTTCCACAGCCCAGACACCTTGCTGGTGTTGGGGTGGGGCCTAACTGGTGTGGGATGGTTGGATGTGGTGGGTTGGTGGGTGGGTGGAGACTGGTGCTGTGTGTAGGCGCACGATTGTCTTGTCTGTGGCTGGGTGGGTGCTGGGAGGGTGAATATCAAGCATTGGTGCTGGTGTATAGTACATAAGTGTGTGTGAATGAATAAATCAAATTAGATTTGTGTTGTCTAATGCAACAAATAGCAACAAATAAATAACGTGAAATCTAAACAAATCACAACAACAACAACAACAACAACAACAACTACAAAACGAAAACGAAAAGAAAGAAAACAAACACACCAACAACAACAACAACAACAACAGCGACAACGAACAACAACAACAACGACATCGAACATGGAACAACGAACAACCCCGCCTTGGTGAGAGGAAATGTGTGGAAACAAAAGATTTTCTCGGGCTGATAAAATAATACAAACACGAACAATATTTCTTAGCCGGACAGCACAGCACAGTACAGTACAGTACACGACATAAGAATAAAACAAGCAAAGCACTAAAGCCTATAGACTAGAGGATTACCCTGCTAAGCTGGAATACGAGTATCTATAGTAAAAGCAACTCTGGGTGTTGGTATTTATCCGCTAAACAAAATTCTGTGAAGCATTAGTAGCTACTTAATATTGTGCTTTCTATATGTAGTAATTGTGCCAAAGCTAAGTTGAATGCCTTTGAAAATATTGTTGCCACAGCATTTTCCTTTCCAATATAACAAAAATTTAAGAAGAATTCCCAAAGAATTTCTTTGGATTAATAGATCATATTTACATATATAGTAGATCCAAAATAGAGTTCTATATATGGCCTTTTAATTGAATCTATATTTATTTACTTTTTGGATTTCTACATTCCAATATGTACCCGAATACCATATACCCAACAAACTCCAAAAGTACGAGGTACAATGGGTATGGGGTATGGGGTATAGCTGATGGGTAGAGTGGAGTGGCGCGGCATGGATTGGAGTGGGTGGATAAGGGACAAGCAGATTGTCTATGCCAAGGAGGAAAGCCCTGTGCAGACGTGGGGCGGGGGAGAGACAGTGGGAGAGCCAGTGAGTATTGTCAGACATGAGGCCGAAACGCTTCGAGCGCAGCCTGCACGCTTCCGTCGAATACAAACACATCCGGATGTGTTAATGGCGGAAGCGGAAGTGTCAGTGTGTCCCTCGCTTGGATGTCTATCTGTATGTGTGTGTGTGAGTGTGTGTATGTGTGCGTATGGGTGGTGGTGGAATGATGGAACCAAAAGCAAGACAAAACGATTAATCAAACATACTCGCATTCGCAGCGGAAAACTGTGTCACCACGGACCGAACCAGATGCAAATGCCTTTTGGGGGGTGTCTATCTCTCCTTCTGTGTCCTCTTTTTTGGGGTTCCTAGTAATGCTGTGCCATTTGTTCTTGCGATTCGTATATAAATCTTTTTAAAGTCTGTCCCCAAAAAAATCTCAACTCTTTGATTCTGTTGCCTTGGGAGAGTGTTTAAAGAGGGAGCAAAGCAAAGAATAGACTTTGGGAAAAGGGTAAGAAATAAAGCAGCTAAGCTACAGACAATATGCAGAGCTTTAGTTGGTAGGTTAGTTGGTTGGTTAGTTAATTGGTAACCCCATAATGATCGATTGTAGATCCTTTAATCAGTATCTGATTGTCTCTCTAATGAGGCAAAAGACCCCATGGGTCCCACTACTGTCTGCGCGCAAATGGTAAACGGGCTCAAAGGGAATACGGAAACGGAAGTGACCAAGAGCGAGCATATTTAAATATTACGATTTCATTCAAAGGCAAAGAAAAGCAAGCTTGATGGCATGCTTGAAGAGCTTGGGGCAATGATACATGGCGGTGATCGTGGGTGGCTTTGCGGTGTCGGGACGGTGGTTGGTGAAACACATACTATGCCTCACACAGAGGTGCAACATGGCGCAACACGATGTGTGTGTGAGTGACGACGTTGAGTGTTGCAGATGCTGTTGTTGGTATAGTTGTTGTTGCAGTTGTTGGTGTAGCTGTTGGTGTAGCTGTTGTTGGTGTAGCTGTTGGTGTATATTTTGTTGTTGATTGTTGTTATTTGTTGTTGTTGTGTGTTGTTTGTGTGCATTTATGGCTGTGTGTGCCACTGTCTGCCCCCAGCCCTTTGAGGCGCCCGATTCCTCGGCCTTGCAATAGCAACAATTGGTGTAGGGTTGTTGTTGAAATTGTTGCAGTTGTTGTTGTTGTTGTTGTTGTTCATTATATGTATTGTTGTCTAATACGCGAGCATGCAACATTTTGAAATACTCATCCTCACCAATCGGTCGCCAGGAGCCGCGTCTATACGGCTTGGGTATCTGGCCAGTCTCCGCATGATTGGAGAGATTCATCACCAGATCCTCGAGCATCTGCGACCGTGTACGCTCCTGCATCCTAGCGAACTTGGGCGCCGAGTAGGAGGCCCGCTCACCGTTCACGATCTTCGTCAGCAGCCACTCCCTGCAGTAACGAAGTAACGAAGAATGCGCAAATGAGCGGAGCGGTAAGGGATAGGTTAGCTCTGAACACTGGGACAGTCAGCGCGGCTGGCACACTCACCGGAACATGGGACCCTTCTCGAAGACGGACTGCTCCCAGAGATACGGCTTGTAGGCGCCCACCTCATCACGCGTCACCACGGAGACCTCATAGCGTGTCGGCTTGTGCTTGATGCGGGCCGAGACACGCACCTATGGATAAACGGATTGGATTGGATTGGATTGGATATGGAGGATGTGGATGGAATGTATGGATCATGTTTGCTCCCACTTACCAATATAAATGTGTGCAGAAAGTGACTCTTGATGCAGGCCGGACTGAAGCGTGTATTGTCCGCCTCGAGGAACACCACGCAGACAATGTCATTGCCGATGTGGCGCTTACGCTGCAACTTCTGTGGATCGTGCTTCTCGTACGGCAGCAGCGTGGATACATGGAACATGATCTCAATATTACGCCAGTGCGTATAAACAGAAAAGAGACCTAGGGAATACAAGGAGGGAGAGTATGAGATATATGTATGTGTGTATTAAGACTAAGTTTAGAGGGTACAGTAGGGGATCACTCGATCACTGTCACACATGAGCACATTTGTAGCACATTTATTTTGGTGTATCTGTTGAATGGAGGATCGGCGAAATATGACTAAGAATACATGTATAATGCCCATGCAATTTCCAGCCATGTTTCATCGATCCACATTCAAATGTTTGTCACAATTTCTGTACAACAATTCACAACACTAGAACAGGATTAGGTTGATTTGTGACACCCACATAGAGTGAAGCTGGTACATAAGGGATAACCAACAATTGCTAAAGCTGGGCAATTTATTGTAATGCGTTTTAGTTAGGAACGCTTACCAGTTAGATCATGGACCGTATCAAGACCTCCTTTGTATTTGTCAAAGCCACGTAGACGCACTCGATCGCCGAGCAGTGTGAGGAACTCATCGAAGAGCGGTGAATTTTCATTATTGTCCAGAATTTGCTCTTCCGTGTATTGTTCCTCTTTGACAAATATGACGCCAACTTTAAGTTCAGATTTAATGAAAACCTAAAAGGCAGCGAAAGATATTTGAAATATATACTATGCAGAGGGTTATAAGCTGTAATACCTGATCTAACTTAAGTAGCTCCTCTGGAGTGTCTGGTAGTTGTCCCAATGTTAGTGGTGGATTCAAATTAACTTCTTTACCCAACGATCTCACCACTTCCTCGCGATTATAGCTATAACGTCGAATAGTTAAGGAAGGTGTATAACTAGGGGGACTTGTAACCTACCGATCGGCAAACACACAGGAAGCTGGAATCAAGCCGTGGACCGTGTAGGAGCCAGCACGCACCAGAATGCGGAACTGATCGCGTCCATTGAGCGTCTCCTGTTTGATGGAGAGTATGACAGGGCCGAGATCCTCGTCGCTGGTAAAGTAATTCCAGTGCTCAGTGCCGTAGAAATACTTCTCGTATGTCTCCTGTTCCACGGAGATGAGCTCGAAGGCGCCCTGCTGATCCCACTGCTCCTCAATGGTTGTCTTCTTGCGGGGACTATGAAGGTAAGGCAAAGAAAAAGAATTAGTTTGGTATAGATTGTGTTGCCCCCAGAGTTCCTCTTCCCACCCACCTAGGTGTGGCTTCAGAATCCTCATCGTCCTCGTATAGATCGCTGCATTCACGCTCCAAGTACGCATCGCTGGCACTGCCCGCCCTTATGTCCTCGTGCTCCGAGTCGCTCTCATCCCAAATGGTGTGCTGTGTGGGCATGGTGATCTTCTGGCGCGAGCACTCGATCCAGTAGCCGGGCGTGGGCATCAGATTGTGGGGATATTCCTCGCAGAATTCATCTGGAATGGGGGAAACGTGTACAGCTGATTAACCCAAAGGCTCTTAAATAGTTGATGGGTTCATTGGTTGATGGATTGATGGCAAGCCCTTGCTGCGGTGATTATCGCCCTGATTAAGTTGCATTCAATAAGCCGCCCCCGTTTCCATTCATTGGAAAACTTTTCCACCCGGGCACTTTCACCGCTTCGAAAGTTTCGCACAACTTTTTAGCCGACTTTTACTTTTGTGGCTTTTACATGGTCGGAAGGGAATGGAGCTCAGAGCAGAGGGGAGCAGCACGAAGGGGAGCCTCAATTCCTTTGGCTCTAAACAAAATAATTTAGTTCAATTCAATTAAAATGCAAATACCGTGAACGCTGGTCGTCTGTCATGGCAGTAGAGGATCGGGTGGGCTGGGAAAAACTTAGCTGCTACGCTGATTGAGTTGGAAATTCGATGCGTTGCGTGGCGGTGCGGTGTGGTGCGGCGCGTGAGTCAATAATGTGCCACAACTCTGCCACGACTTGGGGCTCGTCCACAAAATGATGGGCATGACGATGATGTTGTGGTGGATGTTGGTGGGGGGCTGTGTGTGTGTCTGGCCGTAAAATGTTTTTGCCCTCTTTCAGGGGAAAATACGCAACTATGATCTAATTAAGGAGCGCTCCCTGACTGCTCGCCGTTTTTGCCGCTACCCATCACATGTGCCACATTTTATGCCGCAAGTTTTACCCGACAGCTGGTGCTACTCCCGCTCCCGCTACTGCTCCAGCTACTGCTCCTGCTACTGCTACTGCTCCTGCTCCTGTTTCCGCTGCATGTATTTCGGGTCTCCCAGCCCAGACACTGACATTCGGGCCATAAAAGGCTGCCTGCGCGGGTCTGTCCCGTGGGCGGGGGACCCATCCTGCTTTTGGCCCATGTTCTGGCCCCTGTTTTGGCCCCTGTTCTGGCCTCTGTTTTGGCTTCTGTTCTAGCCAATTCAAATTTGAATAACTCGCAGCGTGCGCGCCGCTAAGTAGGCTATGAAATTGCTTGCTCGCGCTGCGGTCGTGCTCAGACTTACATACCCTGCCGCCTGCCGCCACACACACACACACACACACACACACACACAAATGGGGCAGCCAGTTTGCCACAAGCTGCGGCTAAACTTTGTTCAAATACTTGGTTTTAAATTTCAACACTTAGATCAACTACAATTACAGTTCAAAGCGCCCCGCCCCTGCCCTGATCTGTCGAGGAATCACTATAAATGTGATTCTGATGGGAGCGCATATGAGAGGACAATAGATGGCAGGAGCAGTACAGGCACTTAAGAGCCATTTTTCCCGTAAGGGTATAGAAAAGTCGTGGTACTGGCAGCCCAATGTTTCTGTGATTCTCTCTGGATTCGGTCAGAGTCTGGTGCGGTGCGTGCGAATTGCGTGCGTAGCGCCTCCGGATGTGCAATATATTTGATTTTTTAAGGCCTGTTAGGCCGCTTTCTCGCATCCTCGCATCCCATGGCAACCCCCCTCCCCCCATCTATTTGGTTCATTTGGATTTACGCCATTCGCCATTTTCCTTTATCCAATTTGGGGGCCAGAGTCACATTTCTTGTGCTGCCTCCCACGTACCGACAGCCGGCTATCTGCCTATCCGCCTCCCACCTACCTCCTGCCACATGTATGGGGCACAATAAATAACCCATAGTCCGCTACATTTTTCATTCGCCCGCCTAGGCAGTGCCTTTTTATCCAGTTGCCACACTCACGTTACGGCTGATGGGGCAGCTTCATCTCTCGTTGCAGCTGCTGCTGCAGCATGCAACACTAGCAGGCAAATTGATGGGCATCGTTTGTTGTCCGCGCTGCAAAGCTACGAGTATTTCATCTTCATGGTTATAATGGCAGTTTGCCAAGGCAACCGAAGGCCAGAAACAGGCATTGGAAGAGGCAAAGGATAAGTCATTGGAACAGGCATGGGACCAGATATAGGAACTGGTATAGGACGAGGCATAGTAACAGGCGCAGGACTAGGCATAGGAACAGACATAGGACGAGGCACAGGAAGAGGCATGGGATCAGGCATAGGACGAGGCACAGGACGAGGCACAGGACGAGGCACAGGACGAGGCATGTGATCAGGCATAGGACGAGGCACAGGACGAGGCACACGACCAGGCATAGGATCAGGCATAGGACGAGGCACAGGACGAGGCACAGGACGAGGCACAGGACCAGGCACAGGACTAGGCACAGCACCAGGCATAGGACGAGGCACAGGATCAGGCATAGGACCAGGCACAGACCCAGGCAGAGGACCACTCTCAGACTGGCAGGTCGAGAGGTGGCCATTGAGATGGGCAATCAAATGGTTGGAGCCTGGCTAACCTGGTACTCGTCAAAATGCCCAATTTATAGTGAATTCTGCTGCTATTACTAAGAAAGATGCTGCACGTCCAAGAACAAAATGAAATGCAAGTGGATAAACAGAGAAAAACGAAGAAAATCTATACAGATAGAGAGGAGAGCTCTGCTGGATTGCTGGAATATATATAGACGAGAGTGGCTATCAAAATGAAGACACTAACTGCAGCTGGAAGTAGATAGCGACAGGGAGATGGGAGTTCAGGAAAGGACAGCTTTTCCTTGGGCTGCCAAATGAACATCTAGTAGGTACAGAGCTCCTGACAGCTCTCGCAACATTCTGACAGTACAAAAAATTCACCCAAAATTGTTTGCCGCCCCCCCTTAAACACACACGCCCACACACGTACACCCACACGTCCAATCAGCTGATCAATTCAGCAGACAAATACCCAAATGATGATGACACACATGGAGCAACCATCGACGTTCGTGTCGATGCGATCGATACGTAAAGCGGCGAGTGAGGCCAAAACTGTGTCCGAATCGGAGGAGGATCAGTTCTATGGCTGGCAGCTGCTCTTCTACTCCATACGCCGGAGCATACGCAAGAAGGCGGACCTGCTGCTGGCCCTGGCCCACTTTCTGGTGACCAAGCAGTACCATCTGCGCAGCGTGGATCCGGAGCGGGGGCAGGCCATCCGGATGAGTGCGGGCAGCCGACTGATGCTGCAGGATCCCGGCAGAAGAGGCGGCAGCGAGCTAATGCCGGAGCACTGGAATCGCGACGCGCCCAACTATCGGCTGCACTATGTCGATGAGCTGGATCGCCAGTATGTGCTGTTGGCCCGGTTGACGCACCAGGATCTGGTGATCAATCTGCAGAACTGGAGCAGCAAGCGGATGTCCATCACCTGCCTGCAGCCGGAGCATCTGGTGCAGTGCATCCACAGACCAGCGCTGGGCGAGTGCATACCCACCGCCCAGCAGGTCATGCATCATTTGCGGGTGCATCTCGTCAATCCGGTGGTGCGAGGCACCAGAAGGAGTTCACCGCAGCTGGGAGACAAGACCAGTGGCATCTCCACGGGTAGTTTGGGACAGTGATACGGGGAGAGAGTTTTTGGGGGGGGAAAATATGCATACAAATAAATCGAATACTGCAATTTTGCAATATATATTAGAGCGGCTCTATCTGTAGCTTTAAAGAGAGTAGCAGGTAAACCCCCTCCCCTCCCTCAACCCTATAGCACTTTCCTATGATTGCCCCATGGCTGTCTCTGCTCTGGGATGTGTGTGTGTGTGTGTGGCATGCCAGAGGCAGCGAATCGAATCGAAATGTTGCAATTCGCATTCATTTTTGTTCAGAACGTGCCACACATTTGTGGCAGAAGGGGCAGCTCTGTGTGTGAGACAGAGAGCGAGCGAGCGAGTGGAGTGCAAACATTTAATGGGCAATATTTTGTTGGCATTATTTGTTGGCGTTATGCGGCAGCAATCTCTTCACAGATTGCCAATCAAATCAATCAAATTTGGACCTTGAAATGGCGGAATGTAAATTTACAATTTTTTTTTTATCGCGGCTTAAGTGGCTGCAGAACCTTTTTTTTCTTGTTTTTTTTCAGTTTTTTTTCTTTTTCTTTTTTTTGTCTTTTTCCCTTAATCCATTTTACGTTTATTATGCAATGCAAAAGGCTAATCGGGTTCTGGTCTGGTTATGCGTGTCATTCGGTCAGTCGGCCACTGCCATTCCATCCAATCATCCACTCATCCGTTCTGCTGTTCATCCACTCCCAACATTCATCCACATCCATCCATCCATCCATCCATTCGCTTGGCGGTCCATTCATTTGTTAACGCATTCAGCCCGGCCACAAGGATTTCCGCTTACACAACGCACCAGGCCAGGATATGGCCATGGCTCTGCTGTTGAATCTGTCTTTGGTTCTGCCTCTGCCTCTGGTACGGGTTGTGGCCATGGCACTGGTTTGACAGTTGCCACCAACAACGACAACGACAACGACAACGACACCGACACCCCTGCGTTGACTCTGCCTCTGCCTGTGCCTCTGCCTCTGACTGTGGACAACAATGCACTTTGAGGCACATGACGGTGCGGGATTTGTTGCGACATTTAAATGGCATTAAGCCGCCAACAGCCAACAGCCAACAGCCAACAGCCAACCGCCAACCGCCAGCTGGCATAAACCATCAAGGACCACAGGGGCCGGCCATGGCATCTGCCCCTACATATACGTGGCTTGTGGCCTGTGCCCTGCTCAGATTTTCTACCAACTCATCTGGTTTGCTTTTTAATGTTTTTGATGCGCCCATGGAAATCCATTAGCATGGCAGTCAGACCTCCTACCCCTGCCCCTACTCCAACCCAACATTCTGCCACACGGCTCCCTAGCGGCGATGACAAATCCTTCAAGGATCACGCAACATTGCATTAGCATAAAGTGCCCCGGCCACAATGGCCCGACATTTGGCAAATGACTCCCCCCAGTCCCCCTCCCCACCCAGCATAATGGATCAACCTAGAGGGGGGATAGATCAACCGAGTGGCAGATAAACGTATGTGGGAGTAAAAAGAAAAAATTTAAATATGAATAAAAAAAGTGAATCCCAGTTGCACTTTAGACAGCAAATCCATTCAACGTTTTATATGTACACTTTAAGCTATTCAAAATTCTATTGAATTGAGATGAGTATCTGTTCGACTTGAATGAGAGAGAGAGGGAGAGCCTTCCTGATTGATATGAATGAATGACCAAAAACAATAATTATCATTACGCGAATGCTCGTTAGTATCTACTAATTGATGGAGCTGCCACAAAACCATCTACCAGCTAGCATCTAACATCCATCGCCAATCGACTAATGAATGAGTCCTGATATTTCTACTTTATGAAAGGACTCTCGGGAGAGTACAGCTGTAATGGCAATGGCCATCTGCCATCTGCCTGACAGCCAGCCAGCCCTTCGTGCCTCGTGCCCAGCTCAGTCCAGCCCAGTACAATCCAGCCCTTAGCCAGCCCATAGCCAGCCCATAGCCAGCCCATACCCTGCCCCGTGTCAAGCAGCAGATACTCGCACTTGACATATTTTTTTTTTTTTTTTTATCTTGCCATTTGAATTTGTTGCGCATCGTTTTTCGCCCTGGAGTTGGGGGGGCATGGCATGGCTCAGATTTTAACGCATTTCCCTTTTGGGGTGTGCTGTTGCTGTTTGCTTTGTATTAACCTGCCCCAGCCCCAGCTTCAGTCTCAGTCCCAGTCCCAGCTACAGTCCTGCCTAAATGGAGGATACTTTGGGTGTCATTAATGATGTCAATGGCGACAATAAGGCCGGCGAGTCGGCATGGAATGAGAGGCCAGGCCAAGGGTCAAGCATGTCAAGAGGGCGCCCGCGGGCCACTTGTAACTTTATACCCTGGATAGGCCCCCTCCCCATTCCAATCAGCTTTCAAGTTTTTCCCAGTTTTCGCAGTTTGTTTCGATTTGTTTGGCTTGTCTATTGGTTTATTTGCATTCTCCATCGATTGCTTATTAATTGTTGCCAGGCGAATGGGGCGAATGGGAATGGGGAAATTGGTTGTGCGGGGCGGAGTGGGTGTGGGGGTATTGGCTGGTAAGTGGAAATTGCTTTTTACTTTTTCACTTTTGTACTTTTTCACTTTACAGTACTATGATTTCATCTGCAGCCCACTGGAGTGAGAGAGAGAGAGAGAGTGGGAGAGAGAGGGGGAGTCCTGCCGGTTGGCTGCCATTTGCAGGAAAATTTTGTTCTTCTTTTCTGTTATCAATGCTGGACGGAGGGGCACAAAAGGCAAGGCCAAGTCGAATAACAAAAGATATAGAAAAGAGAGAAAGAGAGAGAGAGAGAGGGAGAGTCGAAGAGTGGGGGAGCTTAGGAGTGGGAGAAAATAAACACGAGTACAATCGGTGAAAGGGAAAGAACAAAAGTTTAAGTAAAAGCAAACCAATTCCCGCTCAAATGCAAAAGAAATCAAACGACAAATGGACAGAGACAGAAATGGGAGGGAAAACAAATCAAGCGAGCAAAAGTGAGGAATTCTAACCTCAGCACAACGAACAACAAATGCTCTTAATGGGGCATAGTTGTAGGTATTCACGTACACAAAAAACCCAACAAAAAAACCGAATAATTCGAACAGAAAGCAACTTCGTATCAGTACAAATGTGAACGATACAAAATTAACAGATTTTAATTAATAATTTAAACATTTCGCGAACATTAAAATCCATCTAATGGCATCGATTTTGTTTGTGGTTTAATATCGTTGTATATGGAACCGGGGCTATGGAACCAAAACATAAATTGCGCATGCAAATATTGAACGCACTTTTATGTCGTTTCCAATGGTCCTTGGTCCCTTTGAATTATACCACAGGAGTTTTTTTTGTTTACTATAGGCAAATGCATAAAGGCACACATACATATATCTATTGCTGTTGCTGTACTGCTCTTGATCGGCTTTTAACCATCCACTGAATATATGCACATTCAATGCCATGGCAACCAAAATAATGCGCAAACAAATATTATATGTGATTTTTATTTTGAAATCGACAAATGATGCTCACATTTTGTACGAGTATGGGGAAAAACAGCATTCAATTACCACAATAGTGGAGTGAATGTGAATGGTTTGTGTTCACACAACGATATCAATGGAAGTGCAATGAAAAGATATCAATGCAAATGCAAACCATGCAAATGGTAGGTCAGAGTTTACCGACATTAAAAGAGCAATCGGTGTACTATGTACACAAAATGGAATCATTATGAAATGGTAAATACTATTCGAAGCTTATTTTGCACCACGGGATTTTCACCAATTCAAATGAAACTTTGGCTTTCTGTCGGTTATTTGAAAACGCTGAAAATAGGACAATATTTCCATGGGTACAAAAAAAAAATTAAAATTTTACTTTGATTTTGTTTATTTGTATATGACTAATGCTATAAAGTAATAGTGGCCTATAATTAATGCAGCAGTCACAATCAATTTAATCCATTTGACATTTGATTTTTCAGCTTTTGGTGTACAGAATGTTGCAGCTCAGTAGCTGCAGAGTCACTAGTCGAATCGAAGAAGTTAGCCTGACTGACTGGTGGAATGTTCTTATGCCCTAACCGATGACTGGCAACGTGACAGTTTTGATATGTGTCAGTGGGTACAGTTTCTATCCGTGTGGTTGGGTGGGTGTCCCTGCTGGGTGTATGTCCCGGGTGGTGGGTGTATCGGCTGGGTTGGTGTACCCGTGCAGCGAGTGTTTCGAGTGTTCGAAGGGAGTGTGTGTCAGTGTTTCCAGTGTGTGCGAGTGTCCGAAGGAGTGAGTGTTTCGTTTGTGCGTCAACGAGTGAGTATATGTGTGAGTGTGTGTCACGATGATCGGTTCATGCTGCGCTCTGCTACATTTGGCTGCCACTTCACTGCCACTTTTCCCTGTTGCCTTCACTTTCACTTTTTGCCTTTTCACTTGCATTTGCATTTTGCACTTGCACTTCCGCTGGCGTTAGCGTTAGCGTTAACGTTGATGCTGATGCTGACTCTGACGTTTCCGTTTCCGCTTCCGCTTACGTTTCCGATTTCCAAATCGGATTTGGGATTACGAATTTCACTGCTTCGTCGATGCTTGTGGATACGCCCCACACTCACTGTAAGAAGTAACACCAAGCTGCTACCAACAAAAAAGCTTTGGCCTTTACAATTTACAGCGAGCGATGGAGTCCAGGGGGGAATGGAGCCTACGGTCTCTGACATGCTGAGACACGAGGCGTATGCGTAATAATTTTGCATGAATGTAGGGCTGGCTGTGTGTGTGTGTAGGTGTGTGTGTGTGGTATGGTGGTGGTGTGGGGTGGGGGATACACTATAATTCTGTTGTTTGCCCGCTCTCTGACCTCTTGAAGTCAAAAGAAAAACAAATTTTAAAACGATTAAAATCTCTGTCCGCCGCTGCCGCCCCCAAAAATGAACCCTAAGAAAAACCTGAAGCGTAAGCACAAAATTTCCTTATTAATAATTTAGTAAAAAACACAAAAAATACACACAGAGAAAAAAAAAAACAGAAAACAAAAAGTACAAAATGAAAGAAAGCAAAAAAGATGGGCATTAAAATTCATTAAAGCGCAAATATCAAATAACAGAAAGCGGATAAGATAATAAAGAAGGCAGGAAAAAGGCAGGAATTTCCAACCCACACCCCACCCGAAAAGTTGACTCGCTTTTTATGCCGCTCTACACTTTTCGGACGGGTCGCGTGCCGTTCGTTTCTCCGTCCGACAAGGGGTTACCTGCCAAGTGAGATGGCTGCGATAAGGCAGCCTCCTGCTTGGGGCAACAGCAGCAGACCCCCCAAATATGGGCCAGCCAAATGGCCAGATTCTGTTGGCCTACCCCCCTCCCCGAAGGTCCGTCATGCATTTGCATAAAAGTCAACTAATTTTTTGCGGGGCCCCCCCAACCTGTTTGCGTTTAATCAAAAATGAAGACCAGAAATTCTGTGAAAACTACGGCCCGCCCCAATGTTTGATGTGTCAGCAGCACGGGCATAGCTTGTGGCAGCCACTGAGGGGAACAATTAAGAGGTCGGGGGTCGGGGGTCGTCGGTTGCCTGATGTAAATTATAATTGATCACAGAACGTTTACTCAGGCCACAAAATAGACAAAAAGGCCAAAAAAGAGAGTCTTGGACTTTGTGGTGTTGTGTGTGGGAGGAGAGGTGGAAGGCAGGTTATAATTTTGATATACGATATGGAAAATAAATATAGTCAAAATAGTGGAAAGTGCATGCAGTGTCAAGGATCTCAGATACAATGTATAGTACATATATACAAATGGTTAGTACGTCGCTTTTTTAGTTGTAGGTTGCAGTTTGTTTGTATAGATTTTATTTAAGTAAATTAAGCATTGACTCAATGCGGATGAGCATATGATAATGGGTGTGAAACTGAGGACCATGGAAGTGCTATTATATAATAAAATGCGCTTCATATATATGTATATATATATATATATATATAGTAGTACATCACCCAGAAGCATATTCACATTTGCACAGAAACACTTGAAGTTTTAGGGTTTTACGTTTTTGTTGGTTTTTAGTTTAATATTTTACTTTTTTTGGGCATAGAACTTTTAGTTGTGGGTAGAACTTTTTTTGTGGTTGGAACTTTTGTTGTAAATAGATCTTTTGTTATAATAGTAGAACACACTTTAAAACACTTGAACACACTTGAAACTTTGATAAATTGAGTCAGGTATTGGATATACTAAACGCGCACAACACTGCACTGCCAATTTTTGGAACCACACGTCAATTTGTTTTGTTTGGAAAAACTCTTCAAAATGATCAAAGAAAAAAAATACTTTGCACTCAGCCAGAAACAGAATGCCATAGAAATAGAATGCCATTTGCATTATATAAAATGAAATAGTATATAATAATTATAAATAATAATTATTGAATTATTGTGCCACAGAGTGATAATCAAAATGGGCACTAAAAATATGCCAAAAGAACAGACAGATTTGCTTACCATTACAATGGGCGAAGCCCCTAGCCAAAATCATAAATATTCAAAACATATTTAGAGTGAATGGATTGGAGAGTGGCGAAAAATCAAGCCGTAAGTTGAATACTCTTCTGTCGCTCTCTCCCTCTAACTTGTAAATAGAGTTTGACAGAAATATCAAATCGGGATATTAACCAATTAGGGGATGGGATTATGACCAAGGGAGCATCACAAACAGGCACACACACACACATTCACACACACACACAGTCACACACACAGACTCTCTCTCTCTCTCAAGTGTTGGTGGGATACCGAGCGGTGTGCGGAGAAAATTGGAAATTCATGTTGACAAGTGGCTGTGGCGCGGTGGCATTGCTGCCAGCGTTTCTCGTATACGTGATGAAAATTTCAATTCTTTGAATTAAGCCCGCACACACAATGAATGAATGAATGAATCGCGTCGACGTACAGGATACCCTGCAGCAGGAACTAAGGCGCTCTGGGCAATGGCAGCTCCAGACAGTGTTAGAGGGTCCCATATGCCCTGGTTGCTGCTGCTGTGCTGGTGGGGGTGGTGGTGGGGTGTGGTGCCGCGAGTCATGCCTTTTGCACACAAAGCTCCACAGGATTATTGAAATATTTTCCTCGCTTTTCTCTTGGCTCAGCAATAAGGGTTTATTGCCTTTAAAGTGCTGCCATTTCGGTGCGTTCGCTTCGATGTTGACATTGCCATTTTATGCCGACGACTTGAAAATATACACTCGGCTAGCACTCGGCCAGCACTCGAGCAAAGTGGCATACAACACGAATACTCGTACACACTCGATGGCGCCAATGGGTCGAACCCTCATCATGGTCAGCAGTGGTGGGAAGTAGTAGGAACAGTAGTAGGAACCCTCCTTCCCTGCCACAGCAGCTGTTGCAAGCCCAACCTCAATGCACTTTTCGTTAATCAAGTTGCAAATTGGCCAATAAGCCGCAATGAGTCGACAGGACACGTTCTCAAAAAGCCATTTGTGAGCAATTTTGTGGCTGGCCAGAGTCCAAAATGCAAATGCAGGCCAGAGTCCATAGTCCACATTGTACACCCTAAACCCTAAAGAGAGTCAGTCCCCTTCCCTCAGGCAAGTGGCATAACGAGATGCCACAGTGCAACATGAGCAACATTGACTGCTGGAGTAGGAGGAGGCACATTAGCTAAATTATAGACTGATTTGTGCCTTGGCTTGGTTTAAATATGTTTTCTGCAATTGCAGTCGTCTGTCTTTAGTTTTCAATCCATATGCAAGACTGACTGGAGTAGCAGTCTATCGATCCGAGTCTACATTCACCCTCGTCAGACGAGGGCATATGCGACGTGGAATATCGCGATTCCAATACCAGGCGTGAAGGTATTACAATTTTCGATCCAAAGCGATCTCCGCGAACTCCACCAGAAAATCCCTTTGAAATGGAGAAGCGCCCTTTAAAGCAGTCCATGAACAGCGATCAGCAGCCTATGGAAACTATCGTGGGAGGTCATTGAAAGTGCGATAAGACGACTAGGCTGGGGTCGCCTAGTGTGTGAAACGCCCAAGTGCACCAAGGTTGGATGTCAGAAGCTTGAATATCCGGTACCAGGCGCAAGGGAGCAGCACTCCTTGTCTATGGACAAACCTCAGGAACGACAGAAGTCTATGGTTGCTGCTCAGCAAGGGGACAAAAGCAGCAAAGTTGGTGCTTCCAAATTCGAATGTCCGGGACCCAGCGACATTGGACATTATCTACGGGACTCTATGGGACGCGCTATCGGCAAGACTATAAGCAAAAATACCCTTGATGAGCCGCCCAAGTGCCCCGCAAAGACCGAGAGTGGATTTTGGAAAATTAATGCTGTCATTAATGGGGATTTGGAGACGAAAGGGATGATTAGTCGTCGCCACTTTGGATGTTTGTCGTGTTTTGACGCATCCTGCAACAGCAACCCAAATGCGCCCACAGACCTCAAAGCAACTTCACGTGACGTACCAGCTCGATCCACATTTAGTGACGGATCCAACTATGGCATTCCAAGCCCCATGCCCCGTGAAGCAGCCTCTGATGGCCCAACTACCAGTAAGAATACAGGCACTGGGAACCCAGAAGACCTGCTCCAAGAACTGCGCGACAGTGGGAGAGGATCACCTGAACCTGGATAAGGAGTTCGTGCGCTACAATAAGTTTCTCATTAAAACCAAAGAACGTAGACTTGAACAAATAATGCGGATGGGGAATGCCACTGCCGGACGACGTTTTCTTTTGCAGAGCATGAGAAAGGATCTGGTTGCGCTTTTAAGAAATAATATATATAAATACATATGTATATAATATATGCAGTACTTAAACTTGTTTTCTTTTAGCATTTCACTTTCCCCTTTAACGCACAGTGGTTGAAATGATTGAACTGACAGGAAAACAGACATTTTTTGAGGTATCCCTTTGGAATATTTCAAGGATTTATCTGTGAGGATTTTTATATTATACCCGTACTCGAACAGTAAAAGGATATATTGTATTTGAGGTAAAAGTAGATGTGTGTAACGCAGAGAAGGAATCGTTTCCGACCCCATAAAGTATATTCTTGATCAGCATCAATAGCCGATTTTATGTCTGTCTGTCCGTCCGTTTTGTTTGTCGACCAAACTAGACTATAAAAGCTAGAGCAACCAAAGTGTGTTTCCAGACTCATCTGTTATCACATGTAATGTCACAAAGTAGTGCCGCGGTAACGGCAAATCAACATGTTCCTTCTCGTTTTTAATTTTAGTTCAACAAAGTCGTTCAGCTATCAGCTTTTGCGTTCAGCTTTAACTTAAGGTTGTGAAGTATATTTTTTGCTGCTTTTTTGGTCATTTTACACCACTGTGCAGCGTGCAGATCGAGAGACAGCGTTGAGTGAAACATTCGAGTAAATCTTTGGAAAAAAGAATCATTCAAGGCAGCATTCAAATAAATTTAGCTTGAAATTTTCAGCTTTTGCAAATGACACAAAACTGAGACAGTTTTCTTTTGGTTTTACTTTTTGTTGTTTTGGGAACTTGGCAAAGAGCTAAAGCGTATATATGTATGTATGTATGTTTGGGGTTAAAGTTGGAATTGGAGCAGGGTAAACCACGTGGGCCGACTGCGTGTTTTGTGTACTTTTGATGTTGAGATTCGTGTCATCGCAGGTGGAATTCAGAATGGTTGTCTCTGACAATCGGGAGTGGGATCTGCCTTCCCTCTTACACCCTACCCCTTACCACACACCTACAAGTATGTGCGAGACGGGGATAATGTCAATGGGTTGTCGTCTGGCACGGCACGTCTTCGGCCTTCCCACCTTCCACGTTCCACCTTCTGCCCTGGGGCATCATAATCACTTTGCAACCTAATGCCAACACATATTCCATACGCATCCTTGCTGCGCGGCTCCAGCTTCGGCCTGGTGAAAGGTTTTTGTCAATTTGCTTCTCAGTACCGCTTCTTGAGGAGTAGGCGTGGCTATTGTCGGTTTGTGTGTGTTGAAAACTTTTGTGAGGCAGTGGCAGTGGCAGAGGCAGCTGTCGCGGTTTTTTCCTTTGCCCTGTCTGGCAAATGAAGTGCTAAATTATGCTAAATGTGCGACAAAATGTGATTTGAGAGCAGATCAGGTGGCCCTTGGCCCCATGGACCTAGATCTCTTTCTGGCTCTCTATCTGTATCTCCTTCTCTCTCTGTATCTTTTTGTATCTCTAAAAGTCAGTCAAAAAGGGTTTCTTTTGCTTGAAAAGCTGGCACTGCATTCGCGTCATCATTGAAAGGACATGTCACCCCTCGTCTTGGCTTATACTTTATATATCCTTGTCGAGAACAGACCTGCCTTCGCCTGCGTCTTCGCATGAAAACAAATTACATTCGAGCGAGTAAGCTCGCTGGCTGTAGGGGTAGGGGTGTGTCGGGTGAAGTCTTCTGAATGAATTTTGCGTGCGTCATTGCTTCAATTACAGCAACAGCAACACACAAATACACACACACAAATAAACAAACACAACACTGAACGGAAACGGAAAAATACTCTCGTATCAGCAGCAATGAGCAACAGATTTTTTTGTGATTTCTTCAGCAGCAATTCCCAGTCCCAGTCCCAGTCTCAGTCCCAGTGCCATTCCCCAATCCCATGGCCATTGCCATTTGAGGGTTTATTTTCCTCCGATGATATGCGAATTATGAATGGCATGGGAGTGCCCCAAGTGTATGCAGAGGAGTCCAAACTGAGGACTTAGTACCCAGGATCCAGTACCCATTACCAGTGAGGCGCTGCAATCGGAAATTGAAAGCTTCCGTCGCGAATGAGCAGCAGGATTGAAGCAACCACCAACTTTCCCCTAACATATAAAGATGTCTCTATATATAGTACATATACACATTACATACATACATATATAATCGCAGCTATATAAAGGGAAAGTGAAATTAAAGATGTACCAAAAATCGTATTTCTTTTTGCTTTGAGCGTACACGTCTAGAAAAGCAGCAGCCAAATAGCAACGGGAAACAAAAATCTGTTTAAATCTGTTCAAGAATAAAATTTATATATCATAAGGCAACCCTTTAAATTCAGTTAAATATTTGGTTATATAAATAAATATATGCCACAAAAAATATTAAAAAATAAGAGATACAAAATGAATATGCCTAAAGCAAACGAATGAAAGTTCCAGTAAAAATATTCACCACTCATGTGAAGGTGAATGCCAATGTGAATGTCAATGTAAATACATACATATGAATGCTAATGAAACTCTCCCACGGAATGAACAATTACCGATGGAAATCGATGGATATTTACTATATACATACGAGTATGTGTGTATTTTGCATACTCAAAAGTCGAATGCCGAAGGCCAAAGCGGGAAATACTCGCAAATACTCGTGTATCTATTATACCTTGAATTTCACTCATTGAATGCATATAGTGCATATGTGCTATAGGTACACATATATGGAGGGAAAAACACCAGTAACTCCAAGTAAATCCATTCCCCATCGATCCAAAGCCATTGCATATTTAATTTATAGAAACAAAATTATATACTCACTATATTTTTACTGAGTTATGGCTGAATTGAATGAAATTTACGGGTCGATTTGTATTGAGGGGAAATGATTTATCATTAGGCACTTTTCGGGCACTCTCCTCCCCCACCACACTGCCTACTCTTTGCACATTTCAACGCACCCATTATGGCGATTCGGCTGAGTGTATGTATGTGTGTGTGTGTGTTTGTGTGTTTACTATTTCCACTTACCACTACTACACCCTTATATAGTATAGTACGATTCCTACCCGGGACTAAGTGAATGAAAACGAAACTTTAATTGAAACGAACGTTTTTGGTGTGCGTTTTTGGGTTAAGTGATTGATTATGTCTTGTTTGTCAGACACGGAGCTATGCGATACATACACACATACACACACATACGTACATATATCCGGATATACTATACAAATGTACGCGGCACAAGCAAGGAAATGCTCGCTGTTATCCATACGCGGTACTTGCAGCGAAATGGGGTATATAATTTTGGTAGAGAATGTGTGCAACAGGCAGGATGGGGACTACCCTTATAAAGTCACAGAACGGAACTTAAAGGTTTCCTTAGGCATGAGAATTTAACTAGAATGTGATCTAATTTATCTCTTAATTTATTGAATATTATATCCAATATATTACATACATTTTCTTTGACTTTTCAACTAGTTCTTTTGGTTGAGAAGTATCTTTTGGTCGTAATGCCGTTTTGTCGCGCACCTTCCCTGTTCTTATTGTTATTTTGTTTCTGGGCGTGGCGGCCCACACACATACGTAAGAAATTGGAAAAGGCAACGTGACAGACTGACAGACACTGCAGGATTCCCCTGCCTGTGTATATATATATATGTATGTGTGTAGGTGGGACAGTGGGGTTGTGCGTGGGGTGCTACGTGGCTGATACTCACAAGCAAGGGGTGGCCGCAGCACTTTGACAATGCCACAGTCAGCGGCTACAATTCATTCAGAAATACACAAAAAAAAAAAAAATAAATAAACCGAAATCGGTCGGCCACAATAAAAGCGAACCGCGCGCGAAATCGAATCAATAATTTAATGCAGGTGCCTGCCTCCGGGTGTGCCTGCTCCCCCCTTACCATACATAAGCCTGCGGGACAGAGCCCCGGTCTGTGGGCAACTGCTTTTGTCATTCTGTCATACTGTCGTTTTGGCCATTGCCACGTCGACACACTGACTCGGAATCGGAATCGGACTCGGACTCTGACTCGAACTCTGTCTCTGTCTCTGACGTATATAATAATGTCTCAGCCAACTCAGCCATAGACTTGGCTTGTTTGCCGCTTGTTAGGGTCCCAAGTAGGAGGCGGAGTAGCAGGATTAGCAGAAGGAGCAGGAGGAGCATGTGCGGGCCACTTTTCTCGATATGTAGGTACATGTGTGTGTATTTTTGTATTGAGGGTGGCTTAATCTGAATGAAAACTTTTGCCAATAGGCGCAGTTGAAGACGGGACTAGCCAAAGAAATATTATGCGCGTATATGTCTCGCTCACATGGGGATAATGTAAATGAGATTCCTGAGAAAGATACATGTACATGTTGCTACTATGTATTTAGGTACCTAAGTACATATATGGAAGATTATTTTGTATAACTTGGAATATAGCAAAAGAATGGAGTAAGCTAAGTTTAGTTCTAGAATTAACGTGAGGGAACGCTGTGAGTATCTGCAGTTGCCGCGACTTTACGTTTATATCCGTACTCAGTCAGGAATTTGGAATGAGAAAGCTTGGAATATAGCAAAAAGAATGGAGTAAGCTAAGTTTAGTTCTAGAATTAACGTGAGGGAACGCTGTGAGTATCTGCAGTTGCCGCGACTTTACGTTTTTATCCGTACTCAGACAGGAATTTGGAATGAGAAAGCTTGGAATATAGCGAAAAGAATGAAGTCAGCTAAGCTTAGTTCTAGCATTAACGAGAGGGAACGCTGTGAGTCGCTGCAGTGGGCGGGACTCCACCCTTATACATTTACTCAGTCAGGAATTTGGAATGAGAAAGCTTGGAATATAGCAAAAAGAATGAAGTCGGCTAAGCTTAGCTCTAGCATTAACGAGAGGGAACGCTGTGAGTCGCTGCAGTGGGCGGGACTCTACCCTTATACCTTTACTCAGTCAGGAATTTGGAATGAGAAAGCTTTGAATATAGCGAAAAGAATGAAGTCAGCTAAGCTTAGTTCTAGCATTAACGAGAGGGAACGCTGTGAGTCGCTGCAGTGGGCGGGACTCCACCCTTATACATTTACTCAGTCTGGAATTTTGAATGAGAAAGCTTGGAATATAGCGAAAAGAATGAAGTCAGCTAAGCTTAGTTCTAGCATTAACGAGAGGGAACGCTGTGAGTCGCTGCAGTGAGCGGGACTCTACTTTTATCCCTGACTGGATTTGGAATGCACAATTTTTAAATATTTTATCTCTGTACATTTGTAAGCGTATACAAATAAAGTCTTAAAATATTCACCAAAATTCAACAGGTTATATCTGGAATGCACAGTTCAATCATTTCTGTTGAAAAAAACCATTATAATTAGAATCTTGCAATGACTTGATGTCCCTAGATTGTAATGGAACTTGTATTTACATGTGTTAACACACAGAAAACCAATTGAAGAGATAAGCTCAGCTCTGGACTGAATTTTCCATTTTGCAAATTGTATTCATTATCTTATCTTCTTATCTATCTTTCCCTTTCTCTATTTGTCTCTCTTGGAATCTACACGTATCTGGCATCTAACTGGATGTCAATGGACGCGGTACGTAAAAGAGGCGACAGGCATAGGGCGACTGACAATGCTGAAGTTCACTTGGAGCAGAGAGCTTCGCTCCGGATGCCTATTGGATGGGATCCAGAATGGTGTACAAGCTTCTGCGTGCCTGGCGGATGCCCCTGATCTGTGTGGTAGGGACGATGGTACTCCTTCTGTTCATCCACCAGCTGCTGGCAGTGCTGCCCCGCCCAAACGCCAGATCGTCGTCGGTCAACCGCAAGTCCCCGGCCCTGCCCACGCAGGAGAAGCCATCGAGGCAGAGTGCTGCGGCACCCGGAATACCTAGAGCCGAAATCGATCCCCCTGCTTTGGTGGCGGGGGTGCCTGAGAACAGCAGTCCACTGGATCTAGAGGCTTTGCTGAAGCAGAACGCGAAGCAGCACTGGGCCCACGGGTCGCGGCGGCGGCTCCAGTGTGCGCCCTATCCCCGCTACGAGGATTTGGTCTTCAAGAATCCCGACTATCAGTGGGTGACAGACGGCAGCCTGAGCTACTTCCTGTACAACGCCTACTATGACTGCAGGCTCGCAGCGCCCGAAGTGATGGTGCTGGCCATGGTGACCACCATCACGGGCCCCCGTCCGGAGGCCTTCTGCCAGCTGTGGTACGCGGACAGCGGCCAGGCGGACCTGGTGCCCGTCACCGAAACCAAAGTGGGCTGGTACGACGAATGGGGCAATGTGCCGGGCATTGCCTACCCCACCATGCTCAGCTGTGTGGTGCCGGAGCCCGATATCCGAGTGCCCCAGCTGGTGTCTCTGGTCTTCGGCAATCGCTGTGCCCCGGCCCGGAACGCCCTTGTCGTGGTCAATGCCCAGGTGCAGGTGCCACGGAGGCCGCCGCAGCAGCCGGACTCCCAGCAGCGACTGCGTACCGGGGTGTGCGTTAAATTTATGAGCTTCCCGGATCGCGATATCTCCGAGCGGATGGTGGAGTGGCTGGAGCTGCTGCGTCTGCTGGGTGTCGAGCGGGTGGTGGCCTTCGATATCGGGAAGCTGACCGCCAACACATCGCGCACCCTCGCCCACTACACCGACGTGGATGGGCTGCTGCAGCTGCGGCCGCACCATCTGCTGGCGGAGATGCCGGGCGAGTGGGAGCTGCGGGCGCGCCTGACCGAAGTGCTCATGTACAACGACTGCCTGTATCGCAACATGTATGAGTTCGACTACCTGGGCGTGTTCGATGTGGACGAGGTCATCATGCCGCTGGGCGAACTGCTTAGTTACCCGCTGCTGCTGCAGCAGCTGCAGCGGTTCGACGCGAACTGCTCGGCGCGCACGAGCTTCTGCTTCCGGAACGTGTACTTCCCCAGGGAGCTGGCGCCGGATCCAGCGCTGCCGCAGCAGTTCTACATGCTGTCGCATGTGACGCGGGTGGCCGAGCATCTGGACGCCAATTCGGCCATTAAGTGCCTACACAATCCGTACTATGTGACCCTCACGCACAACCACTTCCCCCTGCACTGGCGCGAGTCGTGCGGGCCCCTGGATGTGCCCGTCCACATTGGCCAGATGCAGCACTATCGCCACGTAGACGATCTGGCAACGCTCAGCCATCCGACACCGGTGCGGGACGATAATATCCTGCGCTTCAGGCGACAACTCGTGCAGAATTCCCTCGACGTACATCGCCGGCTAGGCTGGACATAGGGCCCTGACTCTGACCCTGTCTCTGCACCTGTCCCTGTCTCTGTCCTTTGGAGGAGGCAGATCCGCATATTGATTATATTTTAATTGCTTTTTGTATATTTAAGAGGCTTAAATTTGTGGCCACGTGCTGCTGCTGCTGCTGCTGCTACTTCGCCCTGCTACGTGCCACGTTGGAGCTGCGCTGCCTGCGGCCAGAGCCGTGCCAGGCCTATGACACGGGCGGACAGAGTGACCGCCCACTCCTCCTGTATTGCGGCTGCTGCCACGTCAGCAGCACAATAATTGCTTATTGCCATTGTGTGACAAAAAGTTTTCTTAGCCATCGCATTGGGCATGTAAATGGGAGGGGGGAGAAAAGTCAGACGACAGAGGGTTATGGAAACCCCACTCGTCACTCGTCGCTCGTTACTCGCCACTTGGCATGGGAATCTTCAAGAGAAAAACCAGTGTTGGGGGGGCCCCATCAATCAGAGAATTGGCAAATGAAAAAATGTGTGTGTTCCAGTTTTCAATATCTCAACAAAAGCAGCCACAGAAATGCATCCAACGAACCCAAAATTTAATTTCCATTTGCAACGAGAGGCAGTGGCCCGACGGGGGGCTGGGACTGGGGCTGGGCGCAATGCGGAATTTCAAAATTTTCATTTTGACAGCAAAGAAATTGAAATTGCTTTGGGGCCCTCAAAAAGGTAGCTGCTACGAAACGGATACCCCAGTGTGCAGCCCCACAGTGTGCACCTTTGACAAATACTAGAAAAAAAAGAACCAAAAAATCTGGAATTTATGAAAGCTTGGGGCTGGGTTTTTGTTCTTGTTCTGATTCTGGAAAGCCATGGGGGGCAGGGAGTGCCAGGTTGTGCCTTTGATGGAAATTGAGTTGGTGTGATTGCACGCAGGGCAGGGCAGTGCTGCAACCGCCCACTTTTTCATTAGAGATGAGTGAAAACCCACAAAGATTAAAGTCCGAACGAAGAACTCTATGTTGCAGTTTTGATTGCTTTCCCATTTGAAAATATCGCCGGCATGTGTGAATGTGTGCTCGGAGAAGAATCATTCAGGCAGATGGTGCAGGCATCTATTTTGGTTTGATATCAAGCTCAAAGATACATTTAGTTGAGAGTATTTCCTGGTTGGGTTCTTTATTCTTTCCATTCTTTTGCTCAGTTTTCCCTACGCTTTTCCCTCACATCTTTAAAGAACTCTTCAGCCGCAGCAGGCATATCCTGCTCAGTATCCTTAAGCATGTCTGGGCATCTTTTGGTCAATCCCTTTTCCCTTGGCCGCTGCAGTTGCTTTTAAAGTTGTGTGTTGTTGCAATTTGAGTGGCATTTTCGGGCGAGTGGTGGTGGTGGTGGGGGTTGAAGCTTTTAACTTTGCAGCTAAGTGCCGCAAGGTGCAGGGGCAAGGACCTGCTTGCCCCTCAAGGTAACTTTTTCGTAAGACTTTGTGGCTTTTCTTTCTCTCCCCTCCCGAAGCCTGCTCCCTTAATTAAAAGTATTGCCAAGAGGAGCCGTGCAGCAAAGTTGAGCCGAAAGTTAAGCCAAAGTCCGAAATGTGCAAGTCATAAGAGAGACAGCGAGAGAGAGAGAGAGAGAGAAATCTGCACAACCTTTCAATCGATGTGAGCGTTTCTTTCCATTCCGTTCTTCGTCATGTGCATCCATCCCATTTCCGTATCCGCTTGCAGCTGCTCCTCCTCAATCTCCACTCCACTGGGGAGCAACTTTGCTTTTGTTTAATTAATTGTCTCTTGGCAGCAAACTGGCAAAAGGTGGGACGGGGCTGGCTGCCATGTATGTGTTTCGACACCACGCAACGCTGCCCAGAAATTGAAATCATTTTTCAACCAAAACAAATGACACAAAATGCGTGCCAGGACATATTAAAATATTAAAATTGGCAAACAAAAAGATGGCTAGCCAGCCCCTCGCGACACGGAATACTCGCCAAAATATTATATAATGGGAGAACGACGAGTGAGTGCGGTGAGTGTGCAGGGGGAAAGGGGACCCTCTGACAAATGAACGTTAAAAGTGCGCGACAATTTTTTGTTGCCTTCTTTTCATGGTGTGGTGGGAGGGGGGTTGCTTTTGAATTTATTATGGCACAAATGACAAGGAGGCAGGCGGCAGTGCAAAATGGCAAAGTGACAAATTGATGGCCGCTCCCCCCTCTGCCAGACGTGCCAGCCTTCATGACTGTCGTCTATTCTATGGGAAATATTCTCAAACAATTATCCAGCTAATAATGCATATTAAAATGTAAATGTCTGAGGCAGGTACAAGAGGCAGCAGCGGCAGTATTTTCATGATAAATTTATGACCAGGCCAGATGACAGAGAGCCGTGAATAAGGCATTGAAACGGCAAGAACGTGTGGGGAGGGGGGAGGTAGGTGGGCAATTAAGCCCTCAGATTATTGCCCTGGCATAGCGGAGCCCAAATTAATGTTTCAGCATTCTAGGAGCGAACCCAATAATGTTGTAGGAGTACAAAAGATGGCTCCATTTTTGTATATATTCTGCCATAAAATTAAAAAAAACTCTGACAGTTTTGTGCTTTCCAATGTATATATATAAGCATGTACATATAGGATATAGGTATACAAATATGTACTTATTATGTAAGTTTAATTGCAATTTAAGCTGCCAATTAAATGCATTCCACTTGACTACTAATTATCTTTTGTGTGCATGAAATATAATCTGTATTAATTCCATATTGATTTCAGCATTTCTTCTTTTTGATTATTTTTTTAACAAAATAAATATTGCATAAAAGAAAACTTGGCTGTGGATTTTTATTCGGAGTTCATTAAATGTGAAATTTGTGAATCATTTTGATGGCATCCATATACGGCATTAACCGGCAACCCATTATCCTTTTTTTTGGCATCTTGGATATCCTTGGAATTGTTTGCCTGGCATCCGCTAATGGCCCAACTTGGCAGCCATTTCGCAGCAGTCACGCGTCCATTTTTGTGGCAGGGGTTGGAGTTGGGGGTGATAATTCGCAGAGCAGCGAAGGGTAGTGGAGAGCAGCGAAGAGTAGCGACCCCTGAACTGACTTTTCAACTTGGACTTGGATTTGGACTTGGTTTTGGTGCTCCTTTGGACTTGGTTTTGGGTTCTGCTTTTGGACTTTTGTCTTGGTCTTGGGTCCAGCGTCTTTTTTGGGCCTTTTTATGGCCCTGTATATATTATTTCATAAATTTAATTGTCACGTACAAACACACACACACATGTACATACATATCTTGGCTCGCATTTATTTGGGAAGGGGGGGTGGCGGGAATGGGCGCCGTATAATACGTGTTTATAACTCGACTCGGCGCGATTCCCGGCCATAAACGTGTTCGTTCGGTGCTACGGCCTACGTGGCGTATGAGCGTTACTTCTGAGACGCTAAATGATTTATTTACTGTATTTATTTAATCTATTTTATGGCCCCCAAAGCCCGCAGAGAGCAACCTACATGGTAGGGCATTCTATCCAAATCTTTTGCAGCAACTTAAAGAGAGAATTTGTATCAAAGATATAGTGGATATCTGTGGATATGGTAAGCGAAGTTTGGTTGTTGCAGTGGACAATATCACAGAATGCATTTCATTGAAATGATGTTAAGGATGAGCAGCAGCCAGCAGGGATGTATGTATGTGTATTGATGACGTACTATACAGTCATCGCTCTCTTCTACTCATAGTAGAATAAATGTGCACTGTCGCTGCTAAGCAGCACTTGCACTTGAATGTGACACGCATCAAATCACTTTCCCCGAGTGCACTTAATGTCGCTTCGAATGGCTTTGGTTCTGGTTCTGGTTCTGGCTCTAGCTGTGGCTCCTTCTTCTGCTCCCATTAATACAGAATGAGCATGTGTGTGTGTCCTGGGATAAGCATGTGTGCGTGTGTCCTGGGTTAAGCATGGTTGTGAGCTGGTATAAGCATGTGTGTGTGTGTGCTGGTATAAGCGTGTGTGTGCCAAGTCAGCGCCTGTGGCCGCATTTGTGACGGGCTTTGCAGCAGTCAGTCTCTGACAGTCACTCAACTGAGTTTTGAGCGGCAAGTAAGACCCAATACGAGCCGTAGTAGTAGTAGTAGTGGAGCATATGGAAATCGCAGCTCATCGTCGGATGGCAGATGGAAGTCATATAACGAGTCTCAGCAATAAGCCTTTAAAAGTCAGTCAAGTGCAGTGATAGGATTTCAGCTGCTGCAATTTATGCATTAAATGAGTTCTTAGATCAGCTATCCATTTAAATGAGTTCTTGTGCCTCCAATCAAATGATTTCCTCAGCCATCCATTCAAATGGGATCTAGGGCCAATAATTTATTGTGTAATTAAATCAAATGAGTTCTTCAGCCCTCATTCAAATAATCAGAAGCAAGTGGATCATGTCCAAATTTGAAGGCCAGTCCAACAAATGTCGGAGAACTGCTGCTAGCTGCTATATAAATATAATTGTATACCAATTTTAAGTAATTTGATCAGCTCTTCTGCTGTTTAATTCTGATTTTCCCTTTGACCACAAGTGGCTGAGTAAATCAGTTTTGAGATTTATTTTGTACAGCACTCTAAGGGCCACTGAAAATGCTTCAATTAGTGAGGCACTCTCAGCTTTGCTGGCCGACTCACTCTCACATCAATTATGAAGGAGTAAGCCTTCGCTTGTTTATTATCGAGTTGGCCCAGTTAATTCCATTATTTTCGATGACCAGCAGCTTCACTTAGCGATAATCAATTTGACAACAAATATCGGACACACATATCCCACCCCACACACACACACATATCCCACTCACACATACATATCCCACCTTTATGCGCTGTCCGTTGTGTGGAATGTACGTGTATGTGAGGCACCCTGTCTGTTGTCTGCTGTCTCCGTTGTGGTTTGTTCCCTCCGCAGGAGAGGCCAGAGACAGAGGCCAAGCCCAGAGTCGTGTCGAGGCCTCCTTTTGCGTACATTTTGGTACAATGTAATTAAAATGGACGGCAAACGAATTGAGCGTTAAGCGCGGCCAACATGATGGCCAACAGGGGGTGGGTTGTGTGTTGGGTTGGTTTGGTTTGGATTCCGGGCATAACGCGTAAGTCGGGACCAAAAGTTTCGCAATAAAAATCCAGTTAATAAACTTTGCATTCCAGCACGGACTCACACACATACATATACAATAAGCAGTGGGTGGTCGTGGGTCGAGGGTTGGGTCACTGACTGACTGATAAATACTGTTAAGAAATGTTCTCTGTTCTGCGTTCATCATTTTATTTGAGTTTTGTTTTTTTTTTTTTTGGTGGATTTTAATTAAACCGTTTTGCGAATATGCGGATAACAAGGAAGGGGCAAAGGAAGCGACAGAAAAATGGAGACGGGCATCAAGTGAAATGAAAACCGAATTGAAAGTTTATGTCAGCGAAAAATGGCGGCTCTATCTGTGTGGCATGTCCTTTCCCCCACACACACGCTCCCCATCTCTCTCTCTCTCTTGGTCTATCTTTGTGTGTGCGCAACCCGAACGAACGTCAAATATGTTTGAAGAACTTTATTATGCAAAATGCCAAACATTCTCCAACTTGTAGACGTGGTTCTGTCCGGCCCCCACTTACCCCCTCGTTGTAGCACCGCATCTGTTCTGTTATGTCCTTCTGTCCTGTTTCTTATTCCTTACTTCGCACTCACTCTCCTTTATTCTTCTCTTTCTCCTTTTTTTGCCTAACTCTTTATGTGCGTGTATTTAACTGTGTGTGTGTGTGAGTGTCAGTGTGTTTGTTTGTGTGTGTGTCGATTGCTGTGCGCGCAAATCTCATTTGAATTATAATGATGACGCCGCCAGCTCGGATACGCACATACACACACACACACACACCAGACACATACACAGACATACCACACATGCACGCAATAAGAACAACAAAAACAAAAAATAAAACGAAGCAAAGTTAAAAAGAGTTCGGGCCATGTGGTCGCGTCAGAAGAGTACCCTAGAGAGACCAGAACAGAACCAGAGCACACCCTCGTAGTGTGACCATATATCTGTACAATCGTTAATCTGAAAGTCCAGAAACTGGCAGCATTAATCCTCACAATCTGTAACCAGTATTCGTGGCTCTTAAAAGTCAAACAAAAGCATTTAAATTTGAATTTTGTTTTTTTTTTTTGTTATCCAAATTTAGGCAAACTTTACATAAACCCTCCCAAAGCATCACTCCCCAAGAATCAAAATCATTTGCATTCAAAAGTAAAACCCAACCAATATACCTACACCATGAATGATATGTGTGCAGGGTATGCAACAGCGGCCTGGGCATGGGGCGCACGGAGCATGTGGCATGAACCAAGTGTTGCTCCATACCAGTGCCAGTACCAGTACCAGTGCCCGTGCCAGTACCCAGTCCCAGTGCCCGATTTGGCCATAATAAAATGTGCGCCTACATACCTGAACATGCCTGCGGCGGCAATGGAAATATTAATGTCGTTGAGCTCTTGCGTCGCGCCACCGCACAGCCCAGCGATTGGGGCTTGAAGCTACGCAGTTGCTGCATAAAATCGGAGCACTCCATTAGGGCCACGTCTGCGAAATGCAGGTCGCACAGTATCTGGTTCTGCATGGCAACAAAAAAAAAAGAAAGAAACGAGAGAGAGAAGCGTTAGATAAATGATTTATTTGTGAGTTCATTTATTTTTTGCCGCCTTTGCGGGCTTTAGCTTTGCCTGCGACGAGTATGTAATTTTAATTAAGCCACTTGCCACGTTGCCATACATGCAACATACTCGTACGTTCGCTCGTATGAGTAATTTGATATGCGCTGTGGCAGCAGCTTGCCGTCGTGCACCATTTGCCACATAATGAGTTCACTTTTATGGCATGCCCCCCCCCGTACAAAATGAGCAACTGCATTCATGATAAGATGAGAGTTTTGTTTTCGATGCGGAGAATGAGTTGGAATGGGTTTCGGCTGTGGTGTTGTATATGTACATACCTTAAACCTTCTGGCCCGCTTCTGATTGGGTCCTGTCAAATTCAAGCCGCACGAGTTGCAACGCAGACACTCCTCATGGTAATGGTTGTTGTCGTATAGCGGCGATGGTTCTACAATAGAAAAAAAGAGTGCCAGAGAACGATCAAAATTAAGCCAACATTTGGGGGCCAAAAATGCATTTCATAAATCAATCAAATATATCATTGGGCATGGGGATAGAGTATGGGGGGGAAACCGCACAACGAACAATGTTAGTCAGCGGCATATCAAAGCAAATATTGTCAGTAATTTGCATATACATAACCCAAATATGAAGGATGGATAGGATATGGATGGGATGGATATGATGTGATGCGATGCCTGGGGAAATCCGGTTGGTGTGTGTGTAGAGTGTAGGGTATGTGAGACCACACACACACACACACACAATAGACTGCTGGAGCGGCTCAATTACAAACGGAAATGAGTTTCTAATACAAGCAAATTGCAAAAGGATAGGGCTGACTGTCTGCCTGGCTGGCTACCACAAAGAGAGAGCCAGCTAGCAAGTGTGAAAGAGAAGGCATGGAGAACAGAGTGAGTGAGTGAGTGAGAGACTGAAAGGAAGAGTGAGTGAGTAAAAGAGTGGGTGTGAGACTCCCACAAAATTGTTGCTTGTTGTGTTGATGAATGCCCTGTTGATGGGCTGCGCCCCTGTCACAACCCTTTTGTAGCCACAACAACAACAACAAAAAAAAGAAACAACAAATTCAGTTTCTACGAAATGAAATGAAATGAAAAGCAACTGAATCCTCAATCAACGTGATAAGCTTACGGAGGTTTTTCGGGGGTGCTTTTTAGGGGGATATTTAATAGCATTCGCAAAAGTGTTTGCCAGAAGCTGCCTCAAATGACACAGAGAAATGTGTCACAAATGTTGCAACATAATTGGGAGTATATATGTATATGTACACATAGATATACGGTGAAATAAACACTAATTGCCAGTTGATATTCAATCAATATTAAGTCTTACTCAGAGCTAAAAGGGTGGCCAATAGAGTGGCTGATATTTTGTATAAATAAAACAATTTATTGGTAAATTTTCATTTGAATAGTTCTGCCCTCTCTCTCCATTAAGCATAAGCCCAGAGCATTTCAACTTTGTTATGCTGCAAAAATGTTTTTGCTCATTTTGTGGTTTTTTTTTTTTTTTTTTGCCGATTGGTCTGTGCTCAGTCAGCGTCCGGACAGCCTGGCAATCAGCCTGGCCATAAGAATCTGTATGTGTGCGCGGCGGTTGTGCCCTTTTTTTTGTGCCCCCCGACATAGAACGGAAATCATAATTAAATGAATCAGGCAACTGGAAACAGATTATAAGAGAGCAGCTGGATGGGTAGCGATAACAGCAGATCAATGGGAATATCATCAATAAATCTATACGTGGCATTGGAATGGAGTGTCTGAGCTAGCGAATATCAAATGAATGTACAGCGAGTGTCTGACTTCTGTTCGCTGTCTTTTTTTCTGCCATAAATGATCTCTTATATCGGATAAGCTTTGTTAGAAAGAAGTGTATATATAATGGCAATCTGTTGCACAGGTAACTATAATGATCTGTCTCTTTCTCTCCCTCTTTATCTGACCACGTTCGTGCATTCCTTTTCTCAGCTGTACACCTGTGCGTATGCGCAATGCATTTTATTTCGTACGCTGCGGGTAGGCGAATCTTTCCTACAGACAGGCGACAGCGACTACTGGCATTCATACAGCTCAGCCGCTTTGGCTTTTGCATGCATTTTTCAATCAGTTGCCGTCCGTTGAAGTATTTTTTCGCCCTTCTGCCCAAATCGAAGGCTGGCCTGGCCATTTGCTTCAGCGATACACAAGACAAGCGAAGCCTCAGAAAGCACGCCCGCATGCAGGCATTCAGGCAGGCTTTGGCCAGAAAGTTATCAGCCAACCAACCAACCAACCGACCAGCAAACCAAACAGCCAACCAACTGGCTGGAATTCCACTCAATTCGATTGCGAATGCGAATGCGAATGCGGGACCCCTGGCATGGTCGAAACTTTACGCATATTTTTGCATTAATGAACTCGACTATGACTATTTGGCAACAGCAGAAGTTGGTCGAAATGAAATTTGCATTTGATAGCCAAGGCAAGTTGGATGCCAAGGAGTGGACGGATGGCTAAGGGTAAGGATGCTGCTGCGCATAGCATTCCGCACCTAATTGGTCTTTGCCGGACAGAAAGCTATGCAAGAAACTAATGCAATGAATGTCGGAGTCGGAGATATGACCGCTCGTACCACTTTGTGGGGTGGACTGGAGTGGCTGTAAGGGTGCACGGTGGAGTGGGCATGCATGGTGCGGGGGAGGGGCATAAAGTACATCAAATTGCATTGTCAAGTGCAGCTGAACAAGGAGCTGAGCGAATGAAATGAGCAACAGGAATGGCACCAGCAAGTACTCCTCGAAAGTACTCGAAAGCAATGTCATGTCATGTCATTTTCTACAATAGCCAGCAGGGTGTCCGGGGTAGGGGTGGGTGTGGTGTGGTAAGTTCCTTGTTCTAATTTAATGGACCATTAAAATGGAAAAACTATTTACGCTTCTGGCGAATTTCAAGCAACAAAATTTGACTAATTGAAAGACGACGAAAATTTGTTTGCACTTGCAGCAGAAATGCAGAGGGTAGAAAGGGGAGAGGGGAAATCAGGATGCAGGATCTGAATCTGAGGGTATGGCAAGCGGTGATTGAACAGAATAAAAAGTTTATAGAGAATAATATCTGAACAATTTGGCTTTCATTTTCCTCCTTTTAGAGCTTCTGCGATAGCATCAGCAGTTTCAGTTCTCGCTCTCTCTCTCTCTCCTTATCTCTCTGATTAGAATAATGCATTCCCACGGTCAATGTTCTCTTCTCTTCTGCTCTTCTCTTAGTCTATTGCTCTCTGCCTCAACTCATCTTTACTACCTTTTCCTCCCTCTCTCCCACCACTTGCTTTTATGACATGCTGCGGCATGAAAACTTTGCATCTGCACTCTGCACTTTCTTCCGGCAGATATCTGGAAGTGGTACGGGATGTAGGGGTGCTAGGGGTTACTAGTGCTTCGGGGGGGAGGCAATATAAATTCATGACTTTGATAAATTACCAACTAATGACCCAAAAGAATGGCAAACTTCTGGTTTTTAGTGCAGAAATCAAGCGTTAACTTTCTTGCTTTGAGAGGCAGTCTTCGCCTCTTGCCTCCAGCCACTTGCCACTTGCCTCTCGGGTTTTTCGGGGGTTTTCTGTACGAAACAATGGCTGCTTAATGGCTCGTGACAGGCACTCTAAGATTCACTCTTCTCTATTGTATAGCCGCCCTCTCTATGCTGGGGGGGCGTGCCAATTGTCAGACAATGCCAGCAGACGATGAGGAACTGAACCAGAGAATTGACTGCAAAAGCAATTTGTTTATAGAAATAGTTGCATACACATACACACACATATACATATGTATGTGCAGCAAGCTCTTCCTGTTATAGAGACAAATAGGAGATAGTGTAGGTGGGTGGGTGGTTGGTGGGGCTGCTGCTGTGCACTAACTTAATTGAGCGTAAATAATATTGGACCAAGGGTAGTGGTGGCACATGAGGCAGCCAGAGGGTGGATGCTGTGCGGGGGGTAACCAACCAGAAGCCGGCAACCCAAAGTGCCTTCAATGCACTTTCATTAAAAATTATGCACTGGCAAGAGGAAGGGGTGGAAAAAGGGAAAACTGAGGGAGAGATGGAGGGGCTTAGGGGCTCAGTGACGGAGGGGGGGAAATTGTATAAGGGTTAGATGTAGGGGGGTAGATATGAACATCCACCACCAGTTGTCAGTTTAGCAGCTGTGCAACTCTTCTGACGGTGCAATGCCCCAGAGAAATCGCTTTGAAACAGCTCCAAAACCCTTTTGACGCAACTGTACTTCGTTAAGCAACAGTTAGAAAGTGACACAACAACTTTTGATTGAAAGAAGAAGATTCTCTGTGCTCCTTTCTGTGCTTCTTCTCTGTGCTCCTTCTGTGTACTGTCCCTCTGTACTCCCTCTGGAAATTATACCTTAATGAAAAATGCAATTACTCGGCTTGGTGTGCAGAGCCTTTGACGCAACTGTACCTCAATGACAGAGAACTTTAGCAGCTGTGCCCCGTCAGTCGTTTTGGTTCTCAGTTCTGTAACTAATCCAACTATGATTTCTCAAGGACTTGGAACGCTGCTGACAATACCCCAAAGGCATGGGAACAATGATAGCCCAGCCCCCACCCCTATCCCCACCCCCACACAGACAAGGATCTCCAGTAAGCTGAAACGCATTTGTAGCCCCCAAGCACAGTTTCTTGTTGGGAGAATTGGACTGTTGTTCAATTATCGCTGACAGTAAGCTGTCATTAGCCCTGCGGACTGGAGCTTGGGCTCGGACAAGGGGCCCAGTGCCCCTGTCACGACGGACAGCCTTCAGCCTTTTGTCGTTTGCCCCTCTACTGCTGCTGCTGCTGCTCCTGCTCCTGGTCCTGATTAGTGCAGTGCAATTAAATTGAAGCATATCATTTACCCAAATTGCTGTCCACCAAAGTGCATGTCGCCGCTGTTGTTGCCACTGACGCCCCCCTAGGTCTGCTTTGTGACACAGCTCAGCAGTGACAGGACAGGCAGGGTCATGTGGGTCACCGGACCGGAGCAACGGTCAGCGCGCAGAAGGGCGGAGCAGTGCAGAGTCATCGGCCCCGCCTTGTGTGTACGTGCGTATTTATGTGTCAACAGGGGATCCCATAATTGACCCCAAACTTACACGCACACACAGACACACTCAAACATACAAACACACTCCCAAATGCTGCGCTTAGCTGCAGTGGAGTACAGATGGGTGAATGACACGATAGAGAAAGGATGGATAGATGAAAGAACGGAAGGCTGGAAGGATGAAAGGATAGAAGGCTGAAAGGATAGACGGATTGAAGACTGGATTCCCCGAATCATCACAAGTCTGCGGCATGTGGCATTGTCATGTGGCGTGACAGGAATCAGACATTGTATAACCTTTTGTACTGTTCGTTCTGTAAGTACTTTTTCGCGGAGATCGATGAGACTTGCATCATTCCTCCATGGGTCACCCCTGCCACAAAACTCTCAGCTTTAACTGCTCTCGTAATTACTTTACAGTAAAGGTGTACTTATCGGTTTGGTCGTATATTTTCTAGGCCAAAGCCAAAGCCCAAGACTAAACCTAAACCAGAAATACACAAAAAACTCAAAACCGAAAAGTAAAACCTAACCCAAAGAGAGAGAGACAGTGAGCCAAAATAATAGAAGACATAGCATGCAACATAAATTCCAAATTCGGCACGTAAAAATGTTTTTTTTTTTTCTTTTTGCCTGGCGCGCATAATGCGGCTTTTAATGGAATTAACGTGCGCAAAAATATTTCGCTGCCGTCGACTAAATGCTCCAAAAAGCTAACAGCGCTACACTCCATAGCCATGCCCCCTGGCTATGCCCCTGCACATGTCCCTAGCCATGCCCCTGCCCATACATCCTCCTCGAAGCTCTCACGTAGCTGCCTGGCCTCATTCCAGCACCACTAAAGACACATGTGTAGGGCGGCCCCGCCTCGAAATATATTTCGACAGTGGTAGACGGGGGGAAAATGGATTTAAGGCTCAGTGGACGCCATGCACGGAATGAGTTGTGATTAATTTTTGGGGGCTGTCAGGATTCGGGCGGCTTGTTTCGAGCACCGCAAATTTGATTTATAAACATGAGTCGGAATCTTCGCACTTGTTGAATGGCCAGGAAAAATGTAGGAAAAGCAATGTAGGGGACTGCTGTGGTGGGGGGGTAATTTTACGCATGAGTTCACCCACGAAGAGAGAGAGAGAGGAGAGTGGAATATAATTCCATAAAGAATGATCCAGGGCAGAGGGCAGAGTCAATGGTTTGCTGGGTGCTCTGCATTGCAGTTCAAATGGAGGAGAATGCAAAAGAGTGTGAAATAGTTGCCAATTAAAGTTAAATTCTCCCCAAAGGGGAGTCTCTCCCTTATGGGCAGCCAAAGTACTTATCAATATGAAGCTATGCCGAGTCCGGAGCAATGGGGAATCGACAGGTTTGGCATAAACTAGTCGTAAGTTTCTCGTGTTCCCCCGAACACGAATTAGACCCCGGCTAAACTTTGGCACCCCAGACGCCACTTAAGTGTCAAACAGAGATGGAGGGAGAATTGTGTGAATCTATTCGAGGAGCTGCCACACCACTCCACTCCACTCCGCCATGGCATGCCGCACCTCAGCTGCTCCTCTAAGCCAGGCAATTTGCATAAAAAACTTTCTTTTGCCCAAAGAATACATATTATTAAAAAAGAAGAAAAGAAAGAAAAAGAAAAGTGTGGGGTGTGTGTGTGTGGGTCATATGTAGATTTCAGGCCACATAGTAGGGTAAAAGATGGGTCCAGGGTGGCTGGGAGTGGTGCGGGCAGGATGCGGGTGTCTGTGCCGCCCGCGTAAGTAACCCAAAAGTGCAACAAAAGTTAATTCAGTTTTGAAATGGTTTCCAGCTTGCAACTTTTTTGATATGAGTAAAACACACACACACACAGCACACACCTCTACATCAAAAGGATATGGCTGCTATGGGATGCTGTGGGGTGCTATGGGGTGGCTATGGGGTGGCTATGGGGTGCTGTGGGGTGCTGTGGGGTGGCTATGGGATGCTCTTGGGTGTGCATGTGTCTGTGTGCGTGTTAAATCTTATATTTGCGTGCCATAACGAAAGAAGAGAAGCGAAGAAACTTGATCAAAAACTTTTTGTTTGGCCAAAAAAAAAAGGGAATTTGTTCGCTTATACCCAGTGCCTGAGGGCCGGGTTCCTTCTATGGTATTTCCTGCACCGCCCATAACTTTGATTGATCCTAAAATAGAACAGAAATCTTTTGGTGGATTTACGCGCTGCTTTTTGCTTGATTTCCGATACAGTTGGCAATGGCATTCATTGGCTAATTAATGTGATGGTAGACAGTTCAGTGTGTCAGGCTGCCTTTTAGTCCAATTTTTTTCTTTTTTTTCTTTTGGTTGGATATGCATGCAAGCTGCTGTTCGTGGCTGGCACTTGCGTGCCAAGTACATTAGCACAGCTCCTTCTACGCTGAAGGAGAAGTGGATGGAGCAGCAGCTGAAGCAGAATGGAGTCAAGGTGAGTCAGGACTTTGATCCTTCCTGGTCGTGGTACCTGGTCCAGGGGCCATTTAATGGCCAACAATCTCTGCCATTCACTCACATCCTCGCTCAATCAATGTCAGCTCTACTGTACCCCCACTACCAACTGTATCCATTCCCCACTTTACCCACTCCCATCAGTACCCACTGTACCCACTGTACCCACTTCTCATTGTCTCCACTCCTCACTGTCCCAACTGCCAACCCCCCCTGCTCTTGGCCCTGTCTCCGCTGTGGCGGTGTGTAGGCAACTTTTTGGCCCCATTCTGTTGACTGTCTTCGTGCTCGTCATGCTGCTGCTGCTGCCATCCTCCATTGTCCTTGTCTCGTCTTGTTTTCGTCCCCATCCTCATTCTCATCCACGTCCTCATCCTCGTCTTGGTTCTGCGTCTGCGTCTTCCCCCCCACCCGTCTTGTTGTAGTTAAATCATTTGGAATTTTATTGAGTAAACTGTTTTGTAATTATTTTCATCTGATGCCACGTCATGCTCATCCTTCGTGCCTCAGTCATACTGTCCCTCCCTGTGCCAGTCCCAGTCCGTGCCTCAGTGCCAGTCCCAGTCCCTGTCCCAGTGCCAGTGCTTGGTCCTTGCTCCTTGGTCCCCAGACTCTAGTATCTACGCAACACTTTGCCACTCCCCTGGTGCCCCTTTGCCGGTGTCAGAGTCGTTTGGCTGCTCCAATTAGCAAAGCGACAACATGTTGCGGTTCTTCTTGCCACATTTGCCCCACACACACACACACCTATTACACGTATAGTATATATACACACTCTCTACCCTCTCTACCCCGCCCAGATTTGCTGACAGGCGAACCCCCATCGATACAACTCTGCGACTCGCTTGAGTTGGCTGGGAATATTGAATGTTGTTTTTGGTGAAAAGGGAAATGTAGTAAGTCAAAAAATGTTTTTACACCTAATCATGCTCATATGTATTTATTTAATCACACTATCATGGCCTAATAAATCCAATTCGTTGCGAGTTAGTTATGCTTTTCCTTTACACCTTTCGAGACACACAAACTCAAATAAATTTAGAAATATATTTTATACTCGTACAAGGTAAGCAAAGAATTTCCTTTTGGATCAAAGCTCTTAATGATCTCCCCTCAAAGCAGATGGCCAATACATCGAATACCTTTGAGACGTCCATGATGTGACGTTCATCATGAACCCACAAAAAAAGGAAAGCCTTAACACTGAAACACAAGAGATGATGCCTTCCTCATATCACGGCATTCTTTAATGCCAATACCAAAAATATGATTTGATTTGAATCGATGTGATGGTAAGTGATCCTTCAACTGCCTCTGCTTCCTGCATAAATTTATGCATATTTTGTTCTTATTTTCAGATAAATACAATGCATAAAGAGTTCAATAAATTACAAATAAAATAATCATAAATATGCCAAATTATATTCTTCTATTTCATGGGTAGCTGGGAATGGTTAGGATAGATTTTCGTATCATTATTTTGTTGGATTCATTGTTGTATCTTTGGTTCAACTTCGTAACGTGCAGACTGAAATAGCTTATTGTGGAACAAATGCAGCTGAAGACTTCTTGCTAGTTAAGAAGTTGGCATCAAAAGAGCAAGTTGCTTGGTTGGATATGATCAGAACTAAAATCGATTGAATACCGGATTTAATGCATATGCCAGAGATTTTATATATATACACATATATGTACCCATACAACTATATATATATATGTTGAGCATTTAGCTTATCATGTGTGGAGCAAAACTTAATTAAATTCTTAACCATCATGTGGGAAGTTATAGTCCAAGTGCGACTGCAATACGGACTTCAAATTTCAATACCAACAGACACACAGTAAGGGAGAAAGAGTGAGAGAGAGAGAGAGTGATAGAGCGAGAGGAAGAGAGACAGTGTGTGGTAGGATGAATGAAAGAGATAGACAGACAGATAACACACACACACACACAGGACACACACATTGTAAGCATTGCTGGTTAATGGGTCAGGTGATTTTCTATTGTTCTCGCCGTTGTCCTCATTCCCGCTGGACTGCATGTTTAATCCAAATTACTAAGATACACACACACAAACAAATAAACACACACACACACACATACAGATAGATCCATGGTAGAGACTCTGGACTTTTGTTTGCCCTTCTACCGCCATGCTACATGTGTGTATGTGGGTGTGTAGGGTGTGTGTGTGTGGATTCCAGTCCAGCCTTGTTTGCTGTATTTTAATGAATCTATGAGTCGACCATTCGCTGTGCCACGGCATTGTTGGCATTGGCGTTGGGCATCGGCGACGGAGGCGTTAATTGAGCCAAAGTCAAACATTCTGTCTAGGGCACATACATACATAGCTAACCCATCACCTACTGGCACTGACCCCACGCACACACAGGTAATACCACCCACACACACACACACAGGTAATACCCACCACACAAACACACACACAGGTAATACCACCCACACTCACACTAGTCCCACTAGCCAGCCGCTACTAGACACTCGCTTCTAGCCATCCGACTTGAGCCACCCATTACCCCACCCATTCGTCCCATTACTTCAATTAGTGCGAGGTTTTTCCTTTCGTTTTCTTTGCCTTTCGTATTCTTTTTCGTTTTCTTTTAGTTTTTGGCTTGGCATTTACTTTGCGTGCTGTGTGCTGCGTACTGCGAGTTGTGTGTTAATTTGATTTTATGGAAATAATCGCTAGAGAATGCCGAAGGAAATTACTCCTCAAACGAGTTGCATGTGAGGCAACGAGAGGCAAAGGGTTATACATATGCGTATTATTCTGCCTTTAAACTTGCAGCAAATCCAATCAAGTTTGAATCCAATTATCAATCAAATATTTAAGGGTTTAATTCGAGGCAATTTTGACTTGATTATTGCATTCAGTCGTTTGGTTATAAACAGCCTTTGATTTACGATATTTTATTACTTAGATATCAAGGCCATTGCCAGATACTCGTATATTCAAGCAAATTAAATTAAGAAAAAAAACAATTGGAAAAGCATTGCAGTCCATCTGATATTTATGGGTTTTATTCTTCGATATTTTCATATTTCTAAGAGACTTGACTCCTTGGCTCTGCCACTGCCACTGCCACGGCCACACTCCCACTGCCACGGCCACACTCCCACTCCCACTCCCACTGCCACTGCCACTCAATTAAAGACTGCCCCCTGATAAACAATCTCATTCGACAACCAATTTGGGCCTTAAACAATTGTATAATTCCACCGTTTGGCTAGGCTTCCGTTAAAGGATATTGATTTTGTTTCTGCTGAACTTCGTTCGCCCTGAGGACTGTGTAGTGTCCCAGCTGTGGGGATTTATAGTGCGTACAACGGTGCGTATGATTGACGCCAGCAATTTGGATACGTGTAGCCAGAGCTCCAAGGAATATACATCCGTGTAGGTAAGGGGTATGGGAAAGACAAGACAAGACAGAACAGGACAGGACAGAACAGAACAATTGACAACCATCTTGTTTGGCAAATAAACGCGAGCCATTACCACGAAACTAAACTGCTGTCTCAATATTATTATTATTATCATTTCTATGGCATTATGGCCCCAAGACCCCCTCCCTACCAGTACCAGTAACAGTAACAGTCTTCAGCCTATGGCATTGGGCCTGTGTCCATGTGTCCGTGTTCTGTCCATGTTCTGTTGTCTTCGGTTTATGTGCCTCTTGTTATTTTTTGCCACTTTTTATGCGACACTCAAGCTTCCCTTTCCCCTCTACTGCTCTGCTCTGCCCATCCCTATACTGTTTGGCTGTCAAATATTTCAACGGCCCAACGAGAGGCTAAAGAAAGTGACAGCTGTTAATGGCATTATACATTTGTGCGGCTGCCACGCCTCCTGCTGCTCCTCCTCCTGCGGCTGCTGCTAGAGTGTGGGAGCGTGGAATCGTGGTAGGCAGTCAGTCAGTCAGGTAAAGGTTCATCATCATCATTATCATTGGTTTGATTGAGCCAGGGCTTGAAAGTGGGCCTATGCTGTCATACAAAAAAAACAAAACAAAAAAACAACAAACTGATGGGATATTTTGATACCCTTGAAGAGGACATTAAGACTATAGGGTATAGGGTATCCTGCAATCCATAATTCAGCCTTCAATCCATATCCATTGGAAACTATGGATCTGTCAGCTTTTTAAGTTATTTTGGAGCAAAGTCAAGTCAAGGTACATTTAAGGCTGAGATTCTTATATTATTTGCCAGCGATTCGTGTTTATGGCTATTGCTGCTGCTGCTGTCGCTGCCACTGCTGGCGTCATAACAATTTGCATTTTATGGCCAGAAATGATTTGAAAACTTTCGAGTTTCAAATCGATTCGATGGCCAGTCAGCCAGCTGCTGCTGCTAATTCATTCGACAACGAACTCTTTTATGAGCTGCACATGGAGGGTATAGTCTTTGCTGGCACCATGGTTCATCCATCCATCCATCACTCAATCAATCACTCAAACAATCAAATGGAGTGCCATGTAATAACATACATACATAATCGTTAATATTTTTGGTTATGCCGCTAAAAATAAAACTGAAGCCTGTCCAGAGGCAAAATTTCAATCAATTAGATTGGATTCAATCAACAGCATTATTAAGGCATTCTTAAGGCTATTAGTGGGTAGAAAAGCATAACCTTGACCTTAAGGAAGAATCTTCTTGAAGAGTAGTTTTTTTGGGAGAATATTTTGGGCTCAGCTTCCAGGGATAGAACTTGATTGTGTTGTGATATTTCGATCAAATACAAAGTAAATAGAAGTGCCATTTTAATTTGCGAATATTTGGGTATTCTATGGAAATATATTCTCTATAAATATAAAAAATAAAGTTATGGAGTAAATACGAGTAAATATTAGACTGGAAAAGTCTCTCATTCAATTGCCAACGAAATGGAGTTACTTAGCCAAAGTCAATGAGTTTAATCGTGGGGTCAAAGGGGACAATTTCATTTTATTTACAACTGAGGTGGACAGTCGTCGTCATCATCAGCACTTCCAATCGATCCAAAAATTTAGTAATAAAAGTGTCCCTCTTTTCGTTTTTGGAAATTAATTTACGGTTTGGCCATAAATTAACGTTAATTAACGTTAACCTCAACCCAAGCCCAACCTCAGTCTCAGCCCCAACCCTCTATCTCAGTCTCAACCCCAACCTCTTCTACCCCTTTCCCCTTTTGCCCACTTTATTTTTGGTGTATCGTAAAAATGCAATTATAAAAATTAATGTAATCGATGTTCGTTTAAGATGGCCCACTGGACTCTGCTGGCCAATTGCTGATTGCTGTCAGTGTTCCTTCGTGTCTTACTACAACATCGAACGTCCCACTTGCCACTTGCCACGTTCCACGTCCTCTGGCTTTCTATTTTGTCAGTTGGTATTCTGGTATTTTCGTAGGCTAATGGATTGTTTGTCCAAATTAGTCTAAGTAATCCATCTTCAAATGGACAGCTTTGACTTGGGAATACAAATTCGAGTGGTTGTGGTAGGGGACGGAGCATTTGAAGGAGGTGCAGGGAAAGGCTGCTAGAAGGGCACCTTTCCCCTATCGCTTTGTGTGAACTGACTGCTGGCTGCTCAAATTATGAGCTGTGAGTGTATGAATATTCGAAGATTTGTATCTCTAATTTATCTGCAATCTGTCTGGTATTTCTCCATCTCAAATGAAGTGGAAACAAAGTACATTCTGGACTTGCTTCAATCAATCTCTCATGAGCCGCTGCTCTACTCCTTTGATTAACTGTCTTGAAGTTAACTTTCGTATCTAAGTTGATTGGCGGGGAACCTGCTCTCTAATTGCTCCGTTTGAGGCAAAGTGCTGCAAGTGTCCCACAGTTCCACTCAGTATCAATTAGCTGGATGGCCCACACAGCGGCAAATCCTTTGCCCGGGCAGCAATTGCGACTAATTGGTCGACCCACTGCTGCTGCTGCTGCACTCTGTCTGGGAATCAGTCAAAATTAGCACTGACCCTGATTCTGACTTTGATTTTGCTACGCTGCTACTCTGCTACTCGGCTACTTGCTGTTGAGGCTCTTTTTTTTCTCCGATTTCCAGGCGCAAAGTGGAATACTTTTCTATCTGGCAACAGGTTCAATCAATATGTATGCGCCGTCTAGCCCATGCCCCTGCTTCAGCCATGTCCATTGGCGTAACTTTGGCCGCGAAAATGGATACTTGTTGCATCAACCAGATATATGGGTCTCGGTCTGGGTCTCCGTCTAGGTCTCTGTCTCCGTTTGCGACTCTGTCTCCATCTCTTTCTCTGTATCTCTGTACTATGTCTGGGTTAATGTTTGGGTTTTGTCATTGTTGGGCCGTCATAGAAAACTCCATTTTCGCAGTTCATTCATAACAGACAAGCGAGAGAGATAGACAGCTAGAGAGATAGAGTGTGAGTGTGAGTGAGAGTGAGAGGGATATAAAAGGCGGCATGGCACTCATTCAGAAAGAGGCAGCACACACTGCCACACAGATAGTAGAAGGACATTGCACTTTCATTCATTCATTCATTCATTAAAGTTCTACGATGGCGTGTGACTGTGTGTGTGCATGGTAGGGGTAGGGGGTTGGTGTTGGGACTCTTGCTACTACGAGATGTATATAGATGTTAGGTATGGTTCCTAGTATCCTATTTATATATGAATGATTTTGAATACAGACCGCTGCGACTACATTTGCTGCTGCTGCTGGCACTGCTGCTCGACGGCTGGCGACGGCCGCTGCGCAGCGACGCAACGCCGTCGCTGCCAACGTCAACGTACTGGGACTGGGCCACGTCGCTGCCGTTTGTCTCCGCCGCTCTGAAACTGCAACCAAGCTGATTCTCGACAGCCAACAACGACAACGGCAACAATTGCGGGCCCACGAAAAATCCACAACAAAAATGTTCACACACCGAAAAAAAATAGGCAAAAATATTTATTGTATATCGTGTACACACACGCACACAGTGGCACACACAGAATCGCACACTTGTGCGCGCACACACACAGAGGCGAGCGAGCGAGCGAGCGACCCACCGACCGGGCGACCGGGTGATAAGAGCGCGAACAGCGTTACGGTAAGGCGGGGGGGACAGAGAGAGAGAGAGACGCCCAGAGAGCGGTGAGCAGCGGCGGCAACGGCGGCGGGAAACAAACTTTTTATTTGTATTTACAGTTTACGATGGCAAACACGGGGGGGACTGACAGACCGACTGACCGACTGACTGACTGACTCGCTCTAGGGGCTTTGGATGCCGGCTCGGACACGGACACGGACGCGAACTCGAACGAGAACTGCGAGGATGCGAGGGTGCGGACTCTGCCTGTGGTGCTTGTGGCACGTCTGCGTCTTCAACAGCAACTGATGGCAGACGGTACGGAAGGCCAGGCCCCGCCATTGACATGGCAACATGGCATCCTCTCGCCCTGCCCTGCCCTGCCATGCTCTTAACCCCCTCTTTGCGGACGTAAGGTTGCGCGCACAGGTTGGCAGCACTGCGCCACACACAGCTGTTGGGACTGCCACGCCAGCTGCTGGAAGCTGGGACCAAAGCTTTTTTAAAGTTGAGCTTTTGGAGACAGTTAATCCACCAGCTGGCAGGACACACACGCAGGACACTCACTTGCAAACGTTGCGCGGCACTTTCAAAAACGAAATGGGAACTGGGAGCAGGAGAAATGGGTATGTGGGAACGGGGAATGACATGACAATATGCGATGGATAATAGTAGAAGCTTGTGGCTTACCTGTCTGAGTACTGGAGTCAAAGAAAGTGCTGGTGGTCTCCACGGTCATGGTGCCTATGGTACCGTCAATAATCTGGGCCGATGAATCGCGACGTCCGCGATAGCTATAGGATGGAATAGAGAAAGAAGGATTACAGAGTGCTTAAAGGATCAATGTCCAGTTCCAAATGAATACCCACCGACAGACGTCGTCGCTCTGGGAGCTCTGGCGCCGAAAGTTGCGACAACGGATCATCTCCTCTGTGGTGGACTGGCGCCGAAAGCCGCGCGCAATGAGGATCTCCTCTGTGGTGGACTGTCGCCGGATGGCGGGTCTCTGGTTTTGTTCCACAGCCGGCAGCGGTGGTGGCCGAGAGCAGGGACTGGGGTCCCGGGACGAGCCGCAGCTGTTCGATTCGGGCGAGTGGCGGGCCGCCGAGCTGCTCTGGCGGCGCAGCGTGTGTCGCCGTGGGCTGCCGTCGCGTTCGTGTGTGCGGTCTGGCGAGAGATGGGTCCGCGAGTCGCGCCGTCCGCCGCGCGAGGCGCTGTCCGGTGAGAGAGAGTCGCGGCGCGAGGCGCGGCGCTCACAATCCTCGGGCGGATCCGGGCTGAGGGCCGGCTGGGAGCCGCGTCGGCTGCCGCCGGGCAGCACGCTTTCGTCGAAGGCCGTGGCCTGCCGCTGCAGGCGGTTCATGCGCGGTGCACGCTCCGGGCTGTGGCCCGCCTTCGAGTCCCGTCGATTGCCGCGGCCGCATTGAGTGGTGGAGTCGCGCCGACCCTTGGGCGCCGTCGGGCTGGTGGCCGGCGGCGTTACCGAGCTGGTGATGATGGTGGGCGGCGGTAGGGCCTGGCATGCGGAGTCGACCTGCTGAGGGTAATGGATTAGTACCACGCCGTGGTCGGAGTGACAGGAGCCGGCGGAGCTGGTGGAGGGGCGCTGCTCCTGTCGGAAGTTGGGGAATTCCGGGGCGGCGAGCGAGTCCCGCTTCTTGGTAACCTGGTACTTGGGTGGCGGTGGCGGCGTTGTCACGCGGCCGGCAACATTGCTGTCCCGCCGGCTGCTCGACAGGTAGCTCTCCCCGGATCCGCGGCGCGAAGCCTGCGTGCCCAGGCAGAAGAGAGGAAGGCGAGGGAGAGAGAGAGAGAAGAGTTGCATGCTTGGGTTAAGGTCAAAGGTTAATTGGCAGAGTGGATGGATTAGTGGAAGAATCTCTGGGAAAATCGCATAATTAACAGTAGTTGGTTCAGTCAGGTAAACCCAAAAGTTCTTTAAGAGTAATATTAAATGGTGAAAGGACATCAGCCTAGGCCCTAGAGCTGTCGATTCCGAATGTATTAAGTACAGTCATTTCAAAAGTTTATCTTTAATCGCATCGTTACAGGCGTCACAGTCACCCCAAACGATGACATTTTAATCAAGTGAGCAAGTTCTGGAATCCCTCAGTAGGATATACTGCATGCAGCTTAAGGAAGTACAGTCACGTCAAAGGCACTCTCTATACTAGATGGATCGAAGACACTCTTTCTCTTTCATATTCATGCTACTGAAAACTAAGTACAGTCTTGTCAAGACAGCGTATTATCTATCTCTTTCCTATTCATGCGCACGAAACCAAGTACAGTCCCGTCAAAAAAGCGTATTATCTGTCTCTTTCTTATTCATGCGACTAAAACAAAAGTACAGTCTTGTCTCTTTTTTCTAGTCAGAGGAAATGCATCTGGCTGGAGTTGGGTGAAAGGACTCTACTACATGCGCAGTAGCAACTCTAGTCCGGCAGTACAGTCACGTCCGTAAAGTCAACAGTAGGGGGCTTTCTACAGGCACACTCCCTTCCAGCTGCGCTGCAGGAGTATGCAAAGGTCAAGAGCTGAAGTAAATTGCCGCAACTTACGCTCTTAGTAGTGGTTTCGACGACTACAACATTCACGGATATATGACTCGGCTGTTCCTCGACTGCGGCGCTCTCGCGCCTGTTCCAGTGTTTCACGAACTCGGCCGTGTTCGATTCGCGTCGGGATCTGATGCTCCGTATGCCAGAATCGGCGCTCGACTCGCGACGCTTGCGTGGGGCAATGTATGTGATATTGCCGCCACTGGAGCTGGAGCAGCCAGCCCCAGCACCACCAGCACCAGTGCTCGCATCTGTCGTCGATGTCCGCCACGGCAGGCTGCGAGCGAGATCGGCGAGGGTTTCGCGCCGATTCAGCTGGCCCTTGTTGCGGGCCTGCTGCTGCGCTTGTTGCTGCTGCTGTTGTTGGGTCTGTTGCTTGGTGCCGCCGCTCCACTCGCGCAGAATGTCAGTAAGCTGGGCCAACGAGCTGCGCCTCCGCCGCTGAAGTCCTGGCGGTGGCGAGGTGCTCGGTGGGGTTGTGATTTGGGCGGCGGAATCGCGACGACCGCCTAATCGCTGACGGATCGTTGACTCCTCCAGCTGGTACAGAAACAAGAATGATGGGTGATGGTCCTACATACATATAAGACAAAGTTCACTCAGCTCACCTGTTCGCGGACGAGGTCGTCCCAGCCGTTGCCGCCTGACCACACCAGGCCCACCTGATGCGACATGATGGGCAGGTTGCATACAAAGCACACCGCTGTCATTGTCCTGCAACGAGAGGAGCACACACTCAGCACGGAACGCACACATGTTGGCACACGAGTATCTATGTATCTATAGGCAGATGCAGTTAGTAGTAGCTATATGTATAGGTATAGGTGCAGTATTTGTGCAGATCTCCTTGACTGTATAGGTGGTTAGTTGGATGTGCAGCTTAGATCGGAGATGGAGCAGTGCAGAACGGAGCAGAGTAGAGCGAAGTGAAGCGGAGCGACTGCAGCCTTGCAGCTGGATGCGTTTAATGCGATGCGCTTATGGAGGGGTATGCGAATGGACTGGCCATCAGAAGCAACAGCTGAAAGCTGTACTTATTTTTAGGCATAAGCTTCAGCTATAAATAAATGCTCTAGCTCCAAGCTCAGAGCTCAAGGCTGAAGGCTCAAAGTTCAAGTTGAAGGTTGTAAGCGAAAAGCTATTGAGCTGTAAGCTATTCAGCTGTAAGCTATCCAGCTGTAAGAAATCAGCTGTAAGGTGTAAGTTAAAAGCTTTCAGCTGTAAGTTGTAAACTAAAAGCTCTCCGTTGTAAGGTGTAAGATATAAGCTCGCAGCTGTAAGGTGTAAGTTGAGGGCTCTCAGCTGTCAGGTGTAAGCTAAATCTCTCAGCTGTAAGTTGTAAGTAAAAAGCTTTCAGCCTGTAAAGTGTAAGTTAAAAGCTCGTAACTGATAGGTGCACGCTAAAAGCTCTCATCTGCAAAAGTGCCGGATAAAAGCTCTCAGATGTAAGAAGTGATTTAAAAGCTCTCAGCTGTACGCTTTATGCTTTCATATTGGTTATTTACAAAGTAACATGCAATGCAATGCAGGAAAAGGAAAAGGGAAATGACAAGCTGTGTGCGACATGCGTAGGAGTTGGTGTAGAAAACTTTCGAAGAAAGTTCAAAGCTTTTGCTGCTTCTGGCGTGTTGTGTTCTGGTTGTGCTGAGGTGTGGTAAAGTTCAGTGTGCGACTGTGTTATAGCAGAGTGAAGAGAGAGAGAGAGAGAGAGGTGAAAAGTGGCAAGCCAAAAGCATGAAGATTATAGCTGTCCTTAGAGAGGTGCAGTAGCGAAGGTAGAAGAGTATGGAAAGCATGGATAGCATGGATAGAGTGAAGCTTGTTTGCTGTTTCGGATGTTTCGAATGTTTCTTAGCACATGGATAGTGGTTAATAAGTTGTTGCTAACTTCTTGCGAATGGCCACGCAGCCGCTGCTGCTGGGCTGATCCATAGACCTGTAATGCCGAAGTTTTGACATGGCGCATGGCGTTGTGTGTCTGCAACCGCAGATCCTTTTTGCTAGTAAGTCCTAGATATCCTTGGGGGGTTGTCTCAGCTCCTTCTGACTTCTTTAAGCTGCGTCTTTTTGATCTTGTTCCGATACTTTTCTGATACTTTTTCTTACACCAATACTATAAGGAGTATCTAGAGTCGAGTTTGCTTTTGGTTGTTGGTTTTTGGTCAATAAATTGTGTCTCTCATTTGGTTGATTCCCACAAAAATTGTAAATTTCTCAGCATGGGTTGTGCAACACTTCAAATTTGCCTGCATACGTTATGCAACACCGGACATTTTTCAACATAGGCTTTGCAACACTGCAAATTTTCTTGCGTACTATTTGCAACACTGTAAATTTGAGTGCGTACGCTAAGCAAAACTGTAAATATGCTTGGGGTTTTCACTGCGAAAGTTTAACTTTTCATCGGAAAGGGTTTTGGGTTCGGTTTTGGTTTCGGTTTCGGTTTTTGGGGCCGAATGTGCTGTGAGTTGTACATTAATTAACACTAAAATATTACTGTATTTAACGGTATTCAAACTGTATTCAATTGTAATTAACGGTGATTGTATTTAACTGGATTAAACTGTAGTTTGAACTGTATTTTGTTAGCAAGTTAATTGTTTGGTTGATCGGATTGTTAATTGATTATTGATTATTGGTTATTGGTTATTGGTTGGTTATTTGTGGGGCAGGGGTGGGGGGAATTTGTTGGTTTTTGCTACACACAAAGACACAGAGACACACTGAAAAAAATTGAAGAAAAGAATATTGGTTTTTGATAATTTAAGAAACATTAATGGGATCAATATTGGGTAGATTCTCTCTATACAGGGGGATTTTAGTCTAGAAAATAGTGGGGGGTTACTTTCTTGCTCTCTAGGGGGTTCTTGGCTATGGTGTTGGGAAGGGGGTGTTTACGAGGTAAGCTATATATGTGTACTATATATTATTATTCTACTGTAAGTATATATATTATTATTACAAAACATGATAGACTTAATATACGTATCTTAACAAAAGAGTTTTATTGAACATGCCATAAATAATTATTAAAAAAATATATTTAAAATTAAGAATATCAGTTGGGATTATTCCCACTCTTGTGTGAATACTTGGGAAAAATACTTCGGAATTATAGAGATTTTTGCACCATCTTTAAGTTGTCTTTTATACGAATATTACTATACCCTGTTGAAGTATAAGTATCCCACAGATATCAACGCTCATTGGGTTCCATTTCTGCACACATTCACATGTGTGTGTATATACCAGTAAATTTAAAATAAATCTATCCCCCATCCACCGGTCCCCAGGCTAGACCCAACCATTTACAGCTGAACCAGAAAATATAGAAAGAAACTAGAAAGAAATTCTCGCTCAGCTTGTTAATAATTCAGAAACAATTCAATTTAATTTTGAGAACAGACCGAAAAATGCTTGCCCAATAAGTCGCAATAAGTATAAAGAGTCCTGAAGGATTTTTGGGGCTGCAGGGGGAGGGTATATATAGATACGCTGCATTTCAGATCGATTCACGCTACATAGAACAGCGTCCACGGGCAACACATATGAACTGGCAAGCCAATCAGAAATGAAGCATCAACCTTATTTGGCCGCAAGTTAATGGCCATAAACTTAATAACTGGCAGACTGGCAGGGCCATGACTACGGCCAGACTGTTTCTGCCTCTTGTTGCGGCTGGCAGCGGACATAGACACGGCCGGAAGTTGTCAAGTGGGTGCCAGAGTGGAGTTCCATGAAAGTTGCTCGAAGTGGGACTGGGTGGGTCGTCTCGCCCTGCTTTTGTCCGTCAATGAAATACTTTGCCAAAGTAGTTCCAAGCACCAAAGTTTGTAACTCCTCTTGCTGCTGCTCCTCTGCTGCTCCACCTTCTACTGCTCCTTCTCCTGCTCTTGCTCCTCCTACTACTCTCCCTTCTCTTCTTTTTTCTCTGCCATTTTTGTATTGGCTGCGATCCTAGTGGGAATCAGGAGTATGGCTGTGTTTGGGCTTTATTTTGACGACTCTTTTGTGGTGCTCTTAGGTTAGCTCCTAGGCTAAGCAACAGCATAGGGTATTTTATAGTCGGAAATGGCCAGTATTTTCTCATTATTTTGTAGAGCAGTTGCCAGCATTGCAGTCCGATTTTCCAGCTTGAAGGAAGTTCAGGGCAACAGCAGCCACAGCAGCCACAGCAGCAGCAGCCGCTTAATCAAATTCAAGTGCAACCCAAGCAGCAGGAGTCATCATTATGAATATCATCATAATCATCATTATGAACATCATCATCATCATGTCGTTGGGCACCTGGGCAGATGTGGTTCGGTTTGGTTCGTTTCGTTTTGGTTGAGCTCGAGTGGGCGAGCGAGCAGAACAGTTGATTGACAGCTGTCAATTTGCGTTGCCTTTGAAGTGTGTGCCATGAACAATTTTCAACTCAATTTTGTCACTTTTCTATGCCAGCTTTCCGTCTGCTCTGCGTTGCTTCTTCCATCTTCCATGTTGTTGTGGGTTGCTGGGTTTTCTGTCCGGTCTGCGGCTAAGCTGTAGCAGCTGCACATGGAAAATGGACAGGGGGGCTTGGGGGCTTCTCCACAGTTGCCCCGCAGTGGAATCAAAACAGAAGCAGTCTACGTCGGTATCCGTTTACCCAACGGAAGTCAAGTGGCAAGAGACACAAAGGAGACAGCTTCTACTGGCCCTCCCCCAGTCACCACTCAAAGTGTTGCCCAACACTGGCAGCCCATAATTCGATGCCTGTCTTCAAAGATGACGTCTCAAAAGAGAAATTCAATCGAATGCAATTGTTATCTGAACTTTAGAGCGTTGCCTGCAGCATATCCATTTTACGAAATATTAGTAACGAGAATATGCCACTTAAATAGTTGATAGTAGTTCAACACTACTTATCAAAGTGCAACACACACACTTAACTCAACACACAACACTCCAGACTTCAATATAGAGCTAAAGTTTATATTTAAGCAGGAAATAATCTTGAAAGTGCATTATGGGAGCAGAACTTAAGCTCATTAGTTAAATGGGTAATCAAATATTAGCATAGTCCTGTCTTGATTTAATTCATTAACTGCAGTGTAATTCAATTGAATTACTTATAACACGAAAGGTGCTGCAAAGTTTTTGACTTCTGTGGCAGAAGTTTATTGTACAAGAGCCACAAGAGAGTGGCTTGAAATTATATCATTTATACTATATATACTATACATACATATATATGTTTTTATATATTTAGTATCTGGCTGGGGGAAAGCTTAATTCCGGAAGTCAAGAAATCAGCCTGTTGTCTGCCATTTCAATATGGCTTAAGCTCGGCTAAACGATATCATAAAATTTGATATAACAAATCCATCAGCTCCATTAATCTGAATTATTCTTAAGAACTCATTTCGCTGCCTCTTCTCGCTCTCTTCTCTCTCTCCCCTCGCTATCCTACAAGGACCCAGCCACAGTCTCAGCCTCGAGGTGCCAACATCTTTCTTGTTTTCTCCACTCAGTTCCACTTTGTTTTGCCGCAAAATGAAACAATTTAGTTAAATGCTCAACATTTTACGTTTGCTTTGCCTTGAATAGGTTTGTGGCATGGGACGGGGTGGGATGTGGCGTTGCGGGGCTGCTCTGGTTCTGTTCTGGTCTGGGTCTGGGTCTGGGTCTCGGTCTGGCTCTGGCTCTGGCTCTGTTGCTGCTACACAGCAATAAAATGCAATTCGTTATAATAAAAAAAGCGTAGTAGAAACCGAAACAGATGAAGCCGAACATTTTGGCCAGTTGGCACCTGCCGGACACCTGAGAGAGTGACAGAGAGAGAGAGAGAGACTTCTCCTCTGTTGGTCTAGTCTCGCCTTGAGGCCATCCTTACGGCACTCCTGATGTCGTCCTTGTACTCTTAAGTGACTTTTCATGTTCCGAATGGCGGCGAGTCCTGGGCTTGCTGCTTGCTCTTGCTGGCTGGCTGGTGATGTCCTGGTCTGCTATTTAGTTAATTTTAGAGCGTCTGTCTGCAGTCCCCCCGCTGAAATATTACTTGGGCCTTTGGCCAGCAGTTTCCTTTTGATGTAATTGCCGTGCCACAGTTCGGCTGTGGATGAGTGAGTTGTGGGGGGATGAATGGTTTGCTCTGTGGCAGGAGGCGGTTGCTGGGGCAGCTGTGGGTGCGGCGGCTATTCATTGATTAACTGCCAAGGCTCAGTGGCGACACACACAGGGAGACAGACAGACAGACAGACAGACAGGCTGACGGACTGGGGCTATTTTCATTTAACATTTTCATTTTCATTTTCGTTTACGTTTTTCTTCTTAATTTTTCTTTTTTTTCTTTCCGAAATTTGTCTTCTTGCTGTTGTTGTTGTTGTTTCTGTTGTTGTTGTTGTCATCTTGGGTTTCGTTTTGGCATTCAAAGTTGGAATACCTGAAAATGCTTGGTAAATTAGATCAAAGGACCAGAAAGTACGTGCCGGCATTTACCCCCAGACGAAAGGAAGTTCTTTCTCGGTCTTTTCACCCCCTCCGCAGCTTTCGTGCCTCCTTTGCCGCACACCTTTCGGTGTGCTGCCCCTTGCCTTTGCTGCCTCTTTGCCCCATTTTTAGCTACCCCTCCCTGCGACAGGCTTCCCCAACAGTTTACCCTCTCTCTATGCCCAGTTCTCTCTCTGTGTGTGTCACAAGAAAGTACTTGGAAAGTCGGATTAAGTAATTTGCGCGTGCCACTTTCAATTTTTGTGTGTACCAACCAACCAACCAACCCAACCCACTCACCCGCTTAGGGTTGTGGCAGAAAAGCGCGAAAGTTGGGTAGGCATTTCTTTTTTGTTGTTGTTGTTGTTCTTCCTTTATCGTTGCCCCTTTTTTCTTTGTGGGCTTTTCTTTTTGGCATTTTCTTTCTGAAGCGGCTTGGCGCCTGCCTGCCCCCCGCCAAAAAAGAGGTTGGGTTGGCTGGCTGGCTGACGTCCTAGAAGGCAGACCAAGGCATTTTGAATAAATAAATAATTAAAGTTCCAATTTCCGCAGGCGACACACACACACACACACACATCATCTACGAGGAGATCGAACAACAACTGTCTTTATGGATACTCTGAGACTCACACATACATCTATACAATGAGCATAATTTCCCGTTGTTGAAGACATTATTCCGGCGGCGTTTGATAAAAAGTTGTAGCATACTTTTCAGCGGACAGCCACAAGCGCGACCATTATGCAAATGCGAGTGAAAAGGTGCTGGCAAAACACTTAAGTCGTTTTGTCCAACTGGCTCAACGTAACACACATAAGCACACACACAGCACATAGTAGGAGACAGCGAAAGAAAGAGAGAGAGAGAGAGGGACAAGAGACAGAGAGAGTGGGCGAGACAGAGAGTGAGTGAAGCGAGGCGAAATGGGTGATGGTGCCTGGGCATTGTTGTAGGGGGAAATCTAATTTCCTTGCGATGCCATGACGATGACAACGAAGCTCTTTCGCTGTCCCTCTTCCTGTCTCTGTCTCTGTCCCTGTCCCTGTCCCCATCTCTGTCCCTGTCCCTCTCCCTGTCCGAGACCCATATCCGTACCCTATCCATAGTCCTCGCCACTTTTTCGTCCGATTCTGCATAATTCAAATGGACAGAAAAACGTTGCCCAGGCGGTTGATGATGGGCCATGCATATTTGATGGAATCAACTTGAAATTAGATCCAACTGAAGAGCAGTTTCTGATTTAGTTTAAATTTCAAAACCTTCTCCTTTAACCTTCAGAATTTTGCAGATTTTTTTGGATGCAGTTATTGGATTAATGTGTGCTGCCTCAACTGCCTCAGTAAGGGAAGCCTTGAACGGAATTTGTGTAAGTTTGGAAGAGAAATTAAAAAATTCTCCGATTCAATGTTCTTATTTATTTAGGTTATTTTTAAGTGTGTGTTTAAAGACAGTATATTATATTCTTAAATATATTTTGTCTGTGCCTTTCGATTTGTTTGGCATAATAGTGTTAGGACTACTTTTGCAGACATTAAGTGCTACGTTCTGTGCTACGTTTATGTCTTCCATTCTGATTGATACCCCATTCTAATATGTTAACTAAAAAGCACCAAAAAACTTTCTAAAATCTCTTCAAATTAAAACAAATAACTAGAGACAAGCTGGCAGTGGCTTGTCCCAAATTAAATCCATTTTGAGCTGAAGTAGCCTTGTCATTGATTGGCAGCCAGTTGGTGGAGGAGCCATCCGAATCGCTGCCTTGATATCAATTTTGAAAGGGCTCCTAAGCCTGGCGCAAACATTGCGCAACAAAATTAAATAAAATATTTGCCGCACACTGAGAAGTTAATGAGTTCCAGCCGATTAAGCTGAGGGATAACTTTTTTCCACAAGGAATGAGGAGACGCCTTCGGCTGGGGCTGCGACTTCGGCAAGTGATTCAGCACAGAATTCAAGTTGAATCAATAATTTCCTGGGATATGAAATGATTTTGTTGAATTTTTGATAAGGGTTTCAGCCAGTCGGGGGCAGCTGGCCCCCTTCAAAGAAGGAGTCTTGAAGTGGAGCCGCAGCCAGTGCTTCCCGCAGCATGAGCAACAGTTTCCAAGTGAGGCACAAGGACATGATTGGAGTGGGGTGGGTTAGGAGTGGGGTTCTGGCACAGTACACGGTCCAGGGGGCGTCAAGAGCAGGGCAGTCAAGTGCTGGCAAAGTGCAAAGCCAACAGCAAGAGCGATGTCAAAAATAGAGCTCAAAGCAGGTTCCGGGAAGGGGGGCGCCACAAGGTAGAGGATGCTGGGTGTATGCTGAGAGGATGCTGGGAGTATGCCTTTTTGGGCTGTTGCCTGTTGGCTGTTGCCGTGCTCTGGTGGAAAGGGGTGACAAACAGCGCTCTCCCCCCTCTCCTATCCGCCGCCCAAACAAACCGGAACGAACCGCATCGTTTGCTCGTTTATTTGCCAACAAGTCTAAAATGAAATTAATTATAGTTACGCACAGTTTCCATGACCCTAAAGGGCTTCCTGCCACCCCTCCCCCACCAAAGTCCTTGCCGGCTAGTATCTCACTGCTGGAGTCCCGCATGTTTGCCCCAGTGCTATCTTTTTTTTTTCATTTCGGCGGCTATGGAAGGGACCTTTTGATAAATGGCAAGTCAACTATCGCCCATCATCAGCAGCAACAAGAACAAGAACAAGAGCAACAGCAACAACAGTAGCAGGAGCAGGAGCAGGAGCAACAGCAGCAGCAGCAGAGGGAACAACAACAACAACAGCAGTGGGCACAAATAACAGAGCCACGAAACAAGTCCCAAAAAAAAAAAAGAGTAAGCAAATTATGCAGCAGCAGGAGGAGCACAGGCAGCAGCAGCAACAAGCTGTTGTTTGATACACTTGAAGAAATTTCTAGAGCAAAGCTACAGGGAGACTTGGTACTAAGGAGACTTGGTACTAAGGAGACTTTGTACTAGGAAGACTTGGTACTAAGGAGCCTTTGTACTAAGGAGACTTGGTACTAAGGAGACTTGGTACTAAGGATACTTGGTACTAGGAAGACTTGGTTGGTACCAGGGATAACCTTTGAATTCATAACTCTGATAATAGCAATATTTCTGCAAAGATTAGGCAACGGTGACGTTTCCTTGGAAGTATCTGGAAGGAACTCTACCACCAAGTGGTAGCCAGCATAAAGCGTAGCAAATGTCGTTTTTATTCCATATTTATTTTCAAGTGTAATTTTGGGGGCCACGTTATTTTGGAGTAGCCTATAAATAGCCCAAGATGTTCGAGCCGTGCAGATGGTTTGCTTCTCTCTCCCTCTCTCTCGCTCTATTCCCTTGGCTGTCTCTGTCTCTGTCTGACCCTGAACTTTTTAATTAATGCTTGCAAGTGCGTGAACATCGAGCATTGGAAGGGCTCCATGGCACACACACACACACACACACAGCAAAGATATTCATACACATGCACACACACATACGTACATACATATACAAAAAAAATTGAGCAGAAGCCGCAGAAAGCAAAACAAGATAGAGGAGAAGACGCAGCTCGTTTGGCCCCTTTGCTGGTTACAAAACGGCCCATAATTTGGAGTACTAAGAGAGCGAAATGAGACAGAGAGACAGAGAGAGAAAGAGAGAAAAGATAGAAAGAGCAAGAGAGAGCATGAGCTTTTGTTTACATTTTATATAAAAAATTTAACGAGCTACAAAATTTTCGCAGCCCAGAGACAAGAGCAAACAAAAGAGACACAGAGAGAGAGCGAGAGAGAGATAGCTGAAGAGAAAGTGCAAAGAAGTGAAAGTACGTATAGCTGGATGAGCCCGAAGACAAGTGAAAGTGGGAGATAAAGTTAAAAGTTGGAGTGCGGAGTGCGGAGTGAGGAATGGGAGAGAGAGAGTATAAAATAAATATAAATTGAAAGCATATACTTTAGAGTCTCGTATGTGGGGGGAATACTCTCTCTCGCATGTGGGTTACGCACAGCCATTCAAATAAATAGGACACTCCCCATCCCCGTCCCAAAGCCCACCCCCCCCCGGTAAGCCTACAAACGAAATGGCAATTATCGCTTAGGAGGGGATTATTTAAGCGGTTAATCTTTCGACTTTACATCGAGGATTTGTTGATGTTTCATGGCACAACTCGTAAATATTTTATTATAGAAGAACAAAAGTCAATACGAATATTTCCACAAAGGAAATGGATGGATGGAGTGGATGGAAATGCAGGCCCAAGGGCATTTTCATTCTGTAAATGGAAGCGGCAAAGAGACTTCAATTTGGATGCCAGTCGTACAGCCAGTTGCTGCAATTCAAATGGTGAATAAAGCCCGTCCAGAAGGTATATATTCAAGTGGCTTACAATCAAGTTATTAAAGTCTTAATCATTATCTAAGCTAAAGATACTTAGGCATAAGCCCAATGCCACATATGTAGGTATTACATGTAGTTAAGTTAGAGCAAATGGTGAGCAAAGGGAGAGCAAAGGTAGAGCAAAGGGAGAGCAAAGACAGAAGAAAGGTAGAGCAAAGGCAGAGCAAATGGAGAGCAAAGACAGAACAAATATAGAGCAAAGTTAGAGCTTCCAATTCTCAGAAGAGTAAAAGCCTAAAGCTGAGGAAATGATCCCCTAAGAAACAAAATAAACCCCCGCGGGATATGGAATGTGTGTATTGGGGCATGGAGCATCCAACCATCAATTTTCCAACCATCAATTCTCTTATTGATCGACGGGACAAAACTCAACTCAAACCTTGCAAGCAAAAGTGAAAAGTGAAAATCTTAAATGGGAAAGCTAAAGATAATGCTTTCAAATGATCCTTTAAGAAACTAAATAAACTCCGCCATAGTCCAAGTACCCTTCTCTTTCTCTGTAATGATCCATAACGGCCACTTTTCTCCGCCCAGTGTTGGGAAATACTCGTATTTTATTACATTTGTAAATCTCGAAGAGCGCTTACAACACGAGTTGAAAAATGGCCGAAATTGTTATGCCATCTAACGGGATTTTAAAGAGCAGTGAATGATATGCAAAGGACCCATCCCAGCGGGTGTGGGCGTGGAACAGGTGCTTCTGTGTGTGGGTGCCCCGATCCGTCAGGTAAGCAAAAAAAAAAAAGACAAAAAAGAAGAAGGGAAATCGCATGCCTATGCATCGTTCCATTCTGTTTTATGGTTCATAAACTTTCGCTCCTTTGGTGAGTGCTTTTTGCCCTTTTTTTTATGGGGGGCCAACGTTGAATAAAAAACTGATTTGTTTTTTTCGTTCATCGTTTGATGTTGTTGCTGGGTGCTCCACCTCCTCCCCCCTTTGCCGACGTGCCACCAAGCTGCTGCTGCTGAGGCGTGCTGCGTGCTCCCTGTGGCAGCTTACAGTTTGCTGGTTGCTGATTTGTGCCATTTGTTGCCACCAAAATGTGGCTGTCAGTCTCGGGCGCTTGCTCTTGCTCCTGTTCTGTCTCTGTCTGCCTCTCTCTCTCTCTCTCTCTCTCTGTCTCTCTGTGTGCTTGTGTGTGTGTGTGTTTGGGTGTGTGGATAACATATGGCACTCACTTCAATATAATCAACATCATCATCACGCTGACGAGTTGTTAATGATGAACATAATGATGACAAAAGGGAACAGAACACACACACACACACACACCGAAACGGAACGAAACGAAATCCGCCGTATCCTGGTATTCGGGAATCCCATCCTGGTGCTGTTCCTGCTCTGCTCCTGTTGCGGCTGATGAGAAACGCTTTGGGCCAACAAAGTTGTTAACATAAAATGGCTCACTGCACACATACATACATACGTACTCACGTACGCCCACAATTTGTCTGAGATGGGGAGGGGGGGCGTTGTCTGTCTGTCTGTGTTTGTGTGTGTGTGTGACGCTTTCACCTTTAATAGTCCGCATCTGTCATTGCAATCGTTTTCAGACTTGCAGGTGGCAAAAACAAGAAGAGCACTGGGCAAGGGGAGCATGGGGCATGGGGCATGGGAAGCACCGGGCATGAAGAGCACTGGGCATGGGAAGCATGGGGCATGGGAAGCACCGGGCATGAGAATCATGAGGCATGGGAATCATGAAGAGCATCGAAACACGGGGCATATGGAATGGTGTATTGGGGCATGGCGCTTCCAACCATCAATTTTCCAACCATCAAATCTCGTATTGATCGACGGCACAAAATTCAACTCAAAAACTTGCACACAAAAGTGAAAATCGGCAAATAAAAAAAAAAAAAATTCCGAAAATTGTGGAAATTTCATTAGATTTTGCATTTGAAGAAGGTAAAAATCACGAGGGGTTGTTTTCTCCCCTCCTCGGGTCTGCCTTCTGTTGCTGTTTCTCTGACTTATGCCAGGGACCTTTACTTGGACTGGGACTGTTTATGGGACTGAGACTGAGGCTGACACTGAGACTGGGACTGTGTTTCTGGGTAAACTTTTCATGTTCTACCCTCGATATGTTGTGGCCTGGGCCTGGGTTTTGGGCTTGGGCTTGCTTTTAGCTTTTCATTCTGATTTCCATGCTGGACAGCCGCGGGCCATGGATGATTTTGATTTTCCTGCCTGCCTGCTCCTCCTCCTGCTCCTCCTCCTGTTGTTGATGTTTTCTTCCCCTCCGTTGTTGTGGGTTACCTTCCGGTGCTCTGTGGCGTATGAGCAATGTAAACAACTCACCCATACACACACACACACACACACACACGCACACACACACACACACACACACACACACACAGAGAGAAACAGAGAGAGTACAGAGAGACAGAGCGAAAGAGCTGTCTATCCTGCCCTGCCCTGCCCTTACCTTTCTTTTTCCTTCCTGCAAAGAGCCTTTCCATGCCCTTCACTGGCAGCATAATCGGAAGAGGCCTTTCTCTCTCTATATCTACTCGTTCATATGGATATATCTGTCTATTCGTTCCAGAAATCGTAGCTGCTAAGGGGAATACTACATAGGGCGCTCATTACTGTGCATGAGAGATCTCAAAGGGAATGAAGGGAATGGCTGTTTAGTAGGAACTTTCGTGCAGGCAACTCAGTCGAGAGTTAATGCAGCAAATGGCAGCTATCAATTATCTAATGGCAAAATCAGTAGAGCGAAGGGGAGGGGATGGCAACTCAAGCAATGCATTGCCAGAGATTACCCCACGTCAAGTGGCAGTTCCAGGGAGTAAACAGCTTCTCGCCTCAGCTCCTCCCTGCATGTGGTAGTGCTGTTGGTGTCGCCTCCCCATGGGTGGTCGCCTAGCGGGACAGAACACTGTAGCTGATGCTGATGTTGCTGTTGCTGAAGTACTTACAAGAATTGCTCAACTATTAAGCAAAGTACGGGCACCCCCCCAAGATACATATATTTTCTGTAGACACATATATATATGTATATCGTACATGCTCCCATTTGTATGGGGGAAATAAGTCAATGATGGTTGGGGCTGCTTGTTGGGCAACCGGAAACGACAGGCAAAAAAGGTTCAACTTGTTGCAACAACTTTGCGCTAGCCCAAAAGGGGTGGGTGGGGCTGAGGCGACTCCCAGCGGCACCTGCAGACACACGCCTTCTGCTCGGGATATGTTTTATGGGCAGCGATAAATGTTATTAACTTTGCTGGGGCCGGCAAAAACTTTCGTAATTGAACGGCACGACTGGGCCTTGTAGTTGGTTACAAGTCCGTCGAGAATACTATATATATTCGTATATCTATATATAGCAATCTGTGAGTGGGAAGTCAGAGAAGTGCAAAGAACTTTGGAACCAAATCAATGCTCTAAAAGGAACGATAAATATGTGCTTTAATCTTAAGTTACGAATATTTATAGGTACTCGTATCTATATAGCAATATATGTATCTAGTATGCCGAGCAATGTTATCCTTTTATGCCATAGATTTTGTGGGACACTCACATCGGACTAGATATATATAGAAATTAACCCTTTGAGTTGTGCTTTTGACAGTAGTTAAATTCGAAATTAGTTTCCCAAAATTAGTTTGGCCAGCCATGTACAGGTGCTCGAGAATTGACAACATATGCGATCTGGTCAGCTATCCGGTCTTGGCACGGGGCCCACCACCACCTTCGATCCATTCGCAGAACTCCGCTGATTCCGATGAGGAATCAGAGCAGGAGCTGCAGATGGAAATGGAAATGGAGCGCAAACCGAAACAGGACTGTAAGTTGGTCATAGAGGAGGATGCCATCAGCCTCATAAGCCTCTGCCTGAAGAGCAACTTCAGTGGGCACAGTGGCTGGAGGAGGAGCTGCGATTTGTTGGAGCGGAAACAGGAGGAGTCTGAGCCGGCGCCGAAGCTGTGCCCGAGGGCCATTCGTACGCCGCTGGGCATGTGGTGGGCAGGGGACATGGAACGCTTGCTGGAGCATCTGGACGAGAATCTGCTGGGTGTGGATGCCAAGTGGCTGCTGTTCAGAGCGGCCGTCATGAGCGATCGCTGCCTTGAGATGCTGCAGCAGTGCCCGCCCTACAATCGCCCGCTCAGCCGCACCCAGATCGAGGCACTGCGCCAGGCCACCAGCGGCATGCCCCGCATGACCAGTGTGCAGCAGTTTGTGTACCAGGATCGATCGCTGCTGAGCGCCCAGCCTGAGCCCGAGCGTCACTACTCGCTGCTCAACTGGCTGCTGCTGAAGAGCCAAACGCCGCAGCTGCGGCAGGTGCAACACTCAAAGCTGGAACAGCTCTGGCATCAGATCGGCCAGAGTCCCGGCCGCCGGCCCCAGCTCGTGTTCCGCGTGGAGATGCCCGAGACGCTGTGCGCGCCCGAGCTGGTGCCACCGTGCACCTTCTACAGTGGCCCCATGGATGTGCTGCACAGCCTGATTGCCGGTCCCATGGAGGCGAACAGCGAGTACCTCGAGCTGCACGACAGCCTCCCCAAGGCCACCGAAGTGTCCACGGCCTGCGCCTGCTGGCAGCTATCGCTCTGCGGCTGCCCCCTCCGGACCGTGGCAGTCTGCGAGAAGTGCGCGGGTCGGGTGCAGGTGCGCTACCTCCTCATGTTCGCCGGGTTTGAATCGAAGGTGGTTTGGCCGCGGGACCAGCTGGCCATGGGGGGCTTGGTGGAGGAGGAGCCAGTGGAGCATCCCCAGCTGTTGGCCAGGCGGAATAACTGGGCGGAGCTGCTGTGCCAGGCGCTGCTAGAGACGGATCCCATGCTTGGCCTGCTGGCAGTGTCTCTGCGTCATGTGTGCCACTTCATCCACAAGCGATACAGCGGCAGCAGGCACAGAAACTCAATTGAATCCCGTCAACCTGAAATCTAACTGCCTCAGGCATGCGAGTGCATATATATACATACATCAATACATACATATACATGTGTGTGTATGTATGATTATAGACATATTTGCTTATTGACATGGATGGGAAACTGAACATGGTAGATGGGTGGATGGGTGGGCGCGTGGGTGCCCCCTTGCCACGGGAATTCCCTGGGCTTTGGCTGTCCGCCGAGGCGTAAAAGGGCACTGAAGTGCGTTGAGCATTTTGTAGCCCGCCTCCTCTTGCTCCTCTACTCCTCCTCTTACTCCAGCTCCTCCTATTCCTCCTCCTTCTACTCCTCCTCCTACTGTGGCACATCGACACAATCGACTGGGTCTCGTTGACCTCGTTGCTGGCGCTGATTAACGCTCGCCCAATTCCCTGAATTACTCGCAGTGTTGGGCAACGTTGACATGTGCGGGGTGCAGGGATTGGGAGTACGCTGTATTGGAATTTCATCGATTGATGAAACCCTGTCAACCGGGGGGGAGGTGCAGCATGCCAGTGCCAGTTAAGCCTAATGAAATTGTGGCTCGACTCTTTCGGTTTCCTCTGATGAACTTCCGTTAGACTGAAGTACAGAAAAACCCAGCAGTGTTGGACAGCGCAGGAATTCGGGACTGGGATAACCATTTGTACACGTTCCCAATGGTTTCTAGTGATTCTTTGGAACTAAAATGGAAGTGTTTCCTAATTCGATGATTCTAAGTTGGTTCTTGTGAAATTTCTAGTGAATTTTCTCAGTATTTGGATGTACTCTGTTGGGCGCAAGTTTGTTGTTGAAACGTTTCCCTCTCTGCATTACCTTCCCCCATACATCCACTTGGACAACCAATCTTAAATGTACTCAAAACTCTTCGAGTATTGGGTATAAAAAACTTTTAAAGTATTGGTTATAAAAAGCGCTCTTGAATGGGGCTTGAAGTCAGTTTCCTGTTCCAGTGAACTTTCGTTATTCAAACTGAAGGTTTAAGCTACTTTCGTTTACTTCGAAATGCTTGGCAATTCTCAAGAGTGTGGGTGGGGGCAGGTGTGTGTGGGTTTCAAGAGCTTGCATGCTGCTGCTCTCCCTGGGCGCCTTTCAGCGTCACTCCCTGGAACGAGTTAACGGAATCAGAGATTGCCTGCTCGAGATATGAGCCGTGGAAAGGCTTTTCTTTCATTCTGGCGTTCCGGCTCGTATTTATTATGAATTCGTCTGTTAATATGCGAAAGGCAATCGTGTGTACAAATAATGTACAGGCAGATAAACACGGCAGCCCCGTACCGCCCCCGCACACAGACCGGGGACACAGACTCCTGTTGGCTGTGGGGAGTGTGGATAAACACCAGCGAGAATTCAGCCAAATGGTCACGGAAATGGAAACGAAACAAATCTTGATCTTGTCTGCGTTTCACACAGCCCCTCCATTTGTAGCTGTATTACTCTCCCGTATCCATGTATCCCTGCGTACCAAAAGTATCTTTTGCAGTGTATGCTCCCCTCCAAATTTATATGCAGAACTGTTCACACTCAATTGGCAGTTACCGCGTGATGTTCAAGCTGTTTGTCTTTCGCTTCCATCCCCCTTCCCACCTGCCCACCTTGTTTATTTTGTTCTGTTTTATTCGTGTACTTTTTGCTGCTGCTTCTCTGCTGCTGCTGCTCTGCTGCTGTTACTTCGGCGGCTGCTGCTACTGCTGCCTCTGCTGCTGTTACTGCTCCTGTTAGTGCTGTTGTTACTGTTGCTGCCTCTGCTGCTGTTTCTGCTTTGGCTACTTTCTTTGTTTTTGCTTTGTTTTGGCTTTGTTTTTGCTTTGCTTTGTTTGGTTTCACTTGCCTTTCCCACATTGAAATGCCGCTTAACATATTTACGCGACTGCCAGTGGGAGTACCAGTGGGAGTGGCAGTGTAAACGGGGTATAGAAAGCAGTCTGTGGAGCAGGTCAAAGTCAGAGTCAGAGTTAGTCTCAAAGTCAAAAGAAATCGTGAATTTATAGTGCTCAGATTGACTAATAAACTGTCTACAGTTTTGGGAAACTAATAAATAAATAAATAAATACATAAATAGATAAATAATAAATAAAAGCAAAATAAATCAACATAAAACAAGTGTTTTTAATGCTCCTTAAAATCTTCCTTTGAAGCTGTTATATTTTTAAAAATTAAAATTTTCCCGCATATCAGAATATTTATTATTAATGCTCCAGCAGCCAACGAAGGCATCGATTCGTTTTGTATTCATTTTATATTCAGAGCGCAGCTGCCATAATATCGCCCCGTTTATCCACTTGCTGGCAATTGTAATTGGCTGCCAGCTAATTAATCCCTGGTCCCGTTGGAAGTTCAAAGTTGAAAGTGACTTTCATATTCGACTTTCCTCTGGGTTGTTGGTGCGTTGCTGGTTGGCCCTTTGGGTCCTGGGTTTCAGGCTCTTCCTTTTTTGTTTGTTTGGTTTTTTTTTGTTTGTTTGCTTTCTTCCCCTTTCATTTTTTTCGCATTTGCAATTTTATTTATTTATTTTTAGCTGCGAAGATTTATGCAAATTGATTTGCGAGTCTATTAAATTTGCATATTTATCAATTTGTTCGTTGTGCGTGGCTCAGTTTCAATTTGCGTTTGTCTGGCCATTTATGGGCGTGGTGTGCGGTGTTCTTGGCTCTTGGCATTGCCTTTGTGCCCGACCCTGTCTCGGGCTGTTGTTTGTCTTTGGCAACATATTATAATTATATTCGTAGCTGCGACTCGATTTGCATAGAACTCAGCTGTATATAGTAGTATGTATGCGCACTGAGCGGTGAGCTGATCCGTTCCGAAAGAGCCGAAAGCCATCAGCCAGCCAGCTATGCCACGACACCGACACCAACAGCGACAGAGACACCAACACTAACAGAGACACCAACACCAACAGAGATTCCAGCAGAGACACTGACACCAACAGCGACACCAACACGGATACGGACACAGACACGGACACGGACACGGGCTAATTAATAAAGATGCAATCCAATTAGCGGGCAGGGCAACATCAAAGGACATCCAAACCTAAACCCAAACACAGAGACAGAGACAGAGCCAGAGACAGACCCAGAGACAGTGCCAGAGAAAGAGACAGCTACAGAGACACTGGAGGGACATGTCTGACGTACCGATCAAATATTAAATAGGCGCAAAAACTAAACCAACTGCGAGACAACACTCACCATAAGAAAATTATCATTATGATAATTAAAATCTATGGCTAATTGTAATGCGCGCAGGGACTGCGAATGGGAATGAGAAAAGGGAAAGGGACTGGGAATGGATAAGACAGAACAGCCCGGGGGCTCATTATGTAGACGGATATCTCTACACTGTTGGCGTGTGTCCATCCATCAGCGAGGCATCGCGATGAGGTGGATGCTTGTTAGAGGCAAAATAAATCTGCTACACATCAGATGTGCCATGATGGGAGGGGGGAGGGGAAAAATAATTTCGTTGCGACCTGGCAACCGCGGCCACCGCCTAACACCCACCTACCACCAGCACTACCCATCACCCACCATCTACCACCAACATTGGCCACAGTTTAGCTGCTAATGGCATTCGATGCAGGCTAAAGCTAAAGCTGGAGGAGCTGAAGGTGGAGCTGGGGGAGTTTTGGGATAATTATGAGTCCATGGGCATCAAATGAAACTAAGATCCAGCAATCCATATAATTTTCCGATAAATATTTATGTGGGCGCTAGGCAAGCGCAAATACACTTGAGGGCTTAGACTTGGGAAACCATGGCCAAAGAACACTTTATGGGATCAAATATTTCTGAATTTACCATTGCGTGCAAAAGAAAAAATCAAAAGAAAATAGTTAAGCCTTGCCACTGCACATGTACATATGTATGTTTTTATTTTCCATGGAAAATTTCCACACAAACGACTACTACTCGAGTGTATTTTTTTGATGTATGTATGTACTTCTGGGAATATACACTCGTACGTACACACACAACGAATTTATTTGTGCAACGTCAAGGGATTTAGTTGCAAGGTTTCATTTTCCTTTTTGACAACAATAACTTGGAAATTTAAGTTTAGTAAAGTATTTGAAAAGAAATATAATTGGATTTGTGCAACGAAAGGGATTATTATTCAGCATATTTCTCAGTAGTTGCAGCAGGGCGGAGCAGATTAAATGTCTTCCATTTATTGATTGTTATTAAATATATGTTTTTTCCAGCTGTATGATTTGTATATTAATAAAATTTTCGTCTTTAAATGTATCAGCAGTTTTTTCACATATTTTTGACATAGACTGACTGAGTACGGTTATAAAAGTAGTGTCGCGGTAACTGAGACTCAACGTTTATTCTCGTTGTAGGTGAACCAACTAGCTGCGAATATTTTTGTTGTTAAAACTAACTGACGAATCTTTTGGGTACATCCGTATCCTTTACAACCATTAAAATTGTATGCTAGCACAAAAAAAAGAGGCATATATTTTTCAATATATTTATTTTCAGCATTTCTGGCATTGCATATTACATGTTTTTTTCGTTTAGTTTTGTATGAAATACATACATTTTATTTCATTAATTATTTTTTTATTTCAGCAGAAGTAACTCGCAAATGGCTGATAGTGGGTTGAGTGCGGTGGTTACCCTGGCTACAGTTCTGATTCCTGCCTCGACAGACTCCTCTCTGTTACCCAAAATGTGTCAATTACTTCATTTATCAGCTATTGTACCCCATGAGCTGTGTCTTTCATGAAGTAATATTACATTTCAAGCCGATACATACATATATTACCCACATTTGACATTTAATTTATAGATTTTGGCTATGGTTTTTCACATTTATTCTTTCGTTTTTGGCGGCATCTGTTTCAGTGAGTGCTTTCAACAATCCATATATAATAATATACCATATATAAATGTACCATACATGTAATTTATCTACAATGAAATTCGTTTGTATGTTTGGTACATTTGACATTTTTTTTGACATGAAAAAAAGCTGCTGGTGGTGGTCGTACCTGTTGGTTATCTCTTTCGTCTCGTCTCTCTGACATTTAAGTCTCTTCTGTGCCCTTAGTAATAGTTTTTCTGTCAACTTTTTGCAGTGTCTGTTATCTGTGTTCACACTTATCATATATAGTAGTAGATTAATGAGACCTTTGGTAAAGGGGAAATGCAAAATTTGGTTGGTATAATGTAGTACTTTGTTGCTACACTAGCACACTTTTGCTGATTTCACGCTGCTCTGCAGAGATTTCTATAGAGTATATACATATATGTACATATATGTATGTATGTAGATACATATATGTATATGGGCGTGACTGTATCTTTTGCGTGGAAGTAACAGTGTGTGTGTGTGTTACATTCTGTATGTGTGTATGTGTGTCACTGTCACTGTTTCAGTGTGTTTTTGTGTGTGACTTTCACTGTGACATTGTGTGTATGTGAGTGACTATCACTGTGTGTTTGTGTGGGTGTCTCTGTCACTGTGTCAGTACAGTATGTGTATGCTTATGTGTGTGCCTCTTTGTGTGTGTGTGTGTGTGTGTGTAAAATGAATGCAATTTGAGCGCTCGTAAAGCAGGCAGAAGAAGCAGCATCCATCCTGAATCCTTCGCAACATTCAGCTGGAACAGCGCTTTTTTAATGTCGCCCGTGTCTGTCCGTCCGTCCGTCCATCCTCTGGGCTAAGGGCAACATTTTCTTTTACGAGCAGTTTTCCTTTTTCCATCCATCTCTCTCCTCTCCTCGCTACCTCCTCTAACAGCCCAGCGGTGGGCTTATCTGCATCTGCACAGCGACCAAAGGAAAAAATGGAAACTAAAAGTTTTCCCCGCGTGAGAAAAGGCTCCATCCCAGCTCCATCTCCGCTACATCTCCGCTACATCCCCGCACCATCCCAGGACTATCCCAGAACTATCCCCGCACCATCCCCGCACTTACCATGCACCATGCCAGCCATTAAAATGCATTCATATGCGATCCGCATGGCTTTTCCATTGTTTGACAGCTGTCAACTGACAAATCTTCTGCTCTCTCCCCCTCTCTCTCTCTCTCTCTTGCTCTCTCTTTCACTCTCTCTTTTAGTCGCACTCGAACTATTGGTTTTTTTTCTTTTCGTGCTGCTCTCCAGGGGACACCCAGTCAAATGGGCAACTTGTCCGCCAGTGGGCTAGTGGGGCAGGCACTTGGTTGCCACTTCAACGAGAAACGCAATTGAAATTGTCGCCTCCTGCCAGGCTCTGACCACTTGAACGTGTTTAGTGTAAGGAGGGGAAGAATTGTGGTGGGGTGGTAGTACTATGGGAGTGGATAGTGGATAGCGGGTAGCAGGGAACCCCACCCCTCCGCTGAGCATTTAAAGCGTTGGAAGCGAAAAGCCATGGGGAAACTCTTCCAAAATCAGTGATCAATATACGATATAGCTCAGAAGTGCTATAGCTTCATCTCGGTTTTCTCAATGGAGTTTACAGGTCAAAATTTAATCAATTGAGATTACATTTAGGTCAGTATTTAATCAATATTAAATTAAGTAATTAATAAACGAATTTGGGTCAGCAACTAAAGTACAAAAAAAAAGAGATAAAAGAGAGAGAATTAATACAATTCCAATTTGTTTTTTAGTTTCTTTTTCCTTATATATATATACTAACGAAACGCACCGCACACACTCCGTAACACAGTCAGGGAGCGTAGCAAATTGATTGCTTAATGGATTGCTTTAATTTTGTATAACATTAATGATAAAGGTGTGGGGGAGTGTGAAAGGTGGAGTGTGCTACCGGGTACCGGAATCAGCCAATTAAAATCATTTAATCCTTGCAAAAAGTGCAGGGGCAGCAAAGAGCAAAAGTCCTTGTCTGCATATATAGAGCAAAAACCCCAAGCAGCCTGTGCTTGGGGTTGAGTTCGATATGCTGCCTCTGGGATGGCATTTCAAATGCTGCAAATATGCTGCCTGCCTGCCACTGAAGGTATTTCTTAACCATAACCATAACCAGTTGGGGATATTCGTTTCTGTTCGAGTCATTCCACCTGAGAGGCAAATGGTTATGCTGCCTGCGCCCCATTTCAAAACCAGTCGATATGGCACTGGCATTGGCATCCTGCCAACAAAGCTATTCGATGTGCTGCGCTCAGAGGCATTTTGGGGTGCCCCCACCCTCCCATCATCCAGCATAGGCGCCGTAGCGTCCTTTGTCGGACGCTGGCCAATTAAAGGCAGTTTCCTGTCTTGCTTAAAGGGTCCTTTTAAGCAGCGTCGTCGCCATGACAGGCACAGGACCTTCAGCCAGGACAAAAGCCCAGTAAACAACAACAACAATTATATAGGTTGTTGGGTACTGAGAGAGAGAGATAGAGAGGTAGCGTGGTACGGAGGAAAAACAACAGGAAGCGGCGAAATGAACAAATCAGTCGAAACGGAAGGAAATGCTTAAACGATATGAAAATCCCGTTTGCAGCTGGCCAAAGCTGTGGGAAATATTAAATATTATTACTGCTGTAGCGCTCTCTCTCTCTCTGTACCGTCCGGATCTGGCCGAGACGGGCATGTCCCCAATGGGGCTCAATGAGAGAGAGAGAGGAGAAAGTGTTGCCTCCTCTGACAAGAGCATGGAAACTCCTCTGGCACTGGCACTGGCTCTGATTCGGCAGAATAAAGCAACCGCCTTTAGGGTGAACCAAATGCACCAAATTAAATACTATGGTGTAGCATTTTAGCGGCAGGAATTTGTTAGCATTTAAAACAATTAACAGCCACATTAATTCGGCGCTTTTTAAGGTTGTAATTTGAATTAGTCAAGTGATTAATTCAAATGCATTTTAGATGATAATCTTCTGGCATCTCGAAATGAATCTTGAGCGGATTTGACTGGCAGCAGAGCATTGGCCAGTCGTTGGCCCGTTAAATGTTTTGTTGGCAACATTTTGTTGTTGTTTTGGTTGTTGCTGTTTTTATGATGCCAGCTGTTTCGTGTTGAACGGCAACGATGGGTTAATGCCTTTGCCAATGCCATACCCCCTCTCTCTCTCACTATCTCTCTCTCACGTGTTCACGACAACGTCCTTGTGTCCGTCTCTGGCTCGTATTGTTTCCGTTTCTGTTTCTGTTTCCGTTGCTGTCTGTCGCTGTTTTTTTTGTTCGCTGTTTTTCTGGAGAGTTTTTAATAACGCGCGTAGGATGTAGCAGAGACCCATGGCAGAGTCCAGCAGTCAGCATTCAGCAGCCTCATCAAATTTTATGATCGCACTCAAGCACTCACGTGCCCCGCGTACTGCCGAGCAATTAATGGCAACACCAGAGCAGGTTTATGTTTCATTATTTGGGCCAAAAACAATTCGAATGCCACCTTTTGTTTTTATAGTTGACACGTCCAATGGTGGAGGGGGTGAGTCTCTCCTCTCTACGGGCATTTCATATGATTTATATTGCTGTGCGAGAATGTCTGTTTAATTAATTCGAAAAATGTTTACAATTTATGCCCACAAATGCCTGGCCTCCCTCCACCCCGTCCACCATCCACCATCCACCGCTTATCAATTAGTCACAAATTAAAGGCTTCTCTGGCCACACTTGATGGTCGTTCGGGGAGGGAAACGGGAAATGAAACCGGTACTGAAACGGGACTGAAACGGGGACTGAAACGGGAACTGAAACGAGGACTGAAACGGTGACAGAAACGGGGACTGAAACGGGGACTGAAACGAGGACCGAAACGGAGACTGAAACGAGGACTGAAACGGAGACTGAAACGGCAACTGAAACTGTGGGAAAGTGCAAAGCAGTGCCCCCATCGGTGACCTTTATTTCAACTTAACGCCATTAATGTTAATGTTGGTCTTTGGGGCACATTTTCCAGCTTATTAACTCGGCCATTTGCACTGGTTTTCCTCTCCGCTCTTCGCTTTCCACTTTCACTTTCACTTTTGGTTTCAGTTTCGCTTTCACTTGCACTTATGCTTTGGTTTTTTCTTTCGCTTTTGCTTTTTCTTTTGCTTTTTCGCTTCGCTCCTTTGTTTGTGATTTCGCGTCTGCCTTTTCTCCTGTTGCTTTTGCCTTTTCCCCTGTTGATTTTACCGTCTCTCTCTCTTTCTCTCTCTCTCTTGCCGTTGAATTTCTCGCTACCCAAAATCCAACTAAATTTTATTACAGATTTTCCACACAGAACTTTCATGCACCCTTGTCGCTTTTCGTGTTCCCCTCTTCGAATCTCCCTTTCTGTCACTCTGTCTCTATCTCTGTCTGTCTCTCTCTCGTTCTCTCTGTCTGTCTGTCTGTCAGTCTGTCTCTCTCTCTTTCTCTCGCTCTCCCTCTCTGTCTGTCTCTCCCCTGATGATATCAAATTTTATTTCCACATTCGCTTCCTCTTTAATGTTAATTTCTGTTAGGGAAATTTCCCCCCCATGAAACTATGTCCGTTTCTCGGCACCCAAACCCCAACCCCAGCACCTTGCCCCAGCTCACAGCCACAACCCTGGCGTCAAGTTGCCAACGATGTTTGCTCTTCCTACCGGCATTGCCCCCGCCATCGTTTTTTTGTGCGGTATTACATTTTGTTACTATACATAAATTGAACATTTTGCCGCAATGCCGCACACATTTTGCCTGTTGCGCTGCTCCGCTGAAACAGGCAACAGAGAAACAGCCAGCAGAAACAAAAACAGAAACAGAAACGAGAAGCAGAAGCATGGAACGTGTCGGCTAGGGGAAATGCTACAGGGGGTGGGGCACTGGGTGGTGGATGGCTGGCTACGGGATGAACAGATGGCAAGCCACTCGACACAGACAAGGACGATGTAATAAAGTTAGAGGCTGTCAGGCGGTGTGCCACAAAAGAAATGCGGTTAGCGGGTAGGCACCAAAGGCAAAGCAAAGCCAGCAAAGACGCCACAGACGGGCCATGTCATTGTCAAGGACTACCTCTCTTTTACTCTCTTTCCGAACTTAAAAATATATCACACAATTCAAAAGTATATATGTATATTTATATGCATGGTTTTCCGTTCGACCCCGTGTCTGGGCAGCAGAAGGAAGCAATCAATAAAGAAGTAGCTGCCTCCACATAATGCTCATAAATAAATGAATGCTCCGGCGAGCAGGAGCTCCACTCAAGCGATCCAATGCCCCAATAAGTAGGCTACGAAATTGTAGGCAAAACATACACATACATACATACTACACACACATTCATATACACACTTGAACGATTATGATGATAATGATGCTGGATGCTGACTGCTGGCTTGAAAGGGTTGCCAGCTGAAAGCTTCAAATAGTTATGGCCAAATGCGCTAACGAAGCAATTAGCAGGGCTCGAACAGGTGCTCCAGGTGGTGCAGGTGCTCCTCCAGGTGGGGTGCTTGCTGAAGGGGGGGTTGCTAGTACGAACGCCACACAATCCATGACGAGTACTCGTATCAGACTCACAGTTAAGACCCTCCTTTCAGAATTATTCACAACTTTTATTGGAATAAATAAAAACTAAATACTCTACACAGATTCTCCTCCTCCACAGATTCTTTCCCTAAATCTTCCTTACAGTGCTAGTCATGGAAATAGGTTCATCAGCATGGTCCTTCCGCACAAATTTGCTGGCCTGGCACAATGAAGGGGCTGTTCGGGGGGACTGACAAACAAATTAGTTGCTAAGATTTTACTATACATATATACATTTTTATTCCAGCTCGAGTAAATGCAAAAATGTCAACGAAATCCGCACTTAAAGCGGCTTAAGTGTTGCCACCGTAAGTTTCCGCTTATCAAACAGAAGTATGGTGACACTGCCCCCACTACCACGGGCCATCTCCCTTGGCTCTCCGAGGCACTGTAAGTCCTCGTGGATCTCTTACGGGCTCTTCCACTGCCAATACCACTAGCTTTCCCACTGCCACTCCCATAACCTCTCCCTCTGCCACTCCCACTCCCACTCTTACTACCACTACCACTTCCACTCCCACTCTCCCTTCTCTTCCGTTTAGTAATTAGTATGGCATACCTCCTCCAGAGATGAAGATATACTATATATATACACACGGGATAGAGGCGGGGCGGTTGGGAGCTAGGCGCACATTTAAATGCCATTTAAGCCACATTGAGGCCGCAGTCCAGGCAGGGCTCTGTTTCTTGTCCCTGTGCCACTTCCTTGTGCGTTACCATCATCCGGTTGAGGCAATTTATTATGCATAAAAATATTCTTTTGCATACTTTTTGGCGCACAGCAATTAAAAACGACGCAAATCTGAGAGCTCAACATAGAACAAAAAAAAACTCAAACCCAAAATACCGATACTGACGCAAGGCCAGGTCGTAGCTTTGTATTTGTTTTTACTTAAATAATTTTTTCCCATTTTCCTTCGCTCTCCTCTCCTCTCCTCTACACTCCACTGTTCTGGCTGATGTTTTTATTTTTTAGATTTCTAATTACGACAGCCTCTTGGCCGGGGCTTTTGTGGGATTTCGCCAGAAGTTGTTTGAGACGCGGCTTAATTATGTCTCCCCATCATCATAATCATAATCATCATCATCCCCTGTCCCCTTGGCATCCTGCCATCGTCATCATCATCATCATCATCCCCAAAAAAACAAACGCTGGAAACGTGAAAAATTTTGAAACAAATTGAAATTTGATAGAAATATTTATGTACACGGAACAACGGCTCGTTGAATTTGTGGGGGGAGGGGGCTGAAAGCACACCCTGCAGCGTGCTTTCCTCTTTGGTCTGTGTTTGTACAGCGTGTGCCCTAAGCTCGAGCGTAAACAAAAATTTCAAATTGTATACAAAAATGCTCCGTGTCAGGTGAGAGCAGAGAATAGAGCAGAGCAGAGCAGAGCAATTCAGAACAGAGCAGAGCAGCCTTAAACCCAAAACCATAGCTACGGTCCGCCACGGGGATGGGGCTTGAATGGTGGCAAGGGTGGGGAAGTGGCGAGTTGGGAGTGTGTGGCAGTGTGTAAAAATTTATGCCCGTGTAAAATTTTGCTGGCAAACAATTCAATTAGCTGGCCAGCACTGTGAGCTGAATTTTAATTTCAGACTTCATTACATATGTGAATAAATTATTTGCAGTTCATTGCGAGCATTGCGAGTATATGTACGGGACTTACCCAACACTGCACTGGCATGGGCACCACCAAGTGGCGTGCTTTGGTGCTGTAGTGTGTGTGTGTGTGTGTGGGGAGGGGAAGCGTCCATTAGGATTCGAATTTTTGCCAGAGCTTAGCCTAAGTAGTTCACTTTAGTAGAAGTAGTTAACTTGGGACGAACTTTTGCCATCACTTCAATAGAGCTAGGAGACGCTTCCAGGATGGAGGATGAAGCTTCCACCTGGAGGGAACGCATCCAACTGGAGGGGTAAGCTTCCACCTGGAGGAATAGTTGGGATGGAAGGGTCTTTAGACCACATTTTATCTGGAAATGCTTTGCGGTGCAGAATGAGAATAGTTCTCATTAGCAAAGCTGCTCTGCAAAAAGGTTTGAATAAGCAAAATGAAGGCCATGCCTTCTGTTGCTTACTTTAAAGCAAGTGGTTGACCAACACTGTAAGGTGAGCAGAAAAAAAAAGTATATAAATTTAAGTTTCCATTTGGGTTTGATCTAGCAGAAATTAGCTCCAAATTATACACAACTTAGTTGACATACTACTGCTTCCCAACGTTATTCAACACTGCCAAAAGTGAATTCTAGCAGTTGGCGTATACTGTGATACCCAAAATCACTTTCATTCGTAACAACTTCAGCAAAACAAAGCGAAAGTGAGTCTCAAAGTTTGGAATAATTCTGGAGGGTGCGGAGAAGGGGAGTGACCAAAAAGTTCCATCCACAAATGTTTACCAATACTAAAGTGGAAATTGAAGCGGATTCGAGCGGGAACAGTAGGTAAAGGTGAAAGAGGGAGAAACGTACCTTGAAATCGGAATACACTGAGTGTTGTTTGCTCTCCTTTGGCTTCAATTTGCCAGGTAAAAGATGATACCCCCCCCCAACACCAAAAAAACTTTAGTTTGCACTTCTGGTTTTTGTTCTTTTCTGTGTGTGTGTGTGTGTGTGTGGGTAACCACACTGCAAATTTGCCCAACATTTTTATCGCTCAACTTTCAGTTAAGCACGAGGTTTACCAACACTGACGCATATGCTGCTCACAGGTATGGTAATTCATCTTGCAGAGATGCCAGGCCAAGGCAGAGGCACAGTCAGTGGCCCAGGCACAGTCACATGCAAAGCCAAACAAGACCAGACAAAGGCAAAACCCAATGAAATCTTCAACTGCTGGGATTAGAGACCCTCGTCTTATATTTTCTGGCAATTCGGTACGTTCTCTTTCATTTCTACATCTTCTTTTTTGTTTCTTTCGTTTTTTGTGTGGTTTCTGTTGGCCCAAACACACTTTGGAAACTGGGATGCTGGCTTCTGGTTGCCGGAAAACGTAAAACGAAAAACTTTCAACGTAAAATTGTTCAAATATATGTTTTTAGCAGGGCACAACTACACAGAGACATTTGTATATGTGTGTTGTGTGTGTGTGTTTATTTGTGTGTGTGTGTGTGTGTAGTGAGAACGACGACTCATTTCTGTCTGTGGTCGCCTTGGGCACTTAGAAAACAGGTGAAAGAAATGTGAAAGCCAGGCCAGAAAGTTTGTCCGGCTGAAAGTTTTTCAATTTGTTTATGCATCCAGCACAGAGATGAGTGAATTATTGCATTAGAATTATGAGTGGTGAGACACGGACAGCCTATTGGCTGGTATTCCCACTCCCCATCCATGACCACTTTTTCATTTCTCACTCTCTCTCTCTTGGAATTCCACTCCATCTGAATGATGGTCAAAATAATGTTTGAAATATTCATGCGGTCGGTTCGGTATTCATTTCCTCCCGCCTCCCGACCACCTGCTGTAAATTTTGATAAATGGGTTTTTCCTTAATTTTCCATCTTTCTTTTCGTCTCTTGTGTGTGTTTCGGGCCAAAATTGAGGAAATTGTATAAAACAATATTGATGTTGATGGGGCTGGGGCTGGCAGATGGCAATGGCAAATAAATAATTAATTTATTACGCCAGGTGCCTGGCTGTATTGACATATAGGAACACACAAAAAAATTACAAATATTGTATAGGGAATATATGGGTATATACATACATATGTACATGTATATATAGAATTATATCCCTTATATGTATGTATGTATATGCGAAAAGTTGCTTTCATTTCGCTTTCAAAAAATTATGAAGTGACAGCCAGGCGATGATATTTCATTTACTTTGTATTGCCTGCCCCTAAGGGAGTGGAATGGGAAGGATGTGGATGTGTGTGTGTGTGTAGCTACGGAAATGAGAAATGTGAAAAGGAAGCTGCGGGAGACACCAACGAGGCAACGAGTGGGTGCGAAAGAGAGAGAGAGAGAGAGAGGGAATACGCGTGGGTTTGGTGTTTCTGTTTCTGCTCTTGTTTCGCCATCGTCATCGGCCACTGACAATGATGGAGGAAGATTGATGCCTTTGGCCCTGCCCCCAAAATGAATGCCACACCCCAAAAACCCACACACATCCAACACACACCCATACACATCCACACACACACACACACACACACACACACGTGAATGTGATTGTAATTGTGAATGTGAATGGATTACCATGATTATCAGGCAGTCAGCCCAGTCCTGTCCTGCCCTGCATTACATGTGCCCCGGCATGTACCTCCCAGGGCTACTGCGCGCAGCTACTGTCATTTGAGTGGAGCAAATTGTTGCATACTTTTTGGAGCATCAACATTTGGCATCGTGATGGATGTGCCAGGAACTGCCTGGGACCTGCCTGGGACCTGGGCAACAGTTGTGCGACTATTGCCCGTAATTAAGCGACTCAGCTTGTGTTTTTCCCCCAAATTGTGTTCGGGTCCCTCTTAGCTGTCCTTCTTTTGTTGCTTCAGCACATCCGAAGTGATGAGAACTATCCGCCAAATGGATTCTTTCTACCTTTCACTGATTTCCAAGAAGAGGGTATCTTATAGTCGTCATTGGCATTTGTGTTTCTGTTTATTCTCTTTCTTTTTTTGTTGTGTTGTTGTTAAATGTTCTTTTAATCAGCGAAAATGTTGCCACGAATCTGTGGACTTTTGGGACTGAGGGACCCACAATGTGCGTAACAAGGAAATGCAATTATGGAGCACAACAACAACAACAACAACAACAGCAACAAAAAAATGAAAAGCAATCAATGGCAATCGCTTTCGGGCAGCCCCTGGCCTGGCCTGGCATGGCCGAGTGGTTGATGCTCTGGTGCCTGGTGCCTGGTCCCTGCTTCCTGCTCCCTGTTCTGTTCCCTTCTCTGCTCCCTGCTCTGCTCCCTGCTCTACTCCACCGCTAACTGCTGTCCTTTGGCAGCACTTTGGCCCGAAAATATTAATCACTTCAATGGCGGAATCAATAATTAAAACGTAGCGCACATACGCGCACACACACGGTACAGGAGCAGAGCAGCAAGCCGGCAGCGGGGGGGAAATGAAGTTGAAATCGAAACCGAAACGGCAACAGAGGAGCAGAAGGAGGACTGGTGTGGGGTGGGGTGTGTGAGGGAAGTAGAGCAAAAGTTGAGTGAAACCAGAGCAAACATCTGGCACAGTCAAACAGAGATATCAAGTATACGAACCGTGTGCCAGTGCAAAGAGAACTGCTGCTGCTGCCGTGGATGCTGCTGCTCCTGGCTGCCGCCGCTTGCAGGTGCACAAAAGTTATTAATGGTTTTTGGCGGCTTACACGATTTGTTCCGTTATTAAAATTGCACTGCCTTTGTGGGTACTCGCTGCTCTACGCTGCTCTTCTCTCCCCTTCGCTTCGATGAAAGGATGAGCTCGGCAAGGACGCGCCAACAGCAAACAGGCCCCCCATCCCGCCAGCAGCAGCAGTGGCAGTGGCAGTGGCAACGGCAGTGGTAGGTGCAGTGGCAGCGGCTGTGGCAGCTCCACTATACACGTATGACGAATGTAATGGCTGCAGCAACTGCAGCATATGCACATGCACATGGACATGTCTCTCAGTCTGTCTGTGTGTCTCTCTGTGTGTCTGTGTGCTCGTATGGCACATCCACACTCGCATTTGTATGTGTGCTTGCGGAGACGGGGCTTAACTTTTCCCTTTGAGACACGATGTACGGCAAAAAAAAAACACTTTCCTGCGGAGCACTGGCCACAGCCAACATGTTCATAATTAATTTTTTTTCTCTCCCCACCCACCCAACAGAGCCCAGCCTTCGCACTGCCCCCCGCTGCCATCACTGGCCTTTGCCCAGTGGGGCCTGAATGATATTTGGTTCGATTTTCAACTGAAATCATTGCACATTGAGGCACAGCATAAAGAGAATCTTGCTACACGTTAAAAGTAATCAAAATGGTAAACTAGGTGTGGAATCTTTCATATCATTTTGCGTTATTTAATTGGTTAAGAAAGAGAGCTATAAAATATAATCATAAAGGTAGAGGGGTTTGGGTAAGGGTAAGGTTTCTTCGGCTGCCGAAGCTTTTACTACTAATATTACTTTTAATATTATTTCGAAATTTAAAACATTTAGGAGCTGTACAAGATGTCAGCCCTATAGTGAAGCTGCTTCAAAATTGAGATTGTTTTTTTTTTGGAATCGGAAACATTCTGAACATAATTTTGTTGCTTCAATTTTTGCTTATTTTTATAGCTGTTGAAACTTAAATATATTTTTGTTATATTTTGTTTCAAATAAGGTACAAAAAATATCACAAAATTTCAATTTGATTAAATTTAATTCTTGACAAATTTTTAAAAAGAAAATCAATTCTATTAAAATATAAAGTATAAAAATAACATAAAATATAAATAATATCAGACATGCATACTCCAATTATAACACTACATAATACATAATAAATAATACATAATAATCATATTACTACTACTATATATAGTATCTATATATACGAATACTCTAACTATTTGTATTGAATAAAAGAGTTTTAAATTTGAGTTACTTACTTGAGCTTAATCATGCCCAAATCGGCATCCATGGCCCAATTGATTGTTCTTTCGGCCATCATGTGTGCAATCGGTCTTTGGTTGTTAGACAAAAACAAAAAAACAACTGCAAAGATACAAGATTGGGGCATAAATAATAGTACTGAATATACATATAACAAAAAAATATAGCAGCAGATTTAGCAGATTTATGCCATTAAGTGCCCCTTATTCATTTCAACTCCGATTAAATTTACATAAATTCCCGACCCCCCATGGATGCTTTTACTGGGAAATGCTGCCTCTGTTCGCGTTTGCCGTTGGATCCTGTGGAATGCACATGTGTCAGCGGGAGTGTGGCACGCGTTGGCACTTTGGCGCTGCCCCCAAAGGGTATGCAAAGCAAAGGAAAGCAGAAGCAAAAGCAAAATCATGTGCCATACACTCACACTTATCTGTGGCATTTGCCATTCAACCGATTCTTTGTCCGGCTGTGTTTCTGTCCGGCTGTGCGTCTGTCCGGCTGTGATTCTGTCCGGCTGTGCTTCTGTCCGGCTGTGCTTCTGTCCGGCTATGCGTCTGTCTGGTTGTCAAGCTGTGCGTCTGTCCGTCTGTCTGGCTGTTCATCTGTCCGTCTGTCCAGCTGTGCGTCTCTCCGGCTGTTCGTCTGTCTGGCTGTGCGTCGCTCCGGCTGTGCGTCTCTCCGGCTGTTCGTCTCTCCAGCTGTTCGGCTTTCCGTCTGTGCGTCTGTTCGTCTCTCCGTCTGTCCATCTGTCCGTCTCTCCGTCTGTTCCTGCGCGTATCTATGGACAACCACATATACTCTTGAGCGTGCTTCCTTGAGTGTGTTTCCGGTTTCCGCCGTGGCCGGGGCCGAGGCATGCAACGCATGCCCCGTACCCATGTCATGGCTAACGCATTATTCACGGTGAACACAATAATTCGGTCGCTCTGCAGTCTGGCTTTCCGTCTGTCTGTCTGTCAGTCTACGATTGTCAGTCGCCATGCCACAGATTCGCATGGTTACCCCGAGGGCATGTTGCCAGTTTCTGTCTGTGTATCTGTGTGTGTGTGCAGCATATATTTTGCATAAAGTATTCAATTTTAAAGGCATTTCAGTGCTTTTGCTGCTCCTTCAATGATTGCTTTTGTAGCGCTGATTTATGTTTCCATTTGCGAGAGGAGTGAAGAAGTTTTGGCCCTATAATATTTCACTCTTAGAGTGCTGTGAAAACTGTTTCCCAATCATGACTAATTGAGTTGTTTTCTATTGACTTTCTTGACTACATTCCAGGGCATTCATAAATGGTATTCTCTGCCATTAATATGGCAAATATGCGATATCCTTTGAAGGATATTATTGAAGGAATTTGCTTGCTAAGATGAAGTATGCTTTTCTGCTTTACTTACAGCAAAGCATGCCATTGAGCTGATTTATTATCTATATATTTATTTAATATTAATTCCAACTATAAGACATAGAAAGTGTTCGCTCTTGGGGACGCTCGAAAGCACCTATCGATTAGGTATTTTATCTTATTTTTAGGCAGCAATAAACCAATAAAAAACAACAGCAAGAAGCCCCAAAAATCTCTTAAAGTCGAAGTTAATAAGTTTCTTAAAAGCCAGCTCTCAAAAACACACGCCGTGCCCCGCCCCCTCCTTCCATCGCTTCGATGGCAAACCAAAATATGTAAACTCATGTCATAATTGAATATTAATTTTTCCTCTGTGTGGCAGAGTCAAAGCCTCCGCCCGAAGCCAAGGGCCCAGCGTCAGGCTGAATAATTAAAATGAAATGCGAAATAAAAAACTAATTTTGTCACCCGAATGAAGCTGAACAATGTGTGGAACAGAGAAAGGGACAGAGAACAGGGACAGAGAAGAGGGACAATGGCAGAGACAGAGAACAGGGACAGAGACTTTGACTGATACTGGGGATTGAGGCTAAAACGAAGACTGTCAGCTTATGATTTAAGCCGTGGGTATCTGTTTTTTAGGGTGAACAAAAACATAAACTGCGGTCTTATTGAAAACTCATTAAAAAGTTATAAAAATAAAACAGTTCCCCACCCCGCCCACACCCAGCACACTCCTCCACCCGTGGGAGTTGCTTAAAAACTCATCAGATTCTAAATTCAACTCCTTGGCTTTGATTACTCAATCAAAAAACGTAGCTCTGATAGCTCGGAGATTTTTCAATTTTTGTCTGATTATAGAACGCAGAAACAGGCAGAGAACACAGAGAGTGAGAGAGAGAGAGAGAGAGAGAGAGGGAGAGAGAGAGAGTGAGAGCGAGAAAGATGCCACAGGGACGAGGACATATCCATAAGGGCAAGCCCCATTCGACACGTGGACACATGGGCGTGGACACACCGGAAATGCTCTCGCCCGAAGATAGTGAATTTGAGCTGGGAAAAGTACCAGTGCCAATTGAGGATCCAAGCATTCTGACCATAGGGATCATTGCAGAGACTGTAGGGCCCTACCAGGACTCTGCTTCAGGATGAGTCATCTAATACGTTCCTCTCTCTTCCTCTCTGTCAGGAGGTCTGTCTGGGGTTTCTGCTCGCTGGCATTGGCTTTCGCCGGGATAATCTAAGCAACTATCTGATGGTGGAGGATGGTGAGTAGTCATTGCCACCCACTGCCTTCACTTACCCTCTCCCCATCTTTATAGACACTCCCCAGGAGGAGCTCGAGGAATTCTTCGACCATCTGTACAGGGTGCACAACCTTGGCATCATCATACTCGACTATCCCACACACAAGCGTCTCCGATTAGTGTTGGAAAAGTGCAAGAATATGCTGCCCGTGGTAGTTGTGGTGCCGAACAAAGCAACCCTGGTGTCCTATCAGGAATGGAAGGGCCGCAAGCATATCCGTGAACAGGATCTCTAAAAGAGGCTCTCTGAAGGAGCTATCTCTTTCGCTCTCTATGTCACTCTCTACAACTCTTACTTGCAATAAATTTATAATGGAATAGGGCAAACATTTTAAAGTAACTTAGGGATGTTTTTGGGGGAGCGCTAAAAGAGGAATAGGCCAGGGCTAACCCTTACACTCTCTCCCTTCGTAATGTGTCTTGTTGCTGTCCCACTCTCTCTGCTACTCTGTGTCCGTTATACGCGCACATTGCCACCAATCAATCACATTCAATTCGAATTTAGTGTTGGGCAACACTCGGCAATATTTGTGCTCGATTGCCCAACTTGCGCGCTGCGCTATTAAGTTTGAAAAATTAATTACATTTACAATTACAGCTACATCTACAATTACAATTACATTTGCAGCTTATTCACAATTTTCCACAATTTCCCAGCCAATTTCGACTGCAATTGGTAAATGGTTTTGACATGTTCGCAGAGCATTTTCAAAGTAAATGGTTTCTTTTTGGGTTCTGCTTTTAATTCGGATTCTGATTCTGGCTGTTGCCGAAACTTTTCACCCATGCCCCCCAATCCTGTGTGTGTGTGTGTGGCGTGCCTTGCCGCCTGTCAATGTCAGTAGGGAACAAGTTGAGGTTCAAAGCCGCTTGTTTGAGGCTCTACAATAAGGATGAATGGCCGCCGCAATGTTACTTAACAGAGAGCGCGGCAATGGAAATATGGAACTACTCGAAAAAACCGCCTTTAAACAGGCTGCCACACAGGCAGTAGGGTAGAGTAGTAGGACCCTACCACTCCCCTACTTGCTGCTTCAGGTGAAAATCGAACAGCGGCTGGGCGCCCATCTGTATCAGGGTCTGTGTGTCGATTGAGGTGATGTCCTTTGGCCCCCACAAATGGACTCCCAACTCGCCTGCTAATCGAGACGTTTTCTGTTGTTTTGCGCCTGATTAGGTTCTGGGGCCATTTAATTGAATCGTTGGGCAGTCAAGCAGCTGGAAGGAAAGCCCAGACCCAGAGCCCACAGAGCACACAGCCCACAGCCCCCACAGCCCACAGCCACATTCTGATTCTGATTCCGATTCGGATTTCGCTCGTAATTTATGTGCATATTTGACCAGAGATCTATGCCTTATGCAGGGGGCGGGGTGGGAGTCGTAGTAAAATAAATATGAGACCAAATCAATGTCACACATGTCTATGAGGTGTGTGTGTGTATAGGTCGATGTTGACTGGTGACTGCTGACTGGTGACTGGTGATTGCCAAAATGTCAGCAATTAATTGTGTTCGAGTCCCGGCTCGAGTGAATTAGTGTGGCGAGTCCCCAGAAGACGACGACAACTGCCAGACCTATATCGATATTGACAGACTCACAGCCACACCCACACTTCTACTCACACCCACACTCATACTCATACCCAACACTCACACTCACATCCACACTCACACCTCTTCGTGAATCCTCCAAAAAAGATTGTCTGTCTTTTGCTTTGATTTTATCGTCGTGAGAAAATCAAAGCCCACACACTTTGAAGCGCCCTTCAGTGGCAGGGTGTAGGAGGCAAGACACGAGTGGCAACAACAAGTGGAGTGTGGATTCTGGAGCCCCAGGCGTAAATTTAATTACACTTATGCTTATGGGCCGAAGTTTGTCCGTGAGCTAAGACTCAGTCAGTCCCCCCAAGAGTCTGGTCTGGTCTACTGCCAAAAAGTCTTGCCAGCAAAGTGTCCACCTCGAAGGTGACAAGTTGGCTAAAAGTTTGGAATTTATGTATTAAAAGAAGCTACAAAGATGAGACTAGAAGGTGATGGGTAATAGAGAGAGAGAGACAAGAGGAGAGCAGACAGCCTGTCGCGTCTGTGGCATTTTGCATAAGGAATCAGAGCGAAAGTATCTGATGATTAATTATAATTAAATGCAATAGGAAAACAGAAACAGAGACAGATACAAATACAGATACAGATATAGATACAAATACAGATATTTCCAGTATACAAAGACAACTACAGTTTGTGCATATTTCTATAAATTTTCTGATTGTTAGAAATTCTTTCTTTCTTTCTTGTTTTATTTTTGATTATTTCTTCTATTGATTATTTTCCTTTTATTTTTGGCATTGGCAAACCTTTTTTTTTAGCTGGCATTCTCTTGTTTTTTGTTTGTGTGTTTTTCTCATCAGTGCGTATTATGCAACTTTATCTGTCTGTTTCTGCTTCTCCCTCTCTCTCCCTCGTTTTGCCTTGATTTCTTGCTGGCTCTCCTGTTGCATAAAGGTTTCCTGCCGCCCCGAGGCGGCAAAGGCTCTGATAATGCAACACAAAGCTTCAACTTCAATTTCAAGCAACAAAAGACCCTGACAACAGGCAGACAAAGCAACAGCCAGCCAGCAGACTGTGTGGAAATATACAGAGAGAAAAAGAAAGAGAGAAATAACAAAACAAAACGAGATAGAGATGACCAAAGGGAGAGAGAGAGAGTGAGAAAGAAAGATAAAGAGTGAGGGGAGCACAAACAATTACAGTCTTTGAATGTTTGCCCGAGTCGCTCTGGGAGGGGTTGCTTGGATGATATTTATAAGATGTTTGCCAATAAAAGAGAAAGGCAAGAGCTTTATTATATAGAAATTATAAAGTGTTATGTGCATACACTTACATATGTATATACAGCACAAGCGAGTATACATATGTATGTATATTGCATATACAAATACATTTTCAAATACAAAAAGATGCTTGTAAGCTGACTGATTGGAGGAGTACTACATATCATACATGTATATACATGTATATATGTATATGTACAGCTTACATCTACTACGAGTATGTACTTGCATAGCAACCCCCTTATTTTATAATACCTTACTGAAAGGGTATTCAATTCTTTGGTCGCTCTCTCGCTTGTTTGGCTTTTCCATTGCAAGAAAAACAAACAAAAAAAAAACTATTTGATTTTTGCATTTTATGTTTCGTCAGTAGTTTTACTGTACAGTAAAGTTACGGCTTATCGGACAGTCAGTCCAAGGGATTTTAGGATGGTGGGGGTGGGGTAAAACTATTGAAAATTGAATATTCCTGTATATACTTTGGAGCACTCCATGGCAGAAGCAGCCAAACAAATCCAAACACAGAAAGCAATCGTTGGCTGTAGGGATAATGGTGTGCTGATGTTACGCAAGCGAGGGGGAACGGGAAGAGTAAGCGGTAAGGGCAAGGGAAGGGCAAGGGAACGACAAGGGAACGACAAGGGAACGGCATGGATAAGGGGCAAGGGAAGGGTGCTGTTGGGGCTTTAACCAAGGGGGTGCTGGGTTATGGGTGCTTATGGGGGTGCTGCATATTGGGGCGTAGCGTAGCCAATTTTTTGGGGTTGCTCATCAGCTTTGGGCTTAGGGCTACAGCCACGGCTCAGTCTCAGTCTCAGGCATACCCTCCCCCCTCCACACAGACTCACTCAATTTCCCGGGAAATTGAAAAGCTCACACACACACACACACACTCGCACACACGCATACATATGTAAATGTATGTAAAAGGTGCCACACACACATACACTCACATATAGGAAGTTAGGGGGGAAGAGGCACACATATAAGAATGCGTGCGGGGTGGGGTGGGGTGGTGTGGGGTGTGGGGAGAGGCTTAAGTGGCTGGTATTGTTTTTACATTAAAATATCATTAATTTTTATGCGCGACTGTTTGTTGTTGTTGCTACGTAATAGGGGATCTCTCTGTGCTCTCCCCTCTTACCCGCACCCTTTTTATAAAAGAAGCAGCGCGTCATAAGTGTATGTACGCCATATAGACCCATTAACACGTTGGTTGGAGGGGTGAGGCGTGAAATACGAGCAGGCAAGCAGCATGGAGGCAGAGTGGAGGCAGCGAAGATAAGGGAACAATGAGGAATAAGTACTACATATAAGAACCAGGACACACAGTGTGTACACTGAGTGTAATGGGTGTAATAGTATAAGGCAATAAAAATAACCCCAAATGTACAGATAATTAATTTCATTATCGAATTACCAAAGGTTGGGATGGAGTTTCGATTTATAATCGAATCAAATTTACGCAGCTCGTGGGCAAAATTGGATTTAGGCTTTAGATTCGATTTCCAATCATAACTAAGTAAGTGATTCCATTCGAATCTAAATAATTCGCAATCATCAGTAGATCCTTGGGTCAATTAAATATCCTGTCACAATGCATTGGACCCTCCTTTACTCTCCTCTAGTCTACTCTACTCTACTCTACTCTCCTCTCCACTCCTCTACTCTTCTCTCCCCTCTACTGATCCCACAAAAAGTGGCTTCGAAGTGGCTTCTGGTAGAGCTGAGCGGTCGAGGAATTAGGACCATTTTCCACAATCGGTTGCCATTTCAAGCCATTCAAATGCAAAAAGGGCCAGAGAGACAGAGTGGAAAAGAGTTCAGTTGAGGCTTTAAGTGGCACAAACATAGATACCTCACACACACACACACACACACACAGGAAAACACAGGCAATGAATTCTAGCTGAATAAGCGTGGTAACAGCCCTTGGCCCAATAAAAAATCAAAAGGAATAAGTTGTTAATATTTTTTCGATTTGTTTTTCGCATTTTCTCTATATTTTTTTTGGTATTTTTTGTATGTGCTGCCTAAGCTGCCAATAATGGCTCACACACATATGCACACACAGAGACACAGGCAGAGAGACACACACGAACACACAATTGGCTCCATGGCTGAGTGCCTGGATACAGTGTCATGGCTCAGGCTTCTACCGCTGCTCCTCCTCTCTCTCTCTCTCTCTCTTTGGTTTTTGCCTGGCTTATACGCTTGGTTGCCTTGCCACACACACACACTTACACAATCACACACCCTCGCACATATGCCGCTTAACTGTCAATGTTTGCATTAAAATTTGCTTTTCGTATGACAGCCCCACAGGTGAAACTTTCAGGGGTGTTAGGGGGGTGCTCCACACACACACACACACACACACACGGCAACAAGGATCAGGCACAGTCAGGGGCTTTTTGGACATACCCTTGCGACAGGGTACTGCTACAATATGCCAGACAGTACATTCATTCAGTCTTCATCTGGCAATTTCTGCTGCTGCTGCTGTTATGGCGAGTGTTCTGACTAATATCGGACTGCTTTATCTACGGAATTTAGCGGACAACTGCTTTATCAGCAAAATCAATCGAACAACTGCTTTATCTGCAGAGTTTATCGGACAAGTGCCATGGGAAGGAGTTTTGAAAAATACATTCCAGTAAAAATTAATGCCGATACTCTGAAGATAAAACTGAGCGACAAAAATTGGGGTTTTTGTGCCGAGATCTGAAGAGATCTCTTCCTTATACTAAGAATTCGCAATACAATACCCAAATTCTTGTTTACAAATTCCGAACCGTACTTGGGATTATAGTGGATTATAATCCATACAAAACAAACAAATAATGTCATATGAAAAAACACACACAAAATATTAAAAAAAAAAAATATTTATAAATTAAACAAAATTTTAGCGGGGAAATATCCCAAAATATATCCGTGTAATTCTTAGCGATTCTCCAATGCCAAGATCTCGATACGCTACCACATTAAAGGGTATCCAAATCTTCGTCACTCTCTTATCCTCTTCCTTTTTTTTCTGCCTGTCTGTCTGTCTGTGCTACGGGCTCTGGTGCTACGGGTACTGGTGGCCAGTCAGTCTTGTTACGCGGTGGCCTGTGGCCCAGATGCCTTGTTTTTCCGTTGAGGCGATGTTCAACATGAATTGCAGCGAATTGAATCAGCGGAGGGGGGGAGCCGTGCCAGCAAGAAAACCGTTACTCGATCAATGCTTCTGAGTCCTGCACCTCCTATGGGGTTGGGCGGAACCTTCACTGTCCCTGCTTCGCTTTGCTTTCCTTTAAAAAGTGCCTCACGCTGTCACTTGTGTGTTGACCTTTTCATTAGCGCCCCAAAAATGCCTCAACACACACACACAAACACACTTAAGCATTCTTGTACCGAAAGGCCAAAAGTTTTATGATTCCCTGAGGGAAATGGGATAAGGAGGTATGGGGTATGGGTATGGTATGGTATGGTATCGACTAACTGTCTTCGCATTGCAATTAGGCATTGCAACCTCAGAGTGTGCCGCACTTGCCACAAAGCAAATAATCACTTTGTGCCGCAGACAAACTCTTGGGTAAATTCAAATCAATTGTGTCAGTGACAGAACTAACAGAGGTCTGCAACACACACGCACAGGACTGCAACACACAGGCCTGCAACACACACACAGGCTTGCAAAACATAGGCCTGCAACACCCTAGAGGCGTCGGGGCATGCAGCGAAGACCAATGCAATCTTTGTGTTCGCAGGGAGGCAGGCAAATATATCTTTGATCGAAATTTACTATACTATATTTACTATTTACTCATTTTACTCTTATTAGCTTATTGACTACTTAATACTATACCTATACCTACACATACCTATACCTATACCTAAACCTTTACCTTTACCTATACCTATACCTATACCTTTACGTATACCTATACCTATACCTATGCCTGTAGATTCCTATGATTCCAGTATTCCATTGATAATTAAGAAATAAATGCAACTACAAGAGGTTCGTGACAGAGTGAAAGATATACATCAGAGAGTCCACTTTAGTTCTGATAGAGAAAGAGATCCTTAAAGATCCTTCGTTTTATATCATACAGGAGAGCCATGGAATGGGAATATTTGTGCCCATAATATGCGAACAGAATGGAAAAAAAATATGTGCCCTTTGTTTTGACATTAAATTGGATATGGAATGGGAATATACATATGTGCCATTTATTTTTGCAACAAAAGGGGAATAGAATGGGAATATTATTGCTTCTTTTTTTTTGCCACAAAATGGGAATGAAATGGGAATATTTCTGCCTTTTTTTTCGCCATTAAATGGGAATCGAATGGGAATATATTATGTAATTATTGCACTTGTTTTCGCCTATACTTCAGACTCTACTCTACTGTTCAATTAATTAAACTAAATTAAATTAAAGCATAAACTCAAGTGTAGTACGGTACAAAAATCACTATTCCACTTATGTAGCTAACAAAATTAATTTCCCTCGAAAGCAAATATTTGCAGCAAACCCAAAAGTATGTATGTATGTATGTATGTATGTGGCATGGAGTATATATGTACATGAATTTAATATTGATTTCAATACCGAAAATCATATTAGTTTTTGGAGGTTCCTAAAACTATTTGCAATACGCTTGCTTTGACACATTTTTGGTTGGTGGAAAAAAATATTGAAATATGGCTGCACAATGTATGTACGTGTACGTGTGTGTGTGTGTGTGTGTGTGTGTGGTGTGGTGTGTGCATGTGTGTTTGTGTGTGTGTTTTTGTATAGCTTGTGGAATGGTTAAAATTGATGGATACCAAAAAAGTGAACTACAGTTTCAGTTGCTGCTTCTGTTTCTGTTTTTTCTGCTGTCACTGTCAGTGCTGCCTAGCTGCCTGGCTGCTGCCTGGCTTCTGGTATTTACATAACATTTCCATCCGATGGCAAAAGTTGTGACAGCAATATGAAGGGTGCAGCAGCAGGGGGGCAGGCACCCTGTCTCGTGGTCAACGATAACGAGAAATAAAGTGGTCTGCTGCCTGTCCCCCGCCCTGTAACTGTCCACCCACCAGTTTGGCATGTGACACCCAAGCCAACTGGCAACAGGGCAACAGAGTAACAGTAACAAGAGCAATTGCAACAGCAGATACTTTTACTTGTAGTTGTACTTTAGCTTGTTCTTGTACTGATAAAACGGCTGCTCTAATAGCAAATCATATCAAATAAAAATGAAACCAAATACACCCCACGACAGCGATCCCAACCAATCCCCTCTTTCGGGCAGAACTTACACTTTCCTTTTACAATTTTTGCATAGAGAATGACAGAGCTTAAGAGCATATCAGCTACAAACGGGTACCACTCTTTACGTTTCTCCCTCTCTCTCTCTCCACTGACTAGTCTCTGCCCTCCCCCCGATTCAACATTTAAAATGGCTTTAAAAATGGCTACCCATCGAGCAGAGACATTGTCAACGGTACAAAAACACGCCTCGCTGGCAAAAATATTTTTGAAATCAAAATATTTTGTAACAAGAGAGACGAGGCTGCTGCTGCTGCTGCTGGACGGCATGGAAAATATGTCCACAATGGATGGCATGTGGCGAGGTACCGAGTGGAGTTGACTCTGCCCACTCCTCTACCCCATCCGTTGCATGCCACGAATTCATAATGGAGAAAAATGTGTGTAGGTTGGTAGCATCGATTTACCCAGCCCAGAGCAACGACTCCGGCATACCACGCCGCCAAAGATGGTGGCTCCTCCTCCACTGACAATAAAATACTTAACATATTTCAGTGGATATTCGTCCGGGGATATATGAATAGTCCGTAAATTTGCATTAACAAAAATATTGAAAATATTTTGCATTTTTTTAAATTTTGTATATAGATACTACATACTACATACTACATATATGAATGGTACACAGTACTACCACCATCCTGCCTCCCATTCTGTGTCATCCATTATCATCCATCCATACGAACACATCAGTTCAACGTTGTCCGTTGTCCAGTGTCCGTTGTCCCCGTGTCCGTTGTCTCATGTCCGTTGTCCGTTGTCCAGATTGAAATCGAGGCAGCATCCGGAAACCTGCCGTGATTCTCATGCAACCCCATTTTGATTGGAATTCCAGCTGATTCTGATTTGTGATTTCTGCCATTGGATCGGTCAGCATGGTCCTATTCATGCATGCGCCATGCGCCAATCAAATTCCCCCTCTGTACACTGAGCGAAAAAAAACAGACAGTGGGACTATGTACAACGGAATGTGACATTTTTCCATATTTTATTTCGATTATATGGCGAATATTTTTGGCTAAGTGCATTTTTGTTATTATTGTAGCAGCCGCAGCTGCATGTGTGCCCCATTAATTTGTGTACAGGTGCAGTTATCGTCGTGGCACATGGTATGGCCATGTTTTTGCACACACACACACACATAAAATGGAATGTTTCATCCTCTGACATGTGACCCTGCTGTTGTCTGTTGTCTGCTCCATTCTCCAGCCGGCTGCCTACCGCTCCTACTCCTACTGCTCTTAGTACTGCTTGCCGCTCCTGCTTCTACTGCTTCTAGTACTGCTTGCTGCTACTGCTACCAGCTCCTGTTGCTGCCTGCTGCTGCTCATGTCGCAGCTGTTTTGAACTCCATTTTGTAATTATCTCAAGTGCCAACCACAGCGAAGGCAACACAACTAAATTACCATTCAAACATCACCCATTTACATACACAGCCACACACACACGAAGACAAACACCAACACACAAACACACAATGGCACATACACGGATACTAATGCAATATTGTCACAAACTTACATAACATAGGAGGGGATGGTGCTGTTTTATATGTATGAAAGCCATGTGCTAATGGATGAGCTTCATCAGCAGACAGACTACAACCATGCCACTACCATAGAAGTGGTGAAAGGATTCGTTGGTTTCCCATGTCACCTTCACTTTTACTTTTACTTTTACTTTCACTTCGCTCACTCTCTCTCCCTATCTGTAAGTCAGGTATACAGGTCACTTTGTTAACTATTTTCAAGTTTTACTTTGCAAGTTACATACAGGACTATACATATACATATGTATCTATGACAGATGTCTACAGGCATTTAGCCCAACTTGTACCGGACTTGATTTGTAATTAGCCTGGTCGAGAGGCCAGTCGCGAAGTGTCGACTGTCAATGCTGCTGCTGGCACTGTTATTATTAAGCAGCCATTGATGCAGACTTTGCGGTAGGTGGGGGGATCGAGCCCAGAGACCGGAGACCACAGACCAGTGTAGGCCGTAGTGGGTCTATGGCAGGGGGCCGGGGGGCTGGGGATGGCCATTGTGAAGGAAGTGTGACGTGTGTGCGAGGAGGGCCTTTACAATTCTTGACATGCATTCAACTTGGAAATTCTATGGCGCACACTTGAATACACCATTTGTGGCGTAGGTGTGCAGCACCATTTGGCAGAGAGCGGGTCAGGGGCAGGAGCAGGAGCAGGAGCAGGGTATGTGGCAATGGCAGCGGCAGCGGCACCTGCAACATGCCTTTTGGCGCTTGCTCTTGTGTTAATTTCTGTGGTTGTGGTTTTGGCCGGGGGGCCTGCCCAAAGTACAACCACACACATATACACACAGATATATTTGCATGGCTTCCCAAATCTTTCGTATTGCCATCTGCAATCTTTTTTGGGGGGCATAGCAACCGTACAACCGTACAACCAATAACCAATACCCACCCAACCACCCACACGGTGTAATAACATTACTTTACATATGAGCAGCACACAGACTCCTCCTCCGCCCAAGCTCCCATCGAGCGAGAGCGAGGGCCTCAACAGCGTTTCCCTTGGCTTTTATTTTCAGCATCAAATCGATTGAGTTCTAACGCTTGAGTGCATTTTTAAGCTTGTTTTTTTGTACGGGGGTGGATTGCCCCGCTGCCCCATTGCCCCATTTATTTATACACATCCAGCTGCTCGGCCCTGGAATACACGTGGGGATGAATCGTATGTAGTCTTGGGACTTGTGCCGAGATCAGCTATCAACATGTTTCGCATCGAAGCGCAAAGTAAACTTCAAAACTAAATGGTACAGTCATTATGCGTGGATATGTTTTAAGGACATATAATACGCTTCCATAGGCAAAAAGGATAAGCCAACAATTACAAATAAACCCATTTACATGCAGGGTGTATTTAAGTACGTGCCAATAATAGTAATCTAAGCACAGATAATATCTTACTTACAAGCCTCTCCAGCACTCAAACTCACAATCTCAGTCCCTCTCTTTAGCTCCTCGATTGTAAGTGTGTCCTTCTATTTATGCGCCTCTTTTTTGGGTCAATAATCGCCCACAAGTGCTGATCGATTGGGAGTTACTACACAGCAGAAACCTAAACAGTGGCCCGACTTCCAGCTAAGGTCGTCAACTGCGTCGCGACAGCAGACTGCTGACAGCACCACAGAAGTTATGGAATTTTCTGTTCCTGGAATTGGCCACCGCAGGCGCGCAAAGATGCAACCGAACTCTGCATACAAAGTCACTTTTCCACTAAGCCACAATTAACCATAATTATTTTTGTCATTCATTTACTTTTGCCCTACCCACTGGCTTTTTCCTTTTGTTTCATAAAACGGTGAGCGCTGCTGCTGCTTCTGTTGAAAAACCACAACATTGCAGGGCAAACACAGATACACAGCCACACCACACGTCCACAAAAATACACTTTGACATGCAGTGCGGTAAGCAGGGTAAGCAGAGCAAGCAGGGCAAGCAGTGGGAGGCTGACTGGCTGGCTGGCTGGCAGGCAGCATCAGGAAGCTATGATATAAAGTCTATGACAATGATGGAGACGGCGACATGACGACATGAAGGATATGTGGACCAGCATCATCCAGCAACTAAGGGGATTAAGGACTGTGCTGTGGACTATGCACGGGACGGGGAAAGGAGCTGTTTATTTAGTTTGTGCATATAGAAGCAGTGCACGCTTCTTCTCCTTGGAAAGAGTTTGACTGGCCGTCTAGCGGTGAAAATGAGGGAGGAGAGAGAGAGAGAGAGAGAGAGAGAGAGAGAGAGAGAGAGATAGAGCGACGCCTGACTCCGACTGGTGCTCCTGCTCTGTGCTAACGACATTCGCCTCAATTTGATGAATTAAGTCTTAAAGCGTAATTGAGTGAAAATTTTCATTGAACCATAAGTGTAGCTCTACGTACGCGTATATGTATGTAGATGTAACGCTATATAGCTGTATCCGTATCCCTTAACGAGTCTGTGGCAGAGAGAGGGGTGGATGGTGGTTTTTATATGCGGGCAAAACGATACAATATCTGTGCGAGCATCGGGTATAGCACGCATCGTCAGAGCGGAAGGAAGGGACTGTGTAAATCAACTTGTCGCGTCCGTTCTTGTCCCTCGTCCCCGTATCCACTCTCGTCTCCATCTCCACACCTAGCATAACGGGTATTGCCTCTGTGCCACGGAAGCTCTACCATGTGCCGGAAATGTGACATCCATTGATCAGTTTGTGTGTGCACTGGAGTGTCTAAGCCATTCTGCTGGAGTGTCTTGCCACTTATCGATGGAAGTTAACAAGCAAACAAGGAAAGTGAAAGGACTGACAGTGTCCTTGCCGGACTAAAGGAGGCCCCCCCTATAAAAGATATGCGTACTGCTGTCCAAGCAAAGTAATGTTACGTGCAGCTGAACCCTTGGCTAGGGCAACAATTTCCCATCCAGCATTAAGGTTCATGCATGCGAATTGCAAATGTGTGGACATGCCCCAAAGGCGGCTCCCCGGACGGGTTGTCTCCGGCAAAGAGTCGACCGGCTGACCGAATGGCTGGCCCTGCATGGTCGCCGAAATGCAAATGTACTCGGATGTTGGATGCTGGATGTTGGCTGTGGCAAGGTACAAATGCGTGTGCGAGAGCCAGTAAATTCCCCAATGTCTCGCCAACTCACGTACCCACAAGCAACAGTTATCCTTAAGCTCGTAGCTGGATGGCACTGGGCTGGGCATAGGCCCCACACTCTGCCCCTTCCTCCCTGCGCTTCTACGGGCGCTCCTTTGCACATTTGCAGCTAAATCACGTACTCGGTAAATGTGCTACTAATGAGCGTAAGAGGATGCACGGCAAGGACAAAGGCAAGAAGCGGACTGGGCTGGGCATGGGTTTGGCTTCGGGTTCAGCTTGGGGCCAGCGGCATCAGCAGTTAGCAGTCAGCGGCCAAGAGCCAGGAGCCAGGAGCCGGCATCAAGCAGACTAATGCCTCTGATTTTACAAATGATTGTCGAGCAGCAGCAGCCCCCTGCCGCTCCCCTCTCTCCCTACAGCCATACACTCAATTGACTCGTCTACCCGCGTGCGAGACTGTACCCACCCACACACACGCACACAATCACAGTCGATTCAATCATTTTGAGCGGGTGGCAGGCAGGCTCCTCTCTCCGTGTGTTAACAGTGTCTAAAAATAGCTGCTCATTTCATTGGGATATGCTCTGAGATGTGTGTTGCTGTTTTTTGTGGAGTAACCCAAGCGAGAACCCCCAGTCCCCCCTCCCACCGCGACGACCATTAAATTTTTCAACAATGGGCGGGAGCCCAAAAGTAGGCAACGGAAATATTCGACAGATCGAATCAGTCGGCAGTTAGCCCGGGCGCCGCCCATTTGTGTTAAGTACAGTGCGTACACAAAGTACACATCCAACAGCAATTGATATTAGCTAAGCAGAGTGGAAGAGGAAAGCTTCAGTCTATTGAGAATCCCAAGAACTGACTTCAGCAAGTCATGTTGGTTCACAGAAATATTTCATCATCAAATGGGTTTAGTAATTGAAAGATTAGACTTAATTTTTGATTGAGAAAGAGTGATTAATATTACTTAAATTCTACAAAAATATATATGTATAGTATATGTATGTGTGAACTACTTATTTTGTAATCTTAATTTACAATAATATATTCGAAACAAAATCTTAAAAGAGAAACAGAATATTTTGTGCATTCAATGTATAATTTATATTATATTTTCTATTAAAAAAACCCCTCTTAATGTAAATACTGTATTTACTCTTCATATAGTGCTTATACCACTGAGATGCACTGTGTCAGTCGGCGGACTTTCTGCTGCACTGTTGTCAATGGCCCGGACAACAACTTATCGGAACTTGAACTTGAATTAAATTGCAAACTGTTCGACTAGGTAGTGGGTAGTGGGGTACTTACCTGTGCAGGTGGGGACATTGCCAGAGAGGAAACTCAACTTCATAAACAAATTCTGAACTATTGGAATGGCGGTGGGCGGTTTCCGTTTTCGATTAGTTGCTGACTTTTTAAACTATTCGAAAGGCAGTGAGAGAGTTCACAAAAGTCAAAATGCCAGCAAAAGTGCATCAGAAGTGCAAACTATTGGGAAGCTCTGGCCACACAGGCCACACTCCCTTATCAGTTCAGAGTAAACCTGACTACCAACTGACTATTTGGCTTATATTTGCGTTAAATAAACCATGAGACAATTACTTTTGCAGTCGCTATTTTTGTTATTTTTATTTAAAATTAAAAAAAATGTAGAGTTTTTCGTATATTTCTTGCCGTTTTTGCAGCTACGTTTTGCTGGCATTTTTAAATGAATTTAATTAAGCGCATTCTTGGGGCAACCCACCAACATATTTGGAGTGCTCTTTTTTTTGTGTTGGTAGTCGCTGAAAATGGTTGGTGGAGAGAACTGAAGTTTTCTTTGGTCTCAAGTGAGGCAAAAAGCCACTATGGGAATCTAGTTTTATGCTATGGGAATATCGTAGTACTTAAGGGGGAATAAATATTAATGACAAGCTGTTTTGTGACCTTGTTTTATTTGTCTTCTGATAAAAGAGATAGACAGAGACGCAGCTTAATCTCTTTCATCAAACGGACATCAAACACGGCCTGGAGATTCGGGCGTAAATAATGTCTGGTAATGTCCTGGTAGTGTATCGTGGCTAATTGAAAATGTTTAAGTTTACTTTCAATTGTTGTTGCTGTTTTTTGTAGTTATTTCTTTTGCTGTTTCTATTGCTGTTTCGGTGTTTTGTCTCTTTTGCTGTTTCTGTTTTTTGTTTGCTGTTTGCTGTTTTGTTGTTCAAAAGCGAGTATTCTGTTTTAGTCATTTGCTGGAATTGATTTTTAAGGGTCTTCCTGTGTGGAATCAGCCAAATCAGATAATTGAATCAAAGTCAATATTGCTAGTGTGCACGGGGGTGCAAGGAAGGGTATATAGTATAGTATGTGGCAGCGCTACTATAACAATATAGCAATTTCATTGATATTGCTATTGTAAAATTAATGTGAAATTCACAGATTGGTCAGCTCACGTCCCGGCCATGGGCGAGAGTGGTGTGCGATTTAGTGAAAAATGCATTCTACTAATATATATGTATGTACGAGTATGTACATATCGAATTTGCATAACAATTGAAGTTTAATTGAGGAGCCCGGTGGTATTCTCTGGCCACTTAATTGCCACGAACAATTGCCGGATTTCGATTTCGATTTTCATGCGGTTTTAGTTGGGCGTTTTAGTCGGGTCAAAAACATTTTGTTAAATTACTTTTAGTGGCTCAATTTTGTTGCACTCAGAATGTATCAAATGACAAATGAAATGCCATTAAAATGGTATATGAAGTAAATGTATATATAATATAATATATATAAATATAATCAAGTAATAGTAGATACTTACATTTTATGGTGGATTCTTCCTTCTGGTTAGTTTCGTTTTTATGGTTAGTACTTTACAAGTGGATTATCGGTGTTCGATATCTTCAGTTGATATGTCTTATATATTCTTAGATTTATTTAGTGTCTGATATGGGTTTATTTTTGTGTGTATTTAACAACGTGTTTAGAGTGTACGAATAACTTTAATTGCTGGGCATAACATTTATATGTGTTGATCTATCTCTTGATGTATATATATATATATATAATGTATCTGGTGTATATGTTGTCTATATCTATGTGTAACTTTGAGTGTTTCAGGGCTCTCTGTGGGGAGGTTGTACTTTATTTTCTGCTTTGGTTTCAGGTATGTTTTCAGTTATGTATTCAGGTATGTTTAAAATATGTTTTCAGTTATGTATTCAGTTATGTTTTTTCAGGTATGTTTCAGGTATCGTTGGGTTTTGTGTTATTTGTTGAACTATTGCATTTTGTTTTTAGCACCACGACAAACAAACAAAAAAAAACGAAGAACAACTTTTGACTGTTGATCACTTGACACTTTGATATGAAACACTTTCAAAAAAAATTAAACTCGAGATGGCTGACTTGTTGCACGCTCAGAATTTGTGTGGCACACGGCTGCTGTGGCAAATGGCAATTGGCGATTGGCGATGGTTATTGGTGATGATGGTTATTGGCCATGGGATTTGGGAGCGGGTATGGGCCGGAAATGGGCACGGGAGGGGTTGACTTCTTCCTCCTGGAGGGCGCTCTTCCTTCCTTCCTTCTGGTCTGGCCGCCACTGCCGACTGTTGCGCCTGTTCCAACGGCCGTTCCTCTGTTTCTGCTTCTGCCCTGTTGCCTGTTCCCTGGTGTTCTCTTCGGTGTCCTGTTGCTGTTGCGTGCCACACAACCTTCGGGCTTGGATGTTGAACAGCATCTGTTGCTCAGCTCCTTGGCCAACTGACGAGGCAGCCTCGTGTCACCTCTTCGGCTGCGCTGCTTTGCGCTGCTTTGCTCTGCTCTGCTTGGCGCTGCTCTGCTTGGCGCTGCTCTGCTTGGCGCTGCTCTGCTCTGCTTTGCTCTGCTCTGCTTTGTTCTGCTCTGCCGTGCACTCGTCCTCGTTCGTTCCCGAAACAACAAGTGGAAAGTGTGTAACTGTAACAACTAGCATGACGGCGACGCAAGCGCCAGCAGCGGCAGAGTGCCAGCAACATGTAGGAAGCAACAGCAACAGCGACGGCGACAACAGCAACAGGCTTATGTACGGCCAGGTGATTCGACGGGGTAGCAATTGTATGTATATACTATACACACATACATATAGGTACATATATATACATATACATATAACTGAATAATTTTCGGGTCTTGTATGCTCGTGCGTTGGCTGTCGCTCGTTCAGGGGAAGGCATTCGCATTCCTCAGCAACTCCTGGCGGACATGGCTGAGAAAGGGGCAGCACTGCTTGACGTTGACGCTGTTGCATGTACTCGTTACTCGTTTTGTTGCTACCGCTGCTGCTGCGAATGCCGAGATGCCGAGATGCTGCTGCAGATGATATATCGTGGATGTTGTGTCTGGCCAATGATAAGCCATTTCAAAACTGAATGGAATTTCATAATGAACATGGAGGTGGACCCAACCACCTTCCCTATCTCCCTACCCACCACCCTTCCTTCCGCACCGCAGTCCACTTCACCCACCAATTAAGTGGAACCAAATCACTTTGCTGCGCGTGCATCTGATTATTAGCCATTTCAATGGAATCCTTTCAGCCAAGAGGGGGGCTATTATTTGAAGTAAGCCCGTGGCAAATTATCTTTCCAAAGCAGCTTTTCTTGGTACTAAGTGCATCTTCATGAATTCTATAAATTTCTTTCCTTTATGCGGATTTCATTGTATGCTAATAAATGACTTTTCTGTTAATTTGCACCGCATTATAATTATCTTATAGTATAATATATATCCGTTTCTGGTGAATTACTCATGGCAGATTAACGAATGGACTAGATATAACCATAGTTAGTTTGAAAATTATTTTTAGGCATATGTGTGTCCAAAACTTAGGGCATTATGCAAAAGATTTCCAAGTGTCATAATATATTTGAATATTTCGCTCTTCTTTTTCCAATAAAGGTATTCATTTGATATGATTTGCATTAGTACATATATTGATTCATTGATAATGTAAAGAATAGTTTTGCATATTCAAGATGTCCAATGAATATTAAACACACATAAGAAGGTTGTATATTAGTTAGTTTCTTAGTTTTAAAGCGTTTAAAAAAATGTTTTTCTCTAAATATATGTATGTATAAAACGGCAGCACTTAAAAACTCTAGAACCGATGGTTTATGGTTTTTGATTTGTTGGAAAAACCCCAAAACAAAAAATTGGAGAAAGGCCATATAGAATTGGAGAATTTATATATTATTGTTTAAAAAAGCCTGGAAAGCCAGTCCTAGAACTGTTAAGTGTATGCTAACTAAGCAAATAATACAAATAAAACAGTTGAATATCAGCTATAAACTACGGTGATGGAAAAAATAATAGAAGCGGCTTTTTTTTTTTTTTTTTTTTCAAAATTTTCTTTAGTGAATATTTCTTTTTTTTTCAATTTTAATCATTTTGATGGATCATATAGAGTAATGTTTCAAAATGTAACAAAAAATACATTGTTAAATAGTTCGTCCTGGAAACATAGTAGAAACGGCCAACTTAAAGCTTTGAAAAACAGTTTTGTAGCTTCAAAAGCTTTTAATTTGATTTGTATATTAGATGTGTATGTTCTGCTTATCGTTTTCCAGTCCAAAATGTATTTATTAAGTCTCGATTGCCGCTAGCAAGAAAATCGATTCTTAACCAATGACAATTAATTGCACGAGAAGAGCATTGTGGGGCATGAAAGTTTGCTGGAGAACGCCTCAATTGTGCCGCCTAAATGGCATAGTTAAATTGTTAATCAATCGTTATACTGATCGTAAGAATATGAATGAGTATGAATGAGAACGAACGGGTATTCGTGGGGGAGAGCGAGCAAAACACGAATCATCCAAATGGAAGACGGAATGGGAGATGTTCAAGACCCAACTAGTATTATCAAATGATGGAAATGGGAATGGAATATTGGGTATTTTATAGATGTTAATTATTGCAAAATATATACATTTATTATATGTATTATTCAACTCATTTAGCCAACTCATTAGCCGCGTAACCACAATGTGCTACTGTGAAACGTGGCGGAACCAATTGTATATGTAGATATAAATATATATACCTATATATATTTGTTGAATTTTCTAAAGTATTGCCTAAGATGCTGAGACTTACTCGTTGCATCTCAGGATTCACTTCAAAACTATTTGTAATCCTTATTATAGTAAGTAAAACTTTCGTTACTTCTATATTTTAATTGTATCCAAAGTAAATCGTTACCAAAGTTGCTTAAAACACACAAATTTAAATAAATAAATAAATAATTGTTCTGCTACAAAAACTTATTGTACGACCAATTATTAACAATTTTAAGTATAAGTTCGATTAAGGCGTTCCATTTTTAGGTTTAAATAAACGAAGGAATATATGTATATTGTATATATATAATTTGTTTATTTTTTATGTATTTTGTGCTCACTTTGGAATCAATTTAAAACCGACAGAGATCAATTCTGCTGCTGTTTCAATCCTGCTGCTGCTGTATAATTAAATATAAAGAATACCAAATGGACAGCAAAATATTGAAACACTAATAAGGAACAAATTATGAATATTAAGTTATTAATTATGCCAGAAAAGTTCGAAAATGTAATTTCTGGCAGGGTATAGAGTCAAAGAGCTCACTAAGTACTACTATACTATATACTATACTATAACTCGCCCAAAAACTCCCACTTGCAGCAGTCCATGTACTCGCCCAAAAACTCCCACTTGCTGCACTCTATTTATTTATCTATGTATTTGCATAACCTGCCTATATGTATTTACATATGCATGTTCATGTTCATGTTCATGGCCATGGCATTGGCAATGGCAATGGCAATGGCAGTGGCCATGTCCATGAACATTTCCTTTTATGGTCATTCATTTATGGACAAGCGTCTATCCATCCATCTCACCGGCATGGCTGCGCTCTGCCTTTGATGAATGTGTGAGTGAAGAGCTGCGCCAGAGTCCGGCATTTGAATGCATATATCTAAACGGAAGGAAGCCATATACACGTGCATATATAGATAGTATACAGTATATTGTGCAAGCGCAGCGTGGAGTCCTGCCCCAATAAGAAGCCTAATTAAACGGTCTGAAACGGCCACCCGGACAACTCAAGCCGAGGCCACCCCCGTGGCGTGCAGTCGGCGACAGAGTCGCCTGCCATTGGCCAAAAGCCATTGTCGAGGCCAAAGCCTGGCCTCTGATTCGTATATATGTATGTAGGGGCAGGGGGTTGGGGGTTGGGGACTTGCAGCTCTGCCACTGCCACTGCCACTGCCATGGCCACTGCCAGTAGCAGTGCAACGCCTACGCCAGTGGCTTACCTTTCGGGTGGTGGCGCCGACTCTGGTGCTCGCATCTCTGGCCGTCACGTGCGCTGGCGCTCTTCGTACGCGGCGTATGCGCAATATGCATACGCCAACAACAGGTGAGCCGAGGGCAAGTCTCTCTGCCTCTCTGTCACACTGCCCTTGCCGTGCCATGACTATCCCGCTCGCACCCGCGGCACATTCAGCGCATGCCCCAGACGGCAGGGCGCTCCAGTGCTGGCGGAGAAGCATCGTCTCCGCGTGCGATTGGTCCGGCACAGTCAGCGTTTCGTGCCGCGTGGGCGGCCCGGCGCTGGTTGGCCGCCGTGCAGTGCGTGGGGAAATGCCTTCAGGTTAGCTCAGAGCTCAGCTGCAGCTGGCTCCTTGCTTAGTTTTATTATTCAATTAGTAATTCCAAAAGCGCGATGCGCAATTCAGGGCGATATCAGTGAACCGAAGCAGAAGCGCAGATCGTATCCCAAAAGGGATAAACTTCAAGTAATTCATTCCCATCCACCACATACCAGGCCCGGCAATAATCCTTTCAAGCCTTCACCTGCGTTGTGAGCCAATTAGGATGCGATTGATACGGATTGCCAGATGCGTTCAACGGCTGACCGGTAAGCGCGTGCTCTAACACATTTGGTTCCCAGTTCCCACAGCAGATGCTAACAGCAAATCCAATAGGACCACCACGGTGCTCCCATGGCAATGCCTGGCAGCAATATCTGTGCCTCTCCTGTGGCTCTCCTGGGTTGGGGTGCCGATGCTCTGCACCGTTTGACCTGTTGCCATGGCGAGGGCACATAAAATTTAACATAATACCAGCCTCATCCGTACACACATCCGCATATCCTCACATCCTCGTGCACGAGGCAACTGCCCGGGGTGGGCAGGGGTGGTGATGGCCAACCAATGCCAAAAGTCATAAATTGCCTCAGAGGGTAGAGGGCTACGGGTACGTTACGAATCCGACCCGTTGCACGCTATATGGTGCGGGCGGGCAGGCAGAGTTGCATGTGCATTTGCCACTTGCCACTTGCGACCAGCTGCCGATAGCGTTTAATTAAACATGCACTAATGCTAGCTACTAATTGAGCTGCGGCATAGAGTAAGTTGCAGATATTTTGGGGCAAAGATAGAAGTATAGACTGGCATAAAAGTTGCATTTCAATTGTTAGAGGTAAGGGTGAGTTTTTATTTTGAATTTAGTAGCTAAAAATTATTAAATATAACATACAAAATTTGCTCTAAAATTAGCTCTAAAATCTCCTCTAACTCCTTTCCATTAGTATAGTTCTTTTGTGTGTGTTTTTAATGCTAAACTTTAAGCTTTTTTGTGTTATACAAATAATATTTATATTTTGTGGTTGTTCATTCCTAAACCTAATTTGTGCTGTCATCAGTGCTTCAGTGCGTACTCTACTCTACACCAATTAGCCACAGCCAAACAACAAAACACTCTCCAAACACACCACTCACTTAGTTATAGATACATAGATACACACACACACACCCACCCACTTGGGGTATTTTACTTTCCAACGACGAATGGCACCAGATGCAGTTGTACGTAATTCATTTTTGCAACTTTTTCAACTCAATGCCACAAATAAAAAAAAAACACACACGCACACACACACGCACACTCGTACACTCGTATTCTCTGGTTTTCACACAAATTGTGACCCAAAAAGGGTAAACACACAAATGTTGTTTTTATTTGCGGTACGTGCAAGTGCAACGGATTAAACGCAGTGCAGGGGGCAGGTGGCTGGGCAGCAGGGGCAAGCGGAGTGGCATGGAGTGGCGTGCAGTGTAGTGGTTCCTCTGTTATGTTGCAAAAAAATGTATATGTATATATGATTCGAAATGCGTTGCACAAAAACCAAACAATTTGCCAGCGGGTGAACAGCAGAAAAAGTTTCATAAAAATTACAAACAAATTCCGCGCGGGTGTTGCTCGGGTATGCTCGACACGGCGAGTGCCTTGCCAGTACGCTTTCAATGCACTTCCATGGTAATCCAAACGCCCCTCAAGCAGCTCTGACTGAGAGGTCCCTTGGGGAGGGGGAGGGTAGCAAAAAAACGAATCAATTGCAGGTCAAAGATTGTGCTGGCCCATAAATGAAACACTGAATTTTATTTGATCAAAGCAAATCGGTGGAGCTTTAGCCTAAAGACTGGTTCAAGCACGCTTAATGGACAGGTTCAAAGATGCCGAGAGGAGCGGGAATCGTGAGAGTTCTACCATGGTTTTTCATAGCGGAAGGAGCGCTAACCGAGAGAGTCCTCCCATGGTTTCCCATTGCGGAAGGAGCGGGAATCGTGAGAGTCCTTCGATGGTCTCCCATAGTGGAAAGAGCGCTAACCGTGAGAGTCCTCCCATGGTTTCCCACTGCGGAAGGAGCGCTAACTGGGAGACTCCACACATGGTCTCCCATAGTGGAAGGAGCGCTAACCGTGAGAGCCCTGACATGGTCTCCCTTTTCGGATATAGCTCCTCCTCACCTCGGGCAAGTTTTTCACTGCTGGCACAAAGATATTGATGCAACATCCTTGAACATCTTGCATGCGAGATGTGACTTGTGCCCCCATAGAGCCACCCTTTATAGCGCCCACAACTTGTAGCTTCTTCTTTGGAAGTTGTATCCAAATTGTGGAGCAACTCCTGGTGCCCCTTGTTATAGCCCCCACAAATAGTAGCATTTCGTTGTGTAATATTAATTCAATTTTAACCAGAACTGATGAAGCTGGCCGAACACATACTGATTACAAACTACGACCACGTTGCTGTCGCATATGTCAGCTGAACATACTATACTATACATACTGTATAGTATAGTATATAGTATAGTAATGCAATATTCCATATGCGATGGCATTTGCAATTTAATTAAAAATCAAAATATATTTGCATCAAAAATGCGTTCTCCCTCTCTGACTCCCCCCCTCTCTCTGGCTGTTCATGCATAGCATTTTGAAGCTCATTAACAATAATTCATGTTTTATTTTTTGTTATTAATTAATGGCATATTCTCTCGCATTGCATTGGGTAGACAGTTACTGATTGGCACTGACACGCGTGGGCATAATTTTGCAAATAATTTCTGTGCATCATTTGCATATGGCTCGTAATCAGATTAAATTTTGCCTGCGCATCGAGGCTGAACTTTGAACAGTTGAACTTTTGGCCAAAAATGTATGCTTAGGAGCTTAAATATCTGCAAGTAATTAGAGAACGATGAAGTAATGAAGCCCGGGCTGAATGATGATTGCAAGGTGAATCCATGCTGGAAGGCCAATGCTTAAAGTTTGTGTGTGTGTGCTGGGAGGAAGGGCTCTTTAAGGCCTAAGGTATACACTAACCATAGATGCAGCATGAGAGTGTCTTTAGACACCTTAGACTCATCCAAGAGACAGAAAAAAGGCACAGAGAAAAGTCTTCTGGCATCCCACTGGCAATATTTTCTTTGCCCATGAGCCTTGCGGGGAATATTAACTTATTGCAACAGAAATAGACCAAAATCTAATACATTTATCCATCGTAAATCAGAGTGCATAGTGAATTCGGGGTTCTGGGTATGAGTCTTGGCTCAAATGCGCACAACAATTGGGTGGGTGTTTGGGTTTGGTGTGGCTGTGTGTGGTTTGTTCCTTTGTCCTGGCATACTTGTAGGTGGTGTTCGATGTCAATTGAAAATGAACAATGAAACCGAATGCTGCTCCTTTGACTGCTGCACAGAGAGAGGGAGTGTTGCACAGTGGGAGGGAGGGAGTGTTGTAAAGGGGCAAAGGGAGTGTTGCACAGGGCGAGGGAGTGTGTTGCACAGGGCGAGGGAGTGTGTTGCACAGTGAGTGGAAGTGTTGCAAAGGCGGAGAGGAGGTATTGCACAGTCAGGGGGATTATGTGTTTCACAGGCAGTGGGAATGTTGCACAGGGCGAGTGTGAGTGTTGCACAGGGCGAGTGGGAGGCAGAGGGAGTGCTGCACTGTACTGCATCAATGGACCTGGCCGCCCAGATAAGACAAATAATTAACTATGGCTCTAATATGATACTGCTAGCACGCCCCCGCCCCCACAAAAGTACATCGCATGGCCAGCCGCCCATTGTGTGCGGCTATAATTAAGGCCTTTCACCTTTCAAATATCAAACAGCCTCCGGCTTAAATATCCTAAACCTAAGCCCATGCAACCAACCAGCCACCCCCAAATGACAATGGTATGGGTCTGAAATGAGGCATGATTTGTGATTGATAAAATGAAAATTGGACAGCAAACATGTTATTACAAGAGTGCATGACTCGGGATACTGGATGGCCAGCGACAGATAGGCCAGGGACAGGCCGCTGACAGGCAAGGGACAGACGCAGAACGGTGTCCTGTTGCTTCACGGCGGAGCCCTGCTACATATTTGCTACACGAATACAAGTAGCACATACATATATGCATGCATACTATACATGCTTACATACATGTATACACACATACATGTATTTCTACATATCTCTCTGCGTTCCCCCTAATTCGTATGGTTCATACATCGCAATGTCAGATTTTTCTTATGAAAGGAACATTTTTTTCTCCACTCTCCACAACTGCAGCAAAAATTTCAAATATTTTGCCAGACATTCAGGCACTTTTAATAGCCTCATGAGGAAGTTTTGCAACTCCAGCGCTCCAGAGTTGTATGCAACCATGGAAATTAGCAGAGAAATTATTAGCATACTCCGTAGTGGAGACGGTGTTGCATGTGGACGGGCTATAAGGTTCTATTAAGCTCAACGGATGTGACAAAGAAAGGTAGAAAAAAAACACCAACATCCGCTCATACACACACACACACATAGATACTTGCCTGCATGCATATGTAGTGGGGCAGGGGCAGAGAGCGAAACCACGGTCAGCGTTTCATCAGAAGGCCCTAATTGGACACTCTGGCCCGGGCGAGAGCAGCAAGATGGCCGCAGAACAACAGAAAGAGACACGTTGATGGCCGTAATTAATTGGATTTGGCAAACAATTTGTACAGTTTCAATTTCAGGCTAAACTAACTTAGTTTGCTGCAAAACTTTACCACAGAAAAAGAGTGCCCCGGATATAGGTAGGGTCAGGCAGCAGCACACACACACATCAGATATCAGATAGATGGACAGAGAGACTGACTGGCTGGCTGGACAATGGGATGCATTTAGCTGGAAATTGTTTTATTAGCTATACCGAAAAATATACAAAATGCAAATAACTATGCACCATACACACACACACACACACGCATCGCATAGTACAGCCGCAATGCAGGAAAAACCTACTAATAATGTGCACAAAGCCCCCGCAGTAGACTCACTGGGGCTCACTCATCCATGGCTCTGATTGGGGGATTGGGGCATGTATTCCGGTTGCAAATGCTAACTAAAAAGAGCGCGTATCCATGGGGGGAGCTGTCCGTGGAGCACAATGCGTAACTCAGTCAAAATCCAGACAGACTTGTAATAGGCTCTCTCTCTCTCGCCTATTGTTTTCGCTTGGCTAGAAGTCTATTGAATTTGGGGGTCTTATATTTTGGCATGCATGTAGGGCAGGGCAGCAAAGTCGCTTAGCTAGGTAGGTGTACTTGCCACACGCGCAGCAGCTTTAGTTGCAGCATCCTCATGACCCTGAGTGCAGATTAATTTGCGGCATCCGCGACCTTGGGGGGCCATGATTAGCCTTGAAATAAAATGAGCGATGCCAATGGCAGGGGACTTCCGCTTGCTCCTCTGGAAGGAAAGCTGCTTATATTAATGTGGCATTGAGTCGCAAATTAGTTGCTGCAAATGATGCTTAATTCCTTTGCCTTGCCACATTTTAATTGGTTTGCAGCACAGCACCACCACCATTCATAGCGCAAATTATTTTACATTATATAGAGTATTTATTTTGGCAGCAGTACCTAGAGACCTGACTCCCACCAGGGGATTTGCTTTATCGGTAGCGGCCACGCGTACAGTACGTGGGTGTGGCAGTGTGGGAGTAGGTGTGCTTCTAGCCATAATGAACCTGGCTGTAATGCGCAGTTTCTGCGCTGCTTCGCTTCCTTTTGCCAAATCCCCTTTTGGAGTGCATTTACTGGGTTGCAGGGTGCTGGTTGCTGGCTGCGTAGGTTCTCGCATTACACTTTGGCCTCGCTCCTACACTACACTACACGTGCACGTAGGCGTGGCATCAGCATGCACGCGCCAATATAATTTGCTAGAAGCCTTTCCGGCCTCTGATGGATTATTTGTGAGCTGGCCACTCGCAGGCAGCCCCCACCATTAGCGTGGCAGCAAGCCTTTATCTGTTGGCAAACAACTACATACATACTACTCACAGCAAATTGTCGGCTAAAAGCAAAAGCAGCAGCGGCTAATACAGCTTCTTCTTGCCTGGCACTTACCTGCTGCCACTCAGCACTATAGTAAACCAAATCATAGGAGAGGCTCCTTCGCTTTAGAGGCTCTGTGTGCTAATCACAACGCTGATGCACTACGCGGAATATCAGGTGTCCAGGGGCAGTCGGCAGGTGCCTTGTTAGTGCAGGAGTAACCGGAGATTAGAGGAAAAAAGAAGTGGCAGCAGAGCAAGAGAAAAGCCATCATAAAAGTCAGAAACAGTGGCATAATTTGTGGCTCTTGTTGTGCCCCTTTCTTTATACTAGTTCACATAAAAATACATAAATAGAGTTTATTGGATAGTTATTACCTACTAATTTCACTTTCACTTACACTCAAAGTCACTCAAAAATTAAAGCATAGAAATTCTCGTTATATAAATTCCATTTAGATAACTTAATTAATTGAAATTCTCTGCTGCAAAGTTGTGTCAATAGTCAATTAATTTATTTGTTTGATTAAGCCAACAATTGACTATCCAAATGGTTTTTTGTTTTGTATTTTATTTGATTTGATTTATATCCTTGGACAATGATAAACTTAATTAAATAAGCTGCAAATAGCTGCCACAAAATGCCAGCAAATACAAGAGCAGAATATTTGCTGATATTTGATATTTATTTGTGCATTTATTTGTGCATATTATGACAGCATTTTAATCGTATTGGAGTTAAGTTTTTATTTAAATAGAAATATGCATAAAACAAAAGCAAAAGCAAAGCATCCTTCCTGCTGGAGCATCCTGATTGCTCAAGACTCAGCGATTTATTACTTAAATTTTCGTTATATTTCGATACGAAATGGAATGGTTACGGCTTGGGCTTTCGGCTTTACGCTTATTTTACTTTCATTTAAAGCATTTAATTGCCGTGACTTCTAGAGAGGTGGGGTGGGGGGAGGGACAAGCTTACGTACGCAGAGGTGTGGCAATGCTCACATGAGTCTTAAGCCACACAACAACAACAACAACAGCAGCAACAGAAGTAGGGGATGCAGCAACAATAAAGGACGCGACAATAAAGAAAAATATAATAAAAATATGTGAATAAATTGTTACTCCTCTTCATTGTCGTTGTTGCTGTTGTTGTTGCTTTGTCGTTGTTATTGTTGTTGTTGTTGCTGTTGTCGTTGTTGCTGTTGTGGCTGTTGCTGTGTTGCTATTGCTATGCTTGTGGCTGTGGTGGAAGCAACCTGCCCATCTTGGAGGTTGCTCCTGTTGCCTGGCTGTTAGCTGAAACACACACGACACACAGGCACACACCGACACACACAGCACACAGGCACACACGACCGACAGACACACGACCCACACACATTGTGGCATTTTATGCGGAAAATATGCCGCACTTCCGGTTCGTTGTGTGGTTGTTGTTGTTGTTCCCTGTATTTCATGGGGGCATGGGGGCAATAACAGGGCAGAGTAGACTTAAGGCAAGGAGGCATGGTCCGGGGGACTGCCAGAGTCGAAAAGAGTCAAAGTCGAGTCGAGTCGAGTTGACTTGGTTACCGTTATAAGACAGACCAGACGCCAAGATGGCTGGCAAAGCAACAGCGAGAACAGCAAGGCAGACAGTCTCTTCACCTCACTCTCCCCTCTCTCTACCACTGGCTTTGGATCTTTCCCTTTTCTTTGTGTGTGCAAAATTTACTGCTATTATATTTATACACACACACACATATACATATACGTATATATATATATATATATATGTACATATATATAGATTATAATGGCAGCATGACTGCAGGACTGTAAGGCAGCGTTGGATGTGGGATGTGAATGCCAAACAAAGTGTTGACAGAGACCAGTACAAGTTGGAGTCGGAGAGGAAGCGGGAGTCAGAGTCTGAGTCTAAGTCCGGAACAAGGACACACCCACCCCCCCTGACCTAACGAGAAGTGGAGAGCCCCGCCAGTAACTTGAACAGCAAAGCTAAACAACCCCCTCCTCCCTCACACACACACACACTTTAAATTGAATTCACACTAACCAAATACGCTTTCGTTTCATACTCTTACTTAATTTCCCAATTGCATTTGTGACGTTGCCATTAATCGTATGTACTTATATTTGATGTAGTATTTATTTCTGATTGTTCCATGCTCATGGAAACAAATCAGAATAGAAACGAAACTCAGTAAATTATGGAACAGTAGAGATCAATATTTGTCCATGATTGAACTCTGAGCGAAAGCAGTTTAACTTTTGAAAGCCTGCTGATAACTGACATATCAGTTCGGATTTATGTATCGTAGATGTGTGTTCATTTATTTGTGTTTATTATATAATATAAAATAATATATTATAATTTTGAAAATTCCTAAATACCCGGGCTGCTATTATTCTTTTTGGGAAAGTCTTTGGCCTAAGTCTCACTTTTAGCATAATTAGGGCCCAATTTTCAATTGCATTCAAAAGTTTATTATTATCTGAGATAAACCTTCATATCACTTTTTCTTGTACGGCCACATTTTATATGGATTAACGATAAATTAAAAAAATTCAAATTCATCTCAGGGACAAATTTTAATTAACACACAAAAATGTATGTCGTCTGTCTGTCATGATTTTCTAACATATTTGAGGTGGATTTTTAGTCGAAGAATGATTAGAACAGCTTAGTGCAATTGTGCATTGGAAATGTAAAAAAACTTATATCAATTGTTGTCCCTCCGGCGTTGCAGAAGTAAGTTCGTGAAGGTTGTTTAAATGTATTTTTTTAAGCCACAAAATGTTAATGCTGTGCGCGAAATTATGAATCAAAATTGTCATGTTACAAACCCTGAGAATGAGATACCATTGGGTCATACCAGTGACGGCAATTAATAAGATTTTCCATGATAATTTCATGGAATAAAAGCTGTGTTCGCGTTGAATTGCATACCATTTAAAAATTTGCCAAAACGAGGCTCGTGTCGATTAGTATAAGAAAAGTATAGAAAAACATAATCGTGATGGTTCAAAAGTTGTGTATAATATCTACACATAAGATGAATAATGAATATATGTATATAATTCAACCCGGAAAATATCCATAATCGATAATATGAATGTTTCAAAGCGAGGCAAATACCACAACAACTTTCGAAATGAACCATTTAAAATCAAGTGGTCGCCTGTTCAGTTGGAAACTGGTCATATTGCATATTGGTCTAATACGATAGAGTTAAGTAGGAAGATGAATTCTGAGTGGTAAACATCCATTTGTTGGCTAGAAGTTTTAGGAGAATCGAAGGGAAGCCAACCGCCCAATTCCAACTGCACTTTTATAACACAATTCCAGCTCTCATACATTGCCACACTCCACAGAGTTGTCGAGCGCTCAAAACAACGAATCAATGGGTTATCTGTGCTCTTCAGATATGTTCTCACAAATAATGGCATATTTTAGTTATCAGCTATAAAAAAAACATTGAGTTTTCAATGGGTTTTTGATGCCGAAAGAGACTGATTAAGAGATACTTTCTGTTGAGTGCCAATAATGCAGCGAAAATGGTTTAAAATATATCAAAAGAGTGTTTCATATATCTGTAGAGTATTGTTAATAATAATTAAATAATAATCATACACAAAAGTGTGGTTTTTTTTCATAGTTAAGTAGTTCAGAAAAGCAACTTGAAAAGCAGCCTATCTAGACGCGTGCAAGTAAAAAACTGATGCAGCTACTGCTGCTGTTGCTCTTCAAAACAATACAACAACATAAAACAGTTAAGTAAACAACAACAAAATCAAATTAAGTAACCAATGCCACGCCCCATGCAACGCCCTGCAATAACTATACTAGCATTTGCAACGGAATTCGTACATTAAATAATAGATGAGCTTAATGAAGACAATTGTGCGGCGGTGACCGCAATTGGATTAATTATGGATGTGCACATACATATGTATGTATGTACCTCAGTGTTGGTCGATGTCGGTTATAATTAAATGAATTCGAATCCGCGAATACCAACACACACGGGTAAACGTTGTTGTATCAACAAAAGCGCACTAACACACACAGATACACACATACAGAGACACACACAAAAGTTTTATTGGTATATGCAAAAGAGTTTGCTGTTTGCTGCCAAACCACTCTGATATTTGCTAGCCGCTCTGCCGTTTAGGGGCTCCTTAATTGGATCTGGGATCCTTAGAACAATACAGCAAAGGGTTACGGCCAAGGTGGCGAGATAAGGTATTTAGGGTTTTGTTTTGGAGCACAGCCCATTTGGTGAGGTGACCGCAGCAGCAGCAGGAGCAAGGAGCAGGGCAGGGCAGGGCAGAAGGAGCTAAAGTAGGAGCAGGAAGCGGGAGCAGGAAGCATGGATCAAGAGCATGGAGCAGGAGCAAGAAGCATGGCAGGGCAGAAGGAGCAGGAAGCAGGGAGCGGGAGCAGCGAGCAGGGAGCAGGAAGCAGAAGCATGGCAGGGCAGAAGGAAGCAGCAGCATGGAGCAGTATCGAAACGAATCGAAATGAAATCCTCGGACAAACAATGGTCCAGTGGCCAGTGGCGTTCATTATCATTTACCACAATCGGAACGACACGACACAACACGACATGGACAAGGGAAAACTTTCAAAAGAAAATGGCAACAGCAAGCAGGCAGGCAGGCAACAGCCCAGCCGGTGAAGGCCAGCACAGGACAGGATAGGATAGGACAGGACAGGACAGGACAGTACAGGATTCAGGACAGTGCAGGACAGAACAGGGCATGGCAGGGCAGAGCTAAACTGGGCTGAACAGTCCCGGACTAAGTCTCAGCCTTGGCCAAAGTTTTGGTGTGAAATTAAAATTGGAATTAAAAGCACAATAAAGGCAGCTTTCCAGCTGTACGGGGGAGAGGGACAGGCAGTAAGGCAGCAGCCAGCAGCCAGCCAACCAACCAGCCAGACAGCCAGGACGCAGAGACAGAAGGACATGGCCAGGAGTTGCACAGTCTGGAGGGTGGGTTGGGGTTTCTGTTGCGGCGAGAGTCTTAGTAGGAAATGATTTATGGCTGTTTGTCTGTCTCCCTGGCTGCCTCTATTCCTCTCTGCCTGCCAGCCTGGCTGTCTCCCTGCCTGCTCCAGGTTCCAGTGCCAGGTCCTAGTGCTTCTCTGGCTCTGTCTGCACTCTCTCTCTCTCTCTCTCTGACGGTTTCTCTATGCAAATTGTTTTGAGAATCTGACAAAACGATGAAGTTTTCATTAGGGGGAACCATTAGGAAGTTGTTGTCTGACCGGTACGTAGCCCCACGACTGTCTCTCTGGGTGACTCTCTGAGATATCCTCTACACTTGATGGATTGGCAGCAGGAGGCTACAGGAGGCAGCTAATCGATTTGACCCTGCCCTGCCAGCGTTTGATTTTATTATTAGTTCAAGTCCAAGTACTGGCATTGCATCCAACGGATGTACCTATAAAATTACAAAACAAATGAAAGAATTTCTGCATCGATTGCTGCATCAAGGCGAGCACTAATACAGTCAGACAATCATACTTGCTGCACATTCCAATTAAGTGAAATCAATTGAAATCAGTGGACAAAAGTTTTCCCAGCAAACTAAGCCAAGTTTTTTGCCGGCGGCATTTCGAGGCGCTGCAATTAAAAGCTGGCAAAGGGAAAACTACGAAAGCCACAAATAACCACTGGGCCATGAATGCATTAAGTAATGAATTATTCAGCTACAAATATAAAACATTTAACTCTTATATAAGTTAATTCGTTAGGAGATACATTAACACCTACAGTAGCTAGGATTGTGCGACTCTGATGGGGAAGTCAGGTGGGGAGTAGGAAGGAACTTACCTGGAGTATGTGTGCCATTCTTACTCTCTTATAAATATAATAACTTAAGCTATCTGCTACTCATTCAAACACATAATAGGAATATATATGTATACATGTACGTATGTATTTATGTATATTTTTTGTTTGCTGTTGCTGTCACTGCTGCCCCTTGGCCAGAGTTTTTGCTGTAGCGGGCGGGGTGTGTGGAAGGGGGAAGCGAATCTCCGCCGCACAATTTCAGATGTGGCAAAGTTTTCGAACCGTCAACAAACAAACAGCAGGACTATTTTCGGGGCAAGTTTATTGCTTTGCCGTTATTGAAAATGAAAGAGCAGAGCAGAGTCCAGGCTGGGCTGCGCTGGGCGGGCCTGGGCTGGGCTTTTCCCATGCCTTTGACACACTCACGGCGCGCACACGTTCATAGAAAGTAATCTGCATATGCTTACACACACACACATACCTACTATAGAGTGAGACAGAGACAGAGAGAGAGAGAGAGAGATGGACAGCACAGGACAGACAAGATGACGGGTAGCTAAAAAATGGGCGACAAGCAAACAAACAAAAAGTTTTCACCCCCATACTCTTTCCATGCCTACGGGTAACTATGCGCTGTGAATCATCTTGCAGGTGTCAAGGTATCTGAAACCCCCCTCCAACACATAATATACTAGCACAATAAAGTTGGCCAGAACAAAGCAAATTAAATGAGGAAAAATCTGCGAGTACGAATCAAAGGAGTGCAAAAATTAATTAAGTGAAAAGTCGCAAATCCCCATGGACAACCATTGGAAACCCAAGGACCCCCATGGACCCCCATTGGACCCATACAATGGGCCAATACATAAGAAAAAGCTAGAAATTATTACGCTTTCCTCGCACCCCCCTTGGATGAGTACAGAATGCAATCGGAAGAGGCATAGGCGCCGAGTACACTGTGCGAAAATCTCTCACTTAGTAGAAGACAACAGGCAACCAAAAATTTAACAAAAATTAAACAAACATTTAATTGGCATTTCGTCTTCAGTTTTTACTCCATTTACGGAGTAATTTTTCACCATTTTCTATGCGTGTTTTTCTCAGTGTATAAGCGGGAAAAAGAAAATTCAAAAGAAGTCGCGCCAGTAAAAAAACGTAGCACTTTATGTTAATTCAAACTTAATTATTATTTAAACAATTTAAAGAAAAACAAGAACAGATATCCACAATAGAGCAATACCCCTTCTGAGTATCACCAGTAAGTCTCATTGACTAGAAAGAGCATCTACTTATTCGCTATAACTTTGCTATCTACTAGTGTGTGTGTGTGTTGTTTTTTTTCATCGCATTCATTTTTACTTTCTCTCGTTGGGCTGGCAGAGCCGCGCTCAAAGGAAAAGTGGGTAAAGCGCACAGAACAAACAATGAGCAAACAAACAAGCTGCAAAAATGTCACACATTCATCATACGTTATATTGTGAAAGTCGGTAAAGGAAAGTGGGGGGTTAGGGATGTGAAGAGACGAGCCTCGGCCCACCCAGACGAGCCCAGAACGGCGTAGACCCTTAGCCAGCTCAGAACGGAACTTCTCCCAGCCTAGAGCCGCGCTGACCATACCTTCTCCCAGCCTAGTCCAGACCAGCCTAGTCCAGCCCATAACAGACCTTCTCCCAGACCAGAACAGACCTTCTCCCAGCCTCGACCATACTTTCTGCCAGTCCAGACCTGCCCCGACCATACCTTCTCCCAGCCAGCCACTGGTCAGGACTAGGTCTGGGTCTGTTATAGGTTCAGATCCAGGGACAGGAAGTGGTCGAGCAAAAGCACTTTTAGAGACAGAGACTGATTCTGGGGACTGGCGACTGGGAGGCAGAGACAGAGACTGGAACTGAGGACTGGCGACTGGCGACTGGGAGACAGAGAAGATACAGAGGCTGGCACTGGGGGGACTGCCGACTGGGAGAACTGGGGCGACTGCCGGACTGAGATGGGTGACTATTTCGCGTTGGCCATGGCAAGCCGCATATTGTTGTGTCCACATGGACACAGAAGCCGAGTTGAGCTTCAGCAACGGGTCAAAGTTGGTCTCTCTCTCTCTCTCTCTGTCCTTGCCACTGCTGAGCTGTCCACGAAGAAGGTGGTGGGGCGGGAATGGAGGCCGGAAGGCAGGAAGGCGTCAGGCGCTGGACAGGAGATGAGCAAGAGAGCGGTATAGGTACGGGTATGTGAATGGGTATGGGTATGGGGTACGCCTAACACCCACCAAGCATCAGAGGTGCGGTGGGCAAAACTATGGAAAAAGTGCAAAAAAAGGTCAGTAAATTAATGTGCAAAACGGGCGCTGGATAAACTTTGAATGTGTCAGCCTCCTCCACGTACATATGTATGTACATACATGTGTGGCCAGGCCCCGGACTTTCTACCTCTTTTCATACAGTATCAATGCTGTTTGTGTGTGTGTGTGTTATGCGTATGTAAAAAGCTGCCGCCTATATGTGTGTGTGTGTTATAGTAAAGCCGCCTCCATGGCTGGCCATGAGAAAAGGCTGGACAACGAGTGGAAAATTTTGCTTTGAGTAACGGCCTCCAACGCACAGCATCCCGACACTCACATAGCAAAATAAACAGCACACCAATACACATATACATATATAAATTTTAAAAAATATATACATATGTATATATATATATGTACATCTGTATGCATATCTGTGCATAATTGTGCTATCATTCAACATCAGTACTACAAACAAATCAACCCAAAAAAAAACCAAGAAATAAAGCCCAACTCCAGGGAAAGATATATGTATCTGCCCTATAGTCATCCGATTTTGCGGATATCTAACCCAGTTATGTAGCACTATATTGAGCCAATAATGGTAATTATTTGATTGGATTATCTAGAGTAATGGAAAATCTACATTGACTACGTTGGTAGCCAAATGATACATATTGTCATTCGATTTCGCTGAAATTCAGCCATTTGGGAATTTAAAGAGTCGAAATTAAATTTATAATGTAGATAAAAAGAAATATATAGTAAAGACCATCTCGAGGGAAGATACATCTTCCCTGTAGTCATACGATTTTGATGATTTTTATTATTATAATTATTTGATTGGATAAAATGGAGTAAAATCTATATTTTGTCCTAGTAAAAACTTCCTTGGAAGCCTTTGGAATATTCTCATTAGATTTCAATTAAATTCACCCACTAGATTATGAATGCTGATCAGCATTCTTTTGGGAATTTATAGAGTCCAACTTTGGGTCTTCTTTGCCTTGGCAGCACGAACTGGATTTGAAATATAGCCAAAGGGATTAGCACAGAAGGCACCAAGAAAGGTGGAATAAAACCAAGCAGAACGAAACTCAGAGCTAGATTTTTCAATTATTTTTCAATTTCAGTTGCTCTCTGGCATAATAATAAAGATACATCTTCCCTGTAGTCATACGATTTTGATGATTTTTATTATTATAATTATTTAATTGGATAAAATGGAGTAAAATCTATATTTTGTCCTAGTAAAACTTCCTTGGAAGCCTTTGGAATATTCTCATTAGATTTCAATTAAATTCACCCACTAGATTATGAATGCTGATCAGCATTCTTTTGGGAATTTATAGAGTCCAACTTTGGGTCTTCTTTGCCTTGGCAGCACGAACTGGATTTGAAATATAGCCAAAGGGATTAGCACAGAAGGCACCAAGAAAGGTGGAATAAAACCAAGCAGAACGAAACTCACAGCTAGATTTTGCAATTATTTTTCAATTTCAGTTGCTCTCTGGCATAATAATAAATTTTTTGTTATTGTGAGTGGCTCTCTCTGCCATCTCACCATCTCCCATCTCACCTTCTGTTAAATTGGATGTTAAATTTTCAACTAATAAATCAATATTTAAATAATTCAAACTAATTGCGTCTGCTGCTACGACACTCCCCCCAAAAGGAGTGGCTATGAATTTTGTGGTTGCTGCTGCCGGAGGGTTGTGTGGAGGGGTGGGAGCGAGTTGCCAACCCCAATGATGATCGATTACCAGCTTCCTTTTTGGGGGGCGGGCGGCTTGCTGCCTGATTGCCTGGTTGGTTGTGAGCCAGGCAAATGATTATATTATTATTATGATGTTGTTCGGTTTTCAGCTAACGGCAAAGGAGACCACAGGCAAGCGATAGGCAATAGACACAATATATACATACATATATACTATACGTATGTGCTATGTACATATATACATATGTACACCTGCAATAAACTACTTAATTACTTGCAGCATAAGTATGTGTGATATTTTGTGCATTGTTAGAGAAAGTGCAGAGAAAATAGAACGATTCGAGGAAGTCAAAACCTTCCTCTAGGACTCCCTCCTAGATGAAGCCATCGATGACTTGAATTAGATCAATCCCTTTGACAAATCTTTATCCATATTGAGTGCTCATTGTGTGTGTGTGGTCGTTGTGTGTGTGTGTGTGTGCTCGTTGTGCTGCTGCAGAGTGAATTGTTCTTTGACACGTCTTCTATAGAAGTCAGACAACATAATCAATCGTTTTGCCAAATAATTTGTTCTCCTTTAAACAGAACTCTTCCTATGATATATCTAGTAGTGCAAGTACAGCTCAGCTGTATACATCATCTTCTAAAACAGTTTATAATACATCTAGAATTTATTGAGCAAACGCAGGCTCAGCTTCCAGCCTAGCTAAATAAAAAACATAAATATTTAGTAATTTTTGAGCTTTTAATGCAGAGTTTTAAGCTGCCGCAATGTAAATTTACTCAGGATTATAAATAAATGAAATAATTTAGTGGGAAATTTTGTCGCTCAAGCATTTGTGCAACCATCCGTGGCAGCATTGCATAAACGAAGCACTTTTCACAGAATTCCATGAAGTGTCTTGACCCTGAATAAGGTCTTAAGTTTAAACAACAGATTTTCTGTCAAGCGAGAGTCGAAAGGGGATGGATTGTGTATATTGCGTTTAGGAAAATATACTACATATGTATAGATCTACATATGTGTATATAGTAAACATTTATTTACTTAGCGTGGATTATTGAAAGTGCGATAGAGACATCAATTTGCTGTCCTTTAGTCAAACTGAAAGCTCTGATTTAAAGCAAAAAAAAACTAAACTGCAGCTAACTTAATTATAAATGGGATGTCACCTGTCAGAGGGAGTTCTACTCTTTGTGTTTGTTTTTGTGTAATCGAAACATATTCGATTTTGTACAGGGTACACCAAATACATATGCTACAGCTTTTAGAACATACCAATCATTTTGATTGATTGGCAGGCGACAGGCAAGACAGAAAACTGAAAAAAAAGAGTGCGAAATCCTTTAAACATAATACAAAAAAATATGTGTACATATCCATAATCCATAATCCATAATTATGTGAGCTATCAAGGATGCCAAGGATTGAGTTTTCAAGGATTACAAGGATAGAGCTTTTAAGTGTTCGAAATTATGGAAAATACCAGAACGGAAAGCTTTTCACCACAGAGCAGCTTAGCAAAGCTATTAAGCGAGCTTTAAGTGCTACTCTGTGGCAGCAACAACCAGCTGTTAAAGCTCAGAAAGCTCTCAGAATAAGCCACACGTTCATGGTTTTAGACTACTAAAAGCTTTCAAAAGGATTGCTAAACTCCTGAAGATAGTTTCAAAACGAAAGCTTTTTGTTTTCAAGCTCCCAATATACCAGTATACCGAATAATAATCTCTTTCGAGTAGTCGTAGTAACAAGTTCAAGCATGTTTTTTTAAGTGACAAAAAACAGATTTACGGTCATACAATATGCAGATAATCGAAATGATTTCAAGCAGTTACATATGTCTAGAAAAATCAACGCCACACAGATTAGTTGTGGAGATACATAGTGAAAGAAAGTGCCATCCACCTGTGGCACAGCAGTCTCTTATCAGCGGTTGAGTGGGTGTATGGAGGCAGCAGCAGCAGCAGAAAAATGCAGCTCAGCCGCCGCGATAAGAGCGCCAGCAGAGTGGAAAAATGCAGCAAAAATCAGCACGTGGCCGATAGCCGCGACAGCTATAAAGCCATTGGACGCTTCAGTGAAAGTGCACAGTCGATCCGAGATGCAGAAACAGCAGAAGCGAGTAGCCATCCAGCGATTAATGGCCTTGGCCAGCCTGCTACTGGCCCTAAACCTCGAGGTGGTGGCTGCGAGAAAGTCCTTCTCCCTGGGCAACTGGCGCTTCAATGATCCCCACTACTCGAGTGCTCAGTATGCCAAGATATTGGCGGAGAATGGCATTGGCCACGACCAGGAACCCACGGAGAAGGGTGCCGTTGCGGTAGGGGGTGGAGCTGCGGGTGGAAGTCCAAGTGAGAGTGCTGTGGTTCCGCTGCAGATCAAGTACGTGGACTACCAGCCACACTGTGCATCGGGTGGGGTGCCCGTCTGTGCCACAAATGGCACGGATCACTTCTACTTCGAGAACGACTGCCGCTTGGAGGCGCACAACATGAAAATGCTGTTCCAGTACGGCACAGAGCTGGAGCCCACGGAGCTGGAGCGTTGTCTGCCCACCTGCAGGACCATGAAGTGCACAAAGGTCTATCGGCCCGTGTGTGCCGTGGCCGAGCTGGGAGGCGCTCCGACACCCACGACGTTTCCCAACGAGTGCGAGGTGCGACGGCACGAGTGCCAGAGCAAACAAGGTGGGTGTGGGGTGAAAACGGGGCCAGTGCCGGGTGCATATTACGACTAATCTTTCACCCATTTGCCATCCATAGGAATGCGTATCCTGCACGCCGGACCCTGCACTCCGCCACCAACCAAGGGCAGGCGCAAGAAGAAGTTGCGACGCAGCAAGGGCAAGCGGCCAGCAGCCGCAACAGGAAGTACAAGTCGTCCCAAGGTTTATGTGATGCTAACCCACCCACTGCCAAAGACCAGCACAACCACCACTACGACGACGACTACGAAGCCAATGATGCCAACGATGATGTCGATCCCCAGCAGCTCCACTGCGGCTCCACAGCGTTTCCGTCAGCTTATGAACTCCGGCAATCCGATGGTATCCGTGTCGCGTGCCATGGACGCCTACAGTGTCTACAATATAGACGATGTGGGCTACGACTATGGCGAGATCACCGACTCGACGCTCTCGCTTTTTGTGCCCGGCGTGGGCCGGGTAACCGATGCATATCCCACAACCACAACGACGACCACAACACCAAAGCCAGAAACATTGACGCCCATGCCCATGGCCATGGCCATGCCAATCATCAGCACCACGATGGCTGTCCCAACCAGCAGTAGCACCTCCACCACCACCACCACCTCCACCTCCAAAGAGATCACCACCGAAATCTCGGAGCACAGCAGCAGCACAGAGGCAACCACAGAGACCTCTGACTCAAACACCGATACATCTACAACGGATAGAACAGAGTCACTTTGAGAGCTTTATATTTATTATTTATTCATTTATTTATTTATGAATCGAAAAAATATTAATTAGGATTATAAAAGGATTGTTCAATATCATAATTAACTTGCATTTCATTCGGCTATCTGGGCACACTCTTAAAAGCCAAAGAATATTTACAGTGTGGTCAAAGCACAAACGGCAATAAGTCAGTTCAAACTACAAACTAAACAAAAGTAGACTTGGTCTAAAAAGAAAACTTTATATAAGTTAACAAAATATATGCTGTAAACAACTCATTTTAAGTCCAAAATGTAGCACTTAAATTAAGTGGCATAGTATGTTTTGAAGCGCTACTCAACACTACTTTTAATATCATTTCGATGTATCGTTACTTTCAGCATCGCAGGGAATGTTATTCTCCATGATCATCCCAAACACAACATATTCCAACCCAATTGCTGTGCGAAATGAAGTAAGCGCAAGCCAGAGGATTACAAAACCTTACATAATGGTGAGTATTCCGCACTTTAAATATTAGCTAGCACTGATCTGATTTTGTTTTGGCCTTAGCACACTTGCTTCGTTGCTTTTCTTTTGATGCTTCTTATTGGGGGAGCCAGATGCTCTGACTCCGCCTCTGACTACACCCACTGCGGTAGCTTGGCAGCTGTGGATTTGAATAAATGCTATATTGAAGACTTGTTCGTTTGCCACACAAATCATGCAGCAGATCAGCAAGAAGGTAGCGAGAGAATGATAGACTCCAAGAACACGTGGTCTCTCACCTGGCGCAGGCGCAACCATTTGAGTCATCGGGCCAAACGTTTAAGGGACCTTAAGTGGGAGCTTCACGTCATCAACAGCAAATTCATGAACGAGCAGGAGTTGATCCAGAAAGTTGTCGAACTGGTGTACGTTCTACACTACAACGATGTGCCACATCGAGATATCCTATCGGAAGTGGCTGACCAACTGGTGGCAATCAACGCAGGTGACGCCGTTCGATTTGTCGGCTACATATCCTCGAATCTCCGCGACCAGGACTTCTCTTCCAACAACAATTGGCGTTCGCCGTACCTGGATAATATAGAGCGCAATTACCTGCTGGTGCCCGAAAAAACAGTGCAAGAAGTCTCCAACCGCACAGACATACACTGACGAGCAAAACTGTAACACCATTTCAGTATACGCACTTCAACGGTCTGTATCTTCTCTTCTATTCTATGTATGACAAAGATTTTTAGTACTGTTCTGTAGGTAATTCATTTTACTATGTTTCCAGAAAATTTGGATCCGTTTAATAAGCTGAAAAAAAAAAAATGGCAAAACAAAATTGTAAAATAGTCAGATGTTACAGTTTTGCACTCCGGTTACTTTTTTTAATTTTATTTTTTAAATAATGAGTCCAAAGTCCTTTTGATTTTTTGAGTTCATTTATGCGATTTAGCATACTTTGGGTGTATTGTAGCAAAAATTTAGGGGGAATCGCGTTCCAGACGTTCTTCGTACTCTACCACAACTCCATCATACCAATTGGAGGGAGCGACTATTTTTCCAGCTATGATTCGACATCGCTCCATAATTTTTGAATGGGATCCTATCGGAAGATTGCGGTGGCCACTTAATTGACTGTAATCTTTGTTTGGACTTTCAATTTTTGACCAAAAATTACGAGTATTTGGTTTCATTGTCTTGCTGAAGGATGCATTTCTTAGCAAAAGACCCATATTCCCGATGACATCTCCAAGATTCGGTTTTAGAATGATTAAATATTGTTCCTTTTGTATTATTCCATCGATAAATACCAAGGGTCCAACTCAATTTTCATGTATTCACCCAAAAACCATTATTGAGCCGCCACCGTGCTTGACGGTTTGGCGCACAGTACTTGGTGACTGGATTAGGATGCTGTAAATCACTAATAAACACTTTCAACAATTGCAAATAGTTTTGCTTCGAAGTAAAATGGTCAGATGAAATAAACAGCTCATTGTATTGGACTAGAGATCCCACAATCCAGTCACCAAGTACTGTGTGCCAAACCGTCAAGCACGGTGGCGGCTCAATTATGGTTTGGGGCGGTATAAATCAAAATGGAGTTGGATCCTTGGAATTGATCAATGGAATAATGCAAAAGGAACAATATTTAAGCATTCTAAAACAGAATCTAGCAGAAGTCATCGAAAATATGGGTCTTTTTGCTAAAAAAATGCATTTTTCAGCAAGACAATGCAACAAAATACTCATCCTTTTTGGTAAAAAATTGGAAGTCCAAACAAAGATTACAGTCAATTAAGTGGCCACCGCAATCTTCCGACAGGATCCCATTCAAAAAAATTATGGAGCGATGTCGAATCATAGCTGGAAAAATAGTCGCTCCCTCCAATTGGTATGATGGAGTTGTGGTAGAGTACGAAGAACGTCTGGAACGCGATTCCCTAAATTTTTGCTACAATACACCCAAAGTATGCTAAATCGCATAAATGAACTCAAAAAATCAAAAAGGACTTTGGACTCATTATTTAAAAAATAAAATTTAAAAAAGTAACCGGAGTGCAAAAACTGTAACATCTGACTATTTTTACAATTTTGTTTGCCATTTTTTTCAGCTTATTAAACGGATCCAAATTTTCTGGAAACATAGTAAAATGAATTACCTACAGAACAGTACTAAAATCTTTGTCATACATAGAATAGAAGAGAAGATACAGACCGTTGAAGTGCGTATACTGAAATGGTGTTACAGTTTTGCTCGTCAGTGTACCTAAAGAAAATACATATAAAAAAGAAGAAAACAAAAAAATAGTAATAAAATTATTTTAAATTATATTATAAGCGAACAGAAAACAAAGAAATAAATAAGAAAAATTATTGTATGTTTATTTAATTATGATTTCTATTTTTATACCCGTATGCGAAGGTAAAAGTGAATGTGTGTAACGCAGATAAGGCAAAGTTTCCGACCCCATAACGTATATTTACATACATATATTCTTTATCATCATCAATAGCCGAGTCAATATAGCCATGTCCTCTCATCTGTTTTATTGAGCGCCTAGTTCTGAGAAACTATATAAGGTAGAGCAAACAAATTTTGTTTCCAGACTCTCGCGATATCCCACTGCTACAAGTGCATCCGTGAAATATACCGACATAGCACTGGTATAAAAGTAGAGTCGCGTCAACAAAAACGACTCACAACGTTCCTTCTCCTTTTTAAATGCAATTGTGCGACCATTTCTCCGTCGCATAATGCACTCTCTAGGCAATGATACACCCGCCATGTATCTTACAGAAAATAGCACCTTGAATTACACAACAATGAATATATATGTATATACTATATGTATATTTTATTGATTTTTAACATTATAGTAGTAGTATAATTGACTTGTAAAAGGGATTATCTAATTCAGTTCTTGGATGCAATGGAAAACACTCGATTAGTTATTATTAATGTTAAATATAATCACATTGCCTTGGCTGCCAGTGTTGTACACCCGAATGTGCTGCTTATTCTCGCCATCCTTTCCAGACACATAATCCACGAGTGTGTTATTCGGAGCATTTCCGGATGACAGTGCCGTCGAATTAGACACCTGTCCAGGTGTCTGGTCCTCGTTTACAGCCACTGCGTTCACCCTAAATATTGAAGAGGTAGTCTTCGGCGCATCGGTAGTGCTTACCACTGGAGTGATTGTATAAGATGGGTAGGATTGGCTCTTCGTAGTGGCCTCCGTCACTGCGGCTGTAGAGCTGGGTTCGGGCGTGGAGGATAAATCCTCTACAACATCTTCTTCAGTCTCAGCCACTGCGTTAATGCTTAGGGATTTTAGAGCGGTCTTGACAGTAGTAGATGGTTCTTCTGTGGTAGCAGTCTTGCCATACGGGTCAGAAGGATAGGACGGATAAGTCGCATAGCTCGGAGATGCAACTGTAGAAGTTTCTTCTGTTGTTGAGTCCGTGGTGGTCTCCTCCCCTTCAGTCACAGCAGCCGCATTTATGTTTAGGGATTTTAGAACGCTCTTGACAGTAGTGGAAGCTTCCTCTGTCGTGGCAGTCGGGCTATAGGAGTCTGAATAGGAAGAATATGACGGATAAGTCTTATAGCTTGAAGGCGCAACTGTAGAAGTTTCTTCCGTTGTTGAATCCGTGGTGCTATCATCCTCTTCAGTCTCAGCCACTGCATTTATGCTTAGAGATTTTAGAGCGGTCTTGACAGTAGAGGCTTCCTCTGTGGTAGCAGTCGAGCTATAGGAGGGATATGCTGAGGAGTCTGAATAGGAAGGATAGGACGGTGAGGCTGAATATGACGGATAGGTCTCATAGCTTGGTGATGCGACTGTAGAAGTTTCTTCCGTTGTTGAATCCGTGGTGGTCTCCTCCTCTTCAGTAACAGATACTGCATTTATGTTTAGGGATTTTAGAACGCTCTTGACAGTAGTGGAAGTTTCCTCTGTCGTGGAAGTCGGGCTATAGTAGTTTGAATAGGAAGGATAGGACGGTGAGGGTGAATATGATGGATAAGTCTCATAGCTTGAAGATTCAACTGTAGAAGTTTCTTCCGTTGTTGAATCTGTGGTGGTCTCCTCTTCTTCAGTCACAGATACCGCATTTATGCTTAGGGACTTAAGGGCGGTCTTGACAGTAGTAGTAGCTTCCTCTGTGGGGCTATACGATGGATAGGACGGATAAGTCCCATAGCTCGAAGGTGCAACTGTAGAAGTTGCTTCGGTAGATGAATCCGTGGTGGTTTCCTCCTCTTCAGTCACAGATACTGCATTTATGCTAAGGGATTTAAGGGCGGGCTTGACAGTAGTAGAAGCCTCCTCTGTAGGACTATAGGAGTCTGAATAGGATGGATAAGACGGTGAGGCTGAATATGACGGATAAGTCTCATAGCTTGTTGGTGCGTCTGTAGAAGTTTCTTCCGTTGTTGAATCCGTGGTGCTGTCATCCTCTTCAGTCACAGCCACTGCATTTATCCTTAGGGATTTGGCAACTGTCTTGACAGTAGTAGAGGCTTCCTCTGTGGAGTCTGAATAGGACGGATAAGTCTCATAGCTCGAAGGTGCGACTGTGGAGCTTTCTTCCGTTGTTGTATCATCTGTAGTGCTCGGTTCAGGGGTGGTTTCTATGTTCTCGGCAACTGCATTTATCTGTACAGATCGTGCCGAAGGTCGGGCAGTGGTTGTCGCGTGCTCTGGCTTGGCAGTCGTATTGTATACTGGATAGGATGGATAGGTCGCGTAGCTCGGTGCGGTGGTTGTAGTGCTGGATTCCGTAGAAGTTTCATCCTCTATCGCAACGGCATTGATCCTGATAGACTTTGCCTGGGGCTTGGCAGAGGTTGAAGCCTCTTCTGTTGTAGAAGTGGGACTGTAATATGGATACGGCTGGTACTGTGTGGTGGCGGCTGTAGAACTGGTCTCTGGCGATGTTTCTGTGGTATCCTCATTAGTTATCGCCACTGCGTTGATTTTAAGCGCTCTATTCTGAGGCTTGGCCGTGGTTGAGTTCTCTTCTGTAGTTGTGGCAGGTGCAGGTGTAGGGCCTGGGCTGGGGCCGTATGTCGGACTAGTCTTAGTTGTCGTTGGTGCATCAGTCGAGCTGCGTTCCGTAGTAGTTTCGTTATCTATGGACACGGCATTAACGCTTAAAACTTTGGCAGATTTCGTGGCTGGAGCTCCGGTAGTTTCAGTAGGTTCAGGCGTCTCAGTGGTTTGAGCTGCCTGGGTAGTAGTCTTCGGCGCTTGAGTTGTCGTCTCATATGGCTTTGGGGAGGTCTGCTTCATCTCATACTCGGTGGGCAGGTTGTCCCATGAAATCTCGTAGGGTTCGTACGCTACCGCCTTGTACGGCGGTGGCGGCGAGACCAGCGACGTTTGTGGCCTTCTCAATGGCTGTGGTCGATACGAGCCGTAGGATCCATATGAGGGCGAGGGCTGGATGGCCCGATAGGAGCCGTAGGATCCATACGAGGGCGCGGGCTGAATGGCGTGCATGGCGTAGGGATTATAGGTGCGAGCGCGTGGCGAATACAGAGGTGGCAGTCTGCTCTCACAGGTGCCCTCATGCATTATCTTCCACTCTGCAGGAAAGAAAATTACTGTGATTAATCTCCCATTCCTCCCCCCGCCACAGGAATCAAAGTACTTACGGTTATATGTGCGGCAGGTGACCAACAGCAGCTCGCAGTAGTTATTGAAGGTGCGTCTGGAGTCCATATATGTCGCGCAGACAGGCCTGTATTCCTCATTGCAGGTCTCCGGACAATCCTCCATCTTGTCGCATCTGTCGTCATAGATGATCTGCCATGCTGCAGGGGAAAAAACCATGTGAGAACTGCAGTCGAAGCTTACAGAAGCCAACACCTACCTACGCCTGTTTGGCGACTGAAGCGATCCACCTCGCAGGGGCTGGGGAAGGTCGCTGGCTGGGCGCCCTGGGCCACGGCACAGACCACACTCTCCTCTCCGGTGGGCGGACAGGGCGATATGTCGTAGCGCGGCGGGGCAAAGTAGTAGGGTGCCGCGTAGTAGGGGACCGGGTAGTAGGGTGCAGCGTAGTCGTAGGGGTTCGAGTAGTCCCATCCGCGGGAGTTGGAGGCGACGGAGGCGAGCAGGCACAGAGCCAGAACGATGGGACTCAAGGCTGTTGTCATTTTGCGAACGATTTGCTGTTGACTATGCTGTGACCTCGTCCAGGCTGAGCTTTTATACCAGCCACCCAACCACCCCCCAAGCGCGATCCGAGGGGAGCGTCATCAATGCTCTCATACCATTGCAATGTCTACGTGTCGCTGGCTCTATTCGGGGGCTATTATACAGCTAAAATTGTAGCTATAATTATTATTATTGCGCTACATTCATTATGCATATCAATGGCCAGACGGTGGCTGTTAGCTGTTGGCTCTTCTTGCTTTCATATTCTCTCGCTCTCTCTCTCTCTGTCTGTCTCTTTGTTTGCTATTCTTGTTGGTCATTTCATTATGAAATTGCACTTCGCGACTATCAGTGCTGCTGCTGCTTGGCCTTGAGTCATGTGAAAATAAGTCTGAAATTTTCTATGAATTGAAATTCTTCAATGCAAGCAATTAAATGGAGAGGGTGGTGGTGAGGGTGTAGGTGAGGTCAGGTGAGCAAAGATGTGTGAGCTGTGGTGAATTCAGCGTTTGAGTAAACAGTGCCCAGAACTTAGCAGATTTATGGTAGGTAGGGAAGGTACTCATACCCGGTGCTCGTAAACTAAAAAAATACGCAAATGCATTCCCCAGTTTTCGCTTCACGTGCTTGGCCTTGTCAATTGCCAAAATATCACGTTAACACGATACTAACTCAGCTTAACACTTCCCACAGGGTGACAGGGTTTCGGGGAAACGTGACACACGCCCAAAGGGTGAACTCACAAATGCATAATCGTCATTTGCTTGCAAGTGTAGTCTATATTTATTGTTCAGTAATAGATTGTTGAGAGTTGTTGTTAAAGAGTGTCATTTGGTTTGGATAACGCTGGTCGATGAATGATACCAAAGGTACGAGGGCTTGGTCCACGGGGTGCTATGCGGGTCAGCGCAGCCAGTAAAATGAAATTTCCTCGTCGTTCCACTGGTCACGTCCAGTGTGTACACATCAGTGCATGTGCTTTCTGCAGCTGGCAGTTCCTGAAGGACCAAGCGCAGGACTCGCCCATTCGGACCTGTGATCTTTATGATCACCGGATCCACCTATTAAATAAATTTGATTTAATTGTGAGATACTATGGGGTCAATTTTATCCCTAACTTACGGCAGAGTCGGCTTCTGTGTTTACAACCACAGAAGAAGCGACTTTTCTGTTTGAAGAGGGAGCATTAGTGGAAGTCGTCGTTGAAGCCTCGGCGGTTGTTGTTGTGAAAGGTTCATTAGTGGTCGTCGTCGTTGAAGATTCCGTGGTTGTTGTTGTTGAAGGTTTGTTGGTGGTACTCGACGTAGAAGCTTCGGTGGTTGTTGTTGTTGAAGGAGCATTAGTGGTAGTCGTCGTTGAAGATTCTGTGGTTGTGGTTGTTGAAAGATTATTGGTGGTAGTTTTCGTAGGAGCCTTGGTCGTTGTCGTTGTAAAGGGATCATTAGTGGTCGTCGTCGTTGCAGATTCCGTAGTTGTTGTTGTTGAAGGATCGTTGGTGGTACCCGTCGTAGAAGCTTCGGTGGTTGTTGTTGTTGAAAGATCATTAGGGATAGTCGTAGTTGAAGTTTCGGTGGTTGTTGTTGTTGTTGAAGGCTTATTGGTGGTACTTGTCGTAGAAGCCTCGGTCGTTGTTGTTGTTGAAGGAGCATTGGTGGTACTTGTCGTAGAAGACTCGGTCGTTGTCGTTGTTGAAGGAGCATTGGTGGTACTTATCGTAGAAGCCTCAGTCGTTGTCGTTGTTGAAGGAGCATTGGTGGTACTTGTCGTAGAAGACTCGGTCGTTGTCGTTGTTGAAGGAGCATTGGTGGTACTTGTCGTAGAGGCTTCGGTGGTTGTCTTAGAGGCTTCGGTGGTTGTTGTTGAAGGATCATTTGTGGTACTTGTCGTAGAGGCATCGGTGGTTATTGTTGTTGAAGGATCATTAGTGGTACTTGTCGTAGAGGCTTCGGAGGTTTCTGTTGTTGAAGGATCATTAGTGGTAGTCGTCGTTGAAGTTTCGGTGGTTGTTGTTGTTGAAGGATCATTGGTGGAACTTGTCGTAGAGGCTTCGGAGGTTTCTGTTGTTGAAGGATCATTAGTGGTAGTCGTCGGTGAAGTTTCGGCGGTTGTTGTTGTTGACTGATCATTTGTCGTCGTGAAGTCTTCGGTTGTTGTTGTTGTGGAAGAATCGTTCGAGAGACTTGAGTTGAGTACAGCCACAAAAGCTGAGTTGGCGCTTCTTCTTGTAGAGGGATCATTAGTGGTAGCCGTCATTGGAGATTCAGTGGTTGTTGTTGTTGCTGAAGGAGTTGTACTCGTCGTTGAAGCTTCAGTGGTTGTTCTTGTTGAAGAAGGATCATTGCGGATACTCGTCGTAGTAGCGTCCGTGGTTGTTGTTGGGTTATAATAGGTCACAGGTCGTTTGCTCTCTTTGGGAGCCTGATACGAATAGATTTTGCTGTCAGCAGGGGTCCTTGCAGGAGACACGGGAGACTTGAAAAACCAGTATGGAATAGCAGGTGAAGAATATCCACTGAAAGCAAACGCATTCGCGGACTGAGCGATGTCATGGGGTCCGATGTGGGGCCGGGTCATGGGAATGCAGGGCACGTGCGGCGAATAGCCTGGTCGGTGCGCCTCGGGTTCTGGCTGCGGTCTGTAGTAGTAGCCCACATCTCTTGGGGGCTGATAGCAGTAGATCGCATCCACTTCGACAAATTCTTGAAGCGGAAGGATAGATGCTCACTGAATTGATCGGCCTTGGCATTCAAGGACTCACCTGCATGGCCAGCAAAGACAAGCCTCAAATTGTAGTCGTTCAGGCGGCAGATATTGGCGAAGCTGGCGTAGCGATACCCATTGGAGGCACAAACACGGCCGCCGCAGGGTCCGTAGTCAGGACTATACTGTCCGTACTGCTGGTTGACTGTTGACTCGTGATGGTACTGTCTCCCCGGAAAATACCCCTCCGGGTAGCCCTGTGAGAGGGTCAGAGCTGGAAGCACCAAGGCAAAGCAGACAATGGCAAACATCATTCTGAATGTTCTGTTTGTCACTGATGCGGTTAGCCGACACTTCGTTGACTATTTATACAGCCACCTTCTTTCCCGCTCGCCCCAAATCTTTACAGCCACAGCCACAACAGCGGGCGCAGACGGCGGCCGGCTATCGGGCTACGTGCGCAAAATGCACTTTCAATTGTAAACTTAGCGCCATCAGCCTAAGTGTCGTCTCCGATTCGCCGGTTCTACAGTCTCCAGTCTCGGTTTCCCTCTCAGTCACTCAGATACAACCAGGTGCGTCCCACCCAGATCAGAACAGGAAATTTGCGTACACAAAAAAAGAGTGCATGATTATAATTTTTTTTCGAAAGCGAACGGCTTTTTGCTGCGTGTAGAATTATGTGACTGCTTGTATATCTTTCATTGCTTGCTATGCTGGGAAAAGCTTTCTTGGACAACGAAAATTAAGCAGTACAAAGCACTAAAGAAGAACTGCTTGAAAAATGTCTTCAAGTTTGTACATACGCATCCAGATAAGAAAGGCTAAAATATGAATATGGGGTAGAGCAGTGCTCTAAGCTTGTATTCACGAGCATTGAAATTTTCCCATAAGCAGTAATTAAGAGCAGTGTTAAGAGCATTGCTCCCAAGCATAAAAGTAAACATAAGCCCAATAAACAATTTCCCGGTGAAAAAATGTATTATTTCTGCATTAGCATGAAGGCCACTGTTTGCTAAAAGCCTGATAGCCATATATTACTGTTAAGAATATATCCAAGCTTTTGAACGGCACCGAATAGTTGAACTGGTAATAGTAGAACTTTCAAGCAGTGCTACAGTTTTCAAAGCACTGCACAATGTTATAAAGCAATAAACATGTTCAGCCCGCAAGCAGTTAACAGTTCCCACAAGCATAAACACAGTCCACAAGCTGTTCACAAGCTTTGGCCAATGTTTTAAAGCAGTGTGTATAACCGGTGAACATAACGAAAAGCAGTGTACAGCTTGCTCGGCGCAAATTCTGAGAAGGCTGCCGCCGGCATCCTTCTGAGGCGCTTCACTTCCCAACTGGTTGCTGGGCCGCACGGTCGCCGATCTGAGCGTATCACTTTCTCGCTTGCTATTTCTAAGTGTTGTAGTTTTTGGCGTGCGCTGCCACAATTGGCGCGCAAATTCAAGAGGCATCGTAAATCGGGAAGAAAAAAGGTTGCGCCGGTCGCGGGCACATGCACATGGCGCCCCCCTCCACGGTGCTGAGGTAAACAGACTTAGTAAATATTGTATTGCTATGAATATTGTATATCTAATTATATTAATTAATTAATCTAATTATATTATATATATATCTAAGTATACGCCATTGAATCAATTTTTTCATATTTTCTGTCTGTTTTTTGTCTATTTGAGCCTTTGAGCCTTTGCTGTGTGTAAATGTCGTTATGTTCTGAGATGGGACTTTCCTTTGTCAAACACTTCATGCTCTCCGATGCCAAATGCGGCTTGTCACACACAGATGTGTGTGACGCACAGACACACATTTAATTTTTGTTTACTTTTTGGGCTCTAATGTACATAAATCGTCGATGCATTGGATATGATTTATTCAGGCATCCCATAAATATGTGACTCAATTTTTATGCCCACCCATAAGCATTGCCCCTGCATGTACATAAATATGTTTGTGTGTATATGAAAGGGATTTGTCAATCTGGTCAGCTCTTCTGTGGCAAAGCTTCGAAATCTCTAAAATCTTTACATTAATCTTGCGCTTTCTTTTTTGGGTCTCCGCAGCGCTTACAGCATTTGCCATTTCTTTCTTACGTATTCGCATCATGTGGCACACAGCTATGATGCTACGCTGCTATCATGTTATTCTGTTCTTATATATTTTATGCTATTACATGCATAACATTTATCTTTTGGACTTTCTCAGAATTTGCCATTGCTGCGGCGGCATTTGCGCGCTTGCCATTCCCTTTGTGGCGGCGTACCCGCAGCGTGGGTACTGCCGTGGCTCCACTGCTTTGCTGTTGTGGCTACTGCTTGCTCTTACTCTTGCCGTCTGTCTGCCTGTGTGTGTGTGTGTGTGTGTAGTTCTGTTTGTTGTTCATTTTAGACTGCGGTTTGTGATTCAATTAGCAGCTGCCTCCGGCAAAGCGTTTGCTGCTGTACTGGTATGTGGTTTGGTGTGTGTGGTAAGGCCTATGTTGTACTCAGCTTAAGGCTGCGAACCACCAGTACAGAGCATTTACAGTACGTCCCAGACAATAACAAGCAGTTCTACTGTAAGCCAAAAACTGCAACGGCTGCCGCTTCGCCCCAAAGAGGGCCATAAATTGTGCACATGCCATTGGCAGCTGATTTATAAGAATGCTACAACTGTTTCCACCCATCCCCTCATGGTCTTTTTGGAGCATCTTTTTCAGCATTTGCCAGTAGCTGGGATCTCCATCATAGTACCCCACTCATTTCGGCAGCTCTCTGACAGCTGGAAAAACAACGATGCTCATTAGTCAGCCGTGTCCCATTCCTAAACAGCAACACCCGCACAGTGCTCTTGCATTTATCTATCTATATTGTACATGTACATACATATATGTGTGATACATATGTATTCCGTACATGACAAGGAGTCACACCCCGATATGTGACAGTTTCACCGCAAATACATTGATGACAGGCGCTTCATCAAAGGGCTTACAAGTGTCTACATGGCATCCCCTCCCACCCAAAAATTGCAACCAACATTGATGTTAACAGCATGACGGACAAACCAATCAAGAGTATGCCCGACCAGCAATGTTTGAGGCATTAACAATTTAACCTCAGAGCAAAAGAGCAAAGCGTACAGGGGAAACGTGTTGGCCTCCTGGTTTCCTACGTATTTTCTCTGAATATTTCATTTATTCTTACATTTCCAAAACATCTGTCCAATATAAGTCTTCACTTTAACCTAAAGCTTCTCCCAATGGGGTGCCAACTTTAATGCTTGGAAGTTGGTCTCTAGATTTACCAAGAAATACAGACTTGAATTTGCCTTTAAGCTCAGATATTCATTCTCTTTTTATGATGAAAGAGGTCCTACAGGCGTCAAAGCTGCTTGATTTACAGTCTGAGAGGCTCTTAAATTTTTGGAAATTTTCTTATACCAGTTTAACAGCCTCTTAAAGCGTGACACCCCATATGTAAGTCGAATCTGACACTCATGATGACCCACAACCCTTGCTTGCATATCCCTAGAAACACTTGTATATCTGGAATCTCTTTCAGTGGTTTATTTGCCATTTCATGAAACAGCTCTTAAAGTTTTCTATTATCCTCAAGCTGCTCTCTGCTGTCCGCTGTTTTCTGTGCGCTGTCCGCTGTTTGCTGTCCGCTGTCGTTGCTGTCTTTTGAGTGCTGTCCGTTGCTTGCTGTCCGCTGGCTGCTCTCCGCTGTGTGCTGTCTTCTGTCCGCTGACTGCTGTCCGTTGTCGTTGCTGTTTTCTGTGCGCTGTCCGCTGTTTGCTGTCCGCTGTCGTTGCTGTCTTTTGAGTGCTGTCCGTTGCTTGCTGTCCGCTGGCTGTTCTCCGCTGTGTGCTGTCTTCTGTCCGCTGACTGCTGTCCGTTGTCGTTGCTGTCTGCTTTCCGCTGTCGGTGCTGTCCGTTGTCCGTTGTCCGCTGCCTGCTGTCTCCTGTCCCCTGTCGTTGCTTTCCGCTGTGCGTTGACCGCCAAGTGCGCGCAACTAATGAGGCGACTCTGTCTGTGCCTCTGTTTGTCTGTTTTTGGCGAGCACCCCACACCAAATGGTGTCTCAAGTGTCGACGTTTGCTTGTTTTTTGCGCCACTTTTACAGCATAATTTGGTGGAGCACTAACTGGGGTGGATTAGGGGGGGGGGGGGGGGTGGCTGGTATCATGGTTTATGATACAAATTGAAGTTACTTGTCCGCACACTAAAACATGTTCGTGCTGACATTGAGCTGAGCATTTTATTGTATGCGACTTTTGGGCGCATATTAAATTTTTATGTCCGTCCCGCAGAAGCGCACAGAGGCGCAAGCGGAACAGCAAAATAGGGAAGATGGCAAAAACAAAATACATGGAAATTGGATTCCATTTCAGTGTGACCTCTGCTCTGCCCTGCTCCACTCTGGTGTGCTCTTCCCCTGCTGTCTTGTGTGGGTCAGTGCTTCTTTCTGGGTGGTGGTGGTGGTGGTGCTTCTGCCAGTGCCAGTGTTGCCATTGCCTGTTCTCTTTCTCTGGTGATGTTTTCTCTTCTGCTGATGTTGCCCTTTGTGCTCGTCGTCGAGTGTCCTTTGTTGGTCGCTGGCACGAATTAAATATACAGAATTTCGTAATTGAGCGCTTTATGTATTTTTAATTTATTTTTCTGTTCGCAACGACGCTCGACGCTCCCTCAGCTGTCAGCGCGACATTTGATTAATTTTGCAAACATATTCACTGGACCCACTCGCGACTCGCACTCCCTGTGCTATTTTTTATGTTATATGGTAATATCCAGTGCCAAAAGCACTCAAAATTGATGGCCCAAACAGAGCCAATGATACTCTGCTGATAATTGATTGAAAGCCAAATGCCCAGCCCGATGTTGGTTACTAATCAGCCATGGATCATTTTTGATCCAAACAGTCCTGACAACACAAATATCAATATGTCTAGTAGCACTTTACACCACAATTCATAATAAATAATAATCATACATACACATACACACATATGTACATATACATGCATGTATGTGTGTAAACACTTTTCCAAAAATATATCCATTCATACATCATAGCTAAAGAAAAACAAACACGATTCGAATAAAACAAACGAAAAATTAAGAAAATAAATAGGAGTATTGTACGAAGGAAAACTATTGGAAGAAGATTCATAAAGTGCAGTTTTTATGGCTGCAATTGAATAAACCGAAATGAATGGAATGAATTGAAATTATATAGCAGAAAGCTGACGCACTTGCAGTAGCAAAAAAAAAAACAATAAATGGAAGGTTAATACGAGTATGAAAAGACTGAGCTAACACTTCATTTGGCAGTAGTAAAAGGCAAATCTATACTACATAGTACATTTGTAGATGAAACTCTGTGTGTATGCATCTATCTCCGCAACGCGTGCACCAAATTGCATGCGGTAATCGAAGAAAAAATCTAAAATTTGGTCTCAAAATGTGTGTGTTTGAACGACTATTTCATTTCATTTTCAACTATATCAAAAATAAAATTATATTCGACGCACTTCTCATCCAAGCAACCACAATGTACCACAGTGCAGCGAGACCGTGACCACAGTATTAACCTGTTCCTACCTTTCTTATAGGGTATCCGTATCCCTAGAGTATATACACCTAATAATGTAATTAGATTTTTCCCTGACTAATTGAAATTGATGCATATCAATTGTGGAGCTGTCAGCGAAATGGGGAAAAAAAATTACACCAACTTTGCAATTTTTTGCAATTAATTTTAATATAATTTGTGCGGCTTATTTGCACCATCAGCGACACCCAGCCCACACACCCCAAATTAAAGGCTGTAAATCATTCGTTATTCGATTGCTCTCTACGGTTAATTGGATTGCCCACCGGAGGCAGAATCTCTCTCTCTCTCTCTCTCTGTTTTTTCTCACATTTCGCGGCCAAGTTCAGGTGCGAAGAGAGTAGAGTATTTCCCTCGGTACGTATAGTATGTGTAATCAAGGCGAGCACGATTAAATCCAATAAAAATAATACAAACAGAACACAAAACACATTGTTCTTGTCCGTTGAATGGGGATTTGATTTCGTGTGTATAAAATTGTAAACAGCACAAATGGATCAGCCAAGTACGTGTATGCATATATGTATGTAGCAAATAATATGTATACAATCTGTTGGGTGGTTTGTCGATTGGCATGGGTAATGTTATAAGCCGATTTCATGGTCATAAATATCAATTCGAGCCACACAGCCACCACAGCCACAACAGCCACAGAGCCATAGGGACGGGACACAAAAAATTGCTTTAAAAGAGGACCAAAAATCAAAGGAATAAAAATCACTCGATTGGTATGTGTGTGGGTGGTGGGGGGGCGGCATTTGATTTATGTCCGTGGTGGGCGTGGCCAGCCCAGCCAGCCAAGCAAAATATTTGCACAAATCTAAGCCACCAACAAATCTTGTTCCATTTGAAATTTATTAAAAACATCCGTAACTCAAGACGGGCGTGGATCCTCGTCTTGTTGCTGGTCCGGGTCCTACTCCTGCTCTTGCTCCTACTCTTGCTCCTACTCCTGGTCCATCTTTAGCTCGAGCTACGCTCCTCTCCGTTCTTTTATCATTTGCTCCTACTTTAGCTCCTTTGCCATTTCCTCCTTCAAAGGTTTAGCTCCACTTTTTGATTTATTCGAGCTGCCACAGCGTGTCAATAATTGGCTTAAAAAGTTGAGGCACCACCAGCAGCACCACTGCCAGCCGACTATCTACCATCTGGTGTCAGCTATCGACAGCCGTCGCCGTCGGAAGGGGGGGGTGTGGGGTGGGGTGCCATGCGGCATGCATCTGTCTTTCAAGTTTCAGCGTCTCGCATTCTGTTTACGAGAAGGTGTGTGTGGTATGGTGCACGTGGAAGCAACTAGGGTATGATGGACTAAACAGACACTTTGGCGCGCGTTTGCACATACATTTACTTAAAGAATTGTATAAGCTAGAGGCAGAAGAATAGGCAAAATAACAGCTAGAATAATTTATCAATTTAAATATATGAAATATAAATTCTTCTAGCAAACTTCACACAAAACTGCTGATTGTAGGGCAGCCCATTGTTTGACACAATTTCACATAAAACTGTTGATTGTAGGGTATCCCATTGTTTAGGCATGCTCCACTTGCATAATATTACTTATTTTATGCCCCTTCATTCATTGTTTACAACAGCACCAGCAGCGCCACCACCCATCACCCCCCACCAACCCATGGACGTGTGGAACGCGCCAGACTGGCTAAAAAAAGAGTTCATTCAATTCATTCATTCATTCATTCGGTCCGTCACTCTTTTGAGCAAATTCAGCAACTTTTCACCCTCTCTCTCTCTCTCTCTGCCTCGAGCCCCTCCCAAGAACTTCTGGGAAACTTTTGTTGAAAGCGCAAAAAGAAAATGCAAAAATAAATAATAAAAAAAAAACATTGTTGCGGCCGCCAAATCAAATCAAATCAAAAGAAATTGCTCAAATTATTTTTACATTAAATATGCAAAGGTCTGACATTAAAGAAGGTAGAGAGAATGGGTCCAAGTATTTTGAAATATGTATTCCCATATCAACGTACTTTTGAGGAATGCCAGAAAGCATCTTTGAGATATAATCGAGATTTGGAAATAATTTAAATAATTATATGAAATATTTCGCCCAGAGATAGATTACGCTTAAATTGTTACTGGCAACAGTCTTTGGCCAATTCAAGCTGTAGCAAAGCATAGGGGCAAAATGGAGACTCATCTATGGAGCTCCCTCAAAGGAGCTCCATAAATGCTCCAAGTATACCTTGATTTTTCGGCTCTAATTCAAGAACCAACAAAGCACAAGCACAAGCAGGCACAATCGGTTCACAAAAGCGGCGAGCATAAATGTGCCGGACATCGAGACTGTCAACTATATAGTCGTCTTCCTGAAGGGCATCACACCGCTATCTATTGGCGCCTCGGCGGCCATCCATTTCAGCTGGCCAGACGCGTGTGCGGCGACACCAACCAGGGGGCAGTACTTGGGTCACATCGGCAACAACAAGCCCTCGGCGATATTCAAGAGAGAACAATTGAAGAAGGACACAACCCACGAGCTGGATACGCAGGCATATGGCATGGTCTTTGGCACCCAGCAGATCTCACACATAGCGCAAATCGGTATTGGCATAGAGCCGGAGGCGAACGTAGCGCAACAAACTCCTGCAGTTTCCAGTGCCAACGACAATAGGCAGTTTGGCCAGCGCATGCTGGAGAATTTCTTCAACTAAGCTTCCAGTTTTTGTGTCTCGTCACCATACCACGCATTCGAGTCCTCCTTTGTGGCCTTCAGTGTGGTGCAAAACTGGTATGCCAACTTTCAACGCCGCATGGATCAGAACCCCAACTTCTGGAGGTACTAAAAAAGCACACAAAAAGCAAATGAAAAGCATGTACCAAAATTCCGCCTAAAATTTAATCAAAATTTTGTGCTTCAACTCCTTTAAAAATTCACTCGAGATTCACTCAAAATTCACTCGAAATTCACCCAAAAATTTCATTTCTTCATTCCCCTGAGGACACTGAGGAGGCAGGACCCTTAGGCACCCTTTTGGTGCTGCGGCAAACGAAATGTGCCCCAAAATTGCACCTCAAATTAAATGTTTATTATTTAATTAAACAGATTTTGCACATTAAACTTTTTACACTTGAAGCAACCAACCAAAAACCTACCTTACAACAGCAACAACAAAACAAAACATAAAAAAAAGCAAACAAAAATATTTTGCAGAAAAAAAAACCGGATGTTTTTGTGGGCCGAAAAATCGGAGCCAGGCTAAAACAATTTGAATATAAATGGCTATTTTAGCGGGGGGATGATGCCGGGTGCCGAGTGAGCCAGGGATGGATGCTGCTTGCTGCTTTTGTTGTTGTCACTGCTGTTTGTAGATGCAAAGTGTTGCCAGGGGCATTTGTTAATTTCCGTTTCCGCTTGGAACGGGCAAGCAACGGGGCCACAGAACATCCCGAGCCAGCGAGCCAGCGAACCCCCTCGAACCACCGAACACCCCGAGACAGCGAGTCAAAGAACCCCCCGAGGCACTGAGCCACCGATCCCCCCTGAGCCACCGGCTCTATGATACAAAGGCCGCCGCGGCTGCCCGTCCGCCATTGTTTTCCCGGTACAGGGCCGCCTGCCGCTTCGCATTTTCCTGATTTCATTTTTTTCTAAGCTTTTAATGCCGTTTTATTGTGCAGAGATAAGCGGACACAAAAGCGTAAACTGCTTAAAAAATATATAAATATATATATATATATATATATGTATGTATGTATGCATGTATACACTTGTATTAAGCGAAAGCCTCCCACCCAACAAATAATATTAAAGGGAGAGCGGAAACACCTGCTCTATGCTCCCATCCTAGTGTGTACTTAATGTGTGTATGTGTCTTGTGTGTGATAGCGTGTGTTGTGTGCTGCGTGTGTGTTGTGGTGTGTGTGGGGTGTGGGTATGCGTTGATGGAACTCCCCCCAAACAGCGTTTTTCCTTTTCAATTGGAACGCACTTTGGCCCGTTCGTTCCAGCTGCGATCGAGCTAAGTTGTTTATGGGGGCATGTAGTGATAGTTTTATTACATTATTTATTACATTATCCACATTGGATCGGATTGGATTATATCTGTTATTTCGAATCGGTTAAAATAAGTAGGAAATATTGAATCTATCATAGCTCTTCGGACTGCTGTGCCTCTTCCTTTGCCACTCCTCAGGTTGTTATGACTGTCTTGCAGCCAATCACGGTGCTCGTCACGCCATTCACCAGGACAGTGAGGCTGGTAAAGGTTGTCGGACAGGTGGTGATGGTGCCAGGCGTCACTGTAGTGGTGGTCACCACTGTGCCAACTGTCTCCGTGATCACCAGATTGCCCTGAAACGGTCGAAAGATGGGGAAATGTTGAGAGAGCGGCAGAGGTTGAGGGCTGTGGAACACTTACGGAGGGCGCAGCGGTTGGGGCTGCTGTGGGAGCAGCCGTGGGTGCAGCAGTGGGTGCCGCAGTGGGTGCCGCAGTGGTTGCCGCAGTTGGTGCCGCAGTGGGTGCCGCAGTGGGTGCCGCAGTTGGAGCGGCAGTTGGAGCGGCAGTTGGGGCAGCAGTTGGAGCGGCAGTTGGGGCAGCAGTTGGAGCGGCAGTTGGAGCAGCAGTTGGAGCGGCAGTTGGCGCGGCTGTTGGAGCGGCAGTTGGAGCGGCAGTTGGAGCGCCAGTTGGGGCAGCAGTTGGAGCAGCAGTTGGAGCGGCAGTTGGAGCGGCAGTTGGGGCAGCAGTTGGAGCAGCAGTTGGAGCAGCAGTAGGTGCAGCGGTGGGTGCCGCAGTGGGTGCCGCAGTAGGTGCCGCAGTAGGTGCCGCAGTAGGTGCCGCAGTGGGTGCCGCCGTAGGAGCCGCCGTAGGAGCCGCTGTAGTTGTGGCCACAGTGGGATACGCAGGAGGTGGATACCTAGGCGGATACCTGGGAGGATACCTGGGAGTTGCCGTGGTCGTTGTGGATCCAGTGACCGTGGCCGCAGTAGTTGCTGGATACGCGCCACCATAAGGCCTGTACGCCGGAGCGCTCTTGGAGTACACGGGATACGAGGCGGATGCAGCGGGTGGAGGACCGGGCGCCTGAGCCACAGCCTTGGCGCCATAGGGACCATTGGCCGTGGCATAAGCGAACGAACTGGAGCCTGAAGGGTACTGGTTGGCAGGCAGCGATGGGGCATGCAGATAGTAGGGGGACGGGCCAAGAGCAGAGTACGAGGAGCAGTAGATGAGATCAGTTTGCGTCAGTTCTAGAAAGGATCGAGAGAGAGAGAGAGAGAAAAAGGATGACTGTGAGACACTAGTACTGGTTGAGAGTCTCGCTGGGTCTCACCGGGACTGCCGGCGAAGAGCAGCTTTAGGTTATGCGAGTCCAGGCGGCACTTGCTGCCGAATCGCTGATACTGGCTGCCATCCGTGGCGCACACTGGGTTGCCAGCGGGCGGACAGATGACATTGTAGTCGTTGTCCGTGAACACATAATCCAGCTGCGATTCCACCGACCCACCATACGATAGATCCCCATAAAGATCATACTGGCCCAGGACAGCATCCACGACAGCCAGGATGCAGACCACGCTGAGGAGCAGTTGGAAGTTCGAGTGGTGCAACATGTTGTTGCCGTTTGAGCGAACTGATGTCTATGCCAGCGGCGCTTATGCCTTTTATGGGTCAGCTCAAAGCCAAAGCCAACAGCCCCGATAGCTGGCTGGGCTCTGGGACGGGCGCTACGTGCCTGGCTTGTCAGCCCCGGACGGAATGATTATGCTCTTTTACATCACCTTCCTCTGCTTAACGCTTCTTCAGTGCAGCTCCATCCCAAGCCCATCCCAGACTTATCGCCCCGAAACGTGCCCCCTGTGTGCTTTTTTTTATTATATATTCTAAACTCTTGCATTCGCACTTTAAGCGCTCTCCGGTGGCGCCCCAAATTCGGAAATACTGATATGAGTTGTGTTCATTGGGGAGTCGTTTTGGGGCTATGATATGGATCTAGACTGGTATTCAGAAGGGAATCATTTGCAGAAATGAAATCATTAGAGAGCCAATAAAGGCAACGAGCCATATTTCTATTAAAAACTATTCAAAATATAATATAATATAGTACCATACTAGGTACTACTTATCAGAGTCACAGACATACTCATGATCGGTAATCAGCAGCGAGGCCATGCCAGCGGCACTTGTGATGGCATTGCGCACCACCTGTGTGGCATCCATTATGCCCCTCTTGGACATGTTGCAGAATTTGCGCGATACCACATCGTACCCGTAGTCCTCATACATGCGGCTCCTCGTCTCCACAGCGTATACAACCATATTCCCATCGATTCCCGCATTCTGTGCAAGAGTCCAGCAGGGCATGCGTAGTGCTCGGCGTACGACATTCACGCCGAGTCGCTGCAAAGTGCATAAGAAATCGCATGATATAGTGATCCTGCCCTGATCTGACCTGCCAGCTTACCTGATCTCTATTTTCGACTCTCAAGCTATCTAGATGTTCCATGCAGCGGATCAGAGCAGTGCCGCCACCGGGCACGAGGCCTCCTTCTACGGCAGCGCGTGTCGTTCTGACGGCTTCGGTGATGAGTTCCTTTTTCTTAATTTTGTCAGCCTCGTTTGAACCACCGACCAAGAAGACTGCGATCCCAGTGTCGGGAGAGGTTCTGGGCTTCTTCTGGGCTGGGGAGGATGTCCCAATGCGGTCCTTTTCTTCGCCATAGCCCGGCAACAGCAGCTTGTTCTCTGTCGGGCTGGTCAGGCATGACTCTGACTCTGCCGTAGTCACTGCCCCACAGAAACGCAGCTCCACATCGTTGGTATTTGTGCACTGTATGCAGATCTCTGCCGCCCGTCCAGCTTTGCTGATGGCCTGATAGATCAGACCACCAATGGCCCGATCACCTACGGCCGCTGTCACTGCCACTCGCAGGAGCTGTTCGGGTCTATCGATGGGTCGTGCCATGGCATTCAGTTGCTGGATGACCTCTTCAACGGCTGCCATAATGCCGACACGAATGCCCTTGGGATCGGCGCCTTTTGCTATATATTTGTTGCTCTCATTCACCAGAGTGCGGGCCATAATTGTGGCTGTTGTCATGCCGCCAGTCTGCTGGTGTGCATCGTCTACTATATCCTGGACCAACTGGGTGCCTATTCCATCGAGTTTATGCAACAGCGAATTGGCCATTGACTGCTCTGGCATGAGGGGTCGTGCGCTGGCCAAGCAGCGAGTTAGAGTAGTCGACAGTTGACGACTAAACATAGTCGAAAGTTTATGCATTTTTGTATAATCGTAAAACTCTGCAGAGTTTATGGAATTTACTTGAACGGGTTAATAGTTAGAGTTCTAAACTGAATGATTATCGATGTGTTTTTATACCCGTACTCGAAGAGTAATAGGGTATATTGTATTTGTGGTAAAAGTGGATGTGTGTAACATAGAGAAGGAGTAATTTCCGACCATATAAAGTATATATATTCTTGATCAGCATCAATAGCCGAGTCGATATAGCCCTGTCTGTCCGTCCGTCTGTCCGTCTGTCCGTCTGTCCGTCTGTCCGTCCGTCCGTCCGTCCGTCTTGTTTGTCGCCCATTGCTCGAAGGCTAAAGAGATAGAGCAACCAAATTTTTTCCAGACTGATGTATTCTCTCACTCCTAGAAAAAAGTTTAAAAATTCCGCCCCGCCCACTTCCGCCCCCACAAAGGGCGCACATCTGTGGCGTCCACAATTTTGAAGATAGCAGAAAACTAAAAATGCAGAATCATAGAGACAGCCCATATCTATCAGGGGCCCAAATCTGAATCGGATCGGATCATTAATATAGCCACAATAGACAAAAACATACGCAAAAACTTCGCTCCATCCCTTTCGCACTCACACAAAATCGAGTAATTTTGGTTTTCGTATAAATGAGCGCCTCGATCTCAGAGACTATAAGTGCTAGAACAACCAAATTTTTGCCTAGACTCCTGTGATATCGCTTCAGTGCAAGTTTATTTCAAAATTTTGCCACGCCCACTCCCGCCCCCAAAAAGACGAAAATCCACAATTTTGAAGATAGAAAAAAATAAAAATGCAGTATCGTAGAAAATGATCATATCTACCAGATTCCCGAATTTGGTTCAGATCGGATCATTATTGTAGCCACAATGATCAAATGAATTTTCAGCAGCGGGGGGTTGCCCCGCGCAACAAAATATACATTTTTATTAGGGTTGATGGCAGCAGCGCTGCAGCGGCTGCACTATGGTCCCAACGACCACTTTTGTTGGCCAAAATTAATAACTCGCGAACGAAACAAGATATTTGGATTTGGTTTTTTGCATTGGGTAGATATAATCAATAGAAACTAGGGTAACAAATAAAAATGGGTGTGGCACCGCCCCTTTTTTTAAATGCATATTTAAATTTTTAGTTATAGTGAATTACGAGTATTGAGTATATTTTCAACATGTATATTAAGAAATCAATTAAATTGATTTTTATATATTTTTAATGGGGCGTGGCACGCCCAAAAGAAATTTTTATTTAAAAAATCAAATTTTAAAAAGTCGCTAAGAGAAGAACGCTTTTGATGAGGTGTTCTGAAACATAAAAAGAATAAATTGAGATATCTGGGCATAAGAATAAAAGTTTTAAAACAAATGCGAGTTCGTATTTGACTTGTATTCGTGCGATCATGCTTGCGGCTTGAATCAATAATTTGATTTTTCCTTCTTCTGATGCTACAAGATCTTCAGCCCACCTTCTTTGTGGTCTACAACATTTCTTGAAGTGTGATAGCAAAGGGCGACCCACTGGCTTTTTAAGGCTTTTGAACACTTTCCTGTATATTTAGCCAATCCAAATACTTTCGATTAACGTCTCTGTATTTGCCCTTCATTTTTTTCCATTTTGTTGCCAAACGATAACAAAAACTCATAAAATCGTCTTTAAAGGCTTATTAATTTCATTTGAAATGTCACCATTAAGTTTAATTTTCAAATAATTGAGTTCTTTGCATGTTTTTCGCTTCTCTGATGTTCACGCGGCAAACAATTCGTCATGTTTGATTTTGAGGTTATGTTCTACTAATGCAAATTATAAAATTTGTGGTGAAATGTGGCATTTTCTACTATATACATTTCAACAAGAATTGATAACTCTACGAAATGCAATAGGTTTCAGGGTTGGAATAGGTTGGAATCAAAAGTTATGTCTATTCAAAAATCAATTTTCTTTCCGAATTGTCATATGTAAAACGCCTCACTTGAACCTCAAATTACAAAGACATCACAAATACGAGATACAGGAAACTTTACAAAACACGTAGTAGAAACCCGACTGATTAAAATACAATACAAAAATTTGATCAGTTAATCGTATTTTTCAATTTATGAGAGATTTAAAATTGCTATTAAATTTGCACTTTTTCACTGCGCGTGCATGTGAGTGACAGCGGCTGTTTTTAACAGCTGATTTCGCGAATGTGGCGCCATCTATGGAAATTTCGGGTATGCAACTTTTATGGTCACTCTTTTTCTAATACAGTTCGATCAAAAAAACGGTTACTTCTTAACTTTCAAAAAATGGGTTTTGGCCAACAAAAGTGGTCGTTGGGACCATAGTGGGCTGCTACTGATTCTCTCACACACACACTCACGCTCAAACATGCTGCCTCGTGCAGTGTACGTGTGTTGTTGTGAGAACTGATGTAGATGATGTAGATGTAGATGTCGATGACAGATGTAGCAAAAAATGTAAAATGTAAAACTGATAAAACATTTTAAAATTCCACATAAATCACTGAGTACGGGTATAAAAGTAGAGTCGCGTTCGAAGCGACTCCGTACGTTCTTTCTCGTTCGATGTGTTTTTGATGTATATTTATACGACATTAAACAAAAGGCAAACTCAACCAAACTACAAAATACAAAGGGAAACAACTGCCGGAATGTGCAGCAACAAATCAATCAAAATCAATTCTTACGGATATATAGTACATATATTTTTATTTATTTCCATATTTTTGCACAAAGGATTTAGCGGAACTAAATGCCACGGAATTTGTTCAGCTCTCGATGGCTGCTAATTGGAAATGCATTTTTAGATAAGGTCAGTCGCCCAATAATTTCATTGCAATGTAACAAAGAGCTACATATTTATAATTAATACGAACACATACATATATGTGCGAGTATGTGCATATTTGATATACGAATGTTCCCAATAGAGGATGAAATATTTATGAGCTACAGGCAACGTTCGCTAGAAAGAACTGTGCCACGCACAAATGAAAAACCCAACCCGAAACCCATAAGTGGTGTACACAAATAGGCAAATTCATGTGAAATCCAAATCGAAGAAAATTCGAGTACTCGTGCTCGTATTTCCTGACCCCGCCGTACCTTTCCGCTTAAATGTCTTCTTAAGTAAATGATGTCCCCGTCCAGGCCCTTCCAGCACGAGTAGCAATTTGTTTGTCAGTGCTCCACACAGCCCACCGCAACTGTCCACGCCCACAACAGACATATTGCCAAGCAATTTGGTGTCACAGCAAGCAAGCAGAGGAAGCTGCTGCTGGCAAGCAGGCGAATGACAACTTGTTGCTTAGAACCAAAGCCAGAGCCCAACCCACTGCTTGGCCTTGCGCACGAAGCAGTGTGAGAGCAGTGTGACTGGTGAGAGTGGGAGAGTAGGGAGAGTGAGAGCGTGGCCTAAGCAAAAGCTACACAGACCGAAAAGAAGCAGTACAAATCAACCATGAGACTGCTGCCATGAACATAAACATTCAAAATCGTATTTGTATAACTAAAATTCAAGACGAAAAGGAATTGTTGTGCTTCATGAAATGCTCAGTATCCAAAAACCTTAATCGGTGACGGTTCCGGTGATACTCGTATATCCCAGAGATGGTGAAACATTTTTTTGCCGCGATTCGTGGTGATATTCGTGTACCCCCCTTGTAGCAACGGCTAGATATCATTACGTAGCCGCGGCGTTGTTTCCAGAGGCGCGTTCGATGCGCCTCTGTGGCATCCAACTGCTTGATGTGCTGCTTGCCAGCAGTTGAGTTATTCCCAGTACCGCATTTCGATGCCACGGATCCACGGATCCAAGTCAGTGACAATGCATGATGAACATTGAAACTTAATATGGAAGCGACTACTAGTATTTGAAATATGCGGGCTTGGAGAGCCGAAAACTTTGATGCAACATCCCACACGAGTAAGAAGATTTCATTGTTTTATTTTTTATAGCTCTTCTCTGTTTTTGTATGTTTGTGTGTCTTCTACAAGATTTGTAGCCTTAGGGAAACATACCATATCGCGATTAAGAGTTAAGACATCCAACAGTACTTAAACATTCACTTACAGTGTAGAGGCACACGACAGATACGATACGCCCGTACAGTGCCGTGCCGTGCCTTGTCTTGCCTTGCTTTCCTTGCCTTGCCTTGCCTGCTCTGCTTGCTGCTTTCCCGTAAGGGTCGGGGAGTCGGGTCCGTTTCGGTTCATTCCGACTCGTGTCGGGTCATGTCGCCTCTCGCTGGATGCTTGCTTGCTGGCTTGGTCACTTGCCAATAGAACGCCCTGCCGCACGGTCGGCATCCGTGAAGAGCGCCGCATCATCGGCAACGGAGCATCGAAGCATCGGCAGCGTTAGCTGTGCTCAAAAGATAACGGTTCAATTTGTTTTGCGCTTTTGTTCAGGCGATTTATTTATTTAAATGTTTTTTGTGTGTTAGTTTTCTTTGCACGCGAAACATTTTTGTTATATTAAATGAAACGGCCGTGCGCAAGTGTCCGACGATCAGGCAGAATAATTCAAATGGTGGATGTGATGCTGCTGCCATAGAGGCAACCCAACCTCAGTAAGTGATCCCTCAACACCTGTTCCCACCTTTCTATTCTTTATGTCTGTTAAATGTGATGAAGTGAAAATGAACTTGAAAATTTTTTGGGAATATATCTCTCATGGTAATTGACATGCAAAATGTTTCGAGAACTCACAGCAGGAGACGCACTGTGGCAGACACATCTAAGCAGAACAAAATAAAACATAAAGCACTTGTATATATGTATACGAGTAAATAAGTAATTGCTTAGCTTGCCCATTCCAATTGCATTAATAATAGAAAAAGTTTTTGCTTGAGGCAGCTGCAAAGACAAAGCCCACACACCACAACACATAGACACACACTGATGGCCAGGAAATGGCTGCAATAATTTGCAAGGTTAGCAACTTTTCCGGCAACTTTGCCACTGGACTCTGGCAACGGCAGCAAATCAGCGGAAAATCCAAACGGATCGGCGGCCCAGCGACCGTACATAATTGCATTTGAGTGAAGCTATTGGGCTAAAGTCATTTATTATTCGGTAATTGTTGCAAAAAAATAATCAAATTGCCCGAAAAAAAAACATAATACAATATTAGTCAACGTATTAGGCAGCTCCATTAGGCGTTTGTGTGCGTGATGGCATTTCCGTTTCCGGAAAGCCACAAAGAGACAGAGAGACAGAAGTAGAGACAGAAGCAGAGGCAAAGACAGAGACAGAGAGACAGAGTAGGACCAGCAGCAGCATCATTAACCGCATTGACGTTTTTAGCAAACAACATTTTTTGTTTCGCTCTTGCTAGACAAAACAATTCATCATCAATATTCAGCATGTGTACACACTCGTATAATTATTCCTAGCGCCCGATTCCCGGACCACAGCCATCGATTGGCCATTTGTATCAGTTTCATGCGGGTTGTGGGTGGGGGGTGAGACTGAGCCCCAGGTCTATGCTGATTCTTATGCTCGTACTCATCCTGCTGCTGCTCCTCCTTCTGTTGCTCTTGCTGCTGCTGCTCCTCCTCCTCCTCCTCCTGCTGCTGCTTCTCCTACTGCTGCTCCTCCTGCTCCTCCTCCTGCTCCTTCTGCTACTCTCTGTTGTTGACAATAAATTTCAATTTCATGCATAATTTATGCAGGCAAACGTTTTCCAATTATTATTCTCTATATGTTGGCGTCAAACTGAATTATTTCCAAGAAAACAAAAACCAATCATTCTAGAAACTATGAGAAAGGGAAATTCCTTAATGATTGATAATGGATATAACCATAGATATATTATAGCACACAAAACTAGAAATGAATCAGCATACATTCAACAAAATTTCTAGCAGAATGAACTCTGCCATATTCCACCTACTTATGCCACATACATATTTATGATTAATTATTATTTAAATATAATTAAACACAAATTAAAACTATTGAGAGAAAAAGCGAAACTTCTATGCAAATTGTATATAATTTATGCGTTAATAGTTGAACTTTGAATGCAACAAAGCTGCATATTTTTGTTAGCAATGTTTTGACAAGTGGAATAACATCAAAAGATAAATATGGAATGTAGAGGGTATAGTATATAGACTATATAAAAGACTACACACAAAGCTAGCTAATTGAATAATGCAGCTCTTTTTATGTGCTCATAAATATTCAGGTAAGACTCGGTCGGCTCTCGGGTCTTTTCTAAACAAATTAAACTTTAAGAGCTCTGAAAGTGTCGTGGCTGTGGCTGTGGCTGGTGGCTGGGGGGCTATTCTCAGTACTACATTGCGGAGCCATTACCAGGAATTGCAGTCTCGCTTCTCTTTCATGAGCTCCAAGAACTGTGCGACATGGCCATATAAGTACCAATTATGAAGGAGTTAATTCAAAGCTGGCAGCACCGTTTGGCCCTGGCAATATGGCTGTGGACTGGCAGGGGGGGACTGAAACTGGCACTGGCAGGGGGACTTGAATTGCCACTGGGGCCTACACCAATGCAATGAATTCAATTTAACACGGGAACACAAGACAGGGAACATAGGACAGGGGACAGGGGACACAGGACACGCTACACGGCAAAAAGGCTTATGAATACAACTGAAATGTATGCTCATTACGACTGGACTGCATGGGATATTGTGGTTTGGGGTGGAGGGACAACAACCCGTTCCAGGAATTTCCATAGTTGTCAGCCACAAAAGAAGCCAACCAAAGCTTGCCCTTTGTCCTTTAGTGGCTCTCTGACCAGCTCTAACCAGCTCTGACTAATTATTGTTGCAGCCAGAGAGTGACACTTGCAGCATGGGCACATGTCATGGTGCACATTCCAACGGAACTAAACAAACAAACAAACAGTAGCCATAGTGTCCGCCTGCTATATACATTCCATGAGCCCAACATATGCTCCCCTGTGCTCCCCTGTGCTTGGCTTTTCCCTGCCTCCAATCTGCCTGAAAATTATCCAAAAAAAGTGTAATAAATTAAGCCCTCAAATTAAAGTTGTTTTTTCCCCCAAGTCTCCACAACATAGAGTTGTCCTTAGCCACATTTGGTGTGCACTTCCAGAGACACTGGCACTGGGATTGCGGCAGGTACTGAGGCAGGGACTGGGACTGAGACTGGAACTGTGACTGTGGCAGTGACTCTGAATGGGTACCAGCTCGAATTTGAATCTGAAGCTTTTGTGGGTGAAGCTGTTGCCCGTGCCCCCTGCCCCGTGCCTGTTGCATGGGGCTTCTGTTAAAACTCAATCAAGTGAAATGAGTTTTGATTAAAAATATAACCGAGTTAGGCTAGGAACTTTGCAGCAAAGCTCATCCCACATGCCACATGTCTCTATGTTTTTGTCGCTCCCTCATTCCGGTGGCATTACCGTGGAGTGCCATAGTGTCCCCTCCCCCACCACCACCCCCACCACTCCCTAGCCGCACACGACGACGACGACGAGTTTTTCGATCGATGTGCAAGTGCACAGTGAACATTTTATTGAAGTTTGCCCCGTGGCATTTGCTTTGTGACTAAATGCAATTAAGCTCCTTTAAATGCTGGCATTAATTAGACAATAAACTGATTTATAACATATATGTGGGTGGGTATTGGGTAGTTGGGCGTTGTGGTGTGGTGAGTGGGAGGGGCAGTCCGATGGCGAGGCAATGCAATCAAAGTTCCATTCAAGGTTGTAACTGCCACGCTTCGCTGGTCTTTGGCTGGGGGGGTGGGGGTCAGCTCTGGGCTCTGAGCTCTGGTCCAGAGCATGATAGCACGGAACAACACACACAATGGCATTCTCATTCTGACTGCGAGTGTCTGTCTGTCTGTCTGTCTAGTGGCTGTAGCCCCCAGTGTCTATGGGGCATCCGTTCCCCCACTAAAACTCAACTCTTTGAAGCTTAACCAAATTACCAAGGCGCAGACACGAATGGACAGCCAGAAGCAGCTGAAACTCAGTCTCCCACCTTCCATCTCTCCTACAGCCACCAGCATTGAGCTATGACTACAGCATCCCAGTTTGAGGCAACGTCAGCCCCAATGGACGCAACGATGGAGGCCGAGCAGCTGGCTCCACAACAACCCCAGGATAATCTGCGCATATTTTTAAAGCATTTGTATGCCGAGTGCGTATATCGCTACCAGAATGACACATACGACGAGGTCCCAGCAGTACCGGCAACAGGTTAGACACATACTATACTATATACCATATATGTACGTGATTCCCCATGGCAGCAGCCACTCACACTCCTTGCCTTGCCTTTCCATTCCATTTCATGCCACAGACTATGAGGGCGTGTCGCTGGAGAACTACAGTCCGGTGCCGCGATATCTGGAGAATGCCGTGCTCAACGAGGGCAGCATTGATATGCAGAGTGTGGACGAGGCGTCGGCAGCCAATAACGAGCTATATGCCACCATACTAAGCGCCACAATGGCCACGAATCAGCAGGAGCAGGATCAGAGGCAGCAGCAGCGGGGGGAGCAGGAGCAGCAGGCCAATCTCGGCGACAATAGCAGCAGCAGAAGCAGCCTATTTTGTCCTTTGAACTTCGATGGATATCTGTGCTGGCCCCGCACACCCGCTGGCACTGTGTTGAGTCAATATTGTCCCGATTTTGTGGAGGGATTCAATAGCAAATTTCTGGCACACAAGACGTGAGTTAAATGCCCAAAAAATGCCCAATTCCTGGGCGCACTTCCACTTTGATGGTTGGTCACAATTATTGATTAATTTGAACGATAAATGTGCTATCGATTGATTTATCGATCGTCATTTGTGTTGGTTATGTTAACACATTTCGTTTTTGAATAGCTGCCTGGAGAATGGCTCGTGGTTCCGTCATCCGGTTAGCAATCTCACCTGGTCGAATTACACCAACTGTGTGGACTACGAGGACCTGCAGGTGAGTTGTCTCTCCCATCAGGATTAGTGGCAGGAGTGGCAGTATTAATGTCGCGGGGCCATTTGCCATTTGCAGTTTCGTCAGTTCATTAACGAGCTGTATGTGAAGGGCTATGCTCTCTCCCTGCTGGCCCTGCTCATATCAATCATCATATTTCTGGGCTTCAAGTAAGTGCTTATCAGCCGCTCTGTCGCTGACTGACAACTGACTGACTGAGTGACTGACTGACTTACTGACTGACTGAGTGACTGTCTGTCTGTCTGTCTGTCCATTGCAGATCCCTGCGCTGCACCCGCATTCGCATACATGTCCATCTGTTCACCTCACTGGCCTGCACTTGTATATCCTGGATCCTCTGGTATCGTCTGGTGGTGGAGCAGCCCGAGCTCATAGCCGAAAGCCCGGTAAGTACCCATCAACGTTAAACCACACCCCACACCCCCCTCCCCCCAAGCAACCAACAAAGCCATCAAACACTATTGCTTTCAGCCCTGGTGCATTGGTCTCCATCTGGTCGTTCATTACTTCATGCTGGTCAACTACTTCTGGATGTTCTGTGAGGGTCTCCATTTGCACTTGGTTCTCGTTGTGGTGAGTCTACCCAGTCAGGCAGTCAGGCAGTCAGTCAGTCAGTCATCCTTGGCCTTCTTGTTGCCTGTTTGTTGCCTGTTTCTGGCTTGCCTGCTTGTTGTTTTCTTGTTGCCTGTTTTCCTGCTTTCTTGTTGCCTCTTTCCTGCTTTCTTGCTTACATGATTCACATGCAAATCGTCGTAATTGCTGGCAAGTTTTGCATACTTTATGAGCATCTGCTTGGGATGGCAAAAATGTGATTTGCTGTCCTGCTTCTCCTTCTACTTTTACTTCTACTTCTACTGCGGTTGCAGCTTGTATATGCATTTATTTTCCCCCACAATTTATGTGAAAGCAAGTCACAACTTTAGCAAAGTGTTCTCTATCTTCGTCAAGTTGGTGGTGTCTCAGCTGCCTGCTCACTCCCGTTTTTGTGTCCTTTTTCTTTTGGCAGGTCTTTGTCAAGGACACGATTGTTATGCGCTGGTTCAAAATCATCAGCTGGCTGTGTCCACTGCATGTGGCACTGCTCTATGGCATGGCAAGGCACTACAGCAGCACCGACAATGAACAGTGAGTAACCCTAACCCAAAACTGTAAAGGATTTGCTTATGTAGTTATGTCATCCTTCCTACCTATCCATCTGCATATCTATATCTACTCCTTGGCAGCTGCTGGATCAATGACAGCCTCTTTTTGTGGATCTTCTCGGTGCCCATAACTCTCTCTCTGCTGGCCAGCTTTAGTATGTATATTTGTATATATTTTTGATCCATCACCATCAAAATTTGCTTGCAGTCTTTCTTATCAATGTTCTGCGTGTGATTGTACGTAAGTTGCATCCACAGTCGGCCCAACCCGCTCCCCTGGCCATACGCAAGGCCGTGCGTGCCACCATCATTCTGGTGCCACTGTTCGGACTGCAGCACTTTCTGCTACCCTATCGACCGGATGCCGGCACCCAGCTGGATCGTTTCTATCAGCTGCTCTCCGTTGTGCTGGTCAGCCTGCAGGGCTTTGTCGTTTCCTTTCTGTTTTGCTTTGCCAATCACGATGTGACATTCGCCGTACGCACACTTCTCAACAAATGGGTGCCCACTCTGGTGGCGGCACCGCCGGCAGGGAGTAATACTGGACAATTGGCCACAACCACGCCCAGTCGTGAGCTGGGCGTCTAAGGTGTATCGCATCAGCAACAGCATACCAAGAGTTCAAATCCAACCGACTAACACGGCGATAATAGCAGAGCAGAGATTTTGAAGGCAATCCCGATTCCGAGATCTGAAATCTTTACCTGATCTGTTCTGTTGCTTTCCTTAAGCATTTTTTAGTACTGGAATATCTGAAGCTATGATCTGAAAGATCGTTTAAATGCATTTATTGTTTAACTCTAAAGAGTCTCCGCATTTAGTTTGTCCTGAGAAATAACTTAAACATTTTTAGTTGAAGATCTTTGAAGATGACTCAAAAGGTTCTCATTCGATACCGATAAACCGATTTTAAATCATACAAAATGATGCATAATACCCATCCAAAGAGGATCTACTTAAGCACTGGCTAATAAATGCCTCTAAAATAAATATATGCATATACATACATACATATACGTACATACTCGAGTGTACCTAATGGAACATGTAATTTTTTCATTATTAAACGATAGTTAATACATATATGCATATGATAGTATGTATTTATACAATGTAATGTCAATGTAGTTGTCAAAAATTTATGATAAATATATGTATGAATATCCACTTACTCAAGCACTCAAAATGTAGTGAATAAAACCAAAGTTAACCCTGCAACAAAAATGCCTTTTAAGGGAGGAGGGCACGGCATCCCTTTTGATGGAATAAAGAAAATTCTGTTATTGGTAATTTTTTGTTTGTTTTTTTTTTCGTTCAATTTTATTTCATTTTATTTTGAGTTTTTTTTTTATCGTTTTTTTCATAGTTTTTTTATTTTGTATACCATTGCTTGCCGGCTGTTTGGTTTTTCGTTTACGTTCCTTTGTTTTGTTTTTGTTTTGTTTTGTTTTTTGTTTATGAAAGAGCAAAAGAGCGTTGAACAAAACTAATAGTACATACAATAAAATACAAATGGAATAATAATTATACATACATTCATATAATTTTAATACGTACGAATACGGGTATAGTTAAATTTATGTTTCATTCTTCTTACGATTTCGATTTCGATTTTGGTATTTGGTTTTTTTTTTATGTTTGCCATATAAGTTATATAATAATATGCATCTAAATTTGTGTGTCACCTCGGTGTAAGTGTTAGTGTAAGTGTAAGTGTGTGTGTGTGTTAGTTAGCTATATCTATGGTATATACATACATATAGAAATATATGCGACTATCCATAGATCTTAGACCATACATATAGTACTTAGCTGATGGCTCTTGTTTGGGGGTTGTTTTTTGTTGGAATTTGTGATTGTTGATGGAGACGGAGGAGGTGATAGTACAAATAAGTCTCAAAGTCCTACTCGATGGCTACGACGAATACGAATATCTCGAAATGTGTTAATGTTAATGAAGCATACACATACATAAGTAAGTACATAAAGTAAGACAAGTACATGGATATGCGGTATGTGGTTAACTAATTGGGTAAGTATAATAAATATCTGCACAAAAAGTATATGTAGGTATATGGGTTAATGCATATACATATAGTAGTATACGATATACGCTATAGACAATCATAATTAGAATTAGACACAATAAAATAGACAATAAATAAGTTAAGTTGTGAAGTATAGTTTTGCTTTGATTTTTTCTTTCTTCCATTGTTTGTTGCTGTTTTCTGTTGCATACATATACATACGTATCGTATATGTTCTATGATTTTAGGGTTTGTTTGCTTATATATGTGTATAACGGTTACCAATTTTCCTTATGCACAAAATTGATTAAAATATTTTCTGTATGTCTCGGTTTGATTTTTTCATTATTCATTAGTTGTAAGTTTAAATCTAGATTCTTTGGGCGCGTTCCGTTGACTGGCGGCTACGTATATTTTTTTTAAATTTATTCCTGTTTTTTTTTCGTTTAATTTCTCAATTTTTATGATGCAAAAATTATTCAACATTTTTCCTATTCTGTTTTCTATGTGAGTTTTTCTCATATTTTACATTGTAAGCAGTTCTACTGCTTGTTATGAGGACTGCTTGAACTAATACTTTTGCGCCAAGCAGTGCACTGCTTCGACTGCTTGGCTGCACAGTTTACCGTGTAGTATTGCCTTTGGCGGGCATTTGGATTTGAATTTTGTTGTTTCTTGCATGGTTTCTGTTTTGGCCTGTCCTCTTGCTCTTGATTTTAGCAGTTAAATCGTTTCTTATCGACTAAATTGAACATTTTTATATTCGCTAATTTGCATGCAATTTTCGTCGCTATGAAAATGAACAATATACTCGTTCTGCTCCTTCTGCTGCTTTGTCCATTAGCTTAGATTGTTAGATTGTATCGATGAAATCGCCTTACGTGACTAGATTTTAGTGTATATCAATAAAAATGTTGGAAGTTGATGTTGTGTTTAGCTTCGGGAGGCGTTGGTAATTGTAATAATAATTTTCCGTTTTTTATGCTCATCTGCCTTCTGTATCGGATTTTCTTTTGAAATTTTCGTAGCTTCTCAAACTTGCTTGGGCCGTATTTCTCTCTGACCATATAAGTAGACATTTACATAGGTATGTATGTATGTATGTATATATATATATATATATATATATTTCTATATGGTATTATCATATAGATTCATAAATATGTATTTGTTGTATTTAAATTTTAAATGCATTTCATGCTTAGTTGATGATTTTTCATTGTTGGGTTCGGTTTTAGGTATGCCTTTATGCCGTTTTCTCTATATTTATTGTAACCAAATAAGTTGAAGAACATCCAAAGAACATTGACTGCGTATATTAGTGTGTGCACATGTGTGTGTGTCTATATGTGTGTGTATTAATTGAAACAATAAACGATACTAATATTTGATAGTTAATAAATGTTTAAGTAAATGGTATAGAAAGCACTTATGCGTGCAAACTCTGTGAATGTATGTGACCCGAGTCGCTGAGTTTCGATTTCTGTACAACTCCGTTCCGTTCACGTTCATATACATATAGTACATATGTTCATATGTATATGTTCACGTATGTTCACGTTCAAGTCGTGTCAAGTGTGTCCGGGTTACAAGTCCAAGTCCGGGTCCTAGCTCTACATCAGTGTCTGACTCGTGCCACATTTTAATATTGCTTTTGTGAATGACACACACACTCACACCCGCAGCAGGGCTGCTGCTGCTGCGATGCGGCGGTTAAATAGTAAGTACTTGAGTATACTTATGGGCCCTATTCGATTATCTCTTGAGTACCTCCCTCCCTCCACGTTGCCTCCTCTTACACTGCTGAGTATTTTATTGAGTAGTAGGTTGGTTAACTAACTAGTCACCGGGTGTGATGAAAACGCATAAACTTCGATGGGTGATTGGTTGGTGTTGCAAGCGCCAAATGAACGCGAAACTGCCACCAAATGTTGAAGCAAACATCTCTCTTCTCTGTTTGGCCTTAGGGGATATCGATTTCGATTTCTGTTTTTATTCTTTCCGTTTCAGTTTCGGTTTCGTTACCCGTTTTTTATTCTTGTTTGTCTTTGAAGCAGTTCGGTTTTTGGTATTTCCTTTTCCATTTCGTTTTATTTTAAAGATATTTTTTTAATGTATTTCACATTGTATTTTGCGCGTTTTTTCTCTGACATGTATTTCCGTACTATTTTCCCCATCTTTTTATGTTACTCCTTTCTCCTCTCCTTCCTCTCATTAGCTCTCCCCCTATTTTGTTTATATACGTATACGTATATATATATATATATATATTTCAATAAATTTTACTATAAATCTTTGTTTAAAAAATTTTACATCATTTATATTTTTAAAAATTTGGTGTTTTCAATTTCGCGCCCACAACATTTTGTGACATGCTGCAGCGGTTATTGGTTATCGCTTTTTTTCCCTCTAATTCTTAAATACTCTCTCTAATTATTTTAATGTATTTTTTAAATATTTTTGTTTTTGTTTTTTTTTAAGTATGCTTAGCCTAAGGGTCGCCGCTTGCCATGTAGATGTGGCCTTGCCTGCCTGCCTGCTGGCCAGCTGGGCACCGGATACGAAGTACACCCAAAAAGTGTGTGTTTAATTTTTTATTTTTGTTAAAAAAATCTTTTGCGTTTTCGAATTCGATTTGTTTTGCTGGTATTTCTTATCTTTTGCTTTGTTTGGTTTTGGGTTTTCTACTAATTCTACAGACACGCACATTGATTGTAAGTAGTAGACTCTACGGAATGTTCATTAGGGCTGACTGAGAGGAGAATAAAACTAGGATAAATGTATGTATGTAGAAAATGGAAAATCGAATTACGCAAGGGCAACTAGGTGGCTCTCTTTGTTCAAATATACAATTCAAATACATAATGTATTTATGTATGTGTGTGTGTGTGTACTTATATGTATGCCTATGATTGTGAATATATATGTATGTAATGTATGTATGTATGCGTACTACATAAAAACCATTTAAAACTTAGTGATACTTTTTTTATAGATCGTTGAAACTTAGTTCGTATTTTCGAGTATCATTTGTTTTTTTTTATAAATGCGAGTGCTGTTGTTGTTGTTTGTTTGTTGTTGTTGTTGTTTGTTGTTGTAGTAGTTTCTATGGTTGTTGTTGTATATGTGGATGTGTTACCGCATTTCACTTGGCCTGATTGCCAAAAACCTCTCTCTCAGAGTGGGAACTCCACTCCGATCACAAGTCACCTGCGGCGTTGCCAATTTTTTGTGTGATGTTGTTTTTTTTTTAGTATGTTTTTTTTTTTTTTTCTTTGGGTTTTGGGGTGGGGGGAGTGGAAAAATAAGAAAAACAAATGGTTGTGTTTTTGGTTTTCTGGTGTTTTTTTTTATCGCTTTTTCATTTTTTTGCATAGTTTTTGGAATAAGTCACACATTTATTTAATAATAAATATATATTTTTTAGTGGTAGTTGTTCGCCTTTTCTTTTTGTTTTGTTTTTATTTTTTGTTGTATTTTGTGTTTGTTTTGTTTCGTTTTTTTTTTTTGTGTGGTTTTGTTTTGTTTTAGTTTCTTGTTTTTTGGTTTTTCGCTTTGGTGGCATTCAATAAGTTATAATAATTATAAAAATGGAATAATAAGTAGGCATAATAATATTTAATAATAATGAATACAATATAATAGGTTTTTTCTTGGTTTCGTTTACTTTGATTTGCACTTTGCACGAATACGAATATTTGAATATACTTTGTTTGCTCTTCCTCTCCTCTCCACTCCACTCCGCTTAGACGACGACAAAAAAGGAATTCCATTTAAATCTGGCTAGATATATGTATGTATGTATGTATTTATGTATCTTCTATATAATAATGTGTGTATGTGTGTTTATTGGTTTCTTTGTTACGTTTGGAGTGATCTCTCGCGGCATTCGTTATCGTTATCGTTTCGTGTTCGAGTCCAAAATCAATGCGAAATAATTCGAATAAGTTTTGTTATCGTGTTTGGAACTAGAATTAATCGTAAGATAAAACTGGCAAAAACGAACCCAAAATACAATACAATACAATACAATATAATATATCTTCTATGCATTACAATAAGTATAATAATTAATTAGGTAAGCTGAGAGAGAAATACATATTTATGTGTGTGTGTGAGAGTTGTTTCGCTTAAATCAATAGACATTAAGTAAATCATTTGGTTAGCTCGTTAAATATATATACGGATTAATTGAATATAATCAAATTGAATTACATATCGATAAGTTTAATAAAAAAAAAAATGAATAGTTTCTATATATTGCGACTTGGATCATCATCATCATCATATTTTCTTGATTCATATTTTTTTTTTTTTTTTTTTTTTTTTTTTTTTTTGCTTATTTTCTTTTCTTTTTTTGTGGTTTTTTTGTATGTTTGGTTTTGGTTTTATTTTGTTTTTGTTTGTTTGTCTTTATTTGCTCAATGCAATGTTTTGCCAATCTTCATTGCGCCTCCCATATTATAATTTTTGTCAATTTATAGACATTTGTCTTGTGTGTCTGTGTGTGTGTGTTTTTTTTTCCTAAAGATTCTGCTTCGTACTTCACGCTTCTCGCTAGTTTGCTGTGGGGTTTCTGGTTGCTGGTTCTCTGGCCTCATTTAAGCTTTGTTTTTTTGTTTTTGTTTGGGAATTAAATTATATATAGTTTCGAGTATTCAGTGTTCAGAATCAAATCAATTTTCACTAAGTTTTTTTCGTTAGAATTACAATCATAATAATTTCGTTTAGCATACAAAATCAAATCATAGATGAATTTGTCCTCCCTCCTCTTGCTCACATCTTCTTCCCTTCTTCAAACATGATCGTGATTTTGATTTTGATTTATGTTGTTTTTTGTTTTGTCTTTTATCATTTTCTTTGTATAAGTTAAATATGTAATTTTGACTACAACTCGTCGTAGGGTCGCGACGTTGGCAAATCAAACTTTCAATCGTACGGAAAGTCTCGGGTATCATATCATATCAAATATCATATCATCAGTATCAAATCATATAGAGAGTATTGATAGTGAGTGAGAGAGAGGGCTACGCTTAGGCCTAGACACTAGTTCAGTAGTTTCGCTTAAGTAGTTTTAGTTTTGTTAGTCTTAAAGCTGACCTGGAGCACACGATTGCCCAGGGTGTAGCCATTGAGGGACTGGATGGCCACCACAGCCTCGTCGTAGTTGGTCATTGTGACGAAGCCGAATCCCTTGCACTTGCTGGTCTGCAGGTCACGGATCACCTTCACCGACTGCACGGCGCCGAAGGGGCCGAACAGCTGCCACAGCACATTCTCCTCGGTCTCCGGGGCCAGGTTGTAGACGAATATGCACCAGCCGGATCCGGTCATTGCATTTCCAGGCAATATCGAGTTGGCCAACAGATCACCGGCCAATGGCGAGTACCTAGAGCGTTATCGAAACGCAATTGTTGATTGTTGCGTAAACGATAGATAAAATGTTCGATTAGTAATCATGTTATCGTGAGAATTGTTATCGATTGTCATCGATTTGTACAAAAATCTTAGTTCAAGTTGGTAAACCCTCCACGAGTAAAACTAGAATGCGCTGGGCTAAGTTAGGTGAGGTTTTTTGATTGATTGAAGTACATGCTTCGAGAGTGGGTATTTCCACGATGCAAGAGCACCATTACATCATTACACTGTGCTACAAGTTACACACATAATTTTGATTAACTAAACATCTGCCCAATTGTGTTCTAAGCACTTGCATGTAATCGTTGCTGCTCTCGAATGCACCAGGAACAACAAATCAGGAAAACGGAAATGGAAATGGAAACGGAAACAGAAAAGGTTTGTAGAATGGGGCGAAAGGGGTGTGTTGGTCGATGGATTGAATGTTTCGAAAAAAGCGTTTTTTTTAGATATACAATACAAAGTGACATGCAAAAAAACGAAAGCAAAGCGAATCCGGTTAAAGCATAGATAAAGTATAATATAATGTACATAAAGATAAACCAGTATAAAGGTTTTATTGTACTATACGCTCCAACAAGTACATAGGGTACACACACACACACACAACAACCAAACATTGATGCTAAAACACACATATAGAGAGCACAAATAAAAACCATATCCTTTTGGGGTCACACTCTTAAACAATATCGAGAGATAGAGAGAGAGCGTTACACACGTATGGGAGAGAGATTTGTGTAATGGAACAAAGAGATCATAAATAAATAATATTAAATTCACCTTCGTAGTACCCTGTTAACCGCTAACATGGGACACTTTCCAATGCTAAAAATGATCGATCGACACACAATATATGTAGTATAATTTATTTTGTTTTTTTTTCCAAATAGACAAAGAAAGGAAAGAAAAGAAAGAAAGAAAGAAAGTAGAACCGAAAGTAGACACATAAGGTTGGTTGGATAATCGAATCGTAAACAAATATATAATATATAAACGAAGTTTTTTTTAATTTTTTTTTTTTATGTTTTCAAACTCAACTCGAAAATATACGCATATAGAAACGGAAGAATTCATTTGAATAAACGTTTTTTTGGTATTTGTTTTGATCTTGTTTGAACAGAAAGTGAATGAAAATTATTGAAACTTGTATATGCCCCCCTTTTAGTACCCCTTTTAGCCCTCCCCTCTAAGGTATGACACACACAAACAGACAGTCTGTTCTCTCCTATTACACTCTCCTACATACTATATATGACTAAATGCTAACCTAAATTCATGTTTGGAACTCCAATTGGGGGACCTTATACTACATAGTAGGACTCTAGTACACACCTGATACGACCAGCGTTGGGTAGTGCCCCAGCCAGACGTCTGGTGGCCGCTGCCGCCTGTGGCGTCAAGTATGCTGTGAGGGGCGGGGCTATCTGCGCCTTGGCGCTGTTGCTTGGATTGTTGGCAAACTTAACGGTAATCGGCTCGGCATAGCCCTTGGGTGTCTTGCCATTCAGCTCCTGTATGGCTCGTTCGGCTTCGTTGCGTTGATCGAAGCGTATAAAACCGACGCCCTTCGATAGACCTAACGAATAAATAAACAATAATATACTATAGGTACTATAGGACTATAGGTATTTAGGTATTGTAAATGACTTACCGGAAATATTATCACAGAGTATACGAGATGTAATTATCTTGCCAAACGATGCGAACATCCCCTCCAAGTCTGGTTGTGATAGATTCTTCGGAAGACCCGATACATATAAATTAGCACCCTTTATTGATTCTGAACTTGGACGGGCATATGATACTTTAATAACTTTATTCTGCAAACGCAAACCATTCAAAGTGTTCACAGCCTTCTCAGCATCCTCGGCACGTACATAGTTAACAAAGCCATAGCCCAAGCTTTGACCTACAAAGGTTGTTTAATAAATTATTTATTATATTTAAACATATATATATACCTTGCATATATATAAGGTAATGGATTTCAGTATTATTTTGTACACATACCTTGCTGGAGTGCCGGATTCAGAGCGGTCAACGATGCTGGCAAGACTGTCAAAAGAAAAGAAAGAACAAAAAAATTAGTAAATTTATTTTTACTTTGGTGACTAAAAATATATAGTACAATGGTAGAAAAATCTTGAAAAGTTTATTGGGTGTGCATATAAATACTAGAAGTGCCTTCGCAAATTTTTAGATATTTTTTATTCAGAGCAAAGCATTGCAAAAAGTCAAAAGCCTACTAAGCAAACGAACAAAAATATATACAAAAATGTAGCATACACTTTTACTTTGGTGACTAAAAATATATAAGAAAATGCTAGACAAATCTTACAAATTTAATTAGTTTTCATAAAATTACTAGAAGTGCCTTCGCATATTTTTAGATATTTTTTATTCAGAGCAAAGCATTGCAAAAGGTCAAATTCCTACTAAGCAAACGAATAAAAATTTAGAAAAAAACTTCGAAATTTGTAGAATAATTATATTTGAATTGTAGAATAATTGGTTGAATATTTACCCAAATTACCTGAGACTTTATCACGCACCAGTTTGCAACTCTCGAGCTCACCGATGCTCGAAAAGAGCGAACGCATCTCCTCTTGCGTCATTGTCTGTGGCAGATAGTTGACTATCAAATTGGTGCGCGACTCATCATTGCTGCCATCCACGGAGCCATTGGCGCTGCCGTTCTTCACAATATCCATGGCGTTGGTCATTTTGTTTTTAGTTTTTTAATTTTTTATCTGGGTTACGATTCGGTTTAAACGCGATTTGTTTATTGGTTGGTTGGTTTTTTTTGTTTGTCTTGTTAAATGTTTTTGCTGTTTTTCGCTTAGTAATTAATCTCACTGCTTGGTTTTGTTAACGCTTACGAATTAGTTTTTTATTTTTTATTTATTTAATTTTGTGTTTAGACTGCGCTTTGCACAAGTCCCGTGAAGTTGTTGATTAGTCGCAGTAGTGCTTGTTGTTGCTGCTGCTGCGGTTTTTTAGTTCGGTTTTTTGTGTGTGTTTGTGTGTGTGTGGGGGTTTTTTTAAGATCAACTACGATCGCGAGAAAAAAAAACGTGTTCTCTTTTTTTTAAGTTTGTTGTTAGTTAAGTTCTATAGCCGTTGTCTGTTTTAAAAAACGTTTAAAATTGAGTTTATTTCATGAATTAAATAAACGTTTTGTATATTTTATTTTTTTTGCCTTATTTTTTTTGTTTAAGATAAAAGAGTAAATTTTGCTAAATGTTTTTGCATTTGCCGAGTGTTGAAATATTTTTGAGAATTTTTATATGTTGTTGTTGTTGTTGCTTTTTTTGGCTTTCTTTTCAGTTTTGGGTTTATTTTTTATAAAATTGCAAAAATGCAAAAAGTTAGCAATTATTTTGTTTAGTTTATTTTTTTACTATATTTTCGCTGGTTGGTTGTTGTTGTTGTTTTTGTTGGAACTTAGCTTTGGTTTTCAAATATACATACATACATATATCATATATAGTATAGTATATAGTTTTTAGTTGGTTTTATTATCCGTTTTATCCTCTTGTATAATAAATGAGTGTGTATATACGAGCACACGTACACGCTTGAATATGATTATTCTTTTATGCTTTTATGCCTTTTTTTTGTTGTTAAATTAATAGTAGTTGGTTTTTATTTGGTGGTGTTTGGTTTTAGCTTTTCCTCTCTCTTTCCGGTTCGATCTTTTTTTTTTTTCCTTTTCCTCTGCTATCTGTTCGCTTCGCTTCGGTTCGGTTCTGTTCGGTTCTGTTCGGTTCTGTTCAATTCGGTTCTGTTCCGTTCCGTTATGTTCTGCTTGCCAGATTCTTTCTGTTCTCTGCAGTTCTTTAAAAATGTCTCATTTCCAGGGATCTGCTTCAATATCTTCTGGTTCTTCTTGGCCCTGATAAATGATGGCGATTGCTCTCTCCCTCTCTCTTGCTTTTACTCAATCTGCAATGAAATATTTAAGGATATTTTTAGAGTTAATTATCGTATGAAATAGTAGTAGTAGGAATGAGTCGATTGAGGGGAATCATATTTGAAGATTTATTAGATTATATTTGATTAATACTTGACGATAAATGTAACGAAAGTTGTTTGTATGATTTTCAGCATATTTTTTCGGTATCTTCAATTGAAGAGTTGTAGAAATCTATATCTGAATCTATATCTCTCACTCAATCGAAGGCAAAGAGTTAAGGGATAGACGTCCTTGTACCAGTAAGACAACAAAATTAAATGCTTAAATGAAGATATAGATACATCTTTGCTCTTAGAGAACTTGAACATATTTACTACACAGCCTCATGTCAGTGACATTTCTACTATCCAGACACAGTGACATATTCTTACTACACAGCCTCATATCAGTGACATTTTTACTCCACCGGCTGATGTCAGTGACATATTCTTACTACACAGACTCATGTCAATGAAATTTGTACTCTACAGACTCCTGCCAGTGACAGGACGCCAAAGATTGATTCCGATGATCGGGCATCAAACAAAACTGCCTCAACTTCGCTCCCGTCTCCCTTCCAGCACAGAGAATGACACTCACTGACACTGTCAAAGACAGACAGACAGACACCACCACCACCCTTACCTAGAAGTATCATATGAACACACAACCCCCCACCTCACCCTAAACTCTTCTTGCATAATGGCCAGGACAACAAGGGTAAGTCAAAGCTGAAATCTGTTTATCAAACAACAATGGTATATGGGAAGGATATATGTAGGTACATACATATGTGTGCATGTATGTATGTATGGGATTCGGAAGTTTTTGGCACTTTGTTTGTGTCGTGTGTGTGTGTGTTTTTTTTTTTGTCAGCACATAATGTTCGCTTAATGGTTTGGAATTTAATTAAATCGCTTTTTTTCGATGAGTGGGAGAGTGTGTGTATGCCCATAAAGGTACACAATTACACACACATACAGAGCTACTATAAAGAGATGTTGAAATGATATCTAAAGATGCCAACTAGGCATTAAAAGTCGTAACATTTAATGTGTTCCCAGTGCCTGGCAAGACTCGTACTCGTACTCTTAAATGTGTTACAGCTTGAAGATAGTTTTGTATAGATTATCGTATTTAACGGCTAAACTGTCTAATGTTAGTCGTAGCTTAAGAACCAGGCTAAACTGCAAATATATCTATTATTTTATTTAAAATTTATAATATAAATGTTCCTCCTCCTGGGCGAATATTTCCCAAATCTTACATCGAATGTTACTCTAGTCTAGTGCTATTTTATCATCTATGCGCTGTGTGTCTATAATGTTTCCAATTGGACTGCTTTTTGGGGGTTGAAAAACGAGAAAGAGTAAGAGAGTGAGAGAGAGATAGAGTCCCAGGACTGCCTAGTTCCTGCTAGATCCCGGCTGTCTGCGTGTTTCTGTGTGTGTGTCAAAGACTGCACTGAAAATAGGGTAAAAACCTGACGTGAAAAACAAACAAGCGAAGCAGGCAAGTCCCTGTCCCAGTCACAGTCACAGTCCTCAGACCCACACCCAGTCCCAGTCCATGGCTATGTCCTGCCCTGTCCTTTGAGTTCATTGAACTCTGACTGCATCTGTAGCCTGTGCCTGTGCCTGTGCCTGTGGCTTTGGGTTTTTCTAGTTTTCTATGTGTGTGTGTGCGTGTGTATTTTCCACTTTCCCACTCTTTAGTGTTTGCTCTTTTTATTTTTGTATTTTTGTGGATAGCCCAAAGGCATTGGCTGCGGTTACTAAACTGCTACCAACAGCTGTTCCAAAAGACAGGCGGGCGGGGCCCTCCGCGCGTTCATTGAACCCCTGCATTGTGCAAAGGTGGCAGAAGGAACATGAAAGAAAGGCTTTCAAAGGTTCATGGAGGGCTGGGGGGGGGGGATATGTCAAACAAACCTCAAAAGGGCAGCAAGCCTCAAAAGGTGAAGATGCAGACTAAACGGAAGGATGAACGGGTAAATATTTGCCACAAAAGGCGCCACAAACAAAAGGAAGTGCAGTGCAAAAAAAAAATACAACAAAAAATACAAAAGCAAAGTGCATAAAGGGGTAACACACACACACACACACCCACAAACAAGGAGCAAGTAAAAGACAGACTCAGAGAGAGAGAGGGAGAGAAAGAGAGCGGGAGCGAGCCGCAGTGAGAGCTGAAGAGACTGACACAGACCAAAAGAGGGTGGAAGGGAGGCAGGGAGGGACATGGTTTAATTGCACAGCATGGCGTGATATAGCATAATACAGACAGCACCCGGTACCTCCAGGACCCCCCTTCTGTGTGTGTGTGTGTGTGTGTGTGCGTGTGTATGTCTGAAAGGAAGGAAAGGAACCCAGTGCGAGAAATGTGTAATTGACACTTTTCCGCCGATATCTGTGACCTCATTCGGGGAATGTGTGTCGCTGGTGCTTGAAGAGCCTTAGAGGAGGGCCTTGAGGTGGGTCAGGGCATGTCCTGAGGGTCACCATCAGAGGCAGGAACAGGGCCAGGGATGGGAACAGGGTTAGGAACAGGGATAGGAACAGGGATAGGAACAGGGATAGGAACAGGGATAGGAACAGGGATAGGAACAGGGATAGGAACAGGGATAGGAACAGAGATAGAAACAGGGCCAGGGATAGGAGCAGGAACAGGGACAAGAACAAAAACAGGGACAGGGATAGGAACAGGGACTGGAACAGCGACAGGAACAGGGACTGGAACAGCGATAGGAACAGGGACAGGATCAGGGATTGGAACAGGGACTGGAACAGTGAAAGGAACAGAAACAGGGAGAGGAACAGGAATAAGAACAGAGACTGGAACAGGGAGAGGAACAAATACAGGGAGAGGAACAGGAACCGGGAGAGAAACAGAGACCGGAACAGAGACCAGGCATAGAAACAGGGACAGCACTAGGAACATGAACAGGGGCATCACCTTTGAATGCAATATTGCAGCATAGATTGCAACAGCTGTGAAGCATCTGATCCATGAAATAAATATAACAATTGGAGGCTTTTGCAGCACTCAAATAAATGTAGCTGATGGAAACATCGATGCATTTAATCCTTTACAGATATATATGGATAAATCGATGCTTTATAATTCTTAATTTTCAATGCCCAAAAAGCATTTAGCATTAAGAACTTCTTCTAACGAAACCTTTGACATTTCACTATAACGTATAGAGTTTTGTCTATGATTTGCTTTGCTTCCCATATTACCCAATTCCCGATCCTCACTTTCATGTACATGTACGTTGTGTGTGCTCTTTTGTCTATTATTTAACCTTTGCTCTTTGCTGATACAAAAATAAATAAACAAATAAATGTCATGGAAATGTTCAAATGTCCCGCACACGTCTCAAACCCCCAGCCCCCTTTATCGATTCCCGAACGACAGCTACTCCAGCTCAACTACAAGTATAACTATAGCTATAGCTATAACCATGGGGATATACACAAGTACACATATATACATATATACTATATTTACATATATATAGACGATGGCTTTGTAAGATGTTTGATTAGATCATTCGGCTATTGCTCGTACTTACATGCTGCCGGGGTTATGGGCCGAAACGGAAATATAGCCTGAGAGTCGGAGCGATGTGCCGGTTGGGAAGAGGAGATACTGTCATACAGCTGCTTGAAACGTTGCTTCGATATATAGTTTTGGGGTGGAGTGGGGGGCGCAGGGACTCTTCTGACTATAATATATATTGATTGCACAGAGAAAAAACTTTCTCAAAGTCTCGCGTCGACTCGTTGGCTCTCGCTCTCTACCAAAGTCTAGCAATTCTCTCTCTCGCTCACTCACTCTGTCCCTTCTCTCTCTCTCTCAATCACTCACTCTGTCTCTTGTCTCTCTCTTTCGCTCTATATCTATGTCTATGTAGCTGCGATGTCTGTCTCCCTTGCACGCTCCTTTGTCCAAGATGGTGTGTGTTCGTGTGTGTGTTTTTTTTTTATTGTTTTAATATTTTTATTACCGTTTCTTAGTATTTTCTCCGCGTAGAGTTCGCACTTCTTAGATCACACACACGAAAAAAATACGAATAAAAAATGTTTTGGAGTATCCAAAGTATCCTTCGAGGGGATAGGTTGGGTTGACTAGGGGGGGTGGGGGATGTTTAAAAGTATCTTTGGTTCCAAAATATTGCACGACGATTGTAGAAAAACAAACGATAAAGATAGAAAACCAAGATTTCCGAGTGGGGAGGGGCTAAGGGGGAAGATTGCACAGATATTGCTGTTTGGATTCGTTTTGGTTGCTAGTTCCTAGTTGTTAGTGTTTTTTGTTGTTGTTGTTGTTTGTTGGGTAGCTTTTTGTAGTTGTAGTTTTTTAGTTGGAAGTTTTTGTTTTGGAAAAACCGAGAACACAACTAATTCGTAACTGAATATAGTACATAAGTATATAGAAGTATATATAGTATAGTATATATATATATACAATATACAACACAAAAACCGGTGCAGAGGAGTCAAAAAATTATAAATGAATGTTCTCGAACGAGAAACACAACCGAATGGAATCAAAACCGAACGAAAGCAACGAACGAACACGTACGACTGAACCGACTCAATGGCAGCCAAACGGCCAGGACTCGAAGGACTCCGAGCCACCGGACCGGCAAAGCAAAAGCCATCAAGGGAGCAGAACCCAAAAACCTTCAACGATAGACGGGCAGGGGCAGGGGCAGGCGCCTTCTCTTTCATCATATTCGTAGCGCCCCCAAACACAGAGCAGTGGGCGCAATAGAGACAGCACAACAGAGACAGAAAGAGACAGAGGTACACAGAGAGAGAGAGAGAGAGAGAGAGAGGTAGAGAGAGAGCGTAGCCACCACCAGTAGTATGGAGTGCACTGCGCCGCCCTGCTATGCGGGCACAGGACCTCTTTTTGCGCTCTCTGCTAGACCCGGCCGGCCGGCGGTACACACCCTTTTTGGGCAAATGAAATGAAACGAAACGAGAGAGAGAGAGAGCGCCTGAGAGCGAGAGTCTTTGCATCAGAGAGCAAAAGCCCAGAGAACATGAGATAGAGAGAGAGAGAGAGAAAGGGAGGGAGAGGTGGCTAGAGAAAGATGAGAACAAGTATGAAGGGAAGGAGAAGGAGAAGGTGATGGGTTACGAGAGCCTTTGACTCTTTGCGAATGCGAGATGCAAATGTGCTTCAGTGGGGGGAACTACTTGGCGGAACTCTCTGTGAGTAGCTCTCTCTGTAAGTAGCTCTCTCTCTCTCTGTGTAGCTCAGATAGCAGCATTAAAGACAGAGGAGGATCCTTGAAGCCTTGGATCCTTCCAAGCCCTTGATCCTATGGAGGGCGTTAGCCATGGATTGTTAAACCAAATCCCAAAGAAAAGAGTTCCGAAAAGTCTTTCAAAATATTTGAAAATATTTCTAAATTGATTTGGCTTATCTACGGATACTCGCACATATGCATGTAGATATATTTTACGATAGATAAAGTCAGATCGTGAGAACAATTTTGTTTCAGCCTCACCCATTGATGCATGGATTCGGGGGGGTATAACAACAATTGAAAAACTTATAGAAAAAAGAACGCTTTTTCGAAAGATGAAACCGCTTTCTGGGCTTACCATTTTTCTCTGGGATAGAGATGTGGACTCTCTCTCTCTCTCTCTGAGTGAGAGAGCTAAAGAGAGAGAGCTAGAGAGAAAGAGAGACATTTCGTAGATGCAATGGCAGTGATAGAGGAAAATGCCGGCCGCCGGCTGTCTCTCGATTGGGGGAGGGAGAAAAAGAAAGAGAGTGAGAAAGAGAGAGAGAGAGCATATCAGCAGGGAAGCTGAGAGAACTGGCATAGCGAGAGCACCTTGCAGGCGAGGAATATTAATCACACACACACTCGCACACAGGCATACACTTGCACCTCATACACATACGGAATCTCGCTCACACACATAGAGAATCTCGCTCACACACATAAAGAATCTCTCACACACACACACACACCCTTAAGTTCTCTCTCTCTCACTTATGAGCTATCTCTCTCTCGCTCTGGCACATACAGCTTCCGCGTTATAAATGATGAAAGTTCTACGCTTCGCTTGACAACACCATGGGGGGGGACGGAGCCTGGAGAAGGGGCTCTGGCAAGGACCTGAGGCTGATGGGTGGGTGGTTGGGTGGGTGGGTTGGGGTGTGCTGAACGAAAGCCTGCTTTCGGTGGTGGTGGTGGTGGATGCTTGTGTTGGGATGCTGCTGCTGCTGGGGAGGGGGATGGCTGAGCGTCATGTGCATTTACCCCTCGTCGAGTGGCAACCGTTTGCTTCGTTCATTCCTTATTTTCCTTTTTCTTTCTAAGGACTCTCGGCTTACTTTTTTTTGCCACTCTGCTGCTTCTTGTGGCTCGCTTTCTTTGGCTTTCTTTTCGCTTACATTCTTTCCCACTCGTTTTCTGCTGTTTTTTTTTTTTTTACAATTTTTTACCATGCCCCATAGGCTGTGGCTCTCTTGAAGATAATTCCGTTTATCCTTTGACCCAATTCGTTTAATTTGATGTTGCTTCTGCTTCTGCTGCTGCTTCTTCTCTTCGTTTGCCCTTCTTTTCCTTGCCACAGGGATAAACGATTGCTGTGAGTGGGTGGAAAAGCGAGTGGGGAAAGCGCTTAAGTGAAGTGGTGGGTGGCAGAGCCATTCAGGGCGTGGCTGTGGCTGTGGCCAGCTGAAACTTTCCCAGCAGCCGATCAAATCGAAAACGAACCCTCCACCCTCCGATCTCAACCCCTTCACATATTGTTTTAATTGTGAAAATATGGCCATATGTCTTAGTTTTTGGAAAACAATTTTCAATTTCTCTTCACTCACGAACGGACGAACGGACATGTGTCAAAATGTTTTAAAACTTTGCGACATGCCCCGAAGCACCGAAAACCAGATGAACCCGTTTTTCCAAAAGGGAAAACGGGAAAGCTAACCCTTTCTCAATGCACAAAACAGAAACAGAAACACAAAACAGAATCCAGAACCAATCTATTTGCATTTCTCTTTTCTTTTTTCTTTTTTTTTTGTTCACCCGTTTTCCACTTATGCGCGAGTCGAGATCTAACCACCATATCAGCTTTCCACCACCATCCAGGGATCTGGCTGAAGGATCGGCATGCAGGAGCTGTGCAGCTGTCGTCACTAGCCTCGGAGGCTGCTGGAGGGGGGTGGGGGGATCCTAAGCTTCAGTTTGGTTTCGATTTATGGGACTTGCGACTTATTGACATTTTTTTTTAGCAGGGTCTGGCATTGGCATTGGCTTTAACCCGTCTAGAATTTCGCACATCATGTAATGCAGTAACGTGGCAAAGGGGTGTAGTTAAAGGGGGGTTCTGCATGGGTTTAACTATGCAAAATAAATGCAGAATTCTTAAGATTATATCTAGCCAAACATTTTGCCATATACTATATATATCATAGAGAAAGGTGAAGCAGCAGCAATACCATATTGAATGCTGATTAAGAATAAATTAATGGGCTAATCCCCTGCCCTATACTCTGTAGAGTTGCTCTGTTAATGTGTATGTAAGCCTGTGTGCGTTGCTGGAATCCCTGTGTAAAAGGGGGATGTGGGACGCCTCTGTCGATGTCGATAGCCATCAAAATTAATTTGCACCCCGATTGTGTTGCATGCGTGAGGCGAATTCGCTACAAATGATCAGCATTGTGTTGCATGCTGCCTGCCCCTCGTTAACTTGCCACTGAGTTCAATGCACCCTAGCCACGTGCTATGCTGCGATACAGAGATACTGATACGAATTTAGATTCAAATGCAGATACAAATGCAGATTCAGATGCAGATAAAGCTTCGAATTCAGTTTCAGATACAGATACGAATTTAAATTCAAATACAGATACAGCTTCGAATTTAGATTCAAATACAGCTTCGAATTTATATTAATGTTCAGATACAGCTTGGAGTTTAGATTCAGGTTCAGATACAGATTCGTATTCAGATACAGCTTCGAATTCAGTTTCAGATACAGATACGAATTCAGATTCAGCTTCAGATACAGATTCGAATACAGATTCAGATACAGATACAGCTTCGCATTTAGTTTCAAATACAGATACGAATTCAGTTTCAGATACAGCTTCGAATTTAGACTCAGTTTCAGATACAGCTTCAAATTTAGATTCCGGTTCAGATACAGATACCAATTAAGTTTCAGATACAGCTTCGTATTCAGATGCAGATTCGAATTTAGATTTAGTTTTTGCTTCAGATTGCATCTACCTCAGGTAGAGTTTTCTTTTTTTGGATACAATGCCCGACCGGCGCTGCGGCTGTTGTCATGGGTTTCGTTGCAGCCCCCCCAACTTTAATCAACGAATGACCACCACCCTTGGTCATTAGCGTGCCACACATGTGCGGGGCTTGTGCCAGGTATGCTGTGTCCATAAGGGTTGCCGCTAAATGAGACGTTACCAACACACCAGCCGTACGACCAGTCTGGCTGTGGCTCGGGCTCTGACTCTGGCTCTTGTTCTGGCTCTGGCTCTGGCCTGCTCATAATTGGACAAATGTGCTGCTGCCTTTGGTTAATTAATGCATCAAACGGACTAGAATAAATACATATGTGTGTGTGTGTGGTTACCCCAACCCCCCCTCCCTTGATGGTATTTGAATTAATGATCAAATTGCGGAGAAAAATAACTCTCTAAGTTTGGCTTGCACGGGGGATTTCCGGGATCAAGTTCTGTTGGTACATAAGTATGTATGGATTATTATTATATGTTATATGTTAGATGTTAGATCGCTCTACAAATAACCCACTATATAAAGAATGTATCTCTATTGCAAAACCCATACCCAACTCATTCTTAACCCTTTCTTAGGGCATCCTTTTAAGCTTGGAACAAACATTAATTCTAATATACATATGTACATATGTATGTACATACATAAATGCGTAATAAACTAAATTTTCATTCATAATCCGATCTGCTATGTACGTTCTTATATGCTCGCAGAAATGTCTTTCTGTGTGTGTGTGTGTGTGTGTATTGTATATAAAGACTTTGTCGCTGGACCGCTTTTTGTCACCTGACCATAAAAAAATGATAAAAATGAAAAGCGCAGCAGGAGCAGCATACAACCCACCACAGCAACACCCATAAACACGCACCCCACCCATCCACCCAGCATATCTAATGCCACCTGCAGCTTTTGCTCTAACATACCACCCCACCACCACTCTCTCTCTCCATCTCACTCTCTCTCACTGCAAGTGTGGGTGTGTCTGTGTAGGATATTGAACTCTGACACAATGCTATATACACGTACACGTTCATATGCCACTGGGTGAGAGGAGAAGAGTGCCACTGCCACAGCTCCCACAGCTGCCTCAGCTGCCGGCCGGTAGTCTAGGTGGATACATGGGTGGTGGGGGGGGATACTTCCTGGTACTGCCAAAACTCCAAGCAAGCTCTCTCTCTCTCAGTCTTTCTCTCTGCCGTTTTCTCTCTATTTCTGTGTGTGTGTTTTGTGTCTGTATTTGTGGGGCGTTGTTTTGATTTTCATAGATTGCGCAATTTTTAAAAAAAAAAAAGAAAAAAAAACAACAACCAACAACCAACACCAGGAAGCAAATGCAAAACGTGAGAGAGCAAAATTCTCTCTACTGCGCATGCAGCATGTAGCTGTGTGTGTGTGTGTGTATCAGTGTGTGTGTGTGTGGGGTGGGGGTGACAGGTGGAGACCGGTGTCCTGCGCACAATGCGCGGAAATTGAATTTGCGGCAAAAACTCTGAAAAGGAACAACAACGAAAATAAGGACAAAAGTGAAGCTAGGACGATGGTCGAACGAGTTTATACTCTTAGAGATTTTTACTAAATAAAACAAAACTAAATAAAAACTAAAAAAAAAATAAATAAAAATATAAAAAAACATACCCTTACTATACATATATATCAATTATTATTATGTTATATATTTGAAAGAAAATGTGGAGGATTTCTGAAAGATAATTCTTAATAATAAATGAATTCTTGAGGTTAAATCGTTACTAAATAAAACAAAAAAACAAAATAATAATAATATCATCCCTTTATAACAATTCGAAAGAAAATGTGTAATTTTTGTGCAGATTTCAGCGACACATAGGGAGGTTTCTACACATTTTTCGCGTATTCTATTATAAGATCTGACACCCAAACATGCGGATAAGACTTAATCGTGTGATGATCTCGTGCTCGTATTGGGGTTGCACAACAATAGATTTGTATCAAAATTATAACACCCCGTTTAGGCAGGGTATACAAACGAGTGTATGCCACAGCCGCCAAGTTCCTTTATGGCCTTTGATATGTTGCCTGCTGGGTGCTGTATACGTGTGTGTGACTTCCCCTTGTGTGTTTAGATGTGTGTGTTTGTGTGTGTGTGTGTGTGTGTGTGTGCATGTCCAAAACATAACGACCGGCTTTTGCTTTTGCTTTGTTATTCCGTTAGCACATCAAATGGTTTTTTTTTTTATATTCTTTTTCTTTTTGCTTACATTTCTTTTTTTTCTGCTGCTGTCTTCCATATTTTCTCATAAATTGCAACAGATATGTATGTGTATGTGTGTGTGTGTGTATGGATGTGTGTTTTGGGGATTGTGTATGTTCACATACCATAACAAATGGCATTAGTGGAGTACACATCCATGTACGTACAATACCTGATGAACACGAGAGAGGATGCCACCACGGGGAATGAACAGCCACAAAACAGCTGAAAGCAGTACCCCCCACACACACACACACACAAACACACACACGTAATTGTCCAGGCAGACATTAACTGGTAGATCAGTAGAGTAGTAGTAGAGAGGGGATGGGGCAGAGTACAGAGAAGAGTGCTGCAAAGGAGGATGCCCGTGGATATTCCTCGCATTAATGTAACAAAAGCTAGCAAAATTAAAGCTTCATTTACATAATTGAGACTGATAGCGAGCGAGCGAGTCACCCTGCTGTGCAGCCATAGGTGGGCTGTCTCGGTGGGTGGTGGGGTGGTGGATTGGATCGACAAAGAATATACCCCTTTAGATACATACTCAGAATATTTACATACTTTATGTCCTTCAGCTAAATTGTTGTGTAGATTTTTTAGAGCTAATAAAACTAAAAGCTTTTCTTGGTTTTTCTTTCTTTACTGCATTCAATGAACATTTTTTAAGGTAACCCAGAATCTCTCTCTGAACATGCCTATAGTCTGTCTATAGTTTATAGTTTCCACCTTGAACTCTAAGCTAATTCTAATAAATTTCTATAGAAGGATAGGGATGTTAGACAGGGATGATGCATCGGCCAGGAAAAACTCTTTAGCAAATGAAATTTCTTCAACTGATTACCGAGTACTTTTTGGCAGGACCTTAAATTTGAATTTTCACGAACCACCCTTTCGGAAGGTAGCATCCGCAGAGCACTTTCCCACCCACCCCCGCACCACATCAAGCTTAAGGAAGTTTTTTCTTCTTTTTTTTCATAGGGGATGGATGCTTGATGCTTGGCAACTTTAAAATTGCTTTTCAGCCCGTAGCCGGACAGCACGAAACAACAAGAAGTAGAAAAGAAAAAAACAGAAAAATAAACTTTTCTAATTAATTGTTTAGCACTTCATCTGTTTTGGAAACTTGTTTTTCCGCCAGATCCTGATCCCGAAGCAGCTCTGTCCCTAGCCTGTCTGGGAGTTTGGTGGATGGACGCGCTGATGGAAGCCCTGATGGATAGGATGAAATGAAAAAAAAAGAATTGGCAGGGGATTTATTCGAAATGGAATTCTCTGCATTTACCCAGTCGTAGATGCAGTTTACTTTTTTTTGCCTTTTTTATTTATTTTTATTACGCAACAACGGCAGCGGAAGAACGGCTAGCGGACTGTATACAGTCCTGCTCCGTCTGATTTCCATATGTACGTTACGTCCTTCCACCTTTCACCTCGCACCTCCTTCCACCTCGCACCTCCTTCCTATCGTACGGCAACGTAATCCTACCCCGTTTGTTGCAGCCGGATGCTGTCCATTTCAATTATCGTACGGCAGACCCACTGGAGTGGTGCTTGAATTTTTGAATTTTTACATCCATTGTAGAAACTCCTTTTGTCGCTGCTGCTGCTGCTGCTGCTGCTGGGCCGGCCGTTGCTGTTGTCAGTTTTTTTTTTACATTTTTGATGTTCCCAAAAAGCATCAACAGCAGCAGCCCTGGGTTATGCCCTAAAGACGATTCTCTACACGACAAATTCAAAGGTAGAACGAACTTTTAAACCTTTCTATGGCGGCAATAACAAAATTCTGCTACTTGTACATTAATTTGCCATAAATGACTGTGGATAAAACTCTTTTCCATGGGCAACAGAGCTCAAGATTCTCTAGCTTCAGGTCTTCTAGCTCTAGCTGCTTTAGCTCTAGCTGCTTTAGCTCCAGCTTCTTTATTTATAGCTGCCTTAGTTTTAGCTGCTCTAACTCTAGCTGTTCCAGATCTAGCTCCTATAACTATAGCTTCTTAAGCTCTAGCTCCCCTAGATCTAGCTCCTTTAGCTCTAGCTCCTTTAGCTCTAGCTCCTTTAGCTCTAGCTCCTCTAGCTCTAGCTGATTTAGCTCTAGCAGCTCTTGCTCTGTCTGCTCTAGCTCTAGCTCCTTTAACTCTAGATTCTTTAGCTCCTCTACCTCCTCTATCAGCAACGTGCTGTGGTCACTCGTCTAATCTCAGTCACTGTAGCGCATTGTTGGCAGCGAGGCTGGCCGAAACTTTGTTGGATTTGAAATATTTGTTCACGGATTTCCATGTGGTTACTGCTGTGGAGCGGATTTTGTTTACAACATTTTTTTTTTCCTGTTTTTTTTCTGTTATTGGTGGTCTGGTGGTGGTTCGACGTCCTCTGCTAATGCTGATGCTGATGCTGCACTTTTTAGCTAGCCGCGAGGCAGTCGCTGGTCAGCGATGGTGATGGTGGTGGTGGTGGTGGCGGTGCTCCTGGCGGCTATGGTGGTGCCCTTTTTGGTGGTGGAAACTTTTGCTTTTGGGTGGAGCGACCTGGTTGTCGGCAGGGGGGGGGCCAAAGTGCACTTCAATTGCATTAATTAAAGAATAGCAAAAAACCGGCTGGCAAATAAACTTTATCCCTTAGCATACTTTTTGGGGACGGGGATATTTACATATTAGGTATACATATACATATTCTTTGGGCATATATTCGTAGCTGCAGCTTAGAAATGTAGCTGGCAAACCAGCACTGAATTTTAGAAATAGAGTTTGACACCTAACAGTATTACACAACACTGATTGCCATTGACTTTCAAGCAGTTATGTAGTTCTGAGATTTAACGTACATCAATAGAAAATGTAGTCTTGTTTCAATTCTAATATAAATTACATATTTGTTGTTCCTTTTCGTTGAAGTCGTCGGCACGCAGACACTCACATGTTTAAGGCAAAGAAGGCAAAGACGTTGCTTGAGCAGTCGTTGCCGCTGCGGCAGTCGAGCAGAGCCCGAGCCCAAGCCCAAGCCCAAGCCCAAGCCCAAGCCCAAGCCCAAGCTCGAGCATCTGCTGGCCCCTCCTTTGGACTGATCTCCCTTTGATCTCACCCATACGTTTTTTTTTTTTTTTGCACTGGCACTGTAATTACCATATGTATACAGGGCTTCAGGGCAAATCATTATCTTGGCTTCCCTGTTGCAATCACTTCGACATTGTACATGTGTACATACATACATGTAGAATGTGTAAATACATATGTATGTACAGAACTTTTTACATATTTCATTTGTGCCATTTACCGAGAAATGCATTTCGCTTTTCCCCAGACTTTTCCGTTCAATTTCAATACTTTTTGTGTGTGCGGAAAAGTTGAATGGTTTTGGGGGTATGGTGGGTGCGTGGGAAGGGTAGTGGGGGGGAGTGGAAAATGTTGAAAGCGCAGCGCATGCGTCATATTGATTTTACGGATGCCGATTGCCGCCGCATCCGGCTCAAAAACTTCAAAGGGAAGCCTCCAATTTGCCAAAATGCAATATCCGAGCAAAACTTTCACCTCACCCACGCACCTACACACCCACACACACACTCTCTCTATCAGTCCCTCTCGCTCACTCTAACATTGCCTGGACGTATCCCTGTCTCTCTCGCTCTCTCTCTCTGTGCATAGGAAAGGATATTTTGCAGTAATTTCCTTTAACTTTTGACTGGGCCAAATGGCCTATGAAATTGAATGTGGTCAGTGTGAAGGACATGGCCCATAGGGCTCGTAGAACAAGAGCAAATCAAATTACTCTCCCGCCCCAGAAATCCGACCCAAAGGACCAGCCAAAGGCCTACCCATAGACCAACCCAAAGGCCCAACTGAAAACTCAAAGGCCAACCCAAAGGCCCAACTGAAAACCCAAATCCCCTTGCCCAAACACACACACAACTTAATTACCGAACAAGTGTGCGCGTTTTTGTTTCCAATCAATCCCCCATTCAAATGGCATTGAGAATTAGGCAATAATTCACCCAAAATACATACATATTTCCCATTCAATGGGAGACAAAAGCCAGCCCCCGCACAAGCTTTAGTCCAATTTGATTCCTTTCTTTGCTGGCTGCAAACATTATTTGGCTAAGAAAATGCATTTGAATCGGGTTTCGGTAGGGGAAACCACTTGACAAGAGGTAAGGTAAGACCTTGAGAACGGGGTGCTCAGGAAATCAAATTGTCAGCATGGAAGCTGAGGGGAAAATTCCAGACGGTTAAGGCCAAAAAACAGGAAACAGTAGAAAGCACAAATTGAGTGCAAAAGAAGGGACAGGGGGAGGGCAAAAATGCATTCTCAAAGTGGAAAAGCACGAGTATAACTCTTTGGGAAATTCAATTTCTTGTGCTGAAAGCCTTAATTTTGTTTGCTCGCCATCGCAGCCCCTCCGCCTCGCTCTTCTTGCCAGCTGCGTTTCGAGGCAAAAAGTTTCGAATAGAATTCAATTCCACTTCTCAGCCATGGAAAAGCAAAGAGGCCGGGAGGGAGGGAGGTGTGCTGCCTAGGCGTGGCCCTGGAAACGCGTTTTAATTTGCAGAATCCGCAAAACGGCAAACGGAAAGCGAAAGATGGCAAATGAAAGAAAAACTCGTCTCAAGATTTCCCTCAAGCCCAAGCCAAGCCCTCAAGCCCCCAACCCCCAACCATCTCTTGCTCGTGGCCAGCTGCCACAATGCGGCCAAGTATGAAAACGAATACTGAATGCTGAATGGAAATCCCATGGCTCTCAGTGGCATTGTGTGGGATTTTCCATCAGAGATGGAGATGGAGCACTAGCTGTGAACGTCATTTCCTTCTATCCATCGCCTAATAACCAAAGGTCTCGTTGAATCTGTTGCTATGCAGCTGCACTCAAGGCAAAAGGATACGGTCAGGAAAGTTAATTTTAGTTAGTTGAGGATAATATGAAGATGTCTGATTAGAGTTTAAGCCCTTCAAGGGATACAAAATGCTGTAAAATCTGAATCGTATATACCAGAATATTGTAGAATTCGTTGGAACAATCTATATACTTTGTTCGATGAAGCCCTAACCCTACAATGGATCTTCAGGAGCTCCACCAACTTGGGATGCCATTGGATCAGCGCTTGATATAACATTTCTTAAAAGCATTTCTTAATTCCCAACCTGCAGCATCTTGTTACATAACTAGATACATTATATGTATAATAAGTTATATATTTCCCAGCAGAAGAGTTCCAAAACAGCAGAGCAGATCCTATTATGGCTCAGGTGGACAAGCGATTAAACATGCTGGTTGATGCCTCTGGATGGACTGAATGATGATGATGATGATGATGGGCTTGGGGTTGGGGGTTGGTGGGTTTGTCTATTCGGGGTTGGCTTTACAAGAAGAAAACTTGAAGCACTCTGCCGAAAAGTTGTGCGAGCATTTGCATGACAGAAAATGCTACTCAGACAAAGAGACAGACACAGAGACAGAGAAACAGAGACAGAGAGCCATAGAGATAGACAGACAGACAGACAGAGAGAGAGAGAAGCTGTGCAAGAGACAGCTACTGAAAGAGACAGCAAACAGCAGACAGCCGTGACGTGACAGAGAGAGAGAGAGAGGCTGAGGGAGTGATGCTGCATTTTCAATTATACGAGTATATTGTGTATATTTATGTACATGTATTTATATATATATATATATATATATATGTACATGTATAATGTATTGAATATAGCATATTGAATGCATGCATGTACCGAGTACTTGTCGCAGTTGCTGCTGCTGCTGATTGCATAATAATCTGGCTCTGTACTCTGGGCCTTCCGCTGCCCACACCACACCACACCACCAACCCACACCAATCATCCTTCAGAAATCGCTCTCTCTCTCTCTCTCTCTCTCTCTCTCTCTCTCTCTCTCTCTCTCTCTCTCTGTCCCTGTGTCTGTCTGTCTGTTTGTTTGTTTGTCTCATGTTGCCTGCTCTGTACGTTTGTCTCTTTCACTGGCTGGCATCGAATTCTGGAATTCTTTTGTTTTTGTTTTTGCAAAAATTTTTTCGCATTTAAATAATTGATTTTTGCTATTGTATTGGTACACAATGCTGGCACTTTTATTTGTATATAAATATATACACATACATATATGTATATAAATGAGTTAAAATTGCATTACACTTTGCATCTCCTGCCACTGCACGTTCCTGAGCCTGCCAGCTCCGTTGCTTGCTTTTGTATTTTAATCGATATATTTGTGCACTTGCAACTCTGCGATATCAAGACTCGTGGATCAAATGATTGAAAATGAAACACTCACAGCCTGCACGATCATTTGTCAATGTTGGGAATTTCAGGAGCAAAAATAACACAAAATAAAGCCTCTGCACAGCATTTCAATTAATAATGAAAAGTAATTCTGAAAACAAAAGGATTGATCGATATTTTTACATGTAAAGCAACGGAAAAAATTTATAAATAAATAAAATGTAATATTCTCCCTTTTTTTAACACCAAGAAGAAGCCTAAAGAAACTTTCCGCATGCTAAGAGAAAATTCTGAGAATTCTAATCAGTATTGTGCTCTTTAATAATGCTTAAAATCTTAACAAATATGTACATATGTATGTATCCAGGGAACCAATGCAAAACTCTTCCTTAGAAGAACCTTTGGTGCTGGAAATACTTTTTTTTTATAAAACATCTTTTGCTAGATCAAAAGAACTATCAATTAACTATTAGAATCATCGAAAACTTGAATAATTTGTTAATATACGTATTCCAACACAACTTTCACATGCAAATATATTATTTGATTAGTTAAACATATTTTTTTGAATTTCCGTAAACTATTTATCGTTGTATTGTGTATGATTATTCTTTGGGTGAATAAGCCCCTAGAAAAAACTGCAAATTAATCACCGTTTTTAGTTGAATTATTCGACTGCGACTGTACTTCCTTCCTACTACTATAAGCGCCTGACAACTTGTCCTGCGATTTTAGCTGCCATCAATATACCGGCAATATGGCGCCATTTAATATGCAATTTTAATTTCTGACAGCCTGTACTTTGTTTTGATTTGATTATATCATTGCATAGACAATTTGTGAGGGTGGGTGCGGGGGTTTCTCAATATTCTCGATTAATTTGTGCCAATTTAAAAATCGATGAAATTGCTGTGTAATCATTGCACAGGAGAGCAGCAGCAGAGCGGCAGGGAGGAGTGCGCCAGAGTGCAGGCAGTGGCTGAGTGGGTGGGTGGGTGGCAATGCCGCCATCATTCAACAGACAATGCCATGGAAATTCGTATGGCAGGAGTTATAGAGAGTAGATTGGATGTATGTATGTGTGTGTCTACAGTCTGCATTGTCAGTGGGTGGGCGGGCAACAACAATGCAATCAACGAACACAATTAATGCACAAATTGCTAGTCGAACAGTTCGATTGGAAAAACCCCGGGATGGGGAAACGCATGGATGGATGGCCAGATAGACAACCCAGACAAGCAGAGGGAGAGACAACAACAACCAAAAAAAAAAGCGGAAAATTTCAATTGAAAATTTCCCAGATATTGTCATTATATATTGTACATTTAATTGAATTCCCCTTCCCCTGTCGTTTTTTGTTACAGACAATTTCGTTGTGCAAATTGTGAAATATTTTTGTATTTATTTGAGATTAATAATTGGACAGAGAACTGCTGTATGATCTGTAATTGATATGTGGAAAGCTTTCACATAGCTAATTAATAGTAATTCAGCAAGTAATCTTTTTAATTAAATAGGGTATATATAGGAGGGTACATATAAAGCAACTATTTTTTATGCAGAAAGCAAATCAAATCAAAGCTAAGCAACAAAAAATCACAAAGATTGATTTTTCCTTATAATTTTTGTTAGCTTTAGTTTATATTTTATATGTATGCACTTACTTTATAGGTCGTTGTCCTTAACTGATATTTTTGTGTTGGTTTTTATAAAAATATCACTTTAAAGCTGGATCTATCGCTCTCTCTCTCTCTATGTCCCCTTCCTGATTGCTTACGCCTGCTCTCGGCCTGGCTGTGATAAGGGTTCCTTTTACTTATATTTTTCGTATAAATTCTTGTAGCTCGACGTTGGTTTAGGTTTTCTTTCCCTTTTCTTTAGTTTTTCTTGTTTTATTTTGTAATTCTTTTATTTTGGTAAATATTTGTTGTTAACCGAATTTTCGTGCGCTTTTTTGTCGTAGTTTTGGTTTTGGTTTCGAGGGGTTATAGGCTCTGATCTGCAATATATACTATATATATTTTCGTTTTCGTCGTTTTTGATCGAGATCGTTGGAAGTCCGTTTATTTGCTTTTTGTTTGTTTGTTTGTTGTTGTTGTTATTCGTATATATATTAATTTCTTTAAGAAATTCAAGTCTTTGTTTTTTAATAGTTTTTTGCTTCTTGCTTCTCTTTTATGTATGTATAATTTTTTGTTTATATTTAAAAAAAAAAACAAACAAACTTTACTTTATTTAAATTATTATTTTATTTTATTTTATTTTGGTGTTTTGTTGTTGCATTTGATTTCGTTTTCTATTTGTTTACTATTTTTTTTTTTTTTTGGGTGCTTTTTCGTTGCGCACTGCGCCCCTCCTTGCAAAATCCTATAAATTCAGTATAAAACCTTTTGGTATATAGGGTTCCTATATGCTACTATAGTATACCATATACTATACGCTATATGATTGATTGGCTAGACACAGACACTGCTATCATGCTATTTATCTTTTATATATATATATTTCTAGCTAGATGCACTTTTTTAAACCCAAAAGCAAATATATACGAAACGTTTGTGAAAAGAACTTAGAGTATTATTTATAATTATTTGTATTATTATTCGCTATTATTATAGGTATACGCGTATATTGTATATTTTATTTTCGAATTTATCGTTCGTGGGTGAATTGCTTTTCTTTAACGAATTTGGTCTCTGGTCTCAGGCGATAACACAAACGGAAATGGAACAGTGGAAAAAGTCTGATGATGATCGTACTATATATAACTTTTGTATTTTGTATTCAGTTATTATATTCAATTAATTTGTTTGGCCTTTTCGTGGTGTTTAGACGCGCGTTCCGAATCGGCTGAAATGAGAGGATATAATAAATAGATAAAGAAATAAAACGGTTTATTTCTTTTGTAGAGATCTTAAGTTACACATTGGAAGTATCATTCCAAAAAGTATCATTATCAAGAGATATATTCAAGAGGTATTATCATAGGTACATATATACGAAGTTATTCGTAATTAGGTCGATGGTGCCACACCCATGCCATACCTACACACGGGCATTATATGATGTATATATTGATGATCGCTCTCTCTCTCTCTCTCATTCTCACTCACTCAAACACTTTTAAAAAATGTAGAAAAAAATGTAATTACTATTTAAAGCATAGAACTTCCCAAGATACAGGGAAAAGATAGCTGAAACTTCATAGATAGTTCTCCTAAACGTGGGTGAAACGTACTGTGGGATTGCAACAGCAGCGAACAGCAGGTAGGACAACGGCCTCCGTTGACCGGTTCTCGTGCTCCGTCAAAAATCTCTGAGGGATTGCGGCTGATGTGGCTTGGCTTTGCCTTTCCTTTAGCAATTTCTATGTGGATTGGCTGACCGATTCGATTCGATTTGGCGGCTGTTCAATTAGTAGTTGTAGTAATAGTAGTAGTAGTTGCCTGTGTACTACGGAAACAAGGAAGAAATCATATAGCGACGCAAATGATAAATTATATGAGTAGAATAATACAAAACGCGCTTAAAAAAGAACCGCGTTTGCTGGATACGCCGAAGACTGCTTGACTCGTACTGAACCCCGGAGTGAGAGGACCCGCAAAGTGCCGGCTCTGGCTCTGGCACTGGCACTGGCACTAGCCTACCATCACCATCAGCGGCGACAGCGGCAGCGACAGCAGCAGCAGCAGCACACAGCACCCAGTACCCAGTACCCAACACCACCAGCAGCCCCAGCAGCAGCAGCAGCAGCAGGCGTTAACGTATCCCGTGTTGAGACTTTCAACCAAAACCAGGAACAAAAAAACGAGTCACAACTAGTTGGATACCCATTGGGGAAGCACATATAAGGGCCAAAGAATATTTGAACGAAAGAGTTGAAGGATTATGTGTTGCATATTCTAATTATAATTGTATTTTATATAATATTTCATGTAAAATATCACAATCACATTATATATCAGCGATATATGTACAAACATACCCCAACAAAGCATACGCCCAGCACGCCGAACAACTACAGGGCATGCAGCAACCGTTCCAAACGCCACGAAGAAGCTTTCGGGAACAGCTTTCGTTTGGGTTCGACTCGGCAACAACTCTACACGCCCAAAAACTCTCCAACGAGCTCTGTGCCATGCTCGTTCGTATGCGCGGCGCGGCGCGGTGCGGCGACGGTGGGCGGGTGTGGGCGCTGTTCGAAATCATTTGGAAATGCATTTACAGGACTTAATGCGACGTCGGGGGTGGGTGGGGCGTGGGATTGCCAAAGGGAAATGTATGCCACGAGCTTGTCGCATTATCCCCATGTAATCTCAGTGGCAACACCGAACACCGAACGAGCACCCAGGCCACTCAGCAACTTCCACAAAATAAAAGAAAGAGGAAAAAACACACCCACAACCATACGAAATACGAAGTACGAAAGAGAAACGAAAAGCGATTTGGATATTTTGTGCAAATATTTGCACTGGGCTTCTGTGCATTTCGCATTTGAAATTAATTGAAAAGTCTTTGTCTCCGACTGCCAACATGATGTGTGTGGCTGCCAAAAGTATTTGCACACCCCCCATTGAGGCGCACTCCGGTATACTATTAACAAAATTTTGGAACAATTTCTAAGAATAATTTAGGTTGTTTGTTATATGATAAATATATTTGATTGTATGCACAGAATTATTTAATATAATTTCTTTATGTATGTTAAACAATCACTTAGGGATCGATTCCAATTCGAATCATTTAATTTTAATTTTTAATAATAATCTACGCTGACTCTTGAAGATTTACTGTTTCCAGCAGCTTATCGGTAATGAGAGCTCGCTCTCTCCTTGTTACGCATCAATCTTCGGGGCAATCAATTTGTGGCACAGATTAAGTGGGATACACGGGGCACCCGGGGTGCAAACACTTAAACTTGAGTCCTGCCTGCACATCCATCCATTTGCCCTACTTGGCCCCGCCTCGAACCAAAGCCAAAGCCAAAGTCAGACCAAGAGACCGAGTCGAAGCCGGAGCCGGAGACCGAGCTGAAGCTGAAGCTCGTGCTGAAAGCTGCCTGGGAGTCAATTGCAATTAGTGGAGCTTACACAACATTCGGGTCAACCGGAGGGCACGTCAATTGGGGGCGGGGCGGTGCGGGTGCAGTGCGCTGCCTCCATTTCAGTCATTTCAATTAATTAAAATAAATAATGCAATTATGTGTGTGCGGTGCAGCAACCAACCACTAAACCACTCAAGCATCCATGGGATGCCCATGCCCACGCCCGAACCTGAACCAAAAGCCCCACGCCATGTCCCTATTCCAATTTCGAAACCCCAGTGCCGCCCGCATACAAATGTTTGCATTATCCAAAGGGGAAATCCTGAACTGGATACAAAATGACCGCCTGCAGTGCTCTATCCTCTCTCTGCTGCTTTATATGGAAAGATATACGAGTGGAATACTATATATAGTATGTATGTATGTACGAGTGGGAATACCCTTGTGCCGGGCCATGCGGATGCAGTGATGAAAGCTCTGACGCGCCTTCCAAAGCTCACAGCGGCTTAGGGGCGCTGGCTGCTCCGTGGAGACTTGGCAGCAGCCGGCAGCTAGCCGGCAGTGTGGGAAGATATGGAGCCGCAGATCTGGGTGCGTGGGTCGCAGCATAGCCGAAATTGTGTCAAGATGGGCGCGGTACATGTACCCCAAAAACACAAAAAAAAAGCGCAGAACATTGCCCACGTAACCGAAGCCAGCCACCAATAGAGACATTCATCGGGATCGACATCGAAGGGAAAATTGGCAAACTTTAAGATGCGATGCGATGATGATGGTTGTTTGCCTTAAAGGGCAGGGCAAGGGTAGGGCAGAGCACTGCAAGAGTACGAGACAAGGGTTTGCGGCTGGTGGCAAGTTGTGGGCTGGTGCGGCACTTGCGCTATCCAGTCACGTATTCGAATCGCACGAGTCGTACGCAAAAACTTATGCCAAGTTCTTTTGAGTCAACATTGGAGTCTACGTAATTGAGTGCAGGCGGGTGTGGGGGCGGGATGCGGCGGTGGGGGTTCTGTGGCAAGAGCTGCAACGCGGTGGCCGCTGGTATAAATGCGAGTATGCCACAAGCTGTACAAAATGCATAAAAAGCCACGCATAGCAGGAAAATGGCAAAGAGAAAAATATAAGAATAATAATACTAATAATAAAGCAATCGAGAGGAGACAAAGTGAAGAGCAGCAAAAAAGCCATAAGCCAACAATTAAATCTACTTCTTTTTTATTTGATTATATTTTGATGTACCCTTACTTCAAGATAAAAAGACAAAACTCTATTTGCTGCCACCTAAAATGTTGCAAAATACTTAAGCTGCTCGTTTCCTTGTGGCATGGGAATCTGATTCATCCCTCCGCCCCCTGCCCCACCACAATGGAGTCAATCGTATCGTATGACAGACCGCAGCGGGAGGCTCAGGACTCAGGGCTCAGGACTCAGGGCACAGGACTCCATCTGTGACAGGGGCGTGACATCGAGCTTCAACAGGTGCTCGCTCAGCCGTGCTCGGGGGCCAATTAGCATATGCACTTTTGCCCCAGGGCGAGCAGCCAGTATCCAGACCACTCCATCAGTCATTATTCCATTGCGGGACCCTCATGCAGCTCCTTGGCAGGACCAAAACATCCTCACTCAAGAGGCGTTTTAACGCTTCAAATGCATAACGAGTATGACGCGAAGGGGTTAAAAGAGGTCCACATATGTACATATGTGAGAAAATTGTATGACTCGAAGGGGGTTGTAAGGTGGGTTGAGGTTGGGCTTGGGCTTGGGCTTGGGCTTAGGTGTGGTGGTGGGGCACTGTAATTGCTTTAAGAGGCAACAAAAAAGGAATCACACAAGTCGCTGAACAGCGGCTAATTTCATTCCAACCAGAATGAGAGAGGGAGAGATCGAGAGAGTGAGAGAGCGACAGAGAGAGGGAAATGGAAATGGAATAAAAGAGCCAGAGAACTTTTAACAGCCATCGAGTGACTTCCGTTTCCGGTTGCCGGTCCATGTGCCGCTGGCTTCCCCCCCTTTTGTCACACTTAAATGCTAATCAGCTGAATGGCAAATCAGTTAATCTATATTCCTACCCGTAAAATCAATAAAATATATACATATTTAGGTATGTACATATGTATATATACATACATATATCTATATATACATATAGTAGATAGAAATACTGTGTGCAAGTGTACATGTGCACATAACGTGATTCACATATGTAAGTATTAACGATAGGCAGGCCACATGCAAAACCAATCGATCAATCAATCTGGCTATCGAAATACTTAGTCGATCGATGTTAGTTATCGATGAGTTTTTTTAATGAACTCAAACTCAAACTGTAACGCATGTAGACCAATCGAAAGTGTGATCGAACGCTTAACGATTATTAATCGGAATGCATTTCGATTTTTTATCGGGATAAATTATGACTGAAAGTAAATGCAAATCAATGCATATCAGAATTATTCCCAATGAAAATTTGTTCTAGTTTTGACCACGACTAAACCTATACTTATGACACACACTGTGCATGTGTATGCACGCATTTAAATGTGTTTTTTTTTTGTATTATTATTTGCCAAGTACTCGAGTATTTCACACATTTTGCAACCCCAATATACAGGTGGAAATATGCCCCCATATATATGTATATATGTACATACATACATGTCTACATACATACATATACTTATTGTCCTGATGCTGACATGATGTATACGCCCCGTATTGCAAACTATGCAGCATGCTCCACGAACACACAGACACAGACATGTTTTGTACATAGGAAACACACGCATATAAATAAATACATACCTACATATGTATGTACATATGTAGTACATACGCACACAGCACGAGGACTGCAGATGTGGCGATGTGCAGCTTTTGTAGAGAAAATCAGCGAAAGCACAATTCTCACTCACTCTCTCTCTCTCTCGCTCGCTCGCACATTTCATTCACACTGTGAATGTAGGTGTGGGTGTGGCTCTGATACGCATAAAAGGTATACATATATATACATACATACATATGTATTAAAAAAAAAAACAGGAACAAATCCAACGATGCGTTATGGGAATATTTGCATTCGAAATTGAGAAATATTCTCACAATAAATGTGCGTGCGGTGCATGTATACAATACACATACATACATATATACATTGTCATATTGTATATAACAGTGCTATGTATGTATGTACGTGCATCACATACCAATTGATGTGTACATATGTATACAGGGTGATCTGTGACACCCACCATCAAATGGCAAGTGAAAGTGGATGAAAGTATAGCATACTTAAGCGCAACATGGGAAGTTCATTTGTGATTAAAGTGTAGATTCCAGAATACATACATACAAACATATAGAATATCTAAATCTTTGCCAAGATCGAACTTTTTGTTATTGTCCGACTATCCTTCATTTCTAGATGTTTCCTTTGACAATATCTCACCCTGTGGACAGCATCCAGGCACTGGGCGGGCAAGGAGGCATTGGCCTGGGTTGGCCCTATACAAATAATTCTCACATTGCTCGAATAAATAAGCCAAGCGCATGAAATTCAGTAAAAGCATGCTTGAAACAACAATGCCAGAGAGTGAGAGAGAGAGAGAGAGAGAGATAGAGAGAGAGATAGAGGGAAACGAAACAAACAGAAAACGAGAAGGAAGCGAAGTTTCTCCCCCCCTCGAGGCATCCAAAAATGCTTCTTCTTCACACACACACACATACAAACAAACAAGGATACGTGTATGGATGGTTGGAAGTGTGTTTGGGTGTGTGTGTGTGTGTGTCGACACTACCACTAAAAAACGCATGACCAAAAATTCATTCACCCAACGAAGCGTACAACCAAAGCACTCATACCCAAACCCATAGCCATACCTATAGCCATACCCATACCCAACCCATATACCCATTGCCCACCCATAGCCATACCCATACCCATAGCCCACACCCATACCCATCCATAGCCCACCCATAAGTCGAACCCATAGCCATGCACAAACCCACCTACAGGCAAAGCGAATGAACCATCCAGCTTTTACCTCTTACCCACTTTCTTATGGGGTACATATGTACATATGTGAGATATGTGAGTGGCAGTCTCCATATGGATCTTGACTTGGCTTGGGGATGTGAAGAAATTTCCTTTAAGAAATCAGCGCAGACATGGGGGTGGGAAAGTTCGCTGCTCCTTCGCTGATTCAAGCGATTGTAAATTTACATAAACAAGGCACAGAGCTAATAATATTATTTAGATATTATTTAGATTTAGATATTTCAATTTATTCTAATTCCTCTATTATATAAAAATTTATCCCTATACCTTCAGCTGTCGTACTTTTTCCAATAGCTTTTTCATCTCTATCGGACTGATTATTCTTACTAAATTGGCAGATAATTCAGGCAGCTTCTATTGTTATACCAAAATCTAGTATCCCATTCCACTTTCGTATCGTAGCCGAGTCTGAAATTTTATCGAGTTATGTGTTGTGGTGGGATGAGGTGTAGGTTAAGCAACTTTCCTTTTAAGTACATTGATTAGATTTCAAAGCCTCAAGGCAGCTGTCTTCAAATTGATGGACTCTGCTCAATTTTCGAATGTGTTTTTTTTTTTTTTTTTTGGTATTGATATTACACACACATACATACACATACATATGTATGTACTTCTAAATATGTCTTATTTATTATAAATATACATACAATCGCCGAATGTTTAAAAGAAGTCAATATACCCAGACCCAGATGCTGTCTCTCCACCCCATGGCAAGATTATCAAAAAGGAGCAAGTTTCTACGCCTGGCGGAGAGAGAGAGAGTGTGTGTGCTGGACGGGGCCTGTTCCAATGTCCAGTATGGCGCATAGACACAACTTAGTTTATAACAAATGTCATATGGGTGACGACGACTTTTTGATTTTGGTGGAATGGAACTTAGCGCGTCTGGTTGCCCGGCAGCACGACTTTGGCAGCCTGGGTAACGGCCTTGAGGACAGACGCAGCTGGCGTAGCTGTGGGCACGGCCATGGCCACCGGCGAGTCGGGGGGATTGTGAAAGAAGTACAGCATAAAGCCAGCAGCCAGCACAACGTGGGCACTGAGTATCCCAATGATGAGGAACAGCGAGAACTGGGAGTTGCGCAGAGCTGGCGTTAGTACGGCAATCAGAACGGTGCCCGACAACAGGGCAGCGGTGATGACTAGCAGCCACTGGAGCAGGGAGATCTGCAAAAACAAATCAATCAATCAATCAATGCAGCTGAAATGTATCCACTTACATTGATCACCCAGAGGATGGACACGGGTATGTAGATGGCCAGGCTGTAGCCGTAGATGCACATCAGCGACAGCAGTGTGGGTGTATAGGTGGCCTGCAACAGGAATCGCCAGATAGAAAGAGATGGATGCATGTGAATTAGAGCGAGATAGAGCGAGATAGAGAGAGAGAGCACACTTACGCTATCCGTTTCGACGGCATCGGCATCATCGACGGGCTTCAGGCTGTACTTGAAGAGGGCCCAGAGTATGGCCGGCAGAATGTTGGCATACAGAAAGATGCAAGTGGCTGCGTACGACACCAGATGGAAGTTGTAGTGCCAGTGATAGCCATCGCTGGCATGATGCAAGTAGCTGGCTATGTTGCCGCTGATGGCAATCGAGAAGATCTGCAGGGGCAAAGAAATATATATGGTTTCAATATGGGATCATCTTCTCGGTTCGGTTTAGGTTTCTGCTGTGGCAGGTCGCCACTCACCAGCGTGACGGTTATCCAGAAGGGACCATAGAGATCGGGATTCTCGCCAATGGTCATGCGTAGATAATTGCCAGCCGCCCGCTTGGGTATCATCGAGTTGGCAATGCGTTCCAGCACCATGTAGGTGTCCACGTTGAAGAACTGCTGATAGTACTCGATGGTCAGGAAGGAGAGCCGTGCGCCCGATCCACCGCCACCGCCAGCTCCGTCTAGCGGTGAGTTCTGGGCATTGGTGGCGCCACCGCCGGCCATGGCCTGGGCAGAAGTGCTCATGTCGTAGATTAGATCGGCCAGTGGATCACCGCGCTGACGTTGTGCACTGCTATTGCCGCCAGCTCCACCGAATCCACTGCCAATGCCACCTCCACCGCCGCCGCCGCCGCCAGAGGCATGCGTTGGCGAATTCACATTGATTTGCGCTGGTGTGCCGCTGTTAGTTGCGCTCGTGGTGCTATAGTCGCGAAACTGTAGCAAATCGTCTGCGGTCGGTGTCTCCATTTCGCTGGATGCACTACAAAATCGAGGTTTTGGTAAATATTACACGTATTTTCCACTGCTGCGCTGTTGTCCACAAGCTGTCTGTCCCGTTTCAGTTTCGATAATTTTAGACAGTTGGCAGTTCTATCAGCTGATGGTTATTAGTCAGTCACACAGTGATGATAATTTGGCTGGTTTCCTATCAGTAGATTCTTTGTTCAAAGCGCACTAGATATTAAGAGTGGCAGTCAAATCTTTAAGTAAAAATAAATCACCAGAACTATATGCTAAAACGTAATATGCAACAAAGTCCATTAAAATAGTAATTAGTGAGGAGAGTAGTGCATAAATTATTTTGAATTTTATACTAGCTGGCTCAATGATAGAAAAATATGTATATCAAATTTTGTTTTTATTATTTTCTTATACCCATTATAACCTGTATATCCTTATTTACAACAATAGACAGCTTTTAGCTGTATTAGCCGCTGGTCACGTAGCACATTTAGCCTTTTTCTGGAGTTACTGTTGGCATCACTGATATGGCACTGTCATCCTGCACAGCACTGTGGCCCTTCCGCAACGTTGGCCAACACTTTTTTTGCTTCAGTAAAAGAATCGTAGAAGTTTCCATCACATTTGAGGGAATTGTTTACCAAATTTCAAAAAAAAAAAACAGTGAAAAAATCCAAGCAGTGCACGCTCCGAGCCCAAGTTCTGACCGTACTCCGGACACACTCTGCACAAGCAGGAAAATGCCAGTGAAAAATGGCGACTCCGATGGGGAGGGGGACGTCTCTGGGGCCGAGTCGGAGCGCTCCAACTCCAGCCAGGGCCGTGACTCCTCCGACGAGGAGGAGAACAACGAATGCGACTCCGATGACTCCTCCGAGATGGACTCCAGTGACATTGAGCGCATTCGAGCCGAACACATTGAGGATATGTGTAAGCATCATAAGCATCACCCACCCAGTGGCGCCCATTCATCCCATCCATTCCCTCATTCCATTGTCCCTGCTAACGTCGATGCATTCTGCTTGTATGTCCACAGTGAGTCTGGAGAGGCAATTCAATACGCTGAGGGAGCAATATTACTTTGAGCGGATCACCTGGATCGAGAGTCAACTGGCCGAGGTGCGGTCCGGCCGTTCCGAGGAGTTTGTGCATCCCCAGAGGGACCTGGACAAGGTCTACCGCACACGGATCGAGGTCGCCGATGTGCTGCGAAGGTTTCGACTGCAGAACATTGAACACAAGTTCCTGTCCGAGGAGCAGGCGTGCGTCCAGCACTTGGAGGTACATCCACATACCATATTTTCCCGCCAAAAATACCACTAACCAAGTCATCCCCTTCCCCCATGCCCCATGCCCCATTTCGATGTAGAGCGAGAAGCATATGGCGGGAGACAACCTGCGAGAGGAGCTGCTGGAGAGGATACGCAGGCTGGAGGAGGATCGCCACAACGTGGACATCTCCTGGGCCGACTGGGGCACGGACAAGCGGCAGAGCAAGGTGCGGGGGCCGGGGCGCAAGAAGGCCGTCACTGTCACCGGTCCCTATGTGGTGTACATGCTGCGCGAGGAGGACATCATGGAGGACTGGACGATCATCAGGAAGGCGCTCAAGCGCACCTCCACCACCAGCTCAACGGGCACAGGCACAGGCTCGGGCTCCGGAGCGGGAGCGGGTGCGGGTTCGGTCACACCCACGTCGGTGACGTCGGGCACACTGGTTGGACCCACTGTTAGCATGGGCCTCGCTGCTCTCAGTGGCGGCGTACCGGCAATTGCCGGTGCCAGTGGATAGCGTTGGGGGACTGCTGCTTGTGCCCCTATGCGCACCTGACGGTGGCAGAGGCAGCAGCAGCTGCAACGGCAGAAGCAACTGCAACAGCAACAGCAGCAGCAGAGCTTCTCGCTATCCACTCCCCCATCCACACCGCCCCTCTCCTCCTCGTCCGCATCCTCGTCCCGTTATCCCACCATACCCCACAGCGGTGATCCATGACGGGCGGACCGCACCGGACCGGACCGGACCGTAAACCAGAGACATAAGAGTCGTGCAATCCCACGCCCACGCCCATCCCCCCCACATTATCTCCTCCTAAATAGTTAGATGTAGTAGTTTAAGGCACAGTTCGCACTCTCAATGTAAATTTCCAATGCAACCAAGCCAAGATCCCTTCGATGATGTAATTTATGATCTAAATGTCTAAGCAAATAAAGTATCTGCAATTATTGTGTGCTGCATGGTCTGGCAGCTTTTCTATAAGTCCATTAACCATTAGCCGCGAGCGTTGGGTTTTTATTTCTATATGTATGGATGTGTAGTTGAATGCAATCAGAAGCCCTTGGCCTTGAGATGCTCACGCAAGATGTCCACATAGTCGCCGTGGATGTGTATCTGGCCGCTGAGCTCGTTGACGCGCGTGGCACAGAGTTTGCCGTGGCGCGCCTGCTCCACCACGGAGCGCAGATCCTTCTCGAGGGCCCAGATGTCGCCTTGGACGCGGCGCACCACCGTGATGCGACGCTGGCCACGGAAGCGGGTGTGCAGATATACGGGCACCATGTGATTCTTGGTGCGTGCCACGAAGTAGCCGCTCTCGGAGCCGTCCGACTTCTGTGGCTGCCAGCCGGATGGGTAATCCGGCTTGGCCACCGGCCGGGGCACAGTCTGGGGCGGCAGCAGGCGTTCCACAAACTTCCAGGCAGCCGCATTCTCGACGGGCTCCACCTCGGGATACTGGTCCAGGGTCTGCACCTCCTTGGACGATCGGAAGCTGGACAGCCGTGCGGGCTGCGTGTGCAGGGAACGTGTGAGCTGAGAAAGGAGTTGGATGGCAACGATTTCTTGGGATTCAGCGGAATGGCGGCCACTCACCTGGGCCAGTCTGTGGCAGAGACTACTGCCCAGCAGGAGTTTCGTGCTAGCGGCCATTACAAATTGGTTTTTATACAAATTTAACGTGAAAAACAACTTCTAGTGGGGTTACATATGCGGTGCGACCTGCTGCAGTGTTGGAAGGCGCAGCAGCCACTTACTTATCGATACATCGATAGGAAGTGCAGATAGGGCGCAAAACAAAAAAATTCGTTGACATACAAATTGCACTGAATGAACACTTGTCGAGCTAACCAACAAGTACTTGTAATTTCCAGCTTTTGTATTAGCTTCTCTGTACATTTGGAACACCAACAACTAATTGCGATACATCGATCGGCACACAAAATGGGTTCTCATGCATTTTTGATGCACTGACAACACTTATAACTGTGATTGAGCTGTGATTAGCTATTTGCACAGTGGGAACGACACCACATGGCGGTGCATCAATAATGATTACATTTCGCTATCTTTTTCTCTCTCTCTCTCTCTCTCTCTCTCTGTCTCTTTTTCTCTGTTTACACAGCATGCAACAAATGCAGCCTGTGACGTCATCGCCGAAGCTTTTATCGCTTTTTGTCAACACCAACACAAACAGCAGTGCAACGGGCCCACGTTGCTCACGTTACACACACACACACAAACACACACACAACGTTGCAACTGGCGCCCGTTGCTGCGTTTGATTTTTGCCACTATACACGGCCCCTGCCCCACTTGCCCCCTCCGCAACGCTTATACAATTTTTATTGCATTGCAGCTGTTGGCTCATTGTTGCTCTTTGCAAAAACACACAGCATAAAATGTGTGCACTGCAGCTTTTGTGCCCCCCCCAATCAGCTTTTGACGCTCAGTTTTCGTTGCGCTTTCGGTGCGACCAGTTGTCGCCTCGCCGCCTCATTCGCTGCCTCATTCGTTTGCCCACCAAAATTTGCCTTTGCCGATTGTCGCGGTTATTGCAGATTGCAATTTGGCGCGCGCGAAATTCTGCCCGTTATACTGTGCGCCAAGCCAACTGTGCAGCAGCAGCAGCAGCAGAGTGCGTGCGGCTGTGTGTGTGTGCGTGGGTGTATGTGATGTGATGCGCTTGGCCGCGAGAGATAACGGTGCCCGGACAGTGTTGTAAAACAGTGAAGAATGGCCCGCAAGGACGATCCCGTATTCAATGTGAAATTCGTGCAGCTCGTGGAGAGCCAGGCCTGCCTATGGAACTACACGCATCCCGGCTACAGCAAGAAGGAGGAGGTGCAGCGCGCCTGGCAGCATGTAGCCAATGAAATCAAGGACACGGGTACAGGCCACCACCACCACCACTACCTGATAATTGCTGATCATTCATTTCAACTCTAATCAAATTTCATTTTCATTTTTTGCGTTTGTTTTTGTTGGTTTCAATTGCGTGCTCATTTGCCTCTTGTTGGTGTGTGTCTGTGTGTGTGTGTGTGTGTGATGCAAGCTTTTTTTTACTGCCTCTGTGTGAGTGCGCGCTGCGATTTCAATGCAGCTTGTGTGCCTGTGTGTAGGTGTGTCACTGTGTCGCACAGCGTTTGCATGCAATTAGTTGTTGCTGTTGCTGTTGCTTTTGCTTTTGCCTGTGGGGCCGACCCGATGCCGACAATTGGGTTTTCAGCAATTGCTGCACACGGCGCATACCCTACAGCACCCCACCAGCCACCAGCCAACAGCCAGCACCCAGTGAGCTGCTGTGATCAATTGCCTCTGGGAGTAACTTTAGTTCTTTTGTTCATATTTTGTTTTTGCTTTTGTTTGCTCTCTCCTCTCTCCCGCAGTACGCAACTGTCGCGAGCGCTGGCGCACCATTCGGAGCAGCTTCCTGCGCTCCCTGAAGCTGGCCCGCACCCAGACGGGACGCGGCAAGCGCAAATACTACCTGTCGAAATACCTGCAATTTCTAATACCCTACACAAAGTCACGCTCCTGCCACAAGCAGGCAGTGGCAGTGGCAGTGGCGGCCGCTCCGGCCACTGCGGGCATGGTGCTGCGCAAGCCCAGCACCTCGACGGCGGCTAATTTTCTGGGCCAGATGCTCGAGGAGGATGATGAGGAGGAGGAGACCAAAGAGAGCGGGGAGAGCGAGGGCGAGACGCATATGCCGCTCGATGTTCAGGTTTCGGAGGAGGAGGAGCACAAGGACCATGCCACGCACTCGCCCATATCCTGCCTACCCCTGCGACTGCAGTCGATCAAGGTGGAGCAGCAGCCGCATTCGCACAGCCAGCCGCCACAAACACAGCAACAGGGCGACAAAATTGTGGCCCATCAGTCGTCGTCGTTGGTGACGCTGCCGGCCACAATGGCTGCCGCCCTGGGCCACCACCACCACAACATGGAAAACTGGACGGAGTTGGCTCACTGGTTCAAGGGCGGTAGCCACCATCACAGCAGCAACACAGGTGGAGGGGGCCTGCTGTCACACCACAAATTGTCGACGCCACCGCCACAACCAGCAATGGCGTCCACCCCGGCACCGGCCATGCCCACACCGTCCCCAGTGGCAGCAGCAGCAGCTGCAGTAGGACTAGGTCCATCAGGGGGACCAGGACACGATGCGGACTACTCTTTTTTGATTAGCCTGCACCCCTACCTGAAGGAGATGAGCGGCAAGCAGAATCGGCGTTTCCGCCAAAAGGTGGTCGGCCTTATCGACAATGTCCTGGACAATGTCGACGTATGATGTGATGCAGCAGGAGCAACACCAATTGTGCCCATTTGTTATGTGTATGTGTATAGTTAGCGTTTATTTGCATTGTCTTCCGTTCTGTTGAATGTTAACACGGAGAACGTAAGCCACCATTTGTTATATGTCAAAGAAATCCTGTAATTCATGCAAATAAAATTATTTTTGAACACTACATTTGAATGCGCGCCATCGGTGGAGGGCTGGTAAACGATATCGCTCAGTGTTGGTAACTGCCGTTTATTACGATAGTGCATAAAGTAATAAATCTACACAGGCGAGCTATTAAATCAGGTTCGCTTGATTTTAGCACAAGCGCTATCCGCTTTTCAATTAGCAAATGCTTTGTATTTTTGAGTTTTAATTCAGCTAGATCAAATGATGGCGATTACTCAACACTGCCACATATCGATACTTTCAGTAGCACATATCGTACATGCTATCTCTCACTACCAGCTGTCCCGCCGTGGACGTTTAGCTTATTAGATTTTATTTATTAGCCAAAAATCAATCATTAACATTAACAATGTTGGTTGTGGACGGTTAGACCCGGTCCGCAGCGGAAGAGTCAACAAGTTAAATGTGAAAGTAACTATCCATGCATACACGTGTGCACAGTGTGTGTGTGTGTGTGGCCGCTTGGTCGGTGCTTCCAGGCTGTGCGAATCGAATGTGATGTAATTTGGCTTGAAGATAACGCAAATCAGTTTGTGTGATTGGGGTTTGTGTTTTGTGGCAACGGAGACGACACTTGTCTGATTATTTTACACATAATATATTATGTAAGGCACGACCGCACACACACACACTTCGCATAGTGTTCCCATGGCGAGGGGTCCGATCTGGAATCGGGGAGAAAGTTGGCGCTGACATGCATTATAATTGGTTCCCGATTTCAGACTGCCAGCAGCTGTTCGCATTCTATACCCAGCACCGGAGAGATCGCTCAGCTAGTGGATGCTACGCCGCACAGCCTGGCTGAGACACATCCATCGTCGCACTGCCGCCCACGGAAGCGCCGTCTCCGTCATGAGTAAATGCTGCTGCAGCGTCACCACCACGACGACGATCACCACGCCCGTTCTGAATCCCTCGCCGACGCTCCACAACTGCTTACTGACCCTGAACGGGGGCAAGAGTATGGCCACCGGCCGTGTTCCCGAGGCGCCGTCGCCCCACCTGGTGGTCACACCCGAGACACGGACGCATATCGAACAGCGCCAGCAGACGGCCTTTGATTTCTTCGACCACACCCTGCAGCTCTATGGCGTGGAGGAGCTCATGTTCTGCTTCAATGGCGGCAAGGACTGCACCGTGCTGCTGGACCTGCTGATGCGCTATTGCCGCCAGCAGGGCATCAGCAGCCGGGACATACCCATGCTGTACATCAAGTCGGACGACGCCTTTGCGGAAATCGACGAGTTTGTGGAGCGCTGCGTGCGGCACTACGACGTCCAGCTGATCGAGTACAAGGAGTCGCTGAAGGAGGCCCTCACCCACATGTCGGCGGATATGCCGCGCATCAAGGCCGTATTTGTGGGCAGCCGAAACACGGATCCCTACTGCGAACACCTAGCCCCCATGCAGGTTCGTTTCCCCCCATCACCATTCGTTACCCTGTTGCTTGCGTTGCTAAAAATCTGTTCCTCCCTTTCCCGACTGCAGCCCACGGACAATGGCTGGCCACCTATGATGCGGCTGAATCCGCTGCTGGAGTGGTCCTACCATGACGTCTGGCACTACATTCACATGCACTGCGTGGCATACTGCCCGCTGTATGACCAGGGCTACACCTCCATTGGCTACAGGTCCAACACGGTGCCCAATCCGCATTTGAAACGCCTCGACTCGTGCGGCAGCCCGCCCTGCAGCGGGATACCGGGCGACTTTCGACCTGCCTGGGAGTTGGCCGATCCCACACTGGAGCGGGCCGGGCGCCTGGCGCGCAAGTAGATTGGACCTCAGGGTTGGACGGGTGCGCCGGTCGGTATACAGTCGGTATACCTTTAAAATTAGTTAGTCACAAATTGTATATATATATATATTTGGGTGTATGGATGCATCGCCAATCGACGATCTACAAATATAAATCTAGTTTTTTTATACATACAACCATATAACTGTAACTGCAAATCTATGGGGTGTAGTGTTGCAAAATGTCAGGCACTGCTGCTGCTCCACTAATTTCATAATAATTTGTGTGTTTTCATTTCGTTTACTTTGTTTTTTTTCGCGATCAGAGAGGGTGCACTTGTTGCTCTATATTATTAAGCATTTTAAACAGAATTTAATGCGTATTTTAACAGGGATTTGCAAAAAGAAACTACGCATACATTTGTATGTATATCGATAACATTCCTGCCATATGCCGGTTCAATCGTTTTTCGCGTTTCTTCAACTTATTTTCGTTCCGCTTATTTGTTTACGTAACTACAACGAAAGAAGAGGCCCAAAACAAGGCTAAAACTAGCTGAAAGCAGGCAGCAGCAACAGCAATCACCTCGATTGTGTCGCCCACACAGCGCCACACACGCAACCGCATTAGCGGCGACCACAGTGTCGTCATCTGTGGGCAAACCGGAATTGTGTAGCAGCGGGGCCTGGGGAGGAGGATGTCGCGGGGCGCCCAAGATCTGATCGGGGTGCTGCGGGGCCTGCAGCTGGTGGCGGAGGCTTGCGGCCGCGAGCATCTGGCGCTGACGAAGCATCTGTGGAGCAACTCGAGCGTGCGCGAGCTGCTGGCAGAGAACGTGAGTCAGACGCGACAGACCGTGCGCCGAGCAGGTGAGCAGCCGGGCGACGAGCTCAAGAAAGTGCAACAGGTGCTGCAGGAGACAACCGAACGGGGCTACGTGGTGGCCAGGGGAATCTGCTCGTTGCTGGAAACGAAACTCTCGATAATGCCCCAACTGCCGGGCGCCAGCGCCACCGCCAGCGGCAGCCAAGAGCGGAAACGGCCGCCAACTGGTGGCGCAGCTGGTGAAACGTCGACGAGCGCACAAGCGGACCTGGATGCCGCCAACCTGGACATATCCTCCATCACCCTCGAGGAGTTCGAGGACATTCTCTCCAAGCGCAACAAGAATCGACAACAGGTCAGCCTTCGCACCCCCACCACCCAGAGCAAGCAGGTGCCGATTGCGCCAGCAGCAGCAGCAGCAACATCGCCGCCTGGCCGTCCTCCAGCCGAAGGCATCCTCGCCAGAGACACCCAGTACGTGGACAATGTGCTGCGCTTTGTGGCAAATCCCACGCCCACGGGCAGTCCACTGGACACATCGCGCCGGAACGAGGGCATCGATGTGCCCGAGCTGAGCAAGGTGGCCAAGCAGCGGCGTGTGCCAGCCTCGCGACTGGGCAGGATGGCCTCCTTTGGCGGCCTCTTCGCCGGCCTGGGCATCGGCACGCTCAACGAGCTGACCAAGGGCGCCCTGGGCATGGGCGGCTCCAAGACGATGCGCGAGGCGCTGCTCAGTCCGGCCAATGCGGAGCGGATCGTGGACACGCTGTGCAAGGTGCGCGGCGCGGCACTGAAGATCGGCCAGATACTGAGCATCCAGGACTCGAGCGTGGTGTCGCCGCAGCTGGCGAAGGCCTTCGAGCGGGTGCGCCAGGCGGCCGACTACATGCCCGACTGGCAGGTGGAGCGCGTGATGAACACGCAGCTGGGGCCCGACTGGCGCCAGCGGCTGACCAGCTTCGAGGACAAACCCTTTGCGGCCGCCTCCATTGGGCAGGTGCATCGCGCCACCCTCACCGATGGCATGCAGGTGGCCATCAAGATCCAGTATCCGGGCGTCGCCCAGAGCATCGAGAGCGACATCGACAATCTAGTGGGCATGCTCAAGGTGTGGGATGTCTTTCCGCAGGGCTTCTTCATCGACAATGTGGTGCGCGTGGCCAAGCGGGAGCTGCAGTGGGAGGTGGACTACGAGCGCGAGGCGGAGTACACGGAGAAGTTCCGCCAGATGATCGCCCCCTATCCGGAGTACTATGTGCCGCGGGTGGTGCGCGAACTGACCACCTCCAGTGTCCTAACGACCGAACTGATACCCGGTGTGCCCCTGGACAAGTGCTTCGATCTCAGGTGAGTGCAGCGACTGCTGAAAGATCTCCATCGAATCCTTCCTGAATCTCATTCCTTGACAGCTACGAGCATCGCGCCCATATTGCCGCCTGTGTGCTGAAGCTGTGCCTGCGCGAGCTCTTCGAGATTGAGTGCATGCAAACGGATCCGAACTGGTCGAACTTCCTGTACGATGCGCCCAGCCGGCGCCTGATGCTCATCGACTTTGGCTCGACGCGCTTCTACAAGCACGAGTTCATCCGCAACTACCGCCAGGTGATTATCAGTGCCGCCCAGAACAACCGCCAGGGCGTGCTGGAGATGTCGCGCGAGATGGGCTTCCTCACCGGCTACGAGACGAAGCAGATGGAGCAGGCCCACGTCGACGCTGTCATGATACTCGGCGAGATCTTTCGCTACGACGGGGACTTTGATTTCGGCAAGCAGAACACCACCGAACGGCTGGCGGCCCTTGTGCCCACCATGGTGGCCCATCGGCTGTGTCCGCCGCCCGAGGAGATCTACTCCATTCACCGGAAGCTCTCCGGCATCTTTTTGCTCTGCGCCCGCCTCAATGTCCGCATGAATTGTCTGCCCTTCTATCGGGAGATTATTCTTGGCAAATTCAAGGACTAGCAGCAGCCCCTGCCCCTCTCCCCACCCAATTGATAGGTTCTCGTTAAATGTTTCACTTCCAGTACTAAGTGCTCTTAATCGCAAATAAAAATATATGTAGACTTTGCTTAGCTAAATAATAAATAAGCTAAATGGGAATAAATTGTCCAAAAAATTCGTTAGCTCTCACTGGTTCACACATGAACCAATAGAACAGATCGAGTTGGTTCGCTCTTTGAACTACTGTCGATCAGCAGTGCTGGCAGCATGGCCGTTTATTTTAAACTCAGCTTAGAGATAATTTTTTAATACGTACATATCTATAAAACATATGTGTATATACGCACATAGCTCCGCTTCTGTGAATGTAAAAACTATTAACGCAGTTTTCAGTATTTTATCAAAGAAAACAACTGTTTAATTTTCACCCAAAACAGATTTATTTATCAATTGCTTGCGTGTTTTTAGCAACAAAGAACAAGTGTTTTTGCAATTCGTTTTCGAAGTATCGATTTCTAGGCGCCAAAATGAAAATCTGTTTTGATTGTGGAATAATAAAACACATTAAAACAGCTTTACTTTAATGATGTCTGAATAAGCGCAGTTGCGCCTTTAATCGTGTCTTAACTGATTTAAAAACAGATGTTCAGATTTATGAATTCAAATCTCTATTCTGCAACGCAAAATTGAGTAATACACTCTCTTGTGCTCTCTTCTTTGCTTGATCGAGAGTACGACTCAAGGTATGTGAACGCGTGGAGGTGAGGTTCGTAGAATGCATTGCACTGTTACTGGGCGTTTTGTCGGCTTGTGCCATACCTTTCTTCCGACAGATCACTATCAGGCTACTCATTTTTCGTTGCAAAAATGAGCCTCTCTCGATCAAAAATCGCCACTCAATAACTTGACTCAGCTCTTGCGCTCAAAAATAACAAAATGACTAAATGTTAACGGAATTGGAAAATGTTAAGCTGTTAAACTCTCCCGTTGTATGAATGATTAAAGACACGGCCGCGGACAACGACGAAAGCTGTTGGCGGTTGGCGCGAGTTTTTAACCGCATTCAGTAAAAGTAGTTCCGTTATAACCGTATTGATAGCCAACCAAATACAAAATACCATCCAAAAATATATCTATCCAAACATATACATAAATATATGTACATATCTAACGATATACAGTATATGTTCGACAATATCCCTACGGTATATTCAAAAATTCCAAAAATTGCCGTCGGTTGCATTCCAGATTCGATTCGAGCATCGATCTATTCCGATCCAATCGATCCCCCCACAGTGGGCAGCAGCGGCAACAGCAGCGGCGGCGGGAGTGAAAAGTAAATCTTATTTTTTTTTTTTTTTTTTTTTTGAATTCAATTAAAATTTCCATCCCCCTCGCCGCACGCTCTTTGCAAACATTTGTTGCTGCGCGCGCGTTTACCGAGCGATTTCTGTGCGTCTATTGTGCGTTGTTTTTTTCCAGCGGATCCTGCGCGTTTCCTGTGCGTTTATTGCTGCGGGGGAGTCGCGCGCGCGTATTTGCCTTTCGGCGCGTTTGTCTGCCTGCAGCCAGCAGCAGCGGATGTCGACGTCTCTGCCCTGCATTTAATGCATTTTTTTGTTTCATTTTTTTTTATTTTTAATTTTCGTCAGAGTGCAGTGACAACAACAACAACAACAACAAATACCACTAACAAACAAAAGAGAGTGGGTGGAAGTTCATGTTTAATAAAAGTTAATTTAAACAACAAAAGCAACAAAACGCAGAGCAGCAGCAGCAGCAGCAGCAGAAAAATAACAGAAGGGGATAGATAGCATGTCTGGATGATTGACGAAAAGTAAGTATGTAACAGAGTTGCATTTACATGAAGTAAGAATGAGAGAGAGAGAGAGAGAGAGAGAGAGGGAGTGCTGCATATCAGCGTTTCCTGTGCGGTTTATTCTAGACACTAAAAATCATCTCAAGGAATACTAGCAAAAAGGGAGTTAGCAGAAGAATAGCAGAGAGAAAGAGAGAGAAGTGGCATCTGCTGTGGATTCTGTAGAATACTAATCCGTATCAAAATCATCACTAAAATTCAACCGATTATATTTAGAGCTTCCAGACTCTATTTAATGTACCATATCATCCTCGAATAAACTACCTGTACAATCATGTGAAACATTTAGTTCGATTGACTCTTCCTTCGAGAGTCACAGAACCCTTTGTTTTGGGGTTCAATGTAATGTGAATCCAGTGGAATACTCGTATTCGTATCTTGAATAGTTCAATATACTGTTTGTATATATGACTTACTTATTTACTCAGCTCGAGCTCGACGATCGATCGTTCTCTGTATGTTATTTCGAGACTCAGCTATGTCATAGGCTGTACTGCATTATCCGTAGCAGAGCGCTGTATCAATTATAAGCCCAGAATGATAATCGGAATTCTAAAGAATGGATAAGAAATATTTATGATAAACATTTCTTTTGCTTTCAACTGATTTGTGTAGCTAAGCAAAAACGATTCGACAGCAACTAGAAACAAATAATTTTGATTGAAATCAGATGACTATATCATATATAGCTATTGTGTGTGGAGGGGGGGAGCGAAACGATAGGGGAGCGTAACGATTTTGGGGGGCATGGCAAGTGTTAAATATTTGTTGTTGAAATATATTTTTATTGCTGTTTTTGTTTTGTTTTGTGTTCGTTTTTTACGTGTACTATCGCGTAGCACGTTGAAAAAGTCTTAATAATACTACAAAAATGCATGAGTATACCGAGTATATGCCAGCCATGAGTATGAATAAAATTGTTCCAAATGTTTAAATGTTCACATATAAATCGTACAGATACAGATACAGATGCAGCTAAAGATACTGATACAGATACAGATACATTTACATATATGCTGAGAAATGCCTCAGACCAGTCTGTGTCTGGCTGCCACACACACACACACACACACACACACTGCTGCCAGCTGGTGCCACTGCACTATGGGAACTTTGACCACTTTTTGTGGCAATAATTAATAACTTCCAAACGAAACGATATTTTTTGATTTAGTTTTTTGATATGAGTTGGTAAGAGCAAAATGAAGGTATTTTGAAAAAATGGGCGTGGCAACTCCTTTTTTTCATAAAAAATTAAATTTTTATTTTATTTTTAAAATTGTAAAAAAAAATATTTCGGGAACATGTTGGGAAATGAATATTTTATTCAAAAAGGCGTGGCACGCCCTAAAAAATAGGTTAAAAATATATAAAATTGGCTGATTTGTCAAGCCTTGGTCCAACATGAGAGCTAGTGCCCAGCTAGTAGGAACTTTTGTGGGTACTGCAACTGGCTTGCTCAAAGTCTTGCGAATTGATATTGCTTTTTCTGGACATAAGGCCTATAACTTTAAAACGTATCCAAGGTCAAGTTATCAGCGGTTTCGCGCAGCTGCGCTCGCTGCGCTCGCTGCTTGAATCAATAATATTAAATTTTCGTGCCTAAGATACCGCTAAATCTGCACTTCTCTTTGTTGCATTCTATCACTTTTAGACAAATGTACTATATATGGCAAATGCCAGCCACCCAACTGTTTCCAATTTATGTTAATTTTTCACCATAGTAAATGATTTAAGCCAATCTGCGTGCTTACTTTCATCTCGCAGCAACATTCTATGTCATTCTTTCAATTTTTTGTATATTTGATAAAAATGTTTTATTTTTGGTCGCTAACATAGCCCCTCATCGTCCTCAGAAAAATATATTATCAACTAATTCGTAATGGCATCCTCTCTGACTTTTTTAAACTGATTTTTCGTTCTTCCTGCATGCCAAATTGCAAAAATTCGCAGATTGCAACCCTTACCTCTTTGTCTAGAAATCGAAATATCAGAATAAACGCACGAAAACGCAGATAATGATGATATGCACTTGAATGGGAATTAAATGTTCTACAAGATGCATATAGTCGGATGGTGGCAAGACCCGGCACAAATTTTGTACGCCTCTTCAAAGTCAAATTTTTATCAAATATTTATGCTTGTTAAAAATTAGCCAAAAACATAATTATGAGAGCCATTTCTACAGTTTAAACTCACAAACACATATTATATACATGTCTGATTCTAACCCATTGTAAAAAATTCACTTGAATTGATGAATTTACTACTTTTAGGAATTTAAAGTTGATGAAAAAATAATTTTTTGCATCAACATTAGTCTATCGAGAGCAAACAGCTGACTTTAACAGCTGTTAACTTAACAGTGCTGCGCACTGTTAATTTTTTTTTGGTACGTAACATTAAAGATCAATGTTATTCGGATATATTAGCGCTACAAATATATTATTTTAAGTACTTTCGAAAAATGGGTTTTGGCCAGAAAAAGTGGTCAAAGTTCCCATAGTGCACTGCCTTGTGTGTCCAGCCACAGCCACAGCGCACCCTCCCCCTGCCCACTGCCCTCTTCCCCCCTGCAACACCCCTCGTGACAGTTCAGACCGCAGTCGCAGTTGAAGAAACCTTTTGATAATCATATCACGGAGTCCTACTGATAATTCGCATTGTATTTGCTCCCTCGCTCGCTCTCCCGCTCTCTCGATTACTCGCTCTCACTCTCCCTCTTGCTCTCTTCTCTGCTTTATCAGCGCACGCCGCCACACGCGCTCTCTTCCGCTCTCATTCGATTGACTCTCTTTCGGGCATCTAATTTGCTCGCTCTCTCTTTCTGTATAAACTAAAAATTTAATAATAATAATTGTTTATTAAATTTAGAATACAGTGAGAGTCCAACCAACCCCCTCCCCAAACAGATTGCAGGTCTTTAATCTCTTAACAGATCTAGCAGAATATACATACATGTGTAGTATATATAGTATATGTATTTACTATGATCCAAGCGATGTGCAACAATTATTCTCTATGTGCTGCCCACCCTCCCCCTGGGCACATTCCGTCGATGATGAAGAAAAATGAAATGAAAAATTAAGCATTTTGCTCCAGCTCCAATTATGCGACTAAACGATACCCATTAGGCAGGTATTGGAAAAGTACAAAAGACTACTGGAGTCTATAGATCTGCATGGGCTTTCGATTCCATACGGTTCTCCGCATTCTTCATTTGGTGTAGTGATGCTTTTCGCTCATTAATCGGCGCTCTTATCGATAAATAACATGTGATATCGATCTGTCGAATGGGCACACTACCCTGCTGTGTATGGAAAAACAGTGGGTACCATAAAAATGATTCGAAACTATTGTGTAATTTACATTAACGAGCGGATGTCGTTGGCTTCTACTATATAATGAACCAATTACCCAGTTTGTCTCTTGATTCGATTGCCTCTGCTGGCAAAACGGGAACGCGGAGTACCAGTATGGGCTACTGGTCCGCTGTCCACTGTCCCAGAAGCAGAAGCAGTCGCAGATACATCCCATCCATCCATCCATCCATCCATCCCATACATATGTATGTACAAGCAAACCATCTCTGTATGTAGATACGTTTTGTATCTCTGCTGTTGAACGAGAACGAGATTTGGGTTGTTGCTGCTGTTGCGGCGACTGTGATTGTTGCCTCTTCCGATTCCAAATTCCACTTCCAATTCCATTTCATTCATGCTGGAAGACACCCACTTGAATGATTATGAGGCAGCACTGTGGCACTCACTGCACAGATGTGTGCCCGTGCTACTGTCGCTGCCGCTGCCTCTCTAGCCGCGAGATACATTCGCCGAGATACATATTTGGCCATCATCAAGTGCCGCTTCCGCCTCTGTCTCTGCCTCTGTCTCTGTCGGTTGGTCGGTTGGTCACCCACGTGCCAAACGCTTCAAATATTTCACATTTTTTATGCCCGGTTCCCCCCCCACAGCCCCCACCACTTTGGAAAGACAAATAAAAGATAGATCTGTCAGCCAGAGGCTAAGCAAAATGCCATCACATGATCCACACAAACAACAAAGTTATTTATCGATAGATAAGAGCGCAAATTAATGAGCGAAAAGCATCACTAAGCCAAACGATGATTGCGGAGAACCGTATGGAATCTTTGACAACATTAATGTATCGATCGATTCGAATCGATTTAGCTATCAATGATCAACCGATCATTAATACCGAGAGCTATGCCATTCTCTGGATTATACTTTACAGCAAGAGGCAAGGCAGATTTGTGAAGCCTTATCATAAAATCGATAAATTTTCTAAGAACTTTCCACACCATTTGCATCCACAAACCGTTCGGTTTGTGTTTCTAAGAACTAGGCATTGATACCCCTGAAAACTGTTCAATGCCATCCAATGTGCTGACTTAAGGGAGAATTATGTATCTGAAGAATCGACAGATGAAATATTCCATTTAGCCGCCAAACGTTTCTTTGTTTATTTGTTTATTTTCGCTTTCAAGTAGTTTGGCGTGAGGGGGTAGGGGGTCTTATTCGTGAAATAATACTCGTAAATCGTTCATCGATTATACATACATGCGACTATATGTATGTGGCGCTGAGATGTCTGTAATTTGGGCATCTCCTGGGATGTATAATTGGCCATTGGGTTGGCAATATTCAATTGAAATCTTGTGCTCTGGGGCACACCCTTTTTTGCAGCGGCCTGCAGCCGTGGATAATTGATGATTGGAAAAACTATCACGGCAATTTTGATTTTCTTGAGGCAGTCTTGGCTTCGGCGGGGTCTTCCTTCTGCATATTCATGAGGCCAGAGCAACCAGTACTTCCAGCCATCCATCCATCCATCTATCCATCCATCCATCAGGCAGGCTGGCCACTGCGATCTACTTTTGTTGTCGATCTTTGTAATTTTTTAATAACACTTAACAAACGCCTTGGACTTGGCATGTAAATTGTTGATAAATTATGTTTTTAATAGCAGAGAGTTGCCATTGTTGTTGTTGCTGTTGCTGCGGTCGGATAACTGGCGCCAGAGATACGAAAACAAATATATACTACATATATATACACATACTATAGACTAACTAACTGAATGACGACAAAATGAGGACTCGACGCAACGGATACCTCGTAAAATGGGAGCATAAGTTGCTCTATACGGGAACTGATTAATATACCGGATCATTGGTTGTTTATTGCTCCATTAATTGAAGATTCTTAAGAGGCATTAAAATCGGAACATATTACGAACAAATCCATGGAATAATGGCCCATAAAACCTAATAAGTCTTTCTGGCTTTTGGCTGCCTTTTGATTCGTTTGATTCATTGTTTATTTATGGATTACAAAATGCATTGATTCATAGATTCCCATTGTAGACTCATTGCTGACACGATGATAGATTGATTGATTGATTGATTGATTAATTGTTGTATAGCTCGTAAATCTGTGAGTTTATTGCACTTAAAGATTAAGGTTGTGCAATCGCATAGAATAGAATCCAAATCAAGTCAGGGACTCATCGCGATACAGATGGCAATTCCAAGGGGTTCTCTTCAATCAATGAAAGGGAGACTGGAGTTGGAGATTCCAAGGGGTTCTCTTCAATCAATGAAAGGGAGACTGGAGTTGGAGATTCCAAGGGGTGCTCTTCAATTAATGAAAAGGAGACTGGAAATGACGATTCCAAGGGGTTTTCTTCAATTAATGAAAAGGAGAATGAAGATGGCGATTCCAAGGGGTTTTCTTCAATTAATGCGAAGGAGGAATAAGTTCTTGACTATGAATATGACTGGCAATGGTCAATGGGTTGGTGAAAATGGAATCCCCTTCGAGGTTTTTGTACCCCAATGAACCCTGGAAAACCCATGGAGGGGCACCTTGCACAATATCCCTTGAACCATTGCAAAGCTCTGCGATAGATATAGATAGCTAGGCCCCACTATATAGTATATGTATGTATATATCTGCCGATGTGTGCTGATAAATGGTAAATAAAAATTCATGTTCTGTTTGTCTTTAACCGCACAAAGCAAAAACCAAAGCCAAACAAACAAACAAAAGAAAAGAAAAGAAAAAACAAAGAGCTAAAAAATATTACTTAGTAATACTAATAACGATAAATTGTTGTATTTTATGTTCATGGTTTCAAATTCCGATTCGATTCGTTCCGATGCGTAAGGTTGAATTTTTTTTTTGTTAATATTTTTGTTTAGATATTTTGATTTTTGTTATTATTATAGTATGTTGTGTTAATTGCAAAAGAATTTACGCAACCATTTTTTTCTGTATGAAAATAAAAACTGATCTGATTGATGGAGCATAACTTGGGGGATTTCTATTCGTTTTTGGACAAATGAATCTATTCGAACTTCTTGGTTCAATTTAATTCCATGCCAAAGTTGATTACTTTTCTTTCTGAAAAATATTTGGATCACAAAGTTCTGTTTAAAGTCTGATTTCAAAATGGAAACATAAGAATAACGAACAAGTTTTTGTTTATATTCAATGGCAATAATTAAAGAATACTTGATATAGCTTACAAAACTATTCAGTTACGAGTTACAAAACTATTACGAACATTTTCCAACACTACTGTGGTTAGGTCAGCCATTTCTGGGACGGCCCTCGTATATTCAGACAATATTTGATTTACTGTAGAGTATTCATAGATTATTAAATAAAAACAAAAAAGGAAAATCCTTCTAGGAATCCGTAAAACCTGATTGCCACTCGTACGTACCACACTTTGGCTACTATAATTGACTGGGCATTAGCCTGTGTGTGTGTGTGTGTGTGTGTGTGTGTGTGTGTGTACAGATGTGGCAGGCAGTATGCAATCCACATACCATGATGACTCTGGTCTGGTCTGGTTTTGGTCTCTGGTTTGGTTTGATCCTCCTCCTCCGTCCTCCTACCAGATGGAACGTGAACTTGAGATGCGATGCGCTCATATAGTATATACTATATAGTAGTAGTATTGAAAGGCAGGGAAAATGGGGGAAACTTGTTTGGTGTTTGGTGTTTCTGTTGTTGTTTTTTTTTGCAGTGTGGCTCGGACACTGTGGCCTCTACTCGATATGGAGATGGAGTTGCAGTTGAAGCATTCTTGGACCAGCGTCATCATCGATGATTATGATGATAATGATGATGATGATGATGATGATGGCATAGGCCAGCCAGGCTCGTCGTCTCAATGATGATCAAGATTTGCCTTGGCATAACGCAATGTGCCTGAAGCTGGTTGTCTGCCGGTTGTGTGTGTGTGTGTGTGTGTGTTTGTTGCTGTTTGCTAGTGGCTGGGTGGCTGCTGGCCGCACCGTCGAACAGTCGCAGTCGGTTGTTGTTGTTGTTGTTGTTGTCTCTGGGTTCCGTTCTACAGACGACCTTAAGCGGGGCAGGGCGCGCAGAGAGCAGCCGAGCAGAGCAGAGCAGAGCACAGAACCGGGCATCGGCCAAGTTGGGGGACTGGAGCAAACCACTTTTTATTTTATTTTTTATTTTATTTTTGTTCATTTTATACAGAGCGCAGCTCCATATATTGTGTGTGGTGTATGCTGGAAGTGGACTTGGATGTGGATGTGGGGACCTGTTGCCGCATAGTTTTTTGGTTGCTATATATGTATGTACATACATATATATTTCTTTTCCTTTTGCCCCCACACACACATGAATACGCATATGAATTTTACAACCGGTTCGTCGGACTGTTGCTATTTTTGTGTGGAGGCTTCAAGTCTCTACTCCCCTGCCTCCCTCTCTCTATCTCACTCACTCACTCACTCACTCGCACTCTCTTTCCAGTGCAGCAGGCAGAGTCAGTCTCCTCTGTGCTCTCTGGCCCTGCTCTCTCCTGTTTTGGCTAAAACAAAAGCTTACATCAATATATATATATGTATTTACATCGTCTTCTAATATGTATGAAATTCTGGAATTTTTTTATTGGAATGGAAATTGAAAATGTAAATGGAATCCGTAGCATTTGGGTTTGTGTGTGACTCTTGTGATTACCGCCTTTGGTCGGCCTCCGTATCCGTATCAGTTCTACGTAATGAAAAATAACACACACACACGCACACACACAAGCACAACAAGAATCCAAGAAAACCGTACAATATTGATAAGCCCTCGAAAACAGCTACGATTCGAAACGATGTAGTATAATCTAAGAGAGAGAGAGAGAGAGAGAGAGAGAGAGAGAGAGCGACAGAGAGAGCAATAGGAGAGAGAGTGTAGCAAGTGTGGGGAGGGGGGTGTGTGGGCTATGTAATGGTTAGAGCTTAAGAGAATTTATGTTCTTGAAATATTAAACCCGACAGCCGGCAGAGTCACCCAGAGGTCATTCAAAGAGATCGCTGACTAGCAATCTTTTCCCCTCCCCCCAACTGACTCTGCTGCCACTGAGTGATCGCTGATGATCAATGGGCAAGAATTTAATCTAGGGTTATAATCTAGGGTGGGCTTCACTTACTTGAAGATGATAAAGATAAATGAATAATGAATGAATAGAAGAGAGATCTTGGAAGCTGATCGGGTCTCAACATTAAGTTTGATCACTTTATCCAGAGTGTCTACAAATCATTGAGAATATCTTTAAAACACTTCTGCTGCACATTCTGTTAATTCTGCTCACTGATCCGTAAAGATATAACCTTTTAGTTGGTATCTTTTAATCATTGATCCTCTGAAGTAGAAGTGATCTTCTGAAGTGATCATTTGCCAGTAGAAATATCATTAGATCGCTTTTTCTGATGATTTGCTTTAGAATAGATAGTTTCCTATACATCCCTAGTACACTTGCATATTTATTTATTGGTAGCAGAATAAGCCAAGATCTCGCATCTGGGATGAACTTTGCTATCAATCGATGGACTTTGATCGCAACGCCTTCTGCTGCTGCTGCTGCGTGTGCGAATGCGACAAACAAGTCTCGGCGGCATTCGCCAAAGAGCATTCCAAACACAGAGAGAGAGAGAGAGAGAGAGAGAACAAAGAGAGGAAGAGAAGAGTGCAAGTGCAAGTGCAATATGCACGTGCCGCAAAGAGAGAGACAGAGAGAGAGAGAGAGAGAGAAACTGTGCACATAGAGAGCGAGATCAGAAAATATAAACAAATATCCAGCAAATACGTATGTCTTACCCTACCGCAGTCGGCTTAAACCGCCACAAACTGGCCCACATGGCTAACAAAAAACAAACTATACTATATACATATGTATGTATATATATAAAAAAAGAGGCAAAAGAATTATACACATAATACGTGTATTATCAACGTAAAACGCTACGATTGACTGTCAAAAAGAGTTGTCGCTAAATTTAGACTGTTGCTTCCCCTTTTCCGCGTCTTTTGCGCCCAACACACCCCATCATTCCCCGGCTACCCAACCGTCGCGACGGCTCTAACTGAGTCCCCTCAAATGTCATAGACCTCCCAATGCCCGATAAGACAGACAGAGAGAGGGGTAAGAGTAAGAGTGAGTGAGAGTGAGAGAGAGCAAAAGCAAAGCTAACGTTTTATCAAACAGAACACAGAACAGAACTTGGTGGGTTCTGGGTATTTGCGAATCAAATTTGAGCCCAGATATCATTTGAGTCCATAATGAATAGAGATCTGCGTCGTACTCGCACGATCTTCTACTAGAGTATGCAAATATTAACACCACAGATAACGCTGTTTATAGTAAGTGTCAGTTATCTAGGGTTATCTGTAGTTTATAATATGGATATGAATAGTAGAATTTACTGATCAAATGATATATAAACAAGATCTCTATTGTTTATGGATTCTTCAATTGATATTTCCCTAGAATATTTCCATTTAATATTACTGGTCTCATATATCAAAAGATTTCCACGTGAAACCTCAAATTTCCACTTAATTGGCCCCTGGAATCTTTGGTATTTCTGTTTCGCTTTCTGTTTCGGTTTCGGCTTCATTCTTGGAATGTAGTTGGGATAGAAAATGCGAGTATGTACAATATGTAGAGTACATTTTTATGGCACCCATTGGTATCTGTAACTGTAGACCGTACCCCCCATAGGGAATAACAAATGAGGGTGTAAATATTTGCCAAGTGTCACGAATCGTTGGGATTGAGATAGATGGCTCTCTCTCTCTCACTCTCTCTCTCTCTCTCTCTCTCTCTCTCTCTGTTTGTTGTTATACATTCTGCCGACACTGAACAATTCTAGTGGAATCTGTAGAAAGGAATTTCAAATAGATTAACTATCCGTTGCGGATCGTCTCGAAACTATTTACTCGAATGCCAATGAATGGGAACTTAATGCTTTGGCAGAGCGTTATTTCCAGATCGGAAAGATGGAGAGATGGAAATGAAGATATCCAAAGATCATGATTGATCATCGAATCATTTAAGCAGCAGCGATTTCACAACCCAATTAGCGCTCCATAAATCGATCGAACAAAACGATTTTGACGCCAGGCGGAACCCAGAAGTCGAAAGATGTGAGATGGATGGATCACGGACGGGGTATGGCGATCATTAAAGAGAGCCAGAGCCAATAGCCGCAGGGTAGTGTGTCTGGAGCGGGGAGCGAGACGGGGCGACGAATGCCTAACACCTTTACGGCTGCTTAATCATTTCGGGCCATGTTTTGTCAACGAAGTGGAGAAGAGTGTAAGAAGGGAAGAAGAGGGTAAGAAGAGGGAAAGAAGAGGGGCAGAAGAGGGAAAGAAGATGGAAAGAAGAGGGGTAGAAGAGTGTAAGAAGAGGGGAAGAATTGGTGTGGCAGAGGGGAAGATGATGGGAAGAAGAGTGTAAGAAGAGGGGAAGATGATGGGAAGACGAGTGTAAGAGGGGATGAAGAGGGCAAGAAGACGGAAAGAAGAGGATAAGAAGAGGGGCAGAGGAAAGGAGTGGGGGTGTAGAAGAGTGGAGTAGAGGTGAAACAGAGAGGAGAAGTGAAACAGAAATCGAAATAAATTAAATTAAATAAATAAACGTTCGTTCCGTCGCTACATGACTGGCATTTTAGCCAAATTCTTCTTGTCTGCCTTTTTGGCTGCTTTGGTTTTTGGTTTTTGGCTTTGTTTTGTTTTTATTTTTTTGGTTTTTCTGTGTGTGTTTGTTTTATTTGTTGTTGCTGTTGTTATTGAGACGCAGACGCTGGCGCAAAGTCGCGTGCCGCATCCCGCAAGTGGGAGCGAAGAGCGGTGATCAGCGAGGAACGGGTAGCTGGGAGCGGGCAGTGGGCAGCGGGGAGCGGGCAGCGATCAGCGATCAGCTGCGGAGTCGTACCATGTAGAACCTGAAGGGTAAGGTGATGTGTATGGTGATGTGTATGGTGACGCTTGGCTTTAAAATGCGCGACTCGATGCCCGGGCCAAGTGCCTTGGCATTAATTTAGCCAAAGGCAAAAAACGCAAAAAAAAAATTAAATCGAAATCAAAATTGGAATACAATTCAAGCCATTAATCAGCGTAAAAAACAAAAAAAAAAATCGGAATATACAGTATAACAGTTTAGTTGGATAATCCAAACATTCCGAATTTATTGGTTTAGCTGTAGAATTGATTGTTTTATCCGTATAACTCATTGGTTTATCCGTAAAACTAATTGGTTTGGCTGCAGAACTCATTGGTTTAGCTGCTTGAAAAACTCAACCAATGTTAATCACAATGTACATCATTTACTGACCATGAATAACTTCCTGATCTTCTTCCCTTCACTGTTCATCAAAGTCCAAAAAACTGTGGCAAATTAAAGCCCATTCTTATCTGTCTGCAGACACACACAGACCAAAGTGTCAAAGTGGGCCCAAAACCCACTCTAAAGGCTGTGCCCGGACTAAGCGGCTGTTATGACTCTTCGATAGAGTGTACCTTGAGGCTTTACATATGACCTTGAACACACACAAACAGACACACACAGAGAGCCAGCCACACACGTGTACAGGACTCCTGTCTGAGTACTGGGCATTAACAATGTCAGCTCCTGTGCAGTTACTGCCTCTCCTCACCCTCTCGAAATGTACTGCGGCCTGCGGTTTTGTTTTGTTGCATGCTGTTGCTGCTGCGGCAGCTTCTGCGTCTGCTGCTGCCCGGAAATGGCAAGCTGGAAAATATCCAGCTCCATTTTGCGGATACCAGTGCCAGTGCCAGAGCCAGTGCCATCGCCAGTGCCAGTGGCAGTCCAAGGGCCAACATGACTGTCAAGGCCAAGGCTGTTAATACCAGGATCTGCTCTGCATGCTCGGATAAACACACTCCGAGAACGTGTCTGTGTGCGCGTGTGTGCCTCTGAGTGTATGTTTGTGTGTATTTGTGTGTGCCTCTGTGTGTCTGTGTTGTGTGGAGGCTGCAACTTTGACAAACACTGTAATTTGGATTTCCATTTCGGATGCTGGCATTGTTTTTCTCTCATTTGAATGCTGCAACAACCGCACCAAGCCAACCAAACCACCCACCCACCCACACCCACCCCTCTCCGCATAACGAGAGCTTAATTAATCAGCGTCTGTGTGTATGGGGGGTAGCTGGTCCTGTCCACCAGACCAATGCCCAGACCCTAACCCGGCATAACCCAATCTGTGGTAACCTGCTGCTCTCTCTTGTCTACGCCTACACCCACGCCTAGGCTTATCTTAACTGAAACTGCTTTCTATTGCCTAACCTTAGGTAATCTTTTCTAATCTATATTCCCCCTTTTACTGTCATTTCAAAGTTCAGCTTTTTTCACTTTTTTTTTGTCACCTGTGTATGCGTGGAATGTTAGGGAATGATGTGCATATCTTATCGTTGATTATGCGATTAAGTGTGAATTATATTCGTGTTTAGATCATTTTCATATACATATATAAACCAAAGAGTAATCATCACTTGAGAGACTTGAGAGAAAAATCTCACACCCTCTCTGGAGATCTTAGATTGAACTACTGCTTAAGGGTACACTGCTTGGTACAGTGCGTACCTTTCTACTACTATGTACATACATATGTACATACATATATGTAGATGTAGATAAAATACCTGTGTCCGTACTACTACTACTACTACTACTATGTACAGTGTACACACACGCATTGTGGTTGTAGAAAACCCCCAGAGCCACAACAATTAACAATTGAAAATGGAAATACTCGTAGATAAGAAATTTTTAATTACGCCCCGGCATCGCTCATGCACTTGCTACCACCACCCCCCACCCCCATCAGCCCCTCCCCCATTTGCCATGGGTGCTGCCGCTGCCTCATTATATTCACCGAACGAATGGCTACAATTTTCAAATGGTTTTTTTTTTGCATTTTTTCCGCGCCCCCACCTCCCCCACACACACATCCAGTACTCCTCGTGGAAAGTCTATGCAGGTTATAGAGAGCATATTATCGTAGTGGTGAGCTTTGGAATTTTCATATTAACGAGAATACAAAAAATACTTCGAATACTTCGATTTAATAATGTAAACCAAATGAGGGAGACTCCTACGAGATGGGGAAATTGTAAAAAAAGAAAATTCTTTCACTAACAGTTTGCAAGTAAAATATGAAAATAATTGATTTTAATTTATTTATTATATGATATATAATAAAAATATAATATAATACAAATTAATACATTATAATAAATAATATAATAAAATTAACATACATATGTATTATAATTATAATATAATAAATATTAAAAAATACATATGTATATAATATAAATAATATTTAAAATCAATATATGTCAATATAAAATTAATTATATTATTTTACTATTTTTAATTATACATACATATGTACATATAAGTACAGCATATAGCAGACCCGCTTCGCTGCTTACCTATTTAATTTTTAGGAATCCATCGAAATTAAACAATGATAATTTTGATGTAATAAAATTTTGTATTTATTGCTTTGCTTTGTGTTAAACAATATTTTTTCCATTCCAGCCATTCTCTGGCTATCGTTTAAAATAATTCGCATGCAATTTGGTGCACGCGTTGCGGAGATAAATGCATACACACAGATTTGTTTCTATACATTTATAGTATAGATATTTATTTTAAAATTAATAGTTTAAATAACCCTCAACAATCCAAGTTATAATTTATGTTTGGGGGATGTGTCTCTTTACTAAGTGAAGCTTTCAAAATTAAAGAAATAGATACACACCTGATCATAATAATAGGTACACCCATCTACTTCAGCTTTAAACTAACATAAAACTTTTCTGTTCTAAATTTAAAACTTCAAATTTGTTCCCACTTATTCATTGAGTATTTGTTTTCCATAAAATAAACTTGATTTCAGTATAGGATAATGATATAACAGAAAATATTTCAGTTTTTGCTTCAAAGTCAATATTTTGCTGATCAAAATAATAGGTACACTTTCAGTAACTCTTCAATATTAAGAGAATAGATTGAAAATTCTTGCCTTTTTGACAATTAAATGTTAACTTCGTTTAGTTACAGTCAAAATATGAACAAATAACTATGTTTTTTTCTTACGAAAATGGATCAAGAGTCTCATTGTACAAAGGAAGAAACCTAATTGCCTCTTAGTCTAAAAAAAGAAGGAAAATCTATTCGGCACATTATTAAATGAATAAAAAGATCTTAGAATTGTATTTACAATACTTTAAAAAGGAAACCTAGTCAGAAAACTCGCGTAAAGCCACAGAAAACTAGCAAAACACTTGACCACTGCATTGATCCTTTGAGCAAAATGACCAGTTTAAGTCGTAAAAGGCTATTGCAGCAGAAATTAAACAAGAATTTGGTGATCCAACGATGCGTATACGACTGCAATAAGCCAACCTTCCAGGGAGAATAGAAAAATATGTTCTACCTATGCGCCAAAAAAATATATCGATGGGGCTAACTTTTGCTATGGTCACAAAAGACTGCGCAGGGTGCACCAGAGAGAAAAAGTGGAAAAAAATTTTATTAAGCGACGAAACTAAAACAATTTTATTTGGGAATGATTTCAAAAGGAGTAAACGACCCCTTAAAGAAACAGATGTTGATCCAGGTTTCACCAAAAAAATTTTCAAACATCGAGGGAGCAATTTAATATATGGGGCTGCTTTACCTGTTACGGCGTACGTCCACTTTTCCCAGTCAACAAACAAAATTAACGCTAAGTAACACAAATCCATATTGGAGAGTGCTACTTTACATTATACTAAAGAAATAATGCCATTAAGTTGGGTATTTCAGCAATAGAACGACCCAAAGCCCACATCGACGTGGCTGACCAACTTGGTTTGAGGACCAAAAAGGACGTATTAAAGTGGTCAAGACAGTCTCCCGACTTAAATCCATTCAAAACCTTGTGGGGAGATTTATAAAACGAATTAAGCTAAGTTTTCATTTCAAAATAAGAAAAACTATGGAAGGTCGTCCAAAAATTGTGGTATGTGACACAGATAGAAACCGGCCAGAAGCCTTTTTTAAATATACCAAAAAAAAATTAAAAAGCTGAGCAAAAAAAGGTTAAACACATTAGATATTAACTAGCAAACACTAAATAAGCAACAAAAAAATTTAATAATCTGTTAACAGATTTTTTTCATAAAAATACTGAAAGTGTACCTATTATTTTGATCAGCAAAATATTGACTTTGAAGCAAAAACTGAAATATTTTCTGTTATATCATTATCCTATACTGAAATCAAGTTTATTTTATGGAAAACAAATACTCAATGAATAAGTGGGAACAAATTTGAAGTTTTAAATATAGAACAGAAAAGTTTTATGTTAGTTTAAAGCTGAAGTAGATGGGTGTACCTATTATTATGATCAGGTGTGTACATACATAAGTAAGTAAGATAAGAAAGTAAATGGGAGCTGATATTCGAGTTGGTCTCTCAACTATTATGCGTCTCTCAAGCTCAGTTTTATAGATCTCAAAGTGCAACCTATCCAAATCAACCCAAAGAAAATGTAGTAAAATATATGATGGTGCTTATATCCATATAGTAATAATAATAAATATAATAATAATAATACAAATCTACCAATAAAAATGTGTCCACATCCAACATTTAAAAGTTATTCTCCCCCCTGAAACCCTTCTAATGGGCATTCCCTAGTCGGTAGGTAGCATCTTACTCTATTTCATTCTCACTTGGAGTTTAGTTTTGTTTTTTTTCTCGCTGTTTTTGTGTCGTTTTATCTATTGGCCGGTGGTGGTGCCAGTGGCAGTGTGAGGGGAGCGAGAAAAACGCTCAAATGTTGGTCTACTTACTGACTCATACGCATACGAGCACTCGAATAATCGACGTATCGTATACCTACTCGGAATTATACATGGAGGCCCGCACAAGGTTCGCCCACGAAACCCAACCAACCCCCCTACACCCTACACCCTACACCCCACACTCAACGCCCAACACCCCCGTCGAAACACAAACTCGAACGGGCACCGTCACCATCACCATCACCGTCACCGTCACCGTCACCGTCAGCCCCCATATCGATGTGCGATAACAAAGCTGTTAACATATTGTTTACACTCTCGATTTGATGTAACAATTAATCAAATAGAATTGATTCTACTATTTGCACAGACAATTCGTTGTTCGCTTCATTCGTTCTTCGTTTTTGGTTCTTCGTTCTTGGTTCTTCGTTCTTGGTTCTTAATTTTTGGTTCTTTGTTCTTGGTTCTTCATTATTGGTTCTTCAATCTTCTTTCTTCATTCTTCGTTCTTCATTCTGGGTTCCTTGTTATTGGTTCTTCGTAGTTCATTCCTCATTCTTGGTTCCTCGTTCTTGGTTCCTCGTTCTTGGTTCTTCATTTTTGGTTCTTCATTCTTGGTTCTTCCTTCTTGATTCGAAGTTCTGGGTTCTTCATTCTTGGTTCCTCGTTCTTGGTTCTTCATTCTTGGTTCCTCGTTCTTGGTTCTTTATTCTTGGTTCTTCATTCTTGGTTCTTCCTTCTTGATTCTAAGTTCTGGGTTCTTCATTCTTGGTTCTTTATTCTTCGTTCTTCATTCTTGGTTCTTCAGTCTTGGTTCTTCCTTCTTGATTCGAAGTTCTGGGTTCTTCATTCTTTGTTCTTTATTCTTCGTTCTTCATTCTTGGTTCCTCCTTCTTGGTTCCTCGTTCTTGGTTCTTCATTCTTGGTTCTTCCTTCTTAATTCTAAGTTCTGGGTTCTTCATTCTTGGTTCTATATTCTTCGTTCTTCATTCTTGGTTCATCCTTCTTGGTTCCTCGTTCTTGGTTCTTCAATTTTGGTTCTTCATTCTTGGTTCTTCCTTCTTGATTCGAAGTTCTGGGTTCTTCATTCTTGGTTCCTCCTTCTTGGTTCCTCGTTCTTGGTTCTTCATTCTTGGTTCCTCGTTCTTGGTTCTTTATTCTTGGTTCTTCATTCTTGGTTCTTCCTTCTTGATTCTAAGTTCTGGGTTCTTCATTCTTGGTTCTTCCTTCTTGATTCGAAGTTCTGGGTTCTTCATTCTTGGTTCTTTATTCTTCGTTCTTCATTCTTGGTTCTTCCTTCTTGATTCGAAGTTCTGGGTTCTTCATTCTTGGTTCCTCCTTCTTGGTTCCTCGTTCTTGGTTCTTCATTCTTGGTTCCTCGTTCTTGGTTCTTTATTCTTGGTTCTTCATTCTTGGTTCTTCCTTCTTGATTCTAAGTTCTGGGTTCTTCATTCTTGGTTCTTCCTTCTTGATTCGAAGTTCTGGGTTCTTCATTCTTGGTTCTTTATTCTTTATTCTTCGTTCTTCATTCTTGGTTCCTCCTTCTTGGTTCCTCGTTCTTGGTTCTTCATTCTTGGTTCTTCATTCTTGGTTCTTCCTTCTTGATTTTAAGTTCTGGGTTCTTCATTCTTGGTTCTTTATTCTTTATTCTTCGTTCTTCATTCTTGGTTCCTCCTTCTTGGTTCCTCGTTTTTGGTTCTTCATTCTTGGTTCCTCCTTCTTGGTTCCTCGTTCTTGGTTCGTCATTCTTGGTTCTTTATTCTTGGTTCCTCGTTCTTGGTTCTTCAATCTTGGTTCTACAATCTTGGTTCTTCCTTCTTGATTCTAAGTTCTGGGTCCTTAGTTCTTTGTTCATAGTTCTTGCTTCTCAGTTGTTGGTTTTTCATTCTTCATTCTTAGTTCTTGGTTCTTCATTCTTGGTTCTTCATTCTTCGTTCTTCATTCATAGTTCCTCGTTCTTGGTTCCTCGTTCCTCGTTCCTCGATCTTGGTTCTTAGTTCTTGGTTCTTGGTTTTTCATTCTTGATTCTTAGTTCTTGGCTCGTCATTCTTCAGAGCGAATCTTCGTAGTAAATTCTTCATTCTTGGTTCTTATTTTAATGCAAAAATTCGTTTCTTTTCAGATACGTGTATCCTGTGGACTTGTCGTAATTCTAACTAAGGTGAGTCCATTTAAATTTTAAATATAAATATAAAATAATATAAAATAAATATAAATTTCTTACACAAATTTACTATATGTAGCTTGCCAGAATGTGGAAATTTTATGGCTGGGTCTTCTATTCATAATTCCCTTTATCTGCACTCTTGCCCTGCACTCATCTCTCACTGTCAGTGGGGGTGCGGGTGCGACTTATTCAAAACACGAAATACGCCGTTAAGGCGCCTCAGACAATGCCCCAATGTGAATGTGAATGCGAATGCCAATGCCAATGCCATTGATCAATGGGCATATCAGGGTGCATTAGCACACGGCACACCCACTACGCCCAGCTGGCCAGCTGTCTTCTGTTTCAGTGTCTGTTTCTGTATCTGTATCTGTTTTCATGTCAAACAATTGGTCTTACTTACTTACCATATGGATTAGGCCAGAACTTAATTAATTAGTCTGTCAGCAGAGCGATTATGGCAAACAGTTTCGATCTTTGTCTGGGCCAAGAGCTGGCGCTACACAAACACCATATAATTTTGTTTGTTTCCAGCAGTTTTTGCACACCGGCCTAATGATAGTTTCAGGCAATGGCTACCCCCCCATCAATAATTAAGGGGAGTTTCCCCTGGTGCGAGGCATCCTTCAGATACGACTTGTGATCGGAGTGATCGCCAGAGATTACGTAAAGACACGATCAGAAGCAAAGATCGATAGACAACGAGCAAGCTATTTTTGCAAACACTTCAATTTCGATAGAAAATTGATCAAATTTAAATCCTTTTTCGTGTGGTTCACATCCACAACTATGGCCATCAGTCAGTCAGTTAAATGTCCAGCAAGGTAGGGTTTTGTTTTTATGTTGTTGCGTTTTGCTGGAGGGAAAATAAAAACTTGCAACTTTCTGTTTTGTTTGGTATTTAATCATTTGTCATCGCACTGCACCGAACTTTTACCATTGTTGTCATTGTCGTTGTCCTTTGTGCCTGTCCTGCTCCGTCTGCCTCTGCCCTGCCCTGCCTCGTCTGCCCTGTCTGTTGCATTGTTGTCATTGTGTGGAGTTGCGTGTTCATTGACGTCACAAAATAACCATCCCAAGCAACTAAAGCGAGGGGTAGCAGGTAGACAGGCAAGCAAGCTTGTTGCATGTTGCACGCACACACACACACACACATAGAGAGAGAGAGAGAGAGAGAAAACCCCCGCCCGCAATATTGTGTCCAGCACTCAAGTAAGCAGGTCAGGCCGCAGTTCGCCAAGCGAGCGGTTCTTGCGGTTTTAACTCACTTTGAAAGCAACAAAACCAACCCAACCAAGCCAGCAGCAGCAGCAAGAGTACCTCCCACAGGCAGAACAGCAGCCATCACCCAACCCCATCTAGCAGAACCCCCAAAAATCGGTCAGCCTGCGGTTTTCTTCAAGTTTCCTCCGCGTCACCAGTTTCTAGCATATCAAGAGACGACCGAACGACCCACCGAACGACAAACCATTGCATAATGCGTACATTTTTTGTTAGTTGAAAATTGAAATTGATTTTTATGAGAGTTCTGTTGTGCTCCACGATGGTCTGACTCTGTTCCACTACATACACTCCACTTCCACTCTACTCTACTCCCCTCCACTCCACCCCACTCTGCTCTCCTCGTTTCTACTCAATTCAGGTGATGGCCAGACATTCATATGCGAGGGCTGCCTTTTAAGTAGCTGATGGCTTGCCGCTAATAGGGAAACTCAACAGCAGCTGCAATGCCCTTTAATGCTCAGTCACACTGGGAGAGAGTGCGCGCGTGAGAGTCTCGCCAGAGAGTAGTCTAAAAAATAATCTTTATGTGTGAATACTTTTGGAACGCCTCTTGCATGCTGTTGTTTCTGGCACCCGAAGACGAGAAATCAATTTCAATTAACCAAATACATATGCAGAAGAGCACACACACACACACAGATGTACACTCTCGTACACTCTCACAAATAAACAAACAAACAAATAAATAAATATGCATGGAACTGAAGCCGTGGCTTCAGAACAGAAGTTGAAAACTGCAGCCCAGACCGCCCCATCCAACAATTGGCCCTCGTGCGAATTTTCTACTCGTGATACCCTGCACTCGCATGGACAGTGAACAGTGACCAGTCACAGATATCGAATGTAACTGCCTATAAATATTAAAAGTAATTTAAATCAAAAAGGTAACGTGGAGACCCCATCATTCGGAGGCTCCTTGGTGTTGGTTTCTTCTTAGTTGCTGGTTCATCTATCATCAGAGAATCCCCCACCAATTGGGGATTTCCTTCATTTATTCTCGTGGGCCCCCCTTGAGAGCGACGCGCGTCTCCCCTGCCGCTTATTGATATTAAAAGGGCTCGTTCCCACCACCAACACCACCCCCCCCCTGGCGTGTGGTTTGGTGTGTTGTGCCCTGGTGGCTTGTTGACTTGCTCCGCTAATAATTGCAAAGACCGCGCGAGGAAAGGCAAACAAATTTACAAAACTGCCAGCCCCCCAAGTCGGTCCATCCATCCACATCCACATCCAACCTCCCGTCCCTGCGTCCCTGCGCCCCTTCGCCCATCCGTCCGTTCGTCCAAAGTCCGGGTTCCTCCTCCTCCTCCTGTCCGCCCGCAGTGGGAAAGTCGGAAAGTGGGAAAGTCTGGCAGTTAGCGCCTCAGTCGACGGCCCCAGGAAAAGTCACGTTTTGCATTTTGGTTTCGGTTTTGTTCAGAACCTGAACCGCGTCGCATCGCTTCATCCTCCGCTGAATCTTCTGAGTTTCTTGTTTGTGCCGCGCGGTGCGCTGTAAATGACAGATGATGATGGGGCCGGGTATATAAGTTGGCAAATAAATCAAGGACACTGCCCCTCCGCTGCTCGTTCAGGTGATGCCCGTCGAATCAAGGATTCGATTTGCGTGCTGCGGTTGTGCTGCGGACTGAAATGGGAGACATTTGAGAAATCAAAACAGCAATAAAAAAGAAAAGTTTCAGTAGAATTTAAATATGAATTTTGTATTCCATTTTGCTGTTGGAAAATATATTTAATAGGTCAAAGTTTATGTGTGAAAGCTTCTCTATTCTTTAAGATGTTCTCAGACCTTTCTAGTAATACGCATAGCTACACTCAGAGAAAAAGGGCAAAAATATTAAAAAATATAACAAATAAATATATAAAATATGTATATATAATATTCGGTTTTTAGACTTTGCAGATATTGAAATTTCAGTGCTCCCATCAGTAATCTACATAAAATCATTCAAAAATATAAAAATTAAATTAAATTGTTATCTTAAAATGTGTATTTATTTATGCAAATAATTCATTTTAATATTGCATTTTTTTTAAATAAATTTTAATATTTAATTTTAAGTTTTTTAAATTTATATTAGTTCTAATTTTTTAAATTTAAGTTCAATTATTCTAATTGATAGGCATTTCCTTTAACTGGGAGTTTTAATTAATTCCCTAAAAATCTAGGGTATTTCAGTGGGCGCATACTCTCCGACCACTATGAACTTCCTGCTCTTTTCTTCTCTCCCCTCTCGCTCTCTCCGTCTCTCTCTCTCCACAGCTCTCTCACATTCTGCCTTGTTTATCTTTGTGAGATGTTTGGCGCTCGCGAAAAAAATTTCCTTTACGCGTTGATTTTGTAAAATACTCGTATTTTATTTTATTGTGTGTGGGCGGGCGTCTGTGTGGCTGCCTGCCACAACTGCGCGGCACAATTGATATTCATGCCATGCGGGAATAGTGTAGTGGATATATTGTAAGGTATCGTTGGATGATAGCTGCTCAGCCGTTTGCCTTTTGTCTCTCTGCCGCCCCCGCCCAGTGACAGCATTGCGTATGCGCAATTTCTAGACCCACAGAAGATGCAATTTGATTGTGAGTGCGGCACAGGATTGTGTGTGCACACACAGCCCACACAGCCCCATTGTTTGAGTGTACAAGTGGGTGTTGCGACGAGGGCACTTGCAACCAGTGGGTTCCTCAGGTTCCTCTGAGGCCAAAAACTGTAATAAGCTGGACGTCAAAGAGATTTCATTGGAATTCCATTGCCGCCCCCCATCCCTTATGCAAGGGCATGGATGGCCTTTTGAATTCTGAATTCTGTCAAGGACACTTCTCAGTTCGCAGGAAAACAAACAGGATACGGACGGACACTCCTTTGTACTCCCACTGTTCCACTACTAATGAAAAAATTCTCAGGAAATTCAATATACAGCAAAGTTTTGCCAGCTTGCCAGCTTCAATGCAGGTGAATTTATTAGATTTCCTACTCTCTGGCAAAAGACAATTTTCCATTCTGATGAATTTTATTTGCTTATTTTACTATTCAATTCGATTATAGATTTCTTCTGTATCCTTGTTTTCTGCTGTCATGGAATGCTGCAACGCTTAAATAACAACAGGCCAAAAGCATCAAATCACAACTGCCAGAATTTCAAAGCACAAAACGTATTTTCCCTTGAAAAATAGTGACTGGCCTGCAGCCAGTGCAACCAGATGCTTTTCCTAATTATACTATTTATAGGAGAAATACGACAAAACTGCTGCACAGAAATGAAATTAATACATCGATCTATGGATGTTTGGAAATGTTAAGAGTCCTCAGTTGAATCTGAAGTAAAAATAACATTAGTTAAAGTAAGAAAGTTGAGTGAAACATTCAGCATATATTCGGTAGTCGAGTCCTTCTACTATATACTCGTATGATATTTGTATTCCAATTTTCCCAATCAGTGTACAGACAATCCTTGCATGATTTTGTTCCCCATATTCCTTCACCTTCACAGTGCTCTAGAATTGCATTGACTGACTGAAAGCTTGACTCAAGCTGCCTTAAAGCGTGACTTAAGCTGTCTTCAAACGCGACTCTAACTGCCTTAAAGCGTGACTCAATCTACCTAAAAGCGTAACTCAAGCTGTCTTAAAGCGTGCCTCCAGCTGCCTGAAAACGTGACTTAAGCTGTCTTCAAACGCGACTCTAACTGCCTTAAAGCGTGACTCAATTTTCCTAAAAGCGTGACTCCAGCTGTCTTAAAGCGGGCCTTCAGCTGCCTTAATGAGTGACTTAAGCTCCCTAAGAGCGTGCCTCCAGCTACCTTAACGTGTGACTCCAGCTGTCTTAAAGCCTGCCTTTATCTGCCTTAAAGCGTGACTCAAGCTGCTCTAAAGCGTGACTTAAGCTGGCTAAGAGCTCGACTCAAGCTGCCTCAAAACGTGACTCAAAATGCCTTAAAGCGTGTCACTTTTTGACTTAAAGCGTGACTTAAAAGTGACTTAAAGCGTGACTCCAGCTGCCTTAAAGCGTGTCTCCAGTTTCCTTAAAGCGTGACTCAAGCTTCCTAAAAGCGTGACTCAAGAGTGACTTAAAGCGTGACCCAAGCTTTCTAAAAGCGTGACTTAAAAGTGACATAAAGCGTGACTTAAACATGACTCAATCTGCTCAAACACTTTGACTGGAGCTATCCCCAAACGGTGACTAAAGTCGCCAACAAGTGTGCCTTGAAGTTGGCCCCAAAAGGCAATTACAAGTAGTGGCTGGCCCCGATCAAACCTCAGAGGGGATTCCTTTCTCCTATGCAGCATACACACACATACACACGCACACACACGCACACTAAGCTGTATGCGAAAACCAATTTTGTGAAGTTTATTTAAATGCAAGCGTGCAAAATGTTGGGCCACGAAAATTTCGTTTCGCTTCGGTTCGGTTGGGTTCGACTCGCCTGGCTGATGAAATATTATGCCAACAACAATGACAGCATTAATTGCCAACACAATTTAGGCCACGCCATACACACACACAGATGTATTAGCGCATGCAGATACACACATACATAGATAGATAGAGAGATAGATATGTATGATAGATATGTATGCGTTGTATATACATACATATGTAGACGAGTCTATACGTATGTATATCCCCAAAAACTAATTCAGTGAGAAAACAGAGCCCAGTGACGCTGTCGGGTTAATTCTTGTTGCTTGTCACAGGACATGCAAAAAGGTATTTTAATACATGTCAATTTTACCAGGAAATAGAAGGTGGTGGGAAGGGGAGTACATGTATATGTATATGTATATTGTGTCTCTGTGTTTGTGTTGTTTCTGGTGCATGTTTGTTAATTGAGTTTCTGCCATCAAAGATTTGCTTTGTTGTGGTTCTGACAGTGAATATTTTGAAACCCTTTTCCCCCTTTTACCCCCTCAAACCCCCAAACACTGCCTAACTAAAGGAAAACACAACAATTGTTGAAATATAACCAAAAAAATAGAGAATTCTTTCTGTCTCTCTCTCACACACACACACACACACACACACACACACACACACAAAAATCGTTGAATGGCTCTTTGGCCCGAAAGTGCTGCTGCTGTTGCTGCTTTTTGTGTGTGTGCAATGAAAATGAAAATGAAAATGAAAAACTTGTGTGTGAATCACTTTAATTGTTTCACTAGCAAGCATAGCACTCCCCCTCCCCCCCTCAGAGTGTTGAGTAGTCTACATAGTTCTCTTTTTATCCTTCTCTTTCCATCCTTTTCTCGTTATCCTTCTCTTTCTATCTTTTTCTCGTTATCCTTCTCTTTCTATTTATCTTCCTGTTGCTGTGTTGTGTTTTATTAAAAAGTTGCACTTGTTTCAGGTTGTTTCATGGCAACAGACTCTTCTGTAGTTCCCTCCCCTCACCACCTGCCACACCTGTACCTGGTAGTGGGTGTAAATGTGTGAATAGAATTTCTGTTGTTTGTGTGAGTGTGTCTGTGTGTGTGTCTCTGTGTGTGTGTTCTTGTTAATTGTTTAATTTTTAAGCTGAATTTAAGCCTTGTTGCACACTTTTGGGGCTGCAACTGCTACAGCAGCAGCTTCTCCGGCACTGAGCATTGGGCACAAATGAAGCGGAATAAATTTTGTGGTTCTTTTAAGTCCATGTTTAGGACAAGCTAAGAAGCTGGTCAGAAAGATGTCATCTGGCTAAGGCAGAGCTGAGATTGCTGAGGACGGGGACTCGGCCTTTGGGCAGGAAACCTTAGATGTTGCGAGAGCTCAAAATACATTTTATTTACGTATGTTTCTTGATTAAAAATTGGAGTGGAAACTGGTGTAGAAAATAGAGTAGAAAGTGGAGTAGAAAATAGAGTAGAAATTGGAGTAGAAGCTGGAGTAGAAACTGGAGTAGAAATTGGAGTAGAAAATAGAGTAGAAAGGGGAGAAGAAGCTGAAGTAGAAACTGGAGTGGAAATCGGAGTAGAAGCTGGAGTAGAAGTTAGAGTAGAAACTGGAGTGGAAACTGGAGTAGAAACTGGAGTGGAAATCGGAGTAGGAGAAAGAAACATTTGGGGATGCTGAAGATCTCTTCTCTCTGTTGTTCTCTGTTCTCTCTGTGCCCGAACTGTGTTCTGTTGCATATTACGGATACAAAAATTGCATGCAAAATGTTGCCTAAAAGAAGTGTCCTTTAAGACAAATTGAAATGCCCCTTTGACTGCTCCTCAAAACTGCTGCAAGAGTGCCTTCAACCTTTGGCTTTCAACCTTTGGCTCTATTCTGCGCATTTCCTGATATCCGACAATCTTGAATTTTTATTTTCATTTTTCATTTTTATTTTTTTTTCATAATGAATATTATGTTGTTGCCTTTGGGTCATCCTTGCCTGGCCTGGCCTGTGCCGGCGCTTTGACATGGGTAAACATTTGGCAAGGTTAAACATTTGCTGGCGTTTAAAGTTCATTGTGCCCGCATGCCACAAACGCTTTTTACTTGCAACGTTCACACACACACACACACTCACACACACACACACACACACACACACAAACACACACACACTCATACATAAGCTGGCCTTGTTTTCCATTTCCTTTACACTTTTTTAGTGGGTTTTTTTTTTTGACTGGAACTGCCTTTTGCCTCGCTTTCACTTTATTGCCCTCGCCTGTGAGCCATATATTGCATTTATCTAAGCCAGGCCAACACCCAGGCAGGCACCCAAACCCCACACCCACACCCATCCACCCATGCACCAACTACACTCGGTGGAAACACTCACATGTAATGCATTTTTAAATTTGCATGTGCAACCCCACCTGTCGGCCCCGTACCCCACCCCCATGCCGTCGTGCATCGTCGCCTTCAACAATGGCAGCTGTTAGTGTCTAACTAGTTAGTTAGTGGCACATTGAAGATGGTTGCCGCACGCGACTCGCCTGTTAAACAGTGGACTACTCGTACTACCATGACTCAGACTCCGACACGCGGGCACAGGGGTACAGGGGTACAGGAGGGGCACACGTCACACGACTCCGGTGTAAATCCACTGGATAGTAGGATGCCACATGTCCACATCCTCACATTCTACATTCTCCATCCATAATGAGCAGCTTCCTTCGGCTCCTTCTGCTCCTCCGGGTACTGCTGCTCCTGCTTCTGCTCCTTCGTCTTCTTCTGCAAGTGTTTCATGTCTCGTTGCTGAACGCCAACGGGGGAAACTCTTTCGGGAAGGCGACATTATGCATATCAAAAAGAGAGAGACACAACGACCGAGGGGCACTGGTGCGGTAGAGACAGGATGAAGGAACCTTTGCCTTTGCCTTTGTCTGCTGCTTTATGCATCTGCTGTCAGTTGCATCCACTATGTGTGCCTGTGTGTGCCTGTGTTTCTGTGTGTGTGTGTGTGTGTGTGTGCCTGTGTGTATGTGTGAGTTCGTTGCACTGCGGCTAAGAAGTGGGTAAAGGCATCTTTAGCCATGCAAAATACATTTATTCATTTCACTCCCTAAACGCATACTTCCAAAAGGAAGAAACTTTCCCAAAACTAACTTTTCCCAAAACTAACTTTCCCCAGTAACTTCTTCAAGCTTTAGTTAATCCATTTAACTGTTGGTTTCACGTTTAACTTTAAAGGTTTCTTTGGTTTTTTTATCTAATTTATTTACAATTCTATTTACTATCTTCATCCTTTGATCTTTGATTCGATGATTTTTCTTGCAGTGTGGTTTTGTCCTGGAGCGGAAGGTGGGGCTGGGCTTTGGGTTGGTTTTTTTTCATTGCTGTTGTTGTTGTTGTTTTTACCAACGATTGCATTTGTTACAGGCAGAGATGGGTGGTAGGGAGCAGGGAGCATGGAACATGGAGCAGGGGCATGGAGCAGGAGCAGAGACAGAGGCAGGTTGTTGGGGCATGGAGCAGAGGCAGAGGTACATTGCAGGGGCATAGAGCAGGAGCAGGAGCAGAGGCAGAGGTACATTGCAGGGACATAGAGCAGGAGCCGGGAGTAGGGAGTAGGGTGCGCAGGGGCATGGAGCAACAATATTGCACTTTGACTTTAACGCTGTTGCATTTTACTAGGTCAAAAGCAACGTCACCGCGTGCCAAAAGGTTGTGTCTGCCCTCCCTTCCTCTCTCTCCTCTCTCACTCCTCTCTAGCCCCCTCTGTACCTTCTTTGGCCATCTCTTACACGTCGTTATGTATGTGTTTTTGTGTGGAGTCAAACATAAATATGGTGCAAAAGGTGAAACTGTTGCTGGCAAGTGCCTCGGCAGCTCCGGCTATGGTTACTGGCTCCTGCCTGCTGCCTGCTGGCTCCTTGCTAACTGCCACGCATAAATCGGTGTCTATGTGTGCGTGTGTATGTGTGTGTGTGTGTATGGCGTGCTAAATTTCATAGACACGGGGTAGCATGTGGCAAGTGGCAACCAAATAGCTAACTATTTCTAATTGGAGGTCGTTGCGGTGCTTGTCTTCGCTGCTCTGGCTATGGCTACGGCTATGGCCCCGAACCCACTCCACATCCACCCCCACCCCACCCACGACTTGTTGCCTGCACTTTGGCCACCGTTCGCCCACTGCCACTCCCACTCCCACTCCACCATAATCCCAGCGTTAAGACTGCAATTTTCAAAAGCACTCTGAAGGAATTTGGCTAAAGGTATTACTAACCCTGCAATCTGCTGAAGAGACTGACGACCGCTGCCGCAAATAAGCACAGAGTTCGTCCCTCCCCTACCCCCACTTCCAGCCCTTTTTAAGCCAGTCCTTAGGTAGTCCTGTCACAGCTTAGTTGTGTCTTTGTAATGCTACTTCAATAGATATACTCTGTATAGATAGATACACTCTGTACCAGATACATATACACGAATTATGAATGTTTTTTTCTGCACTTTTCTATGCTTTTTTTTCAACGAACTCCCATCAAATTAATTTCCAACAAATTAAAACTCTATACTTAAAAAACTTTTATTATTCTTACGAATATTGTTACCAATTTTTGTAATATTTTCTAAATTTATTTGCAGCTTAAATTATTTAAGCAATAATATTGATAAAAAGTTCTTCCTCAAAGCCGCTCACAACTTTTAAAAAAAATCCCAGAAAACGGGGTTAACCCTCTTTTCTTAAGCCGAAAATTTTATAATTTCCCGTCAATTGCAGCCGCTTCTTAAGTACAAGCAAAACAGAAAAGTTTTTTTAAGTATAACTTTCAAAAATAAACACTCAAAGTTTAATATACAAATACAATTTTTTTTTTTAGACTTTTGCAAGCCAATATACTATTGTTGTTGGAGTTTTCAGTTGTATGCATTCATGGGAACTGGTCATAGTTCACAGTTTTTGGGAAGTAGTTCCAAGAAGCCCCCACAAAAACTATGAACTAAGAACCAGTAACCCAGTCAGTTGAATGCAGACTCCTTTGGATGCCGGATTTACTTATGTTTGCTTGAGTTGTATAGCTTGGACTTGGAGTAGACACGAATCTCCTCATCCACAACAGCCAGTTCCTTGTCTATTTCTGACTTGCGATTGCGCACCCACAGACTCTGCGAGGTGATGGGCATGTGATTTAGCTCAGAGATGAGACCCTCATAGCGCTTCTGTGCGCTGTTTAAATCGCCAACCCGAGCCTGTTCCGTGAGCATAGAGTGTGGATCATTTGCATCCGCAAGCTCCTGGGCAGCGGCCTTTTCGCGCTTCTCCTTGTCCTTTTCGAGGAATCGAGGAAGACGCATATCGTCGTGTGATGCTGTTGAACAAGAAAGGGAAAGTTTGATTAGCTATCGAGGGGAGTTCCCGCCCTGTTTACTCACAGTTTTCTATATTCTGTTGCTGTTTGCCACATGTGCGAGGAGGTGACAGCAGATCCTCGTCTTCGCTATAATCATACCGATTGGATGGCTCACCCATCACAGATGCACCATCGAAACTGCATCTGAAAGAGCCAAAAGCATGGTACAATCATCTACAGATATGTATCTATTCTTCACTTACTTTTTTAGGGCATTTGTGAGATAGAGTTCATCGCTAATGTCATCCGTCTGTGTGGCCATGCTTGTGCAACTGCGCTGCGTGCCACAGGAGTTGCAGCAGTCGGACTGAGGCTGTGCTGCATACTCCGAGGGCTCATAGCACCGGACTGGACTGCGCTTTTGGCAGCGGCCAATACGTTGGCCAGACTCTGCCACGCCCACGCCCAATTGGTGATGCGAACACGAGTTCAAACGGTTGCGTGTCAGACTGCTTTCACGGGCGTTTTGTCGGGACATCGCTGCCGGTTGAGCTCTGGCCGCTTTCTGGCTGATTTCTCTTGCCTCGCAATCTGCGCGTTGCATGGGTGGCATCCATTTGGGACGCACTGGCGCCTTGGAGGCCAGTTTTTCCATGGCAGATTTCTCCAGCGAGCGCAGGCTCTTTTTATTTTCGTTGAGAAAATTGCGACTCGGCGTGGATTGCGGCACTGGAAATATTCCGCTCATTCTGGGCTTGGGGCGTGACATGATGCCGATGATTGTATAAAGTATAAATACGGTATGGAATTATATTTAGTTAAAGTAAATATTAAATGTTGTTTTATTAGCAGTAAGTTGAACTGCCTCGTTGACTGTTGAATGTGAGTGAATGATGTTCCAAGTGTGAACGAATATCACAAGCACACTTAGGTTTAGTTTTTTTTGAAAGTTTTTTTCTGACTATTTAATTATTATGGAAAATATTCTAAAAATGTATTTAATTTATTTGTTTGTTTTAGTATTTTTTAACTATTTAATTACTATGCCAAAATATTCTAAAAAATATATTTAATTTATTGGTTAAATTTATGGAATTGTTCGACTATTTAATTAGTCTAACCATTTTAAGCTATATTTTAATAATTAGTCAGGAATACTTTTATTTAAGTTTTAAACATAATCATTATGGATCATAAGTATTTGTATTAAAAATTTAAATTAAATATTAATTTAAAAAATTCAAAAATCAAATCAAAATCAAATAATTTTATTTGAATAATAACTATTTTTATTAAAAATTTAATTAAAAAAAAAAAAAATTCCATGTTAATTATGTTTTAGAACAAAAATAAAAATTAAAATAAATATAAAACTCAAATGATTCAATTAAAGTTTTTTTTTTTAATTTTATTTTTTATTACAAATATATTTTACTTATTTATTTATTTTAATTATTTATTTAATTGCTAGTATTTTGCTTTTTGCTTAGTTCTGGGCTCATTGGCGAACATTTGTTAAAAAATTGTGTTTAGATTTATTCATTTCAAGATTCATTTTAAGATTAATTTAAAAATGTGCTTCCCCTGTCACATAACTCGAGAAAATATGCCCCAATCCTTTGGCAGAGAGACTCTTTCATTGAAATCCTCAAAGCCTCGAAGCACCTGCCACAAATTCGCATTAGGCCTCGACCTATTCGATCAATTTGAATGCAACAGCTGTTGCGTACTTGTAGCTCGTTGCGAGTATCTTTGGACTGCTCAACTCGAACCACAATCACTTCATTCGTCCGTGCACAAGTGGAGTGCATAATTGGGATATGCTGCTGCCGCCTACGGGATGTGCATGCAGGACACGCAGCAGAATATGCAATGGCATAGCCAATGCCACTGCCACTGCCTGCTGCTGCTGCTGCCCACAGATGCTGTGTAGGCTGGCCAAAATTTGTAGCAAGAATGTAGCAAGGTGCAGGGGAGCAGAAGCAGGGGCAGCAGCGGAAGGAGATGCAGTAGAAGGGGCCATAGCAACAAGTTGGCCTATTCATTGAGTGCATATGAATTATGATTCAAGGCATCGAAATGTTTTTCAAATTTTCACAATTTCCTTCAATTTCCCCTACCCCCCAATTGGTATTCCTTGATTTTTGGTACAGCTGCTGCCACTTGCCAGCGTAAATGCCAAGGCCCAAAGCCAGAGTTGTGTTTTCAATCAGCAATCGATGGGGGGGGAGGTTGTTCCACTGTCCACACACCTGTTGCCTGGCTTTGTGGTTCATCCTTCATCAATTCATCGACGCGGCTATCAAGGACTTATCTCCGATGTCGGAGGCCCAAGGCCCAAGGCCCCCCAAGGCAAGGTAAAGGTTGCAGATACTCGTGCCGATAGATACTCGTAGTTGCAAATTGGCATTGGCATTGCGAGATTGGCATTGGCATTGGAAATTTACTTACCCCGTCACTCAATTATTGCAACACTCTGGCTTTTGCTTTTTTTTTCTTTCTGTTTTTCTTATTGTAGTTGTGGTTGTTTTTCCCGCAGCTGCTGCAGCTGTATGTGTGGGTGTGTGTGTGTGTGTTTATTTCTGGCATGGCCTCTGCTCCATTTAATTAAATCGAAAATGCACTCATGGGAAATTCTGCAAATTTCCGCCGACTAACTTAATTAAACTGCCATTAAAGTTGCAAGAGATGCGCTGGACCAGTGGGCAGGACCACTGCAGTGGCAGGACCAGTGCCAGGAACAAGGCCATTGTCGCGGCATAGCCGTGGCCATCGATAACGAGTCAAAGTCAAAGGCCAAAAATATATAAAAATAGAGCGCAAGTTCGACAGTGAAAGAGCGACAGACCAGAGGGACGGGGGGAACAGAGGTATACCGGATGTCGTGTGCAGGATGCACTTAGCCTTGTCAATAGCCGCCGGATTCCACTCTCCTCAATGGCCAAAGGTCAATGCGGGAAAAGGCCAGCAGCAGGAAACACGCTTATTAGATTTGCCTAATGGAAAATGCAACACAGGATGGATGACACGAGTGTCCAGCAAAAAGGCAAAAAGTACATTAAAAACGTTCGAAATAATTTCTGATAAATATGTAGATAAATAATATATATCTGCGGTTATTTCTGGTGTTGCTATCTGCATCGAGTTTTCAATTCAATTAAATGCAAAACAATTGAGCAAAGGCAAACAGTAGCCAATGGCAACCATTACAGAGCAGAGCAGAGCAGAGCAATGCCGCCTCCATTTGCATTCTCAGCGACTAATCTGTTTCCGGTTTAGATCTGCCACAGGAATGCTGCATGTTTATTGAGGCACAACAGCGAGAAGACAACTGATAGACGATGTGTCTGCCATCATTTGTCATACGTACTCCCAGTAGGTCTGTCTGTCTGTCTGTGTGTGTGTGTGTGTGTGTCTGTGTTTGTGTGCGCTGAAAGGATGACATGATAAAATGGCCGCTTAGGCACTGTCAGCAGCTCTACTCTTCTACCCACGACATGTGTCGTGCAGCAGCTCTTCGCTCCCCACTACATGTGTAGCAGTTCTACACTTCTCCTGCCTGTGTAGCATCACTCCTTCTGCCTGTGTGTGTGTGTTGGTGACTGACTGACAAATGTGACAGTGACGAGCAGCATGTAATGTCATGTAAATGTCTTCATTTTCAGCTTTTTTTGCAGCTTTCAATTGGCATTTAAATAATAGAGTCAAAGGCAGAGTAGGCTACCCAAAAAATTCCGGCATATTCGACGATCCAGAGGGTTTCACCCGCCCCCCTAGACATTCCTGAACTCCCGCAAGCCTTGGCACCCATATCGTTGACCCATCAATCATATGCAAATAAGATAGATTTAAGTCCGAGCTGCTCTAATTGACATTTGAGCAAGAGAGACAGAGGACAGCGACAGAGAAATAGAGAAATAGTGATTGTAATTTTTACACACATATACTAAACGTTTTCGTGTGTGTGTTTGTGCGTGTGTGTGTGTGTGTATATGCTGAATCAACAATTCAGTCAATCAATTGACTTGTTAATTGTTTGGCATTGCCATCAATTTCATTTACAAACTCCTCTAATTACATTGCATCAAATTGTGTGTTGTATGTTTGCGTTTTGGTTTGCGTTTTGGTTTGGTTTGGTCGCCTCCAAATAATTGAAATTCCCTTTGATAAATATTTTATAACAAATCATATCATGGCATAGCATAGCGGTGGCGGTTGGGTATAGGTAATAGGTAGTTGTCATGTTATGTATGTTTTGTTTAATTGGCAATTTATTTGGGGGAGAGAGAACAGATAAAGGTAAGCTGGAATCATTTGAAGTCTGCCTAAAGGGTATCCCAATCCTTACCATATCTACTGTTCCTTTGGCAGCTTTTTGAAACCCTCTCCCACAGGAGAGGCAAAACGCCTTCGAAAATGCCCTGCCATAATGCTTCCAATTTCTAATCCCTGGTACAGCTTTCTGCACCAGCGATCTGTCCCATTGTGGCTGTCTCACAGTAAGTTTTATGGGTGTAAGTGTATGAGTTTGTGCGTGCATGAGTGTGCGTGTTTGTATGAGTATGCCTTTATTATTTGCACAGTCACAGTCGGTCCGTTCAGTCAACTTGAGTCTAATTATTATTTGCTATTATTGACTTTGATTTGATTCGATTCGATTTGATTTGATTGATTTATCGCTGGCTGCAGCCAGCCCCACAGTAGTTACACAGCAGGTTGGAGGAGACACTAAGAGAGACCGACCGATAAGAGAGACCCTCTCGGAGACTCCGCTCGGGAGTGTGACTTCTTCAGTTTTTTCAGTTTTTTTTTTTTTTTTTTTTTGTATTTTGTTACGCTTTCGATTCGATTGCATTTGCCGATAAGCCACAAGATTGACAATTGACGTGATTGTCACACACACACACACACACAGACACTCTCTACCCTGCTCGTCTCTGTCTTCCCGTCGCTGTCTCTCCGTCTCTGTCATCGCTTTGGTATCTGTTTTCCTAAGTTTTTCGTTGTGTTGTTTTTTCTTCTTTTTTTTCTTATTGCTGCTTTTTATACCCGTACTCGAAGAGTAATAGGGTATATTGTATTTAATGGTAAAGTGGATGTGTGTAACACACAGAAGGGAGGCGTTTCCGACCCCATAAAGTATATATATTCTTGATCAGCATCAATAGCCGAGTCGATATAGCCATGTCTGTCCGTCCGTCTGTCCGTCTGTCCGTCTGTCCGTCTGTCCGTCCGTCTTGTTTTTCACTCATTGCTCGAAGGCTATTAGAGCTAGACCAATCAAATTTTTTTTCCAGACTGATGTGATATCTCACTCCTAGAAAAGTGTTTCAAAATTTAGCCCCGCCCACGTCCCCCCCCACAAAGGGCGCACATCTGTGGCGTCCACAATTTTGAAGATAGCAGAAAACGAAAATGCAGAATCATAGAGACAGCCCATATCTATCAGGGGCCCAAATCTGAATCGGATCGGATCATTAATATAGCCACAATAGACAAAAAACATACGCAAAAACTTCTCTCCATCCCTTTCGCACTCACACAAAATCGAGTCGATTTGGTTTTTGTATTTTGTGTCGCCTGGATCTCAGAGACTATAAGAGCTAGAGCAACCAAACTTTTGGCCAAGACTCCTGTGATACCAAACCTGAACAAGTGTATTTCAAAATTTCGCCACGCCCCCTTCCGCCCCCAAAAAAAGACAAAAATCCACAATTTTGAAGATAGAAAAAAAAATAAAAATGCAGTTTTGTAGAGAATGACCATATCTACCAGATTCCCGAATTTGGTTCAGATCGGATCATTATTGTAGCCACAATGATCAAATGAATTTTCAGAAGCATTTCCCCCCCACTCCTGCAACATAAGTCATTTATTGGGGTTGATTGTGGCTTCAGATTCTCTCACACACACACTCACGCTCAAACATGCTGCCTCGTGCAGTGTACGTGTGTTGTTGTGAGAACTGATGTAGATGATGTAGATGTAGATGTCGATGACAGATGTAGCAAAAAATGTAAAATGTAAAAAATGATAAAACATTTTAAAATTCCACATAAATCACATGTGTACTGACTGAGTACGGGTATAAAAGTAGAGTCGCGTTCGAAGCGACTCCGTACGTTCTTTCTCGTTTAGTAATGTTGATGTGTGCTGCTACCGTTTTGATAATGGTTTTGATGGAGTACCCCTGCCCGTACATTCAGACATTTATTGATGACACTGTTCCACATTCTCCTTTTGGAAAGGAAAGTGCAAGACATATACTAGTACGATCTTGTGTGTGTACTGGGGGGATTGCTAATCTGCATCTAAAATTTGCATAAAATTTGGAGCAAATGTTTCCAGCCAAATTTAAAGTTTACAGAATTAAAACTTCTAGTTAATTGCTGTCTCATTTACTTACCCCATCTCTCAGTCAGCCAACCATCTCTCAGCCATCTCTCCATCTATCCGTCTGTTTATCCTGCCTCTCTATGAGTATCTTCCATTCGCAGCTTCCATTCTGCACTCATTTGCTCTTCCTCTGGTACTTCCGTTTCCGCTTTATTGACATAGCTAGAGCAAATATTTGGCATGAGACGGTGGCAAGGTGTCGACCGCAAGACACTTGGCCAGACTCGCAAGAGCCACCTCGACTCGTTTGATGCCCATTAATAGATGGCGACAAATCAACGATAAGGATTTCGAAGGTTATATATATCGATTAATGACAAAGCAACACATAATTTTCGATTAATTCTGTTAAATTGTTTAACAATTTGTTGATGATCTTCTGAGCTATCATTAATCTAGCACTGGCTATCCTTTAGGCCTGGCATATAACACAAAAAAAAAAAACAACAGACTTTGGTGCTGGTTAAATATTTGGCAAATACACACACACACACAGCCTCACGTATAAGAGAAGGAGGTCCATGCACACAGCAAGACACACACACACGTATATATGTATATTTATATATATGAACACATATACAGTAGGAGAAACGACCCCCCACTACCCACTCAATGGTGATTTCGAGGGGTACTCTCTTTTACGGTTTCATAATCCAAGAGGGAAACGCTTGAAGTTGTAACTAGACCGCGATATTTCATGCAACCCAGCACCGCCCCAGCAAGCTCCCTGGACCACCCCAGCAGCCCCTGCATAGTTGTGTGAATACTCGTACCTTTGCCATGGGGTTGATCCAAGGGGGGGGATACAGAGCCTGGGCTTGTCGCCTTTGGGTGAAATGCCATTTGACATTTTTGCCGCCGACTTTCCCCGTTTGCTTTCACTCTCCCCGCCTGTCGCTCCTCCCCTTTCACGCACCACTCCCGCTTTGGGTGTGCTGTGATTTGCCTTTTTGTCACATTAAATCTTGTTTATGACGCTTAAGAACTTTATTTCCGCTCGATTAAATTGCCATAATGGCAGCATGCGACTGTGCCCCGCTCGCCACTCGCCACTCGCCCGCTCCCCCTTTATTTTACTTACGCGCTTGTTTTTTTTGCTCGTTGTTTGTTTTCACTTTTGAATTGTTTTTACCTTTTTTTTTGTTGCTTTGTTTTGCTCTTTTTTTTGCTCTTTTTTTCTCTTTTTTGGGAATACTTTTCGTCACCTCTGGGGCAAACAAAAAAAGGCGAAAAATTAAAGAGTAATGCAGGTGAAGTCGACTTAGGCATACCACGGATGGCAAGGATACCTTGGATACTGGGATTCCTTGGTTATTCATTCCGCCCAGCCTTCTAACATACAGCGTCCTAAACAACTAGTGCACAGGGTACAGTGTACCCTGTGTACAGGGTACCAGAAAAAAAGAAGAACCATCTGGCAGCTGCATTAACTTCAATTGACTGTAATGAGCATCGCGCGAAGCCTGTCATCCATTTGGCAATTTGTTCTGGTGCTGATTCTGGTGCTGGTTCGGGTCCTGCTCCTGTTGGTGCTGCTGCTGTTGGTTCTGGCTCCTGGCTGGCATTGCTCCATTGGCTGCAATTCGTCCATAAAATTTTAGTGTTCATTTTTCAGTGGCCTGCACAAATGCACAATGCCATTTTCTCGCCCACCCCCAAAAATGCACTCTCCTATTTCACATTTCAAATTGGGTATGTCTGTCTGTATTTCAATCTTGTTACTGCTGCTGCTCCCGTCCCTACTGCTGCTCCTCTCCCTACTGCTGCTGCTGCTCCTACTGCTGCTGATCCAGCTCCTGCTCCTGCTGCTGCTGTCGCTGCTGATGTTGCTCCTGCTGCTGTTGCTCCTGCTTCTGCTGTTGCTGTTGCTACTGCTGCTGTTGTTGGTTCTACTCCTGCTGCTGCTGCTGCTCCTACTGGTGCTGCCGTTGCTGTTTCTCATGCTACTTCTGCTCCTACTCCTGCTGCTGCTGCTGCTGTTTCTCATGCTGCTGCTGCTCCTGGTACTACTGCTCCTGCTGCTGCTTCTCCTGCTCCTCCTATTGCTGCTCCTACTGCTGCTCCTACTGGTGCTGCCGTTGCTGTTTCTCATGCTACTTCTGCTCCTACTCCTGCTGCTGCTGCTGTTGTTTCTCATGCTGCTGCTTTTGTTGCTACTGCTGCTGCTCCTGATACTACTGCTGCTCCTGCTGCTGCTGTCGCTGCGGATGTTGCTCCTGCTGCTGCTTCTCCTGCTCCTCCTATTGCTGCTCCTACTGCTGCTCCTATGTACAACTGCTACTGCTGCTCCTGCTCCTGCTCCTGCTCCTGCTATTGTCTCTATGTGGCACCTGTGTGTGTGTTTGTGGGGGCTATGACTCCTCGATGACTCCTAAATGCATCGATTTCGATATCTGCACACAAATGTGCTTCGTCGATTGCTGCTTCAATTCCGCCTCAATCATAATCATTGTGGTGGTGGGGGTGGGGGTGCGGTAGGTTTTGCAAGGTGTGGTCATGTTTTAATTAAACGAAATTGCTTGTATCCCATTGATGGCTTAATACGGCTCACATGTTCTCAATCTATCCATCAATAAGCACTCATTTGTGTGTGTGTGTACAAGAACACCGAAGAAGAAGCAGAAGGCCAATTAATTTGGTGACAATACAAATTAACGAAATTGAAACGAAAAAAAGAACCCCGAACCAAAACGCATTTAAAACTTAAACCAAATGACAAAATTATGTATATAAACGAGGCTCCCCGCTGAGCTCCAGCAACGAACTGCATTGAATGCCAATGCACAATAATGCCCAGCAATGCCATTGTAAGGGATCAATTATTAACGACAAATTTTGTTATTCAAAGTAATTGTATTGCAGAGACGAAGGACAGTCAGAAGGGGGCGGGGACTCTGAAAGCTGAGTGCACAAAACCGCATATTTCTACGAATGCCAAAGGTTCACAACGAACTTCTCTAATTGGAACACATACTAACACACACACACACACACGTAGATGAAATTGAACTAATGAAGAGCAAAATTTCCATGGAAAATGTAATATGCTAGAGACACATTTACTAATACGCACACGCACACGCGCGTGTGTGTGTGTGTAGTTTTCGATTTTTGTTTTTCCTTGGAAACTACCAACAAATTGAACTAATTGAGTGCAGAAATTAATAACCAAAGAGACATTATTATCCAAGAATAAATAATTGAATTAAATTCACATTTTCGGCTGTGCTTCAAGAATCCTTTTGGCAAAATTTCCTGGAATTTTCTGGCATTAAGTTTTTGGCATACAACTTAATACACAAAGCGGAAATGCAAAATTTTCTCAAATATTAACATAAGTAAATGTGAGACATTTCTGTTGTTATTTAATTTGATTTTTGGCTTAAATTCAAATACTTTTCTGTCCATTTCTCTTTGCAGGTGAGCAGTCCATAGCAGTCTCCTGCCCGTTCTTGCCTCGTAATTTGTTACCAGGTAAGGTCGCCTGGTTCCCTCGATCAACCAACCCAATGCAAAACTAAACGATGCCTAAGCTATATGCAAACAAACAAAAAAGAACCTATGTAGATGTGTATGTATGTATGCACTGTCATAATTTATGCAGACAAAGGAGGGGGGTTTGCCTGTGCCGATAAGATAAACCCCACCCACCCGATACGGCGCAACTCTCTTGTTGTTCGTTTTGTGTGCTCGGGCATTGTTGTAATGCCATAACAATCAAGTGAAATTACGCTAAATGACACGCTCATTACGGGCCACTGGTACTTGCCCAGGGTGCTGGCTGGGTGGGTGGGTGGTTGGTTGGTTGGTTGGTTGGTGCCTCGAATTCGGGAAGCAACAAAGCAAAAATCATTGCCTACTTATGAGCGCCTCCATAAAAATGGAAAGAGATTGAAAGAGAGTGGCAGAGAAAGAGAGAGAAAAAGATGGGAGTGGTGGGTGAGAGGGGAGTGCTGGGTGAGGGGTTGCCCCATTTATTATTTAAATAAAAACATACAAATAAGCGCTTGAAAAACGCTTTATAACACTTTTTTTGCACACGCACACAGCAACAGCAACAGCTACATATACATATACAACTACTGCGACATCTACATCTACATACAGCTAACAGCCAGCGCACTATGGTCCCAACGACCACTTTTGTTGGCCAAAACCCATTTTTTGAAAGTTAAGAAGTAACCGTTTTTTGATCGAACTGTATTAGAAAAAGAGTGACCATAAAAGTTGCATACCCGAAATTTCCATAGATGGCGCCACATTCGCGAAATCAGCTGTTAAAACAGCCGCTGTCACTCACATGCACGCGCAGTGAAAAAGTGCAAATTTAATAGCAATTTTAAATCTCTCATAAATTGAAAAATACGATTAACTGATCAAATTTTTGTATTGTATTTTAATCAGTCGGGTTTCTACTACGTGTTTTGTAAAGTTTCCTGTATCTCGTATTTGTGATGTCTTTGTAATTTGAGGTTCAAGTGAGGCGTTTTACATATGACAATTCGGAAAGAAAACTGATTTTTGAATAGACATAACTTTTGATTCCAACCTATTCCAACCTTGAAACCTATTGTATTTCGTAGAGTTATCAATTCTTGTTGAAATGTATATAGTAGAAAATGCCACATTTCACCACAAATTTTATAATTTGCATTAGTAGAACATAACCTCAAAATCAAACATGACGAATTGTTTGCCGCGTGAACATCAGAGAAGCGAAAAACATGCAAAGAACTCAATTATTTGAAAATTAAACTTAATGGTGACATTTCAAATGAAATTAATAAGCCTTTAAAGACGATTTTATGAGTTTTTGTTATCGTTTGGCAACAAAATGGAAAAATGAAGGGCAAATACAGAGACGTTAATCGAAAGTATTTGGATTGGCTAAATATACAGGAAAGTGTTCAAAAGCCTTAAAGCCAGTGGGTCGCCCTTTGCTATCACACTTCAAGAAATGTTGTAGACCACAAAGAAGGTGGGCTGAAGATCTTGTAGCATCAGAAGAAGGAAAAATCAAATTATTGATTCAAGCCGCAAGCATGATCGCACGAATACAAGTCAAATACGAACTCGCATTTGTTTTAAAACTTTTATTCTTATGCCCAGATATCTCAATTTATTCTTTTTATGTTTCAGAACACCTCATCAAAAGCGTTCTTCTCTTAGCGACTTTTTTAAAATTTGATTTTTTTTTTAAATAAAAAAATTTCTTTTGGGCGTGCCACGCCCATTAAAAATATATAAAAATCAATTTAATTGATTTCTTAATATACATGTTGAAAATATACTCAATACTCGTAATTCACTATAACTAAAAATTTAAATATGCATTTAAAAAAGGGGCGGTGCCACACCCATTTTATTTGTTACCCTAGTTTCTATTGATTATATCTACCCAATGCAAAAACCAAATCCAAATATCTTGTTGCGTTCGCGAGTTATTAATTTTGGCCAACAAAAGTGGTCGTTGGGACCATAGTGCAGCGACACGAGTATTTGCATATAAAAATGTTCATTATGCTGTCAAATGAACAATAAATGTCAATGCTTTTGCCCAGATTCCCAGTCTCCTCCACCCCCCAGCTTCAGTGCCAGCCCCAGCCCCAACCCCAGTGCCAGCTTCAGCCCCAACACCACCCCCTGTCTCAGTGCCAGCTTCAGCTTTAGCTTCATTCCCATCTTCAGCTTCATCTCCACTCCATCTCCAGTTTCAGTTTCAGCTTTGGCTTCATCTTCATCTTCAGAAACAGCAGCCGCTCTTTGCCTTTGTTATACTTGAAGGCAAAAAGCAGATACAGAGCCAGAGCAGAGGCAGAGCCATAGTCAGAGCAGAGCAAAAACGAATGAAAAGGAAAATGAGAAGAAAGAAAATCTGTCACAAGGCTTTAAACGTTTTATTGGCTTTTCAAAATTGGCTAAAGGCCAAAGGAATATTCATGTACATGAAGCATGGAGCAGAGAGCTTCACTCTACCCCACTCCGCTTTGCTTCTGTCCCCTGTTCTCACCGGCAAGTAAAATTTATATATTAAGCAAAATATGCCATGAACGGAGGGGGTTGCGGGGTGGACGTACCGGACAGGACAAACTTTGCTTTTGACCAGAAGCTTTTGAAGTTTTTTCTCACCAAAACTGCTTTGACTACGGCTCCTGGGTACTGCTGCCTGACTGTGGGCTGCTGTGTCCTGTGTCCTGAATCCTGGTTGCTGGTTGCTGGCTTCTTCGCCCCGTGCTTTGGCCCATTCTTGTTGTTCCGGCTCCTTCACAGTTCTGCTGGCAAAAAGTGAAAGTAAAGTGTAATTAGGTTTGTTTTGCGTGGCTGTCTGCAAATGAAATGCCTGCTCCCCACCCCACCCCCCACACTCTCTGCCACGCTGTGGGACAACAACTAGCAGGAGGACAGCAGCAGGACCCGCCCAGCACCAAGCGGATGATGTTGATTATTATTGGGACAGCCTCTCTGCTCCCCTCTCTCTCTCCCTCTGTCTCTGTCTTTTACCATCCACAAATTTAAATCAAACAGTACCAAAAATCTTGAATAATAAAGCAGCAGCAGCGCCTGCAGGAAGGCGGCACTGGCCGAAAGCCCAGAGAGTATTTATTATATACGAATTTATTTTTAATTGGGCCACGGCCAAAAGAAAGAGTTAAAGAGACTGAAATATACGTAATGATTGTATTTAATTTAATTTAATTAAATTTAAGCAGGAAACTATTATGGAGGATCCCTAGAGTTCTTCTCCTTGTCCTTGAAGTTGCTTGCTTAAGATTCGTTGCGAAATGGAGGCATTTCCTCACAGCCAAAACATTTTCAGTGAATCATCGGTGAATGACATTGGATTGAACTTCCCCAGAACCCAAGTTGTGTTGAAACAAAGACATAAACCCTATCACCCCTTATGGGTGGTCTGTCTGTCTGTCAATCTGTGTCCGTTGACTTGTCGACTGTTATCGGCCATAAATAAGCGGCCCAAAGTGTTTAGCACTCATTGCGCCTTGCGATACCATCAAAGGGTATTTAAGTCCAAAAAGACAAAGGCACAAAATGCCGCCAATTCGAAAAGGGTAAAGAAGACGATGGCCCAGGGGCTTCCATTCCACGTACAAGTGTCAGTCAGTGAGTCAGTGAGTCTGTTAGTCAGTCAGTCAGTCAGTCAGTCTTTCTCTGTGTCTATCAGTTAGTCTGTCTGTCAGTCAGTCTATCAGTCAGTCAGTCTGTCAGTCAGTCATTCTGCCAGTTCGTTTCGTTCGTCAGTTAATATTGAGTGGAGTATATAATCTGTTATTAAGTATTTTATATGCCAAAATAATTTGATTTGCATGTTGGAGGCGGCTCCTCCGCTGGGATGCTTGAATTTTCCATCGTTAAGCGCCCAACCCTCAGAAAGGGCGGGGTGGAATGGAATGGAATGGCGGGTTGGATGGCAGGTTGGGATGGCATGGGATGGATGGTGTCGGAGTTCCATGTAATTAACACGGAGACCAAAATTTATAGCATGGATTACAATTTTCTTATATACATACACATATAATATAAATTGGTGTGTGTGTGTGTGTGTGTGGGGTAGATACTTAACCCAAAACTCTATTACCTTGTGATATAATTTTCATGATTAATATAAAGCTTAAACGAAAATGAAAACCAAATGAAAGGCAGATTTTTCAAGCATCTTTTAATAATCATGTCCAAAAAACCATAAAGAATGCGGTATCCAAATTGATTTTGAAGAGAGATTCGAAGGGAGATGCTATTCTCGCTCTTTAAAATTGGTCTTGCGGAAACGGCTTGAAGTAAATTATCGGTAAGCAATTCCGATTTCTGCCCCTTGCCAAGCTCTAAGGCTCTGGGCCACTGTGTTGCCAGGCGATACAGGACTTGGGCTAATTTTATTGCTTTATTAACCAGGAAATGGAATTGATGGAATGGCCGACAGGCAAGCCCACGACCACAGGACACTGGACACTGGACTTTGGGCTCTATGCTCTGTGTTTTGTGCTCTGTGTTCTGGACATGTGTGGGCTCAGCTATTTCCGATGAAAGCTGTTTTATTTGAAAGTTAAGCCTACCCCAAAACCAAGCCAAACCAAACCCACCACCCGCCAGGATTGTCATCTGCATGTTGACCCAACTTGTGGGACAACTCAGGTCCAGTATCTTACTGAGAGATGGGACTGAATGACTGACTGACTGACCGACTGGCTGACTGACTGACTGACTAACTGACTGACTGACTGACTGACTAACTGACTGACTGACTGCCTGATACACCGAGTGAGTGAGTGACTGACTGTTTGACTGACTAACTCACCGACTCAACTGGATACTTAAGGCAATGGCAAACATTAGCATAAAGCTGGGGCTATCATTTCTAAGTGCGTCGGACGAATGCTCGTAAGGCGACCCCTCATCAGTGTGGCACCAGCCCCCCCATTCCTCCATCAGTTAGGTGCCCCTTCCCCCCCCACCGTTGTGGTTGTTCTTGTCTAGTGTGTCGCTGGCGTTTTTCTTATGCCACTCGTGAGTTTTTCGTCTGTGCCTGGCCCATATCAGCTGGGTGGCGAACGTGGCTGTGCGAAACATCCTCATCGCCATTTCACAGGTGTGCAACAATGCCCCAGCAACAACGTGTGAAGAAATGGACAGACTTTACCCACACTTTGCCGCAAGCGCAGGCGCTGAGAGCAGGCAGAGTAGCGCTGAGCTTTCTTCTCGCTTGTCCCCCATCAACTAAAACCGAAATTTTGGTGTTATTTTTTCTTGATTTTCTTATCCCCAGCATTCCCAGCAATGTGTGTGTGTGTGCTGCCCCGTTGTTCCTGCTGTGTTGTATGCATTCAATTTCCTTCTTGTGTAGAAAGCACAAAAGAGCTTCCTACTACCGAAGCCTGACTAGCAGCGGGACGCCGAAGCTTTTTCTCTCACAGCGAAAACGTTCCTTTCGTTCGTTCGTTCGTTCGTGTTCTCGTGCCGAGAGCTGGCTTCGTGCACTGTTATACGACGGAGCAAGTTTGGATTTTGAAACTGCTCGGCTCGGTCAGTTGTTGCTTCACATCAGTTCTGTTCAGTTCGATAGCTTTCTGAGGGCTGTCCAGAGCGGTTGGTGTTGCCAGAGTTCCACCACATTCAGAAAAGGTGTTTTCGAAGTGTTGTGCCACAAAAGGACTTGTTGCCTCTCCGCTGTGTTTCTCTGTGTTTCTGTGTGTGTGTGAGCTTATTATTTTTTAATTTGAATTGAATTTGAAACAAAACACTATTCTGAATTTTTTACATTCAAAATTCCGTTTTACTTTGCTAAAGAAAACAATTTCTATGGGATTTTTGTGAATTATTTTTACACTTTATTTCATATGCTCAATCATTTGCTAATATTTTCGAATGTTAGATTTGAATATTGCTTTCAATTTGTAACGTGTTTGAAAACTGTTATACAGTATAACAGTTTGGTATAACAGTTTCAAGTGATAGTTTATGACTTAAGCACAAAATGGTTTGCCCATGCCGAATCCGATAATTTCTATTCTATTTCTGTGCCTCCTTCTGTGCAAATTGAAAATTTGTATTCTTTGAAGGATTTTCAAAATATTTCCAATATTTTGAAATGTGTTTCAAGCGTGTTTGGAAAACTGTTAAGCTCACGAAGCGAAGCTTTTTAGCACAGTTTCTCTTAGGGACACTTCGGCAGGGCACTCGGGCTGCTCGACTGCTGCGGTTGACTCGGCTCGGGTGGCTCGGCTGCGGTTCGGCTTTGGGGCAGCCTTTTTCGGGGTATGACAACTCACTTTGGCTTCTGAACTCGTTCAGTTCAAATTTACCAGCGGATTTGTGCGGATTACAGCAACTATTCACCCACACACACGCCCATCTATCGCAGAGGGAATCGCTTACGCACATACACACACCACACACATACACACACATATAGTCGTCACACACTCGGTCACACGCACCAGCCAGAACCCTCACAAGCGCACACACACACCAAAACCACACACAAAGAGGGAGAAGGAAGTGGCATAAAGAAATCGAAAGCAAACAAAACAAAGCGTCGGCAAAAAAGAACGAAACAAAAAAAAATGTTATAAAGATGATGGACATCAAATGATTAAACAAAACAAAACAAAATAAAAAAAAAAACCGAAATACGTTAAATACGTTACTTGATTGTTGATTTTTTTGCATATTATTTTCTGGTGAAACCACAGTGCGTATGTGTAATATCCGTTAGAGATACTAGGGCGAGAACCACAAAGAGAGAAATAATCCCAGTGCCCCCAAAGAGCCACGCAAATATCAGTTTCGATTCCGGCTAAAAAACCAACGACAAAGCCCCCAAGGAGCGCACCAAAAAGCAGCTGCAAAAATCAGGCAAGTGTTTCCCAGATCCTGGCACATTTATCTCTCCCTTTATAGTAGAACTAAATTTCAAAGTATTTGAAGTGTAACTATTCTCGATCGGCCAGCACAAATATCTCGCTTTAGTTTGTTCAACTTTTGGCTTAGTTTCGGGTAGCCATATCACACACACACACACACATATTTTATTTGGCTGTCATGGCCACTGGCCCCCCGATTCTTTATTCTCGTTTTGACATTCTGTTTCAGTTGCGGATTTTGTTTTTTTGGTTTTTTTGTTTTGCTACGCTTTTGTGGGGTTCGGCTTTCCCCGTTGTTTTTTGGGGTCAAAGGCAAACAACAGAAATAACCAAGGGTGGGGGGGAAGGGAAAGGCAAACGAGAACGAAAACGAGCACGAAAACCGGTCAAGTGCTGCGGCTGCAGCTTAGCCCTTGTGTGCTGTAACTAGGTCTATGTACATGTTCATGTATGTACAAGAGGATCAGGGAGATGCACTGAAGGCTCCACAGGAAGCACAAAGACAGCGCTCAACTCAGACAATATTTCTGAGTTTTTCCTGATTACAAATGAAACTGGAAATATTTTTCTAGAATTAAAATAAAATCTATAAATGTAAATGAAATAAAGACAAAGACTTTATGGAGTAAATTTTCAGCCTGCACCAGTTACAGCTAAAATTGAATCTATCTAAATTCCTTCCAAAAAAGGTAAAGCCTTAAATATAAATTTCCAATTGTTATCCCTCGCTTGCCACTCGACCTTTTGCTTCCCAAAACTTTTCTATAATACTTTCAATGAGTTTTCCCCATTCACACTAACGCACTTGATGCAGACAGCATCGAAAAAATGGAAAAGTTTTCACGACAAATTTATTAAATCAGCGAAAATGAATCTATTAAGTCTGCACACCCTACCCCCTCTAGCGATTGTTCTGCTCTTTCCCCACCTCCTCTAGCAATTGTTCTGAGGTTGGTGGTGCAATGCATGGCATGAAAGAAATGCTGTGATTACGTTCTTAAGTCCAATGGGGGGTACTCTGCCACCAAGCCAAATGGGACATACATATTATGCCTTGAGGTATGCAGCGAGACGAAGCTGGTGTGTGTGTTATTAAAGCTCGCAAATTGTGCATTAAAATATACATCATCATTATACACGTTTTCGTTTACTAGAATACCCTATAATCGATGGGGTGTATGTGCCCAAAGCATACCCCTAATATGCCACCATTTGGGTGTCCAATCCTGTGACTTTTAAAATTAGAATGAAGCAAATTATCCTTCCAACTGGTTAATGATTCTTTCGTAGTGGGTAACCTCTAGTCGAAATGTCGCACTACAGCGACACTTGCTTGGTTTTTTTTTTCCATAGCTCTGCTCTGCTTGGCTTTTTTTTTTGGGGTCAGCGCTGTCAAGAGCAATCAGACAGGACGGGGTGCGGGGGAAAGGAAGGACTTGGCTTGGCCACCAAATAATCAGAGCAAGCCCATGTGCCACAGCCACATCCCCACCGTCTGATCGTCTACAGGGGGGTGCGAGGGTGTGGCAGCGACAAGCCTTTGACAGGCATGTCATTTAATGTGCGCCTAAGTGTAGGCTATAAATTTTTTATATGCATTTTAACGCATTTCAAGTTATGATTTTCTCTCTCTGGCAGTGCAGTGGCACGTCGCCTACACTCCCATCCACACCCGCAGTCACACCCACCGACAGAGACATAGACAGAGAAAGAGAGATCTACTTGAGCACACACACACACACAGACATGTGCATAAAATTTTCATTTGTGTAATGAAAATGAAAATGGAAATGCATATGCTTAAGGGGTTGAGCGGAGAGTTGGGGGAGAGACGGGTACGGGGGACTGGCCGACTGACTTGAGGGATGTCAGGATGTCTATGGGGTGTATGTACTATGCATGTGTCTGTGTGTGTGTTTGCTCTACTCGTATTTAGGCTGCGGTTTGGTTTGCCTTTTTTCCATTTGCATATCCGTTAGCCTAGCCTATTTTTTTTCTTTTTTTGGGTGGGTTTTCCGGGTCTCTGTCCTCTGTGGTATGCTCAATTTATTGGAAAGAAAATGTCGATTTGCGGCAGAACGAAGGCCCGGGAGCGACAATCGACAAGCGACAAACGACACAATTGCTACGGCCCAGAAATGTCAGAATGCGATTTAAATTTCAGCTGCCAGCTGCGGTGTCTTTTGGGATAAAACACTTTGGCGCACTTTCAATTAACCCACAACACAACTAAACAGAGAATAGATATACCTGTACTTTAACTGTGAGACTTATGTTCAAGAAATACTTTAAACTCCATGACTCCATGAATGGGAGCGAGCGGCTAGGAGTCGGCGAGGGGGCAAATCCTCTGGGCACTGCAATCAAATCTATGCAATGCAATGAATAATGCTGCACACAAATCACAATTCCTCGAGCATTGTACACCCATTACGTCCATCGATCCATCGTTGCTCTTCTTTGCTGCTGTAATCCGAAACCAAAACCAAAACCGAATCCCCCACTAAGAAATGCATTGTTCGCCATTAGTGGAAACGAGCGCCTTGCAGGACGCACCTTCTTCCCTTTCCACCCTTTAATCTGCCCTGGAAGGAGCAGCAGCACTCCTTTGGGCCATGAAAAGGAAGGAACTTTCGGAAAGCAGGCTTAAAGAGGCTTACAGCTTACAGCCAACAGCGGGTGGAGGATAGTGCTGCCTCATCGCAAAGGAGAGGAGAGATCTGCCAATGCAGATGCTGTTTAATGTGACTAGACTGGAATCAGATATCTATGATTATGGATATGTATAGGGTGGGTGGATCACATCAGTGCTTTGGGAATACTCCTGGAGCATCATTGAGTGAGTGGCACTGCGGCATCTTTGAACCTCTCGTTGAGGGGCACTCCAATCAGAATGTTGAACGAAACCTTTAGGGGATACGGCAGCTGCTCATCCAACTCCATGACTGTGACCTCTTCACCCCTCTCCAGGCTAGGACTCAGCTGCAGAATGGGCGACCGTCTGCTGTTGCCCAGCTGCAATCCCTCCTTTACGGCGGTGACTAGGCCGCGAATTGGGATCTGCTGCCTCTGGTAGTGCTCCATAAAGCCCTCCGGCTTCGCGGCATACTCAAAGCGAATCTTCAGCCTGCGATTCTCCACTGTGCCGAGGATGTCCATGCCAGTGGTAACCCTCGGCCAGCGCCACCAGCCCTCCACGGCCTGTGGCAGGCAGATGCCGAGCCGGTTGCTCCGCTTCAGGAAGATCCCTGGGGTAAGCGTGTCCTGCGACACATTCTCGGCATCGTCATCGGAACCCAGGACGGTCTCCAGCCAGGAGTTCAGCAAATGGCCTGCTATCCACTTCTCCGGCAGCACCCTCCCGTCGTCCAGCTCCTTCACACGTCTGTCGCTCCCGCAGAGGTACTGTGTCCTCAGGTTCCGGAACACCTCCACGTAGGGCTGCCCTGCGGCTGTGGCTAGGAATGAGCCACGCAGGGCGAAGCACTCGCCGAAGTACCGCGAGGGAGTCGTTCGAGCCAGCAGATCCCCGGGCTCGGAGCCGGGATGGATGCGCATATACATCCACAGGCACAGCAAGTCGTACAATTGCCTCTCGCCGCGCCACACGTACAGGTCGGGGCTGGCCACGAGCTCAGTCATCAGGTCAATGGGGATGCCCCGCAGCTGGAGCTGGCCGATGGAGGGATCCGTGAGGTTCACCAGGAACCACTTCAACACGATCCTCCGCAGGTGCTCCAATCCATACTCGCAGGCCACGTGGTAGTAGTGCGTGGCCGTGGAGGGGTTGATGGTCTTCCCCATGCTGATCTCGCACATGTAACTCAGGGGCAGGGGCATCCCCTTGGGCTGCTGAGGCTCCAGCAATGTACGACTGGCACTTCTCTTGGGCATATCGAAGCACGTGTTCGCAGCTTGCGGCACTGAAATGCTGCAAGATGGTCAGCCTTTGGTTGCAGGAACTACGGCAGATGGCCAACAAGTGAGTCGCGCACTTACCAATCCTCGAGAAAGCAAAGCAAAGCAAAGAAAAGCACACAGAGACGGAATTCCACGCTTTTCCTTTGTGATTTGCACGTTTCGTCGCCTTGGTTCGCCTCGGATGCTTGCACGAGCTTTGCCACACTGGAACGAAGTGTGGCAGTGTTGCGCAACATTTTCACATTCCAGTGTGCGCAACATCAGCGGACATCAGCCGATATCAGCTCAGTGTTGGACAGCCAATTTCTGTGGCTGATTGGGTGTCAGTGTGGAGGTGTCTCTGTCTCCTTGCCTTCCGGATCCATTGAGCAGTTAGGTGTGGCACCTGCAGTGCCAGTGCCATTGCCAGGGGCAGGCTCGGACTTGCGGCAGCTGCGGCGATGTTTAAGCCAAAAGCAGTTAAAAACACTAAGCGATGTGGCCAGCAAGACAGGCGGCGGAAGTGGAAGGAGGAAGGTAAAGAGAGAGAAGCAGCATGATGCGGCAGCAGATGAAGGACAAAGGGGAGGGAGCTGGCGCCAGCAGTTGCAGCAATAAAAGGGCGGATCGCAGCACGCACCACGCACCACGCGCCATGTTGCAGCATTTGTTGGCTGACAGTCGCAACGAGGCAGCGTGGCATAGTCGAGGTGCCACCACACAACCCCACCACCCACCAACAAGCAGAACAAGCTGTAATTGAATTTCTGTTGACAGATTTTAGCGCACAATATCCTGCAGCGAAACTGCCGCAGAAAGGGCGACGAAACACGTAAAAAAATACAAGAATAAAGAAAAACAAAAACAAAACAAAGCGAAGGGGGAAAAAGCAGCAACAACTCAAAAATAATGGAAAGTGATGGGACATTTAAAATAATAAAAACCGATATATTTATACAAATATAATTGTATCATCGCTATGCGGCGCTAACTTACAAAAGCTAATCATTTTAAAATAAACCAAACAAATAATTAAACAACGTTAATGGCACTTTAAACCTTTGAAAACCTGTCAAAAACCAATTCGAATATCCTGCCACAAATATTTAAACTGCTCCACAAAATGCTGCCCACTTGAATGAGTCTTTTCCGCTGAAGTTTGACTAAGTCCAATCACTTTTTTGTGGGCTTTTCCTTGGTTCTTTTATTTGGCAATCTGCTATGGGGATCTCCTGGGGATGCCTCCACTCTCTTCTCTTGTTTCATTTAGTTGCCACATTCACAAGCAAATTCGATCTTTTACAATGATAGTTCTGAGAGTACGAGAAAGATGAGTTTTGGGCCAAAGAAAGTAAGAGAAACATGAGAGTGGTTTTAGGGTGTGCTGCAAAAGGTAGGCCTGTCCGGCTGTGTGGACTTTGGCGCCTATAAATTTTAATGCATAAATGTTAAAAATGAAAGCAAGAAGGTTCGGCAATGGGGAGTAGAGAACGGGAAATGGGTAGCTGCTGTGGTGTGTGGTTTCAAATGTTCTTGAAAATTTCCACTTTACTACTACTGTGTCCGCGTGTGTGTGTTTTTTTTTGGCTGCGGGGCAGCTTGACAAGCTCATAAAATTATGGAAATTTTCTTGCCCTTTTCCGGCCATTATCATTTCAAGAGAGAGAGAGAGAGTGAGCGGCAATGCTCTCTGCAGAGATAGGGATAGGTATGGGGATGGGTTTGGGGTTTCGGGGGTTAGGGGACAGGAGGCTGACCAAAAGAATTGAGTGACTTGCCAGGGCATTTAATGTAATGGCCAATGGTGGGTGTCACTTTTCCCAGGCACTAAAACCTGAGTGTGGTATCTGTGTGTTTGTGTAGGTGTGAGAAAAAAAGGAAACCCTCAATGCGGTCTGGTTGGTATCTAATAGTAGTATGTGTGAGGTAAGGCGGGTGTCGGGTTTTTCTTTCCTTTATTTTTTCTCGCACCTGTCTAAAGTTGCGGCTTCGGCAAAGTTTCCAAATTTCCCGCCGACCAGACAAAGGCAGCTCTGCCAATCAAAAGTTTTGCATTTGTTTCTATGCTGCGGCTCACTTCGATACGCCGCACCCACCCACCCACGTGTATGCGGTATGTCTGACTGTAGCCACTGACAGGTGGGCATCATCGGGAGTGAGAGCAAGGTAGAACGAGCAGGGTAGCACGAGCAGCGTGGATCGGGGACCTTGGACCGTGGACCAAGGACCGACGGGCGTTCAATCGCATTGTCATAAACTTTCATCATTTTGAATGCATATGCGCCTGTCAAGCGTGAATATTTCTTGCCAGAGATACACCGAGACAGAGATAAATGACAGAATCGAAGCAATAAGCAAAAAGTATCTGAAATATCCAGCGGCAGAGGAGCAACAGCAGAAAGCCTGAAATAGGAAACTTGCTATTGGCTAGGATCGCAGTGAAAATGAGCTGAGGGGCGATTGCATTTGCACAAAATAAGTACAGCCATCCCAACAGTACTAATGTTACAACAAAACCTTGGAAAAGTTTACAATTAATAATTTAAAAAATTCAAATAGTTTTTTTGTTAAGTCTGCTCCAAATTTGTAGATCAATTTTACTCGTTTGTTTGTGCCTCTGTGCCTCATGGTAATCAACCCAGCTGACAATCCTTTGAGTCTCCTTGTTCTGTGCTCTCGTACACTCAAGACATTGACACACACAAGTGTAGGAGAAAGTGTAAGGGAAAGTGGAAGGCAAAGCTCCTCTCTTCGACTTAATTAAATGCATCCAAAATATATAAAAAAAAAAAAAAATACAAAATAAAATGTGTGCCACATATGCCACATGCTACATGTGTGTTACATTACATTTCTTGATAAATTGAGCAAAAAAAAAAAAACGGTAAAAATAGGTTAAAAGCTCTCAGACGTAACCATAAGTTTGGCTACAAAAAAATAAGGCAGAAACTATTTGAATGCTAGAATTTAGTCGCCTGCTGTATACGCTACCCATCCAAGAATTCCGCTTGAATTCCAGAAATGTTTCATGTGTGCCAAAGGGAAATCCCTTACAGGCCTCCAGATGGCGGAAACTTTCCTTACCCACACCCCCGAAGGCTTCCTTTTGGGGTTATATCCTTACCCCCCCACGGCTTCCTTTTGGGGGGGTTATACATATACATATGTACTTACCCTACATGGCTTCCTTTTGGGGATATATTCTTACCCCCATGGCTTCCTTTTGGGTTTGAACTGTTTGTCTGCCTGTTTTTCGTTATTTTTTCCTTTTTTTTTGTTTTAATTTTTTCTTTTTTTTTTTTTTTTTTTTTTTTGTTTTTTTTATAATGCGCGAAATTAGCAAAATAATAAAAATGGCGCAAAACAAGGTCGCGCATAAATAATGAGAAAACAGCGCAAGTTGCGCGCTTCGCTGGGTCTCCATGCGGTGCTCCACTGCAAGTGCTCAGCGAGCGAGCGAGTGAGAGAGAGAGAGAGAGAGAGAGAAAGAGTGAGTGGCTCAGGGTGTGGAGCGGGTTACCCGTACTCATAGCTTTGTATGTGGCTATGGGTATGGCATAGGGGAGCGGGGGGCTTGGCAGAGGTACACTCTAGGGGTAGATAGATTGTTCAGCGCGTATGTATGTCAATTGTAGATTAGGCGCTTCACTCGCCCCTACCCTACCCACTACCCGCTACCCCACACCACCACAATCCACACTCCCCTGCTTTTGCTTGGTTTTTTCTTGTTTTGTTTTGTTTTGTTTTGTTTTGTTTGTTCGTTTGTTGTCTTTTGTTCTGCGTGTTTGAATTTCTGTCTGGGATTTCCAGAGGGAGGGGTGTGGGTGCTATGCCGCGTTGTGCCTCAATTAACCATCATTAGTGGAAGGTTTTCTCAAGCTACAGAGCCTAAAGATTCTTCAGAAATATTATGCAGCTGGGTGTAGATTCGATTTTGTGCCCGCAAAATAAACAGCCCAACTTTTCCACAGCTTCATTGGCTGTTAATTAATAATTGCTTTAACAAAAATGTATGAAAAATGCAGTAAAAGAATTTCATATTTAATTCAGAATCGTTGAACAAATGCATCGCGAACTCATCATCAATGATTATATTTGCAATAAAAATCGATTGGAATTTAAGCAACAAAAATGTATGGCAAACCAACAGCATATTAAATATGATTTTAATTAATTATTTAGACTTTTGCCAATGCCCCTTGCAATGCACTGCCATTGATCTGCCCTGCCCCTGCCCATCACTGCCCGTTGGCTATTTACAGCCATTGAATTGTGTGCCAAATGGCATTGCATACTTAGTGGCGCTTTCACCTATTTTTCAGCTAAGTGGCTAACCCGTTCTACAGAGTCTCGACACTTCTTACTTCATACTCCATACTCCGTACTCCGTACTCTGTGCCATTTATGGGAATATACTAAGATATAAAATATGTCTTAATGCTAATAACATTTTCATATTTTTACGCTGAAAGCATTTTGCCAGAGCCACAGCAGAAGAGCAGAAGAAAAAAACCACAACGAAGATTAACAGATATACTATATACATATATATACATATACATATTATATAAAGAAACAGGGAGATACAGAGAGATAGCGACAGGGAGAGACACAGAGAGAGAGAGCTGGAGTATGAGTGCAGAGAGTATAGCTACTATGGAAGGTCTGTAGCGGTCTTTGCTATATGTATATATATATTTAAAATGTCATTAGCCGTGTATGGCATTAGCCATGCTAGCCAGCCATTTTAGCCAGACATTAAGACATTCTGTAAATAACGCACGGAACGTCATGCAAATGTTGCGACCGCATTTGCATTTTGCATTTTGCCGGCTGTCAACGTTCAAGGAACGTCCCTCCCTACCCAAAACCCCGATACTATACAGTGGTAGAAAACTAGCCCAGCACTCGGACTGTACGATATGTGGGTGTGGCATTGTTTACGCGGGTAGAAAAAATATCTAATGTACGAACAGTACTGCTATGCTCCTGCTCTGCACATGTATCTTTATCTTTATCTTTATCTGTGTATAAGTCGTCCCCCACTATGCTTCATGCACTCAGATATACGTTAGACAATTTTCGCATTCCAATGCTGCATGTGTGTGGGGGTGTGTGTGTGTGCCACTGATTTCTTATGCACAGCTGCATCAAGAAGTGCATTAAATTCCCATGCAACACCACAGAGAGAAAAAAGATACACACACACTCGGGCAGAGGGCAGAGAGCGCGCATAATGGCATTGATTGTGCCCCCCTACCCTTACCAATCACTTCTATGTACATATATGTAGGTATGAGTATTTGATATATGCGTCAGCCTAAATAATTTAACACCTTTTGGACTGCATATGCATGACAGAGCAGAGCCCGCCCTCAAGTTATGGCCATACAACAAAGCCCAATGAAGCGGCCAAAACATGACTCATGGCTAGGAGTTTTCCATTGAAACTTGCTTTAATTTACTAAAATAATACAGCAGTTTCTCAACAATCAAGCAGAGTTCTGAGCATTCATTTAGCAGTTTCCAAGCATTCACTTAGCAGTTTCCCAGCATTCATTTAGAATTCTGAGGGAAAGCATTTCTTGTCGCCATTGTTCTGCATTCGTGGAATGCAAAATGCAGTTTGGAGTAATCATATTTTCCTTTTCTGTGAAATAGATTTCATTGCTTAGTGCCTGCTTAAGCCTTTCAGCCTTTCGGTTGAAGTTAATTGGGAATTGCATTTGGAGATTCATTTTGGCATTAAGGGGGCGAAAAAACATTGGCATTCCGCTTACTTTGATAATTGCTGAAGCAGCTTAGAAGCTTCTAATGTTCTAATGGCTTCTAGTCCTCATTCATTCTCATTCGATTTGTGTCTCCATCTTAGTCTCAGTCTTCGTCTCAGTCTCCTTCTCCGTCTCCTTATCAGTCTTCGTTTCTATTGTTATAAATATTTGCATATTTGAGACTTAAACTGTCTGTCCGTCTGTTCCAAATGGACACCAGCACTTAACCTTCTTGGCATTCAGTGGGTATTATCACTTGCCACCTGCCACCTACCACCTGCTGCTGCTGCATCCCATTCTGGTACACAGTTGACTTGGCTTAGTTGGCTTCAAGGGAGTGAATGGATATCCGATACATGTGCGATACAAAGGATGTTGTGTGTGTGTGTATGGGTTGTGATTAGTCATCCTCTCGGCAGACTCTCCTTCTTCAGTGTCTGCCTGGCTCCGATGGAAGTCGCCCTTTTGTTCGATTGCAGTCAATTTATACATACGTACGTTAATGTAGTCGAGTATCTGTTTCTCAATGATAGTTTCTCCTTTTCTGGACAATTAGCACTTGACCCACAGAGACACAGAGGCAGAGGGGCAGAGAGGAGGAGGCAGTGGCAGAGTCACAGAGAAGGAGGTAGAGACACAGAGACAGAGACACAGAGGAGGAGGCAAAGCCACTGACACACACCCAAATCAATTACGCTTGTCTTTCCGCCTACCCAAACCAAAATGATTGGACAACATACAATGTACATACATGTAGTTAAATATATATATATAAATACTACTATATCTGTATGTCTTGGATTTTCCGCATCCCTATCCATATCCGCATCCATATCCGTATCTATGTCCGCCTTCATCTTGTCCAAATAAACAATCAATGTTCATTATTTATTAATGTTTTGTTTGCCCTAGCATTTTACCTCTGTTGCCTCTTTTATTTATAGCCGTAGCCTTCTTTTATTCTTCATTTTTTGTTTTCACACTATTAGCGTTTTTGGGCCCAGTGTTTGTGCTTCGGGCCCAAAGGGAATGCCACTCGAAAGCCAAAGCCGAAGGGAAAGTGAAAGCGAAAGCGAAAGGATTTAGCCCCCCGAAATAAACCTTTTTTTTGGGGGCAGCTTAGCGGCTAAGTTTTTCTGCCAAAGAGTATGCTTGCCACATACAGTGCGTAACATAAATGTAAGTTCCTTAATTATACGCACATGCCTTGCCTAGTGGGTGGGTGGGGGGTGTGGTGTTATTGTTATTCAAAATTTGGTTAAATCGCGAAATGGAAAATTCCTGCACGTTTTGTAATTTGTCCTTTGTTCTGGTTTTGAATTTTCCCATTCAATTTTGCTTTTGAAACACACACATTCTAATTGAATTCGTGTATGCGTGTGTGCGTATTCGACTCCATTATGGCATACTCCATGTGTGTGCAAGTGTGTGTGTTTGTGGGTGTGTGTGTAGAATGACAATTGAATGCACAAAAACAAAATGCATGCTAAGTGCAACAAAAATGTTTGCATACAGCGACAGACAGACAGAGATAGAGAGATAGAGAGAGAGAGAGAGATGTGTCGAAGCTGCGGGTTATGGTTTTATAATTGCCATTGCTATATGGTATAACTGTACAAGTATCTGTAGCTGCAGCTGTAAAAGTATCTATAGCTGTACAAGTATTTGTAGCTGTAGCTGTTTCTGCAGTTTTGTCTGCTGTTGTATCTACAGTTGTATCTGTAGCTGCATCTGTATCTGTGTGTATGTGTAGTAATTTAATTAATTTTATAATAGCCATGTCAGTTACAACACGAAATTCAATAAAGCACAGTAAATAATATTTATTTATTTCATTTTCATTTCCATTTTTCGTTTTTCGTTTCGCTCAGCAATTTTGGTTTAGCCGCATTTAATGCTTTTTATAGTTGAATTCTCACTGGATCGTTTCCAAAATGCGGGCATACCCCCTCACCGCTTAAATATTCACCCATGAACATGTGTTGTTAATATCCTGAACGACTATTGTTTTTGTATGTATATGTAGTACGAGTATGTAGTAGTATGGCTTAATGTAGAGAAAGAAAGGCATTCTCTGAACGAGAAACTTTCATGCTTTGGCCAACAAATAAAACTTTTGCTCAATAATTTATGTATGTTTTTCATATATAGTAGGTCCTGCCTGCTCCCATGATCTATGGCTCCTAGGCCATGCGGCAAAGGGATTAGTTTTAAGCGCTAACTTCGTAATAAAATAAAAGTATACAAGGAGCAGAAGAGCAAGACCTAGCAGCAGCAGGAGAGGGCTAGCAGCAGTAGGCGTCTAGCAGCAGCAGGGGTCTAGCAGAAGTTAAGGTCTAACAGCAGGCACAGAAGAGGTTTAGCAGCAGCAGAGGTCTTACAGCAGTGGAGGCTTAGCAGTAGAATAGGTTTAACAGCAGCAAAGGTCTAACAGCTGAAGAGGTCTATCAGCAGGCAGAGGTCTAACAGCAGTAGAGGTCTAGCATCAGCAGAAGTCTAACAGCAGCAGAAGTCTAACAGCAGCAGAGTTCTAGCGGCAGCAGAGGTCTAACAGCAGTAGAGTTCCCGCAGCAGTAGAGGCCTAACAGCAGTGGAGGTCTAGCAGCATAAGAGGTCTAGCAGCAGCAGAGTTCTAGCAGCAGTTGAGGATTAACAGCAGCAGAGGTCTAACAGCTGAAGAGGTCTAGCAACAGTGAAGATCTAGCAACAGTGAAGATCTAGCAGCAGCAAAGGTCTAGCAGCAGAAAAGGTCTAAAAGCAGCAATGGTCTAACAGCAGAAGAGGTCTATCAGCAGGCAGAGGTCTAACAGCAGAAGAGGTCTAGCAACAGTGAAGATCTAGCAGCAGCAAAGGTCTAGCAGCAGAAAAGGTCTAAAAGCAGCAAAGGTCTAACAGCAGCAAAGGTCTAACAGCTGCAAAGGTTTAACAGCAGTAGAGGTCTTCCTACAGTAGAGATTTAAGAACTGAAAGCATTATAGTAGTAAGATCTATTATGGTGCTGATTCTATCATCATTTTCCCTACATTAAATTATAGCGTAAAAAGCTTTTAGGCGATGGGCTGTAGGTTGTGGTGCTCTGTGGTGTGTTTGCCAATTGCAAAGGTCCTTCGGCTGTCTGTCCCAGGCCAGAACTTGCTCTTAAATTGTGTTATATCTTGTTCTATTTCATTATCAAAGTTGGGGGTTAATTGCTGGACACTAACTTCTGTTTTGCGGGGCCAAGTGGCAGAGTGGCAGAGTGTCCGCTTGGTCGTGCGACCGTGTGGCAGTGACGAAAGTTAATCGAACTTTTACCCCAAAGCGTTTTGCGTTGGAATGATGGATTGACGGGCGGGTGGGTGCTGTAGTGGGTGTTGCTGCTGGTGGTTAAGTTGGGTTGGGTTGGGGAAAAACTAATTTCGAAACAATAAAATAAGTTTGAACAGCCGCGCGCACAAGCTATAATCATTAGCTGCGGTGCGCTACTTCCCATCACTTCTCTCCTCTCCCCTCTCCCCTCTCCACCCTTCTCTTTTCTCTTCGCTTCCTTTCGTTTCTTTACTTTTCTTTAATTTGCAATTTCTGATGCAACCAAAATCCGGATGGGATGACGTTGGGCCCGCACCCTTTCCCCAACCACCTACCGCCTGCATAGCACAGCACAGCACTGGCTCTGTTCCAGTTCGCCTTCTTGCAACATTAAGCAACCCGGAGATGTTCCTTCGCTGCTCTTGCTGCTCTCGTTGCTCGTTTAAGCCGGAATGCAAATTGACTTGTTTCCGTTTCTCTCTGCCGCTCTCTCTGCCACTCACTGGAGCGCTCTGCTCTGCTCTTCCCTTGCCGTGCCATTACCCCGTTGCCCGTCCGTGTGGCCCATCTATTATGTAGATGGCGTAGAACAAAGAAAGAGGCACCTTGCGGCCACCCCCATCACCCCCCCCTACTCCTTCTGCCTTCGCTTGTTCGTTTGGTTTCGTGGTTTGGATTTTCCCTTTTTCCCACCCAAGCCCACCCACTACTCAGTTTCTGCTTTTGTTATGCCCTTTTTGGAATGGGGCATAACCGACAAGGCTTCTAGGAGGTTGCAGAACTCTGAGTTTTGATCTATCAAAAAATGCCTGATATCTGATTTAGAGGGTATTCTTCAAGTCGCAACTAAAACGCACAGCATTTTAGTTGATTTTTGTTTTTTTTTTTTTTTGTTTTTCCTTTATTATTTTCTTCTTGTTCCCCAGCATTTGGCTTAAGTTTTGCAATTTTGAGTTAATTCCTGCGACGAAGCCGCGTGAGCTTTGTTTCCCCCGCCCCCGACCCTGCCAACCCCTGCATCATGTATTTTTTATCGTTCAGTTTGAGCTTTATACCCGCACGCTCCGCCCTGCTGCCCCCTGTGGCATCTACACGGGAGTGGAGCTAGATTTATGCATTGCCATGGTGCTCCTTCCTTCAGTCCTTCACCCCCTCCCAAAAGGTGGTGCAGTGCAATCTTAATCCATCCACGCACCCAGGACAACGAAATGGAATGAGAATCGAAAGGAAATGGTGGGGTGGGAGTGGGGGCAGGGGGTAGGAGGTAGGAGGTGGCATGCCAATGGAAATGAAATGGAATAGAATGTACCGGAAGCGAGAACAGAACGATTGCCTTCGATGGAGATTTATAGTCGTTTCACTCTAATTACAATAAAGCATTGGGCCTCATGCCTCCCCTACCCAAACCCACCCCATCCCACCGCAATGCCCCACAGCCAGCTGATCCGCCACCCCATGAGGCGTGCTAAGAAATTCAATTTAAATTACTTTTTAATGTGCCTCACACGCATACAAACCTACACATCTACACACACATACACACACTCAGCGAAGCACCCACATTTGGACACACAGATACAAATACGACGCACACACACACGCAGACAAGGACCTCCCCAAAGGGCGTCAAGACGCAAGCCGGAGTCGAGGAAAATTGCTGGAAAATTGCCTTTAATTGGGGTCAAACACCGACGAGGAATGACCCACCGCCACCCCACCAGCACCACCAGCACTAGGTGGCAGCCATGGACAGTGCGTTACGAAACAGTAAGTGCACCTGTTGCAAGCAGGATGGCGCTTCAGCTGGCACTTTAATTGGATTCACACTTGTTGTTGGTAGAGTTGCTGGACAGCAATCAGCGGGGTGGCAGCGGCAGTAGACCCCTATCTGGGTGCCTTATCAATTTAATGAATTTATTCAAGAATTGTCCAAAGATCTAAACAGAAAATTAAGCCCAAAACTCATCGGGAAATAAAACAAAACAGAAAAGGAAATGCTGTGCTCTGCTGTGGTCTGTGGCTGGGTTGGATTAAGTTAAGACAAAGATTTTTGCTTGCCTTCAAAGATGGTTTTGGCATTTCTTTTGCTACGTTTTTATTGGCATTCCAAAGAAAATTTTAAGAGAGAGAGAGTGAGTGAGAGAGGATATACAGATACCGCTTAGCGGGGACACCACTCGATCCACTTCAATTAGGCGGCCAAAGTCAATTAAGCGAGAAACAGGCCAGAACCGAGACGGAGGGACAGAGAGAGAGTCACAGAGAGACAGACACACAGAGAGAGAAGCCAAAAAGTTTTTGTTGTGCCTCCCCCTCCGAAAAGTAGCAACAATTTTGATTAGGTTGCGTAAAAACTAACAATGTTCGACATTATAATAATGAAGAGAATGTTGGGCAAGGGAAAGGGACTGTGACTGAGACTGGAACTCGTACTGGGGCTGGGCAAGAGACTGAGACTGGGACTAAGACTGGGACTCGGACTGGGATTGGGATTGGGCAAGGGACTGAGACTGACACTGGGACTCAGACTGGGGCTGGGCAAGGGACTGGGACTGAGACAGGGACAGAGACAGAGACTGGGACTCGGGCTGAGACTGCGACTGGGTCTCGGACTGAGACTGGGACTGAGACTAGGACTCGGACTGAGACTGGGCAGGGACTTGGACTCGGACTAAATGAATGTTTTTGGTGAATGCCTTGGTGAATGCCTCAGCGAATGTTCGTTAAATGATGGGCTGTGGCTGAATGCTTGGACGCAGACAATGTGCGGCAATTAAGCAATGAAATATGCAACAAGCCAATTATGCGGACATTAAATGGCCAAGAGGCTGCCTTGCCGTGCTGCCCCAGATCAATCAGCCATGTCTTTATCCCAGGTAAGACGCACAAACACGAAAGGACACGGAGCTGCGGCGGCGACTGCCCCATGCCCCATGCCTTTGTGTGGCAAAAAAGTTGTTCGTACAAGTTGTTTGGCTTGGCGAAAGGTCATGCCGCATTAATTTTAGATGCCATTGCCGCGAGTTTTCAAGTTTTTACGCGACTTGCCACATAAGCCGTTAAGAAGGAGAGTGAAAGGACGACACGCAGTTCGACAGTGAAACAGAGACACTAGCAAGAGAGAGAGAGAGAAAGGGGCAGAGAGACAGGCAGAGGGATAGAGGGTGCCATCGAGTGGCGCATCCAATGTGGCTTAGATCAGAAAGGGGATAATTTTTTTCTCGTCTCTAATGCGCTGAATGGTTATAGAAAAGTTTTGCCAGAACAGAAAAAATTTGCTAGACCAATGTGTGGGGCTTCCACGACAGCTCCTGTACCCCCTGCCTGCTGCTCCGTGCTACCATCTGCTGCCACCTGCCTCCTGCCTGCTGCCACCTGCCTCCTGTTCTTGCAAGTTCAGGGTTTCCGCTTGATATTGCAAATTGCAAAATGCATTGTTATGCCTCTCCCCCATCCGTAGAGTTAACACAGAGAGAGAGAGAGGTTTCTCTCTGAGAGAAATCTGCTTATCGGCTTATGGGTCGTCTGAGTGCCGGTTTTTCCCCCTATTATTTATGGCATACCCAGACCAGACCAGACCCAGCAGCTGCTCGTATTGAACAGATTTTCCACTTTTCCACAGTGCAAATGTTCAATGATTTCCCCCAAGGGTTGCCCCCAATCCTCAAAATGGCTCAGAAATAAAGTTTGATGCGGCTGTTGCGTCAGCCCAAAGTTGGCCAAACCCCCAAAAGATTTTCTTACGTAATTGCAAGTAGGGAAAATGGAACTCAAATGTGGTTACATTCCAATGTTGCTTTTTGAAGGATCTGAGGCAGTGTTAGGCCAGCAAAGATCCCTGAGCTATAGCTACAGCACACAAGGGATACTCCTAAGGACTACTCCTTAGGACACCTCCTCAGGGACCTTCTTAGGACAACTCCTTAGATCACCTCCTTGGGGCAACTCTTTCGGGCAACTTCTTAGGGCAACCTCCTTGGGGCACTTCCTTAGGGCTCCTCCTTAGGGCTCCTCCTTAGGGCTCCTCCTTCAGGCATCTCCTTCGGGCACCTCCTTAGGGCAACGAATATCAGCCGAAGCTTCTTGGATCGTTGAAATATTCAAGGATCGTTGGTCGTAGGTGTTCCCAGATATATTAACATATACCATAGATACTACATATATCTAGATACCGCCGAATGAAACCTTGAATGATGCCTTAAAAGAAATTAAAGCAACATTTAAAGGAGAATCCAAAAGGCACTGTGCCACAAAAGCTCTGCGATTTTGTGTTTCCGCTGTCTGAATGTGGCAAGCGAGGAGAACTTGGATTTGGATTCGCAGCTCGCTTTGGCTGTGAAGTTCAAGGACCTCCCCAGTGACTAAAAATATAAAAAACAAACAATATTATGGAGAGACAGTGGAGTAGTGGTGGAAGTAGGAGGTGGAAGTGGTGGTGGAGGAGCAGCAGGGAAGATGGTTACTGTAACAAAGGAACATTTAATAGACCTAACGACGCCATCATAATGAGTAGCTATGGCAAACATACACACACACACACACACACACACACTTACACCCAATACAGACATGTGCATGTGTCTGTGTGTGTATGTAGCAGCCATTTTTATTTCTATAACACGCATACGCTCCGTGTGTGTACATGGGGAAATGTGGCTAAGGGGGTGAGGGGCAAAGCCACACATCATTGTCGTCGTAGTCGTCCTCGTCATCATCTTTGCTGTTGTTCGTTGTTGTTGCTGTTGTTGTTGTTGTGGCATCGCGTGAGTACCTTAAATGCTATAAATTTATTTGTGGCCCCCCGACAGGACAGAAATAAAGAATGAACTTCGATTACATTTGGCGGGTGTTCGTGCCCCTGCAACAGGTTGATACTACCCCGCTTCCATTCACTATCCCCCCCCATTCGACTCCCTGTCTGTCTGTGTGTCAGAAGCGTTTTCATTTTGATATCATTTTGCTTCATTTGTTGGCTAATGAAAACCTACACGAAACTTGCAGAAAACTTTCTGGATTCTCTCATGCCATGCCATGCCATGCCCTTGCCTTGCAGGAGGTTCGCTGGCTTTGGGGCATTGACTGGCAGTGGCAATGTTTCATTTTGGTAGTGTATTTGCTGCTTCGGTTTTCGTTTAGCCTTCTGTATTTCGCTTGGCTTGGCGTTTTCTGTGTCCTTTCTTTATCCTTTGTTCGGGCTGCTCGCTCACCGTCATCGTCATCGTCGTCATCGTCCTTACTGACATCGCCGTCTTCCCCCCTTGTCATTTGCTGCAATTTAACAGTTGATATTTCTCGTTAACGGTAATGCTCAGCAGCTTGATGCTATAACCAACCCTTAGCAGTGCCCCCAATGCCGCGTCACACCATGCCACGCCACAACACACCCTGCTACACCTCACCACAATGTGTGTGGCCAAGCAATTCCCACTTTGGCCTTAACTTTGATAAAAAGAGAAAAAAAACTTTCGTCTAACGCAAGCAAAATGTGAATTCATCCGTCCATTGAACTGTGGGGGGAGGGGGGCCAACCCAGCTCCATCTCATTCACACCCTCTCTGAGCTTGTCAACCCTTTCTCTCGCTCTCTCTCTCTCTCTCTTTGCCTGCGTCACTTAATCCAGTTACTGTTTAACCGATTTTTGATTGATTCATTAGAAATTGCCACGCCTTTTTAGCGGCTAAGATATATGGTTATTTAGTTAGCTTATAGTGCCTATGAGCCTGGTCTTAATCAGACTGGTAGCTGGTCTTATCGTAACTTTGATGCGTACCCAAATGGGTTCATTAATCCATTTAATATGGCCAGAGCCAAGTGGCAAGTGGCTGTTTAACTTTAATGTACAGATGGCAATCGCATTAAACTGTCGCATTGTATTGAAACGGACTGTACGGAGTCTGGCGCTCTTACTCTCACTGTCCACAGTCCATGTCCCCCTTTGTCCATTTGCCTCTTCCTGCTGCGGCTGCGGCTGCTGCTGCTGTTGCTTCTGGCAAAGCTCATTCCCGATGATTTATTGAGTGCTCTGTCTGCCATTACATTCCACTCCAATCGCATTCACATTCACAATCGCATTCACATGCTTTGGCATTAAGTATACGCCACAGAGGCGGCGGCTGTGACCGACCCAGAGCAACAATTGCATATTGTACCTACTTAATATGATGAATGCTCCGTGTATGCTCCGTCTGTGTGTCTGTGTGTGTGTGTGTTCTACAAAAGTGCTGTACATAATGAGAGGCTGGGCAGAGGGAGCAGCAGTTCACATAGCTAGGGCCACATAACAGAGGCAACAATCACTTAGTCAGTCAGTCAAGTCAGTCAGTCAGTCGGGAAGGGAGGCAAGGAACAACAACAAAAAACAAGTGAAGCCAATCAAACAGTCAGCGGTTGTCAATTAAACTTAATTATGTTGTACAGACTGTATTCAGACTGCTGCAAGATGTTGGACAACAGCAAGAGCAACAGCGGCAGCATCAGCACTATGCCACACTGGCACTGCCCCCACCCGTTTAGACACTCAACAACAAAAATGTTTTGCAAACTGAAAGGGAGAGGAAGGAGAAAGGGAGACAAAAAGATCTTTAACAAAAACTAATTGAAGGCACAAGTGAAGGAAAAAGGCACAAGTGCACTAAAATCACATTAAAATAAACGACACGTTGATAAGATACAATTTTTCTATGCCTTTTGACCTTTGGCTTAGCTGATAAATCAAAATAAATAGAATATTTATTCAAGTATTTATTTCAACTAGTTTTAACTGTAATGTAATGTAAATGCGCTCTTCAAATGCCTTTTGGGTTGAGAGGCACGCTGAGGCTTGTATGTTCCCTCTGTTAGGTTCGATGATCATTCTCTCTCTCTCTCTCTGTCATTTGCTCTGCTAACTCTACAGACTCCCATTTTATCACTTGTTCTGTTAGCACAACAGATTCCCTCGCATTACTTTCTCTGTTAACACTACAGACTTACACTTTGTCGCTTGCTCTGTTAACTCCACATACTCTCCTGTTTCACTTGCTCTCTTAACACTACAGACTATCTCTATGTATCTCCTGCTCTGTTAGCTTTACAGAGTCCCTCTGTGTCACTTGCTCTGTTAACTCTAAGGAGTTCCTCTGTATCACTTGCTCTGTTAACACTACAGACTCTCTCTATGTACATATGAATGTATGTAGGATGCTCTGTTAACTCTACAGAGTCCCTCTGTATCACTTGATCTGTTAACTCCACTGACTCTCTCTGAATCACTTAATCTGTTTACTGTTAACTCAATTAACTATCCACAGACCAGCTTTGCTCTCTGCTTTGTTCACCATAAAATTCCCACATTAATGATGCAAATGAGTTTCCCATGAAATAAAATTTAATGCAGGGCCTTTGGCTGCCCTCCCGTTTACCTTTAGATCATAATCCATAATCATAGGCCATGGCAGATTTAAGTTTATGCCTGGAACCATAATTGTGTTCTATTACTCTAAACGTAAACGTCACCTTTTGGCATCGCTCCCACGCAATCGCAAATCACGCGCTCGATAATAACTAAATATTTATTAATATTGGGGTAGGCCTGCCACCTCCTCTAATGGTCGCAATTTCCATCTATGTAATTGCCGTATGTGGTGTGTGCTGGCTGCCCCAACAATAAAATACTTGGCCAATTATCCTGTACTGTCAGTACAGCAAAGGACATAAGGCGTCTCAATCGTAGCGAGAATCGTAGACGCAGTCGTCGTCGTCGTGGTCGTCATCATGCAACATGTGCGCTAAGTGCGGGGGAGGGGAGGCATGGTCTGAGTAGACCCCCCTTCTATTGAGTGGGATGGGTGCGTGGGGCAAAGACGCATTTGGCTCCGCAAACAGCGCAACGAATGAATGAATAATAAACGAAACACACACACAGAGAGAAATCCTTGCCTCATATGCCACATATGCATTTTACATGCGATTGCCCACTAAATAAATAAATTGATTTTATTTTCAGCCTTAATTGAGGCACACACACACACAGTAAACAATATATGTATATGTATATGTATGTATATATTTTTGATTTATTTATTGTTAGGGGGGCCTGCATGCTGCCATTCTTTCTGCCTCGATAATTGCCATAATTGTATCTGTAAATTAATTTACCTCAAAGCCTGTGCCCAAAACATACCACCACACACACACACCCATACAATACAAACATTTACATCTGCATCTGTATCTGAGTGTGTGTCGCATAACTCGTGTGTGAGTGTTATTGCAATAGAACAGAGAACAATGCAATTTATTTTGCAATTACTGCATGGCCGGATCCCATTATCTAACTCTGGATACAGCTTACAGAATGGAGAATACACTTTCAATTTTGATTTCGAATTGGTCGACACAAAGGATACTGGGGGGCACTGATTCATAACTGTGTTGCAGTGCTTCCATCTGCTCGAATCTCTTATTATTAATCTATATATTTGGAATTTAGAAAAGCCAAAATGATGCAGCAGCTGAAAGTACTGTATGTGGAATATTTTAGTTTCTTAATTGCATATAAATCAAATGAATTAAACAGTGCTTACTGGAGCTTACTGCTCGCCCTGCATGGGGCACTGTCTTCTCTTCATTTCTGTTAGTAAGTACACATCCGCTTCATTGTCAGTTAAGTCTTATCCAACGAAATCGCTATACATACTCCGGAATCGTTTTCGCTAACAATCTCCACTGCTCCTTTTGCTTCTTCTGATCCTTCGCCCAGTTTCTCAACGTGTCTCGTGCTCAACTCGATCTCAACTGCTGTTATTTGCTGTCTACAGGCAAGATAGTCAACATCCAGTTGTGGAAAGCGTGTCGCATTCTCGATGTCCTCCTCTTGCAGGAACAACGAAACCAATATGGCACTCATTTGCTCCCCCTCCTGCGTGAGGCACAGTATAAGGAGTCTGTAATCGACCCTCGAATGACTTACCTCTGTGTATCTAACTCGAAGTGCACGATTGCGGTAACGATAGTACGCCAGCTTGCTACTCAGTCGATAGTAGTACGCTATGCTAAGCCGTAGTTGATGCAACATCCGGTGTTGGAGTATAAACAGGCACATATACCTTCATAGATAGATGACCAAGGTTAGACCGCGATCAAATAAAACAGAAGCCTTAATAAAAACATCCATTTTACGATTTGTTTAGTTTACTTTCGAGCATTCCCATATATAAAATACTACACCTATATTTTGTTGCAACTCTCTCTCACTTATCTCACAATTTCTAATCTATTTCTCCCCTTACAGGTAAGCATACTGGCAGCCTAGAGTCACTCAGTAGGCACTCACTGGGGTAAGCACTGAGGGAAACACTCGGGTAAGCACTAACACAAGTATGAATCATTAAGGCATATCCTATCCGCAGGCAGGCAGGCATGCGGCAAAGGCGGAGTGTCAACCGAAGTTTTATGCTTCAGCCCAAAAACCATACCCAAGCTAAATACCCCTCCAATACCACCCACCATCAGCGGTGCCTGAGGCAGCTTCAGGCTTCCCTTGAATTGGCCACCATGCAAAAATTGACGTTTATTGTTTCTAGCATTTTTATGAGCCGCCCCCCCGAGCAGTAGGCGAAAACAAAACACAACCCGCTACGCGTAGGGTAAAACACACACACACACACACACACAGGCAAGTGGCAGCGAAAAATCAAAATCAAAAAAAGAGGATGAAAAAAGAGCTAAGGAAAGTGGCAGAGATCAATAACAAAACGCTTGGCACGTTCGTTGGCAAAAAAAATTGCACACAAAAATCACGCATCCGACGTGTAGCATCGAGTACAGTGGAGTCTACTGCTGCTCAGCTGCTATTTGACTGGCTGCTCAGCCACGCTTAAACGTTTAAAGTGCTGCAAAGTGACACAAGGGAGTGCAAATCCATTGCCCAAATAAACACAAATCAGTAATGAAATATTCTTTTTAGGGCAATTATTATTCAAAATAAACTCCTATCCACTATCGAACACTTTCAGCGCTCTGCCTCTCAGTTGAGAACGATGTAGTACCTGTGTAGTACGAGTACATGCTGGTTAAACTGTTCTACAGCGAATATCTCCCCTTCATCGTGGGTAGCGGGTGTGAAAATCAAAAATCGTTGCCTACTTTTTGGGGCCGGATTTCGGTCTCTTTAAGCAGCTTTTTGCAGAGCACAGGACTTTGATTTAGACTCACAGACTTTGCCCAGAGACCACACACAGACATACACACAGCTCACACAGACATACACACACAGACCTACACACCCAGAGACACACGTGGATTTTGGGAGTCGAATTTATATTTCATTTTTATTTCGCCCAACGCGTTTCGGTGGAAACCCTTTTGCCTGGCATCGGCTGACTTGACTTGACTGCCTTTTTTTTGGCTCTGCCTGCTTGCTGTTGCTGTTCTTGTTCTTGTTTTATATATTTTTATGATTGTCTTGAGGATTTTCGTTTTACATTTGTATGAATTTTTAATATGCCCTGAAATAAAACAACAATGTGGGCTAAGAAGCCAACAAGGCATAAATATCAAACAGCCAAAAGCGAAAGGGAATCAGACTGAGAAGCCAACAATAAGGGAAGCAGGCGAAAAGGCAGCAAGGAGAGGGGAAAGACAAGCCAGCAAAAATATATATAAAGATAAAAAGGAATATCAACCAAAATAAAACCTTAAGGACATTGTAATATTAATTCAAACGGACATGTACAAAAGTCAAAAGAAAAAGATGTGTGTGTGTGTGTGTGTGTGTAGCAACTTGAAACGGTCTTAAGGCCTTCGTTTTCTTTTTATGCCTTTTGTGTGGCTTAAATGCCACTCCAATCCCTTGCAAAAGATGCCCAGCATATACATATGTATGTATGTACATACATATATTTTATAAGCCATGTCTGTCCCTGAACCATGCAGCACACAAATCTGCTTCAAATTTCACAAAGTAATGCCCAAGCAGAGATTATCAATGCGAAATGCTGCTGCTGCTCTGTGCCTTCAAGTATTTCAAAAATCTACTATGCAGCCAAAGAAATCTTTGTAAATTTTCCAAATTAAATATAGGTAAATGAAAGGTCTGGCTGGCTGACTGACTGACTGGCTGTCTAACCCAAAAAGGGCACAAAATGCTCGCACAGATTTTTAAATGTCATTTTCTCTTCGCATATTTAATAAATGAAAATTCTGGTATTATTAGCCAAATCAAATGCATATTTAATTGCTTGCTTGTACATATACATATGTGTATGTATGTATTTTGTTATATTTCTCATTTAATATGAGAACTCGAAACGTAAGCGAATTTTAATTGCCTTCATATCAAAATGTTGCCATGGTAGCAAACGGTGTCTGGTGCTCCGTGTGGCAGTGTCTCCCATAGGTGGGCAGGGTTGCACGCAGAACAGACTATCGACGCTCATAATTATACAAGGCCGATTTATACTTACTTATACTTCGATTTTGCCCTTACTTATCCTTCGATATTGCTGTAGTCTCCAGAGTGAAAGATTTCTGAAATTCAATTCGTTTGCTTCTACATGAGTTTCTTACTTTGCTCGTATATGTAGTATACATACTCGTAACATATGTAGTATACGCTGTGGCTGATGTGCGTGTAATAGGAATAAGCATTTCCCCAGATGCCAGAACTGACCTTACTCAAGAGTCGCCACAAAACAGCGGGCGGGGGGCTGGCAGCCTTTGACCCGAATCAGGGAACAACTCCGCCCCTCTCTGCTCTTGTACAATGTGTATATGTACAACTTAAAGGGCAGGGAAAGACTTGAATAAGAATCATAAACCTTTAATAGATAGCTACCCGACTATGTCTTAGTTTACTCACTGCTTTAATTAAATGAAAATTGGCCAAAAAAGGGCCATACAAAAAGGTCTACATTATTCTGGCTGAATTGCAATCATTTTATTGTATTAAACAAATCAAATATAAAACGCATTTCATTTCAATTAAAAACACAATTACAAGGTAAGGTTAAGCCATGCATCCATCAACGAGCACTAATTAATGCTTTCCATTGAAATTCATCAAATAACATTCAAAAATCATCAACCAAAAGAAAGAAAGAGCAAATCCTTTTGACTCTGTAATATAGTTCTTATTGCATTTTGCCATTTTGTGCATTTAATTATATATTTGATATTTGTGATAATATCGTATTACCTTCTTGTGAATCATTTTCATTTGAATCGAACAATTATAATAATGTTGTAATCAAATCCCGAACAGCAGAAAATGAAGCTAAATGCATGCAACATTGAACACACATCTCTCTCTCTCTCTCCCTTTCTCTTCTCCCACAAAACAACATAAAAAAAATGCCCAATAATACATCGAAATGTGTTTCATTTAATTAAGATTGACATATGGGCTCACAATTATTGTGGCACAACAACAAAAAAAATGCATCCATTGGCTACAGTCTTTTCCACCTCTTTCACCTCACACACCTCTGGCATTGCATTTTCCGCTTCATTTCATTCGATATGTCAATAAGTCATACATATGTACACATGTACACTCGCATTTTCTTGTGAATGCATTCACTGGTTTTAAGCATAATTAATACGATTAATACGCAAAATAAATGCCATTTAAATGATGGAAATTCTCACTGTCAAATGCATCAAAGGACTGAAAAGTGTGAGGGGTGGGGTGGAGGTGTAGAAATTCAAGAACCAAATGCCAGCCATTTCAGCTGTGGTCTAAGGCCCCGCCTGCTGTTGTGGCTAAAATACGCATATTTCACAGCCACTTTGTGGTTCGCTTTTGAGGTCAAAACAGCGCCCCCCCGCTGCCAGCAATTTTGACCAATTGCGAATTGAAAGTCCATCGCCTGCTGCGTTTCGAGCGTTGCATTTTGCGCCCATTTGTGGGATTTTCAAAAGTGCGGGGAAATCACTTCACTCAGGGTCATGCCCAGCCGTCCAGCAGTCGATACCCGCAGCGGAAAAGCCTTTCGGGGCTGGAGTCCACTATAACTTTTAGTGTTGTTGTGTGGCTTGTTTCGTTTTTTTTTTTTCGGGCTTCTCGGTGGGAATTGGTTTTCCATGTTAGCACATTAAGGGCATGGACGCAATTTGCCTGTGGGTCGCACCCGTTTAGTCTGTAGTCAGTTCATCAATCAGTCAATCAAGAGTCACAGAGTCAATCAGCCAGGCAACCAACCAGGCAGTCAGGCACCCAGGCACCCAGGCAAGCTGGCAGTCATTGAGTCATCATTCAGTTTTCATGTCTGTTATTACAGGACAACATAAAAACTTGTACGCACACAGAATCCACGAAGTAACATGAAAAATCGTTTACTTTTGCCTCATTCTATAGACTCCTGGCTGTCTCTCTCTCTCTTTTTCTTTCTTCTCTCTTTGTGTGTGTAAATGGTAGACTGACAGAGTACTGGCCCACAGTAGTATTTATTTCACTCAACGTCGTCGCTTGTCGTACTGGAAAAAACTGTAAAACAATCAAAAGAACGTAATTGAATTGCATAACTTTTGGCGCAGAGACAGGCAATGAGAAGGAGAAAGAGAGAGAAATGGGGAGGGGGAGAGACAGTTATGCCTACTGCCCAAAACTTTTGTCATTTATATATCTATATATACACACATATATATGTACATATTTGAAACCAGATTGGAGTACTTTTAAAGGTGCAGACTTCAGGTTAAAGTAACTACGATATTTTGAGTATGGTTCTATGGCAGCTATAACTTATATATATCGCTCTGATCGGTTTGATTTTTGTATGTGATGCGGAATATAAGACTGCAATACTTTGGCGAAAATTTCAGCTCAATTTTTTAATATTTAAGCACTTAAGCACTCATTTAAGCATTTGTGACTTCTCTGATATAATGGTTTCCCCTTTTTTATTTTTCACTCTTTATCTACTCTATATTTGAAGCTACATACATATGTATGTATGTATGGTGTGTGCCCCTGCCAAGGGAGATTAATTGGAATTTGACTTGCTGGCATCATTGGTGCCGGATGGCTTGTAATTATAATCAATCGCTGACCAGCTGCTGGGTGCAACTGCAGCAGATATTAGATATCCTTTTGTTAGCGGCAGGGCCTAGGCATTGCGGCTGAATGGTCTTGGGATGGACGAGGCATCTTGGGGTGCCGGAGGCTTGGTCTTTGGGATGAAGGAGGCATTATCTTGGGGTGCGGGAGGCATTGTCTTGGGGTAGAGCAGGCATTATCGTGGGGTGCAGGAGGCATTGTCTTTGGGGTACAGAAGGCATTGTCTTTGGGCTAGAGGTGGCATTGTTTTTGGGGTGCAGGAAACATGAAGCCTGTATGTCCAAACACCGAATAATGCACTAATGGCCGCCCAAGCGTACACTAAGCTAATCGAAAATGTGGCTTAAATGCACCTTCAGAACGTGGGTCGGTGGCAAGCTGCCTGGCGTTGCTGCGGTGCGATAGCAGAACAACATCTTCGACGAGGCGAAGTATTAATCGAAATACGGACATATGTCTAATTAATTTGAACGATTAATACGCAGCGTTACCCCTCCCCCTCATACAATATCCCAAGGACCACCCATTTGAGCCATATTTTGAATGAACTTAAAACTTGAATGCTGCATTCATCTAAATTGGTAATGGATATGGTAATCTTCACCACAAAAACATATTTACTTTACAGTAAAATATACATACATATATGTATGATGCAAACATGATGTTTAACACTCTATCTATTCGTTTTTAAAACTCACAAATAACATTTGGCTTGCATTTCGCTGCATCGATGGCCCCCTTTCTCGTCTCCTTTTATTTTTTTCCTTTACTGGGTTTCCACCCATTTTCAATTGTTTTTGAGTTGTTGCTGCTTTTTCCCCCTTCGCTTTGTTTTGTTTTTGTTTTTCTTTATTCTTGTATTTTTTTACGTGTTTCGTCGCCCTTTCTGCGGCAGTTTCGCTGCAGGATATTGTGCGCTAAAAATCTGTCAACAGAAATTCAATTACAGCTTGTTCTGCTTGTTGGTGGGTGGTGGGGTTGTGTGGTGGCACCTCGACTATGCCACGCTGCCTCGTTGCGATTGTCAGCCAACAAATGCTGCAACATGGCGCGTGGTGCGTGGTGCGTGCTGCGATCCGCCCTTTTATTGCTGCAACTGCTGGCGCCAGCTCCCTCCCCTTTGTCCTTCATCTGCTGCCGCATCATGCTGCTTCTCTCTCTTTACTTTCCTCCTTCCACTTCCGCCGCCTGTCTTGCTGGCCACATCGCTTAGTGTTTTTAACTGCTTTTGGCTTAAACATCGCCGCAGCTGCCGCAAGTCCGAGCCTGCCCCTGGCAATGGCACTGGCTCTGCAGGTGCCACACCTAACTGGCCAAGGGACCGGAAGGGAAGGAGACAGAGACACCTCCACACTGACACCCAATCAGCCACAGAAATTGGGTATCCAACACTGAGCTGATATCGGCTGATGTCCGCTGATGTTGCGCACACTGGAATGTGAAAATGTTAGGCAACACTGCCACACTTCGTTCCAGTGTGGCAAAGCTCGTGCAAGCATCCGAGGCGAACCAAGGCGACGAAACGTGCAAATCACAAAGGAAAAGCGTGGAATTCCGTCTCTGTGTGCTTTTCTTTGCTTTGCTTTGCTTTCTCGAGGATTGGTAAGTGCGCGACTCACTTGTTGGCCATCTGCCGTAGTTCCTGCAACCAAAGGCTGACCATCTTGCAGCATTTCAGTGCCGCAAGCTGCGAACACGTGCTTCGATATGCCCAAGAGAAGTGCTAGCCGTACCGAGCTGGAGCCTCAGCAGCCCAAGGGGATGCCCCTGCCCCTGAGTTACATGTGCGAGATCAGCATGGGGAAGACCATCAACCCCTCCACGGCCACGCACTACTACCACGTGGCCTGCGAGTATGGCTTGCAGCACCTGCGGAGGATCGTGTTGAAGTGGTTCCTGGTGAACCTCACGGATCCCTCCATCGGCCAGCTCCAGCTGCGGGGCATCCCCATTGACCTGATGACTGAGCTCGTGGCCAGCCCCGACCTGTACGTGTGGCGCGGCGAGAGGCAATTGTACGACTTGCTGTGCCTGTGGATGTATATGCGCATCCATCCCGGCTCCGAGCCCGGGGATCTGCTGGCTCGAACGACTCCCTCGCGGTACTTCGGCGAGTGCTTCGCCCTGCGTGGCTCATTCCTAGCCACAGCCGCAGGGCAGCCCTACGTGGAGGTGTTCCGGAACCTGAGGACACAGTACCTCTGCGGGAGCGACAGACGTGTGAAGGAGCTGGACGACGGGAGGGTGCTGCCGGAGAAGTGGATAGCAGGCCATTTGCTGAACTCCTGGCTGGAGACCGTCCTGGGTTCCGATGACGATGCCGAGAATGTGTCGCAGGACACGCTTACCCCAGGGATCTTCCTGAAGCGGAGCAACCGGCTCGGCATCTGCCTGCCACAGGCCGTGGAGGGCTGGTGGCGCTGGCCGAGGGTTACCACTGGCATGGACATCCTCGGCACAGTGGAGAATCGCAGGCTGAAGATTCGCTTTGAGTATGCCGCGAAGCCGGAGGGCTTTATGGAGCACTACCAGAGGCAGCAGATCCTAATTCGCGGCCTAGTCACCGCCGTAAAGGAGGGATTGCAGCTGGGCAACAGCAGACGGTCGCCCATTCTGCAGCTGAGTCCTAGCCTGGAGAGGGGTGAAGAGGTCACAGTCATGGAGTTGGATGAGCAGCTGCCGTATCCCCTAAAGGTTTCGTTCAACATTCTGATTGGAGTGCCCCTCAACGAGAGGTTCAAAGATGCCGCAGTGCCACTCACTCAATGATGCTCCAGGAGTATTCCCAAAGCACTGATGTGATCCACCCACCCTATACATATCCATAATCATAGCTATCTGATTCCAGTCTAGTCACATTAAACAGCATCTGCATTGCCAGATCTCTCCTCTCCTTGGCGATGAGGCAGCACTATCCTCCACCCGCTGTTGGCTGTAAGCTGTAAGCCTCTTTAAGCCTGCTTTCCGAAAGTTCCTTCCTATTCATGGCCCAAAGGAGTGCTGCTGCTCCATCCAGGGCAGATTAAAGGGTGGAAAAGGAAGAAGGTGCGTCCTGCAAGGCGCTCGTTTCCACTAATGGCGAACAATGCATTTCTTAGTGGGGGATTCGGTTTTGGTTTCGGATTACAGCAGCAGAGATGAGCCACGATGGATCGATGGTAGTAATGGGTGTACAATGCTCGAGGAATTGTGATTTGCGTGCAGCATTATTCATTGCATTTCATAGATTTGATTGCAGTGCCCAGAGGATTTGCCCACCGACTCACTCACTCAATGGTCATTTCAATATCAATCGTAAACGATATAGATATAGAGGATATATGTATATATTTGTTTGTAAGCAACCAGAGAAACGATGATGGTGCTGCAAAAGGTACTTCAGAGGCTATCGATTCATTCTGAGTTGAATCAGTTTACTCGTTAGAGTTCCTTTTGCCTGCGAATCGAAGGATGCGCCCCCCATTCAGGCTGATCCAATTGACAGCTGGAGTGTGTGTGTGTGTGTGCCTAGGTCCTGCGCATACAATTAAGTTGATGGGAGATCCCCAGTATCCTGCCGGTACTTCTCGATTGATTGATGCCACAATGGAGTGGCGCAAGGGACGGGCTGCCTGTCTGTGAGAGTTCAATGAAAAGTTAAATTAATAATTGAATTTTAGCCTCCGTCTGAGTTTCAGTTTCAGTTTGAGTTTATGCTTAAACTTGGCCACTGGGTTTGTGTGTGTTCGTTCACACTTTGCTCTGGACTCACCTTTGGGGGCTGCCATTCAGCCGCTCAGCTCCAGCGATTCGAAAGGGAATGGTGGTAGGGGCAGTGGCCGCGGCACGGGGGAGCCCAAAGTTTTTAATCATCTATGCAAATTTGTTTTTTGTCTTCCGGTGCGAGCCGCTCAGAGCCAAATTGAGCTCCACTTGGCAGTTTAATTGGCTTTTCCCATTTTGTGAATTGTGCAAATACATTTTGTGGGCGACTGTGTCCGTGTCCGTGTCCCATGTCCGTGTCGCATGTCGCATATGAGAAGTTATTTGCCATTTGTGCCTGCAAATTGCAGACATATTGATATTGATATTGATTTTCCTTTTGCCATTTTGTTGTGCTCTCTTATCAAATATAATATTTTATACATACACACGTACGTGAGAGCGCTGTGCACACAGGCAGAAACCCAGCAACCAGCAGCCTGCAGCCAGAATCATGCATCCAGCCACCAGCAACCATGCAACCAGCAACATGCAACCTGCATTCTCCAACCTCCAATCTGCATCCAGCTTTGTGTGCACTTTTGCGAAACGGAACCAAAGTGCCATTTATTTGGCCCGCCATAAAGCACTTTTAATTGGATTTGTCATCCCAGGGCATCCAGTGTGCAGTTTTAACTTTAATTTATTTATGCATTTATCTCCAAGCAAATCAAACGAGACACTCCCTCCCCTCCCTCCATTATCTCTTTTTTTGTTGTCTGTTGTTTCTGCCGCTTATGATTTTCCTGCTGTGATCGCAGTCGCCGGCTAGCATCTGAAAGTGTCCGCAATTCAAATTGGATTGTGCCGCAGACGTATGTAAGTGCCGCCATGCCACGAAGGCTGCAGCTGGCTGCTGTCTGCTGTCTGCTTTCTGCTTTCTGCTCTCTGCTCTCTGCTGTCACTTGCTCTTGTTGCGTACACGGCCAGACCGACATGGATATGTCGTGGAGAGTCCTGGCACTTACACAACCCCCACCTTACCACACCAACCCACACGCGACTGTTAATTGAAATGCACAAACAAAGTGTTGTCCACATTGTACCGTGTGTGGACGGCAGCTTAAGGTCGCTGGATTTGGTTGGGACAGCTCGACTATAGCTCAAAAGACATTTCATTAGACAATTAGACTGTCATCTGCAGTGTGCTCTACTTACATACATATGGTACATACTTACGCACAGCAAGGTGTGACGATCTTCCACGGTGTGCTGCCTCCTGTCCCCACATTTCGCTGGAAATCTTCTTCGTGTTCTTTTGTGGCCACTTTGCACTCTCTGGCACTCTTTCCAAAGAATGTTTTGCACTTAAATTTGTTAATTTCAACAACATTTTGCGCTTTTTGGCAGTTACTACAAATCAGTGTTGCATATTGGCATACAGCAGCTTGAGCAACAGCTGATGGTGCTGCAAATCGACGCTGCCAAGCCGATCAATCGCGTGACGATATCCGATATTCCGTAGATTCAGGGTTGTATTCCTAATTGTGTCAGTAAATTTGAATTTGAAATTTAAAAGAGTTCACGGCAAGAAATTTTGAATTCTGCTGAATATACAAAACTTATCTGAAATCTTCTAATACAGCATACACATGTAAAATATGTGACTACTGCAACGATTTATAGATTTTGTAATTTCGGCATCCGATATGGAGCCAAAAGCCACTGCCACTCAACTTTGGATCACAATGGTAAGTGTTGGCCATGTTTGTTGGCCATCAACTGCCCAAGCAACCGCTGACCTTGCCTCCCTCTGGCCCACAGCTTGCTCTTCTCTCGCTGCTCTTTTTGATCGCCTTCTCAATCAGAGCCCATGTCCATGCCTTCTGAGAAAAAATTGTGCAAATCTGCAGAGAGAATGGAACGTTCAGTGTGCCCCGCCCACAATGAAGGGCATTAAATACCAAAATACCAGAGCATTAAATATCAAAAACCAGAGCACTAAATACCAAAATACCAGAGCATTCAATAACAAAATACCAGTGCATTTTATACCAAAATACAAGAGCAATAAATACCTAAATACCATTTGCATGACATCTAAATTCACGGGTGGGGGAATTTGAGAACCAATTAAATTTGGACTATTGACTAATCGTTGGACTATTTGCATTGAACCGCATATTTATATATTCACTAAAGCTTACAAAATGCATCAATATATGCATATGTATATGTACATGTGTATGTGCAGCTTATATGTGTGTGTGTTTTTTTTTTTTCATGGATACGCCATGGTGGGTGAGAATCTTTAAAAGACGTGACCGGCCCGTACCAGTCAACGAACTGGACTACCCCTCCGGGGCTTCCCAGCTAAACTCACCACACACAGCTGCACACCTCATTCCCCGCGGGATCACCGCAAAGTATTACTTCGCGGGGATGGGTTGCCTACTTTAGGCACTCTCCGCCAAACGTCGCTCCCTTTCGCATCTTCTCAGATCGCTCTGGATGCCTATGAGGGTGTCGCAGACGCGCTTCCAATTCTCCTCGGACTCTGTCATGTATGAAATCAGCTCCTCTGGTGGTGGGACAAACCAGGTTCCTGAGCGATACCTCGTGCAGTGGTAGACCACATGCTCCGGATCCTCGCTCTCATGCGGGCACTCGGGACACTCGGGGGTATCCTCGTGGTTAAACCTATGCAGGTACTTCCTGTAGCCTCCGTGGCCTGTCAGGAATTGTGTGAGGTGGTAATTCACCACTCCGATTCTCCTTCCTATCCATACCTCGATGTCTGGAATGATCCTGTGGGTCCATCTTCCCTTAGTTGCCGTGTTCCACCTTGCCTGCCATGTTGCTATCGACGCCAGTCTTGCCGATGCTCGAATGGTCTCTGGCATTCTTCCCAACTCTGGGCGCGCCGCGTACATCTGCGTCATCTCCGTCGCTAGGATGTCCACCGGTATCATACCCGCGAGGACCAGGGCAGCATCATCCGACACCGTCCTATATCCGGACACGACTCGAAGAGCGCTGAGCCTATAGTGCACTGACAGCTTCCTTCGGAGACTCTTGTTGCCGATTAGGGCTGACGACCACACTGGCGCAGCGTACAGCAGGATCGAGGCCACTACTCTTGCCAGGAGTAGCCGCCGGCCTGCTTTTGGACCCCCAATGTTGGGGAGAATCCTCGACAGGGCTGCCTGCATCCTGGAGGCTTTCTGGCAGACGTACTCGAGGTGGGGACGGTAGCTCAATCGGTTGTCCAGCATCACGCCAAGATACCTGATTGAGTCCTGCGACTTAATAGTCGCGTTTCCCACCTGGAAAGACGCATACTCCACCTTTTCCTGCTCGTGATAAGCACGGCCTCCGTTTTGTGGCCGGCCAGGTCCAGTCCTGCACTTTCCATCCATCTGGACACGATCCGGACTGCCTCGCTCGTCGTCGCCTCTACCGCCTGAAGCTCCTTGGCCACCACGACCAGAGCTAGGTCGTCGGCAAAGCCAATCAACTGGCATCCCTGCGGAAGTTGGATTCTTAGGACGTCGTCGTACATTATGTTCCACAGAAGAGGTCCCAGAACCGACCCCTGTGGAACTCCGGCTGTCACCTTGTAGAGCTTCGGTCCTTCCTCCGTTTCGTACCTCAGTACCCTATCCGACAGATAATCGTCTATTATCTTGAGCAGGTAGATGGGCATTCCAATTCTTCCGAGTTTCTCCTTGATCCGAGTCCAGTTCGCCGAGTTGAACGCATTACGGATGTCCAGTGTCACAACCGCGCAGTACTCCTTTGTGCCAAATCTCCAACGGGTCCCCTCGATCGCCTTAGTTGCGATGTCGGTGACCGCTCTGATGGCGTCGACCGTGGATCTGGCCTTCCGGAATCCATACTGGGACTCTGACGGGGCTTCCTTCTCGTCGATCACTGTTAGTAGTCTAACGTACAGGATCCTCTCCAGAACTTTACCGACGGTATCCAGCAGGCATATTGGGCGGTATCCTGACGGTTCCTCCGGGGCTTGTTTCCTTTAGGCAAAAGGATTAGGCGCTGCACCTTCCACTGCTTGGGAAAAACTCCTTCCCTTAGGCATCTATTGTAGGTGTCTACAAATACCTCCGGTCTAGTGGTTGCTCCAAGCTTCAAGGCCTTGTTGGGGATCCCGTCTGGTCCTGGGGCCTTCTTGTCTCCGACTCTCTGGATGGCTTGCATCACCTCCTCTGCGGAAATCGGCTGCCACAGATCGTGGTCTTGGCGCGAAAAACTTCCATCCTGGTGAGGGTGTTGTGGAAAAAGTGCCTCCACAATGTTACGAAGCAGCGTCGGGCACGTTACTTCTGGCGTTTCCTGGCTTCTGATCCTCTTGGTGACGACCTTGTATGCTGTCCCCCAAGGGTTTATATCCGCCTCCTCGCATATCTGCTTAAAGCAGGACGACTTACTTCTTTTTGATGGCTCGCTTGAGGGCTCGCTTGGCTGCACGGAGTTCGTCTCCCAACGCGTCAAACTCTGGGCGACCCCGCGCTCTCTGGTAGCACCTCCTGGACCGTAGGCATGTTTTCCTGAGCTGGCCGATCTCTTCGTTCCACCAGTAGCAGGGGGCTCCTCGTCTGCTCGGCTTCCTTCTCGGCATTGAAGCGTCGCACGCCTCCTCTAGGCGTTTTGCAAGTTGCAGAGCCAGGTTATCTGCCGTTTCCCCCGTTGGGCTCCAGTTGGCATCGCGCAGACACACCTTGAACGTTTCCACGTCCAAGTGGTCGTCCTTCCATCTGGGCCCGGTCGTCTTTGCTCGCTGCTCCCTTCGTTTTTCTCCGCAGTCAAAATGGATCGCCTGGTGGTCGCTAAACGTGAACTCCTCACTTACTCTCCATGTAGCTTTCCTACAGAGTGAGCTGCTCATGAACGTCAGGTCTATAATAGACCCACGTCCCGCCTTGAAGTACGTTAACTTCCTTCCGTCGTTCGCAAGCACCACATCCAGGGACGCAAACTCCTCCAGCAGACACGTGCCTCTGGCGTTGGTTTCTCTACTACCCCACTCCACTGACCACGCATTAAAGTCGCCCGCTATCACTAGGGGCGCTCTGCCGCGAGAGTCTTCTGCTATGTCTGCTAGCATCCTCTGGAAGCGCGCTTGGTCCCAGCTCGGCGGAGCGTAACAGCTGTAGAAGGTTACCCCTCTCAACTTCGCTCTGACGAAGCCGTCTTTAGCGGCACATATCTCCCGTGGGGGTGTTTTACAGCCCAGATGGCTGCCTTCCCGCATCTGCTGTTAGTCCAACCGCTTCCCGGTATCGTCCTGAATGGCTCGCATATGAGTACGACGTCCGTATTCCTTTCTCTAACATTCTGTCTCAGGGAGGGACTGTGCCGCTTCGCAGTGGTTGAGGTTCAGCTGAGTACATCTCATGCTGATCTCTTCGACAGGGCGCTCCTAAACAGGGGCATCTACCGCTGCCGGCCACGTGCTTCCAATCGGCGCTCTTCCCTTTACAGAGCATACACTGGGGCTCCGACTTGCAGTCTTTTTGCCATATGGTCCTCTTTACCGCATCGCCTGCACAGCTTCGATCTGTCCACTTCGCTCCTGCACTGCCGTGCCATGTGACCGAATTCGAGGCATCGGAAGCACTTGGTGACGCTGACCCGTTCGCGGAGCCTGCACCTAACCCAGCCTACCCTCAGTACTCCCAGCTTAAGCGCTTTCTGAGCGCTCTCCGCCGGTAGCCTGATTGTAGCCGTCTGCGTTCCTCCGTATGCCTTCCGCAAATTGATATCCTCTGCAGCTAGCTCCGTGAGGCTTACCTGGCTTCTCAGTGCATCCACTATGTCCTCCCTGGTGGTGATCTCGTCGAGGTCCCTGCATTCGAGACTCACCCGATGCGACAGGGTACGGACTTCCGCCTGTTCTCCCAGCGTCTCGACTACTAGACTCTTGAAAGCCTGAGTCTCCTGCCCCGACTTGTTGAGCTGCAACAGGAGCTCTCCTTTTTGTGTCCTCCTGATCCTAGTGACCGCGTCTCCGAGTCCATGAAGGGTTTCGTTCGTCTTCACTTTACGCAGTATTTCAGCGTAGCTGGTTTCGCCTCTGGTGGATATTATTATTGCGTCCTGACGTGTCTTCTCTACGAGGGCTCCCAGAGGTTTTTCCGTCCTCTTCCTTCTGCGTCGGTTGGACACGGTCTGGAATGGAAGCTCTTCGCGCGCTTCGTACCTCGCTTCTATGGGGGTGTCGTTTCCGACTGCTACGCCTGGCGTGGTCTGTGCTTCGGCGCATGCCTTGGTCCTCTTAGTCCGAGGTGTTGGCGCGCCTGCAACCTGCTTCCTCTTTGGCTCCGGAGCCGTTCTAAAGAACGGCGAGGTCTGAGAGGACTGGTGAGTTCTGATCACCGCCTTGGCTCCTTCGTCGTGCAGCTGGATGGCCACCAGCTCATAAAGCACCCCGTATGCTCTCGATCGAGTCCCGCATAGGCTGGTGTATCGATCGCCTTTTCCCGTCATCGAGCATCTCCACAAGCTGCGTGATCTCTCGTCCGAGATCGCGCAGTGCTGTGCTGCTCTGCGGGTCCTGTCCTTGCACCGGGCCCTTGCGTGCCGTCGGGGGCGCGTCTGTCCGCTCGCCAGTCGGGGTTCTTACTATTTTATTGCTTTTGTTAAAGCCGTCTGCCGTCTCCTTCATTGATGGTGTTTGTATGGTATTTGTACTCATTTTTTTTGGGTCCCAACTCATAAGCCGTTGTCCTTGTCCGTTGTGCAGTCGCGTTATGATCCCATGGTTGTCTATGCAAGCAGGGGAGGCCATGCGAGGGTTGACTTTCGCCCTTATGGGGTCGAGAGTTCAGAGCCGGATCCGCGCTAGTCAGGAGTAACTCAACTGAGCCTGTACGCACAATTTAATGGCGACGAAACAAGGAGCGTGCTTAGAGATTTGCCAATTTTTCACGGGACGGGGGCAGAAGCAGCATTAGCCTAGAAGCCATTTCGGCAGGATTTCACTCTGCGTACTGAGGTGCTAGAATACTGGCTTCCGTCAGCCCTGGGGTCGTCAAACATGAAAGGGGGGTCCAGTTCCGATCCTAAGACTTTACTGGTCTCCGTCTTAGTCGCCTTCTCGTATTTGCTAGGTACTGTGCAGACCTACCCGGGGGATACCTGGCATGTGCCGGCGGTTACGAGCTGCTTTAGTGCTCTGGAAAGGAATCGACCTGTCCATTACCAAATTAATGGAATTTAGGGTCTTTCCGCCTACTAAGGGGCACCTATCCGAGCATAACATCCCCGTGTCTTTTTTAGTCGCCTCATACGACAAGCTATGACATGCTGTGGTGGTATTCTACAACCCGCTCACCACACGGGGGTATATGTGTGTGTGTGTGTGTGTGTGTGTGTGTTTGCATATTTTGATGTGTTTTTGGCTTGCCTGTACGTCAGAGTGCCACCTGCGTGTGTGTGTGTGTGTGTGTGTGTGTGCGTGTTCGTCTCTGGGGGGTTTTTATTTAATTGAATGCTTTGCCACAAGGATTTAACGGAATTAGTTATAATTGCTGAAAACTTCAGTGGGCGGGCCGCAGCAATTTGCTGCTGACATACAATTTCAGCATCCTATTCTTCAATGCAAAAAAAACTCGTTTGGCTAAATCCCTGATAATTGGCCCAAAGCCTACCCGAAGGACACACAACAAAAAAAATGGAAATGGTCCCCCCCTAATGCGTTGGCTGCATGCGTGCCTGCCTCTTGGAAGTTGCATTCATTGCGACTTATGCGGCAGCTGCTAATTGGCTTAGGAGTGCTCATTAGGCGGCCCAATTCCGATTCGGATTCCCCGCCACATGCCATGGCATTCATTTGACTGAGGCTCAGCCCACGCGTCGATAGAAAATGCTTTCCCCGTCCCTCACAGAGAGAAAAGGCTTTACCCTCACAGTTAGAAAAGGCTTTCGCCTTACAGAGAGAAAAGGCTTTCCCTTCCCTTACAGATAGAAAAGGCTTTCGCCTACCTCATATAGAGAAAAGGCTTTCGCCTTACAAAGAGAATAGGCTTTCTCCTCCCTCACAGGGAGGACAAGAATGAATCAAAATATTTGTAATAGTCGCGTTGTGGCTGTCATTTTAATGAGCTCTCTCCATTTGCTCCATTGTGTGATGACATCAAAAGGTTACTCTCTATAAGACATCTTCCTCATATACCATATACATATATGTATGTACATACATATGTATGTATGTATGTATATAAAATGCTTCCTCCTCTGCTCTCCTTTCTTTATTTCATTTGTAAATAGAGCGAATAAGCATTAGGTTTTGCGTTGGGTGCTGCAAAACAATAAATTTGATTGAGGGCCGATGATTGAAAGCAAGTCCAAATATTCCGTCACATCACGTCACGTCACGTTACCCACTCTCCCAGACAGGACAGTGACACAGGCTGGGAAGGGAACAGCGACAGGGAAGGGTACTGGGCAGGGGAAAGGGAAGGGAGCGGATGATGATGGTTGTGGTTACGACTATGGCAGCCCTTTATGGGTTGCATTATGCCTAAACAATAATGCAAATTGCCAGAAGCCCTTAGCCCATTCACCCACGAAGCCACACCACTCATACACCAAAACCCACCCTACACACACACACACACACACACACCAACACCCCCCAGACACACACACTAACAGAGACACATACGAAGGAAGATACGGGGCAACACGCAATTTGTGTACATTTGCATCCGTGCGTATCCGTTTGTATGTATGTATGTGTGTGTGTGTGTGTGTGTTGGCCATTCGACTGTAACTATGTTGTAACTGGTAACTGTCAAATTGGCTGACAGAGCACCCGCCCAGGACCAACGAAGGGCCAAAGCCGTTTGAGCAGGTTTTTGTGTGGTGGAGTGGCAGGGTAGGGGCATGGTAGGGTAAGGGTAGGGAGCATTGACAGGGAAGGGCAGAGGCATTGGCAGGGCAGGGTGTGGGGCACGCACGCAGGATGGCAAACAAATAGTTTGCTTTTTGTTGACTTGACTTGCTTTCTGCCCAAGATGCTGTGTGGTGTCTGTGTGTGTTTCTGCATCTGTGTCTGTGTGTGTTGGGGGTGCTTGTTTGCCTGTGTTTGTGACTTTTGATTAGACCAACTCTGTTTGTCTGTCGGTCGGTCGTCGGTCGGTCGGTTTCTCGGTCGGACCAACCAACCAACGTCCTTGGCAAATATGTTTTAACCCAATCCGTCGTTCCTGCTGCCCTGTCCTGCCCTGCACTGCCCCACCCCGCTTGGCCCCTTGATTTTTGGCCATTGTCTGATTCCGAACCTCGACAGCTTTTCAGTTTCGCAACTTTGGTTACGTCCCCGCCAGGCCTTGGGTTTTAAGTTTTTGGGTCCGACACTGGCTTTGGGTTTGGGTCTGCCTGTGGGTCTGGCTTTGGTTCTGGGTCTAGGTCTGCCTTTGGTCCTGGCTCTGGCTTTGGGTCTGTCTTTGGGTTTGGCCCTGACTCTGGCTTTGGTTCTGGCTATGGTTCTGCCTTTGCCTTTGGTTCTTGTTCTGGTTCTGGGTCGAAGTCTCGCACTTGGGTTTGGGTTTGCCATTTTTTTCGAGTGTGTCGCACTCACTCATGCATACCTTCATACGTTTATCTGTCTGTGTGTGTGTGAGGGTGTGTGTGCCCGACAAATATTGTCTTTATTTTCTGGCTGCTCGATTTTGTTGCCCAACTGCCTCGATGGTTATTTTTATTCTTTCACCCCACCCCCCCAATTTCATTTGAGTTTTTTTTCTTTGCCTTTTGCCCATACCCTGTGCAGCAGGGTAAGCTTAAGCATTTCGAGCCACATAGAAAGGAAGGGAAATGTGCAACATCAATGCGAGGAGGCATCACTCTAATTGGTTCATTTGCATTCGATTGATTATCAGAGAGAAACCCAGGTTAGCCAGAGTATCCCAGGGTACATTAGATAGCCAGGATAGCCAGGGTATCCCAGGTTAATCCGGACTAGTCAGCATATCCAGGGTATCTTTATGGTCAGAATTGCGTTTGTTACATTTGCCACTTATTTCGCCTTCTTTGGTGTCCTTCCGTTGCGTTCTCCTTGTGGACATTTCATTTGACTCGCAGTTATCATCATTTGTTTTGGCCGCTGAAACCCACCTCAGCAGGAAAACCTCCTCCCTCACAGCACGAGCAGAACTGGACTGGACAGGTGTATATCTGTATCTTTGTGTGTGTGTGCGTGTGGCTTGATTATTGGTTTTCGTACACACACACACAAACTGCTTACCTGTCATCTCCGGCTATCTGTCTTTCACGCTCTGCCAGCTCCACCCCCCCACAGAGCACCTACCCTGGGGTACCATTTGATTAATTTTGCTTTTATTTAATTGAAAGTTTTGCCAGAGGATTTACCCTGAATTAGTTATAATTGCATTCAGTATGCCGCCAAGCAAGTGCCCCCTCGACCAAAGGGATTTCTGGGAAAAATGCCAGATAATTGGCCCAAATCCTAGCCGAAGGTCACACACACACACACACACACAAAATGCGTTGGCTGCAGCGGCTGTGGCAGTGGCAGTGGCAGCGACTCTTGGAATTTGCATTCATTGACGACACATGCCGCAGCTGCTAATTGACTTAGGAGTGCTCATTAGATGGTGCCCCATTTCGAATCCCACACGGCACATGGCATTCACTTGACTGACATTCATCCTACGCAGAAACACACGGAGACACACACACACACACACAAACGCGCGCGCGAGAGAGTCCTTTTATTTCCATATCGGATTGGGGTGTTGGCTACATAGAAGAAAAGTTTTTTATCCGCGTTGTTGTTTGCGAAAACTTATTTATAGATTGGCCTATCAAGAGGGCACCCCCCACTCCGCCACGCTGCCCTCCCCTTCACCACCCTGCAAACAGCAACACATGCCATCGCATTGGGGCCGGGGCAAGCTTAATAACAATTTCCCTGACGTCAGGCAAGGGGCCACACGCCCCCACGTTTACCCCACAACGAAACAACCCACTCGATGAACCCACTCGAATTCAGTGGTATCCCACCCCCCAACCACCCAGCCCAACCCCCCCCTCGAAAACCCACTAAGCTGGACCACAGTAATTTGCATATTGAAAGCCACGAATTGGTTTTGTGAGCCGATTTCAGCACAACTCTCGCAAAGCAAAGCAAAGCCTTTTCCTCTTACACACACACATACACACACACAGACACAGGTGTGGAAAATTGTCGCAGAAATGTGTTCGGAAAATGACAGACAAGGAGAGAGAAGTGATGAGGGTGGGGGTGGTGGCGTTGGTGGAGTGCCAAACGAGCCATGAACCAGGAGACACGAGAGAAGGAGGATGACGAGGAGAATAGCATACAACTTAGAAGACCGAGAGAGAGAGTGAGAGAGATAGAGTGGGTGATAGTGTGAGAAAGACGCTGGCTGGCCTGGGGTTGCCTTTGATTTATCACCATAATAATCACAAAGAATCCTTGTGGGTAACATTATTTACAACTATGTTGTCCCGCAGCTGAATGATGAATGATTCCCAACTACGAAGAAGGTAGTAACACAGCAGCGACACGGATACGGACACAAGCAGGGGCACAGAACACGGGGCAGGGGCACACGCGTAGAATACATTAGATGGAAACTTTATGCTCAGAATCCGTAGTCGGAGCTGGGTAGCTCCGGTAAGTCCGGGAATAACTTTTGCCTGACGGATAACCAACCGCAGACGCTTGCATGCCATAATGCTACACTTGCCTACTCTTCCCTGCTCTTCTCTTCTCTCCGCTTAGATCATATCTAATCTGACTTTTTGCACCTCAAATTTATCGCCGTTTTTGTGTGAACAAAAGACAAAAGTTCCTTTTACTCGTGAATGGGCAAAGTTTCTGTCCTGAGCGAATGTCCTCTCCTATCCTATCCTATCCTATCCTATCCTCAATTCAATCACCTTTTCTTACACACATAATCGTTATCTTTCGAATAATAGAATTTATATTCATGAGAGCTGTCCAACAGCAGCATTATCCTCATCATCATCCTCATCCTTGTCATCGTTATCATCAGCATTACATTAGGGAAACGGAACTGAAATTAAAAACACAATAGCAGACGCACGCATGGGATATACCCATACATACCCAGCACAGACCCGTGCACAAGGGGGCAGGGGGGACAAGGAGACACGGAGACACGGCACACGGAGACAGGAGGGACAAGGAGACACGGCACACGGTGACAGGGGGGACCAGGAGAACGGTCACAGAGGGTACAAGGGCACACGGCACACGGAGACATAGAGGACACGGAGACACAAGCGGAAAATCGGAAAATCACTTGCTTAAGTAAGTTCTTGCCGCGTGCTGTCCTGTGTCTCCTGTCCTGTGTCCTCTATCCCATAACCCTGACACCACTTGGCAAACCCAATTCTCCACCCACTAGCCAGCCAGACTCTGTCCGTTACTCTTCAATGTCCTCTCCACTTTACAGCTCTCCTTTAGCCTCTGCTCTCTCCCTTAGCCTATCCACTGCTCAGCTCTCCTTTAGCCTCTGCTCTGCTTAGCTCTCCCTTAGCCTATCCTCTGCTACTGCTACTACTACTACTACATCCTTCCTTCAAACTCTTGTGTTTATTCTTCATACGCTCTGTTGGCTGGGCTTCCCCTTTCTATCTCGCTCTCTCACTCACTCTTACTCTCTCTCACTCTCTGTCTCTACATCTGTGTGTCATGTCTCATGTCTCTTGGCTTGTTTGCGCTTAGTTTGATTGAACGCTTGTAAGTATGTGACTGACTGTATGCCGCTCTCTATAGCTATCTCTGTGTGTCTCTCTCTCTCTCTCGCGGAGTGTGTGTGGGTTTCCATAAAATCAAAGTATCAGACAACGCGTCTGACTAACTGTCTATGCCGTCTGCTCTGCCTGCTCGAAGGGCTGCGAACATCTACCCAAAATTGTATGTTTGAGCTCTACCTCCCACCCTATTTGTACTCTCCCTAATACCCTGTCTGTTCTCTCCTCCATCGTCTACCCTCTCTGGCCAGTACAAACCTCTGCAAATTGAAGTATTCAATCAATTGGATTATGAAAATATCATCTTAAATCATTTTAGCCAGCAGCAGCAGTACCCCTATCTCTCTCTCTCTCCTTCACTCTCATCAAATATGGTAAATGTGTTGAGTATGTTTAATTAGGTTTTGATCCTAGGCACCTAAGGGGGCCGGAGAGCAGAGTGGAGTGGAGTGGAGATGCCAGCAATTGTCCATTATTTAGGGCTGTTAAGCGTTATCCCCGTATGGAAATTGAATATATTCTGTGCAGGCAGGCAGGCAGGCACTTTGCCAGGCACTTTCCCTATACGCATACTCGTGCCTGGCATATTTTTGCTATTTTAAGCCAATGCAACATGCACACACACACACACATGAAACTGAAGGAATGAAGGGAAATGGAGTCAGTGGCAGAGTCAGAAGCAAAAGCAAAGCCACTGCCAGAGAGTCAGAACTGGAGCTGGAGCCATTGCCAGAGGCAGCGGCAGAGGCAAGAGCAAATAAAACGTTGCCAGCCACACGCCATTTTCATGTTGCATCCTGCCATTACAGCTGCACACACACATACACAAAGAGAGGCAGTGGCAGTGGCACTGCCAGGAGGTAGGAGGCAGGAGGCAGTGGCAGCAAACCGGCTCTGAATTCTCGATGCCCCGCATGCAAAACTGCTCGTTTATTCAACAACATAAACATTGTTGTGCACATAAATTTATACAAAGTTCTAGTTTACATACCATTGTGTGTGTGTGTGTGTGTGTGTATACCACACCCCTTGCAGGCGCTGGCTAGAGTGGAGGGTGGAGCTGTTTGTAGGAGGCCGGACCCGAAGCTATATAGCCATAGCCGCCACAGACAGAGACGGTAGGGCAGAGAGAGCAGTTTCAGGGGAAGCAGGGAGCAGTGGCAAGGAGAGACGGGTAGCAGGGAGCAGTTGCAGGGGAAGCAGGGAGCACGGACAGCTATTGCAGGGCTAGAAGCAGTGGCAGTTCCAGGGGCTGGGGCACGAGGCCGGGCAAGCTGGCACAGTTAACGTTCCGAATCGATATTCATATCAACCGCAGAATGTGTGTCGCTGCTCTGCTTGCCCCCCCCTCGTTGCGCTGTTTTTATTTCGTGTTGTTGTTTTGCTCTTCGAATACCCTGTACGCCACACACACACACACTCGTAAAATGCAAGGATATATGGTATTCGAGCAGGTGTCTGTGACAAGCAAGTGCAGCCAGAAGTGGCCCAGCCAGATGCAGTTTCTGTTCCACAAAATAATATACCATAATGTAGTACAAATGTAGATAACGGAAGATATAAATGTAGATGTAGTTGTTGCACTCATTAATAGATGAACCATACAATACGCTGCCCAAAAGTATATCACCCGAGGGTATATCAAGAGTCGGTTATCCTGTCGGTTTTTCTGTTTTCTGTTGTGCTGCCGGAAAGTAGGCTGCACATTTTGATGCATTTAAAGCACCAGCAGGACAGGACAGGACAGGACAAAACATGGCAGAACACGGACACGGACACAGACTGGACACGGCCAGGGACAAGCCAATGGTGTTCCGCAAAATGACCAGTCGCCATTCCCCATTCCCCAGTCGCCCCTCGCCCTTCCCCACTCGCTAGTCCCCGCCATATGTGTGCAATTTGTTGACAATTTGATTCCTTTTTGCAACGACCATCAAAGACTCGCCATTGGACAATTTGCAGCACTCTTTTAGCCATACTGTTAGACTTACCCATAGCCTTATTCTAACCTTTACTCCTACCCTTAGCCTTACTCTTACTCCTACACTTCCTCTTACCCATAGCCTTACCCTAACCCTTACTCTCACACTTACACCTGTCTCTTTCTCTCACTCTCTCTTTGTATCTCTATCTTGCATGAATTATAATGCCATTAACTGCCAAGTATTGGGGCTAACCGTCTTAATAGTCTGTCTGCCCCATTCGATGCCTTCTGTGTGAGCTGAAACATATGCAAAGCCATTAGGAACGGCTGCAGTTCGTGGCTAAAAGAAATTCTTTTAGAATTATCTAAAAATTCTTCAGTGCCAGTGAATGAAGTGGAGATATAGCAAACCCTGGATGGAATAATATGCATATTATGCACTATAGCTCTGAATTATTAGATCATTTAAATTTCTATTATTTTATTAGCAATTAAAGCTGCTATCTAACGCTTAAATAATCATACGTTTAATATTTTATTTCTCTCTGCATTAAATTTAAATATAAAACATGAATATTTACTCTTTAATATTATTTTATGACATGCCACAGCCAGCCACTTTCCTCCCACTTTCCCTTTATTTCCCTTTTCTTTTGGTTTGGGCAAAAGGTCCAAAAGATTGTGGTTGGGGGGGGAAAAGTGGAGAACTGGGCCAAGTTTGGAGTTTGACTGCCAAAACGGCGCGTAGCTTATTAAAAACATTTCATTTTTTGGCTTGCAGTCGCGGTAAATAAACAAAAATTCAAACAACAAAAGACAGCAGCCAAAATGGCCGACACCCAGAAAATTTTTGGTGGCGCCGCCGCCATTCAACAGTTGGCCAGGCCGAAATTCGGGGGCTGAGGGCTTTCTTTTGCTGCCTTTGCAGCTGTGGGTACGGGTGCTGGTGGGGTGCTAGTGGGGTGCTGGTGGGTGGCTGCTGGGTGGCTGTTGGGTGCTCCGTTGTGCTGTGGGGTGCTGCTGGGTACTGCTGGATGGTGTGGTGGTGGGGTGGCGAGGGTTTTTGGGTACAAGGCCGCATTTGTGCCGCGTTTCGTGGCGGTTTCTGTTTGCGTTTGCGTTTTGTCAGCCATGACAGCGGTGGCAATTGCGCCACCTGCGGCTTCATATTGACACTCCTATATATGTGTATGTGTGTGTTTGTGGGGGGAGTATATGTATGTATGTGTGTGCGTGAGTTAGGTACAGATATACATACATACGCATGTATGTGTGTTTGTGTGTGTCCGTTCTTCCCTTGTTTGTTTATGAGCCCCTAATCAAATTGCCCCATAATTAGATGCAACAAAGTTAAAATCTTTCCAAACTGTTTCGAGGGCGCCCACTCCCCCGCACTCCCACCAGTAGTCCGGCACATCTGTGGATGGATGGCTGGCTGGACCATCCATCTGGGAAATTTCACTTCTTTTCCCATGCCCCCCTGCCACACAGCCACTCCTGTGCTGAATCGTCCGAATACTCGTACTAGAAATACCAGAAACGCACGAGCGGATATGCCACGTTAGCTCTTCGCAATGCGTTCGGAATTTTCAAGTGAAAATTTTTGGTATGGGTATGCCCCACCCCCCATCCATCTTGGGCACTTGCCACACAAGCAGCCAGCAGGTTGTGTGTTCTGTAGTGTAGAGTGGAGGAGCTGAGGAAATCCAAATGAAATCCAAGTAAAGAATTTATGGGGGGAACATGCCAATAAAAGATGTTCAATTACAGAGTTCGAATGAAGCAGAGCACAACATATGATGGCAGGGAATCTAAGGGAATGGGAGGTATATTATTAATTAGCAACAAGAAGGAAGGAAGGAAGTAAGAACTCTGTGGTGGAAGTTTATACTGAATGGAAAACTATCTAAAGTAACTAAAAAACGAATTGGAAATCATTTTAATTGCCTTAGTCCTATCCACTGATAACAATTTGTACCTTTAAGTATAAGCATTTAGCATTTGAAAAATGTTTGGTTAATCAGTAGAGTCTGTCAGTGAGGCATTCCATAAGCATTCTAGGGGGGCTGCCAGAGAACCAAAGGATCCAAAGGCTGCTAAGGATGCAAAGGCTGCAAAGGCTGCAAAGGCTGCTAAGGATGCAAAGGCATGCTCACATTCCAGAGCGCCTGCTTATGCCCCTCGTCGAGTGTAGTTCAGTCCAGTCCAGTCCAGTTCAGTTCAGATTGAACCCTGAACAGAGCCAGCGACTGGTGTGTTGCAGTCTTTTGTCTCTGTGCCACATTGTGGAAGTTGCACACGAGTTGCTGCCGGACAAACAATGAAGACAGATAAACTGATTGACAGATGAACAGAAAAGAGAGACAGAGACAGAGAGAGTGACAAAGACAGAGAGAGAGAGAGAGTGGTAGGGAGGTAGAGTGCACTTAAGCGAGGACCAGGATCCAGAGGGGGGTGGGCGACACTAGCAGCGTGAGAGCCGACTGCTGGACAGTGGGCGGGACAGGCACTGTTTGACATTTGCTGTCATTGTCAACGTCGTCGACAGTTGTTGCCGCCTGCCGCCTGCCACTGCTGGCTCTTGTGCTGCTGCTGCTTCTGCTGATGACCGCCTGCCACATGCCACAGCTTTGTGCAATTGCCCAGCCCTCAGTAGCACCCCCTCCCACACACACAACCACCCATTGGGACAACGCCTTTGTCTCTGCGGTCGGTGCACGTCTGTTTATTGGGATTGTGCAGACCAGGCCAGTGTCCAGTACAGTCTGTGTTCTGTTTCTGTTTCTGTCTCTGTCTCTGTGTCCTGGGCATGCCATATACTTGTACTCCTACTTCTACTCCTATTCTTAACGTTGTAGTTGGTAACCAAGAACCAACAATCGCCAGCCACACCCTCAGCCCAACGCTTCCACCATACATACATACATATATGGCCACACATTTGCTGCACATTGCAATCGATTGTAAACAGGAATAAGCGTAGGACCCATTGTAGATCCAGCAACCCCAAAAGACCCCAGCCACAATGCACGGAAAATATATTTTATAAAATATTTACACTGCTATGGTAATATTGCATAAAACAGATCCAATATTAACAATCGAATAATGCGAAGCATCTTCAAAAATGCCATAAAAAAGTATGTCTAGGCTTTCATCATTTATGATGGTTTTCTATGTTGAAATCTTTCGTGTTTATGTTCTATATATTAATTAGAAGTCAAATGACATGACTAGCAGACTTTCCCTTCCCTTCATTCCCTTTCAAAAATCTCATAAATAAATCCCATTTACCTCTTTTTTCTTTCAGATTTGTTAGCGTCAAACGGAATTGTTGCCAAACGGAAACGGAAGTGACGCCACCCCATAGCGCCAGCCAACCCGAAAAACCCTCCGCCCACCGACCGGTGACGGGAGACGGGATACCGGAGACCGTGGAGAGAGAGTGGTAGAGGTGGGAGAGGCCACCATCTGGAAAGGGAGAGGAGTGGAGTGGAGAGGCGTATAACTGGCGAAGCAGACAAACAGTTGAATAATGCAAATTAAAATACAATAAAATGTAAAACACAACAGCAACAAGCTGCTGCAAGAAAGTAAAATAGCAAAAGAAAATCGCTAGAGTCACGCGAGTGTTGGGTGGGTGAGTGTTGAATGCACAGTGGAGTGAGGAGTGAGGAGAGAGGAGAGACTAGAGTGGAGACTAAGAGCTGGAGAGTGTAGAGAGTGTGGGTGGTTGACATGCCCGAAAAATGCGCGTGGCGGCAACTTTTCCACTGAATTGATTTGAGCAGCGGCAACCAGTGCGTATACTTAATACGCGATACGGTCTGTTCTGTTCCGTTCCGTTCTGCTCGCAAAGACGGAGACGTTGAGCGGCGGGAATTTGCATAACTTTGCTGCCGTGGCATAAAAAACATCAAAAACAAATTGCAAGTAACAAAAGAAACGGCCATAAAAAGGCGCCAGCCTCATAAAAAATACAGCAAAACGGAACAGCAGCAAAAAAAACAAACTCAAAGCAGAAAAGGGAAGAGAGATCCTTAGTGCCAGCTCAAAATTAATTTATGCGGCAGCAGCCAGCAGTAGCAAGAACCAAATCAAAAACAAATATAAATACGTTAAAATATCAACAAAAATAATAATAATAATAATACAAGTAAAAATTAATAACAATTAAAGCGAAGAGAGTAACGAAGGCGAGAGGATACACCAGCAAGCCAAGCGGCAAACGAGAGTCAAAAAAAAGCAAAAAGGGTTCGCTAGGGTTGCCTATAAATGTACCAGGACAGCGGCTGCAGCAGCAGTAGCAGTCGACGTGGCAGCACCAGTGCAGCGGCAGCAGCAGCTGCAGCAGCAGCAACAGGCGCTGCAACAGCAGGGGCTGCAACAGCAACACCAACACCAGCAGCAACAGCAACAGCAGCAACATCTAGCAGCAGTGACGAGGAAACCCTCGAGACACTCACGATTATAACCACAACCATAACCGAGACCGAAATAAATGCGGCTGCCACAACGGCAACGGCGACAGCGACAACCACAACCACAACTGTCATAGCCACAACGACGGCAACGGCAACGGCAACAGCAACAGCCGCAGTGGCAGCAACAGCAATAGCAACGGCCAAAGTTGCAACTGTTGCAACCACATCGAGCGACATCGAGGACAGCAGCTTGGCGGAGAGCGAGAGCGAGGAGTGCCTCGAGTACATTGAGATCGATTGCCAAACCGCACAGGGATCGTCCGGCAACAGCAACAGCAACAGCATCATCAGCAGCAGCAGCAGCAGCAGCAGTGACAGTGGCAATGCCGCGCTGCAACGTGCCAACAACCAGCAACAGCACCACCAGCAGCATCACCACCTGCAGCAGCAGCAGCAACTTCAGCATCCATATCCACATTCACACCAGCAACAGTCAGCCGCCGCCGCCGCGTTAGGCGCCGATGTGCGGCTGCTGCGCAAGATCGGCTATATAGCGTCGCGGGTTCGTGGCCTGTCCAAGTTCTACGGCGACTTCCATCTGGTCAATCCGTACAGCGCTCGTCGCCAGCGCCGCCAGCTGCAGGAGATCCTGCTGAAGCACTCGATTTTCGATCCGGGCAAGGAGCGCGAACGAGCGCAGCTTTTGGCCGCTGCCGCAGTGGCCGTTGGGGCAGCTGTACCGCAGCCAGCAGCACCGCTTGCGGGCAACAGCAGCAGCAGCAGCATCGAGGCGGCCAGCAGTCACAGTCACAGTCGGAGTCGCAGTCGCAGCAGCGACCTCGAGGAGGAGGAGGAGCCCGAGGAGGAGTCACCAAACGAGTATCCAGTGGAACAGGCTGAGCTTACACCCACCACGCCAGTAGGCGCAGTAGCAGCAGCAGGAGCAACAGCATCAGCAACAGCAACAACAACCACAACTACAACCACAACAACCACTGTGCGTCGCAAGTCGTCGAGTAGCTCGACATTGAGCGGAGCAGCGGCAGGCACTGTTTCCGGTTCCGCGTCCATATCGGCCTCCGCCTCGCAGTCGTTCGCCTCGACCAGCACCCCGATCAATCTGCTGGAGGAGCTGCTCATTCAGTTCTACGAGGACCAGGACCAGCATCGCTGCAAGCTGACCGTCATTCGGCATCAGCGCGCCTGCAATTCCCCGGACACCACCAACAACAACTGCAACAACATCTCCAACAACAACAACAACGCCACAACCACCACCAATACCAATACGAATACGAACACCAGCACAGGGCTGACGCTCACCATGTCCACGTCCATGTCGAACATGCCAGTGACTAGCCCGGACAACCAGCCGCCCGGCAGCTCCAGCAGCCAGGCATTCGGAATGGCGGCCACCAGTGCCGCCTCCTACTTGCAGCCCACCAGCCTGCCCGAGGGCGGCGACAATCCCCGCCGGCGCCGTGCCAGCGACTGCTCGGCGGTGCAGGCCGCCCAGGCGGCGCTCTCCAATCAGCTGCACTGCATCACGCTGAAGAACAACAACTGTGCCACGGCCACGGGGAAGCTGCCCTTCCATCGCGGCAGCTGCGGCGCCGCCGGGGAGCATCTGCTGGCGGCCAACTCGATCGCCAATCGTGCCACCATCATTCTCAGCAAATCCTGCAGCAATGTGGATGGCGATGCCCACGGCATGGGCATGGGCATGGGCATCGGTGTGGGCGTCGGCGTAGGTGTCGGCGTGGGCGTTACCAATCAGATGCGTGCTAGTGCCACAGACATCGAGTCGAATGCCCTGAACGGTGCCCAGGGCGCCATAACCACCATTGCCACGGCGGCGGCTGCCTCAAACAATGGCAACGGCAATGGCAATGGGAACAACGAGTATAGCATCCTACAGCTGAACAACACGATCATTCAGTGTCACTTCAACGATGACGATTTCCGGGCTTTGGTCAAGGACCTCAAGCGCAAGGTCGAGTACACTGAGCGCATGAATTGGTTATGTAAGTAGCTTACTTTTTCTTTAAATTTTAAGTATAAATATCCAAGAGATCAAAAGTCTATGGCTTATAGATTTATCTGTCCAACTTCCTTCTTTTTTAAGACCAATTTTAACTGTCCGTTATTATCTTACCATGCCCTGTCTTGACTGTCCGTTACTCTCTTACTATTCCCTGTCTTGACTGTCCGCTACTCTCTTACCATTCGCTGTCTTAACTGTCCGTTACTCTCTTTCCATTCCCTGTGTTAACTGTCCGTTACTCTCTAACCATTCGCTGTCTTAACTATCCGTTACTCTCTTACTATTCCCTGTCTTAACTGTCCGTTACTCTCTTTCCATTCGCTGTCTTAACTATCCGTTACTCTCTTACCATTCCCTGCCTTAACTGTCCGTTACTCTCTTACCATTCGCTGTCTTAACTGTCCGTTACTCTCTTTCCATTCGCTGTCTTAACTGTCCGTTACTCTCTTTCCATTCGCTGTCTTAACTGTCCGTTACTCTCTTACTATTCCCTGTCTTAACTGTCCGTTACTCTCTTTCCATTCGCTGTCTTAACTATCCGTTACTCTCTTACTATTCCCTGTCTTAACTGTCCGTTACTCTCTTACCATTCGCTGTCTTAACTGTCCGTTACTCTCTTTCCATTCGCTGTCTTAACTGTCCGTTACTCTCTTTCCATTCGCTGTCTAAACTGTCCGTTACTCTCTTTCCATACGCTGTAAAATCCTCTCATTCGTGGTTTCCTGTGCTCCTGTGCAATGCAATTATCCAGCGAATCAAATCGCTTCGTGTGACACACGAAACCAATCAAAATCAAATTCAATCAAGTGAAATCAATCCAATCCGTGTCCAAGCCAATCCAATTCAATCGAATCCAATCGAATCGAATCAAATCCATTGCGATGGCGATTGGTGCTAATCCATTTTAATGTCAATTACCTGCATACTAGTTCAAAAATACTCGTAATCATTCGATTGATTTGGTGGCTGGTGGCTTAGTGCCAATCGAGTGAAACAATCCGCTTCTGAACTTAATTTGACGATAATACGCATCACATACATACAGAAATATGTACATACATATGTACGTGGGTGTATTCAATTATTTGGTTGGATTGCCTCCCCATCAAAAGGGTAAGGCAAAGAGGGACAGGGCCCATCATTCTCATCTCATCTGAAGGATAATTGATGTTCCCCCCAACCCCACACACACAAAGCGCCCACTCCACTTGGATATATGTATATATACAATATATATGTACCCTTTGTTGGTGCTGCTGCTCTGCTTTGTTGCTGTACGTGAGTGGGTGTGTGTAATCGTCTCAAATGAGGCATGAGCAACAGCAATGGATGCATGAATGGATGATTCGATAGTAAATACAATGAGATGGAAAAATCATTTCACAAATGCAACACAAAATTGCTACATTTTCTGTTGCTATATCCATTTTTTTTTTTTAGTTACGAACTAGTGGAGTGTGGAGTTTACTCCATTTGGTTGGGGGGTGAACAAAATATTTTATTCAATTCCGGCATAACTGCATATACAGCTAGCTCTCTGCTCTGTTCTGCACGGTATGGTCTGCTCTGGTTTGGTCTGCTCTGGTTTGGTCAACCATTTGTGCCAAAATAAATTCAGTAAAAACCAAATGAATATCTAACGAGTATGTGCAGGCATTCAAAGTACAACCGAGATTAGAATTTGATTAGTTTTAGCCCTTCTGGGTGGACTGTGCTTAATTCCTGTACAAAAGGAATATCAGAATTTAGAACGATGATAAATAAAAGCGAATATCCGTAAGTAAAATAAATTCGCAAACAAAATGGCAAACGATTCACACAGAGATGGAGATACAACTCAAGAACTACTTCTGGACTGTCCATCTGTCTGACTTTCTTTCTATTCTGACTGTCCTGACTGTCCTTACTGTCCTGTGCTGACTGTCCTATCCCGACTGTCCTGTCCTGACTGTCCTGTCTTTTGGGTGGTGGTGGTGGTGGATGGTTGTCTAGCTGGGGGGGTATAAGGTCTTCAAGGACGTGCCGCAAATATAATAAAAGCAACGAGTACGGCAACGACCGTGCCCCATGCAACTTCTCCAGCTCATCAAAAGTTTTTTTGCTTTTTATTTTCTTATTTTTGACTTTCTGGTTCACTCAGCTTTAGCTTTGCTCTTTGGTCGCAGGTCGCTCGGTTGGGTGGTCGGGTGGCGGGTGGCGGGGTGGATAGGTGTCTCGATTGCTTCGACGCTTTTGGCCTTTTACGGCAATACGCCCTTTATGTGTACCGTGTGTCCAGCCAAGGACAGAACAGGACAGACAGGACGGAACAGGACAGACAGACAGACAGCTACAAGAGCGATCACAACTTTGTTGAATGGCATTAAAAAGTTGTCTTTGTATCGACGCCAGGCGCACGTCCACCTTTTCGACCATCTCTTGCTCTTCCTCTGTTTCCAGCTCTCTTCCTCTCCAGTCCTGCTCTTTCATTTTTTTTTTCTTTTATTTTTTTATGTATTTTTTCTTGCACTTCGCTTAGCATACTCTCATATATAGTAGTAGTAAGCAGTCGCTGTCTCTATGTGTCCATGTCCTTTCTTTCTGGCATTTTTCCACACTGTCGCATTTCAAGCATTTCAATTAAATTTGTGCCCGCCAACAATGTGTTGCCAGTCAGCCAGCCAGCCAGCCAGCCAGCCAGTCATCCAGTCAGCCAGTTAGCCAGCATTCGGTATGTCAGTTGCCAGTTGCCAGTTGCCTGTTGATTGCCTTTTATTCAATTGCTTGCTAGGATTCTTGATGTGCCACTCTTCGCACTCTCCGCTGCCATTTGCTGATTTTACTCCACACAGATTTCCTCTTTAATCTCCCGAGCTGTTTACGTGCCTCGGCTGATTGCTCCTGTCCCTCAGTGTGTCTGTGTGTGTGTAATGTCCTGGCCATCATCTGGAGATTACAATTCCCAATATCCGCTGGCTCTGCTAATTCTCGCGTTCCGTTCAGCATATTTGATGGTTTGCGATGATAAATCCAATCCCCCCGCCCCTGCTGGAAATTTTAACTCACGAATAAGTCACCTGCTGGGTTTACGCTGAGCTATTTCAATGGTTTACGATTTGCTGGACGACCTGTTGCAACATTCTACAGCTGCCAATCGTATAAATAAATCGTCTTTTTTTGTACCACTTTCCCTACGATACGTGTGACTATTTACCACACTATGTAACCATTTTTAAGCGTGCACAACACTGGCAGCAGCAAACAAAACAAAGCTTTGACTTTGATTTGGATTTTTCTTCTTTTTTTTTTGTCCACTTTCTTGAGATTTTTGATTGGACTTAAGCTTGTTGCTCTGCATTTTATTTTGCTTCGACTCGTACTCGTAAATCACAAATATACGGGACTCCAAGTCAGAGGCAGTGGCAAGTTGCTGAGAGTGAGAGTGGGTTGGGTTTTTTTGTGGGTTGAAGTGGGGTGGGGTTGAGGCGTCAAAGGCCAAAAAACATAAATTTCCAGAGCCACAAAACGCAAAATGGCCATAAATTCAAAAACCTAAATGGCTTTGGCAAAATACAACCAAAAAAATACAACAGCAACAATGAAGCCAAGACGAACAAATGGGCACCAAACCAGGAAGAGAATGCTACACAGTAAGGCAGTCACCCAGGCAGGCAGTCACCCAGTCAGGCAGTCACCCAGGCAGTCACCCAGTCAGGCAGGCAGGCAGTCAGTCACCCAGGCAGTCAGTCAGAATAAGAGAATAAGCGAACATAATACAAATGACATATAACAAGAGTCAAGAAATATGTTCGGAAATCTACTCCAGACAGACGCAAAAAAAAAAATACCACCGACCATATCAGAGTCGAAAGGCACTTAGGGCCGGGATAAACGACGAAAGGGACGCGAAAGAAAGATGTGACAAAGAGCAAATGGGAATGGGCATGGGGACTGGGGACTGGGGATTGGTATTGGTATTGGTGAGTGGGAGGGAGAGGGGGAGGCGAGTGCTGAGTGCTGGATTCAGCAAAAATCTAATAATACTAAAATACTTTATTGTTCAGTTAACAATTCAATTGTTTCACTTAACAAGAGTTTGGCACAGCCGCAAAAGAGCCAACAGAGCGACAGACAATGGGTGTGGAATGGGAATGGGAATGGCACATATATATATATGTATATGTATGTATAGGTACATATCTTGATCTGTATATAGTACAGAGAGAGAGAGAAAGATATAAAAAGTAAGCAGCCACAAACGAACATTAAGTGATAAAGTGTTTGGCAAATCAAAACGAACTACTGGCCAAGGACAAAGCCCAGCCCCAAGCCCAGTCCCAGTCCCAGTCCCTATATCTCTGCCTTTCCCTGTCTCTGTGTGTGTGTGTGTCTGTGTCTGTCCCTGAAAGGAGCAGCAGCAGCAGCAGCAGTCGCAATTCGTGTGGGGTTTTAAGGGTCTTGCAGATAAAATCGAATCGAAACCTGGATGATGTGCACCACTTCTCTTCTCGACCACTGCTGCAATGCACTTCACTGGTATACAAACATTTTTTCTTGTGCGAAATGTTCTTAATTTTCATCAGAGAAATGGCTTCATCTCTGTCTTTCTTTCTCTCCCTCTCTTTCTGTTGGCGCTTCGAGTGTCCTTTGAGGGCAACAAATATTTATCAACTATTCTCAGTGGATATATATAGAATGTCCACAGAAGTTTGTAATCATTTTATTTCATTTCATTTCGGTTTTCACTTCAATTTCTCTTCATTGCATTTTCCTTTTTTGTGCAGCGTTTCATTTTCCGCTGTCTGAGTGTTCGGTTTTTGTGGCACGCTGTACGCGCTGTCATGGTGCCACGTTGCAAGTTGCACGTTGCACTCTCTCGCTCTCTCTGTGTCTCTTACTCTATATATGCTAATGAGCAGAGGTCGGAGCACTAATTGAAATTTTTGTGCCACGGCAAAACAAATTTTGTGGCACCCTCAAACTTTCTTCTTTTTTTTTTCATTCTCTGCCTTTTTTTTTGGTGTGTTTTGTTTTGTTGTTGCTTGAGTCATTAATTATAATATTCCGCTTGTCGTCAAGCAGCGAGTGTGGCATGGCATGACAGTGGGCACAGCGGGGCACAGTGGAACAGCGGGGATAGCGGCACAGTGGGGATAGCGGGAACAGTGGAACAGCGGGTGGGCTGTGGCAAGGTAAGGCAAGGGGCAAGGAGGTTGGTGGAGGGGGCACGCTTATTGCCAAATTAAAATGCACGCAAGAAGACAACTTTTTCGGGTCAGAGTGGGCCATGGGGGACGATGCCATGTCGTGTAAGTCTCAAAAGAAAACAGCGACAAGTAGAAGGAGGTGCCTTACAGCAAGAGAGAGAGAGAGATAGAGAGAGAGAGAGCGACAGAGAGAGGAGTGGCTATGAGAACAGCAGTGGGAGTAAAGTAGCGAGTGCGGGGGGCGCAGCAATGGGAGTAAAGTGTCGTTGGGTAGGGGAGGGGGAGGGGTCCCAACAGGAGAGAGTTTGCTTGTGGCGGCTGCAGCTAGTGCACTTCGTGTCAAAGTGTGCACACAGCATGTGGCCAAAATGAAGCAGGAGCACCCCAGCACCTACATAGCAGCAGCCGCAGGAGTAGCAGAAGAAGTAGGAGTGGTTTGGGGAGGGGGAGTAGAAGTGGAAGTGTGTGTGGGTGTGAGAGGGGAAGGAGGAGCGGTATGGGGCATCAGCAACATGAACCTCAATGAGTATCTTGTATCTGACAGATACCGCAGGCAGCCCGCACCCACCTCAACCAAAACCCATCCACCCATCCACCGAAACAACCCACCAACCCAGCCGACACAGATACTCGTCAAGGAGGGGAATTTGATTGAAACACTGTCAAGATGAAGATGGAAATAAGCAGCGCAAAAAATATATACATATAACTAATATTATATAATATCTACTTTCCGCAAGCCCCTTCAACGTTTCCCCCGTCGCCAGTCTTAGGTCTCCTATCTTCTATCACCCATCTCCTGCCACACTGTCTCCCGTCTCCTGCCTCACTGTCTCCTGTCTTCCATCTCCCGTCTCCTGCCACACTGTCTCCCGTCTTCCATCTCCCGTCTTCTGCCTCACTGTCTCCTGTCTTCCATCTCCCGTCTCCTGCCTCACTGTCTCCTGTCTTCCATCTCCCGTCTCCTGCCTCACTGTCTCTCAGCATGCGAGCTGGCACTTCACTTCTGGCTATGCAAACGAACCCAAAAGCAGGCTGCACTTTTCAGATGAATCCAATGTGGAGGGGTGGCTGGGGTATGGGGGCGGAAAGTATGAAAGATTATATGTACTATGAAGTACATCTCATGCTGCTGCACCATGTCCCACTTTTTGCCGTCATTCAAACGACCCCCCCCACCCGCCATTAAGTAGCAAAAACTCTTTTAAGTAGACTTTAAAACAGCGGAACCCAAGAGATGGACAACCTTCAGTTCAGTGATAAATAAATATTTAATAGGATTTAATATGCGAATATTTATGGCATTCCATTCTCTATTGGGATATTTCATAAGATATTCAGATATATCTTATACACTTTAACGCGCTTCTGCAAATAATCATATTTAAATCATAAATTTTATTTCAAAAGAGACTGCAAGATGATATGGCCTGTTTCCCCATCACTGGCACTGACGCGTAGTCGGGTAGTAGTGGCGTCTCTTTTGGCTGCAAGCCAAGTTCTTGCAACACTTGCAACACGGTTATGTGGGTTGACAAGAGTGCCGCTGGGCATGCAGCATGGGGAGGCAGCCTGCCAGCACTGCGTATCGCTCGCTCTTTAGGCATCAGACAAGCGAACAACTTGTCTAAACTCGAATGGAAAGCGGCAACCAGAACAGAGGAAGGCAGAGGAAGAGGCAGAGGAAACAGGAACCAGAAACAGCAGCGAACAAGGCAAATAAAACTCAAAGTTTATTTTTATTTCGGCAGCCACTGCAAAGTTGTTGCATTATTTGTGTGTGTGTGTGTGTTGTGTAGTTTTTTGGGTAGGGATGGGAGGGGTAAGGAAATCGTTGCACGATTCATTGACGTTGCAAGAACACAGACATGGCGCAGACACACCTGGAGGACAGCTGCTTGTCTGACTTGTCTATTAAGCGCATTAGCTTTGCCGCTTTTCTAACCTCTTCTTTTACACTAGACCCAACCACCTAGCACTTCGTACCAAGTCTCAGTGCCTGTCTCTGTTCCTGTCCCTCTCTCTGTCCCTGTCCCTGTCCCTGTCCCTCTCTCTGTCTCTAGTCTGTTCACCATCACTGCCTCTGTTGCTCCTCTGCGCTATGTGCGGGCAATGCTGACAGATTGACAGACAAGTCGGATGAGATTATTGGAAGTAACAAGCTTGCTAATGCCACAGCGGGGTGTGTGTGGGTGTGGGTGTGGGTGGATGAAGGCAATCAGCCGGATGATGACAGCAAATATCATAATGGAAGCAATCCAGAGACCGCACACCCCCCATCCCATCGACTAGACTAAGTCCTGACTTTTTTAAATGCCATCAATCATGTTTCAATTTGTTTCGAGCTCACAAATCGTTCACAATCTAATTTAGCTCCAAAGTGCAATCGAAAGTCGTTTAGATTGGCAGCAAAAACCTCCTGATAGTCGATTTATTCGATTACAATCAATCGAAGTGCCATTTATGGATATTTCTAAATATTAATTACATTTAAATATGAATTTTTCAAAACAAAAAGAGTCAAAGGCTAGCCAGTAAGAACAGCATTTGTGTAATTAAAGCAGCTTAATCCTGTTTCAAGCAATTGAGTCGTAGAAACACAATTTCTGAATACCCCTACCTCTTTTCTCCTTTCTCTTTGTGTAGATCTTATGTAAATTTAATGTCACATACATATATATAATACAGCTTGAGTATCAAATCAAATTTGTATTGCTTCAAAGTGAAATGGCAGCAGATGAAGCTGGACTCTGGGGTCTGTTCTGGAGGTCGTCTGAGGTTTCCTCTGCTCGGGTTTCTCCTTATTCTTTGACCCACTTAAGGGTGAGCGTGTCAAATGTACACATATGTATGCATATAGCGTCATATATCATACACATACGCATGTGTGTGTGCCTCGTATACGCAATCGTTTTAATGAGCAATAAAGTGTTGCATACTTAAGAGGGCAAGCGTGGGAATTTCGGCGGCTGCGTCAGCAACAACAGTAGCAGCCACACACACACACACACACACAAAAAGAAGGAACAAAACCAAAAAAAATATGACACGGAAACTAGAGCATACATACGCCTACACACACACACACATGGGAGCGTGGGCAAATCAAGGGTCTTTGTGCGCTTGAAGCTCTAAACTTGCCACAGCAACAAAGTATCCTTTCAGAGCACAGAGCCAAAGCTACAGCTAAAGCGTCAGGCACACATTAGGCCAAAAAAAGCGATGGCACGTTACAAAATCCCCCAGCAAAGAGAAGGCAGCTAAAGCTGATGGGGGACAGTGGGAGAAAGATATAATTCTTAGTGCCGAAAATGTACATTGTTAGACTCTTGATAAGCAGGAATTTAAGTCAGAATCACTTCTGAAAAATGATCAAACTTTGTTGCCAACCCACTGAAGTGGAGGCCCGTAGCTCAACCTCGGAACGCAAAGCTAAAAATACAGAGTAAAGTGGCAAATGGGGGCAAAGGTTAAACGCACAGCCAGCGTTCTAACTGGTAAATGGAATATGAGTACCATTATTTTCTGGGCTGGGCTTGACTGGGTTGGGGCAGGCAAGTAATAGAATATTCCATAATTTTCAAGTGAAATATTGTGCCAATAAATGGCAAATGCTAAACACAGGCCCAGAACACAGGCAAAACACAAGGCCCCGGGCCAGCCCAAGCCAGCACACAATTATGGCAATTTTGCATTGGCATCGAATTTTCCTCTGGCAACATCAAAACATGGAATTTTGCACCTAGACAACCTAGACAACCTAGACTGCAGACTGCAGGCAGTCAGGTAGCTGAGCATCCAGCCGTATGCACTCCATCCGTATTTGCATTAATTCTGCCATCTTTTCCTTTGTGTAACAGGAACTTCCGGTGGGGATCTCTGGGGCCCAGTGACGCTTCACTACCGTAACTTCGTTTGCTCTATCATTTAGCTGCAACTAAATGCTGGCATCGAGGCATGCACAAAACACACACACATACACAGAGATGGAAAAGCTAGCTTGTTTTAACCTCACTTTTCATCCAAATGATTTACTTGATATGTTGATATGTGAATGTGTGTATGGTATGGCTGTGTGCATGTGTGGTTTGGTGTGCATGTGTGTATGCGAGATTCTCGCTAGATTAGTGCGCAATTTCATATATAAAGTGCAATTAAAACTTTTCTCACTGTCCCCCACAGTCACACAGTCAGGTCTCCGGGCCACAGTGAATTTTACTCGAAATGTATGTGTGTGTGTTTGTGTTTTAATTATGATATTCTCCAAGTCAATTTCACTTTTAATGACAGTTTCAATAGCTGGTTTTGGTTTTGGTTTTGGTTCTGAGTTTTTGTGTTTTTCGGTTTTGTGTGTTTTGCTTTCAACTTTACTTTTATTTCATCATATAATCCTGTGCCATGTTTCCCGGAAATTTTTCCCTGTGTTTCAGTCGCAGTTTCTGTCGCAGTTTCTGTCGCAGTTTCAGTTGCAGTTTCAGTCGCGGTTTTAGTTGTAAAATTTACTGCTGCAATTACAAATTTGAGTTACTACAGCTGCTAGATGGATTCCGTAAATATTTTATATTTTACTTCTTTTTTTATATCTTGCCATTTTAAAATTTAATTTAATAACTAATAATTAAAGTGATAAAAACTTTTAATGCATGAAATATATAAGAAATGATTAATAATTTATTTGCTTGAATTCCCTTTCATTATTATAAAATTATAAATTATACAAATTTAATAATAACATATGATAAAAATCAGTTGCCATTTTTTTAAACTGATTTTAAATTTAAAGAAATTAAATCACTAATTATTATTCATTTCATGCGCTTAAAGTTAACATTTTTTAGCACTATTATTATTAAATATTAAATATTAAAAGGAGGTCAAGGAAATGCTTATGTATGATAACATGGGGAGGGGAGGGTCTTGGAGAACGATTAAGTGATCATTTTTTAAGGATTTTTTTATTGAAACTATTTATTTAGTTTTTATGATTATCAGGGTGGGGCAGGGTTTTGATTTTAAATTTAAAAAAAATCAAATTAAAATTTGTATATATTTTTTTAATTAATACTTATTCCTGTTATGTTTTTTAAAAGTTTTAATTTTTTAAAACTATTATTATTAAATATAAAAAAAAAATATATTAAAAATTAAATTTTATCTTGGAAAAAAAAAACCTTTAAGTAGTTCTTCAGCAAGTTTAAATTTGGTTTCGGAATGTGATAACCTATGGCTAGTGGTGAGGGGTGGCTCTCCCTTTGAGTATTCTCTGCAATTACCATCTGCCGGAAATCGATTGGGGGTGGGGGCACTCCGGAGTGCTTGTTGGTGTGCTCGTGTTCGTTCTCGTATCCGAAAATTCTTCCCAAAATGTCAGTTATTTTTAATATTTTTTTTTTTTGCCATAATATGCGTAAAGTGAGTATTTATGTTATGCACACACGTCTCGTCTCCCTCTCTCCTGTGAACATTCACACATCTGTACATACATGAAGACCCATATGCGTACGAATATGCCTGCCTCTCAAAGAGAGAGTGAGGGAGATTGAGAGTGAGAGTGAGAGAAAGAGAGCATGTGCTGTGTCATTGGGATCCTTTTTTGCCACCTCCAAGCTCCCATCTCCTCCATTCACCTGCCACATTTCTCATGGCTCATGGCCCAACAATTTTATTTATTATCATTTCGTTTCGTTCATTTTTTTGTTCTTTTGGTTTTTGTTTTATTCATAAACACACACACACACTCACACACACACACACACACACACACACATCCACATCCACACTCTCGTGAATTATATGATGTCTGATGTATTGTTTGTTGTTGCTGCTGCTGTAATTTATACGTGTTGTTTATTTTATAACAATTTAATGCAACTACATGAAGCCTGCCGCACACATCCCCCTCGACACATCCACCAGTCGAGCAATATGTGTGTTTCTGGACTAAAATATTTGACATGTAGTCACGTTCAGGGGAACAGTACATACACCTCCCAATACTCCCTGAACAACCTTGAGCCAGATGAAGCAGCACACAAAAAAAACGAGACGGAAATAAAGAAATTTAGTGGGGGCGGGCACTTCTCAAGCTTAAAGTCAAACGAGTTCCACACGGATTCTTAACAACTAAAATAACTTAAATATTCATTATTTAAACAGTTGCTGATGATTAAGATATATGTATGTACATATCCCATATACTGAAGGTATACTTGGTCCTCCTACTCCTACGATCTGACAGTGATTCTGAATATCATTTAACCACATGTTGCCAGCACTTTTTCTACATTTTCTTTTCATTTCCTTGACCAACTTTTCACGCTCAAAGAGATCTCTTGGCGATTTGCAACACTGTGCCAGGGGCTGCTCGGCATGGATTCCCCTTCCCTTTTTGCTGTGGCACTTTTGTGTGGCATTTATTTTAATTACCTACGCGGCGATGTCCTGGCAACCGGTCACACGAATCTCAGTCTCTCAGTTCTCAGGCGGTAATCTGGGCGGGCCACAGGTGAAATGGAATTCATACAACGAAAAGCAGGCAGCAGCAGCAGCGGAGAAAAAAAATGGAATCTAAAACAAATAAAATGAAAGCTAAATAGCAGTAGCAGAGGCAGCAACAGCAACAGAGGGCAGAAACAGCAGCAACAGAGGGCAGAAACAGCAGCAACAGAGGCAGAAGCAAAAGCAGAAGCAATAAAGCAAAGCCGCAATAAAAGTTGAAATTTTTCATCTTGGTTTCCCATTTTCCCCGCCCATCCTTCAGTCACCAATCTGGCAACGCTGTGCCGTTGCTGGCCCGTTGTTGCCTAGGCAAATGTAAATAATTAAAAGGACACGGCTATTCATATTTGCAGGACTGTGTATTTAGGTGTTAGGGGTGGGGCACCTGCTAGGAGGAACCTGCCGGCCATCGCCTGATGGAGAAATGAAATAAAAAACGAAAGCAGTTTGCTGACAAGAATTCTTACATTGATATCAATCAAAAGGGAAAAGGATTATGCGAGCAGAGACTGAAAGAATGAGAGACAGAGAGACGGAGAGACAGGGAGACAGAGAGAGAAGGATAGACAGACAGACGAACAGACGCAGAGACAGAGAGACAGAGACACTGAGAGACGGAGACACTGAGAGACGAAGAGACGGAGAGGCTGAAAGACAGAGAGGCAGAGAGACGGTGAGACACTGAGAGACAGAGAGACGAAGAGACAGAGGGAGCAGCGAGTGCAAATTTGCATATTTGCATACACTTTTGCGGTTGAAACTTTTCCGCCAGCTGCCAATTGCCAGTTTTCCCATTTTACCTTTTTACCTTTTGTCCCTGGACCCAGAGACCAGGGCCCAGGCATTCACATTCGCAGGTGGATACCCGAACCACACCTCCTCCTCCCGCCAATCACCCATCGCCAATCCCGAACGCAGATCCCGTTAAACACTTTGAAGATGTCAACGGCAAAAATTTGTTTGCGGTTTTCAGTGGAGACTCCAGCATCCAGCTTCAGTTCTGGCTGGGGGTGTCCGCGCATCCTGAATCCTCCCCATCCATCCTCTTTGCCCGCGAATGGTTTTGAATTTCAATTTTGCTCGCTCGCAAGGAGAACACCACACCCCCCCACACACCACCTCCTGCAACGGGCGTGTGCCCCCGTGTCTCGCAGCCAATAAAATCGTTTTAGTATATTAATTAAAAGCTCTGGGTAAATACAGCACCTCAGCCGTGGCTTTTGCGTCGCCCCCGACAAACACACGGGCTGAACGTGGCTGTCGCAGCTGTCGCGGACAGCAAATTGGATGGCGTCCCATCCCGTACCGACCCGCTCGGGGAATGGCTGCGCAAATTATTCAAGCCAGATGCAGAAGAGGCATCAGTAGAAGAGGCAGTAGAAGAGGGAGTAGAAGAGGCATCAGTAGAAGAGGCAGTAGAAGAGGGAAGAGGCCACCAGAAGAGGGAGAAGCAGTAGAGGCAGTAGTGGCAGTAGAAGAGGGATAAGAGGAGAAAACGCTGCAAGACGAAAGAATAGATGTAGGTGGCAGGATGGTGGATGGTAGAGGGGTACATGGTAGAGGGGTATATGGTAGATGGTAAAGGTGCAGATGATAGAGGGGCAGATGGTAGATGGTAGAGGGGTAGACGGGCAGATGGTAGAGGGGCAGAGGGTGGGGTAACCCCAGACAATAGAGAAGGGAGTCACAGAGAAGAAGAAGCATTCAATAACAGCACCATTTGAAGACAGTTCTCTTCTCCATGGCTTTATTGGAAACAGAGACACCTGAGGGTAGGCAAAAAGGAAACCAGTTAAAAGAATTTAAAAAAGAAACGAAGAAAAAAACGAAGAAAAAATATAGATATGTACAAATAGTGTTATCACATACACAAAGGACTGGAAATACAAATTAAAAACAGAACAGAGTCAGTGTCAGTTCTGGTGCTGGGTTCTGATTCTGTTGGGAACTTAATTGGAGCGGAGTTAGCCGGGGGAAAGGAGAGTGCGCTACAAAGGAGCCTTCAAGCAGATATAGCTACAAGCTGGTAGCAGATATAGCTTCAAGCTGAAAGCAGAATAACATTTATGAGTTGGTTAAAGTTCTGTACTTCTGGTTCTGTACCCAATCTTTACGGTTTCCACCATTCATCAACTCTTTTAAGAGCTTTCTCAACTTTAAAGCATGGTTTATTCTCCCACTTCCAGAGTGATCTGTTTCATTAGCTTCCCTTTTAATAATCACTGTGTGTTTTTGTTTGCTTCAATCTTTGATTTCTCAGCTTCAGTGGCTGAGAAACACAAAACACACACACACACAAAGAAAGAGACAAAAAAGGGACAGTCAACATGAGTCATGAGTTTTGTAAATGGCACGTGCAACCAAAGAGGATAAATCAGTGGGAGAAACTTCATGATGCTCCATGCCAAAGCCACTCCTTTCTGCTCCTCGCTGCTCCTTTCTGCTCCATGCTGCTCCTTTCTGCTCCTTTCTGCTCCTTCCTGGTTCTTTCTGCTCTCCTTTCTACTCCTCGCTGCTCCTTCTTGGTTCTTCCTGCTCTCCTTTCTGCTCCTTTCTGCTCCTTCCTGCTCTCCTTTATGCTCCTCTCTGCTCCTTCCTGGTTCTTCCTGCTCCCTTCTGCTTCTTTCAGCTCCTTCCTGCTCCTTCGTGCTCCTTTCTGCTCCATGCTGCTCTTTTCTGCTCCTTCCTGCTACTTTCTGCTCCTCCCTGCTCCCTTCTGCTTCTCCCTCTTCCCTGAGATGACATTTTTGCTTTGCTTTACCGAATATTTACTTGTAAAGTTCTTTAATTAGGAGGCGGGAGTGGTCTTGCCCCTTTTGCATGGCTTCTAATGTTTAATCATATTCACATACATATAACAGTTTGAAATTCAAGTTTAAGATTCCTTTTTTTTGCCAAGAGGATATGCTGCGAATGAGGGTGCTGGAGGGGGGGCGACGCTGTCATGGGCAAGCCAAAGAGCAAATAACCGCCGGGGAAGAAAGCGAACAAAAACGATGAGAAATCAAATTTTTCATTTTTTTTTTTGTTGTTGTACCTTTTCTGTTTGCAGGTTCCTTTTTGTTGCCCCCAAGCGGCAGTTCCCTATGCATACCGTACATACATATATGCATGTACATACATATGTGTGTGTGTGTTCATTGTATTCTTTTTTTTCCAATTTATGTATGTGCCAGCAACAGAGGTTGAAAACCCGTGAAAATCCAAGCGCCAAGCGCTCCGCTCCGCTTGGCTTATGTATTATTATTATTTTTTATTTTATTATACCCGTACTCGAAGAGTAATAGGGTATATTGTATTTGTGGTAAAAGTGGATGTGTGTAACACACAGAAGGAGGCGTTTCCGACCCCATAAAGTATATATATTCTTGATCAGCATCAATAGCCGAGTCGATATAGCCATGTCTGTCCGTCCGTCTGTCCGTCTGTCCGTCCGTCTTGTTTTTCACTCATTGCACGAAGGCTATTAGAGCTAGACCAATCAAATTTTTTTTCCAGACTGATGTGATATCTCACTCCTAGAAAAGTGTTTCAAAATTTCGCCCCGCCCACTTGCGCCCCCACAAAGGGCGCACATCTGTGGCGTTCACAATTTTAAAGATAGCAGAAAACGAAAAATGCAGAATCATAGAGAAAGACCATATCTATCAGGGGCCCAAATCTGAATCGGATCGGATCATTAATATAGCCACAATAGACAAAAACATACGCAAAAACTTCGCTCCATCCCTTTCGCACTCACACAAAATCGAGTCGATTTGTTTTTTTGTATTTTGTGTCGCCTGGATCTCAGAGACTATAAGAGCTAGAGCAACCAAACTTTTGGCCAAGACTCCTGTGATACCAAACCTGAACAAGTGTATTTCAAAATTTCGCCCCGCCCCTTCCGCCCCCACAAAAGACGAAAGTCCACAATTTTGAAGATAGGAAAAACGAAAAATGCAGTATTGTAGAGAATGACCATATCTACCAGATTCCCGAATTTGGTTCAGATCGGATCATTATTGTAGCCACAATGATCAAATGAATTTTTCGGCAGCGAGCTGCCCCTGCCCCTGCAACCAAAACAAAATATACATTTTTATTAGGGTTGATGGCAGAAGCGGCTGCTGCTGATTCTCTCACACTAACACTCACACTCGAACGCTCTGCCTCGTGCAGTGTACGTGTGTTGTTGCGAGAACTGATGTAGATGTAGATGACAGATGCAGCAAACAAATGTAAAATGTAAAAACTTATAAAACATTTAAAAATTCCACATAAATCACATGTGTACTGACTGAGTACGGGTATAAAAGTAGAGTCGCGTTCGAAGCGACTCCGTACGTTCTTTCTCGTTTTTTATTTTTTTTAATTTACTGCTAGCTTTAGCTTCTCGGAGCCATAGCCATAGCCAGGGTGGCGGGTCCTGTGGTCTGGGTCTCGCCTCCAGGCAAGTCAATACGTTGCCAATTACCATACATACACACACACCCAAGCACACAGGCAAGCACAGACACACACACACACACTAATGCAGAGGCACTCCTCTCTTTTAGAGGTGGTAGCAAGCAGCAGCAGCAGCCAGCCATATGCAAATGTCTGTAAGTCCATCGATTGTGTAAAACTGTGATCGAACAATATCGATAGAATATGCTACAGCTTTAAGATATCGAAATTCACATCAAGTCGATGCTCAGATACACTTTTATGTTCCATAGATACAGATCTTTGGTCTCCGTCAAGCTGGCTTTAATGGGTTAAGCGAATCCCTTCTTTGCCGCCACTTATTCTACGACAATTACTGAACATCGGCTAACTTCCTTCCATCCTGGCAGTATGCGTTCCATCCTAGCCGTATCCGCTCCTTCCGTATCTCTCCTCAGATACTTCTCCATCTTCTCCATCTGATATCTTCTGTCTTTTTTTTTCATTAACTGCTAACGAAGGATTCAGCCCATCGTCTGGGACTCGTTTGCACACAAATTACAGACGAGAGCAGAAATAGACATAACTTTTTTTGGGGGAGGGGAAATAATAATAATGATGCACATGAAAATGGGGGAAATGGAAGCTGGTAACTGGTAACTGGTAGCTGGTAGGCGAATCCCTCTATGCATGTGCGTGTGTGTGTGTTGTATTGATTGCTGCCGGAAGGACATTGCAAAACATTGCGATAAAAATCCATTTAGATGCGCAAATAAGCAAAAATCAACACGAAAATTGACTTTGATGAGAGAGCCGGCAAGACGAGACGAGACCAAGACGAAGACGAAGACGAAATGAGAGCAAGACCAGAGGAAGAGAAGACGAGAGCAAGACGAAGACGAGACAAGACGATGACAATGAGGCCTATTCCCCAGGCTCAACGCAAGCTCCAGCCATACGCATACCCATACGCATACCCAAACCTAAACCCACACCCCCACCCCTCCCAATTTCTATTACATCATCACCCCTCATGTGGGAAAAATTGGGCGCTAATTTCTTGTGTCACGCTGCGAGTTCCATAAATTCCACACAAACAATTGAATGGCCTGGGCCTCGAGGCAAAAAAATAAATATATTTAATAAAACAATTGGTGCCGCCAGAGTCTGTCCAACCTCTCCCGATAATAGGCGTGCTGGAGTGGGGGGAGGGTTGGGGACACTAGGGTAGCGAAATTTTGACAGCTGTCAAAACTTGAGTGGCGCAACAGCCGCCACTGGACGCAGCACAGCACAGCATCTCCCCCACGCACACCATACCACCCCAGCACAGCACATAATTCATTTATTGACAGTTGAAGCAATTAAATTTGGACGGGACGTGGAGGGACACTTCCCCGTATGACAGTCAGCCAGGCTGTCAGTCTGCCAGTCTGCTTGTCGACCAGTCTGCCAGTCAGCTAGTCCCCCAGTCTGGCATTCAGCCAGTCTACCAGTCAGCCAGTAAGCCAGTCCGCCAGTCTGCTAGTCAGTCAGTCCACCATCCTGCCAGTCAGCCAGCCTACCATCCTGCCAGTCAGCCAGCCTACCAGACTCTTCTTTAGAGACTACCTCATGTTGGCTCTCGTAATACATTTATTCGCATTTAATTTGATTACCGAAAATGTCCGCGGCGTGGAAGTGAGCTGTGAGGGTGCGGTGACCGGGCATCCGAATCCGATAATAATCCTGTTCCGGGAAAAATCTTTGAGCGCAGCCAAACTCGAGTCTTAGTGCTGCCAAATAATGGTGCTTCATCAGTGCCAGAGATATTGGAAAGTTTTCAATTATTTTGGCTGAAATCAAAAGTACTCGAGAGTACGCCACGAGGGTGGCTAGGGGGGCATGTGGATGTCAGAGAAAACATTTTATGTACTTGTTCATTAAAAATTATAAATATGTAGAAGAATACCCCCCCTTTTAAGAGAATTTCCCACACAAGTTCCCATGGGACACTTTTCTTTTCAGTGCTTAAAATTAAAGCCCGAAAAAGTAACCCTTAAGGTATGCCTTAGTTGGGAATGCCTGGCTAAAGCGTTCTTAATGTCGATAAAAGTGATTTCCAGCGTGGGGGGGTGGGTGTGTGGCGATTGGGCTGAGGGTTTGGGGGAGCCAACGAAAACTTCATTTGTGTAAAGCTATTAATTTGCAACAGGGACACACCACACACACACACACCTATTGGGGGCAGCCGGAAAATGTCAACCACGCATGTGTGCGTGTGTTGCCGTGTATGTGAGGCAAAAGGACAAAAGCTGAGCGGCTGGCAGACAGGCAGTCTCGAATGGCTGGCTGGATGTGCTCTAAACTCATTTAATCAGCACAAAGCGTTTAATCCCACTAAATGTATAAAACAAGCTAAAGGAAAGAGCGAGAGAGAGAGCGAGTGAGTGAGTGAGAGTGGGTGCACATATCAATCAGTGTTTGTCCGCATGCAGCAACCGTATGAGTACTTGTTTCCTGACTGCCTGCCTGCCTGCGACCGTACAGAATTTAATCAGTTGTAATGCACTTCATCATGAGAACCTGATGGACTCTGCTTGGTGGCTGAAGAAGAGCAGAGAGAGAATCCCAGTACCAATCTCAGTCTCATTCTTGGCCTTCTTCTTCTTCTGTGTGTGAGCCGAAAAGTAAATAATGAAAAACATGTAAAATGTATTAGCCATCGAAAGAGCAATTTACACAAGTCAATTGGAATATTTACAAAGAGCCCCAAATGCGAACCATAGCAAAACAAAACAGGAAATCGGAATGATAAATGCGAGGGAGCGAGGATCGAAAGAGAGGGGAACTCGGCTTAGAACGGCACAGCTTCAGGGGCATTTAAATTACAAATAAATGCCCCTCGAGCAGACTAACCATGGCAGTCATATTTACACCAGTCCTGAGTCGAGTATTACCAGCTAAAAAAGGAAAAGAAAAAACCAAAACAGAGCGCAGAAAACAGCTGCCAAATGGCACAATCTGCTGTATTGGTTGGCATAACCAACTTCCGTTTTGTATTTTGTCAATGGAAACACGGATATTTAAGTGCTGCCAAATCAATCGAAACAAACCCGCATGGAAAATCTCTGAATTAGAGCCACTCTCAGGAGAAGCACTCTGAGGCTCCACTTTCCTCTTGGATTTTACACGAGTCCCGCTCTCCTCATGGATTGTACACTAATTCAGATCAATATGTTTGCTCATTTGCTTAACACATTCACCCAAATAAATCAGAGTTCATCTACACACATACACACGCACACGTACATATGCACATACATAAGTGTGTGTATGTATGGACAGGGCAAATGGTTGAACTGTCTTATGGGTCAGGGCATGGTACTCTGTATTATAGCCAAAGACAAGTTTCAATTAGAGACAACCGCACAAACGCACAGAAAGCGATGGAGAGAGAGAAAGAGAGAGAGAGAGATAAATAGTGGAGGGGTAGAGAAGAGGCAGAAGCAAAGATAAAGGCATAGACAGAGGCAGATACAGAGCCAGAGAGGGAGACAGAGTCAGAGGCAGAGATAGTGGCAGAGACAGAGGCAGCGACATAGAGACAAAGACAGTGACAGAAATAGAGCCAGAGTTAGAGACAGAGAGACATAGAGACATAGAGGAACCCATGAAATTGGCAATCGTTGCTGGCTGTTGAATCGTTTTCCTTTTTTTTTTGCCCCACCCACATGCCACAAGACTGCTTGTCTTTCCCCTCTACCATTCGTTTATTTGATTCAGCTACGCCTACCACTAAGATTCGTCCATCAAATTGGTTCAACTGTCTTACCTGTGTGTGTGTGTGTGTGTGTCTCTTAGGGCCATAATGTGGAAGCTCAAATAACCATAATTGTAGCTGATTCAGTTGGAGCATTCAAATTTACTGCTACCCTTTTAATAAATGCTGATCAATTATTATCATATGCCAGTAACTGGCCTTTTAATTGCCAAAAACAAAAAAAAAAACCGGCAATCCTTTCTGGCATGGGCAGCTGCATGCAGCGTTCGGTCCCACGTGTCGTATGCGTAATGCGACATACGCTGCTTACGTGCCTGCCCTGGGCTTTAGGCCGCGGCACGCAAACCAAATCCCGCCACCCCCCCAGCACGCCACATAAGCCCCAACACAAATACGAATATTAATGCAAAGGACCGCACAAAAACCAAAACAAAAACACAAAAAAAAAGAGAGAGAGAGAGCGAGAGAGAGTGAGAGGAGCCGGGCACTAAAAATACAAAATACAAACACAAATAAATACAAATTCAAATGCGATGTATAAATAGCCAAGGGTCAACAAATTTAACCCCATTCCAGGCCAGGCCAGGCAGGCAGGCAGTCAACACGAGGGGCACGAGGACGCTGGCGTGGGGTGATGAGGGGACGTTTCGGTTGGCATTTATTGGGATCATCGGATTGTGGGGAACAGGCGAACAACAGCGAGTGACCAGCTCAACGCAAGGGGCAGAAGCAGAACCAGGGGTTTGGACAGGGGCAGAAGCAGAGGTAGGACAGAGGCGGGAGCAGAACCCCGGGGGTGGGACAGAGGCAGGGGCAGTGGCAACACCAACATCAGATATTAATTACACGTCAACGGAGGTCAATTAAAAATTTGTGGCAGATTAAATGGGTGACATGGGGCCAGGTCCGAAAGGGATAACACGGCAAGGGGGCCAGAAGAGGGCAGGGCATAACACGACAGGGATACGCTGACCATAGAATAGATAGAACCTCCCAAGAATGGCAGGGGGCAGGGGCTAGATGGCTTGAATGGCTTAGATGGCCAGGAACTTGATTTCTGGCAGTTTATTGGTTAATTGCGAATCGATTAAATTCGAATTGGCAACAGATGGGCTAACTAAATTGCAGACAGATCAAAGAGAATTGATAATAAATCGAAAAATAGGTATATATAGATCGAATGAGACATGAATAGAGATGTATGGTACGTATGCTACAGCTCATTCTTCTGCCACTGTGCCTGAGATCCTTTTTTGTTAATTATTTTCTCTACGCCGAGACAGTCTCACGGGAGACAGAGGCCGGACTGGCACTCATCATTAATCTGTTGGAAAAGCTCTTCCCACTTTTTTTGTTGCATCCTAATCTAATCTTTGTGCTTACCTTGTGGCCGGTCGGTCGGGCGGCTGGATTGTCGGCGTGTCGCATTGTGGCCCAAAAATGTGTCATTTGTTTTTGTGTGTTTAACATGCATATTGAATGGGGTTCCCCCCCACCCACATGGAGGCTGCCGAGAGCGATGAGAGTACCAGCAGAACGAGGGACCGGACCCTCTCTATATAAAAATGATTCTTGGAAAACACACGTACACGCGGACACACGCCGCCCAGTCCTTCAGTGACAACAGCAACAACAAACAGGGACAGCGAGTGGGTGAAAGAGAGAGAGAGAGAGAGAGAGAGAGAGGAATAGCACAGAGAACATGGTGTTAAATAATTAATTACAATCCATTAATTAATTAGACAACGCAACGGGGGTCATTAGGCTAAGCAGCAGCACGAAAGCGGGGGGGGCCAAAGGACAAAACAGTAGGGAATGGAGTGGAGTGGAATGGAATGGAAGGGAAACGAAAGGAAACATGAAAGAAACCGCACAGAAAAGAAACAAAAAAAACGAACATTTGATACGACAGCTTGTACACATAATGCGACCATAATCAACATCAGCAAGCAGTTTTGCCCCTTTTTTTTTCTTTTTCTTTTTTTGTTAGGCCTTTTTTTTTTTGTACGGAAATTCTCTGCCTTTCTTGAGGCACTCATTCTCATATTTTATTGCATATTGTTAGGCGTGAAATTATGCCCCATACAGTTGCATAATTAATGGCATTTTCGCCCGCCGCCCCAAGTCCGAGAGCTGTCCCCCCGCAGGCCACAGCAGTGCCCGAGCATTGATTTATAGAAGAGCCCCTCGCAGTATTGCAACCCACCACACCCATTACCCATACCCACCATTCACATTTGGAGTTAAATTTATGGCTAAGCATTCGGTATTCAACAGAAAGTTAACTAGTCACCCCATGCCACACGAGTGATATGAATCTCAGGGGAAGTACTATGCTCAGCCACTTGTTGTTGTTTTGTTTTCCAGATGATCAGAGTGTTCGCCCAAAAGGTGTGTGTATCCATGACACAAAGACCAACCAACAACATCAACAACAATGACTATTTAGGGGCGTATACACGTGCGGCTCAAACCAAACAAATTGAACAAAAATTAGAGCTATGTATATATGAATAGTAATCAGTAGCAGCAGTTTGATTATCTTAACTACAATGTATATCAATGCTACTCTATGTCTTATTTAATCGTTACAGAAAGTGTGTTTGAAATATTTGTTTAGTACCCCCAAATACAGTCTATTTATTCATGCATGATTTATGGGGGGGGCGAAAATGCCATTAATTATGCAACTGTATGGGGCATAATTTCACGCCTAACAATATGCAATAAAATATGAGAATGAGTGCCTCAAGAAAGGCAGAGAATTTCCGTACAAAAAAAAGGCCTAACAAAAAAAGCCTAACAAAAAAAGAAAAAGAAAAAAAAGGGGCAAAACTGCTTGCTGATGTTGATTATGGTCGCATTATGTGTACAAGCTGTCGTATCAAATGTTCGTTTTCTTTAGTACAGTGATGGAAGGAGGAAGAGAGAGAGTGAGGGTGGACTCTCTCTGTGTTGCCTAATTCAAATTGAATATTTATAAATTTCGTTGCAAATTTCCCCCATCCCTCCCTTTCCACTTTGCATTCTTAAATGCATTTTCCTTTCCATTTGACATTCAAGTGCTGTGGCGTGGGGAGGGGGGCAAAAACTGTGTATTTTCGGACACTTGGCGAAAATCCTTTTGGCATCTTTGTGTCAGCTGGCAGATCGATTGTGCAATAAAGCATATTTCAAACACTCTCCGCCCCCCGCACTATACACCCACCCTCTCTACACTTCACTCTGTGGCAGTTTGTGGTTAATGTTTGCCATAAAATTCCATTCAATTTCACTCAGCAATTCACAAAAGAAAAAACAAAATGCAAGACAAGACGGAGGAGGGGGGCATGGCGAGGCATGGCAAGACAAGGCGAGGTGGGGCGTGGCGTGGCGACAAAGAGAAATGGCATGGCAAAACTTTTGTGCCTAACAAAAACAAAAGATGTGGCAAAAATGAAGAGAAAACTTTGCTTGAAGCTTGCAGCGTGTGTGTGTGTTGGTGTGTGTCCAAGGTAGCAAAGTAAAAACAATTGAATTATTGGCTATGAGAATGTGCGTCACTTGACCAAACTGCATGCAACATGCATCCATTCCGTTGGGGTGGTGGGGAGGTAGGCACATGGCAAATGGCAGCTGACAGAGCGGTCCATGTGCAGCACAGGCAGGCAAAACTGGCACAGGCTGATAAATGGTCATCCAGAGGTGGACTAGAGTGCAAAGATGGCCACATGGCGTATGCGCAATGTGCATAAGGTGTGTGTTCAGTGGTGTACCACCCAAATTCACATCCACACCACATTGCATCTCGATTGCAATTGCCATATTTGGCAGCAAATTTTATGGCTCGAACCGCACGACTTGACTCGCCTCGACTCGGAATACCACACACACACAAAATATTGAGTTCATTTATCAAGAAATATATCCATCCGGTAAAGGGCCCCATGTCCGGCCGTTTGGTCATTTTGTCAGCAAATTGGCAACCCTACCTCCCCCACCCCCCAGCGCCGCATGTCCCACATATGTGGCACCTGGCTGGCTGGCTGGCCACACGATTACTTTGATTGCTAATCAACTGCAAAAATTGTGGTATTCTTGAGCTTGTGTGGTCGGCCAACGCAAAAGGTAGTCCTTTGGGTTGGTCCTTTTGGGGGGATGTCTGGGTGTTGTCTGTGTGTCCTTGGGGGTGGTGCTTGTGTCGCACGCATCAATTTTTGTCGGTTTTCATATGCAATTTTCCAATCAATCATCGATTTGCTGGCACACAGCACCACCCACTTCCAGCTACCAGTTTCCACCTACCACTTGCATTTTCCGGAAGCAAAGGAAATGCAACCGCAACATAATTGACAGACAATTTTTTGCATCTGCGACTGTCGTCATCGTCGTCGTCGTCGTCGCGTTTAAGGAAAACGAACGGAAAACGGAAGAAAACCTACATAAAGAAAATTGAATGACATTTTCCAAATGTATTCGCCATCCGATGCATCAGAGTTGCACTGAAAGACAGGCGTTCTTTCCGGCTGGGAGAGGGTTGTGGTGGAGGTGGTGGTGGTGCATTGCAACGACAAAGTTTTTTGTGCGGCGGGTGGGGGGGGGTATAAGTCTTTGGCAGAACTCATCGATCAACCTGTCATCTGTGTGCGGGAGATGGGGGGCGAGGCGGAAGCCCCTCCGGATATCGAAAAATTGTAATTCAATTCAACATTGAGTGCAAGCATAAAACTGAATAAAATTCTGATGGAAGTGGGCAAAAAAAACAAAAAACGAAAGGATTCAGTTGGCATTCAAGCAAGGTTGCCAGGATGCCAGAATGACAGAATGCCAGAATGCCAGAATGCGAGTGTGCCAGGATGCTATGATGCCAGTATGCCAGAATGCCAGGATGTGAGTATGCCAGGGTGCCAGAATACCAGAATGTCAGTGAGCCAGTTTGCCAGAATGCCAGAATGCCAGGATGCCAGAATGCCAGAGTTTCCAGCTTACCACAACGCGAACGACCCAAAAAATATTGCTTTAAAATTATTGAAACCAAAAACTAGAGAGAAACAGATTCCATAATCAGTCAAGACAAAGCACAAATGTGTGAAAGAAACTTTGCAATTACTTGCATGGTTTAAAAAACGAAAATTCAATTTATTTGAAGGATTTTACATATTAATTCAATGAATAAATAGCTTCAGAATGATGGCATCTGCTGATGCTGATGCTGCTGGCTGTTGCTACTGCTGTTGTTGCTTCTCTCGTAGCATTGCTGTGCAGTGAGCTGCCCACAAAACCATAATTCCAATTAACTGATTGGGTTTTGCCATACAAATCGCCAATCACTTTCACTGTCATGCATTCACTTAGTCTATCTCTCTCTCACACACTCATTCTGTCGCTGTCTCTCTCTCTCTCTCTGGCTGGTAGTCGATGCGCTTATCCCATCTAATTCCCCATTTTGCAGGTGTTGTCCATTCATTCATCCTAGTCCCCCCAGCCTCATTGTAAATCAATCTGTCTGTTCCACCTCTACACTTACCCTCTCTCTCTCACTCTCTCTTTCTCTCTCTGTCTTGTGTATGTAGAATATGCACATATACATACATACATATAACATATCTGAAACGCGACGGCGGCTTAATTAAAAATTGTAAGTGGCAGTAAATTAATTATAACCACGGCCCGCAAAAGTGTTTGGCTTGCAGGCTGCCGACAACGGCACATGTGAAAGGTTGCAAAGAAGACAGAGACAGAGACAGAGAGAGAAAGAAAGAGAGCGTATGTGTGTGTGTGGGTTGGGGTGTACTATTCGACAGCAACTACTCTGTATCTGTGTGTGTGTGGGGTGGGGGGTGGGACTTCAAAGGGAAGCGTTTTAATCAAATTTCGAAAAGTGGCACCGCTTGCCATGTGGCAAATTGTGCTGTGGGTTGTGGGTTGAGGCCCAGTGAATAGACTGCCAGAGACCGACCCCCCACCATCCCTTCGACAAGAGTAACTCCTGTCTCTCTCATTACAATCAAATCTTTGCAGCATTTCCCAGCACTGTGATGAGATAGTCTTTCCAGGCAGGAAGTTCTCTTCTGCAGGCCAGGATGGGGGGACCCCTCGAAATTGAAAGTACTATACAGCCGTCGAAACAAGCACCAAAAAAGACGGTAAAAGGAATTGCATTGCCTGTGGCCTGTGGCAGGAAACTCTACTCATTTCCGGAGCCTCATGCTAAATTATCCATAAATTGACACTGCACCACAATCAGTTCTGAAGTGGTTTACATTCCATTTGCCAAATGAAGGTGCAGGTAGAGGTACAGGAGCAGGGCAGGAGCAGAAGCAGAAGCAGAAGGATGTGCAGATGGCCCCCATAGGAATGCAATTAATTGCAGTTTTGTCAAAGAACTTTTAATGGTAGTAGTTCGTAGTTGATTGATGAATCTCTATAGCATTTGCTAGTGAATCATTTAAGTGGTCTTGAAATGAGAATGTCGCATGATGTGCGAATCACACTTATCACATTTCGTTTCCTTTTTCTCCTTGGGCACTAATTACAGCGAATGTGCCCTGCCCTGCCCTGCCATAGAGTTAACTTGGCCCTCTCACAGTTTTTGGGTTTGTTTTTGAGCTTGTTTTTGGCCTTGGATTTGGGCCTCGTTTATGCGAGTTTCCTCCTCGTGGACACACACAAAATCAGGCAATTTTTTGATTCATTTGCCAGCTGAAAGCCTACAAGCACCTGTCGCCCAGGCCCAGTTGGGTATTGGCCACTGGTACACTGGGGCACTGTGGCACTGGGGTGCAGGGGCAGCTTCCGTTTGAATCATTTCGTACAGTTGCAGGTACAGAGGCACCCGAGGTCTGGTGTCTGGGTTCATTTTTATCCATTGAAGCGTGCCACCGATTGAAAATTTAATTTCCCGCCTATGGCACTAGCATCAAAAAAAAAAAAAAAAAAAAAAAAAAAAAGAAAAAAAAACAAAGCAGGAGGATGACAGCTCAGTCCGTGTCCGTGTCTGTGTCTGTGTCTGTGTCCGTGTCCTGTCTGTGCGAGTGGCAAGTGGCAATGGCATGGAAGGAAGTTGGTAGAGGAAGAGCTGTGCTACCGGTTTTAGAGTCGGCCAATGTATTTCCGTTATATTTTCAGTGTTGCAAGTGGATTTTGATTTGGTTTCTCTCTCTTTATTTTCCATGACTGCCATGACAGTCGAGAGCGACTTTCAAGCTATACATATTTCCTGTTTCAATTTGCCCATTTATTTATTGCCTGAACAACCGAAACAACGATTGACAAGACGCAGCTCGAAGCGCTCCACAGATTTCCGCTCGACTGCAGCTGTGGCACAAACATTGATAGGAGTACATATCCAAATTTTGTGAACCCCCCACCCCTCCCCAATCCACGCAATAATCTCACTCTCTCTCTGTTTGCTCTTTCTCTTTGCAACTTTGAAGGTCTCTCCAAACGGCCATTGGGTCCGCCACATCGTAAAAGCAGTCTACCAAAGCATCAGGAGGTGAAGCGTCGCTTCCTGGAAATTTGTGATACCAATTTCTCGGACGAGGTAAAGGCCGCCCTCCGGCTGCCCGCCTTCGATTCGTACGAGTGGGGCGATGCGGATGTCATCCACCTGATGCAGACGATGTTCATCGAATTGGGATTCATTGAGAAGTTCAGCATTCCGGCTGATACGCTGCGCGAATGGCTCTATGAGGTCTACAAGCACTACAATGAGGTGCCATTCCATAATTTTCGTCATTGCTTTTGTGTTGCACAAATGGTAAGTATTTAGTATTACATATATATGCATAAATCTAATTATCATACATATATGCATAGCTTAAGTTTGCTTGACGGACACCCCAATAATATTCTCTAGTATTCTTTAGCATTGTACTTCAAGTATTGCCAGTTCTTTCTGTGTATTGTTGTGGTGTAGAAAGAAGTTACTTACACTTTTTTTTTGCTTTTTATGGATGCCACAAGCGGAGTGCCCGCTTGAGTGAGAGGAATCTCCCTTGTTGCCAGGCACAGGCAAAGTGATTCATGTCGCATTATATTAATAGCATTCATACAGCACCACACACCACAGAGATACAACACACACACACATACACATACATACATGATACACAACTATTCACATCGAATGGAAGCTTATAATGAATGAATGTGAATGTGATTGTGATTGTGATTGTGAATGTGAGTGTGTGTGGGTAGTGGTGCGGGGTAAGTAAATGCGGATACCCGAGCGGATGGTTAGGTTGCAATCGATAAAATGTGGGAATTTACATATAGCAGCCACTCGTATTTCCATATCATAACGTACTACTTGTACTACAACTAAGCTACAAACACACACACACACACACACAGACCAGCACACACACACACACACAAATTCATGCACACTTCTACACACAATGAGCTATCGCTATCCCCCACCACCACCACCGTCGTTATATGCAATGCAAAAATAAACGAAAGCGCCAAAGGGCAATCCTTACAAGCAAGCAAACAGATACAGATACATCTACAGCTACAGCTACAGCTACAGCTGGAGCTAGAGATACAGCTACATCTACAGCTACAGCTAGAGATACAACTACATCTACATCTACAGTTACAGCTATAGATACATATACACACATATAGTAGTCATGTGTATGTTAAAGCAAGGCCTATTTTTAGCTGCCAAGATACCCGCGCGAGAGAGGGAGAGCGAGAGCGAGATACAAAGAAGAAGAATCAAGAATTTCGCCTCACTTTAAATAGCAACACTTTCGGCGTTGGCGATGGGCCGAGGGATTGAAGGGGAGGCTCTGTGCAAAATGGTCACTCACCCAACAAAAAAAAAAAAAAAAAAAAAGGAAGGACAGGAAAAAGCGAACGAAAGACGGGGCATAGAGACTGACTGCCCCTAAATCCTAAACCCCAAACCCAGTACCAGTTCCAGCACCAGCCCCCATCCCAGCCCAAGCCCCAGCGCCGCCCCATTCTGGCAGCACTTAGACCAGCGACCCACTTGGCTGCTCAAGGGCCAACGAAACATTTTGTAACCTACATTTTGGGTTTTTTGGGCAAATGAAACACGGTAGTAGACGGAATATTAGTGGCAACTCGAATCTCAAAAGTTTGCCACATAATCATTTAATTATACTTACTCAATAATGGGTGCAAGAAAAGCAAAAAAAAAAAAAAAAAAAAAAAAAAAATTTTAAATCTTTTTTCAACCGTAGAGGGTGTCTCGTTAGTCTGTTCTACCCTTTTTCAAGCATTTATTGTGGCATTTGCTTGAGTTGAGTTTCTTGTTAGTGTATTAAATATTAATTCCTTTTTTTCTCTCTCTCACTTTAATATTCGGCCTTAGCTTGGACATAAGCCAAAGCTAAAGCTAAAGTCGAAATGATTTAAAATAATTTCGGCCCCTGTTCATTTCATTTCTTTAGTTGCAATTGTGCAACCTGCAAGTGCACTTAGTCGTGGCTTCACTGTGCGGACACGGACACGGATACGGACACGTTTGCCCGTTAACTTTCTGAGAAGCTAAAACAAAGACACAACAAAGCAAAGCACACACATAAACACACACACACAGCACACATACACACGTATAAAATGAAAACTTTAATAAATTATTTTTGCTGGCAACAAAAGCAAACGGGTCAGGGATAGAGTGGCGTAGGATAGAATAGGAGGGGATGGGAATGTGGAATGGGTTATGGGGTATGGGTAGGCAAGGACGGACGAACCCACTACTGAAAGAGTCAAATGTGGGGTTTGTTCTGCAACAATGGCACAAATGAAAGTTGAAATTAACAATGTGCGACAGAGACACAAGCAGATAAAGAGGCAGGGAGTGAGAGAGAAAGAGAAAGGCGGAGACGACATAGTCAGATAGTCAGAGCATTAAGTATACGCACGGTTGCCCACAGCCAGAACATTGCAACAGCAGCAACAAGCAGCAGCATCCAAATGACAATTGCATTATGATTCCCCGTTGTTGTTTTTGCCGCTGCTCCCGCTGCTGCTGCGGCTGTTGCTGCTGGGAAATATGTTGCCCGTAAACCGCATTATGTGCTAGACAAAACATGGCCATCCCACACACAACACAACACACAGCACACAAACAGAAATACACACAACACACACACGAACAACAAGCAGAAAGACACACAGAGAGAGAGAGCGGAACAGAGTAAGAATGGGAGAGTGAGAGAGAGAGAGCTGGGTGCCGCCCCAGCATTGTTGCCACGGCCATTTTGTTGTCATCGCCATCGTAAGCGTTAGCGTCATCAGTGTCCACGTCATCGCTGTACTGTACTGTACTGTAGCTGTACTATACTATAATATTTTTATGGCTGCCCTGCATCAACGCACACAAAAATCACTCCCTTTAGGAGTCGGACAAGCCAGCCCCGAAGCAGCGTACCAGCCAGCCATGCAGAAAAAGTTGTTGCACCCAGACCAATCCAGAACTTTTGAGAGTTGTTGGAATACATGGAAGCACACATTTTTGCTAGAAAAAGTACCTGAAAAGTAAATCTCACACACATTGAAGAGGTTTTTCAATTGAGACGACCAATTCTATCAATTCTAATTGCTGCAATTAAATGCTATAGCTCAGGGCTATAACTTACAATTTAACATATGGCTTCGTTCCCGCATTGTTCTGATTAACCTTAATCGCATAGTAATTGCCTGGAATGACACAAAAAAAAAACCCAATTGCAAAAAAAAAAAAAATTAATTACGATAAAAATTAATTTTCATTGGATTTGATTGCGAATTCAGCCTGCCAAATGGTATTAAGAAATACCATACCCATCCACCCAATGGATATGTCACAATAAATGCCTGAAATATTATACATTGTTGGTTGAGCGTTGAGAGGGTGGGGGGGGTACGAAAAAAAATGAAAGTCATCCATTTAGCAGATTCCTTTTGGAAATGGAATATGCTTCCATAAATCGATTGTAAAATGCTTCTTCCATTGCTCGACATTCACCTGCCAATTCTCTCTCACATTCACATTTTGTCTTTTTCTTTTTTGCCTTAACCCCATTCCATTTCACCCAACTACCCCCGCCTATACCCTTGCCACTAGTTTTTTTTTTGCACACCACCAACATGGAATCGGGGCCAAATATCCGCCATCCATATGCGTTGGTGCGTATTTTACAATTCAATGGGCGTCCATTTGCATAGGCGGTGGGTCATGATGTCTATATGTGTGTGTATTTGTCTGTATGTGTATGTGTCTGCGAGAAGTCAGAGAAGAGAGAGAGAGCTCTCGCAGGACATGACAGTCAAGCCGTTAAGCGGCTTTTTTTTTCCTTTTTTTTTTTGCACTCAACCCACAAAACAGCAGGCGAACAAAAATTGAGCATTAAGGCCAACAACACGCAGAAGACCGTAGATTTAAATTATTGAACAGACGGTAGATCCTCTACCCCCCACACACACAGACAACAGTGCAGTTAGTACTATGCACCCCCACCCCCTGTGGAACTGGGGGGCGTGACCAAACACTTTGACTAATTTCCATTGGCTGCACTTTTCATCCAACGCTGCTGCCGTTGATTTCCTTGGAGTATTTTTGTCCGCTGCAAACTTTCCCAACGAGCAGAAAATGCATCGCTCACCAGGGGGAATTTGATGGGGAGGAGAGGGCTGGAGGAGGGGGGCGTCGCTTGTTGTTGAGTGGGTGGTGCGTCAGTACGTGGTGCGTAGCTGGTTGGGTGGTTCGTTGTCAATGGGCTGGCGCTGGCTGCTTGTCTGTCTGTCTGTCTGTCTGTTTGTCTATCTGTCTGTTTGTTGACAATGAATTTAGATAAACTTGCGAAATTCGAAACGCAAACAGCATTTGCATTTGCATAAATTTCTACCAACCCCTCCATCCACCCATTCCCATCCCCCTCCCCCATTCACACTTAATGCCAAAGTAAACGGAGCAGCGGCAAAAGTTGTGCAACAACTTTTACTACCAAGAACCCACCATCGCCTCCTCCCCACAATATGCCTTATGCCTTACTTGCTGCACCCCCCCCACACCCTTTTTGGAGGCAGTGCAACTTTGGGGCGCAGCAAAGCGCAAAGCAAACTTTACGCTGCTTTTGTATTTCGCAAAAAGCTTCAATTGAACGCTGTTGAAATTCCTTGAGGGTCTCTCTCGCCCCGGCAAAGTCATCTTCATTTGCAGCAAACGATTTTGCTGCTGCCACTAGGCGGCAATCCACACACACACACACAGCTTGCCACATCGACTGCCACACGGTCGCATGCCTGCGCGTGCACTACACTGCATAGCCAGGCTGCCTCCTGCCCACTGGCTGTTGCATAGGGCAGATGGTGGCTGCTGGATGGGTCCTTCTACTGGTAATTGCAAAGGTTTCGCACCAGACAAATTAAGTTCGCTTCGTGGCTGAAAGGGATGGGGGGGGGGGGGGCCATCCCCCCCAACACCAGACGATAGAATCCGATATAGGAGAGAGCGGCAAGGCCAGGGACAGGGAGACACAGGATAGGTGCAGGGGCGACGGTGCAGCTTAAAGTAGCACCTGCTTGATGGGCAATGTTTAAATGTTCAACTGGCAGCGTTAATTGCTGGCTTAAAGATAAATGGACAGATAATGGACACAGAGGCAAGCAGACACAAACAATCTACACTTAAGATTGGAGTCTTAATATTTATAATAATAATATGTATATATGTTTTATTTGCCATTACAGATGTATGCCATTACACGACAGGCGAATCTGCTGAGCCGCCTTGGCGATCTCGAGTGTCTCATTCTGCTGGTGTCCTGCATCTGCCATGACCTCGATCATCCTGGCTACAACAATATCTATCAGATCAATGCTCGCACCGAGCTGGCACTCAGGTGAGTGACGCAGCCTAATCCAGAGATCAATCACAGACTAATCCCACAACTAATAATCCATTATCATTCAGATATAATGACATCTCACCGCTGGAGAATCATCATTGTTCGATAGCATTCCGTTTGCTGGAGCATCCCGAGTGCAATATATTCAAGAATTTTAGTCGCGACACCTTCAAGTGAGTAAAACCCCAACCCCTGCACCCCCTGCACCCTGTGTAGATTTAAGCTTTAAGTTATATATTTTCTTGGGTTGGGATTTAGCAGCCTGTGTGTGTGTGTGTGTGTGTGTGTGTGTGTGGGTGTATCCATTGTCCATTGTCCGTGGCTGGCAATTAATTGCCAACTTGGCTGCGGCCACTTTATGCACGGCACGTACCAAATGGCATTGCATTAAACGGCTTGCCCCATTGCCGTGTGGTAATTAACAGTTACCTGCTGCACAGCTGCATCGTGCAACACCTATGGCATCCCCAACACTGCAGCATGCCCCACATCCAATGCCCCAGACCCCAAACCCACTTGACCCAACCCACCAGCCACTCCCCTTGCCCCACCCACTGTCCTTTCCAACTGTCTGGCAATCCATGCCAAGGCACGACTGTAAAATGTATCGATTTGGTACTTAAAAAAAAATAAATAAAAATACAAAAAAAATACAATAAAATAAGTAGCTGTCGAGGATGTCCTTGTTGTGGGTCTGTGCGGCTGTTGGCCTGTTGGTGGTGGCACGATGCTGCAGTGGCTGCAAATGAAGATTAAGTTGTAATTGGCCCGGACAGGGCATAATCCGGGCGCTCAGCTTGCCCATAACTTCCTTCATTTTGGCCCCCTTGTCCATGGCGGCCATTCGGGCCATTCGTCGAGGGTCATTGAATGCAATCGAATTGGGTTCCCGGAACAATAGGAAGGTACGAAAATATCTGCACAAACGAAATCAGATTGGAGTTGAATGGTGTGGCGGGAGCTGAAGCTGGAGCTGGGGATGGCAGTGGGGATGGAGCTGAGGCTTGGCTGAAGCAGGGGCTATAATTGAGTCTGGGATAATCATGGGATAATTCATAAAGGCCATAAGTTCCATTAAGTCGAACATAATCGGAAACCTTTGATTGGCAAGCCGTTACTCTTGGGCTTTCTTCTTCATAACGGACAGTAAATCGAGTGCCGCAATCGTAGGAAATTCCCTTCAACTGCAATTACTCAAAGATGAATGCAGAAAATATGAAAATAATACCCATACTTAAACTGGGTAAACTGGCGCATTTTCTGCCAATATTGGCATGCCACAAGAAAAAATTTTCATTCCCCATGCGAGTGTATTTTGCAATTTTACTTAATTTAATCAAACACAAACAAACTGCATGCAAGTCGCAATTTATCGATTAACTAATCAACAATTTTAAGGTTTAAGCAGAGCGAGAGAGACAGAGAGAAAGAGAGTGTTTGAGGGGAGAGGGGAGAGTTAGGAGAAGAGTTATGCCAAACAAAGTTTTTTGTGCTTTGGCGTAGATTATCCGTTAATATAATAAGGTTATGCGATGGCTTAGCGAAGCATTTTCCGCGCTTACCACACAACTACTCCCCTGCCTGCTACCTGACCTTGCACTCCCGTAAGCTACCCGCCGCACCATCATGGGGTGCATACCATTTGCTACTCTGTAAAACATTCGAAATATGTCTTCTCAATCAGCATTTGATAACGTCTGATCTATGGGGATTCCAGAGGTGTTCCATTAGCAACTTTCCATGTGGCAGGGTATCCAATGCTTCGGTATCATGCGCTACACTCTCCTCTTCCCCCTCGTTTTGTTTGCTTTTCTTCATTTTGTTCTGCAGTTTTTTCTCGCAATTTCATTTATTTGCATTTTTCTCGGTTCTTTTATGTTTTTTTTTCTTTCGCTGTTGTTGTTCGTTGTTGTTGCTGCTGCTGCATTCATTGGATGCATTTTATATTGGAAAATATTCCACGAACACTAATTAAGTGGATTAGCCCGGTAAAATGCTTTCTTTCTGCCCACATTTTCTTCTGCCAGCTTCTGTCGACTTGTGACGGTTCAAGCGAAATGCGTTGCAAAGCGGCTGCGGTTGTGGCAGTGGCAGCCCCATCATCATCATCATCATCAGTATTATCATTATTATCAGCATCAGCATGAGAAGGAGCATCATCAGGCAACCGCGCAATCAGCAAAGGCAAAAAGTGGGGATGGAAGCCCTTGGTAGCAGCTTTGCTGTTCTTCAACGCATTCTTTGCCCCTGTACTTTCCCCCATTCTCTCTCTTTCTCTCTCTCTCTCTATCTATATCTCTGTCTCTCTCGCTCTCTCTTTCTTTCCCACATCGCTCTATCTCTCTCTTCTCACTACTGCTTGAAGGCGTTTTGCTGGCAAGTTTGCGTGCATAAACTATTGCATACTTTTGGGAGTTTCTCAGATGTCAAAACTTGTCCCAGAACATATCGTTATATACACTATATAATGAATATATATACTATGTACATGTGTACATAATAAGTACACAGAAGCTGCCCGATGCTGTTGCTTTTGCTTTTATCAACAAATTTTGCAGTCAGTTGTCATGGCAGAGTATTAGTAGAGGGGTGGGTGCCTAAATGTAGGCACATAAGTACTAGCTAGACTTTGAAGGCAACTTAAACTGCCTTCTGCACATCTATAGTATGTGACTGTCTTGCATTTTGCTGTCAGTGTCGCCTGTCAGTGACATTTGCAAGCAAATATAACTCAAATATATTTGAATAAACATTTCTCTCTTGGCATTCGATTTTCACCCACTCATAATCACATTGAATGGAAAAAGCATTATCCGATTAGTAGTCAAGGGAATTGGCATCAAATACTATATTTCTCTCTCTGTGCATGGAACTGCTAAGAGGTTTCATTTGATTATTTGCTTTGTCTTTGAATAGGAAAATGGAAAATAGAAAAGGCAAAATAGAAAATATAAAACAAAAGCAGGGTAAAGAGCTTAGAGCTTAGAGAGCCCCTCAACGTTTAACATTTATTGTTCAAAAAAACCATAAAGTGGAAAAGTAAAGTAATATTCGATTAATAAATCACCGATGATAGGAGTACCCTTGGAGAGCCTCACCAAATGCGACACTTGTCCGGTGGACTCATCCGACTGCCTGCCTTGCACTGGTAGAGCTCCAGAAACTCGGGAAAGTTGCCCAGCACATTGTTGACGCGCTCCGAATGTGCCGCATGCTGCCCAGCAGACCCAGCACCACCCCCTGGGGACGCTGGTGCATTGCCACACCAGTTCTGGGCAAAGGCCACAAAGAAGGTCTTCAGGCCCCTGGGATCGCTGACACCTCGCAACGTGCGCTGATGGCGGTGCGCCTCAAAGGCCAGTCGCAGCCCCTCGGTGTCCGCAATGTTCTCGTTGATGGTGAGGGTGGCATTGCTGTAGCGGGCGCCCAGATAGCAGCCGGCACGCAGCCCGAACCGTATGATGGCCCGGGGTGGCCACTGGCCGTTGGTCAGCTGTCCGGTGGCATCGTAGTTAATGCCATCATAGTCGAGGGCATGCACCATCTCGTGGCCCAGTATGGAGCCCATGCTGCCGGCCTGTCGCGCCGCCTGATCCTGTGCATTGGTGCACACCCGCATCACCGGGGTGGTGAGCAGCCCCAGTGGCAGCTCAACGGCATTCTGCCGCAGGCGATAGTAGGCGTTCACGGACAGCGGATCCAGGCCGAGGCCCTCCACGGGCGGAGTGGCCTCGCAGGCCTGCTCCTGGCAGGCGACCACCTGTAGGAACTCGGCCAGGGCCCGACTCTGGGACAACTGCAGCAGGTTCTCGTCGTAGTTGCTGCTTAGCGGCCGAGAGCCGGGCTTTGCCTCCGTCTCCGCTATTTGGGGCAGGATAAGGCGCATGTCGCGCAGTTTCTGTATGGCCAGCGTCTGGGTGCTGCGGTCCGCCTCGAACACGTCCGTCTCGTTCAGCTGCCGCTCGAACTGCCACTGGAGGCGGGCAAAGAGCCGCCGGACACGCATCACCAGCGCCTCGTAGGCCGCGGGGTCGTCGCCCAGCGAGAGGCGGATCTGCAGCTGTGACAGCTGGAGGGGCAGCAGCTGGCTGAGCTGCTCGAGGCAGTGCCGCTGGCGCGAGTTAAGCTTCTCGTCGTCGTGCAGATGTAGCTCAAAGTGGGCGGGCAGCTGGAGCAGCAGCCAGGTGGAGAGCACCAGCGGATCCGCGCTCTCTGTCCGCTGCAGCAGCCGCTGCAAGCGGCCCAGGTACTCCAGATCGGCCACCACCAGCAGCTTCTCAGTGGCGCCCGACGGCAGGCCCTGGAGCAGGAGATCGAAGTAGCGCCGCAGCTGCAGCTGGGGCAGCTGCTGGTCCAGCTGGCTGAGGGGCTGCGGCTCGCGCAGCACCAGGGTCTGCTCCACGTCCGCGGGCAGCAGCTGCCGCAGACTCTGCTCGAACTCCACCAGCCGCTCGGCCAGGGCGGAGGCGCGTCGCACCCGCAGCCCCAGCTCCAGCAGCAAGCCCTTGAGGTAGCGCTGGTAGAGGAACTCGCTTATGGAGTTGGTGCCGAGCAGCTCAAAGTCGGGCGGCAGCAGGTAGAAGATACTCTGGTCCGCCGCCTGCCAGTTGGGCTGCACCAGAAGGCGCCACAAGGCCTGTGCTCCAAAGCGACGCAGTCCCGCACTCGCTGCCACCCAGTCAAAGGTGGCGGTGGTCGCGGCGGGGGCGTTTGAGGCATTGCTCAGCAGCGGCCAATAGGCCCTTCGCTCCAAGGCCTCTGTGTAGACACGCAGGCTCTGCTGGCCGGACATGCAGCTGCCGTAGAACGTGGCCAGCTGATCTGGCTCCGCCTTCGGTGGCAGCGCCTCGAAGTGGCGCACCAGGCGCTGCTTATGCAGCGCCGCCCACTGGGTGCGCATGTCGTGGGCGCCAAAGGAGCGCTGCGTGCGGTTCGCATACCACTTGCCACACGCGTGCTCGTGAAAGTTCTCACAGGCCGCCTCCACGGTGTCCATCTCGTTGTCCATCTGCCGCTGGCAGTCCTGAGCCCCCTCCAGCGCTTCCGGTTCCGCCTCGCACTCGCCGGAGTGCCAGCGTCCCAGCAGGAGCAACACTCCCAGCCACGTCCAGGTGATACGCGGCAGCTTCATTTTCGCTTGTGTTCAGCTTTAGAGGCTTATGTGTACTGCTCGCTGCCCGCTGCTCTGGGGCAAGTGCGTCGCGGGCCAGCGCTTGGGCGATAAGCCCCGTTGTGCCTGATAACGGTGCCCTGCCCTGACATTCGCCTTCTGGGCAATGCCATAACGGCGAGGGCTGCCCCAGCAGTTTGCGGTTCCTGGAGCCCATTTGTAATCATCTAATTGCTTGGAGTGGGGGGAGGTTTGGGTGCTGCCACACCGCAGTTGTAAATACCTTTAAAAAACCCATTCAAAGAGAAGATTTTCTCAGGATAATTTCAAGCATTTCCGAGAGACGCCTTTTCAGATGATATTTTTACCCGATCTGTGACCACACACATTCCTTGTGCTAAATGGGGGCCATTGATGGGTTAAGGAATTCCGCGTTGACACCACAGATAGACAGTTGCTGCCCTCTCACTCGCACTCCTTTTCACTCTCTCACACTCACACTGTCGGTGTGAATAATGTTTACCGTTTTGAGCAAGAAAGCCCAGACCCCACGTGTAATCAATTAATCAACTCACCCACTCGCTCGCTCTCCCTCTTTCGCACGTCCAAGTTCCAAATTAACGGTACAACTCAGACGCTTTTCGTCGCCCTTCAACAGCGACTCACATAAACACACGTACACACACACACAGCCACATGGAGGTGTGACTGAGAGCAAAGCTCAGTGCGATTGAGTTTTTAGGTGGAGCGGCGGAGTCAAGTTTACCGTTCACTTAGCTTTGTGATGAGCGAAAATACGCAAGCGGCGGGCAGAGCAAGAGAGGTCGAGAGAGAGGCAAAGAGAGGGAGAGCGAAACTGTAGTTTGCTTGTTGTCTGTTTTTGTATACCCTTTTGCAGCACAGCAATGAAAGCATTTCTTCATATATATTTTTTGAGACTGAGAAAACTTATATTTAAGGTAAGTAACTATTGTAGGTATACAATAGAAAACTTCCACATCGAGCTTTTATATATACTATTTGCTGATAATGAATCGAAAACTATACATATAAATTGCCGTTAAAATTTATCATAGGTACATTTAGGGCCCCAGCTAAACTCCAGCCTGTCTCCGGGCAGCTACATGTTTTTTTTTATATTTCTGTTTTTTTAAAGAGAATTTTCCAGTGTTGATTTTTTCTGATAATATTTCACATTAAAGAAGACAAATTTTGGCATTACGTAGATTACTGATGATTTTTGGCTATCTAAATTTAATGTATCAACTTCTTGCTTTTACTTAAGTATATAGATTTCATGGTATACATATGTATATGTACTTATCATTCAGATATTCTGTTATTGGTTGTATATATTCAGTACACTCCACTGCAGTGGAGGTATTCAGTGATTTAAGGGTTTTTGAGGATTTTTTGTTTAGTTTTGATAGTGCCAGGTCATCTTTATCGACTGTATCCTTCCGATTGGTCATAGTGCCCCCCCCCCCCCCCAACACTTTCATTCTCTTTTGCTACTCTTTCACCTTGGAAAGATTGATATGCGTTTGCTTATCCTATAACCCTACTTATATTACTTATCGTTGAGTGCCCAATCAGGAAAGTTAAGTTCTGGTTACATGAAAAACCACAACAACAGGAAAAATTCAATCAAAATTCCGCAGACAAACCGCTGAAGCGGGAAGTGCGGGGGCAAATATCAGCTACTTTCTGAAAAAGGAAATAAGTAGATGGATGGATGGGGGTTGTATGGAGGCATTGTGTTGTAAGAAAAGTAAAGAGTAAACTTAAAACCAGCTGCTGCTGTGCTCAAAACCAAGAATAAATCATCAAAGCGAACAAATAGCAGATGTAGGAGAGTGTAAAGAAGGGGAGGAGTGAACGAGTAGAGGGTGGAGGAGTGGAAGTAGTGGAGACTGGTTGATGGAGGAGGGGGGATACTCGTAAGTTTCGAGTTGAGTTTCGGCTGGGGCTCAACGCTCGACTCCCGCCCGACGCTTTTCATGCAATTATTTAGTCATAATTAGCGCATAATAGTTGCCGTTTTTTGGGCAACGCTCAACTTTTGCTCATTTCTCATTTACACCCACACCACACCCATCCCTTTGCACAATTCATCATCATCATGAGCAGAGAGAGGGGGAGTGGAAGGAGCAGAAACGTGAATCCTGCAGAAGCCGGAGTTGTATAATCACTGCATTAGAATCGCTAAAAATATTGAAAGGAATGGGCACCCTCCGCTATAATCCACGTACCTAAGTAAGGGAGAGAAGAGCACACAGGCTAGAAAGAAACTTCAGAGCCACAAATATCCCACAATTCGCTGCAAAAATTTGTTGGATTTTCGTGTATGCGCTAATATCTGAAATATTCCTTTGAGCAGTTCCTCTAATCTATTCCTCCATTCAAGCATCTCCCATCATAATTCCTGGCATTGCCAGGATGCCCCCGCCCATTGTTTTCGCCCACTTGTAGTACTATGCGCTTTGTTATCCCTTAAATCGCAATTTGAACTGCTGATGCGGCGCACACACTGGGGCGCCTAATCCCCCAACCCAATTGCATTGTGGCTGCACCAGGTATTAATTAATTGAATGCCATTACTAAGCGACGAAGTCGTGCCAGTCGTTCCAGTCGTGCCAGTCGTTCCAGTCATGCCAGTCGTTTCAGTTCCGCCAGTCGTGTGTGGTGCATGCCAGGGATATGCCAAATCCAGATGAAGATTTCGCTACGAGGATGTAGGGGTGTAGGTGTGGGTGTGTAGGGGTGGGTGTGTAGGGGCTTAGGTGTGGGTGTGTAGAGGTGGGTGTGTAGGGGCTTAGGTGTGGGTGTGTAGGGGCTTGGTTGTGGGTGTGTAGGGGTGGGTGTCAGTGCATAGGAGATTGGCTGTTTTCGTGTGGATGTGCGTGTGCCTAGTTGTGTGTGGGTGTGTGTGGGTGTGCGAGTGTGTGCCTGCAATCCACTATTATGCCGCTTGGCTATTTGATTTCCAAATCGATTTCAATTGTTTTATGGAGCGACCCCCATTTGGAGACTTCCAACTCTTGCGGCTTTCCAACAGCCCAATTAAAATTATTTACTCCTATAAAAGGATTTCTGTTTTATTTTTGCCATCCCACGATCATTTTTTTAACTATTCTTTCATGCACCGCATTCAATGCTTTTTTCCATTCTATTTAAACTTATTTTGCAATCATATTTTGCCTGGGGGGCGCCATCAAAATGCCAGACATTGTTTAGTTATGGATGTGAATGCAATTTTCCACTCAATTTTTAGCGAAATTCTATCAACAAAATGTTGCACTAAGCCGATTGATAGACCACCCCCGCACCATCACCCAGAGAGAGAGAGAGAGAGAGAGAGTAATAAAATAAAATAAAATAAAATAACAAACGAATATATAAAATAAATATTTTCCAATGTGACAGACGCTCTATTTGCACTTTAAATGGTGGCAGGTGCAAGATGCTCACCTCGAATGGGAGATGGACACGGGGATGGCCAGGGAGACGATGTTGAAATTGCACTGAAAGGTGCTGCAGGTGGGAAGGGGGAGAGAGCTAAACGTCTGCCACGTCAATGCAGCATCACACGAAAAATTCAATTTTGCAGACTTCCAAACTATCGTTTGGTTCCTCGCAATACCCTGGAAAAATGCATAAAAAGGGGGAAATACATGGCAGATCTTTTACCCATCAATCTACATATGTAAATATGATCTATATCTGAGTCCTATGAGTATAACATATAGACAGCCATAGGAATGATTGGTATCTGGGCAGTGCAGGACAGAGCATTACTTGCGTTGGCTCTTTTCATTTTAACTTTTGGCCAAACGTTTCTTGTCTTTGTCCTCGTCCTCGTCCTTTTTGAGGCTGGGTGCTGAGGCAGCGGCTGGTGCTGCTGTTGCTGGGGCTTTGCCTCAACTTCAAATAAAACGAAATGCAATTTGATATTTTTACGCGCTGCATTTGTCCATCACCTTCATTCTACCCCAACCCCACTTCTCACTCTTCCCCTCTATGTCTCTCTCTCCCTCCCTCTCTCCCTCTCTCCCTCTCTCTCGCTCTTTCTCTACACCATTTTGATTGGCCTTTTCTTTTGGAAAAACACTTCATTGCCTTTTCCAACGGTAAACACTTTTATTGGCCACACGAGAGCTATGTCAATGGAAAAAACTCAATCTGTACTTCGTTGGCTAGATGGCTGCGAAGGGGTGCGGCGGGGGGACGCAACGCAATTTTCGTGGGGCAAATGAAAGCAAAGAAATAGTGCAGAGACTTTGGCTGTTTGGCTCGTGTCAAAAACTTCAAGTAGTTCAAAACGCAGCAAAATCCTCGCTAATGCAGCAGCAGAAAAGAAAAAACAGAAAACTGTGCAAGCGCCGAGGATTTCGAAGGATTTGGCAAGTCAAAGGAAAGCTATAGAAAGCTATTGGCCATGCCCATGCCCAGATGAACAGATTCCGAGGAAAAGGAAATTGAATGCTCGTCTCGTTATTTGATTTTGAAAATGGGTTTTTCTTATTCTTTTTTGCCTTCCACTTGCAGCACCATACGTGAGGGCATCATACGCTGCATCCTGGCCACCGATATGGCACGCCACAATGAGATCCTCACCCAATTCATGGAGATAACGCCCATCTTTGACTATAGCAATCGGGCTCACATTAATCTGGTAAGCAAAAGGCAATCCACCGGCCTGCATTTGGCCTCCTTTTGGGTCCCTGTTTAACATATTTTTGTTGGGTCTTAGCTCTGCATGATCCTCATCAAGGTGGCGGACATTTCAAATGAGGCACGGCCCATGGATGTGGCCGAGCCCTGGCTGGATCGACTGCTGCAGGAGTTCTTTGCCCAGAGTGCGGCCGAAAAGTCGGAGGGATTGCCAGTGACGCCATTTATGGATCCGGATAAGGTCAGCAAGCCGGGCTCCCAGGTGCGCTTCATTGGACTCGTGCTGCTGCCCCTCTTTGAGGCACTTGGCGAACTGGTGCCCGAGCTAACGGAGCTCATCATTATACCAGTGCGCATTGCACTGGAGTATTACAGGTGAGTACAGTCCACCCCTTCTTCATTAGGCAACTCCCTGTAACCCTCCCGATCCCTCCTTTAGACGCCTGAACGATGCCCAAACCAAGACGCGCAAATCTGTGGCCGACAGCAACACTTCGGACAGCAACAGCGGCACCTTGGACTCCAATGCGGCCACGGTGAGCACTCCGGGCGCCTCGGGCGACAAGATGATCATGGACAAGGGCCAAGGCAACGCGCAGGGCGGTGGCGCCGGTGGATCCGGTGGCGGCGGTGCCACTGGCAGCGTCTCGCCCCAAATGCCACGCTCCGGTTCGGGCATTAGCGTCAAGTCACGCCGCAGCATTCCCTCACAGAAGTCCGCCTCACGCACCTCCGTGGACGAGCCGGGGGGCATGGCAGCCGAGCTGCACGATCTGCCCGAGGGCAGCGAGAGTGGCGACTCGGAGACAGCCACCGAAGTGGATGTAAGTCACAGTCCCACCCCGTAGCCCTACTAAGGAAATATTTCTACCCCAATTTCTTGCCATTTGTGTTGACAGGTTGCCGAGAAGACATCCAAGTTCAAGGTGGACACAGAGGGCAGCAGCAACCGGAGCAAGTCCTCGCACTCGAACTCACGCAAATCGTCGCGCGAGAAGCGCCCCTCGATGATCGGTGAGCTGTGCAGCAGCGGGGGGGGCCAGCGCATACGCAACTCCTATGGCAACATCCATGGCTATCACACCAATCGCTGCCACTTTGGCAACAATCGGGCCGTCAGCCTCGATCAGTACAGCAGCGGCCACAGCCGACGGCTGTCCGACGGCCTGCCCCAGGTGATCTCAGACAGCAACGTGTTCTATGGACGCCACCATCAACGCAGCAGCGGCAACGAGGCAGCAGCAGCAGGAGCAGCTGGAGCAGGAGCTGGTCAGCGAGAGGACACCAATGCCAATACGAGTGCTGCAGCTGTAGCTGTAGCTGGAGCTGGAGCAGCAGCCAGGGCTGGCAACAACATTCAGCTGAACGAACTGCTGGCCCGCACCGAGGCGGACTCCGATGCGGATGGAGAGATCAGTGCCACGGAGATGCTGGGACCGGCAGAGGCACTGGCTCCCACGAGTCTCTGCCCCCTGCTGGCAGATGTGACGGCCAGCGCCTCCTCCAACGGCAATGTGTCTCCGCCCAGTGGCCAGCAGCTGGAGCAGATCGGGCTGGCCAGCAACGGCGCCAGCGCAACGGGTGGCAGTGGCAGTGGCAATGGCAGTGCCAGCACCCAGGCCGGAGTTGCCGCCGTGTCCGGTGCTGTCGCAATGGGCGGCGGAGCCGGTGGCAGTGGTGGCTCCTCCGGTGGCTCCGGTTCGTGGAAGTCGCGGCTGCGCCAGTTCTCGGACTACTTCAGCTTCAGCTTTGACAAGGGCAGCAAACGCAGCAGTCCCTGCCATGGCCGGGCCAACAACAATGGAGCCGGAGGCGGAGCCGGTCCTAATGCCGGAGACAGCAACAGCGCCCTGGATGTGGCCGTCGGAGGAGGTGCAGGTGCTGGCATGAGTGGCGGTAAGCCGCAGCACATGTGCTGCACCATTTCGAATAGCCAGCAGTCGACGAGCTCCGGCAGAGCTGGACCCAGCGGTGGTGGCGGCGGCGGCGGCGGCGGGACAATCCACCGCCATCGTGCCTACAGCCTGGATGTGCCCAGCAACCGCGGCCCGGCCATGACACGCCACTCGTCCAATGACAGCAGCCGTCAGTCGTCGCGCCATGACGACAGCAACAACACGTTGCACAGTGCAGGCGGTGGCGCCGGCGGCGGAGGTGGTGCCGGCGAGGTGCCCGGCATACGCATTGCATCCGTGGACGGTGTCGTGGTCATTCCGCCCAGCCTCAGCGTGGAACTGGAGCTGGAGCTGGGGCTGGCCAGCCTGGCCTCCTCCTCGGAGGTGGCGCCAAAGATTTGACAACAGGGGAGCACCTATGACTCCAGCACCGAGAAGACGGCCACCGATATCTCGCTGTCGCAGCCGGGGCCCATCCTTGCCCTGCTACCGCCGGAGGACATCGATGACGAAGAGGATGCGGATGCCGATGCAGATCCGGAGCATCAGCTGCAGCCGGATGCGGCCAGCAACTGTGAGGTCTCTGCCATATCCATGACGGTATGGTCGGCCATTGGGCAGCGGCTCAATGCTCTCGTTTGTCATTGCTGCGAGCGCAAGTTGCCAGAGCCCGAGAATGTCTAAATGAATGATTCTTGCCACACCCACACACACACACACACACACCCCCGTAACAGCAGCTGATGAAGGATAACTGTGGTCTGTTGTCTGATTTCTGTAACCCCCCCACCCCCACCACCACTGGCAGCAGCAAAAGATTTGTTTGGCAGTTGGACTGGACTCGGAGTTCTACCTATTAATTTTAGTCGTTTGATTCATTTTTCCACTCCCTTTTTTTTGTGTTTTACCTCTTAAGTATTTTTTTATTTATGTACAACTACGCATACACACACAACACACACACATAAACATACACACAAATATATACTGCATATATATAACAGATCGAAGCAAGCGATAACTGAATCCACATTATCCCGGGCAACCACCACCTGACATTCCTCGTTTCTGGATAGGCATCTGAAGGCTTATTCTACACGTTGGTAATCCGTAGATCTACCCTTAGATTCCACTCAGATCGGCTCATAAATATAGCCATCTTTTAGCCCTTTTAAGCCGCACACGAAAACGTATCCACACTCCACGCAATCCCAAAAGGAATCGCCTGTCAAAAAGTAAAACCAACTACCAGATACCGCCCGCCCCAAGGTCACAGTTTCCAAATTGGTTACCCCCGCAGCTCCTTTTACTCGTTCAAAATTTCGCACAGAATGTGTCACAGTGTGCGGGTCTATGGCGTCTACCTCTAATAGACGCTCTGAGCCGGCCATTTCCTGTGCACTTTAGCGGAAGTCCAGACGACGGTAGGCCCCTGGATCAAGAGACTTCAGCTAGGGGCTCTGACTGTAACTGTGACTGTGACTGTGACTGCGACTGTAACTGTAACTGTGGATGTGACTGCAACTGTGGATAGTCGAACGCATGGCTGTGGCCTTCAAGTGGCACCCGAGGCGCACTGATTGGCAAACATCAGCGTGGGCCTGGGACCCCACCTACAGACCCAAAGCCCCAGACCCACAGCACCAGAGCCAGAGCCAGTTCCAATCTCGTTTTCATGCGAAATTCACGACTAATTACGCAAAACAAATTTTGCTGCCATTGTGAATGTCGAATGCCCGAATGCAGCGTGGGGCTTGGCCAACCGAACATTCGCATGGCCATGGCCATGGTCCTTGGGTCCCAGTATCCCCACGTCTGCCTAATTCCATTTGCCAGTGGTGCGCGCTTCGATGTTGGTTTTTTTTTTTTTTTGTTTCATTCATTCTCCCTCCTGTTTTCTGGTTGGTTTTTTTTGTTTTGCTCGTTTGCTTGTGCATTTCCCCACCTCCCCCAGTGGCAGTCCCGAACTTCGAATACTATTCCCACTGCTGCTGCATGGAGAAAGTCATCGAATTGTTGGGCAGAATGGCCGCAGGAGTGACTCTCATGATGATACAATTGGATTTTTACAGCTGCCGAATCTGGGGCCGATTCTCATGCTGATTTTGATTTGGATTTTGATTTTGATTTTGATTCTGTTGCAGTTGCACTTGTCGTTGTCGCTGTTGATATTGATGTGTTGTTGTTGATGTGCCGATGACAGCACTCAATTAGTGGGTGGCTGGGTTGGTGCATACATCCCACACATACATACAGAGTACATAGACAGACGTACGTAGTAGCAATGTGTGGATTACATTTACATTTTCACGATTTTGATTATTCACAGAAATGTTCGGTTGCAATTTTCAGCTGCTGTTGCGGGGACTAGAATTGGGTACTGGGAATGGGTACTACTGGGTACTGGGTACTGGAAACTAGGGTACCCACACACACACACACTAATATCAATTTGCGAATCGAGTTACGACGAGTGTGTCTGCTCGTAACGAATGAAACAACAAAACTCTAGCCACATATCCAGCGAATGGGAGGGTGCATTGGAGGATGGAGAGACACCCAGAACCTGTCACGAAAACAACCAAAGTTAATTATTGTCTATGTAAATTTCTGTATGTAATTATGTTAAATATATATAGATAGCTCTGCACACACACACACACACCGGCACACAACAGCACACCACACACTCTGGCAGGCAGGGCTTTGTATGTGTAGTAGAATGATAAAAAAAAACAAAAAACTATTGCCTACTTTGCAGGGCAAAACATTTGAGCGGCAATGCCGAATACTTTGATTCAATTATATAGAAAGAAAACAAAACCAAGACAGCAACAAGTTTTGAATAATCAAATTATGGAATATACAAGTAGATGGATGGATTATGTAACATGGAAGATGAAAGATGAAAGATACAAGATAAAAGATAAAACGTTGAACGATACAAGATTTAGGATTAGCCGAGCTGGCCCTTGGTACACATTTTACTCTAACAAATGTATGTATGTATGTATGTATGTATTTTTTTTTTTGGTCATAATTAAGCAAATGAGACACGAAAAGCTAACTAAGGCCTAAGTCCAAGCTACACTACAGAATTGCAGCCTATACTAGTTAAAAATGAAAAAAATGAGAACTTTACTTGATGTACATTTAAGTGTCTAGCATATCGCTTACCTTATCGAGCAGAACTAATTAACGACATATACATTATACATACAATATAAGTGTGCATTGTAATTGCAGCCTCTGTGGAATTTATCCACCCTCCCCCTCACACCCACAACAACTTTACAGAAAAACAAATACAATACGTGTGTGTTAAATTTTTTGAATGTTAATACTACTACAGAATATTTGATGTTGAATATTGAATGTTGAATGTTGACTCTCTGGGTGTCCTAAGTGTATTTGTTGTAGCGCATAAGTCATTAGAAAATATATACATATACACACATATATATAGAAAAAAGATACAGAAGAGTGCGGAAGAGTTCGGAACAGTGGGTGGAACCTTGCCGGGGGTACCAATCGCGTAGTTAGACTTTTGAGAGGATTATGAGAGGAGCTGCATGATGCATGCTGCATGGCTGGCTGGCTGGCTAATTGTTAGTTTAATGAACGAACGAACCTATTGATGTATGTAGATGTATGTATGTATGTATTTTACATGTATTAAGATGGATTGCTAACTCGAGGCATAGATGTACTCTTCGTACTCCAAATGTACAGTGTTAGCTAACACATCAAATTGATTTGTTGCCTTATACTATTGTACTACTGATTCGACTATGATTACTACTACTAATACTACTACAAATACTACTACTACTACTACTACTACCACTACACGACCACTGCTGCGCTGCAGCTGTGTGGGTGAGCTTTCGATGCGCCTTACCTGCTGTGCGAACTGCGGACTTGAGACGGGAGACAATGCGACAATGCGACAATGAGACATGCAACATGAGACATGGAATGTGTGTGGGTGTGAAAGAAAGCTCTCCGGGTCGCAGCATTTTATATTTATATATTTACTCGTATGTTTGTATGTATGTATATTGTTCATGGACCTTCCCAAAACTATGCCCTCCCCCCCCCCCTCCCACTTGCCCTTTTTTGAATGAAAAAAAACATAAAGACTACAACTTGAATTTAAACGAAAATCAACAACAAATGCAAAAAAAAAAAACAAAACAAATACAAAAACCACTTTCCAAAAAAACCAAAACAACTAAAATTATATATATATATATATATACATTAAATATACATAAATAATTATCTTAAAGATACCACAACTACAAATCATAATACAAAAACAAACAAACTCTAGATGTTTTATAAATGTATAAAAAAAAAACACAAAAACAAAAAAAACAAGAAAATAAAATAAAAGACAACTAAGCCCAAAGGAAACAAAAACAAATATTGTAAAGCATTTTAAGCATAATTAAAGTAGTTTAGAAACTCTAAAAGAAAACAAAAAAAAAAAAACACACACACACACACAAAAAATAGAATTGCAAATGAAGCAAGTTCTTGGGCAGAAGAGGGGCCCTGATTCGGCTGGCCGAACCACAATAATACCCCTGCAATGGATCAATACAATTGAAGGATATTTCAGATGAGCATAGATCCGATGGGTTCATTCCTATAGCTGGCATACAATAAAAATATCGCAGAAATACAAATAATATACAATGTCGGATACGTTTCCTTCTCTGCGTTACACACATACAATCATACTCTTCGAGTACGGGTATAATGATGTTTGATGCATGCCCATTGCAGGGGTATTTCCACATGATATTCGGTGTACAAGAATATATACTATATATATATATATTAAGTGTACTTTTTGGCAGTCAATTAAACGCTTTTCCCCCTTCCCAAAGTTGATAGCGAGAGATGGGGCGGCCCCTCCACACACACACACACACACACACCCCACACACCTATGGATCTGATCTGAGGATCTTGGGGGCGGTATAACAAGTTCCAAAAGGCAAATGTTTGTGTGTACCTATGACATATTTAAATACTTAGACAAGGATATGAGCAATTTGGACCAAACTTGACTAAAAACTCACACGACACCCGACCATACCAACCCATACCCCTATGCCACTAAGCAGCAGCCCGTACACAGATACAGATACAGATACACATAGATACTTGTTACTGATGCATATGCGTGTATGTATGTATAGGGTGTAGCACTACATATCGTTGTAAATGCAATCCTGTAGGTCTCCATACACAGAATAAACAGAAAACATGAAAAAGAGAGAGTAGCATCTACATATAATAATAAAACCGAAAAGCAGACAAGAAAAAAGTAAAGAAATAGAAGCGTAAAAGATAAAAAAAGAAATACAGAAAATGGTTCCATTTTGACGGTCGATTCTACAATCTCAGATTCCCTTTTTTTGATTGGTATCAGTTGAATCTAAATTCAACATTTCTATTGCTCTATTGGGAGCACACCTATTGGCCATGCCAGAAGTGACAGCGGTGACAGAGAAGATCTTGTAGATGAGGAGCATAATGATGATGATGATAAATATATAAGGCATTATTCTGTATAGCTGTGTATAGCCAGCCACCACCACACCCTATCCGTATGCACCTGTGGATCCATCTAACTGTTTATCATTTTCTATGTAACTTACAAAGCAAACTACAAATTTAAGTGAAATATTCCAAAACGGTTTCCAACAATAACAAAAACACATTCCTAACTACACAAATGTCCTGAGAGCGTGGCAATATGAATGCTTATAATTAGTCCAAATGGAAATTGGGCATATCCACCACCTCCTCAAACTCAAGGACACAGCCGAGTGGCTTCTCAATAGAGAATGATAAAGAGATCAAGAGAGCGAGTGAGCGAGAGAGCGATATAGAGAGAGCATGAGAAGCACCCTCATCATCCGCTGAGCTGTTACAGCCCCTGTGGCAGCATCAACCACCGATAATGGACCACACCCATTGCCTGATCCACACACGCACACACCCGACGATACGCCCATAGTACCATAATCCCAACCCTGATATATAGTATGTACCAGCGCTCTCCACCACACACACTCACGATATAGGTAATGTCTCACTACTACAAGTAAAAACTAAAAAACTAAAACTAATACATTGACTTGTACTAAATCAACTAACTAGTGTATGTACTAGAGTGACCCTCCTGAAAATAACTGACAAAGCCTTTACTTCAACAACAAACAAACAAACAAAAAAACCAGACACAGAACAAAATACAAAGACTAACATTTTAATATACAAAAAGAAACCGAGAAAAAACAAAAACAAAACAAAATAAAGCTAACAAAAAAAACCAAAACCAACTAAAAGTAATATAAAACTTTAAATAAATGAAATTTTAAGCAAGAAAACAAAAAAAGAATCCTGCAAACAGCACTCTTCGGCAGGCCGAAGTTTAGATGCTCTCTCAACGACCACACACATGTACATATGTACACACACACACAGAGACTCACACACCACACACTCAAACACATAGCAGCAGCGGTAAATAGAAAGTTATATATGTATGTATGTACTATAGATATACTGATCTGATCTACTGGAAATGGTTTTCTTCTACTCTTTCTGAGAGAGAGTATCCAAAACACACACACACACACAAAACAAACACGAAAAACGCTTTGAAAAACAGTTAGGTCTGGTAATACCCTAGCAAAATGAATGATTTATGTATGTATGTGTGTGTATACTATATGTAGTGATCCGATATCAGCGACCAATTGGCGTACAAAAAAATATATCTACTTGGGTGTCCGTTCCTTGTGGCATTGTGTATGTACATCGTTGTTGCAGGGATATCCACCATGCCATCTACATACATACATATATAGTACTCATTCTCAAGTTTTATGTCAATGAATCTGAACGATATATACATACAGTAAATATACTATATACATGTACCAAATAGAAATATAAATATATATATATATATATGTATACAAATAGCTGTAATTTGTAAGAGAAAAGAGAAAACCAAAACCAATTCATTCCCGAGTTCAAAAAACGTACAGAAACCGTGCAGAACATGAGACAGAGAACTTGTTGCAACTCTGGGGGTAATTCTGATACAACTCTGGCACAAAAAGAATGCAAAATTAAATGGAATCCATGGAGAAAGATACTTGAAACATTTTAACCCCCCCTCCACAATGCCTATTGTGTTGTTTAAGCTACAAACAAATATTATAGGTATATACTACTATATAAAGGCAGAACAAAGAATAAGTGTAAATTAATGTAATATGCATATGCATGCAAGAACCTGGCAACCCTGTAACGAATGCACTTAGCAAACACAGCAATCAGCAATGCCCCTCCACTATCCCAAGAAGCGCCACCCCCTCTAAGACCACTATATATGATATTGATATACATATGTATGTATTTCTGATCGAAAGAAATGAAATCTACAAAAGAAAAACCAAAGAGCAAAGCAAAAACAAAAACCAGAGTAAATTCTATGTATACAATGATACAAAATCCAAGAAAAATGGAATAAATAGTTATATACATATACACATGCCTCTACCTATTCCCCTATACCTATACAGTTACCTATACATATACATATATATATACATGGATGTATTATAAAATAAAACAAAAACTCTTGGCACACCGAAATCGAGAATCGGCGCGGGGAAGGAAATGCATCGACCCCCCCTCAAAACTCAAGCTATACCAACAAACAAACAGAAAAAATTAAATCACACACCCAAAGCCCCCGCCAATAAAAAGAGAGCGATGGGAGCAAGAGACACAGTGAAAAACCAGCGAAAATAAAATACCAAAAAAAATACAAACTAAAAACTAAAATAAAAAAAAATACATTCTTTGAAACTTTTCCCAAAATGCATTTAAATGGTACACAAAATATTTAAATGAGATCAATGAAAGCAAACACTTGTATTTAACACTTAAGCTATGTCCAACTCCGATAATGGCGCTCACCAAAAACACACACACACACAGATACATTTATGAGATACAAAAGACAGGAGACAGATACAGACACACTGGGACACACTGCACACGTACATTAACATATGAACGAAGCTACTGAACGACAGTAACCCAAACACATACACACACAGGACACACACACACACACAATCTCCTCTCACACACACACACACAAACACAAACACACACAAGTATTTTTGTGTAAACGTTTAGAAACAGAAAATATGAAGCTAATGAATGAATATAAAATACATTGAATAAAATAATTTCCAAACTACTTAAAAAAAAAAAAAAAAAAAAAAAATACTTTGAAGTTTACAATACAGAGAGGCAAAAGGGTTGAAGGAAGGTACATATGTACTTATGTATGTAAGAAGGTAGTCTTCCTAGCAAAATATATTTTGCTGATTCCGTTGGTAATATTATGCCGATCGACTTTAATTATATTTGTGGAAAATCGGTAAAAGCAAATCAAAGTCAGCTTTCAACTTGTATTCTGACAAAGGATAATGCCAAGAGTGGGATCTGCATACATATGTACATAGGTACAAAAGCTAAAACTGTAGCATACTTTTTGGAAAATAGGCACTGCTTTTCCAAAAGATCTAGTCAGGGACTACTCCCCCTTTGTAATAGCAGGCAGCTAAGTAAGCACCTAATCCGAAAGCTTCAACAGCTGCTAAAGGTGCCAATTACTGTTGGCAGAAAGCTAATGAAAAGCTTTGAAGCTTTTAGCACATACAGCTTGAGGTTCGGGTAGAAATAGTCACTAGTTCGAGCAGCTTTGCCGAGCTACAACACAACATGTTGCATGGGGTTGCGGTTGCAATGCAGGCAGGCACGCAGACAGGCAGACAGGCAAACAGACAGGCAGGCAGGCAGGCAGGCAGTCAGGAATGCCAACAGTCAGCACCCAGCAGCAGCAGTTTCACATTTCAGTTGACTCTTTCACACGCAACGCGGCAGTCGGAGGCGACGCTTGACGACGCGGACCTAGCACGGACGCCGACTCAAGACTCAGAGGCACGGCTCTGCTTCTGCTCTACGTTCTACGCTCCACTCTACATTGAAACTGCTTCCTACCGTCGTCACTCGCCCTCCCCCCCACGCCCTACCACCACAGTCACGTTTACGTCTACGTCTACGTCTATCAATTCGGTTCGTTGTGTGTGTTAGCCAAGTTTACACTTTCCGACAAAAGCGAATGGCAAAAGCAATCAGCAAACACCAAGTCGTAAAAAGGACAAAAGAAGAGGCGTCCCACAAAAAAGGGAGCAGAGGGCGAGACAGAGTCCCATAGGCTCAGTCAAGGTGTGTTAATATAAGGTGAGAAGAAGCAAAGCGAAGCAAGCACGATCCTCGAATATCGTCCAAAAGTATGGCATCATAATTAGTGTAGGGCTGCTGGCTGGCTGGCTCTGGGAATATGCTGCACTGTTTGGGAGCACTTTTTTTTTTTACCGACCGCGTGTTGTTGCTGTGTGGACAACCAACCCATCTTTTCACCCATTTCCACCCATTGCCTGTTCTAACGGCAGAGTGCTTTGAGTGCTATATATGTGTGTGTGTGTGTGTGAGCTGGGAAATTTGTGTTTTGTTTTGTTTTCCCATTTCTCTCTCACTCATCAGTACCGCTCTCTCTCTCTCTGCATTTCTCTGTTCCCCGTTTTTTTTTTGTAGTATTTTTAGTGCTTGCGTGCAACATTTTTTGTTGGTGTCAAAAGATAAACAAATTTTACGTGAAATGTAAGTAAAATCAAAATCAAAGAGAAAACCTTGAAATGTCCCAAAAAGAAGGAAACCAAAAAAAAAAAAAAAAAAAAAAAAAAAAATGAGAAAGAGAGAATAGCAGCAAAAGGAAATGTAAGGGAAAATCAATGCGCGTATGCGTGAGAGTGAGAGTGTGTGTGTGTGTGTGAGTGACTCGTCCTGTGTGTGCGTGTGTGTGTGTGTGTGTGGCAAAGAAAATCCATAAAGCGTGCTGCGGCGTGAAGTGAAACTCGAACTTGTCGGCAGGCTGCCGCTTCCACTGCCACTGCCGCTTCCACTGCCGCCACCCTTTGCTTGCGGCATCCACACGCCACCACTTTCTTGAGGCTTTTGCGGAAAATGCCATTGTGTGCAACATTTCTCTCATTTTTGGCAACCGCAATACCCTCAAAAGCAGCATCTTCTCAGCAGCAGCAGCAGCAGCATCAGCAGAACCATAACGGAATGGAGAGAAGCAAACGGTAAACAACGAACTCGTTAAACAGCTGATCCCCTTTTCGGACTGCAGGCCAGAACGAGACAAACACATCCACAACGAAACACCGACACACCCACACACGCACACACCAAACACAAATGCCTGCCTGCCAAAAACTATCTGTCGACACGAGCAGCCACCCAGCAGCAGCCACCCAGCCACGTTGCACAGTGGAACAAAATGTGCAAACACCAAACGTAATGCAGAAAGGGGTGGATGGGAAAGAAGAGAAACATTCCATTAGTTACGTTACACTAGGTGTTTGGTTGGCCACTTTTTCAATAATCGTTTCCAATAATCTATCATCTGTCACCCACACACACACACACACTCACACAGTTACACACACACAGACAAGAAGCAGTGCAGGAAGCAGTTGCTTAACACCCGCCACACACCGCCAACCAGCCAAGTTCAAAATCAACGCCTGACAATGACAGCTGCAGCGACGTGGCGGCGCCCACTAGGCCAAGCAGAGACTGAGGCAGAGGCCGTACCCACAGCAGCAGTAGCAGCAGTAGCAACAGCAGCAGCATCACGAGCAGAGGCGATGCCAATCAAAACAACAAGAGCAACAAGGATAGCGCCAACAATTACAACAGCAGTAACAAGAGGCCGAAGGAGCACAACAGCAATCAATGGGCTCGACACGACAAGGCGACATCGTCAGCGAGTAGGCTGCACCCAATGGACGGAGTCAGGAGCGAGAGCAGGCGCGGATGCGGATGCGGGAAAGGGTACGGGTACGGGTACGGGTATGAGCATCAGCCAAAAACAACGCCTCGGAGAGAGAACGATGCCAACGATGACGTCGCTGTGGCTGCTGCTGCCATCGAATGCGACATCCTGGCTGCTCTTGGCCCTACTCTGCCTGCTCGGCTGCCTCAGCCCCTTCACAGGTAATTAGTGTTCCCCTATATATAGTATACATACATATATTTGATATACCCTGTAGCATGGGCTGGGGTGTTACTGCCAGAGCTGCCATCGGGGCACAACCTTTTTCTGAAGATAATTAGCACCCGCTTTAAATGTCTCTGCATGTCGCTCAGCTCGATGACTCTCTTATAAGTATTACTCCATCATATAAACACGAGGGCATTAAATGCTTCGGCGTACCCATCTTAATGACTTTTCGCTGCCTTTCCCACACTCTCTGTTCCGTATTGGAGTGGGGGGAAAATAATGGGAAACGAGAAGAACAGCAACAACAACAAGAACAAAAAACTCAATTTGCAAACATTTCTTTTCCCCTTAGCGCATACACTTAACGGTTCGTCTGTGTGTGTCGCTCATTTGCATGCCGCTCTTCTCTTGCCAATTCCCCCCTATCCACTTTTTGCTGTCACAACCTTAATCGAATCCAATCCGTATGCTGAAAGAGGAGCCCCAGCAGGGCAGGGAACAATTTTCTGTACTGATTATCGCCAAAAATTACATTCACGTCACCCGTCACGCATTAGACCACCACCCCCCGCCCCCTATAAGTTTGATGGCAAACAATGGGCAAGGGGTAACAAAGAGTAAAGAATATAATTTCCCGTCTTTATTTTGCTCCTACTCGTACTACTACGAGGCTCGCCTCTCGTACAGTCACACAATTGGCAGGCAGGCAGGCAGGCAGCCCCTGTCGGCGACTGTTATTTTTTCTTTGCAACTCTCCCACTTGGGTGCTATGTAGTGGTGCTGGTGAGTTGGCAATAAAATTATTACAGTAAATCCTGTACTGGCAAGGTGAAGGACACCACTGGATGTGAGCAAGAGTAATATGTAGCAAGTGCTTTTTTATGTGCTGTTTCATCCTTGTGTAAATATGTACAGGTATACCTGGAATTGGTGTCCAAACTTTTTTCTTTGTAGATTGATTTCTGATGAAGATCTTTCAGAGGCGCAAGTTTTCTGTTGCCTTTTGCATAAAAATATAAATCGATTTAATCGTACTCTGAGGCAGTCTTCACTGTGGCCGAGTGTACTCAATCAAATTTGATGATCCTGCTTGCCCCTTGTTTTGTATGTGCCAGCCAGTGCCAGAGTCTTGGCTGCTCGACTGCTTGCCCCGTGTCAAAGGGCTAAGGTGAAATCCGGCAAAGTAGGGAGTGGTGTGTTGTGTGCTGTTTGAGCTTGCTTGTTAGACATACGATATGGTATATAGCCTTGACTTTGCACATGCAATGCAGCAGGCCACCACTCCACCTCTCTCGCTTACAGCCCCCCTAGCGTGCTGTATTATCCCAAAAATTTTAGAACCTCTTTGAATGTCGCAACAAACCAAGCCATGCCATGCCATGCCATGCCACCCGGAGCGTAAAGCTGTTCTCTAATGTAAGATTTACATTGCATTTACATTCCTTATGGGCTCTCTCTCTCTCTCTCCATTCATCTTGGGGCATTCTGTGGAGGCACCTCGGGCTAATTAATTGCATTCTGGGTGCGGTACATGGGTTAATTCAGCGCTAAGCTCTGGCTTACATAAAGTGCCCCCTGTGCGGCGATCGATCGATTGGATTCCAGCTAATTACTCGCACAATGGGGTACAATGGTCAGGTGGCTCGTTGCCCACCACCCTACCACACCAATGCTGGGTGTGCAATCAATCGACCGTTGAGTGCTGCTGATAGGCTTCAGCCGTTGAGTGTGTCCCTGACCAGGGGTTGATTATTATGCTCAACGATGCAATCAGTTGGGCAATCAAATCATTCACTGTCTAATCCCATGCCTGCATCAGGGCCACAATCTCTGATGCTAAAACATGCTGCTTAAGGCCCCCCATCCGACACGTGCCAACCCAGCCAGTGGCAGTGGCAAAATGTGTGGCAAGGGTAGGCAAAGACAAAGATAAAGACAAAAGACCCTGCTAATTACGTTGCACCATCGCCAATCCCACATGTGACACTCATAATGGTCTTATAATCTTTGGTTCCGTTAACAGCTTTCCTTCCAAAAGCCATGGCCAAAACAAAAGTCGACGAAACACTTCCTTCTTTTTCTGCTGCAAAATATTAAATAAAAACCCTCACTCAGTCACACACACACAGACAGACAGAAAGACTGAGAGACAGAGAGACAGGGAGACAGAAAGACAGACAGACAGAAAGACAAAAAGACAGAAAGACAGAGGCACTAAAAGACAGAAAAAATGTCTCGTTAGTGAGGGACAAAACAGCGAACAGTGGGCTTCCTTTTAGCAACAACTTTGGGCTAAAATCAAAGCTTCGTGGCATACAAATTTTATGAAATTTCATTAATTAGGTCATTAATTCTTAGCCAAAACAAAAGCCAAACATTTCGAGTTGGAAAAGTCGGGGAAAGTAGTGGAAAACTACCAACACGCAGGACGAAGAAAATCAGAAAAACAAAAAGTAGAAACTTCAGTCATGTCTCCCCTACCATTATTATTATCCAACAAAAAATGGTTCAATATTCATGTATTGCATTACATTTTGAGGTGTGACTGTGCCCACTGTGCAGCGTTCACGTGTGCCACGGTGTGCCCGGAAACCACAGAGGCAGGAAACCAGCAACTATAGAGTGAGGGGCGGGGGAGTACAAAAACCTGATGGCTGCACTCACTCAACGATGCCGCCATGACCCTGCCACTTGGCCACACACCCCCACACTACACCACACCACACCACACCCCAACCACACCCCAAACCACACCCCTGCAACTGTACCACAACTGTACCACCCTGCGCCTGGCCTGGCCACAATTGTCAGCATTTATGGAGGCTTGCTAGAGGGGGGGGGGCACACAACAAGGCAAACAAGGCTTTGCAGCCAGCCAGCCAGCAATGGCATTTGATTCAATTTTGTTGTTGCCAGTATTGAAGTGGCTGCAACTCGACTTCTGCTGGCTGGCTGGCTGTCGGTGACTGCAAATGAAATTGAAAATTCTTGAAGAATACTTCTTGGACAGTTTGGAAAAGTTGCCACTAGCCAGTTGCCAATTGCCAGTTGCCAGTTTGAATTTGAGTGTCAAAAAGGTAAAATTGATTCATAGCAGGAAGCATTGGGAAGCAGGAAGTCAAATGTCCTTGACAAAACATTTCGTCTGCCCTTCGTGTCGAATGGAATGCAAAGAATGGAATTGCATTTAACATTGATATTGATATGAAAGTTTTCAGCCCCAACCCCCACTATTGAATGCAACCAACCCTCCGCTCACTCTCGGACACAATTGATGTCTGAATGAACATGAAGCACAATCAAATGAAAACGAAATTGAAATTGAAACCAAATCTAATCAATTGTTAAATCGTTCCATTAAACGAAATATCTACAGCAATTAAGTGGCAATACGATGTAAACACATACGTGTGCGAGTCGAGTACAATACTTGTACAATGTGGCTGCTGGAAACAAATTTCCAAAACACTAATCAAATCACTTGGCCTGTGTCAACACATTCAGTGAGTGGAAAATGCAGCTTTAATTAGATACAAGCCAAATTAATACACATGCAAATTTTGCATTTTGGGTTGGGTTTTTTTGGCATTGATTTTACGCGAAAATAGCACAAAGGACGTCCCATTTTGGACACATTTCGGATGAATCCCTTCGCTTCACTTTGCACCCCACTCTCGGCTTGCCAATGGGGCCGGGGGTGCAGTTGGGGAGGCTGGGGCTTTGCCCCAGTGCTGCTTGTAAATGTCACAACAAAAGCTATTTATAAGTAAGCCGCGACGGCCCTGGCAGCACATAGCACCGCTCCATCAGAGACCCACCAGTTCAAGAGCACACTGAAACCAAAAAGGAAAAGTGCCCCGAAATCAGAGCATAACAATTAAGTTGAAGATGCCATTAAGGGGGTTACATTAGGGATATATGCATATTCATGGCAGTTCCATTCATATGAGCATATTCGATGGGATATGCCTTCACTACGAAGTTCTCTTCATGACACTTAATACCTATGACCTTTGGCCTTTTTTCGCTCAGTGTAACTGCTGCTCGCAGCAGTGCTTGGGTCCAGAGTGGTGCGCTTGGGTCAGGTGCTGGAAGTGAAAAAGCCAAGCATTAAAAAGTAATAAACATAATTGTGAAATAATGCTGCATGCCGCAGATTTAGCTTGGGCTTGGGCTTGTTGGTGCCTGCTGCACTGGCTATGCTCTGGCCATAAAATGCAGTTTCCGTGAGCACAAAAGAACGTACGAAGGTTAGAGTGGGTGGATGGCTGGGTGGCTGGGGTGGTATCGTACTAAACTTTGACCCATGGCACAGCTAAATTGTTTGGGCGACAGCTTGGGCTGGCACTGGCACTGTCGCTGTCGCTGTCGCTTTCGCGCACAAAAGTCAAGAGTGCGCGCTGGCTTTTAATTATTCAAGCAGCTCTTGCACGAACAAATTCCAAGCGAGGCTTTTACTACTACTGTCGCTAAATGGTATTCCCAGGCATACTCAGGCTCTGACGCTGTCACGGAACACACTTGGCTGGGGAAACATATAGAAGAATACATACATATAGTACATAGAGTAGAATACCAATAGATTATTGCTCCAAAATATTCACACGATTTTGTTGTTGTTGTTGTTGTTTGTTTGTTTTACTTCACCCAAATCGCATCGGTATGAAACGTGTCGTATAGGCGCAGCTTCAGCGATTCTGATGGGGATAGGGTGTGGGGATATACATACATATGTACATATGACGACGGGCCAAGCACGTGCACGTGCGAAAGCTAGCCGCAATGGCGAAACGTGTGGCAGCCAGAGAGGTATGTATGTATGTAGCGTGGTGTTGGTGGCAGTAGTTGCAACTGCAACGAGGCGCAAGGCAAACAAATAAAGTGAACAAGCCCACTGCAGCAGCATCCGCCCGAATGTCGCCGCGGCCTAGCAGCACAGCACACTCCCCTACCACACCACACCACTCCAGCCCCCGCTTCATGTTAGTTTCCGCCATCCTTTACCACATTTGGCACAAAAGCGGAAAAAAAATAACAGAAGCAGAAGCAGAAGGGAAAGAGTAGAAGCAGGAGAAATAGTGAAAGGAAAAAGTTTACTGCAGTTTGCCGCTGACTCGCACGCGACCCATTCAAGTGCGCCCCGCCCCGCACCGCCCCGCCACGTACGGCGCAAAGACGCCCATGTATGGGCACCGTAACCCTCTGTAACCCACCGTAACCATCCGTTACCGTTATTTTCTTGCTGTTGCTGTTGGCACCTTCTCTGCGTTCCGTTCGAACCCCAACATCCAGATGCAACCGCAACCGTTTGATGTTGCAGAGCTTTGAAAGCTTCATTCAAAAGTTTCCTGCAGCGAACCAAAGAAAACACAAACAAACGCACACACACACACGCATGTTCGGTCCCCTGTGTTTGCCCCTTGACCCATTCATCACCCATCGCCCCATACACACCCCATTTCCAGCTGCTCGTAGAGCGCTTCTCCATACCCAAACCTCCATTCAGATCTGCTGGTTGTCTGGCTCACTCATCGTGTGTTGTCCGTCCAGGCTAGGGCTTTCTGGCCTGCACGACTGTCATTCTGTCTGTCTGTTCTGTCCTGTCTGTCTGCTTGTTCCTTAGTCCTTGCCCCATGACCAAGCGCAAGCACAGGCCCAGGCACAGTTAAAGTGTCCGGGACTGGCATTAGACATACGAGTATACGAGTCACTTGCTCATTTATGTACGGGCTACACATGTAATGTATGTTCCTCCACTCCCCTCCCAACCCCCATACCCCATAAATAATTTACAAGGCTTAAAGGTCTCGACTGCTGCACTGAAAACCCATCAGGCTTGGATGGACTTGGCAGGCGGGGATTTATATACCATTTAAGAAGCATATTAAAAAGCTACTTAAATCGATCGATGAGGTGTCCAATCAGAAAATTTAAGATTTACAGAAATTAAAAGACTTTTAAGGGACATTGCCATTGGGACTTTGGCTTGCTTCAATTTAGCGTCAAATTATAATTAATTAAAATGTTAGCTAAATGCTGCAACTGGCCCCCAATAGAAATCGTAGAGAGAAGAATTCTAAAACAGATTCATTCATTAAATCCAAGCAGAGACCCAGCTCAATCTGTCTATATGTCGCCTTGAGTTATGAAACCCGCCAGTTGAGATTGGAATAATCATTAATACTCCCCGAGTACGACTCGTAGGCTAAAAACTGCGCAAAACACGTATTATCTGGCTGATGGGATCGAGCGACGAGACGCGACTTGCGTTGAACTTTGATCCCCTCTGCTGAACCGAAAGCCATTCCAATTGATAACCAATGAACTGGGGAGAGGGGGGCCAAACTAAAGCCGGATTAAAGTGGAGCATTGGCAAATCAAGCATTAAGCATTAACCAAACTGCTACTATCACTAGGCATGCCATTTATACTACATAATTATACATGTACTATATGTATATATATACTTATTCCATAGATGCCTTGGAGGAGGATTGTGTTGACTTTCAGGGCAACAAGGTCAATCATGGTATGCTGTATGTGCCCGGGCCCGGTGTGTGCAGCCTGTGCGTTTGCTATCACTCCGAACCACTCTGGTGCAAGGCCATCTACTGTGATCCGCCCTACGTAAGTACCGTCCCCCCCCCCTGTACCACTCAATTGTATCTTTGATTTTCTATTTCGATTTTGTAGTTTTGCAAAAACTTTCGTGTGGGTGAACGTTGCTGCGAATTCGAGTGCCTCGATCCGCCTGGCGAGGATAAGCTATATCAGGTGTGTATAGTATTATTAGATTTGTTAATTGTTATTTTTGTTAATAATATTCGCTGTAATTTTGCAGGAGCGCATGCGAAAACGTGCTGAAATATTGGCTGGCAATAGCACGGCCACAAACGTGAGGCTGGCCCCCCTGGCCATGTCCTCCATAATGCTCGGCTTCCTTGGCAACAGCATCCTCAACTTATAACTTGAAGACAAACAGCCAGCGGGCAGCAGCAGCAGCATCAGCAGCAGTCTTAGTACCAGTAGTAGTAGCACCAGATAGAACTTCTCTCTGTGTGTGTATTAGCTAAATCAATTTTTAACAATAACAATAACTCCCCAAAATGAATGAATTTCTAAATCAGATAGCTCCCTCATTTTTGTTGCTCCTAAAACAAAAAAAAAAAAAAAACAAAATAGAAAAATAGAACAAACTCGTAGAACTCTCAAGACAACTTATTACAATGTAATAGACAAAACCAAACAAGTTATAGAGATATACTATGTACATATGTACATACATGCACATATGTACATCTGTAATAGGTATATGTAATGGTATTCTTATACATATATGCAGAGAAGTGCCGTCGAGACGTAGGTTTTCAACTTATATGCGCCCAGACTTATATACATACTAGGTACAATATAGTAATAATAATTTCCGTGAACCGAACCAAATCAAGCAAGCGCCCCCTCCCCTTCTTTCATCTATCTATCCATCTCTCTCTCCTCTCTCGCCCAATAAGCAATTGCAGTGTGATCCGCGAATCGATAAGGTAGCAAAATGCCCAGATGCATATAACATAGACATTTACTTATTTACACAATCGAAGGAACAATGGAAGGGAAGGGAACGGAACGGAAGGGAAAAGAAAGGATAACACCAAGAAACAAACCAGAACAAACTCATCAAGCGAACGTATAAGACAGTCTTTAGCATGTAAGCAACAAAAGAATAAATAGACAATTTATTAAGCGAATAGTAAGCAAGGTACATATGTACATATATAGTATGTACATGTATGGTATGTACAATACACACTAGCATATAGCTGTGTGTATCGGCAACGTTGTTGATTAGTGTTTAGCCCAACTAAATGGGGGAAAAGGAATGAATCATTGGACGCAAAGATCCGTTTGTTCTTTTTTTTCGTATTTTTTTTATAACAAATTTGTAATCCACACATAACAGTCCACACACACACAAACACACACACACACAAACAATGCGCTTAGAAAAACATTTTTTAAATCTCGAAACAAAATTACAATATTTAGGATATAGTACCAATACAATACAAAAAGAGATTTAGTGGGTGTAATCACAAAAAAATATCCGAAATATCTTATGGCAAAAATTTGGTAAAGGAAGAATGTTCAAACAATGTTGAAAGTCCCCCCCCTAACTCTAGTTCTAAATTGTAGTAAATTACACATATCTTGGCAACAAATTGTTTTTCAAAAAAAAAAAAAATACATACATTCATACATACATATATATTTAAACAAATTAAACGACAGCAACAACACGAACATAAAACACGTAACAGATCGGTAGGTGGGTGGGTGAGTGAGTGAATGAATTCGAATCATTACTCGTATATTGCATTGGTGCTAATTTTATCATAGGCTAAAGATACACACAAACACAGACACACAGAGACCGCAGCACATGGACACACACACCAACAACAACAAGAACAACAGGCACCACACGTCACACTTGAATCACAAATTGAATCAAATTCTACAAATATACTATACAACAAACACTTATATCAAGTAGCTTATAGGAAAGGGAATAAATAGTTAGTAGGTATGAATATGAATATGAATATGAATACGAATACATGCGTTGTGTTGCGTTGTAAGTAAAAATTGCCCAAGGTAAAGAGAGCTGTTGAGCGTCCAATAATAAATCAATAAAACAACAACAAAAAAACAACACTAATTGTATCTATGTATCTTTTTATGCTCCGCCCCCTCCCCACTACCCACTACCCATTCATTGGTATTCGTTTATTGCGTTCTAATAAATCAATTGCATAATCAGAGAAGGCAAAGCTTAGTAGTTAAGTACTATAGGGAGACAGAGCCCTACCCTTTCCAACACTTTCAGATCGAATCCGTATCGAATAGATTTCGTTTAACTCGAACAAATTTTTAGGCTAGAGACTCTCTCTATCCAAGCCCTCTCCGTCTCTTTCCATAAATATAGTATAAACATATATAGTGGCTATTCGTACACATAGGTATTATTGCCTACTATATACTAACTATAGTTAGTGTTTAAATTTTAGATATATAGCAGGACCAGCAAACAAGAAGAACCCTAATCATCAGCAAAACAAATAACTCGAAGCGATAATCATAAGATACAAATGTAATAGTCCCCTGTTAGGAATCGGTGGATGGATGACTATCCCGATACGGGTTAATCAGCAACAAAATGGACAAAAAATAACAAACAGATAAATAAATAAATAATGAAGAAGGAGTGTACGGCTGTGACATTTTGTTTGCTTTCAAATGCATAAAACACAACTGTAAATAAAATTAAAAATAACAAAAAATAACAAATTTAAAAAACAAATGCAAATAATAATGATAATGATAAAGAATATATAGTATATATAGAGGATATGTGAGGAAGGTACTTATGGTATAACTACTTGAAGAGGCTTTCAAATTAAGCAGAGAAATTGGAAAGGGGAAAGTGGAAAAGTGAAATATGGATAAAGAATAATTAACTAATCAACTGAATGTACAATTCAATAATGCCACAACATCTGACCAATTATGCAAGCGTATATACTGAATATATAGTATACACCACAACAAAACACATTTACACACATATATACCATATACAAAAACTGATCCATAACAGATATAATATATGTATACACATACAACATCAATTCAAGTATTTTCTAAGACAAAATGACAAATTTTAATAATTACGAATAAAAACAAAATCAGAATGAGAATGAGAATGAGAAGAAGAACGAGAGCAAATTTGAAAAGCGCTTAAACAAATTTTAACATAGACTCCAATAAAAAATAAAAAAAAAACAAAATGCAAATTGGCTTTAATTAATAATTAAACAATTAACAAAACTAATAAAAACTAACTAACGAATCACTCCAATAATAATATACATATGTATCTAATGAGAATATCTAGAAGACATACATATTGATTAATATTATTATTATCTGTTTTTTTAATATTTTTTATTATTAGTTTTAGATAGCAAGCAGTGTGTTGTGAAACAACAGAGAAAGAGAAAGAGAAAGTACGTCAGAGAGATCATCAACATTTTATTTTTACAACTAAAGAGATATACAACAGAATAGCAGGATATATTATATGAATACAAACATTCAGACATAATATATTTGGGAGTGAAAAAGATCTTTCTATCTGTATGTACATATGTACTATATGTATGTTACCCTCTGAATACCCAAATCTCTTCAGGTCAGAGAGTGAGAATTACAGACTTTCATGGTAGGCAAGAAATGTTCCTTTTAGGACATTTTAGCTGGATATTATCAATGGCTATTCATTATTATTCAAATATATTAATATAGAACAAGCAAAAAATACTTTCAATTTCGTATTCCTTACCAAGACAAACCAAACAAAAACGAAACCTTAATCCAAATCGATAATAAAACACAAAAACCAACAAAAACTACCAAGCTTGAAAATAAAAATTTAAAAAAAAAACAACTTTTAATAGTAATCTAAATCAAAGTTCTAACAGGAGATTATAATGCTAAACAAATCTTTCAAATAATAATAATACCAATCACCAAAGTTTATGGATTATTTAGCCAGAGGCAAAAGCAAAGGCAGAGCAAAGCAGTTGGAAAATCCAGAATCATGTATGCATTACAAAATACTTTAAAAATACTTTCCAAAATACAAGAAAATTTTAACAAAAATAAACAAATATTTTCACAATAGCTTAAACAATCTTTGTGTTTCAATTATTTACTTCACAAATGGGTACGGGCTGTCCTACTATATATAGTATACGAATGAAAATGTTTGATATTCTTTATGGCATCCTTGGGTTACTTACGACTACTCCAGCAAGGCCACCTTGAGGCCATCTTGAGGACTGCTGCGAACTTGCTCAATAACTTAACTAATATGAGCGCTCGCCTCTGCAACAACTCAACGTGATTACCAGTTTGGATGGACTCTCAATGCCCAGATTTAATGGTTATTGGAAATCATTCAAAATTTAACGTGAATACTGAAACATTTTATGAAAAGCTCTTTTGAATGTAATGTATGGTAATACTGAAAGAACTCCACATTGAATGCTTGAATAAAATTTCCATTTTGATTCTGGTTCGATTGGCGCTCAAAGATCATTCGTCGGTTCTTTTGCTAGATCTGAATTGCTGACTTTTGCTCCACTAATATTAATACTTTCCATCTTTCTTTGCTTTCATTTATCCTTTGTCTGTAGTGGTCTTCCCTTCTTTCAACCAAAGCTTTTCTGGTACAGTTGTGCTCGTCCCAATGGCAAATGTACTTGAAAGGTACAGCAAATGTTGGATGTTCATAAGTGAATTCGTATCTACTTTGTTCTGTAGTTAAGAAACTAAAGAAAAACATTGAAAGATCTACTGGAACCGCCCCGTAGCAAGCAAAACTATAGCTATAGATATTTTTGATAGATGCAAATGTAAATGTAATTCTTATTTTTTTGTACATCTTGAGCTCCAAAGCGTTTAATATCCTTGCAGATATTCTGCAGGAATGCCTTAGACAGGCCGGCGACACCCCACCATTCCCACAAAACTCATGAAATGTCTTTGAAACACTTTAAAGTGATATTTTTTATATTTTGTTTTTAGCAAATAGCATTAAAAAAAAACGGTATTTAGGAATTTTTGTTGTAAAAAAAAAAGAAGGATACTACGCAATATAATAAATACATCTAAACATATATTCATTTGCGTGTGGGGGTGTATTGGAACCTTGGGTACATTTTGTAAATACTAGATCTAGAGGCTGTACAGGGGCGTGGATGAGTTTTAAAGTGAGTAGCTAAACGATTCAATTGTTTAAACAATTGTTTGGGGTGTAATGTACAGCTCGGTATAGGCGAATTAGTTGACTTAATAAGAGTAGTCGGGCTTAATGCTAGATTTAAATAGTTAGGTTCTATGCATATGCCGTATGCAGCTAATTTTAGTTCAGGTGATTGATCTCCTATGCTGTGTCGCTGTTGAATGATTTACAATTTTCAAATAAATATGTTTAAGCCTACAAGTTAAATTCTGCGTATATCTAGCGCTATCTGTACAGTTATGATATATGTATGTAGTAGGTACTTATATAATAGTATGATTTGAAGTAGGTGTAGCCTGGGATCTTTTAAATCTCTGCAAATCTGTACAATTGATGAAGGACACGTGGGTGTCCTGGTGCTAAGTCTATGCTTTATAATATACAGGTGACGACGGCCCTGGGGTTCTTCTTTGCTGCTGCTGGAGCAGAACCTGCCTCTCCGCCTCTGCCTCCGCCTCATCCACTTCCACGTCCACCAGCGGAGATGAGTCTTCGCTTCGTTGCCCAGTTCCCTCCGACAATTCCCGATGTTGCCTCGATCCGTACGTAAGCCGGAGACGGTGGAGCGAGAATGGTGGCGGCGATGTCGAGTAGGGAGGGCATGGGAATCCCCTCGTCATCTGAATCGTCAAGGGGATCGGCTGGACCATCAGGCCGATATTATTGAGCTCCTCCCGCTCCCGCTGCCGTTGCCTCCTTGGCCTCGCCAGAGCCCGGCGCCGGGACCACCTCCTTCATCGATTCCACCTTGGCCACAATCTTGAGGGCGGGGCCCAGCTTCATGCCCATGGCATTCACCAGGTGATTCTCCTTGAGCAGCAGCAGCGCCTGGCCGTCGATCTCCTGCTGGACAAAGTCGTCCACATAGTCCTGGCAGCCCGGCAGGTTCCGTATGAAATCAGCGACCTCGTCCACGCTCCAGTTGCAGATAGGCGAACGCTCGCCTGCGCTCGAGGATGACGCTGCTGCTGGTACTGGTGGCTGGGGCGCCACCGCAGCCGCCGGTGGTGTGGGAGCCGGAGACGGAGGCGCAGGCAGGGCCACAGATGCGGGGACTGCGAGTGCGACTGCCACTAGGGGAGGGACAGGAACGGTGGTGGCTGCCATGACTGGCAAGACAGGAAGGGACACCAGTGGCCCCTCCGTGTTGCTTGACAATGGCGCAAGGGACATCGGCTCGGGATGCAGCGCCTGCAGTGCGTCCGTCTGCATCTGCATCTTCTCCTCGGCCATGGCCTCGTCCAGTTTGTCCACCAGGGCCATGGCATCCACTCCCACAATTCCTCCAATTTCCATTTCCATTCCCATTCCATTGCTCTCTCCTACTCCCGCTCCCACTCCGCCTCCGCCTCCAGCTGCAGCTGCAGCCGCAATGCCTGCGACGCCAGTCTTCGCCTGCCTGGCGCATCCTGGGGAGCAGAAGCGCTTCCGCTTGAGCTTCGCCTTGTGCTCCAGCTTGCCGCACTGCTCGCAGGCCACCATGTCCGTCGCACTGCCTGCTGTTGGGGATGGAGTTGTGGTTGTGGTTGGCGTTGCGGTGGCTATTCCGCATGGCTTTGCCTCCTCCAGCATGGCAGCCTTTTTTCTCTGTGGGAACGAGAGCAGAACAGGGATTAGTATCAGGAAGGCAGGAAGGAAGTGGGGAAAAGAACTCACTTGGCGGCTCGTCGCTGGTGTCCTTGTCAGCATAGCGCTGCCTCGTCACAGGGAAGGGCTCGTTGGCCTCCTGAATGATGAATCCGTCGATGACATGGGTCAGCACATTGGGCTTGATCATGGCCTTCGGCAGATCCTTCCCTCCCGCGCTGCTGCTCCCATTACTGATGCTCGTTGTAGTTGTGGGTGTACTCGTCGCAGTGCTGCTGCTGGTGGTCGTCGTGGTGGTGGTCACAGTGGTACTCCCTGCCCTGGCCAGGGTGGCTATCCCAAAGCCGTTGCTGACTGTCGTCGTGGTCGGCGTTGAAGGTGCGCTGCTGCTGCTGCTGCTGGTGGCTGTAGCCGCTCCACCCTTGCTCTCATCCTTCCCACTGTGCGTGGGGTTGGAGGAGCTAGTGGTGCTGCTGGTGGTGCTGCAGCTACTCGTGGGCAGGACCACATTGCTCTGCCTTGTGGTGGGCGTGCTGCTGGTGGCCTTCGTGGGCGTGGTGGTGGTGCTGCTGCTACTATGAGACGCCTCCGGGGCCTCTCCATTCATCCTGGAGTCACTCGTTGAGCTACTTGCCTCCGCAGTGGCACTGGCACTGCTGTTTGCAGCGGATCGGGGGGTGGTGTTGACGGACGATGGCTGGTTATCCTGGCTGGCAACGTTGCTGTTTAGAGGGGACCCAATTGGCACCAGGGTGGCGGTGGGGGTGGGCATCTTCAGCGACGTCTCCTTGCTGGGTGTCGCCGGATGACTACCTCCACTGGCAGCGCTGAACGCGACCAACGTTGCAGGAGAGGCCATCACGCCGCTGCTGCTGACAGGTCCCACCGTGGCGTTCATCATGGAGGTCATGGCCATGATGGGGTTTGTGGCGGGTGAGGGCGATGCAGCCGCCAGAGCGGGTGGTCCCTGCTGTTGTTGATGCTGCTGCTGCTGTGTGGCCGCTGCAATGCTGGCAGAGATTAACTGATGCTGCTGTTGCTGCTGCAGTTGTTGCTGCTGCTGTTGGTGTTGCTGCTGCTGGAGCTGAGCTTGGTGGATGCTGGCTGCCATCGTGCTGCTGGTGACCAGGGGACCCGTGTGGTTAGTTATTGTCACTACGCTGCTGGTCGGCAGAGAGGAGCTACTGCTGGTCGGCTTGGCCGTTTGGAAGATGGCGCCAGAGGCCGAGAGGGCGGCCTGGAGGGCACTCGAGGTGGCTATTCCCGCGGGCGTCGTGGTCGAGGACACCGAGAAGGGGACGCTGCTCAGCTGCAATTGTCCCGACTGCGTCTGCTGCTGCTGTTGTTGATGTTGCTGCTGCTGTTGACCTGCCCCAGCCGCCTGCTGCACCACAATTTGCTGGATGATGTTCTGCTGCTGCTGCTCCCGCTGTTGTTGTTGTTGTTGTTGTTGCTGTTGTTGTTGCTGTTGTTGTTGCTGTTGTTGCTGCTGTTGTTGCTGCTGCTGCTGCTGTTGTGCCTGGGCCTGAACCTGAGCTTGCGCTTGGGCCTGTACCTGTGCCTGCTGCTGCAGCTGCTGCTGAAGCAGTTGGTTATGGAGCTGCTGCTGCTGCTGTTGGTGGGAGGTGATGAAGGTGTTGGGCGCCACCTGAAGTATTTGCTGCGCCAGGGCCTGCTGCTGCTGATGTTGCTGCGCCTGAACCTGAGCTTGGGCCTGCGCCTGTGCCACCTGTTGCCGCTGATCCTGCTGCGCCTGAGCCACCGCCTGCTGCTGCTGTTGCTGTTGTTGTTGCTGCTGCTGCTGCTGCTGCTGCTGCTGTTGCTGCTGTTGGGCTGCTGCCTGCTGCTGAATTTGGATAGCAGCTATCTGCTGTTGGAACATTTGCTGCTGCAGGAACTGCTGCTTTTGCATGAGCTGCAGCTGCTGCTGCTGTTGCTGCTGCTTGTCCCTCCGGCCGCAGTGGCTGCATGCAGGGTCTGGCCATTCTGCAGGGTTATGGGCGTGCCCGCGCTCATCACGACCATCCTACAAAGAAAAAGAAGAGCACAGGAAATGTTATGGATACGCCAAAGGTTGACTGCTGTCTCTGGCACTCACTTGTTTCCTGCTGTGGTGACCACCTGGTGGAGGTTCGCCTGCTGTTGCTGCTGGTGTTGCTGCTGCTGCTGCTGAACGGCAGCCATGTGCTGGCCCACTGCCTTGCTTTGCACCGCACCAACCGCCACCACCTGACCATTTTCCGTCTTGAGGGCCGGCAATGCCGGACGAACAGGCTGCTGCTTATTCCGCAGCTTGGCCTTGAGCAGGTTCTGGTTCTGCGCCGTTTGCGTGGACACGGAGCTGGCCGGGCGCACCTGTGTCCCATTGTGGGGCATAATCGGTGCTCCAGGACGCTGCAGGGCCGTCAGCTGCTGCTGCTGCTGTTGCAGTTGGGCCGTGGCCACCGCCAGCTGCTGCTGCTGCTGCTGTTGTTGTTGTTGCTGCTGCTGTTGCTGCGCTTGGCTGTTGGCCACCGCCTGCTGCTGCTGCTGTTGTTGTTGTTGCTGCTGCTGCTGTTGCTTGGAAGCCAAGGCTTCCAGCTGGGTGCGGGGCTTGGTAGGTGTCTGGGATACATTGCACTGGATGATCTCTGTGTAAAGAAAAGGAAGAGAATCGGAATTAGCACTGGATCGCGGATCGCGCAGTGGCGATGCGGGTGGCACTTACGGTTCTGCTGCGTCTGGAGGGTCTGCGTGGTGGGCTGCTGCTGGATGAACATGCCCTGAGTGCCGTCCGGCTGACCCCGCAGTATGAAGGAATTCGAGCCGAAGGGCTGCAGGCCGTTCTGCCAGAGCCAGGGACCGATCTGCATCTGCTGTGCCTGGCCCGCGCCGGCAGCACCCATCGGATTCAGCAGCTGTCCCCCCACGCCCCCACCCACCCCACGCCGGGCAGTGTCGACTGCGACACCTGGACGCACTGCTGGGTTGTGGTCTGCTGCTGCTGTTGCTGCTGCGCCTGTGTCCCCCCAGAGCCTGCCGACGCAGCCTGCACCGTGTTGGTTGTGGTGGTCACTTTCTGCACCACCTTCTGCGCCTGCATCTTGCCCTGGGCGTCGGCTCCCACTCCTGCCTTGGCCATGGCCACCGCCTGCTGAGCCGCTGCTGCAGCCGTTAGCTGCTGCTGCTGTGCGTTGAGTTGTTGTTGCTGCTGTTGCTGCTGCTGTTGTTGCTGGGCGACCATCGACTGGAGGAGGCTCTGCTGCTGCTGCGGCGAGTGGGAGATGACGTTGACGGGGGATATGAGCAGCGTCTGCGGGGACTGGCTAGAGGGGATGGCGTAGGTGCCGCCGGCGAACCCGCCCTGCCCTCCGATCATCTGCTTGGCGTTCTGCGTGGTGGTGGTGATCATCTGTGGGCCGTTGCCCTGGAACGGCTTTCCGGCGGTGATCACTTGTATAGGCTGTTGGCCGAGACCCGCGGAATGCAGCAGGTTGCCGGAGATCATCATGGGCGGGTAGATGAACCCCGTCGAAGGCTGCATCAGTTGGACGGTCCTACCCTGCGACCAGTCGCCGGTCACTCCGCCGGTAGCTGCTGCCAGCTGCATCGGCGACATCGTACTAATGGCCGTCGAGTGCTGCTGCTGCTGTCCCTGCTGGTTCGCCGGACTGGGGGCGCCTCCGCCCTGACCCTGGGCTCCTCCTCCTCCGCCAGCCGAACCGTTTCCCCCGGCTGCATCGGCTGCCGCCGCCGTCAGCTGCTGGAGCTGCATCTGCTGCAACTGGTTCGTCTGACTGGCGTCCAGTAGACCCGCCGCATGCTTCAGTTCCGTTGTGGTGGTGCCGGGCGTGTGCGTGGGGAACTCCTGCTTCACCTGGATGGCGTACGGGTTGCTTGCGTAGAACTGCTGCAGCTGCTCTGGCAAGATCTGCAGGGGCACCGTCGTCGTGGACGCCACCTGTTGGGCAGGGCTCTGTGACTTCTCCATCGTGTGGCTGCTACTGCTGCTGCTGCGTCGGGAGTGCTGTGGGGTAACGATAACACTAGGAGTGAGGGTGCGACGTGTAGTACGCGGTGTTCCAGCTCGTTCTCCTCCTCCTCCTCCTTCACCGTTTTGGCTTCCGTTGCCCTTTCGCCTTTTTGTGTCTGGGGTTGCCTGCTGCTGCTGGGCCACGTCCGGGGAATCGTCAAAGCTGATGCCCGCCTTCTGGGCAAGTGTCTCCAAGCACTGGAGCGGTCGCTGTGGCTGCTTGTCGATCAGCGGTTTCTCGCTGATGTTCGATGTGTCCTTGAGGGGTTGCGTGTTGTCTCCTCCTGCCCGGGGTGACGATGCTGTTTGCGAGTCCGCTCTGTGAAGAGCAAACGAAGAAAAAGCGCTCAAGTTAGTAAACAAAAAAAACCAAACACACAGATACACACAGCCACAGGAAGACGGCAGACACAAACAAACACAGGTACACACTTCGAGCGGGTACGACGGCGCGGGGCATGCTTCATCTTGGGGTATAATCTCTCTTGTTGCCCCAAAATCTCACCAAAAATACAATGTGCAATGCAAACAGGTTGGCAGCCCCAGCAGCAGCTGAAGCAGAAAGAGAAAGACAGAGAGAGAGAGAGAGAGAGCGGTAGAGCAGAGAACAGCAACACACGCGAGGCGTCAGTATGAAAGAGCGAAACGGAATGAAGTCAGCACGAAGTGTGTGCGACAAGGAGAGACTGAAAAATGCATTTCAACGAAAACGAAAACAGACTCCAAAGCAGAGCAAAAAAAAAAAAAAAACAATTGTGCGGCCAACTCAATTTCGGGATCATTCTCACTCACACACACAAACAGTTGGTGCACCGGAAGAGCGAGCTGCAATTTCGTTTGATTAACCCTAGAATGACCAGAATTTATTTGCAATTCGATGCCTGGGTTGGGTTTCCACCCATTTTGACCTACTTAAATGCACTTTAAAGCCACACACACGCAATGTGCTGTGATCCGATCCCAGTGTGCGGGCAAAAGGGGTCACTAGGCGGCACTTAAACACACATAGACAGACACATAACACCCCACCCAGGGACACCTTCTATTTATAGGTAAGAGTCGCCTGCATCTCGCTCCTATGAAAATTGGCAACATGCTGGACATGCTGTGTGCCAGGCAAATAGAGTAAGAGGGATCGAGACAGACAGACAGAGAGAGAGAGAGAGAGAGAGAGAGAGGCAGAGAGCCTGTGTCTAGGAGTAGGAGTGGGTGTTGAGTACGAGTAGCAAACGGAAAGAGATAGACAGACAGAGAGTGTGAGAATGAGTAAGAGAGCTGGCATTTTGCAATTGCAGTCAACATTTCCGGCGGGTAAATGGGCAAAGGAAATTTGGCAACGCAGCTGCGGCGGCCTTCGGTTAAATCAAAACGGAATTTACAGCATGATTCGGAGTTACGGGACTTAGATTGGGATTGAGAATGAAGACTCTGAAGACAGCCTTTCGATGGCCCGAAATGCTGACAGTTGCTACCCCCGACCACATGACCGGTTCCGGCTCCAGCTCCAGCTCTAGCTCCCGATCCTAGGTCTGGCAGACTGTTGAGGAGGCAAAAAAAGCGGACGAGATTTCCCATAACCCATAGATGATCCCTCTCCCACCACTTTATTCCCCTCTCCGTGACAAGCGTATAAAAAAAGAAAGAAAAAAAAACCACAAAAAATGTCGAATAGCATAAGGGTTAGGACTGAGGGTTGAGGATTGCCCTTGGCATTCGGGGTGGGTGGGTGTTTGCATGGCCTGGTAGGGTGGATTCCAATTTCCAGGGTTGCTGCTGCTGGAGATGGAGTGGAATCGCACACGGAATAATCGTACTTGAGGACCAGACGCTCTGCCAGACACAGCATCTTCAACGGTGGCAGGCTGCATGCGGCATGCGGCATGCGGCATGGGGCAGACGGGCAAACTTCCAGCTCAAAGACTGGTTTTTGTAGTTCATTTGTGTGCGTGCTCGTGTGTGTGAGCAAGCATTTCTGTATGCGTGTGTGTGTGTCTGCCACAGCTCTTACAACTATTCAGTTGCAAGAAGAAAAATCAGCAGGGGCACTGCCAGTGGCTGGGGCAAAGGGGAATAATAACAATGCGGGGGCAAGATAACAGAAACAGAGCATGCGCCGCAGAGACGACCGCGTCGTCTCGTTAATTCTGCATGCTAAAGTGCTGCTTCCGCTCCTATTAAAAGTTTTCCCCCATTTTTCGAGTGTATTCAATGTGCTAGAGTCCAGTGGCAAGGGCCAGAGTTAGGGGCACCTGTGCACGCGATCTTACATAAAATATAACGGCGACAACCCTAGACGCCGCTCAGCATTAATGGGATTGTTGTTTTTATTCCACGGTTACTCTCTCACAATACACTTTCCCGCTGTCTGTATACGTCGGCAGCGACGCGTCGCCTGCACACACATTTGTTTCGCGACACCATGGCTGGCTTTTCTTTTGTTTTGTTGCCTTAGCATTCACTTATTCTGTGCCACACACTAGTTCTGCGTTGCATTATAAACAATTAAAAAAAAAGTATCTAATATGTACAATAAATGGAACAGCGTACAGCGTACAGCAACAGCGTATTCGTATTCCCGTGATTGCGCGCGGGGTCGAAGCACAGACCGAATACCGAACGCTGCCAAGTGGATTTTAGGACTGTGACGCGCGCAAACGATAGCGGGAACACACGGTAGCAGCAGCAGCAGAGGCATAGGCAGAGGCAGCAGCGGCAACAGCAGCGCTGCTAAACAAAATGAAGTGCGCATGTGTTGGTGTTGGTGTTGGTGCTGGTTGAGAGCGGGGATGTCGGCGCGACGCGGGCAGCTGGGGCATGTGAAACCAGTTTTCTCCACACCCATGCAACACAGCGATAACTTTTCTCTATACTGAAAAGTGCGGGTGCGAGTGGAATGGCAGTACAAGCAACGCAATCGAACCCCAAGTGTGACTGCGATGGCCTCTGCTAGCTATCGCTGTCGCCTGGTTTGGGGTTGGAAAGAAACGAACGACGAACGACACCACACAGATACACACTGACGCAGAAAAACGAGGCTACAGCTGGCGTACATGTGTGTGGTTGTATCTGTGTGCACGCTCTCAACCACCCCGACGAATTCTCATCAACATCCACAACCGAGAATCCAGTTTTCTGTGTCTGTACACTCGAATGTCTACCCTGTCGTCTGCCTCCGATTGTTGCTTGTTGCTGGCTTTCATGCTATACTTCATCTTCTTTTTTCAATTCGCATTTGTCACCACCGCCACCACCACCATCGTGACTGTGCTGTGGCACAACGGCCTACCTGGCTTCCCTTCCCCTGCTCTTTTTACGACCGCTCCGGTACCCATTCCCATTCCACACCTTCGGTCGTTCCATTCGGCTTTAGCTTTATTTTATTATTAGCTCTGCTTGTCGATCACAGCCGTTGAGACGGCGGGGCGAGGGTAGCGTATGCGCAGCAGAGCCCAGAGTGAAATATTTTGTTGCTTGCTCGCTCGGTCGTACAGTGGCGTGCGTTCGATTATTATTGGATTGCATTTTTTTGTTCTGCTGCGAACAAGACACGCTGCAGTTGGCGTCAGCGGGAGCACAGTGGGGCAATGGAAACACAATTCGCTCAACAAATACTCATATAGTTAAATTGTCGTTATCTATTTGGTATATATTAACATATAGTTATACCAATCAAAATATATGTATATATTTATCACCCATCATAAATGTATTTTGCAGCATGATATCATCCCTTGCTTAATCGTATGCCGGAATCGCAGTACATTATTCTTTTTAGTCCGCGCCAACTTCTCGTGACCCACTGTGCCTGTCTTTGGCATTCCATTTTTCATTTTGTAACCTCTTTGTGTGCCATGTGTATTTGTATGTGTGCTGTGCTGCGGGCTCTTGTCGGTCCTCCTCCCTCCGCATTTCTCCACAAGCGTTCATCGTTTTCCGTCGATGATTGCCGATGTTGTCGTTGTTTTTTTTCTTTGTCGTTCGCTGTGACGCGTTGGCTGATGTTGATGAGACCGTTGCTTTTTTTCCGATTCTCAGCCGCCGCCATATTACTTTTACGCTTGCTAGGTTCTGCTGCCGTCTCCCCACTCCCTCCCCCTTCTACTTAAATTTGCATTAATGCTCTCTCGCTCTCAGCTTTGTGGCAGCCGAGCGGCAGTCGTGTCTGTGTGTGGGTTTTTTCTTTTTGGGCTCCACTTGAAGTTTTATGCGCTCGTTTTTTTCTTATTAGTTGTGTGTCTTCTTTGCTTCTTCTTCTTTCACCCTGGCAGCACGTTCAACTGTACAAAAAGCAGACACAACCCGAGCATGCGCTCTACGTCTCTTCCTCTCCTCTTCTTTTCTTTTCGCTTAAATTAATTGCCACAGACTCGTTGGGGAACAATTGTTGTTGGGTTTTGTTATTGGGGGGTCGCTGCCGTCGAAGTGTGAGCGAGCGAGCGAACGATTTGTGCACTCCGTCCCGCACACATGTGTGGGCATGGGTATTTTTCTACGTATACGTGTGTGTGTATGTGTCCGCTCTTAGCATTTCGTAAAATGACAAATGTATAATGAGCGTAAATTGCTATGCGCGTGCTTTGCTCGCACCTATGCTTCCATCTCGCTCCCACTTCCTGTCTAACTTACAGCCTCTCTGTCTCTTTCCCACTGGTGATAGTTGGATTAGACACACACACACACACACACACACACACACACACACACACACACGAATATACAAGCGATTACCTGTCGTGTTCCTACACCATTTTCCAAATGAAGAACCTTGATATTATTGCATCAAAATAATTCAGTCGACGCCCGACAGCGACGGCGGCAGCGACTGAGACAGCGAAGCAGCAGTTTTATGGCTCTGAGGCGTGGCCAGGCACAGACAATGGATCGTTGATCCGATCACCCCCCAAGTATAACCTTAAATTCCGCGCCATCCAAAACAATGTTTCATTCCACCCGAAGTTCCCATCTGTAACCACGCCACCGCCGTATGAAGCCCACATCCGGGCCACTCTCAATTGACCCTTCGTTCGCAGTTGTGTAGCGCACACACAGGAAGTCCTCGCAGCAGTGGATGAAGAAGGCAGGCAATGGGCCAGGGCGACCGCTGTGGGCGCTTCTCCCAGATGGGTTCTACTGGGGGTTTCGGTACATTATCTGGGTTTAGCTGGGAGAGTAGTCCGAAAATGTGTTATGGCAAAGGTAACGATGGAAAGCATAGTACAGCCTATTCCATCATCAACTAACAAAGTGCCGACTTCGTTGCCTACAAAAATTTCTGAAATTAATTAATGACTAAAATTAATCACTTGTATCACAAATGACAATATGTTACTCCAATTTACCAAAAAATTTACTTATATTACATGTAAAAAGCCCTTATCAGATTGAATGAATCCAGGTTGAGCTAATCCCTACACCCTTTCAAATCTGAACATAAATCAACCCATCGAAATTGCACGGACTGTACCCAAGCGGAGTAAGACTTGAACTGTAATCTCAATTTGGGAGGGGAGGGGAGCAGCTAAAAGCATAGCAAAAAAATTAACTGAAAAAGAGTTGAGGTTGAACTCGGACAGTTGCCCTTCCGGCGGACCCCTAAGCACAGCACACCCTTTTCCACCATTTTACACAAATATTTAAAAATTACCCTCAAAAGTAAGGTATCCGAAGATACATATTTATATGGGATGATGGGCAAATAACAACCCCTAGGATCATTAAGGGTTAGGGGCTCGGCTCGGCCTTTGCTGAGGATGAGGTACAGATGGGACGAACTTTTGAGAATTTAGCATTAGGACACTGGTCGGGCTAACGGATACCTGTTCAGTCGCATCTGAAGCTACAACTCTGTTGCATCTACAACTCCAAATGAAGTTACCACCATCTCAAGGCATATCTCGAAATCCATTCGAAGTGTGTTCTCAATATTAAATATTCGCTAACCAACAATATTAAAATATAATATATATAAATATAATATAATTACATATTTGATTTATAAAATAAGAATAGCTGCCACGACCAGTAGTAGTATTTTATGCAAAAAATATGGGGAAAAATATAAATTAAGTATTCCCATTAAAGTTCGCCCTTCAAATCAAATTATATTTAATTTTGTATCCTCATAGTCTCATAGGATATTCCTTTGCGATAATTTTTCAATGTTTTATGGCAAAACATAATTTTCTAAGGGCTCCCCTTATCTACAAAATCCTTTGGTAGTCCATGAATCTGGGCACTGCCGAGCAGAGGCTTGAGAATTTCTACCATAACGAGGCAAAAGCGTTGGACGATTTTCAGCTGATTTCTAGCTATTCAATTTAGTCCTTGTACATGCCAAAATTATAAACAAATTCTTCGAAAGACTGTTGAAGATCTGGCCGTAGTCACTACTTGTTACTTGTTACTCTTCCAGCAGTCCTCATATTATCAGCTACTATCAGATGGCTTATGAAGATGCGAAGCAATGATGAATTATTTATCAACATTTTTTAAAAAAGATGAGAATAAAAAAATCATCGAATCCATGTGGATGACCGTTAAACCAAACCACTATTAATCGACCGACAACTATAGGGCGGTCCGAGTTGTTGCAAGCGACACTAAAGATCCAATTGGAGGCAATAGAGACCCCATTTTAAATGTCACCTCAGCCATTGATTGAATCCTACCCATATTATTTAAGATGGCACTGATTAATTATCAATAAAGTTTCTCTTGAATGTTCCTCTTCGATCCGAGGGATCCGAGGGGAAATATATGATGCAGAAAAGCAATCCCTACCGTTGCACCGACGAATTGGACGAAGTCTTTGTCAGTGGAATCACAATACGTAAAAAAAACACACATATCAGCATACCTACATAGTGCATCAAGCGACTGTTCCACATCACACCATTCCATCAATTCCATCAGAGTTTCATATGCAATCGGTGTATTGAAGTCTCTCCAGCAAGGTCAAAGCCCTATACGTCCGTTGACGTCCACATTCGAGATGGTGCTCTTATGATGTGTGGGGATCAAGAGATCAAGACATAAAAACGAGAAGGAACGTTTTCATACATACATACATACATATGTATGCGAGCTTATGATTTATGTGGAAGTTTAAAATATTTTATCAGTCCACAAATTTTTCCTAGATCTGTAATCTACATCTAAAATGTAGATTCCAAAGCTCCTCCGCAGAGGTCGTACACTACACGAGAGAAAGAGTGTGTGTGAGTGAGAGAGAGCGCTGGAATGTGGTGGGTTAGCAACTGACAATTAATTTCTTCATTCTGGCTATAAAAATAATCCGATCTGTTTAAGATTAAGCTATCTGGTAGATATTGTCATTTTCAAAGATTCTACAGTTTTCTTTTTAATTTAAATACACTTGTAACAGTGTGATTACCCATGAATCTGGAAAACTAAATTTGGTTGCTCTACCTCTTATGGTCCCTAAGTTCCAGGCGGTCATCCAGAAGGACGTTTATGGCTATATAACCTCGGCTACTGATGCTGATCAAGAATCTATAAACTTTATGGGGTCGGAAACGTTTCCTTCTCTGCTTTTACTACAAATCCAATATACCCCTTAAATCTTCGAGTACGGATATAAAAATATGCATCTACATGGCATTTTATTGCATTCAACAACACACCCAATAGATGCAGACGATCTCATAAATTGCACATTCTGCAGTATTTGTATGTGTCACCCGAACCTCTACCAGCCGGGACGGCATCGGGATCCGCGTACATATAAATTTATGCTGATGCTGCATACATACCATATGAACTGCATAATATGTAGATATTTATCTACATATGTATGTATGTATACATTTATTTTACTATATATTCAACTTTTGCAACGATTTTGCAAGTTTGTTGGAAGTACTATAGTAATTGCTTCACCAAAAAGTGGAGATCTCCTTCCACAGAGTGCACGGCATTCACATAGGATTGTGCTCCGGTGTTTCCTGCTTCATTTGACAAAATCTGCACAAGTCTATATATCTATTATTTTCAATTTCTTGAGATGATGTCTGAAGTGACATTTGTAGGTATAACTGTCATAGCCAGAAACGATCTACGCAGACATTCTTCACAAAGTTACGATGTTTCCTGCCACTATCTAGTATTAGTTTTGAATTCCTTAAGATTCTATCTCAGTTGAGAGTGCCTCGTCAGATCTTATCAATGTCCGAATAGTGTTCCCTAATTATGTTTAGAAGCCGCGTTCCTCGACCAGTTTGGACAATCAACAATACTTTAGATTTAAACAAAAAAAAATTCGAATGGCTATTTCCTCTCTAAAACACATCCCTTCAAACACATACATACATAGTTTTATTAATATAATTGGATTACCTGAAAAGGTGTTCTACCTATCAATGTCTAAAGCATCTCCAATTCAAACTTCAGACTGTATGTAGGGGCACGCAGGCTTCTGTAAGTCAAGTGGGCGGCTTATTAGCACGAAGAATGAATGTGCGACTTCAGAGAAAGTTTGAGGAAAAAAAACGGTCCAAGAAAAACGACGGCTGGTTAGATTGCGTCAATGGTTTTATTCGGCATGACAATTCAAATAGTTTGCTATATATTCCGCCTTATCTACAGCTCCCCTGCAGGGTTGCATCAGCTGGGTGGCGTCGTGGCCCTCGAGGAATTTAGGACGATGGGAATCGAACGCAAACCTTGTACATAGCTAAATAAAAGGTACCAAAGAATTATACTCCCCTCCACATTGAGTACATGGTTATTAGTGTCACGATTTTAAACATCTATCCAGCTGTATATACATACATATGTATAAATGTATTTAACAAAGAGATGTTCTCCATTTTTATTTATGTAATTTCCGTTTCCCTTTTACCGTGGCTGCAAAGTCCGCCCAATTGTCGCACAAAATGCCGACGGAACGTGCAACAAAAAAAAAATGGACGCGCTGCCCGTTGGCCTCGGGGGTGGGAGTGTCGTTATGTTTCTGCACGCCAGACAGGGATAGCCATAGGGACACCGACACCCCTGTAGCGTGCATAACATGTACCCCTCTCTATCTTACTCTGTCTCTCTGTCGCATGTTTCGTCTTGTGCATAATGCTGGGTCGTGATGGGCGTGGCTCAGACGTGTGGTGAGTTTTCCAAATCAGCAGGTGAGTATAACAGATCTATCATTCGAATAGAAACTATATTAAACCCGTTTACCATACGATTTTAATCAAACAAAAACAAACAAACATTTTAAACAAACAATTTTTATTGGACGAATTCCAAAGGGTTTTCCACCTATCAATGGGTATAGCCGTTTCAGTTCCAACATTAGACTGTGCACAGCAACCTACTATAAAAGGTCACAACATATTTTAAAATTCGTAATTTCGATATGATTAAAAAATGTTCAAGAACAGGTCAACAATAGAATGATATTTTGAACATGGTGGTATGAATCTCATGCTCTTTATACAGGATATGAAGATCTATCATTTGTTTAATGAAACATATTGTAGAATAATATGGTCAGGATTATGAATCATAAGAACGATGGTAAACCCGTTGTCATGCCAGAGATGCTACAAATCGATGTACTATGATTTCGTTATGACAAAACATTTTCGAGAACTCACACGTAACACATCCAAACCATCCACAAGTATATATTTAGAACTAAGCTTAGCTTACCTGATCAGTATGTACCACCCCTAGCCCATGAGCCACCCACCCATTTCAATATAAAATCCTTATCCCATTCATTCAAGTGGACGTTTCCGCCGCCCGTTTGCATTCACTTCTTCTAGTCAAAAGCCTAATATATCTCAGGACATGTCCATGAGGACTGTTTCCTAAGTGTACCAACTGGGGCAGACTTCTCCTAGTCCATATACATACTATATACATACGTAATAGTTATAATACATTATTTTAATAAATTGTATTCTAATTATACCACAGTTAATGGGTATATTCGATTTTTAGTAAAAGTGGATGTATGTAACGCACAGAAGAAAACGTTTCCGACCCCATAAAGCATATACATATATTCTTGATCAGCATCAGTAGCCGAGTCGATAAAGAAATGTCTGATGAGCGACTGTGTCTCAGACACTACAGGAGCTAAAGCTACCAAATTCACTCTCCCTCTCATGCAGTCTGCGACCTCTGGCGGAGCAGTTGTAGTATCTACATTAAGAATGTGGATGACAGAAGTAGCAAACAAATTTAAGCTGAAAAAATATTTTTGAATTCCAGATAAAGTACATGAGTACATACTGACTGAGTGCGGGTATAAAAGCGGGAGGTACGTAGTACGTACTACGTACACCGCTGCGACTCACAACGTTCCCTTTCGTTTCATTAATGATTTATTGTATATTAAATGTTGAAAATCATTAAAAACGAGAGTGGACGTGTTGTGTCGCTGTTGAAGCGACATTACTTTTATACCCGTACTCAGTCAGTACACATGTGATTTACATATACATATGTATACATACGTGAAATCCAATCCTCTGGATCTCTGCCGGGACTAGCCGGATACTGCCACCTTAGCACATCATAAAGCAAATCAATCAACTGTAAAGTCTATTAACCAATTTAATGATTGTCCACGATGGACAACACTGCACGGCAGAGGGTTAGCTGCGGCTAGCTGCTGAAAATTTATTTGATCACTGTGGCTACAATAATGATCCAATCCGAACCATATTTGGCAATCTGATAGATATGATTATTCTCTACGATACTGCATTTTTCGTGGACTTTCATATTTAGGGGGGGGCGGAAGGGAGCGTAGCGAAATTTTTAAATACACTTGTCTTGGTTTGGCATCACAGGAGTCTGGACAGAAAGTTTGGTTGATCTATGTAGCTCTTATAGTCTCTGAGATCCAGTCGCTCATTTGTACGAAAGGGCAAAGTCGACACGTTTGTGTGTGAGTGCGAGCGAGAGGGAACGATGCTTCTCGAAATGGTTTTCTCTATTGTGCCTATACTAATGATCCGAACCGATTCAGATTTGGGCCTCTGATAGATATGGTCTTTCTCTATGTTTCTGCATTTTTATTAGTTTTCTGTTATTTTCAAAATTGTGGACGCCACAGATGTGCGCTCTTTGTGGGGGCGGAAGTGGGCGGTGCGAAATTTTGTAACACTTTTCTAGGAGTGAGCTATCACATCAGTGTGGAAACAAAATTTGATTTCTCTAGCTCTTAAGGCCTCCGAGCAATGGGCGATAAACAAGACGAACTGACGGACGGACAGACATGGCCATATCGACTCGGCTATTGACGCTGATTAAGAGTATATGTACTTTATAGGGTCGGAAATAATTCCCTTTCCCCTTATGTTTACATTTACATACATACATATATACCTAACTTATCTAGTTACAAAGCAGCCAGCTTGGATAGTTTCAAAGCAGCAAGCATTTGTGATTTCATGTCATCCACGGTCAAAAGTTTAAAAGCATCCATCTTTGAGAGTTTCGTAGCAGCGACTCTTGGTTGTTTCATGGCAGCCAGCTTCGATTACTTCAATAGTCTCATAGCAGTCAGCTTTAAAACTGTCATAGCAGCTAGCTAGGACATATTTTGCTTGTTTCAGTGTGTCCTGCTCGAAAAACAGGGAATCGGTCAGCTTGTGCAGAGTAAGTATGTATTAGAGTCGCTACAGCTGTATTCGCAGTTGCATAGCCAACAGCTTTAAGGGGATCCGCCAAAAAATAACTGCATTCAATTTTGTATTCACATTTATTACGCTCTAGTACAGTGAAATATTTAATTTTATTCAGCAATAGCAAAAAAAAAGTTTTGTAAAAAAAAAATTCTTATCAATAGGATTTAAAAAAAAGTGCTAGCAAAATACTAGAATTTACAATTAGATGGTTTCAAAATATTATGCTCCAGGGAGAACTCTGAACTAGGGACCGCATATAATGATTATTTGTAGGCTTTTTTTTTCCAATCAGAGACATACAGAGATATATAAATTTGTTTTGTAGAAAAAATTTCATATGGCTTGGGTTTTTTTTTCGTTATAATTTCAGTTAATAATTCATTTTTGAATGCAAGCGACTAGCTCTTGATAATGACTATTCCACAGCGATCTATGGGAAGAGTGATATAAAATACATACATACATATAGGTATCCTTATAAAGTGTACATACAGGATCCATTTTACTTCCTGCATAGTTCCAACAATTTTTGATGAAATTTCGGGTTTACTTAAAAAAGTGGAATTCAGAGGTTCTACTGTCAAAATATCAGTCTTCTCATAGATGCCTATTCAGAGTCATAGGTCGACGAGTACAATGATTATGCTATGTCTGGGCTTTAGTTAAAACTTAAAGCTATTATTATTTCTTGAGCAAACAAATACAAGTCAAGAAATAATCTATTTGATGTAATTAAGTTACTATACCATTTCCGAGCACGTGAATAAATATTGTACAAGTATATTGCAGGGGATTACTATAAAATTGATCATTTTTCCAGGCATCTCTATACCCTCTTCAAGGGTATAATTAAAATCCATATCCTAATAACGTTTGATCAATATCCGATTGCTATATAGTAGACTATAGAAAATACTACATGTTGGAGGCTAGATATTCAAATTTGGAGTTTCTATTCTGCAAGTGTACATATCGTGAAATATGTATATCTTTACTGCAATTAAAATGCATATAAATAATGGCACCATGAATGCCATTATCGCGTGAGTCTCGACTTACAATCACTACGGTCCCTGCTCTGCAACATCGTAACTTCATCGATCGTAACTATCTAAATATAGATATTATCATAATGTATAGGTTCGTAATACTAACTATTAATAGGTAATTGTTCAATTGCAATGCTCGATTCGGTTTTGGGCTTAGGCGCTAAGATTAAATATTATTCGTACCTAATCCTAGGTTCAGTGTAATAATACAATTTTCTGAGAAACGATTTACAATTGTTAAATAAATTATGCCTATGCCTATGCTTAAGTCTTAGATCGAGTAAATCTGTACAATCTGTTTTTTAAGGATTTGCTGGCAGTGGAGGGGCCATGGACACCCTCCGGTTGGTCAGCACCAAGTCTACGCTCTATCATACATCTGGCTGCCTTTTAAGTTAATCTTATTATGTTTTCATTTGTTGCCACTCCGTGGAATCGGTCGAATCACAATCACCGAGCGCAGTGCTGCTGTTCCTCTTCCTTCACCAGCCCTGTTCCCTCTGACAATTCCCTGTTGCCTCGATCCGTACGTAAGCCGGAGACGGTGGAGCGAGAATGGTGGCGGCGATGTCGAGTAGGAGGGCATGGGAATCCCCTCGTCATCTGAATCGTCAAGCGGATCGGCTGGACCATCAGGCCGATATTATTGAGCTCCTCCCGCTCCCGCTGCCGTTGCCTCCTTGGCCTCGCCAGAGCCCGGCGCCGGGACCACCTCCTTCATCGATTCCACCTTGGCCACAATCTTGAGGGCGGGGCCCAGCTTCATGCCCATGGCATTCACCAGGTGATTCTCCTTGAGCAGCAGCAGCGCCTGGCCGTCGATCTCCTGCTGGACAAAGTCGTCCACATAGTCCTGGCAGCCCGGCAGGTTCCGTATGAAATCAGCGACCTCGTCCACGCTCCAGTTGCAGATAGGCGAACGCTCGCCTGCGCTCGAGGATGACGCTGCTGCTGGTACTGGTGGCTGGGGCGCCACCGCAGCCGCCGGTGGTGTGGGAGCCGGAGACGGAGGCGCAGGCAGGGCCACAGATGCGGGGACTGCGAGTGCGACTGCCACTAGGGGAGGGACAGGAACGGTGGTGGCTGCCATGACTGGCAAGACAGGAAGGGACACCAGTGGCCCCTCCGTGTTGCTTGACAATGGCGCAAGGGACATCGGCTCGGGATGCAGCGCCTGCAGTGCGTCCGTCTGCATCTGCATCTTCTCCTCGGCCATGGCCTCGTCCAGTTTGTCCACCAGGGCCATGGCATCCACTCCCACAATTCCTCCAATTTCCATTTCCATTCCCATTCCATTGCTCTCTCCTACTCCCGCTCCCACTCCGCCTCCGCCTCCAGCTGCAGCTGCAGCCGCAATGCCTGCGACGCCAGTCTTCGCCTGCCTGGCGCATCCTGGGGAGCAGAAGCGCTTCCGCTTGAGCTTCGCCTTGTGCTCCAGCTTGCCGCACTGCTCGCAGGCCACCATGTCCGTCGCACTGCCAGCTGTTGGGGATGGAGTTGTTGTTGTGGTTGGCGTTGCGGTGGCTATTCCGCATGGCTTTGCCTCCTCCAGCATGGCAGCCTTTTTCTCTGTGGGAACGAGAGCAGAACAGGGATTAGTATCAGGAAGGCAGGTAGGAAGTGGGGAAAGAACTCACTTGGCGGCTCGTCGCTGGTGTCCTTGTCAGCATAGCGCTGCCTCGTCACAGGGAAGGGCTCGTTGGCCTCCTGAATGATGAATCCGTCGATGACATGGGTCAGCACATTGGGCTTGATCATGGCCTTCGGCAGATCCTTCCCTCCCGCGCTGCTGCTCCCATTACTGATGCTCGTTGTAGTTGTGGGTGTACTCGTCGCAGTGCTGCTGCTGGTGGTCGTCGTGGTGGTGGTCACAGTGGTACTCCTGCCCTGGCCAGGGTGGCTATCCCAAAGCCGTTGCTGACTGTCGTCGTGGTCGGCGTTGAAGGTGCGCTGCTGCTGCTGCTGCTGGTGCTGGTGGCTGTAGTCGCTCCACCCTTGCTCTCATCCTTCCCACTGTGCGTGGGGGTGGAGGAGCTAGTGGTGCTGCTGGTGGTGCTGCAGCTACTCGTGGGCAGGACCACATTGCTCTGTCTTGTGGTGGGCGTGCTGCTGGTGGCCTTCGTGGGCGTGGTGCTGGTGCTGCTGCTACTATGAGACGCCTCCGGGGCCTCTCCATTCATCCTGGAGTCACTCGTTGAGCTACTTGCCTCCGCAGTGGCACTGGCACTGCTGTTTGCAGCGGATCGGGGGGTGGTGTTGACGGACGATGGCTGGTTATCCTGGCTGGCAACGTTGCTGTTTAGAGGGGACCCAATTGGCACCAGGGTGGCGGTGGGGGTGGGCATCTTCAGCGACGTCTCCTTGCTGGGTGTAGCCGGATGACTACCTCCACTGGCAGCGCTGAACGCGACCAACGTTGCAGGAGAGGCCATCACTCCGCTGCTGCTGACAGGTCCCACCGTGGCGTTCATCATGGAGGTCATGGCCATGATGGGGTTTGTGGCGGGTGAGGGCGATGCAGCCGCCAGAGCGGGTGGTCCCTGCTGTTGTTGATGCTGCTGCTGCTGCTGCTGTGTGGCCGCTGCAATGCTGGCAGAGATTAACTGATGCTGCTGTTGCTGCTGCAGTTGTTGCTGCTGCTGTTGGTGTTGCTGCTGCTGGAGCTGAGCTTGGTGGATGCTGGCTGCCATCGTGCTGCTGGTGACCAGGGGACCCGTGTGGTTAGTTATTGTCACTACGCTGCTGGTCGGCAGAGAGGAGCTACTGCTGGTCGGCTTGGCCGTTTGGAAGATGGCGCCAGAGGCCGAGAGGGGGCCTGGAGGGCACTCGAGGTGGCTATTCCCGCGGGCGTCGTGGTCGAGGACACCGAGAAGGGGACGCTGCTCAGCTGCAATTGTCCCGACTGCGTCTGCTGCTGCTGTTGTTGATGTTTGCTGCTGCTGTTGACCTGCCCCAGCCGCCTGCTGCACCACAATTTGCTGGATGATGTTCTGCTGCTGCTGCTCCCGCTGTTGTTGTTGTTGTTGTTGCTGTTGTTGTTGCTGTTGTTGCTGCTGTTGTTGCTGCTGCTGCTGCTGTTGTGCCTGGGCCTGAACCTGAGCTTGCGCTTGGGCCTGTACCTGTGCCTGCTGCTGCAGCTGCTGCTGAAGCAGTTGGTTATGGAGCTGCTGCTGCTGCTGTTGGTGGGAGGTGATGAAGGTGTTGGGCGCCACCTGAAGTATTTGCTGCGCCAGGGCCTGCTGCTGCTGATGTTGCTGCGCCTGAACCTGAGCTTGGGCCTGCGCCTGTGCCACCTGTTGCCGCTGATCCTGCTGCGCCTGAGCCACCGCCTGCTGCTGCTGTTGCTGTTGTTGTTGCTGCTGCTGTTGCTGCTGCTGCTGCGCGACTTGTTGCTGCTGCTGTTGGGCTGCTGCCTGCTGCTGAATTTGGATAGCAGCTATCTGCTGTTGGAACATTTGCTGCTGCAGGAACTGCTGCTTTTGCATGAGCTGCAGCTGCTGCTGCTGTTGCTGCTGCTTGTCCACTCCGGCCGCAGTGGCTGCATGCAGGGTCTGGCCATTCTGCAGGGTTATGGGCGTGCCCGCGCTCATCACGACCATCCTACAAAGAAAAGAAGAGCACAGGAAATGTTATGGATACGCCAAAGGTTGACTGCTGTCTCTGGCACTCACTTGTTTCCTGCTGTGGTGACCACCTGGTGGAGGTTCGCCTGCTGTTGCTGCTGGTGTTGCTGCTGCTGCTGCTGAACGGCAGCCATGTGCTGGCCCACTGCCTTGCTTTGCACCGCACCAACCGCCACCACCTGACCATTTTCCGTCTTGAGGGCCGGCAATGCCGGACGAACAGGCTGCTGCTTATTCCGCAGCTTGGCCTTGAGCAGGTTCTGGTTCTGCGCCGTTTGCGTGGACACGGAGGCTGGCCGGGCGCACCTGTGTCCCATTGTGGGGCATAATCGGTGCTCCAGGACGCTGCAGGGCCGTCAGCTGCTGCTGCTGCTGTTGCAGTTGGGCCGTGGCCACCGCCAGCTGCTGCTGCTGCTGCTGCTGTTGTTGTTGTTGCTGCTGCTGTTGCTGCGCTTGGCTGTTGGCCACCGCCTGCTGCTGTTGCTGTTGTTGCTGCTGCTGCTGCTGTTGCTTGGAAGCCAGGGCTTCCAGCTGGGTGCGGGGCTTGGTAGGTGTCTGGGATACATTGCACTGGATGATCTCTGTGTAAAGAAAAGGAAGAGAATCGGAATTAGCACTGGATCGCGGATCGCAGTGGCGATGCGGGTGGCACTTACGGTTCTGCTGCGTCTGGAGGGTCTGCGTGGTGGGCTGCTGCTGGATGAACATGCCCTGAGTGCCGTCCGGCTGACCCCGCAGTATGAAGGAATTCGAGCCGAAGGGCTGCAGGCCGTTCTGCCAGAGCCAGGGACCGATCTGCATCTGCTGTGCCTGGCCCGCGCCGGCAGCACCCATCGGATTCAGCAGCTGTCCCCCCACGCCCACACCCACCCCCACGCCGGGCAGTGTCGACTGCGACACCTGGACGCACTGCTGGGTTGTGGTCTGCTGCTGCTGTTGCTGCTGCGCCTGTGTCCCCAGAGCCTGCCGACGCAGCCTGCACCGTGTTGGTTGTGGTGGTCACTTTCTGCACCACCTTCTGCGCCTGCATCTTGCCCTGGGCGTCGGCTCCCACTCCTGCCTTGGCCATGGCCACCGCCTGCTGAGCCGCTGCTGCAGCCGTTAGCTGCTGCTGCTGTGCGTTGAGTTGTTGTTGCTGCTGTTGCTGCTGCTGTTGTTGCTGGGCGACCATCGACTGGAGGAGGCTCTGCTGCTGCTGCGGCGAGTGGGAGATGACGTTGACGGGAGAGAATAGCAGCGTCTGCGGGGACTGACTGGAGGGAATGGCGTACGTGCCACCGGCGAACCCGCCCTGCCCTCCGATCATCTGCTTGGCGTTCTGCGTGGTGGTGGTGATCATCTGTGGGCCGTTGCCCTGGAACGGCTTTCCGGCGGTGATCACTTGAATGGGCTGCTGGCCAAGGCCTGCGGAGTGCAGCAGGTTGCCGATCATCATGGGCGGGCAGATGAACCCCGTCGAAGGCTGCATCAACTGCACGGTCCGACCCTGCGACCAGTCGCCGGTCACTCCGCCGGTGACTGCTGCCAGCTGCATCGGCGACATCGTACTAATGGCCGTCGAGTGCTGCTGCTGCTGTCCCTGCTGGTTCGCCGGACTGGGGGCGCCTCCGCCTCCGCCCTGACCCTGGGCTCCTCCTCCTCCGCCAGCCGAACCGTTTCCCCCGGCTGCATCGGCTGCCGCCGCCGTCAGCTGCTGGAGCTGCATCTGCTGCAACTGGTTCGTCTGACTGGCGTCCAGCAGACCCGCCGCATGCTTCAGTTCCGTTGTGGTGGTGCCGGCCGTGTGCGTGGGGAACTCCTGCTTCACCTGGATGGCGTACGGGTTGCTTGCGTAGAACTGCTGCAGCTGCTCCGGTGAGATCTGCAGAGTCTGGACAGTCGTGGCGGACGCCACCTGTTGGGCGGGGCTCTGTGACTTCTCCATCGTGTGGCTGATGTTGCTGTTGCTATGACGGGAGTGCTGTGGGGTGGTGCTGATGGTAGTGTTCGGAGTGTTCGGGGTGTTCGGGGTGTTCGGGGTGTTCGGTGTGACCGGTGTGTGTACGTGGCGACGTGCAGAGGGTGGTGTTCCGGCGCCTGTGTTGGCTCCTCCGTTGCGATGTGCTTGGGTTGAGGCTGTGACTGTGGCTGCGGATGGTGTCGATGACGGCTGCTGGGCAATACCCGGATGCGGGGGACTGGCCACATCGTATTTCTCGTCAAAAGTGATTCCCGCCTTCTGTGCGAGCGTCTCCAGGCACTTCAGGGGCCGTTCGTGCTGCTTGCTGGGTTGCTGCTGGGAGCTGTTGTTGTTGTTGTTATTGTTGTGGTTGTTGTTGTTACTGTTGTGCAGTGGCTTTTCGCGAATATTTGAGTTATCCTTTAGAGGTAGTGTGCCGCCTCCTGGTGGAGCTGGTGCCAAAGAGGATCCTGGTGCTGTTACTGTTGTTCCTGTTGTTGTATCGCTTTCTGTGTCCGCTCTGCAGATGGGTGATGGAGAGAGGCAAACAAAAAGACTAATTAGTAAAGAAGTAACCTAAATAAACACACGTTCAAACGTATTTTATTCATATTTTCGTAAAACAGGTTGGCAGCCCACCCTGCGCCACCAGAGAGTAGGAAAACAAAATGCACTCTTCTGCTGGCATACAGCATTTGAGAGAGGATCAGCTCAGAATTGCACTCAGATGGAGAGCAAGAGCAAAGCAAAGGCTTAGCTAATTTATACCGTATTTTGGGTAAATGAGAAAGAGGGATGGGGGAAATCTATGAGAGACTGCTGCAACGGAACAGCTTCATCCACATTAAAGAAGAATGGACGGACGTGTGACACGATCCATCAACAGTGTGAGGGTGTTCAAAACAGGTTTGGCCATGCCATAAACTATTTTTTTCTTTTTGTTTCCATGAGATTCCTTCCACCTGTTTACGCAGCACAGACTTAACCTTTTCTCCCTCCTTCACGACCACTCATACCATTTGGACAGGTAAACATGAATGCTGTGAGTGACGAAAGAGAGGGAGAGAAAAAGAGAGTGCTGCTTAAACGCGAGAAAACTTTGAGAAATGAAACACAAGAAAAGGCAGATTGAGCTTTTCTTGAATCGTAGACCTATTGATACCCTCTTGTACATGTACTATGATAGCTAGCCTTACATTGAAGGAACATGCATACATACAATAGATCCTTGATATTTTTACATATTGATAACTTAAATCACTTCCATGTGGCCCCTTCCAACCATTCAAAAAGATTCCATGTGCAATAATGCTCTTGTTTCCAGGTAACCTACACAACATTGATTGACAATTTTTCGTTTTTCGCTATTTCTGGCTGCCAACACCCTGAAAAACCCCTATTTTTGGTTAGGTTTCTGCCTATTCTTTCTCTTCCCTTCTCTTTTCTACACCCTGCTTTTGCATACCATTTCAATTGCCAACATGCAAAAGGAGTTGTCCCATGCCAAACAGAGAAAGAGATAGAAAAGTACTATGTACTTGGGCTAGGGCTAGGGCTAAGGGGTAGAGTAGCAATTGCAATCGATCCTTATCTATGGTTTCCCGCTTTTTGAAGTGTTTCCATATGAGAAACTGCACAGCCGTTCGTTCGTGTCCTGACAAAATGGCAAACGGGAAAGACAGCTGACAACGGGCGACATTCGGATATGACCAGTCCGAGACCGAACTTGGTGTATGGAGGCGCGAGTTCAAGGACCTTCCATCAATCAACCAAAAATGCAGACAGTTGCTACCATGGGCTCATGATTGGGAGAAACAAATTGTTAGAGTCCCTGTAAATGACGCTGATCCCACCTCGCTATCCCGCGCTTCCCCTCTGGCTATTTTAGCGAGAACCATATAAAAAGAATTATGGAGAGAGGGAGGGAATGTACAAAACACAAAAAAAAACAACGCTGCATTAGGGTTTGCTTCTCGGGTTACCCTTGACAATCGGTGGGCGGGTGGTGGCAGTGGTCTGGCAGGGTGGATTTATTCCTTACTTTTCAGGGTGGCTGAGTATTTGTATGTGTGTGCCAAACACCACTCCCCTCCCAACCCCACGTCCTGAGCAGAGAATTGAAATCTGACTAGACGGCGTACCAGACTGTCGACGCAGTAGCAGCATCTTTAGCGGCGATAGAGAGGGTAACAATACAGTCCAAAGACTGCTTTGTGTTGGTAAAATGTTCGTGTGTGTGTGTATGTGTATGTGTGTCTGGAGGAAACTCTACAAGTCCAGGCCATCATCAATTTTATTTTGTTCTCCATCACCAACACAGCCGCCGGATAATGAGTTTCAAGAAGGAATGATAGAAATGCGGGGGAAACAACAACATAAGAGCATGCGCCTGGGAGGAGGAATAAGAAGAGTCTGAGTGAAGGAGAACACAAAATGCAATATTGAAAAAAAAAAGGCATATCCAGGACCAGGGAGCCAGAGAAGGCAGGAGCCAGGGGGAAGCATGCGTGCAAAATAGTGGATCCAACGGTGTGGAGTGAAGGAGCGCAGTGCAGACATGGCGGGGGAGAACGAAAGACAGAGTCGGGAATACAACATGACAACATATTGATTGATACAAAACGGGTTTTGCCTTCCAAATGAGGGAACGAATGCGAGTGAGCGGGATAAACCGATGGCCACTCCACTTGTACACACACAAACACACTTTATCGTATGGCGGTGGAGTTGGTGTGATCTCAGGGTTGTCAGCTCATAGAAACTACTCCAAATAATATGGAATGGAATTATATTTTATGCTAAGATAGAGATCATTAGAGATCCTCGTTCTTCATTTTTAAATTTGAATTTTATGTAATTTCGTTTTCTTACGGGAATCTTTTCATTTTATATTTCTTCTTTTTAAAATCAGCTGGCAACCCTCGATTTGAATTTTGTTTACTTCGGCATGAGAGCGCATTTTGAGGGAGAGAGTCTAGTCTCAGCGAGAGAGAACAGTCAGGCAGGCAGAGTAGAGTTGCCCCCTGTAGTTTCGGTTTCAGCCATACAACAAAACAAAAAATGTTACCTTTGGCTTAGAACTTTTGCTTTTCAATGTTGGCTGTGGCAAAGAGCTAAAAAGAGAACCAACCACCACGAGCAGACGCACGCATGCACGGGGGCAGGGGCATGCATTGCGAAATTCGTTGACAACAATGCCCGCCGATAGGGGGAGGAGGACAAAAACTCGTTTGAGAACTTGCGAATTTGTTGCCCGCGCTGCGATCCCGAAGCAGTGTTCAAAAGCGAATTCAGTGATAGTGATGGATCCCCTAGCAATAAAAACTTCATAAAATTGCAACAAAATACTGTGCACACAGCGGGGAAAAATACTTCTACGGGTAGGGAGGGTCACACTGGTCACACACATCCCTGCATCGTGCGACTTGTCAAAAAATAATATTGTGCGCCCAAAGAAATACATTAGTTATATCATAATACAACTAATTGTCGGGAAATTTTTAATACATATCAAATAGCGCGCGCGATTGCAACAAACAAATAAAAGTAAGTAATGTACACAAATACAGTTAAAAATAAAGACACGTACATACACCGCTGCTACTGCGCGGCCACGGTGCTGCAGCTACGGCAAACGCAAAAAAAAAATGCAATATATTTGCAAATGAAAAGAAAGCAAAGCAAAGAAACAAACGAAATACAAAATAATACCTTTTCTGCATAAACTTCAATGCACGACGATCCATTATTCAAAATAAAAACAATATATTTAACAAATTAAAGTTATGCATGCGACGGCGGCGGCGACGGCAGAGGCAGCAGCTTTCTGTTGTTTGCGGCAGCGACGGCGGCGGTTCTGCTTGTTTTTGCTAATAACAGCATATTGCCGTGGCCTTTTCGATAAGTTTCTTTAGCTTTTAATTTGATTTTGAACATTAAACAAACACAAAACACATATACACATGCACAGTGGTGCAGACAATAAACATAAGACATATGCACAGTCAAAACAACAAATAAACGAACGTACAACACAAGACAACAAAAAAGTGTACACAAAAACGAGTCTTCAGCAGCGTTCAGTACTGCATATGTATGGTGTGCTGGACAGTGTAAACGATGTAGCTCCCGCTCCCACTCACTCTCACTGCAATGTCGTCTCGTCGAGTGCTGCTATTTTTTCAGTGTATTTAATGTGTTGTGGGCGCTGTGTTGGGGGCACCTGTGCACGCGATCTTACATAAAACGCGACAACGACAACTTTTTGAAGACTCTGACTCCACGGTTACACTCTCACAATACACTTTCCCGCTGTCTGTATACGTCGGCAGCGACGCGTCGCCTGCACACACATTTGTTTCGCGACACCATGGCTGGCTTTTCTTTTGTTTTGTTGCCTTAGCATTCACTTCTTCTGTGCCACACACTAGTTCTGCGTTGCATTATAAACAATTAAAAAAAGTATCTAATATGTACAATAAATGGAACAGCGTACAGCAACAGCGTATTCGTATTCCCGTGATTGCGCGCGGGGTCGTAGCACTGACCGAATACCGAACGCTACCAAGTGGATTTTAGGACTGTGACGCGCGCAAACGATAGCGGGAACACACGGTAGCAGCAGCAGCAGAGGCATAGGCAGAGGCAGCAGCGGCAACAGCAGCGCTGCTAAACAAAATGAAGTGCGCATGTGTTGGTGTTGGTGCTGGTTGAGAGCGGGGATGTCGGCGCGACGCGGGCAGCTGGGGCATGTGAAACCAGTTTTCTCCACACCCATGCAACACAGCGATAACTTTTCTCTATACTGAAAAGTGCGGGTGCGAGTGGAATGGCAGTACAAGCAACGCAATCGACCCCAAGTGTGACTGCGATGGCCTCTGCTAGCTATCGCTGTCGCCTGGTTTGGGGTTGGAAAGAAACGAACGACGAACGACACCACACAGATACACACTGACGCAGAAAAACGAGGCTACAGCTGGCGTACATGTGTGTGGTTGTATCTGTGTGCACGCTCTCAACCACCCCGACGAATTCTCATCAACATCCACAACCGAGAATCCAGTTTTCTGTGTCTGTACACTCGAATGTCTACCCTGTCGTCTGCCTCCGATTGTTGCTTGTTGCTGGCTTTCATGCTATACTTCATCTTCTTTTTTCATTTCGCATTTGTCACCACCGCCACCACCACCATCGTGACTGTGCTGTGGCTCAACGGCCTACCTGGCTTCCCTTCCCCTGCTCTTTTACGACCGCTCCGGTACCCATTCCCATTCCACACCTTCGGTCGTTCCATTCGGCTTTAGCTTTATTTTATTATTAGCTCTGCTTGTCGATCACAGCCGTTGAGACGGCGGGGCGAGGGTAGCGTATGCGCAGCAGAGCCCAGAGTGAAATATTTTGTTGCTTGCTCGCTCGGTCGTACAGTGGCGTGCGTTCGATTATTATTGGATTGCATTTTTTTGTTCTGCTGCGAACAAGACACGCTGCAGTTGGCGTCAGCGGGAGCACAGTGGGGCAATGGAAACACAATTCGCTCAACAAATACTCATATAGTTAAATTGTCGTTATCTATTTGGTATATATTAACATATAGTTATACCAATCAAAATATATGTATATATTTATCACCCATCATAAATGTATTTTGCAGCATGATATCATCCCTTGCTTAATCGTATGCCGGAATCGCAGTACATTATTCTTTTTTAGTCCGCGCCAACTTCTCGTGACCCACTGTGCCTGTCTTTGGCATTCCATTTTTCATTTTGTAACCTCTTTGTGTGCCATGTGTATTTGTATGTGTGCTGTGCTGCGGGCTCTTGTCGGTCCTCCTCCCTCCGCATTTCTCCACAAGCGTTCATCGTTTTCCGTCGATGATTGCCGATGTTGTCGTTGTTTTTTCTTTGTCGTTCGCTGTGACGCGTTGGCTGATGTTGATGAGACCGTTGCTTTTTTTCCGATTCTCAGCCGCCGCCATATTACTTTTACGCTTGCTAGGTTCTGCTGCCGTCTCCCCACTCCCTCCCCCTTCTACTTAAATTTGCATTAATGCTCTCTCGCTCTCAGCTTTGCCGAGCGGCAATCGTGTCTGTGTGTGGGTTTTTCTTTTTGGGCTCCACTTGAAGTTTTTTGCGCTCGTTTTTTTTTTTCTTATTAGTTTTGTGCCTTTGCTTCTTCGTTCACCCTGGCGGCACATTCAACTGTACAAAAAGCAGACTCGACCCGAGCATGCGCTCTACGTCTCTTCCTCTCCTCTTTTTTTCTTTTCGCTTAAATTAATTGCCACAGACTCGTTGGGGAACAATTGTTGTTGGGTTTTGTTGTTGGGGGGTCGCTGCTGTCGAAGTGTGAGCGAGCGAGCGAACGAACGATGTGTGTGCTGCGTCCTACACATGTGTGTGGGCTTGGGTATTTTTCTACGTATACGTGTGTGTGTGTGTGTATGTGTTCGCTCTTTGCATTTCGTAAAATGACAAATGTATGTATAATGAGCGTAAATTGCTATGCGCGTGCTTTGCTGGCACCTATGCTTCTATCTCGCTCCCACTCCCTGTCTAACCTACAGCCTCTCTGTCTCTGTCCCACTGGTGATAGTTGGAATAGACACACACACGCATATACACGAGCGTACCTGTCGTGTTCCTACACCATTTTCCAAATGAAGAACCTTGATATTATTGCATCAAAATCATTCAGTCGACGCCCGAAAGCGACGGCGACGGCGACAGCGACTGAGGCCGCGAAGCAGCACTCACATGGCTCTGAGGCGTGGCCAGGCACTGACAATGGATCGTTGATCAGATATCACCCCCTAAAGCCGAAAGGTACTCTTCTGTAATTCTTCTCCTTTGTTCTGATATTCTGTTCCCCTTCGACCAAAGCTCTTATGTATAACCTACCCCAGGAACGCTGACACTTCTCTACAGTCCCTTTCCGGGGCACACACCCGATATCCCTGTCAGAGTCCTTTGTTGGGACGCTCTGCAGTGAAGGACCGATTCGTGCTACCCTTCTTTGGGCAGTCCGGTACCACTGGATAAAACCCCTTGTTCCCAGATTTTTATTAGTTTTTTGGGAGAAAATTGATCTCTTGAGGGATATATTTTATCCCTTGAGATATTTGTATAGAGATACCATACAATGTATGTGTACATATTTGAGGAGTTAGTTAATAGTCGAAACCACCTTTACAAAATCCATTAATAGATAAAACCATTTCAGGTGTACATATGACGTGTCCTTATGTAATTAGATAATTTTATTCTTAATTTTCTACAACATAGCCTCGGTAAAATGAACTGTACTCAAAACCCCTTGGTGCACGAAAAAAGAGTTGAACTCTGGCACTTGACCTCCCGACAGAACCCTAACTCTAAACACAAGCACACACACCCTTTGCCACCATTTTAGCCAACGCAATAAATACGTTTTTCCAAACAAACATGCAACTTTTACCCTCAAAAGGGGAAACTATCCTGCAAAGCCTGGGTTAATGCATCGAATTGCAACCCCTAAGCTCTTTAAGGGTGCGCTTGGGATGAGGTCGAGATAGAGTGACACGGGGCTGACCTTAGAATTTGTACAAATAGTGAAAATTTGTAAGATATACAGATGTATGCACATATGTACATAGATACAAATAATAACTTCTGCATCGTGGAATCTCTGACTTATCCATGAAACTGTTTCCGGTTTTGCCTTTCATTTCTAAAGTCAGTCCTTGATCCAAGTTTCATCATCTAATCACTCCCTTTAAATAATTTATTTAATCTGAACATAATTTTGTTTGCCTCATTATCTGAGCAAGATCACCTGTTCTCTACTTCTGTGGCTCCTGCTCCTACATAGCTCTAGTTATAGCCCAAGCAATAAGATATTTTTGACCATGCCATCCAGCCGAATTGTTTCCATGATAATAAATCTGCCTACCAAATTGACTGATAAACATAGCCATGATCAAGTTATCTAAAATATTTACTACTTACTACTTTTTACGTGTAAATCAAATAAGGATGACTTTCCAGGGTTAAAGTAATCGTTGCGCTATGGAAACAAATGATCCCTTCTATTCGTCTATTCAAAATGACCAATGATCGTGACAAATTCGATGAATCGATAATAGAATAGTTTTCTCTTTCTATTTATATTTTGATCTACTTTTATCTATGTACATATGTATGTATATCTTATCTATATTTTCCTTTATTTCCTGTTGTAACCCATAGGAGGCTGATCACTTTCGTCGATGTAAAAACAGGAAAAGAAATACCAAACTGAGCGAAAATTCAAAGTTTATAGAGACGAAAAAGTAAAATAATTTGTATATTTCTTATAAAATACATAAAGTGGAGACCATATTCTAAAAAGCGGTGAGTAAGATCAGAATATCATGGGCTCTGTAACGTCTGAGAATTTGACGTTATGTCACCTTTGTTGTCTGACAAAATGATTCGATTTGTATAATATTTTGCCTAGTAAATAAGTCAAAAGTTTTAGAGTCAAAAATTAATAAAAAAAATATTAGCTGATCGAAGTGTGCTTTTGATATTCGTTTCAAATCATCGTTGAACATCATTCGCTCACAACATTCAACGACGCAGCTCGACTAACTACAAAAAAAACAAAATTTAAGTTTGTTGTACTAATAAATATTGCCGTACTGTAGTTCGTGGTACTTAAACAGCCGTTGGGGCCATGTCAAACATGAACATGAATCGCAATAAGGCCACAATGTCGGGCATTTTCCCAGTGCCACGATCTGCGCCGGGCCGCAATTTTCTAAACGAGAATAAAGTGAACTTGCGCTCACTGGAGAAGACAACAACTGAAAAGCTGGCGGCCAAGGAACCAGTGCGTCCCAAGTGGATGCCATCTATGCGCCGCGCCGACTCCGAGATGGGGGAAACGAAAGCAGCCAGAGCCCAACCGGTGTCAGTGTCCAGACAAAACACTCGGGAATCAAGTCTAACGCGCAACCGCAACAATTCGTGTTCGCATTACCAATTGGGTATGGGCACTCCAGAGTCTGGTCAACGATTTGGCCGCTCGGAAAAACGCAGTCCGGTATATTCTGACCCCTCGGAGGATGCAGCACAGTCGGCCGACTGTTATACAGAATGTTGCAATTCCTGTGGCACACAGCGCAGTTCCACAAACATTGCCACACAGACGGAGGACATAAGCGATCAACTCTATCTCACAAATGCCCTAAAAAAGTAGGTAGAGTAGCAATAGATATCTGCAGATAACTGTACCATGTCGTTTACTCTTTTAGATGCAGTTTTGATAGTTCATCGATGATGGGTGAGCGTGAGTCCCCCAATAAGAACGACAATAGCAACTATAAGCGTGGCAATCGATATGACAACAACGATAATGACGAGGATCTGGTGTCACCCCGCACATATGGCAAACAGCAACAGCATATTGCCTACAACATGAATGATGAGCAGAAAATTGAAAACTGTGAGTATATTCCACACAGGGGGAGAACTCACCTCGCCTGGCTCACCTCAAGCTTTTTGTTTTTCTGCAGCACGCGACGAAGTGCGTCTTCCTCGGTTCCTGGAAAAGGATAAGGAGAAGCGCGAAAAGGCCGCTGCCAAGGAGCTTGCCGATGCAAGTGATCCGGACTGTATGCTCACGGAGCAGGCGCGTGTTGGCCACTTGAACAGTGCCCAGAAGCGCTATGATGGCCTCATTAATGAGCTAAATCACATGCCCATCACCTCACAGAGTCTGTGGGTGCGCAACCGCAAGGCGGAAATTGACAAGGAGCTGGCTGTCGTAGATGAGGAGATTCGTGTCTACTCAAAGCCCAAGCTATACATAAACTCTAGCAAAAATAAGCAAACCTGATACAGGCAACATGCCACAGCAAAACACTACACTATATACACCACATTCCTATTATCATTAACTGGCTGACAGTGCTAAGAAACATCCGATCTCCAAAACCAACACCACAAAACATGTACCTCAAGATGTCTTGTCGAAATTAATCTAGTCTTGGGTTAACTATATTTAAGAATAATTTCGACATCATCAATGGAGCCAGTCTTACAAATGAATGCAAAGCAACTGAAGACTCCATTGAACACAACAGAAGTTCTACATTTAAAAATAAACTGACAGAATGCTCTCAAGCAATTAATTTGTTTTATCTTCGTGGCTCCCTCGTGCAATGCTGTAGTTCTTCCTGTTTTCTATTTTTCGAGTCCGATGGTTGAGCTTTCGGTGCTCCGATTTTACTTCATCGGTATTCTTTAGGTTCCATAGTATCTTCCGAGTATCCAAACTAAGTTCTAGTTCCTCAAATTTCCAGCTCGAATTCGTTAACTGATTAATGTTCTCCATTTTGTTTCGGTTTCAACAAATTCTTTGACGGCGCGGTGCCCATGGCATGCCCCTTTTCAACGTCCCTCACAAAATGCCGACGGAACGTTGATGGGCGCTTTTCTGTACGGGGAAAACGACCTGGGGTGGGAGTGTCGTCTGTTGCTGCGCGCAAGACAAGGATAGCCATAGGAACACCCGAAACCTCTAACGCGTACACGACATGTGTCTTTCTCTCTCTCACTTTTACAGTCGCTAGTCTGGCATTGTACATATTTGTGGGCGGGGCCTGGTCGTGTGGTGAGTTTATAGCACAGTTTATAACAGTTCATAATACAATTAAATGGAATTGTAAACATAATGAAGAGAAATACATAAAAAAAAGTCTAAAGATTGGCCTCTTGATTTTTTAACAAGGGTAAAGCGTCTATGCGTAAAAAATATTTACTTTTTCTATTAAACACACTTAATAATACCCATAAACTACATATTAATACATTTTATATGAAAGTGTGTGCATATATTTGAAATGAGCGTAAATTGTACGCCGTAAGCCCATACAAATATTGAATACTAAAAATTGGGATTTAATTAATACCATTTATTGGGATTTTTCGCTCTTTTTTTGCGAATTTGGCCACATTTTGTGCTGAGCGGCGATGGCGATCCAGGCTGGACATGTGACAACAAGTCGCGACTGGCAAAGTAAATCAATCCAATTTGTTAAAAGGCATCGCACATTATAACGCATTAAAAACTATAAAATAAACGCGCCCATTACCAGCGACAATTGGTAAGTAAACTATATCAAACAGGATCTAGTCGAATTAGATAGATAGAAAAATCTTTTCCCCGATGTTGAAGATTGGCATCTTAATAGAAATTTCGACTGAGAAATGTGGCTACGCTTCAGTAAAGGAGTTTTTTATATTGAACATACACACATATGTACACACATGCGCACATTTGTGGTTGTATAAGTATATTACAAATGAACAATAAACACATGCAATTTATTATGTCCGCCATATTGAATTTCAAAGAACAGAAATCCGTTAGTGTGACCAAAAAATTGGGATTTTATTTCGCAGTAGCTTTTTGGGCAAATCTGACCACCATATTTTGCAGTGGCAGCAGCGCAACCGTGGCATGCAGAAAGCCAAAGAAAATCAATCCGAATCGTTTTAGGGCATCGCACATTTGTACGTATCGAAAACTATTAAATATAATCGTGTGTAGCCATTGCCAAGTAGTAAGTACAGTATTTTGTTATTTTATACATATTTTCATGGACAATTTGCTGCATAAATAACATTTTTTTTTTTCAGGGAACAGCCATCATGGATACAGCCATCATTGACACAAATTTTGTGAATGACATCTTCAAGGAGCGCTGGGCTAATGGGCTTTTCGATAATAATGTAGCCGCATATTTGACGGCAGAAATTGCCCAGTTGATTACCGAAATTTTGTTGTTGGGAGAGAGATTTGCATTGTACACGCTCAGCCGTGAATTGAGATCTGAACACCTTTATTTTATCATCATGGATCGTGTACCGATGGACTTTTTTGGCGCAGGACTGGCAGAACTATCAACACTCTTGGGCGTATTTTCGCCTGACCAGCAGAAGAAGAATCCTAAACGTGCTGCCACCAGAGGAGGAACAGTGCAACTGAACCCCAACAGCAAGGACTACTTCTGGCAGTTGGTCAATCAGCATATTTCGGGTTTGTCAGAGGAGAAAAAGCCTCGCGCCGAGCTGCTATTTCAAATAAGTCCCAGAATGCATATCATTCTGCCCGAATTGACCAAGTACATAGTTGATGATCAAAAGAACAAGAATATAACCAGATGGATTACATTGTTGAAAATGTTTGAAGAAATTTTAACCGATCCTCCCAATACCCCGATGTTTAAACAACATGTGAGCATTTTCATATTTTAATATTCTTATATTTATAATTAATATTCAATTGTAGTTGTACATATTCATCCAGGACATTCTACCGTGGGCAATCATGGGCAAGACTTTACTCTTGTCTGATCCACAGCACACTAAACTACGCGATTTGGCATCGAACATAATCAGGGATCTGGTAAACTACGCCAAATCGGACGATATACTAATTTATGTGATTAAGTAAGTACCGCAACGGTCGGTCGTTCCAAATAATTGTCCTACGATTGTCATTTCAGCATGTACCAGGAGGGTTTTCGTCGTAATGATATAGTGTCGGCGTATGGTGCATTCAATGGCCTAGGAAATTTGGGAGAAAATGTTATACGCCTCTATTTGGTGCCCCAACTCAGAATGGTATCCTCAGTGATTTACACGATTTGGAGCAACGACGCATGTTCCACAGAAGAAAGGGATGGAGCCACATTATTATGGCTTCGAGTGATTCAAATATGTTCTAAGGTCGTGACCGACATGAGGCCCCAACCCGATATTAGAGAGGAATACCTTAATGACTATGGTACCATGGGCGAATGGTTGTTTATGAGCTCCGGTAATTTCCGTGGAGAAATATCTCTAGTCCCATAATAGAATTCGTTCCCAATGGCAACAAACTGGCTCGTCAAATGGGTAGAACTTAAACATAAACTCAATTTCATAATCCACAGCTTTTTATATATTCACAATCTCAAGGAAGAGAAATAAATGAACATATCATGCTTTCAGCAAAATTCATTCAATTATGTTTTCGTCTCTGTGGCGGATATTTAGAGATATCGATGGACCATTGCTGTGGCTTAAACAAAGCCCACTGCCCACATAGCATGTGCGGAGGCAAACGTGATAGAAGAGATCATAACCAGCTGTAGTAATATTCGTGCTATTCCACCCGAATAGGGCTTTTTTTCAAAAGCTATGTATGTATGTATATCTACACGTATATTTGACATATTCACTCTCTCGAAATGTCCAAAAGCTTTTGTCTAAAGATAGAGAGAGCTTTACCAGCGATCACATGTACATATGAATGTATGTATGGGATTGGTTATACGCTTGTATACGTTGTGGAACGTTTAGTCGATGTTTAGTTTTAGTTTGTTGTGATAACGATATAGACGCTTTGCTCTATTGCACCCGCAAGTAAAACCAGTCACAGGAGGACATTTGGAGAGGATTTCATTTATCTGTCTGAATCGCTAATACAAATCGTATGTGTGAATAACAACAAGAAGAAAGTGCGTTTTATTTTGGAGTGCTTTTCGGTGGTCTATCATTCCAGAAGCAGAGAGAGAGGGAGAGAGAGTGATAGAGATTCTGCGGGGGCTAGTGGTAGGCGCGTGTAGCTCTCTCCTCTATAGGTGTGACCGTTTATGGTACATATCTCAATGGTATTTATACCAAAATTCATTCAATTTTATGGTACAAAAATGCTGCTACCATAAACGGTACGGCTGCCACTTGTGTGGATTTATTTCTGTGTATATATTTCTATTAACGCCACGCGATAAGCAATGACATTGAATTGATGAACGAACGCTTGTGTGCGTTTGTTTGTTTTAAAACCGGTTTCATATACACGCGTAGGTTCTGTTCTGATAAGACATCATCTCTCTCGCTTATCATCTACCCGTTAGACGAGAATTTTGTTACACTCTTCGGCTCGCACACGCGTGCCCCCATACCAAGACGAAGAATCTTTCGATGCAATAAACACACACACACATGAGTGGAAAGAGCGCTCTCTCGCTCATAGTTGAAATATACAAACGAATTTAATCAAAACTTGTGGTCAGCCAGGGCTGGGGCTAAAAGTGGTGTGGTAATTCGAGTGGTTTGAAATGGAAGTTTGAAATTTTACAATTTAACAGCTTTTCCATATTGATATCTTACATAAGATTGTGTAATTTGTATACGCGTAATTTTATTACATTAGTATGTAATTAATAATAATTAATAATGACTGATGAATAAATAAATATACTATTAATATACATTTATATTTTATATTGATTGACTAATTGTAGTACATATACTATATTGCATAAACCTGCAGATTTTGAATAATAATCTTTATTTTTCACTAAATAAAATATATTTATGTATGCTTCCTTGTCTTTTTCCGACAAGCACAAATCCGCACCAACAATGCAGGTTTTCCTAATCCCCATGGCCAATGCCAGACAAATCCGAGATCCTTGATCGTTTCGGGCAGGTAGCAAATATGTATTCCCTAAATGGGTTTATGATCACTATTCGGGTTTTGCGTTTACCTGGAAGCAATAAACCAGGCGCAATCATAAAGATTTTGACTCTCTGCTGCACTTTTCGACCCAAAATCAGACCAGACGCTTGGCTCGTACCATTGTTTGCTTTTGCTTTTGCGTTTTGCCCCTGGTGAAGGTGTGTGTGTGTGTGTGTGTGTCCCAAAATAAATATGCTAATTCATATGCACGCTTGCTGCTGTTACTGCCACCACAAGTGGGGGCACTGATAACAGTCAGTGGTGGTAGTGTGGGCCCACTATCATCACTGCGATAGAGCGTGCCCCGTCAGTGGAAAAGTTCTCGATGATTTCTCCGTGTGGGGGGGGCCAATCAGTGCGATACGAGCGACGTTGTGAAGCGGATTGGAGAACCTATTCATAATTCGAAAAATACGTCAAGTGGAAGGTGCTTAAGATATAAACAAGTCTGAAGATAGATTGGAGGATCGGCATCGTTCGACTAGTTTCTGTTTTTATCAGTTGTTTTTCTCTCATTGCAGACCAAAGGAAAACGAAATAAAGGATAAAGCTAGCCCCCCCCCTCCGTAGAGCTTCCCCTACCCATCCAACATGCGCTTCCAGCGGCTCCTGCAAATGCGCAGATTGGCGACCACCACCGCCACCCTAATGCGTGCGCCCACACAGACACAGACGCAGACACACACCATGACCGTAAGGACGATGGCGGGCAGCGGGGCAGCGATACCAGATTTCACGCAGGTAGGCAACGACGGCAACGAGCATTCGTAGCGCGGTGAGTTTTGGATTGCCCGGTGAATGGTGGTGGTGGTTGCAATGTGGGCGTGGCATCGCACAATTCCATTCCCGTTTTAGCAAATGGTGGTGGATGCCTGCCTGCCACCCCCCACCCTCCCCGACCACTATCATCATCCACAGCCGGCAGTTCACTCCTCCCCCGTACAGTTGTGCACAAAATGAAATTTTATAAACATATATGTATTTGGCACTCTTGTATGGCAGATCACGGACAATGTGCAACGTGGCAACTATGCCACGCTGAGCGACACGGATGTGAGCCACTTTGAGAAGCTGCTGGGCAAGAATCATGTCCTCACCGAAGATCTAGAGGGATACAACATATGCTTTCTCAAGCGGATACGTGGTATGATAAGGGCAGGCCAAAGAAATAACTTTCCCTTTCTTATTCTCTGAACTACACTTAAGCCCTGGGCACTTATCCAATGATTCTATACAATCCCAAGCGGCTAGTTAGAGGCTAAAACGATGGAGTCATTTGATTCTATCGATGCATATGCCATTTACTTCGTTGATATAGCGCAATACTCTTGTTGATTATTTATCGATTGTTAGCTTTATAAATAAATCGACTATCGATTATCGAAATCGATTATACATCTATTTAGATTTATCGAGTATTACGATTTCGATTGTTGCTGGAAACTAAGTTTATTCGCCGCAAAGTTTTTTCCATTATAAAACCTGGCGCTTTCTACCTCGGATACTTATTTTCAGGCAAAGCTTAGTCTATATCTTTCTTATCATTTAATTCTCCTCCAGTTGGAACGTTTTTTCTTTGCATCACAAAAACACAATGATAAATCTTTATAATTACCATTAAAATAGTCAACAAGTCGCATTTATTTTACGATTATATTACCGCCCCCCAGCCCAATCTATTCTATAACATTCGTCATCTTTCGTACAGCTTTGACGAACTTCCTAATGCTCTTCTTATGGTTTTAGGCAACAGCAAGCTGGTCCTGAAGCCCGGCAACACTGAGGAAGTGGCCGCCATACTGCGGTACTGTAACGAACGGAAGCTGGCCGTGGTGCCACAGGGCGGCAATACGGGACTGGTGGGCGGATCGGTGCCCATCTGCGATGAGATTGTGCTGTCGCTGCAGCGCCTGAACAAGGTGCTGTCCGTGGACGAGGTCACGGGCATTGCGGTCGTCGAGTCGGGCTGCATTCTGGAGAACTTTGACCAGCGGGCAAGGGACGTGGGTCTGACGGTACCGCTGGATCTGGGCGCCAAGGCCAGCTGCCACATCGGTGGCAATGTGTCGACGAATGCGGGCGGAGTGCGCGTGGTGCGGTACGGTAATCTGCACGGCTCTGTGCTGGGCGTGGAGGCGGTGCTGGCCAACGGTCAGGTGCTCGATCTGATGTCAAACTTTAAGAAGGACAATACGGGATACCATATGAAGCATCTGTTCATTGGGTCCGAGGGCACACTGGGCGTGATCACGAAGCTCTCGATGCTGTGTCCGCACTCCTCGAAGGCCGTCAATGTGGCCTTCATCGGGCTCAACTCGTTCGATGACGTGCTGAAGACGTTCGTCAGCGCCAAGCGCAATCTTGGGGAGATTCTCAGCTCCTGCGAGCTGATTGACGAGCGGGCCCTGAACACGGCTCTCCAGCAGTTCAAGTTCCTCAAGTAAGTGGATAAAATCTTTTAGAAGCTAAAGATCTCTGTCATATCGTTTCTTTTCCATCTGTTTGACAGTGCCCCCATCTCGGGCTTTCCCTTCTACATGCTGATCGAGACGTCGGGCAGCAACGGCGATCATGACGAGGAGAAGATCAATCAGTTTATCGGCGACGGTATGGAGAGGGGCGAAATCCAGGATGGCACTGTCACCGGCGATCCTGGAAAGGTGCAGGAGATCTGGAAGATCCGCGAAATGGTACCCCTGGGCCTCATCGAGAAGAGCTTCTGCTTCAAGTATGACATTTCCCTGCCGCTTCGCGATTTCTACAACATTGTGGACGTGATGCGGGAGCGTTGCGGCTCCCTGGCCACAATCGTATGCGGCTATGGCCATCTGGGCGACTCCAATCTGCATCTGAATGTCTCCTGCGATGAGTTCAACGACGAGATCTATAAGCGTGTCGAGCCTTTCGTCTACGAGTACACCTCGAAGCTAAAGGGCAGCATTAGTGCCGAGCATGGCATTGGCTTCCTCAAGAAGGACTATCTGCATTACTCGAAGAACACGGTGGCCATCAGCTGGATGCGCGACATGAAGAAGCTCCTTGACCCCAATGGCATCCTCAACCCATACAAGGTTCTCAACTGAAGAGGCTCCTACTCAGTGATAGGCAAAATATACACAGATACACACATGTATAAAGATACCATCGCTTCCATCTCAAAAAGCTCTTTTTTTCGTGGCTACTTTTTTTTTTTTTTTTTTTTGTTATTTGTAACTTGTAATCCGTGTAAAGTATACTTAATAAAATGTGTTTAAAATCATTTGATTGGACTTTAAAAATGCTAGACCGAAAGTGTGACTACATTCATATAAATATGAGAGCATAAGTATAAGTTATAAAAACCTAGAAGTAATTGCCTTTGGATTATTTCGTTTCTGCAAAATGGAATTCGAATTTACTGCAGCGCAGTGCAGAGAATGCTTCAATTAGTGAAAAGTTGTTTATATGAACGTATAAAGTTGGTTCCATAACCTATTTATTATTTAGGGCAGATTTGAATTGATTTTCATGTGATAAATTAGTTCTTTGCAGCAAAATTACACAGTAAACTCAGTGTCTAAACGTAATTCAAACACAATTCAGCTGTAACGGTCGTTCATGGGTGAAGTTCATGATCCACACACAGAGAGCAAAAGAGAGCAAAACGGATAGAACTCTGGCATGCGTGATCGAGACGTAGCAGAAGATAGAGGGCGGCTCAAGGTGGAGTGAGAGAGTTTTGCCTCTTTGGCTCTCTCTCTTTTTCTCTCCCGTGGGTCGAGCGTGATTGCGGTTTGATAAGGTGTGCTTTTTCCATACCTAAGGCAATTAGTGACGCAATTAGATTCCAACTACCACTTGACCGTTTGATTTGCAGCGCAAAAAAAGACCCGACAGAGAGCGAATGTACACCACCTTGCATAATACGCACCTTGGTTCAATGAGCTAGTATAAATGGCCCCAAAAGCTCCAAGTTCACATGCAGAGTGGCAACGCCAAGTGACGGATCGATCGTTCGTGAAAAAACATTCCATTCCGCAGAAGCACCGCAAGAAAACATCAGAAACCAAATCAAATTAGTTTTCCTACGTACATATTTTTTTTGACAAAAAGGAAGCGACAAAAAGATGAGCGGGTAAGTGAAATGAACGGAACAAACAATGAAAGTGATTGAAATTAACATCCTTCGGTTGCACCTGTTGCATTTCGGCTGTTTCTTTACAGAAAAGCTGATATTGCACTCATTGGGCTGGCCGTTATGGGCCAGAATCTCATATTGAATATGGACGAGAAGGGGTTTGTGGTGTGCGCCTACAACCGCACGGTGGCCAAGGTCAAAGATTTTCTCGCCAACGAGGCTAAAGGCACAAATGTGATTGGTGCTGAGTCACTGAAGGACATGGTCGAGAAACTGAAAACGCCGCGCAAAATTATGCTGTTGGTCAAGGGTAAGTTGGCACAGTCCCCCCCGTTTCCCCACTCTACACGATTTCAATTTGAATTAAGTGATATTTTTGGCTCTAAAACCTGATATTGTAAGCGGTTCAAGTGCGGTTTTGTTGGAGTGGCGTGAAGCGATCGGCGCTTGTGCCCTGCACCTCTGCCGGTGTGCGTGTTCTCATGTGTGTGTGTGTGGAAGTCAAAGCAATGTCATCAATCGTTTTGTTGTTGCTGTTGCGGTTTATTTTTTGCAAGTTCAATGCATTGTAAGGTGTGGGGTAGGGAGGGGAGTGCAAGAAATGGAGAGAGTGAGAGAAAAATGTTCATATGCATGTTTACTGAGCGGCGATATTACGCTATCGATTCTACGATATCAAAGTTGTGTTTGTTGTTGTTCTAATCTCAGTGGTGCTCATTTCTTAAAGTAGAAACAGCTGTTGTGATTTGTGTAGCATCAGCCATAAGTACGAATCCAACAAAACAGTTATGCAAATGCATACATCATATACTATATTAGGCCTTAACAACAAAAATCATAACAACGCTACCATTAAACAGTTCTTCAAAAAGGCGCATCTGATATATCCCATGCAGCATGCGGGTTTGACATGCACAACAGATGCAATCACTTTCGACGTCACATTTGGTGACTTTCACTGTTACTCCACAAAAGTGATGCTCAACTCTAATGCAAATGTGCACACACACACACATGCGCACACGTATGTACATATGCAAATTGCTGCTCTCGCGTGTTAATTTGCGTGGCCGGCTTATCTCTCTACGTAGTACGTACGGTGTTTGAAACACATGCGAGTGTTCTTCTCCTACCTACCGAAATTCTCTGACATTCATTATAGGTCACACATAATGAGGCGACTGCTGCGACCGTGCCGTGCCACCAGAGGGAGGGGATTTTCTCGCACATTTTGGTAGCACAAAAACAATCTTCCGGCATACGCTTCGTTGGTTTTTACACAATGTCAGTGATTCATTCATACCTAAAAACGACCGCTAGATAGATAGATCAAATGCTATCACTAATATGTACTTGTTGGCCTTATCTGGGGCTGGAGAAGTGCTGTGTTTGGCCGAGTCCGGGCAAGGGACGACTTGGGGGTGACCTCAAATCAAGGTTAGCCATGCTTCGGACTGGCTGCGTGACTTTCTAAATCGGCAGAACAGCCAATTAACCTTGTCTAATCGCGCTCTATGCTTTTCCAATCCACGTTTCAGCCGGCAGCGCCGTCGACGACTTCATCGAGCAACTGGTGCCGCTGCTCTCCCGCGGCGATGTGATCATTGATGGCGGCAACTCTGAGTACCAGGACACGTCGCGTCGCTGCGCCGAGCTGGAGAAGCTGGGCCTGCTCTTTGTGGGCTCAGGCGTCAGTGGTGGTGAGGAGGGTGCCCGTCACGGACCCTCCCTGATGCCCGGCGGACACGAGGCCGCCTGGCCCCTGATCAAGCCCATATTCCAAGCCATCTGCGCCAAGGCCGATGGCGAGCCCTGCTGTGAGTGGGTCGGCGATGGGGGCGCGGGCCACTTTGTCAAGATGGTGCACAATGGCATCGAGTACGGAGACATGCAGCTGATCTGCGAGGCCTACCACATTATGCAGAGCCTGGGTCTGTCCGCCCCACAGATGGCCGACGAGTTTGGCAAGTGGAACTCGGCCGAGCTGGACTCTTTCCTCATCGAGATCACGCGCGATATCCTCAAGTACAAGGACACCAAGGGACATCTGCTGGAGCGGATTCGGGATACGGCCGGCCAGAAGGGCACGGGCAAGTGGACGGCCATTGCCGCCCTGCAGTACGGCGTTCCCGTGACGCTCATCGGCGAGGCTGTCTTCTCCCGCTGCCTGTCCGCCCTCAAGCAGGAGCGCGTCCATGCCAGCGGCGTGCTCAAGGGTCCCTCAGCGAAGCCGAGCGTTGCAAATGTGACCAAGTTCCTGGACGACATCAAGCACGCCCTGTACTGCGCCAAGATTGTTAGCTACGCGCAGGGATTCATGCTGATGCGAGAGGCGGCCAAGGAGAACAACTGGAGGCTGAACTACGGTGGCATTGCACTGATGTGGCGCGGCGGCTGCATCATACGCAGCGTCTTTCTCGGCAACATCAAGGACGCCTACACATCGCAGCCGCAGCTGTCGAACCTGCTGCTGGACGACTTCTTCAAGAAGGCCATTGAGCGGGGTCAGGACTCGTGGCGCGAGGTGGTGGCCAATGCATTCCGCTGGGGCATTCCGGTGCCAGCGCTCTCCACCGCCCTGAGCTTCTACGATGGCTATCGCACCGCCAAGCTGCCCGCCAATCTTCTGCAGGCACAGCGCGACTACTTTGGGGCCCACACCTACGAGCTGCTCGGCGACGAGGGCAAGTTCCATCACACCAACTGGACGGGCACCGGTGGCAATGTCTCGGCCAGCACATATCAGGCATAGGCTGCTGTCCCGCCCGTCCCACACACACGTACACTCACACAACACACATTCCATGTCATAAGGTACCACATAGTTGGAGCTCCCTCCGTGGGGAGCGGAGCTGTAACACAAGTTTACAATTGCTTTTTTTTTTTTTTTTTAGGGTAGCAGTACCTATTTATAACGATAATATATATATGTATGTATATATGATTTCATATTTTGTTAAACATAATATTAAATTGGTGTTTTTTGCTAGCAAACGATAGCTATTCCTTCACTGGTGGTTCAAAAATAAGGCCTATATAACTTGACATCCATCCATAAGATCAACAATGGGCAAAAAGCTTTATCCAACTAGAATTGTGTGTAACGAGTCTTTCGAGTTGTAAATATTTATCTGCGAACAGGCTTTTGTACAGCAGGGGGCAAGTCCTGCATGGCGGCGTCCTCTCAGTCATCCAAGGGGCTTAGTGTTTTCTTGTTCTCGATCACCAGCTTCTCCGCCGTGTATAAGTGGCCGATGATGACCTACAAGCGTCATGGAATAGGTTAACAAACCGAAACACTTATCATACTGACGTAGCACCCCGGATCCGATAAGGCGCATCCGATAAGGATCCAGTACACACTCAATTGTCAGTGGCAAAGCGCGCACGCGGTCTGACAGCTGATGCACCAGCACAAACAACTCACCTGCCGCCGTATCAGCTCCAGATTCTGGTTGCCCGCCTCCATTTGACGATCGATTTCAGCAAAGTCTCGAATGGCCTTGTTGGCTCGGAATGTGTCGCGTATCTTACGAACAGCGTACATTCTATGGATGGGATGGAGTGGGGCGGGTAATGTTGTAATTATCGCAATTATCGTGATTCTATTTCATCACACACGAACCTAAAGTTGTAAGCAGGCAGCTTTTGCGATTCCCGCATTAAATTCCGGTACAGCGTAATGGCCTGACGACGTGTTGACATCTTGTTATGCTGAGCAGGTGGCGCAGAGAGGACAGCAAGTGGACAAGTGGCACGTGCTAGGTGTAATTTGATGCGCGTTTTTATTGATAATATCGTGTTATTGTCGATTTATAGCTGAGAATGGGGGTTTCGGGTTGCTTTATTTTGTGCCGCTTGATGACATAAAAAAATACATTGCGGTAGTAGGTGGGGAGCGGGAAAACACCACTATAAAATACTAGAATTCTAGCTGGACAATCAGCGGCGGACAAATGTATGGTATTTTAGAAGCTATGGTCGCACTGACCATTTACCATCCGACAATGCACTTTATTATTGACAAGGTGACGCAGAGAGTTTAACTATTGTTATATAAAAGTTAAACGAGTATCAGTACATACATATCATTTAAGATCAATGGTTATCATGGAATTCTATCGAAGAGTATACGTCCGAATAGTGATTAGCATATCCACGCCAAGAGTCGCCACCCTACGACGCATGCACCTTGGTTTAGTATAAGTATTTAGTGTGGGGATATTTAGAAAAAGCCTGTTTAATGATTCATTACATAAGATGCAATGCATACTTATGTACATTTGTAATTTCATGCTTAATGAAACTAATGATTTGGTAAATTTATAAATGATTGGTTTGTGAATTGACCAACTGGTCAACCAGCATTTTTCTGCTCCCGCGCCAAAGGTCACACCGTCATTGGCATCGATAGTTTCCAAAATCGTATAGAAATTATCGATAAATCGAACTATAATTTTCGTGTTGTTTGTTGTTCTTTTTTTTGTTCGTTACATAGCAAGCTGAAAACAAATACCTTAAGGTAAATAAAAATCAGCTTAATAAAAAGGTGATAATAAGAAGTGTCATTCTTGGAAAGAAAGCAGAAATCACTGGAATATGCGTGACCCCTGGACGCAAGTCCAGAAAAGGCAGCTATGTATCTCACAGAGAACTATCCCAATGCATAGCTCATTCTATGCGCAACGGTGTGTTGTGGGAGGGGGATCGAGAGAGTGAAAACTAAAAATCGGCGCTAAACAAATAGAAAAATACTAGTTACTAGTGAGAAAACATGACGCATTGTTTGCATTTGTGTGCGCGCGTGTGAGCCGCGTTTGTGGGTGTGTGTGAGAAAGTGGAAAGAACAGTGGTTTGATTATGCGTCGGTTTCCCGTAATTCAGCAGCAAACAAAATCGAATTTCCACGGCAAGAAAGCTGCGTCTGTTCTGTGCGTAATGTTCTCGAAATAAGTAAAAACAATACTATGGACATCAATTTCGTCAGATCCAAATAAGCACTTACACAGCTGCACGAGCACACACACACACACACATTCGACTTGTATCGATAGCGCTGCTCCTCGTTCCGATAGTGTGGAGCATATGTATGCAGTTACGGTACGGTAAAGGTATTATAATCATAAGGTAATACCGCACTCCGCTCATCCGTCACTCTCTCTCTTTTCACCTTGAGCCTATGTTACTTTGAAGAAACATGTCTCTCGGACTGCCTAAACATGGTACGATTTTCTTTCCCGCTACTCCGACACACACACACACACACACTTATCGATAGTACTCTTCCGATAGTGTAGTGGAGTATATGCAGTTACTGTTTTCCTGCGAGCCCGTTCCACTGTCCGCTGACAGCCTGTTCCATGTAAATTGTGTAATATTTTTCCGAACTTAAAGTATTCACCGAGTGCGGTTAATTAGGCCCGAGGCCTGCCAACTCTGCCAGCTCTCTCTCATCCGCTGGTTGTGAAAACCGATTGGCGGGGAACGCTGTGTAAGGCTGATTGCATGCAATTTGATTCAAGTCGAGATCAAGTATTCGGCGGCTGTGAAACTCATCTACATATTGCCCAATCGCCATCAAAATGCAACTTTTTGTTCTCGGCTTGCGTGTTTTTTTTAACCCTCGCCCACCCCCGCATTCTTTTTTGATTGTTTTATCGCTACCTACGTTGTCGCAGCCGCTGCGGTGTTATCTTATGGCGGGCGGAGGGTACCTTTCCGGCAGTGGGGGCAATGTGAAAACCGTTTCTAAATGGAGCGTGGGCGGGCTGGGGTTCTGCCTGTTATATGCAGCCATTTTATTAATAATTTATATATTTCTGTCTAACTTCAGTCAGAGATTAGCCCAATCAGAATGCTTTCGCTGCAGAATCAACGGCAACCGAAAACAAGCGCCCTGGTGGACGACTATGAGATCTCGGACACGGTGCTGGGCCTGGGCATCAACGGGAAGGTGGTGCAGTGCACCAATCGGCGCACCAAACAGAACTACGCCCTCAAAGTGTTGCTGGACAATGAGAAGGCCCGCCGTGAGGTCGATCTGCATTGGCGTGTGAGCGGCTGCAAGCACATCGTCAACATCATCGATGTCTATGAGAACACGTACAGCGGCCGAAAGTGTCTGCTGGTTGTGATGGAATGCATGGAGGGTGGAGAGCTCTTCCAGCGCATTCAGGACAAGGCCGATGGGGCCTTTACGGAACGCGAGGCGGCACAGATAATGCACGAGATCTGTGCGGCGATAGACTACCTGCATAGTCGCGATATCGCGCATCGCGATCTTAAGCCCGAGAACTTGCTCTACACCACATCCCAGCCAAATGCAATCCTCAAGCTGACAGACTTTGGCTTTGCCAAAGAGACCTTCACCAACGACACCCTCCAGACGCCCTGCTATACGCCCTACTATGTTGGTGAGTTATTGAATCCGGTTTGGATCTGCTTTGCATTGCTAAAACTATTTCCATTTCGATTTGCCATTTCAGCTCCCGAAGTGCTGGGCCCCGAGAAATACGATAAAAGCTGCGACATCTGGTCGCTGGGAGTGGTCATGTACATTATAATGTGCGGCTTTCCGCCGTTCTACAGCAACAATGGTCTGGCCATTTCGCCGGGTATGAAGAAGCGCATCCGCACGGGGCAGTACGATTTTCCCGATCCAGAGTGGACGAACGTTAGCCACTCGGCCAAGGATTTGATCAAGGGCATGCTGAATGTGGATCCCAGCAAGCGCTTGCGCATCCAGGACGTGATACGCAACAAGTGGATTGCCCAGTATAATGCCGTGCCACAAACACCGCTCTGCACCGGCCGCATGCTCAAGGAGGGCGAGGAAACCTGGCCGGAGGTACAGGAGGAAATGACCCGCTCCCTGGCCACCATGCGAGTGGACTACGATCAAGTAAGACGCTCAAAATTGGACTAGTAGAGTTCAAAACTAATGCTTCTCTCTGTTGCAGATGCAAATCAAGGCGCTGGACAAGTCGAACAATCCGCTGCTGACAAAGCGAAGGAAAAAGATTGAGGAGATCTATGGAGCAAATACCACGGCACGCAACTAGACAAAAGCAAAACAGAGCAACAACGCATACTACTACGGCCAATCCCCGAGTGAGAGTGAGGAGAAGTACGAAGAATAGGTAGAACTAGATGAAGGAGTAGGTCACGACAGAGGCCATCAAATCAGACGATGGTTGTTTTTACCACATAAGAGGACAATGTTTGCAGTACGCTATAAAACTACTACTGCTATAACTATCGACAGCAAGCGGCAAACAGCAACTACTACTATAACTAAAACTACTCCATGATGTTATATGTATGTTACGTTATGTTTTTCTTTCTTTGTCCATTATCTAATGTACGTACATGCTATATATGTATATGTATAATCCATTTCCAGGAAACAAAACAAAAAAAAACAAAAAGGTTCTTAGGGTATTTGTATTTGTAGTCTGAAAAGTGCTCTTTTTTTGAGAAGAAACAAAAAAAAAACATACTTAAAAAAAACCAACTCTTAACTAAGCAAAATGAAAGGAATGTGTAGAAAGCCAAGAGCAAGCCTAGCTAGCCCAACCCAGCCCGCAGCCCTTCCAGTCTTAACTGGAAAAGTGCAGAATTTTCGTATGCTTCAGTCGCGTGAAATGTTCTCGTTTCCATTTTTTTTTAAACGTGTAATTTGTAATGTACTATTTTTTATTTTTGTGTCTTGTGTACTTCTGACTACATATATACACATAGTTGTATATGTACATGTATGTATGTATAAATATCAATCCAATATATGTATTGTCTATGTATGTACGTACGGTATACAAAATGTAATTTGTAAAAGCGATTATAAAGCCAGTTGACGACGTTAACGTTAGCCCCCCTGCTGCTGCTGCTGCTGCTGCCTGCTAAAATTTCAGTGTTGGTTGGTTGTCATTTCATTTGCTGACTCTGCAAGCGATATACCATTTTACCGTATAGCGTATTTTGTAGTTTATAAACAAAAACAAAACATAAAACAAAACAAACAAACAAACAAAAACATCAAAAAGCTTATTTTACTATGATTAAAATCTAAAAACTATTACACAAACATGATTACAAGCGTCGTTGATTGAGATTAAATTGCTCCTACAAAAAAGTGTGCAGCATTAACCTTTAGAGATGGGATCAATTGCAGGCAGCACCGCACCGTGTATCCGTCGATCAGAGCGAGATGAAAGATGATCCCACCACCAATGGCAATGCGAATGATCGGATAACAAGAATGAAGTCCACAGTGCCGTTACAGTTTGCAGTTTAATTCAGCTTATAAATTACATATGTATGTAATATTTTGGTTGGCTGATTTATTAACTCATCCGATGCGTAGAATTCTATATCGGTTTGGCTATATCGGTTGGTTAATCACGGCAATCCTTCTCTGGGGCACCCTGAAAAGCTTATGGCCAACGGCAGCCTGGCAGTCTACCAATAAAAACAACACTGTTCAAACTCGTTTCCATGGGTTTTTCTTTATTGATGTAACCTAGATAATACATACTGACATACATGTCGTACATGTCTTCAACATTGTGCGGGTGTGCTGGGTGGGGGGGAGTGGAGTAAAGTAAAGTTATCCATGGCTTATAAATATTTATAAGATGGGGTATATATGGGCTAATCCCGCACTTTGAGTCGCATATTGCTTTTGCCACTACCTAACCTTGGTGTAACCTTGAGTTACATGAAGCGACAGGAAACAAGTGTGGAGTTGAGAGGTTGAGGAGGAATATACTACATATATACTGTGGATGGGCATTCCTGAAAAGGATTTCGTGCAATTTTCGTTAAGATTATGTGGAAGACCATAACATTAGCAAGCAATTTATAAGAAAACATTTGTTTTTTTTTTTTTTGTAGATCACATACTATTGTGATTTCAATAGGAAGAAAATGGCATTTTGTAGCGTGTATTGCTTATTTACATACATACAATGTAGTAAGTAGTGTCTTACCACATTTTTTAAAGCATTTTAATTTTCAAGCGATAGCAGCTCTTTTATAACAAATATATTCTCGTTTTTTTTAAGGTTTTCTGCGTTTATTCAAAAATTCATTAACAAAGCCGTTGGGTCAAGCAAATGCCTGCAAATCTCTTTCAGGAATACCCCTATTGGTTTACCCACAGCATTGCAGGCGCTGTGTGTTCGTGTGTGTGTGTGTGTGTGTGTGTGTGTGTGGGTGGGGTGCATTCAATTCTAGTTCGAATTTCGAACCAACGGCTAAACTCTAACGGTATCAGGCTACGACTACTACAATAGTTAACAATCGACATGCATGTACTAGACACGCATGTACTAGAACAGCTATTCTAACGGTTTCTCATCGAATCGAATCGAATTGAACCAAACTAACTCATCCGACACCTTTCTCCTTATTCACTTTTGTTGCATTTTACTTGTTTGTTTTTTCACTTTTCCTTTTCTTTTCTTTTCGTTTTTTTGTTTGTTTTTGATTGCGTTTATCAATTTACAAAAAAAATGTGTGGAAGAACAACATCCGCTTAGAAAAATACATTTGGTTTTTCCCCCTTTCTACTCTGTTTCTGGTTCCTCTCTTGTATTGGTATTGTGATTTCTGTAGCTTTTCTTGTTTGTTTTTGTTTTTTTTTGGGTTTTTTCGTTTGTTTGTTTGATTAGTTAGGTGTGTTTGTGTATTTCTGATTCTGTTCTAGCCTTAATTTTAGTTTTAATGGCAGATAAACGAGATTCGCCGTAGTTCACGGATCCTCCCATCTAATAGTTGAACTTTAAATTCCTGCATTCGGTTCCCGTGTGCCTGGTTGTCCTCTTATCAGCATCAATTAATTGTCATGTTCTGCATTTAACTTCCTTCTGCTCTTCCTCGTTTTTTGCAAGCTTGATTGTTGATTGGTTTCCGTCTCTATTTCCTACTTCCTCTTTAGCTATAGTTTTGTAAACTGAAGGTACTTTTTCCACCGATTCCGCCCTCCGTCGAGACTCAATCTCGAGTTATCGGGATCTCCCTTATAGGAAGCTGTCGCAACTGTTCTCCGCCTCGCTATTTGAGCAGTCCATGGCCGGCAAGGATGCGCCACGGCGATAGGCTAGCTGTCGCTTCTCCGGCTGGCTTCTCTGGCCACTTGCGCTGGAAGAGCATCCGCTCCCGCTCCCGCTGCCGCTTGCACTAGCCAGACCTCCGCTCAGGTAACTACTGCGGCGGCTGGATGTGGATGGCCCGTCCGGCTGCGCAACGGCATTGAGACGGGGAAAGTATTTGTATAGCTCAAGCAGTTGGTTGAGCTTGTGGTGCGGCTTGTACTCAACATCGTCCAGCGACTGGGCCGCCGTGCTGCTGTTCAGCGGCGTCCAAAAGGTGAGGCCGAGCTGGGCCAGATGACCTCCCTGGATACGGAAATGCAAATGAAGCACTCGTTAGTATTCAGTGGGAACAGCTGTTATCGAAAATACACACCTTAATGTCTGTCTCCAGCTTGTCGCCGATCATGGCACATTCGTGCGGCTTGACGTTGAGGAAATTGCAGGCCGTATAGAAGATCTCCGGATGTGGCTTCTCCCAGGACAGATCCGAGGAGACCAGCACGCAGTCAAAGTAACCGCGGACATTCAGACGATTCACCTTCTCCCACTGTGCATTCGAGGGGCCGTTCGTGATGAGGGCCAGGGCATAGCCGGCCCTTCGCATTCGCGTCAGCAGCTGCACATAGTCCGCTGGGACGGCCAGGTAGCGGTATCGCAACCATAGCCACTGCGGATAGATTTGATCGGCGAGATGCTTGTACTTGGGCGGCAGCGACTCCCGCCACAGGTGGGTGCGCCACGAGTCCAGCGAGGTCTGCGTGTTGTCCGGACAGCGGCGGAAGGATTTCAAAAAGGTCTGCGTGGCCAGCGAGGCATCATCTTTGGTGAAATGGTACTGCGACTCGAGTAGATCTGAGAGCTGTAAATAAAACAAACACATACACACACACACACACATTATTTGTTAATTACCAGAAGCGAATCATAGTCGTAATCGTAATCGTAATCCGCCGTATCAGTGCATTGATCAAACTGCAATCATTGCCCCCACCCCACCCCCTCGTAAACGCACAAACACACAGGCACATGCACTCGTACACAAACGCACACACACACACACGTGCAGTTAGTTGCACACTTGAACAAATGAATATTTTTTTTTTGGGTGCGCGCGTGCGACGTGCTTGGCCGCATCCGTCCGGGTCGGGTCGGGTGGGGTGCTTCGACGACGTAACAGCCAGCGCCACTCAGCAGTGGAAAATTTTCTAGACGCTGCCACACAGCGCGCGCACCAAAATCGAGCGGGCGGGCGGGCGGTTGTTAGGTTGGCCCTTCCCCAATACAGATCCCAACAATATTCACCTTGCGTATAGCTTTGGAGTCGCCGGCTCTGGTCGGGATCAGAGTGTTGTCCAAGTCAAAATAGAAGGCAGAGATCTTCGCACATTTCGACTCAAAAAGTGTGGTCTGCTTGGAGGAGAGTTTACTAGCTGCCATGGGGGCCCTGCACAGACTCGGAAGCTGTTTGTACGGCGGTCAACGGGAAAAAAAATCAAGTCGGGTCAAATAGGAATTGGGAATTATTCGAAGATTTCGAAAATCGCGCGCAAAACAGGCCCTGGTTATTGTTGTTGCAATTCGGTTTGCTCGAAAGTTGGACGCGGCAACTAAATTTAACAAAAACGTTGGACTAAAGTTAAAAAAGGGGAACAGGTGAGTGTAGCGAGAGCGCAGCTATGACTGAAAGAAAGTGCTCTCGGGCCATGTTGTCGCAGCGCGCGGCTTGACAGTTAGCGGTGAAAGTCTGCGCACAGTGGGCGCAGTTCACATATTTCCATGCGCCAGAACTAGGGCAGACAGAGGTGTGACGCCCAGGCACATACCTTCGTTACTCAGTATTGTGTGCTTGAGCGGATTGAAATGGATATAATATCTACAAATATATTAACATTTACACAGCAAACGTGTTGGGGTTTGTTCGTTCAATTCTATACGGCACTGTGCGCTCAAACGACATGCTCCTGGCCAGTGTGCGCGAACGGTGCGACATTATATCAGAGCGAGCTCGCTCTCATGACAGCCATGAGTCAGAGCGAGCGCACAATACATGGAGAGGGGGTGGGTTTTTCCAGCTGGTTCAACGAATTTATAAATCATGCGCAATAATTAACAAACTTGTTTTCGCTTTATTTCAGGAAGCAAAACAAAAGTTCTTTGTGGGCTAAAAATACATTTAGGTAACGTTTTGAAGACTTACAACACTTACAACACAGAGATAATGTAATCGATATATTTTTAGCCAGTGCCAGCCCTAAGCGCCGCCCGCTTTGTCATCCCTAGGACGCCAGCCCAATTGTTGTTTTAAACCGTAAAAGTTTCTGCCCCAAAATGAGCATTAAAACAGAGTTAAACACTACGGATATGAACGTAGAACTGCTGGCTCCAGGTTTATAATAGCTGCTTAAGCTCCAAATACATATCTGATTATCGCCTTTCTGTTTCTAGAAACCATACTTAAAACTGACGAAGACGATGCAGGGTCTGGGCGCATTTTAACACCGCAGCAGCCGAAGGAAGAGGAGGAGAAAAAAGTGGAGGTGGATCCAGCAGACTCCCCGTGCAAAACAGACGAGCTCATGTCGCTGGAAACGCTCCGCGAATCGCCTGTACAATGGCCCGAGAGATGTAAGTAGTTAAAGGTATATTTCATTTGCGCCCTTTTCTCACGTGCCTCGACCGTTCATAGTTCCCGGCATGGATGAATTCCTCACAATGTGCGATACACCTATGTACTCACCTAGCGCGGAACCACATAATATCCTAACCGCTGAGGATTTGGCAAAGATAAATCGTAAGTTATACCCACATAAATATGGATAACAATAATGGGAAACAATGGGAAATCTCTTGCACAGGTCTGTCCAAGATGACGCCCGATGAACTGATAGCGAAGATCAAGAGCATGCATGATGAAATCTATCAACTGGGCCTAATGGAGGCCAAGGAGATGTCTCGCGGGAAGCTGTTGGGAATCTTCGATGGCAACCGTAATCCCAAGCGACACACCTGACCCAAACTGCGCCACTTCAGAGGCATATGGGATGGGACCACCCTCAGACCGTTTCCTGATGCCCATCCAACGAATCCTTAGTCTTGTTAATGCCCATTCGCACCCCATACATACACCCCCCGCCCCCCACGTACCACCTAACAGCAACTTAATTGCTACTTATATTGTTATTATTGGATAATTAGTTGCCTGCCTAAACGCCTAAGGGAATGTTATTTATAAGAAAACTGTACATTCAGCATGTATCATAGACGAAGAACAGACGAGATTTGATTTGATTTGCAACAGTAACGTTTATGTTTATTAAAGCATTGATTACAATAGTCAACTACCAGATATCCGGAGGAGAGGGTTGTGTTGTTGTGCTTTCCCAATCGAAAGGTGCGTGGTGGTGGCTGTGATACGACAGGGCAGAGAGAAGAGTGGGAGAAGGCACAGAGTTCTGTTAAATTCCACTATGCATATATAGACTATGTATGTATATATTAACGCAACAATCAAACCACTATGTGGTGTGTGTGTGTGTGTGTATCTTCCATTGGCTACAAATACTATACGTGATGGTGGCGCCTAATCTACTCCTGCCACTGCATCCCAAAACGCTGCTCAAATGTAATCCGATTGTAGACACCGGCATCGGCCAGCTGCATGGGATCCGTGTAGTAGGCAAACCGACGGATATCCATCATGGCCACATCGAACATCTGCTTCCAGCTGGTCAGATCCGTCACACTCATGTGGATGGGCAGCTGCGGATCGGGTATATCGATGGCCGCCTGCAAGCGATCAAATGCCTCGGCAATGGGCCCCACCGACAGATTCACCCAGTATTCGCCCGGAAAGCGTTTATTCTCGCAGAACGGCGCCCCCTTGCGCATGATGAACACCAGCATGAGTATCTCGTAGCGTTCGGAGTTCTCGTAGAAGCGCTTGGTGCGTGTCTTCTCCACAAAGTCGATCAGCAGAATCAGCGGCGTATAGTTCTGCAAATGCATCAGCAGCTCCCGGTCCGTCCACAAATAGCGTCCGCCCTTGACACTCAGCAGGCTCATATTTCCGGAAAGCTGATGATGGGGCTGCTGCTGCTGTTGTTGTTGCTGATGATGGAGCTGCTGCTGCTGCTGTTGGTGATGGTGCTGCTGCTGCTGTTGCTGATGATGATGTTGCTGCTGCTGCTGATGCGACTGCTGCTGATGCGGCTGCTGCTGCTGCTGCTGCTGCGGTTGATGCTGATGCTGCTGATGCGTCTGATGATGTATGCCACCAGTGGAGGGGACCACTGTGGTGGATGCTACTACACCTGCGTTTCCTGTATTCGATACGCTTGGGCTGGGCATAGCGACGACAATGCTGCTGCCGATGCTGCTGCCAGTCTGTCTAAGGCAGCCGACCTCCTCGACCATGTGCGATGACTGCAAATGCAATTAAGCCAAGTAGCCTGCACTCCTGCTGCTGCTGCTGCTGCCAAAGCTAATGTGGGTCCAGTCCACTGCTGTCGCTGTGCTCTCTCTGTCTCTCTCTATCTCTCTCGTTGCCCCTCTTTCGAACCAGGCCAAGGTCAGAGCGAGTGGTAGGGGGGGCAGTGGTAGAGGGAGTGCCACGTAGCAACCGTGCGACGCGTTACTTGTTGCAACCAAAGCCACCCACAACTAACTGCCTGGCACTTTCAATTAATGCCGCACACGGAAACTTTCAATCAAAGTGGTTGAAAAACTGCTGGATGGATGGATGGATGGATGGCCAACGGCAGTAAGTGGCCTGCACCTTTGGGCCTCTGGGCCTCTCTGTTGCCAACCCAAACTCAATTCAATTCCACTGGCAATGCACAGCAGCAATTATGCACCAGTGCCTCCTGGTCTATCCCTAACGATTGTTCCGACGCAAATGCGTCTCTGCTGCAGCACAGCCATGGACACGACTTGACTCGGAATCAACTCGGTTTTGGTTTCGGCTTCGGTCTCGGTCTCTGTCTCTGTCTTGGTCTTTCTTCCTCGCTCGCTCTGCCTGGCCTGACAGTGCGATGCGCGCGGCCTCATGCTGTTTGGTGACTGCATTTTACTGTTAGTTGTGGGGTGGGGGGCCTGCCAACTTGTCCAAAGACGGTTTTAAAATTTAAAAAATCTTAAACAAATATGAAATTTTCTCTGTTTATCAATGGCTTATATTGTTTAAGAGAAAAGAAATTAATTAATTATTATATAATATATAGAATTAGTATCCCATTTAACACTCAGCAGAGATTCCATTTTAATGTTGTTTGGGCGCACTGCCAACTTATGTTTAATTAAAAAAATTATTGGCCAGTTAAATTTAATTTGATTAGAGCTTCATTTTTAATGAGAATATTTAAGTAGTGAAGCTTTTGGTACTATATACTAGTACTAGTATATATATGTATACTATCTAGGTAAATACTATTTAAATGCATACAACTTTTAATTAATTGTGAAAGCTTCATGGAGTAATTTCTAAGTAATGCCAATATATTATTTTGTATAATTCAAAACTTATTAGAAAAAAAAAAAACAAAACAAAAAGAGTATTATAATTAATTCTGACAAAAAGTTGTTTAAATCCGCTTATGCCTTAAACATATGTATGTAGAATGAATCACAAATATGTGGAACCACACTGGCCCACTCAATAATATCCATTCATCTAGAATGATTTACAATCGGAATCCCTCAAAAATCTCCTCTTATATCAAAAGATCCAAGTGATGTGACACAACGCTGTCACATAGTTTGGCAATGTACTTAATGGGAGCTAAGTCCAATCTTCAAGCTTCTTCCTAAACGAAATTTAATTTTTAAATTAACAAAAAAAACACGAAAGCAACAACAACTAAGTTAAAAGACATCAATGCTCCCCATTCCACCTTTGAACACACAGTTTAAAAATCTAAACCGAAGGATCCTTTCATTTGGACACAAATTAATCAGATTCCTAGACTAAGTTGAGGCTGGCCAGTCGCACATCGAACTCGACCTTGTGCTCGTTCTTCAAAAATCGCCGCATTCCCAACAGAAGGTAGCGCATTTTGGGTGCCGACAGAATATCCAGGAGCACAACCATCAGAGCCTCGAAGTTCTCCTGGGTGCCGTTTTTGTATTCAATCAGCACTTTGCCGAAATCCCGAAATTGTTCTTGATTCACGAGACTTCGCAGCTAAAAGGGGGAGCAAATCAAAGCGAGGATTAGCTCTGGGGCATGGCGGTTACGTTTTTTGTGTTTACCTCACGCAGAAAGTCTGCCCGCGATTCGGGCGCCACTTTCAGCTGCTGACTGCTGTTGATGTTGGGCTCCGTTTTGATATTTTCCACCAGTTTGTAGCGCTTTTTGGTGGCCTGTGTGGCCACTGAATCGTTGCCGCTGGGTGAGCTGCGCTCCCGTTTATGGATCTTCACTAAACCGCTGCCGTTGCTGCCATTCCCGCTGCAGTTGAAGTCTATGCTCTGAAAGACAAAGCGATGCTTTATCCCGCGTGGAAGGAACAGCAACAATGCTTACCGAGACATTCGAGTCCAGGCGACTCATAAAATCCATGGCATTGGGCGCTGCATGGCCCAGGGTACGCCCCGCGGCGCTGGCATAGTCTGCCGGTGTCCACGAATTAATAGAGTTGGCCATCTCCACCTTTCTGCATGGGGCAAGCAAAACAATCGTTAGATGTGGCTGTGCTACCACCAGCGTCTGCGTTGCACCACTTACATGGCTGTTTCGTGGGCCTTGCGGAATGTTGCATTGTTTCCTGGCTCTCGTTTGATTGTCGGAATGACAGAGAGCGGCTCATCCTCCTCCACTTTGCAGACGTTCAACAGTGGCTGCTCGTCCTCCCGCACATCCGGCTGCTTCATCTGCAGATGCATCAAGTGGGGCATGTTGTTAAGGCATGCACCAGTGCATGAGAACCTTAAAGACTCACCGTCTGTTCGGCATTCTTGAAGAACTGCCGCAGCTCGCGCACAATGGGACCAAACGGCGAACTCTGCGGCCGCGCACCTAGATGCCCGCGTATCCATTTGGATAGCTGCTGGACCTGGGAGGTGTCCTGGAACCGTGAGTCGCACAGCAGAATGGCACCGTAGTCGTTCCGGTGGCGTATGACACGACCAATGGCCTGATTGACGGCTCGCGTGGCATCTAGGTTGTACCATTCCTGGCCGCTGAGCAGCTGGTTCTCCTTGGTGCGATTCGCCTCCAGATAGCGACGTTTCAGTATCACCTTGGGGTCCTTGAGCGGGGGAAATGGCAGCCCAGTGATAATGACGGCCCGTCCATTGCGATCGGCAAAGTCCAGACCCTCGGAGACTTTGCCCCGACAGACGGCCATGAAAACGGCACCCTTGGAGTCGCGTATTGCCTGATAGAACTCCTCCATGGTGCTGGTGAACTGATCCTTGCCGCGTGGCTCCAGGAAAATTGGCTTCTTGCACGTGATGTCTGCCCACAGGCCGCTGGCCTGCCATGCGTCCACGCATTTGTTCAACATCGGATAGGAGGGAAAGAACACCAGCAGTCCGTCCGGCACGATGCGCGACACATTCAGGATGGTCTGGCCCAGTGAGCTGATGTACTTGGGATTGTCCCTGGCAGATCAGACAAAAAGGCTCACATTAAGAGCCGGGGATGACCGAAATTCAAGTAAGCTTACCGATTCTTAAAATTGGATATCAACTGCTGTCGGTCCGGGCCAGTGCCAATGATTTTCACATAGACCTGCGACTGGTCGACTATGTGAGGATTCTCCAGATGCTGGGCCACCGGTATGGCCAGCTCGGCGATCAGTGGTTTTAGGGGTGCCAGCGTGCCGCTGGTGAGAATGACGCTGCGTACCTGTGTATTAAGCAGCTGCTCCATGCCAAAGCCGGGATTGAAGCACCAGAAATTAACAATCTTTGCCGCTTTGCTGCTGACCCCCGTCGTCGTGATGTTCGCCTTACTCAGCCAGCCCTGCTGTTTGGCCGGCGGCGCTGCTGCGCCCTTGCCCTGCTGCTTGGATTCCTCCACCTGCACGTGCACCTTGAAGCTGAGATGGACCTTGCCCATGATGCTCTCCTTGTTGGCAAACACAATGGTCAGCAGATCGCTGAGCATCGTAAAGGTGCCACCCTTGCGGATGGTCATGTGCTGCGAGGCCACCATCAGATACTGCACCAGCTTGTCCAGCAGGGCCACAATGGTGGCGCAGTTGCCGTACGTGAACTGTAAGGTATCCAAAATGGGTGAACAAGATGGGGAATAAGCTTCACGGGATCATGGACTTACGTTCGCCTTGCCGAGCAGCTCGTACATTAGGGAGGCGGGATAGGTGGTGCCATCTGTGGGATTATCAACGACTACAGCATCGATGGCCTTCTCCAGCTCGAGCAGCATCTCCTTGAGCAGCGTGAGATCGTCCAGGGTAAAGTCCTTGGGCTCATCGCCGCCAGCGTCCTGCGATTCGCCGCTTGTGAAGACCTTCATGATGTGGGTTACATCCTCGATGGCCATGGCCACATCGGAGGAGCGTATCTGCACCGAGGCGGACTCCTCGCAGATCTTCTCGATGTTGTGCGCCTCGTCCAGGATTACGATCGTATTGCCCAACTCAATCTTGTTGGCCTTGCGCGCCTTGGGGTCCAGCAGGTAGTTGTACGGCATAAACGTGATGTCCGCCTGGGCGACCAGCTCCTTGGAGGCAAAGTAGGGGCACATCTTCAGCTTCTGGCCGACCCTCACCAGATCCTCGATGTCCATGATGCTGGGCCCACGGAAGTCCGGATGGTCCTTCTTCGACTCGACGCGCAGCTGGAAGGTGCATGTCTTGGAGTGGACGCGCAGCTTGCAGAGGTTCACCTTGTTGGAGTTGCCCTGCTCCCGCATCACCTCCGGGTGGATGCACAGCTGGTCCCGGGAGCCCAGCACCACAGACCGCATGTTCGCGTAGGCGGTACGCTTCAGCTCGCGCATGGCCTGGCTCAGCTGGGAGTGGGTACGCGAGGCGTAGATCACCTTCGGTACGCCCCAATTGTTCGCCTTTCCCACGGTCATGGCCAGCTCACTGAGATCTCCGCCGGGACCGGATCCACCTTCCTTGCTGGTGGCCTTTAGCTTAATCATCTGCTGCTGGTGCTCCGACTGTCGCGTGCGTATCCAGGCCAGGGAGGCGCAGAGCAGACTCAGCGTCTTGCCGGTTCCCGTGGGCGACTCGAGGACGCCGTTTGTGCCGTCCCGCAGGCACATGATCACCTTCTCCATGTAGGCGCGCTGCACATCATACGGCTCAAAGGGAAAATGCACCGGTATGCCGGCAATCACACTCTCCGGCATTTTGTCTGCGGTCTGTTTTTGCGTTGTTCCGTGATTATATGCCCCCGCTCGTGGTTTTTAGCGCGCCAAAGCGGCGAGAATGTGTGTATCGATAGGCCACCAAACAGCTGCTGGCCAGACTTAGTATTTGGTAGGTAGGAAGCCTACTGCGGAAACAAACAAACAGAACTAATCCAGGACGTCATAAAGACGACAGTTTCACAATTTATCTATTTGCGTTGCATATTAAAGCGTGTTGTTTGCATTTAGTTGGGCAATCGTAGAGAGACAGCTCTGATAGATGCTGGTGCTCTGGCAGCCCAGTCAGCTGGCCGAGAATCGATAAACATCAACAATCGCGGAGGCTCATTCAGTTTTAACCGTTTGAACGGAGAGGTTGTTTGGCGCTGGAACAGCACAAGAGGAAGAAGCAGGAAAGAGTGTACGGCAAACGGCAACGGAGACGACGACGCAACAACAGTGACGACGGGCGAACGCTGACGAGGCGCTAGTGTATGTGTGCCTGCACCTCTGACTGTGTGTGTGTGTGGCGGCTGTGTGCGTGAGCGAGCGAGATACCACAAGTAAACATACATATATACATACATATATGAAAACATATCTACACTGAGCCCCCATTGTTGTTGTTGGTCGTGAGGTGTCGGGTCGGCCGTCGGTCGGCCGGTTTGTCGGGGCGACGCGACAGTTACCGCCGCCTGTCTGACCGTTTGTCATTCTCGCCATGCACCTTAAACAGAGCCACATACACGTATTTGTGCTGTGCTCTCGCCGCTCTTGCTAAGAGTCGTCTCTCTCACTCTATTTGTGTGTGTGTGTGCGTCCCAATGCCTGTGCCTGTGCCTCGGAGTCTCTGTGTGTGTTCGCGGTGGTGATAAATTTTTGTTGGCACAAAGTAAAAATATAACAGAATAAAAAATCGTGGCGCGGGATAGAAGCTAATCGAAATTATTGCAAGTATTGGATGAGCCGCTCTGCATTGTATTCCTAATTTATATATTTTTTTTTACTGTTGTTGCTGTATATTGTTTGTATTTATTACCGTCGTCCGTCCTGAAGCAGCGTTTTGTTTGCCTTAATTGCCATCAGCATCGCATCCCATCCGCAAGGGGCAGTGTGCTGCTGTTCAAAACTCTCACTTGAGAAGTACTTGTGCCAGTTGATGCTGTACTCGCGTATGTGTATGGAGTGTATGTGTGTGTGTTTGCCCCAACGCAAGCTTGCTCATTCCGCGGTCAGGACTCGCGTTGACCACTAGACTAGCTGAGAATCCTGCATGATCCGAAATTCCACAACTGCTTTAATTTGCGGTGCGGCCGTGAAGGCCAACATTTACCCGTTACCGTTACAGTGGGCAGTGTGTGTGAAGTGACAATTGAAATTCAAAAGCCTTGGCGCTTATGGAATCGAAATTGTGAGAATAGCAACGCTGCGGCTTGCCGATGACCGATGACGATATGAGCGCCTGGTCTGCCTATGCTGCACACTAATCAGCATTATCACATGCAAATTAAGGTCATCCCACTGTGTGCGTTTGTCAAACGAAAAGTGACCGACACACAGACCCCAAGCTGCTGCCGGTGCCCCACCGCCCAAGTGCCTTCGACCCCAGAGGAATAAGTCGGCTCCGAAAGTGTGTTTATCGTCCGATTCTGCTGCTGCACTGGCAACCCTGCTGATTAAGTGAATTCCAACCAGTGCCGCACATAGTATAACCCCCCCATCTACGATATATCCAGTGAGGCTATATTAATTAACGAAAAATACTCTTGGATTTGAAGTGGAATGGAATTTTTTTTTGTTGTTGTTGTTGACCGTTTTGTCTCCTGCCGCCGCATAACAATAGTCGCCCATATTCCTGCACCACACCACCACCACCAGTCCAGACCCGTCTCTTACCTACCCCCCCAGCCAATCGGAGTGTACGGTACGGGTGGCAATGACACTGGCGTCGTGTTGCCAGACACGCGCAACTGTGCTAATATTTGACCAAGTGTGATTTAGTGAATTAGAAAATAGTTTTGCATGGCTGATGGCTGGAAATCCTTAAGATATTTGCTCTTTGTGTGGTCGCGTCCTTCTGTCTGTTTGTCCTGTCTCGCTGCGCGGAGTGTCTGGCAACGCCATAGTGACGTTCGAGTGCGGAGTATTCTCTGTTCGTGTGTCTGTTTGCGCTCCTATTCAAATAGAAATGGAATGTTTTGCACTCGAGTTCAGTCAATTAGACGCTCGACTTTGTGAGTGCTTTGTTATTTTTTACCAAATCAAATTCAAATTGCAAACAGCCAAGCAGAGAGAAAAAAGAGAGCGCAATACTCGATTCCGCGTGAGCAGGCGAGAAAACGAGAAAGGCGAGAAATCTCCCAATCAGAGTTAGAGTCCTCAAAATATCATCATTTTGATTCAGATTTTTGGAATTAAATGGATCCCAAAATGGAATGATTAACTCATGAGATGACACATGTTCAATTTTCACTGGAGGTCGGCAAATAATGTTTACCACATAAAGTTGGTAAATACAAAATACAAAATAACCCACATCCGATCCCAAAATAACAGCAATCACAACGACAAAAGGAGCGGCGTGCGGACACGCCAGTCGTGGGCATTGATAAGAGATGGAAGTCGTTTGCAAAGATTGCAAATAAACGTGAAAATAGGTTAAACGTATGCCAGAGCTTCTTACGATCGTTACGTTCTGTGCGCTCCCGGCTGTGATTATTTATTCTGCTGCATCTCTTTATCACTACTCATCCTGTGCACCCCCTCCCCTTTCTCACTCTCGCAAACACAAACACACACACGTACACGCACGCATGCTGGCAGAGATGCGTGTAGTAGCCGTGTGCATGTGCGTTGCGACGGCTCGATCGTGAGAGCACGAAATTGTGTAATCGATTGGAGATTACCTCACCACACCGTTGTCTCGTTGTTGAGAAAAAAGTAATGCTCTCGATTGATGACCGCAATAGGCTTTCGACAACAGTTCATTTAGATCACAGCTCGCTCTCATTCGCAATCAAAAAGAAAAATCAATCGAACTAGATAAGCTTTTCCATCACGAGAATTGTCTACCTGAGTCACGCGATCATCTCTAGACAGGGAACGCCAGCAGAGCGTAGTAGCGTCCGCCGTCGAGTGGAATGACTTGGTAGTGGGGCATCATGCAAAGCAGAGCAGCGCCAAGCGGTCGCAATGGATGTGAGTGAGTGGGAATAAGTAAAGTGAAGTGGAGACTACCTGAGACCCCCCTCCAAGCCCATCAACTGAGGCTAAGCATGCGACGTTGGCATTTGAATTTGTGTCAAACCATTTTTCCCCCCGCGAAATAGTACCACCCTCCCATAACCAAAACACGAGCAGAGGGTTTGCAGGGTTTTTGTTTGACACAAAGCAAGTTGATTTTGAAGCTAATTAGCACATATTTTTTTGTTTGCAAAAATTGTGCGTGTGTCCGTGTTTTGGCATTGTTTAGTGATTATAATGATTACGAGAGTGCGATGTGCGATATGCGATTTGCGATACGAGAGTGCATGAGTTGAGTTCGAATATCCCCCACAGACACAGAAACGGGTCTGTGTTCCAGTTTCCATATTTCTCCTGATTCCATTGTGTTCCCCACGCAAGAAACGGAACATTCTCTTCTGCTCAAGCGTGTGGTTGGGCCGTAGCTGGCGGCACACTGCGTATGCGCAACATCATGAAATTTGTGCAGCATTAAGCATTTTCGTTAATTTATTCCCTCTCCGTTTCATTCAATGCAGTTCATCGTTGTTTAGCCAGTCCAAATGTCAGCTGTTTCGCGCAACATGTACCATAAAAGCAGCACAGCCAAACGCAGAAAAAGAGCAAATCGATCAAGCCCAGGACAGAAGAAGCAACACCAACAGCAACAGCCACTGCAGCAGCATCAGCAGCAGCAGCAGAGAGTAGAAGAAGAAGCGTAACCACGCTGAGGAGAACAGCAGCAGAATCAAGAGAAGGACAGACAATAGAGAGTGAAATTAAATTACGGTAAGTAAAGCTCTCTTTCTTTCTCACATATAGAAAGCTCTGCAACTTTTTCTCTAATTTCTCTATGCTCTCTTACAGAGAGATTCGCGAAGAAAGATCAAAGAGAATTAAGTTCAAGAAAGGACAAAATCAAAATAAAACCATGACAATCATACTCTTCCTGGTGGACACCTCGTCGTCCATGTGCCAGAAGGCGTATGTGAATGGTGTACAAAAAACGTATCTGGACATTGCCAAGGGGGCGGTGGAGACGTTCCTCAAGTATCGGCAGCGTACCCAGGACTGCCTCGGCGATCGCTACATGCTGCTGACCTTCGAAGAGCCGCCGGCCAATGTAAAAGCCGGCTGGAAGGAGAACCATGCCACATTCATGAACGAACTGAAGAACCTGCAGAGCCACGGCCTCACCTCGATGGGTGAATCGCTGCGGAACGCCTTCGATCTGCTCAACCTGAACCGCATGCAATCGGGCATCGATACGTACGGACAGGGCAGATGCCCCTTCTACCTCGAGCCCTCGGTGATCATTGTGATCACCGACGGGGGCCGCTACTCTTACCGCAACGGGGTGCATCAGGAGATCATACTGCCGTTGAGCAATCAGATACCCGGCACAAAGTTCACCAAGGAGCCCTTCCGTTGGGACCAGCGCCTCTTCTCGCTGGTCCTGCGCATGCCCGGCAATAAGATCGACGAGCGTGTCGATGGCAAGGTGCCGCATGACGACTCTCCCATCGAGAGGATGTGCGAGGTGACCGGCGGCCGTTCATACCGCGTACGCAGTCATTATGTGCTCAATCAGTGCATTGAGAGCCTCGTCCAGAAGGTGCAACCGGGCGTGGTGCTGCAGTTTGAGCCGCTACTGCCCAAGGACAGTGCCAGCAGCAGCAGCAGCAGCAGTGGGACGAATGCCGGATCAGGAGGAGGCAGCTCCGCTACACAGCAATCGTCCTCATCGTCATCCTCCTCGTCCTTGTCAGAGGCCACACCGGACATAGTCTTCCAGCCAATTAAGAAGATGATCTACGTGCAGAAGCACATCACACAGAAGACCTTTCCCATTGGTTACTGGCCGCTGCCGGAGCCCTATTGGCCGGACTCGAAGGCCATTACACTGCCGCCCCGCGATGCCCATCCCAAACTGAAGATCATAACGCCGGCGGTGGATGAGCCGCAGCTGGTGCGCAGCTTTCCGGTGGACAAGTACGAGATCGAGGGCTGCCCCCTGACGCTGCAGATCCTCAACAAACGGGAGATGAACAAGTGCTGGCAGGTGATCGTCACCAATGGAATGCACGGCTTTGAGCTGCCATTCGGATACCTGAAAGCGTCGCCCACATTCTCGCAGGTGCATCTGTACGTGCTCGCCTACAACTATCCGGCGTTGTTGCCCCTGCTGCATGACCTCATCCACAAGTACAACATGAGTCCGCCCAACGATCTCATGTACAAGTTCAATGCCTATGTGCGCTCCATACCGCCGTACTACTGCCCGTTTTTGCGCAAGGCGCTGGTCAACATCAATGTGCCGTACCAGCTGCTGCAGTTCCTGCTGCCGGAGAATGTCGACAACTATCTGTCGCCGACCATAGCCAATCAGCTGAAGCACATCAAGAACACCGCCAAGCAGGACCAGGAGAACCTATGCATGAAGGTCTACAAACAGCTGAAGCAGGCCAAGCCCCCCTACCGCCAGGTGGAGACGGCCAAACTCTGCACGGGCACGGCCCTGCGGCGGGATCTCGTGCGGCATCCGCTGCTGCGGGACACGTTCGCCAAGCTGCATGCGGAGATCGAGCCGGTGGAGAATTACACGATTGTGGTGCCACAGCTGACGCATCAGGCATCGGCCAAGACGTACCGCAACCCATTTGATATACCGCGGCGGGATCTTGTGGAGGAGATTGCCCGCATGCGCGAGACCTTCCTACGGCCCACGCTGCTGGTGGCCAAGGACTCGGGCCACTGCCTGCCCATCTCGGAGATGGGCAACTACCAGGAGTACCTCAAGAACAAGGACAATCCGCTGCGGGAGATCGAACCGACCAATGTGCGGCAGCACATGTTCGGCAATCCCTACAAGAAGGACAAGCACATGGTCATGGTGGATGAGGCGGATCTCAGCGATGTGGCGCCCATGAAGTCGCCTAATGGTAACGGTCCCGGCGGCTCACCGCCCGGCTCTTCGGGCTCTGGTTCGTCAGGATCCTCGTCGTCCGGCTCTTCATCGAGTGGTGGACCTGGGGGTCCCGGTATGGGCGGTGGTTCCGGCGGCATATCCGGCTTAATGCTGGGCCCCCATTCGCCCGGCGGACTCGGCAAGAAGTTGGACGGGACCTCGCGAGGACGTAAGCGGAAAGCTGGACCTCTGCCGCGTGGCTTTGAGTTTCGGCGCGCCTCCACGGACTCGCGTTCATCCTGCTCTTCACCCCGCCCCTCGTCGCCTTCTGATAGTGCACCCAGCTCGCCGAATCCAGCGGGAACGGCGGCCTGCGACTCAGCCGCATCTACGTCAGCGAGCAGCACGGGGCCTGCCTCCGGATCGGGAGCGACAGGATCGGGTGGCAGCTCTGGCCCGGGATCCGGCGGCCGTTCAAGTCCCAGCTGCTTCGATGAGGACAGCAACAGCAGTTTCGCCAGCAGCTCCAGCGGCACGGAACCATCGAGCGACTCGGGCATGTCGCTGTCGCACTCGGAGCGCCTAGGGGGTATTGGCTTTGACTTTAGCGAGGAGGAGACCAGCGACCAGGACTCAGCGCTCAACGGCCACGTGCACAACTTCATCAATGGGATAAGCGACGAGGCCAGTGCAGCGGACACCGAGGCCCCACCCGGTCCCGGTCCAAGCCCAGGAACTGCGCCACCAAGCAACGTCTTGCCCGCCGCAGACGCGCCTGAGCCCATTGTGACGGCCACAGCTGCCCCGGTCGTGGGCGCAGCAGCAGCTGGAGCTACGCCCCAGGCAACGGCAATCGCTACGGCATCCGTAGTGGTGTCGACCGTGGCAGCCTCATTGGTCACGCCTCCGCCGCTGCCGGCCGTAAGTAGCACCAGCAACGGCGGCCTGGGACTGTCCGGCGGTACGGGTGGCAGTGGTGGCGACACGCCCTGCTCCTCAGCGTCGGCAAACAACTCGAGCGGAGTGCTGTACGTGCCCCTAAACGGACTGACGACCACGCATGCGGCGTACAGTAGCAACCGAGGCGGCGGACCCACATGTCCGTTGGGTTCCCACCTGGGCGGCCTTGGACCGGCGGGGAGTCACAGCCACAAGACTGGCATCTCTCTGATGTCGCTGTCCGGCGTACTGCCCATGCTCAATGGCTACACACATCATGGAGGCACCCTGTCGCCACCCTCGCCCCTGGCTGCGGTCCCACCAACGCCTCTAGCGACTGCAACTCCAACGCCCGCTTCTAGCAGTAGTACCGGTGCGGGATCGGGAACAGGATTAGGATCCTCTGGCTCCAGCTACTTCAGCCACAATGACATTAATGATGCGTCTGAGATCTCCAGAATACTCCAGACGTGTCACAATGGGACCAGCGGCTCTTCCGGCTCCGGTTCGGGCGGAGGAGGAGGCGGCAGTGGGAGTGGCAGCAGCAGCAGCACCCTGAATGGCAACGGCAGTCCAGAGCCAGATGTCGGAGACGATAGCGAATCCCCGTTGTCCTTGGGAATTGGGAATAGTTTTGATGCCTTAAAACGGCTGGCAGGAGGCGGCGCGGCGAGCAGTCCCCATTTTTACTGGGGCAGCGGACTCAATCATTTCATCAACCACAACAACAACAACAGCAGCAATAACAACAATAGCAGCAGCGGAACAGCAGCCGCCACTGGGAATAGCAACAGCAACATAAGCACCAACAATCACCGGAATCACAACAACAACAGCCCCATGAAGACGGAAATTAAGTCGAGTCCGAGCTGCAGCTCCTCGCCGACGCACAACAGCAACAGCAATAGCAACGGCGAGATGAGTGCCGCAGCGTTGCTCATACTGTCGGAGGAGCAGCGGGAGGCGGCGCGTAAGCACAATATTGACCTGCGGCTAAAGATCTTTCGGGATATACGACGACCGGGACGCGACTACAGCCAGCTGCTGGACAACCTAGGGCTGGTGAAGGGCGATCACGACATGAAGTCCGATTTCGTGGATATGTGCATTGGGGAGTCGCGCCGGTTTCGCCGGCACCGCATGGTCGGCAGTATTCAGGAGTGGTGGGACCAGCGGCAGCAGTCGCAGCCGGCCATCGATCAGCAGCAGCAGCAGCAGCTGCAGGAGCAGTCCGCGCAGCCCCAGCAGCAACAGCAGGAGGCAGCCGCCGCCGCTACCAAGAGTTAACGTTGGCTCTTTTGGAACTGCTGAGCCCGAGCGGTATTCGCCTGGGCTTGGGCGTGGTCGAGAGCGTGGCCATGGCCAAGGGCGAGGCCGTGGGGCGCCATCAGTCTGTGATGTCATCAAAAGCAACAACAACAACAACAACAAAAACAAAAACCAATACAAATACAAAAAGAGAAACAACAACAAGGAGAACCGTATAATAAACCGTATGATAACAATAGGAAAAAGAAACCGTAAACAAACCGTACACGTAAATCTTAACTTAACAATAGCCCGTAATGAATAACATTAAAAGTAAACAGTATAAGAGAGACAGAGAGAGAGAGAGAGAAAGAGGGAGTATAAGAGAGGAGAGAGATTGAGAGTACAACGGTGAACGGTGAACGAACGGCATTGAATTCTCGTCAATTTCCATTTATGTAAATATTTGCCAGAATCCCCTCCCACTCCCCATGATCCTTGAGATACATATAGGCGAGAGCGGAACAGCAAAAAAAATGTACGTGTATATGGGGCAATATCTCTAGATCGTAAGGACACACTCTCTCATTCTCGAGATATCGTTACGTGTAAGCCAGAACGTAGTGGAAAGGCGACGGCTAACGGCGAGGTATATATTCTATAAGAAAAACAAAAAATGTAATTATATCGTAACGATTTTTTAGCTTAAGTCGTAGCTTAAATACTGTACAACCCTTACAATATTTTGCAGTGTTTTTTTTTTTATTATTATTATTATTATACACATATATAGAGGATATATATTTAATATGATGATGTAATACCCTGATCCCATTCGTACACCTAAGGTCCCCAAAGCAATTACTATAAATAGACTTGTAACTCGATATAGTGTGTATAAGAGAGAAACAAGGAAGAAGAGAACGTTTAACATTTATATAAGAGAGAGCGAGAGAGAAAGAGCGTGAGTGAGTGTGAGTGTTGTAGGGAAAAGCTTTCGCTTCTTGAGCCACAAATTTTAGCCAATTTTTTGTTGGACCACCCACCACAGACCCCGTTTTGTGTATGCGTAAATGTTTCACTCGCTTTTTGTTTAAGCCAAGATGCAAAAAATATAAAGCCGATGATAAGCCACACACACACAGACACATACACACACACACCACACAGAAATCTATATGCATATATATGTTTGTATATGTATGTGTATATCATATATACATATATAGAGTATATTGATTGTATCTATATTTATTGCCCAGATTAGGAGAGATCAGATCGGTTCAGAGTGTTTCATTAACAATGTAAACTAGCTAGTTAGTTGTATTAAAGTGTAATTTTTTGCCTTAATTTTGATCCGATTCGATTCATTTTTTAAAAGCAACAAACTGTAATTTAATATTTTATTAAAACATTATACCAATTTTTAAATGTGAGTAGTCTAAACCATTTATACACACACTCTCACATACGAAAAACAAACAATTATTTTAGAAACAAAACAAAAGCAAAAACTAAAACAAAAAACATAAGAAAAGATAGAAAAAGAGTAATGTTTGTTAAAGAAAATACACTTTTTGCACTATTTTTTTATGATACATACTCGATAATTGAAAGAAGAAATTAGAAATTGGTGTACGATGCTGACAGCAGTTCCAGAAGCAGAAAAATTAAATTACAAAAAAAACCCAGAATACATTATATATGTACTATTTAGCTAGGCGGGGGGCAGCTCCACTTTGGATGCTGCTCCAGGACATTAATTGTTTAGAATTTTGAAAATTGCTAAAGCAACAAAAAACACAACACCCAACACAACACAACACCCACACACAAAAAGAAAACGACAACAAAAATGAATCAAAGGAGAATAAAAAGAGGAAGATCCATTAAATACAAAAAATAATAATAATAATTAAAAAAGCATGTGTCGGAAGAAATCTATCGGTATTTCAGGGCCAACAGCTTCATATAATATACATATATTTCATTTTTTGTACACCTCTTCCACAGCACATGCCGCCCATGCCCATGTCATGTATGAATGAATGTCCCCTGTGCCCCCAGCAGCCCTTATCGTTTATATATATTTTTATATTAAGTATTCGTAGATTGCAGATCATCATATCAAATATCATTTCAGTTGGATAACCCCACCAGTCGACTTTTTTCAATTGAGTTATATGCGAGTATTATCTATAAAATGATCAAAAATTACTTTAATCGAGTTCTTGAAATTTTTGGCAAGTTCTGCTATCCCTCTTTCTCGCATGCTATTACCACTGTTTCAAATGAATTTAGAGCATTAAATCAAGAATTTTTACATATAGATAAGGGTATGGATTGAATTTTATATTTATCGATCGTAGACCGCTGGGAAACCTGTCGGCGGTATTAACACAACGCAGGAGAGCCACCTGTTGTTGAAAACTCAGCAGCGACACCTATGGTTCGGGTCAAATTTTGAAAGTCGCAAAAAAAATACTGAAATACCGTGTACAAGGTATATTTTTGAGGGTCAGTTCTTTTTGCAAGTTCCTGTTCAAATTAAAATTAAAACACATTAAAATGAGTAAATCCTATAGAAAATTGATTAATTTACCGAAGAAAATTATATATGCACTTTTTCGACGACCCTGTTTCGGTCACACACCTTGCATTTTTTTAAATGGCTTTAGTATTTTTCAGTATTTTTTAGGACGCGCTACGGATTTCTTAGCCAGGTGTCATACATATGTAGTTAATATGTAGCAAATGTGTAGTTAACATGTAAAACATTTATTTGGGTGTTTTGTTTGATCAAACCTGTTTTGCTTTAACCTTATTTTCTGAATAATAAGTTGAAAAAAGGTTCTTAAAATTATCAAATCTTTTACGAAATTGTTGAATTTATCGTAGAAAATTAGATGATCGATGCTGAGGGCTTCAGCTGGCACGTAATCCTAAGCAGAATTTCAAAATCGGCGAACATATCAACGCAATACCAGAAGGCCGCACTGCCGGCGTCGCTGCTTTACTACAGTACAGCTGTAGTTCCTTGTAGTAAATTAAAGTAAGTTGAGTGAGAGACAACAAAATTGTGGCGAATTTTGTTCAGAATTCAGAAGAGTACGTTTATCCCAAAAAAAAACATATTGATATTCTGGCAAAAAAAATAACACCAAGTATATTTGCAAAAAAATATACCTCCAATACTCAATACTTGATATATACCAAAACTAGGCTTTTTTTATTTAGTTAAATCATTTGTGTATTCCAAATCAAAACAGTATATAACAGTGCCGTGTGAAATACGCCTCGAGTTTTTAGATCAATCAAATTCAAGTAATCTATTGCAGGGCAATACAAAATTATATGTTTTCGGCAAAAACTTTTTTTCTACCAAGAGGCGACGTGCAACGCACACACTCAAAAAGCTCACCCACACATGTAGAACAGCATACGCCGTGAATTGAAGAACTGTGTAGGTTGGTTGAAAAGAAAGCACACACGCACATGCCCACACACACACACACACATTCAAAGTTATATGCGAAAATCTGCAAGTTTATCTTGCGGCTGTTCGCCACCCCCCTCGCGGCCCATAACCCTTCAATCCGACAAACACGCATCGAGCGTGCGGACCACGAGCGCCCAGCAACAAAAATATACAATAGATATATACAAAAAATTACAGTAGATTAAAATTTCGATAACCAGCAAAGGAGGTAAGTTTTTTGAGCGAATAAAAAAAAATAAAATGCATATGTACATATGTATGTCTGAAGAAAGGGTGGAGATAGAGGCAACACAGCGGCGGCGGCGACGACGACGACGACGACGGCGACGCATTAATTGTATGTATTGGTCAGCTGCTGGTGATGCTGCTTCTTCCTCAAACTCCTCCTGCCTTTGTGCAGAAGAAATAGGCAATTGCGAAATAATCACAAAACGCCGCATAAAATGCAGAGTGTGCAATTTTTAACCGAGTCATTGCCAAAGCACAAGAATGCATACGAAAAGCTTATACATGATTTATGCATGTGTGCGTAGGTGTCTGCATATTTGAGCCAATTCATGTGAATTTGCTCCGTGTGTGTAAGTTTGCGTTTTGCGTATGTGTGGAGGGGCCCATGTGGTCTCATGTGGTGTCGGCCCCAGCTTGTGTCTGCGTTTGTGTGCGTGTGTGTGTGTGTGTGTGTTTGTTCGTGTGTGCGTGTATGCGGTTCGATGTTTGTGTTATTTTGACATTTTACCCATTTGTTGCAGGCACAGAACACCTTTTCGGTCGAACTACTGCAACACAGCGTAAGGGCTCTCTCCAAGGACCCCAGCGACACACAAAGTCGAGCCCGAAGGGGGCGTCATACATCCAGCAGCGCAAACTCGAAAAACAGGGAGACGCAACAGAAGAGGAGGAAACAGTGATACCGTCGAAACCGAGAGGCGACACCGCCTGTTTCCAACACCATTCAAGTCCCGAATACGATGGAAATTGAAACAGAACAATCCATCGAAGCAATGGACACCCAGGACACCCAAGAGGTCGAGATAATCACTAGCGATCTTCACCAGCAGCAGCAACAACAACAACAGCAGCAGCAGCAGCAGCAGCAGCTCCAAAATCAAAACCAACAACAGAATTCGCCGCCACAGCTGCCGAAATTCAAAAATCTGATCCAGCCACAATTGCACGCAGTCGGTGGAGTCACCCAGCTGCCCAGCGAGAACGGCAACGTGCCGCCACAACAGCTGCTGGCCGACAGCAGCTCCTCATCGTTTGCCAACGAACAGGACACAATGTCGTTGGACGACGAGAACAAGGAAGATCAGTTCCGTTCGGAGACCACATTCTCCTATACGGTGGATAATGTGGGACAATTGAAATCACAGCGTCTGTCGCCGCCAGTGTACGTACGGATGCTGCCATGGAAGATAATGGTCATACCGAACGACCGGGCCTTGGGCTTCTTTCTGCAGTGCAACGGTGAGAATGATTCGCCCACCTGGTCGTGCAATGCCATTGCCGAATTGCGTCTCAAGTGCCACAAGGTAGAGTCTCAGCCGTTCACGCGTGCCCGCATCAAGCATTTGTTCTACTCGAAGGAGAACGATTACGGCTACTCGAACTTCATTACCTGGCAGGAGCTGCAGGATTCAGAGAAGAGCTATATACACAACAACAGCATTACCTTGGAGGTGCATGTAATAGCCGATGCACCGCATGGCGTACTCTGGGACTCGAAGAAGCACACCGGCTATGTCGGCCTAAAGAATCAGGGGGCCACATGCTACATGAACTCCCTGCTGCAGACGCTCTATTTTACCAATTCCCTGCGCCTGGCTGTCTATCGCATACCCACAGAGGCCGACGATAGCACCAAGTCGGTGGGGCTCTCCCTGCAGCGTGTATTCCACGAGCTGCAGTTCGGCGATCGTCCGGTGGGCACCAAGAAGCTAACCAAATCCTTTGGCTGGGAGACACTCGACTCTTTCATGCAGCACGATGTCCAGGAGTTCCTACGCGTTCTGCTCGACAAGCTCGAGTCGAAGATGAAGGGCACCTGCCTAGAGGGCACCATACCGGGCCTCTTTGAGGGCAAAATGTCATCGTATATCAAATGCAAGAATGTGGACTACAACAGCACACGCTATGAGACCTTTTACGATATCCAGCTAAATATCAAAGACAAAAAGAACATTTACGACTCATTTCAGGACTATGTCGCCTCCGAGACCCTCGAGGGTGACAACAAATACGATGCTGGCGTCCATGGCTTGCAGGTGAGTCTACTACAGAGTCCACACTCTGTCAGTCTTTAGTCTGATCGCTGATCGCTGATCTCTGCCTTTATTCCGTGTCTCATTCGTTCGTGTCTTCTTTGGTTGTTGTTTGCATTTCCAGGAGGCCAGCAAGGGTGTCATCTTCACGTCATTCCCGCCCGTTCTGCACTTGCATTTGATGCGTTTCCAATACGATCCCATTACGGACAGCTCGATCAAGTACAACGATCGCTTCGAGTTCTACGAGCAGATCAGTCTCGACAGCTATCTGGCCGAGGGTGAGAAGACATCAGCGGACTATGTGCTGCATGCCGTGCTGGTGCATTCGGGCGATAATCATGGCGGACACTATGTGGTCTTTATCAATCCAAAGGCCGATGGGCGCTGGTTCAAGTTTGATGACGATGTGGTCTCCAGTTGCCGCAAACAGGAGGCCATTGATCTGAATTATGGCGGCATGGACGATGAGATCTCGTTCCATGCCAAATGCAGCAATGCCTATATGCTGGTGTACATCAGGCAGTCGGAACTGGATCGTGTACTGGGCGACATACCGGAGAATGAGATATCCAGCGATCTGGTGGAGCGTCTCGATCTGGAGAAACGCATCGAGATGGCCCGTCGCAAGGAGCGCAGCGAGGCCAATCTCTATGTGTCGGTGCATGTCATACTTGAGGAGTACTTTGAGGGCCAACAGAAGCGTCGTCTATTCGACTTGGAGAAGACCCATCAGCGTCCGTTTAAGCTCAAGCAGAACCAGACCGTCGACGAGCTGATCGATATGTTTGTCAAGGGCTTTGGCGTCTCGCGCGATCGCATGCGCATTTGGAACATGTGCACCACCCAGACGCAAAAGTTTCTCTACTTTGACTTTGAGGCGGAGGGAGCGCGCACCATTGAACAGATACCCACATCACAGAAGCCATGGGTGATCTTTCTCGAGCTGGCACCACAGGACAGCAACGAACCGCTGGCACCCTTCAATCCCAAATCGGACGTGCTGCTCTTCCTCAAGTATTACGATGCCAAGAACAAGCGTCTCAATTATATTGGATGCACACATCAGCCGCAGAGCCGACGCCTCATCGATCTGTGTCCGGAGGTTAACCGCAAGCTGGGCTTCGATCTGGACACCGAGCTGACCGTCTTTGATGAGTACGGCGACAAGAAGATCGCCAATCTGAATGATCCCATCGAGAGTGTGCTCTATCTGCCGCCCGATAATCTGCAGGGTCACATACTCATCTTTGAGCGTGAGATGATTGACATGAAACTGGATCTGCCGACGGTGGAGGATTACTTTCTGGATCTGGTCTATCGCATTGAGATTATATTCAGCGACAAGTGTAATCCCAATGAGCCGGACTTTGTGCTGGAATTGTCAAATCGTTATAATTACGATCAGCTTACCAATGCGGTGGCCGAGCGCCTCAACACGGATCCACAGAAGTTGCAGTTCTTTATGTGCATCAACAACTACAAGGAGACGGCGGGCAATGCAGTGCCCTATACATTCAAGGTATGTAGTAACTCATCTACCCGTCCGTAGATCCTTTTTTATATATATATGTTTTTTTCATGTGTTTTAGGGCACGGTCAAGGATCTGGTTTCGTACACCAAGCAAAGCACACCGAAGCGCATCTTTTATCAGCGTCTGTCGTTGAGCATCCATGAGCTGGACAACAAGAAGCAATTTAAGTGCATTTGGGTGTCCAACGATCTGAAGGAGGAGAAGGAGCTTGTACTCTATCCTAACAAGAATGACAACGTTAAGGGGCTTCTGGAGGAGGCGGCCAAGAAGATAACCTTCCAGGAGAATAGCCGCAAGAAGCTGCGCCTGATGAAGGTCAGCAATCATAAGATTGTCGCCCACTGCAAGGACGATATACCGCTGGATACGCTGCTCAAGGCGAATGACTCGGCAATCACCACCACCCAGAGTGCACAGAAAATCTATCGCGTCGAGGAGGTGCCCACAGATGAGATGCAGCTGGCCGAGAACGAATATCTGTTGCCGGTGGCCCATTTCAGCAAGGAGTTGTACAACTCCTTTGGCGTACCCTTCTTCACCAAAGCGCGTCACGGTGAGCCCTATGGGGCCCTTAAGCAGCGCATCCAGAAGCGTCTAAATGTCCCCGACAAGGAGTGGGAGAACTACAAGTTCACCGTGATCAATACGGGCCTGACCGTCGAGGTGAACGACAACGATGTCATCAATTTGGAGAATTTCCGCACCTCGACTAGCGGACAGTTGCCCTTCCTTGGGCTCGATCACATCAACAAGTCACGCAAGCGCAGCTCGCTGAATTTCTCCGAGAAGGCGATCAAAATTTACAATTAAAGTGAGCACACACACACACATACACACACAAATAACAAAGGGGACAAAGCAGATGGAGCAGACGGATGATGGTTCTGCGAGTGGAGGTGGAGGCTAGGAGCGCGAGGCTAGGAGGCTGCTGTAACTGGGACTGCGACAGGGACAGGGACATCCATCGATCGACCCGCACCGTCGCCCGAAAATATAAACTTTAAGCAATACATACAATGAATCCAGCTCGAAGCCTCAAATTGTCCTTAATATTGTATGTCCCTCCCCATTCCTCCTCCCTCAAAACGAGAAAATCACCCCGGCCCCTCCTTCTGAGCCCAAAGTAGAAATTGACGTGGATTTTTTTAAATAATATTATTTCTAAGTCATAAAATTTATTTATTAATCGCCTCCGGTCAATTTTTAATATGGTTGTCCGCCCGATCCCACCCCCAGAGTTTGCTTGGCCCCCCAATCACAGGCCCGGCCACGGCACGAAGTCCAGAGAAAGGAAAAATTTATAAATTTACTGACTTATTGCGCTTGCATTAGTGACTTCAAAATCTAGGCTAAGGCTTTTAAGTGTGTTTATTTAATTAATATTTTTGTTTTCGAATTTTCTAAATACGATATTCCTAACCGCGGTAATTTTTTTTTTTAAACCGGAGATCAAATTGAAACGAATCCTAATTGGTTCGTATCCAATTGTTTCGTTCAAGATCCCGGGCCATTGGCAACTTGTAAATATAAGCGCGTGTTTTTGTGCTCTTGTCCTACCTGGGAATACACGCAGAAAAACAGCAAAAGATAATGAACACACACCTCACAAAAAGAAAAAAGCGATCGGAGAAGTTAAACAACAAAAGATAATGATTAAACAAGATTAAAGATATACATATATTACTTAGATAAGCAAGTATAAGCGACAAAAGGAGTCGCCAAGAAATAAGATGCTGAGCAGAAGGAGCAGTGCAGCTCGTGACGCGAGAGAGAGCGAGATGGAGCGACAGATAGAGATAGTTTCGAACTAACGGTAAACAAAAACAAGCAGCAGCGAAATGGCAAGGGACAGATGGATAAACGAAGAGCAATGAGAGACCGATAGAGAGAGAGAGAGAGAGAGAGAGAGAAGGGAAATATAAGATTTGTTTCAAACAACAATTATTTGTGATTTTAAAACATGAAATGATAAATTCAAAGGACTAGACAACATAATAATCTTAAATTAATAAAAACAAAAACAAACACAGAAAAACATACGTATGTACCATAATATAACCAGGTTGGATGCTTTTTTTATCTTTGTTAAATTATATAGCAAAGAGTGCCGCACGCGGGGGAATGATCCGAAAGAAACACACACACACACACGCAGACAGTAAACCACTACTATAAATTGCATCATGGCAAAGCAATAGCAAAACTATATTACATATACATATATAATTCAAGAAATATTACATTATTACTATGCTATCATTTATGCAACAAAAATAATTCAATTCAAATTATTTATGTGTAAAATAAAACAAAGAAATCAAAATGAAATACCAAATATCAATTCAATATTCCCATATGTTGATGGTATATAGTATATATATATATTTATGTGTGTATATAAATGATTAAACAGCCGTTTATCCAAATAATCCCATAAGAATAACGGGACTGACTCCTTGTTCCAGCCAAGCTTACACCCATCCCCCCTACCCTACCCATACCTTAGGTTTGCCGATCATCGATTAGCGATTACCGATCATTACCTACCCCAGAGTTGTATTGTATTCCACTCGAAAGCAATGAAATACAATATATGTACCGTAATAAAAAGCCCCCTTCCATCCATCTATGTGGGGGAGGAGCTTGAATCTGTTTGAAATTGAAAATAAATTATATTTGATGTAGAATTTGATTGGAACAAACCATTATTTAATCGAATCTGTTTTGGGGCAGTTTTACGCTTAAATTATACAATATATATTTGTGGACTACAGACTACCGGATAGAGCCTAGAACTTGCGACGCTTCAGCAGATCTGGCCGCCAATTGACTGGATGCGTCTCCTCGCTGGCCTCGTCATCCTCCTTGTACACCTTGATTGTCTTGTCCGCCTCGGCGGTGATAAGACGCGTGCCCGAATGGTCAAAGCACATGGCAAATATGCCCGCCTCGCTGTCCATGGAGCCGGGCTGGACGGGGGCCTGGAAACGCTGGAAATTATAGCCGGTGCGCCAGTCCCAGAAGAACATGGTGCCGTTGTCGCCGCCAGAGACGAGCACGCCATCGTTATTGGCCGCCATACAGTTGACAATGGCCGTGTGGCCGGAGATGTTCTGCACAAAGTTGCCCTCGGGACAGCGCCACTGTTTGATGTTGTCGGGCGAGGCGGAGGCGAACATGTACAGCGATGGATGCAGCACAACACTGCGCACAGACTTCTTGTGGTTGGTCAGGGTGCATACGCTCTTGCCGGCAGCTAGATCCCACAGCCGCACGGTGGAATCATGGGAGCCGGTGATGATCTGTGGATTGGTGGCCTGGGCCACAACACTAGCCACCGTATTGGTGTGGCCGGTCAGCGTGTGTACATTGGCCTTGGTCCTCATGTCCCAGATGCGAGCTGTGGAGTCGCGACCAGAGGTGGCCAACACATCGATGGTTGGGTGAAGGGCCAACGAGTAGACTGCAGACAGATGACCATGATAATGTCGGATCACTTTGTTGTACTCCAGATCCCAGCACTTCACCTGTCGATCCTCGCCGCAGCTGAACAGATACGGATGCTTGGTGCTGACTGCCACTCCCCGCACAGTGCTCACGTGGCCGGTGAGAGAGAGTTTCAGCTTACCGCTGGCCAGATCCCAGATTTTGATGACACGATCCCCAGCACCGGTGGCGAACCACTCATTGCCCGGCTCCACGGCTATGCAACGCACCCAACCCAAATGTCCGGAAATGACGCGGGACAGCTTCCAGGGCGCATGCCACTTGGGCTTCGGTATGGTGGGTGCCTTCTTTGGAATGAGCTGCAGATTGCTGGCGCCATTGGATCCGGGCCCATTGCCACTGTTGGGCATAGATGCTCGCACCAGGGATGTGCTATTGTTACCCGGCATGGACAGCACCGTGTCGGGGCGACGCGCATCGGCATTGAATTTCATCAGGCTGCTGCCAGCGTCCGTGCTCCCGTCTGTGATGGCCAGTGGTCTTTCCACGGAGTGTCCTAATGGTGTCCTCATGGGATCATTGGCTGTCACCCGGTCCATTAACGAGCCATAGGTATCTTTTGCCTTGATCGATCTCCTCTGTTTGTCCCTGTGTTAATCAGAGTGGTTATAAATGTTGGTTTGGTGCGTAAATACGGATAGATCCGATTCCAGGGTACTCACAGTCGGTCGTCGACATCCGGCAGGTTTCCTTGATTGGAGACGAACAGATCGTGTGTGCGCTTCAGGGAGCGGAATATAAGCGTGTGCACGCTATGCTTTTGCACGTCCTCCATTGATAAATTAAATGTACGGCTAAACTAAACAAAAATGCGGCTTTTTGCTAGCCGAACAAAACAGTCATTCACAACGGAACGCACGCGCGTATTGCCATTCGCTTGTGATAGCTAAAACCGGCTATCGACACTGACTATCGATTCCAGACCCATGCAATAAAGGCAAACTAAAATAATTTAAACCACATTTTCGTTATTTCCAGCATATTAGTAGCAGCCAAACCAAAACAGACATCTTCGCAGATACATTTAGCAAACGCTAGTCGCTATTTTGGTGTACAGTCAAACCGCTCCACACCCCCACACCACACTGAAATAACAATAAAATCGAAAACTCATTTTTTGGAGCAATTTGTTTGTTTTGTTTTTTATTCTTAGTTAGCGGGAACCGGCGAACCAGAAGCAGCATTACTCGATGACAGAGATGAGGATGTTGGGGAGACCGACGCTGACGAAGTGCTGGCCGCAGCATTGGAAGCACTTTCCTGTGACCCCGATAGTCTGGAGTTGAAGAACTGTTTGATCTGTCGGAGTTGGTAAACGAACGGAACGAACACTTTTAAATGCTCTAACAGAGGTTGTAACTGCAATGGCTTACGATGCGCTTAATGTAGTTGCACGAGGTTTCGTTGTTTGAACTCGATACCACGTTGTCCACTCGATATGGTGGCGAGATGGTGACTTCGTTAAGGATCTGTATATTCAGTCCCTGCCAGGATACTTCATTGTACTGTGTTGTTGCATGCATGGGGGAGTAAAAGATAACACGATGAGATTATGTGGAAATCGATTTGCCAGAGCCACTGCCATGTGCGCCGCCTACCCCGTATTGTTTGGCTATCGCTCGATAAAGTTCCTGTGCTTCTGAGCTCACGTCTGCGTTCTGCGACTTGAGATAGTCCTGCCGACGTTCCACTGTTTTCCTGAGTCGCATTTTAACCTGCAAAAATATGTAAATGGTCAACCTTGTCGCACATCTTACGCTGCGGCTTACGTTTCTGCTCACCTGTTCCAGATTTAACTTCTGCGGATCATCGACAAAGTTCCCGTTGCACTCCTTGATCACCTGCACGTTGCTGCACAGCGAAAGATTCAACGCATAGATATCACTCAGCTCCTCCGTTGTTTTCGATCGGCATTCTGTTTTGGGCAAAAAGGGCAAGAGCAGAAAAAGGTGGGAAGGAGAGAGGGAGAGAGGGGGAGAAAAGATTTTTGGCGCGATGTACGGAGAACCAAATTCTGGACGTCTTAACTATTATATAAAAGCATCAATGGGATGCCCACAACACAAGGGAGCTGAACTGAACTGAACTAAACAGAACAGAACATAATTCACTCTTTGCAACAATTCAATTGGGATTTTTGACAATAAAAAAGGATACTCAAGATTAGCATCTTTGTGTTATGATCGAATGCGAGCACCTCGCCCTCCACCTCCTCGTTGAAACAGGTCGTGCACATCACAGTGGATCCAATGTTGAAGCAGTCGTTCACTGCATTGCCGGCGGTTGCAGTTGCAGCGGCCATCTTTAATTGTTAGACTTGACTTGGAGAGTGGAGTGGAGTGGAGTCGAGTCGACCTGGGGGCCTGGCCTGTGGTCGAGTTGGAGGAGCAGTGCAGCTTTCTATCTTGCAGAGCAGGGCTTCGCTACGGATGTGTGCTGTGCGCTGGCTGGCTGGCTGGCTTCTGTGCGTGCCGATTGTTTACACAACTTTGAACACGTAGTATGTGTGTGATGCAAAACAACAATTAATATGTCAAATCAAAAATTGCAATTATTGTAAGCCATGCGAACATTAAGTAGTTCTTGTTTACAACATCCGGCACTGTGTGATGGCTGTGTGGTCTAGACCTGGTTAATGGACGTAAGCGTAATTATTGCTGTTTACTATGCACTATTGGTCTTCGGTTTTGATGTTGCTGTTTGCCGCCGCGGACTGGCTTTCACATTCACGTTTCTGTTTCTGCCTCTAGCGTAGATGTCGCTTCATAGAAGTGATTTTCTAATCGATGCGTTTCAATATTATCGCTTGAAACGAACGTGTGCGTTGACCAAAAACTCTTAATCAATATGTAGCTCAAGCGTACAGTCAATTTAAAATACGTGTTTTTTTGTTTTGTAATTGAGAAAATTGAAAAATATGCGAAAATGTTTGGTCAACACACGAACAAGAGCGTAGGGCTGCAAAACCATCGACGACACTATCGGTAAAATCGAGACCGATAGTTTTTTTTCAACCATCAATATATATCGTTTGAGAGAGAAATGAATATCAAAAACTATGTTTGAGGCAGCTCAAGGCATCGCAGGATAAAATCCGCTACAACACTGGAAGCATTAAGTTTATTTAATTTTTTGCCACTTTGTTTAATTGTTTTATAAGTTGCCGATGTAAATGTTGATATATCGATGGCTTTGCAGCCCTACAATGGAGCAGCAAGCAGTTCATCTTAGTCGTTCTTTTTTGTTCATGATCGGAAAATGTAATTTTACTCATTTTTAATATTCGGCTTAGTATTACCTGCTGGCTAAGACCCTTATCAATAAACATATAATTTTATGCAATAAATTCATTAATTGTGTAGCAGATAGAATCTTTTAAATACCCCTGTTCATTGGAATATCTTTAGAATATGTTTAAAGAAAAAAAAGCTTAGAAATCTTTATAAATTTATACATGGCAGATCCACAGGGAGTTTGCACGGGAATCTGACGATGTTATCGATACAAATTTATTTTACCTGGTTAATGGACGTAAGTATATGAATAACCAAGTTCAGTAGCTATGTAGCTATGTTCATACAATGGTTTTTACCCATCAAGAGCCGGAAAGCTGGGACCTCGATAGTGATCGGAATATTTTAATGTTACATATTTGGTAAATACCCAGAAGGAGTTAAAATTATTTTAACAATTAAAAATATGGTGTTTTCGGCTACATTAAATGTATGATCTCGAACAGTTTATTGGCTGTTTTCTAAAATATTTTATTTAATAAAGAACGTTAGATAACATATTTGTCTAAAATATCTTCTCTTGCCGTGTGAACCAGTTCATTGGAACTGGATCTGTGTTATATACAGATCCTCGGGCTGATGCAGTTTGTGCGATTAATATCGATATCAATTAATATATTTTGCATACATCTTCGGCTTGCTTGTGCGCCTTTAAGTGCAATAAAGTAAAATTTAAATTAGATTCAGCGGACAACAACATGGTCGAGCCAAAAAATAAACACCTACGGACCCCCACAGCAGAGACCGTACTCCCACTCAGCAGGGTGCGGACAATCATGAAGAGCTCGATGGACACCGGCTTAATTACGAACGAAGTGCTTTTCCTGATGACCAAGTGTAGTGAACTCTTTGTGCAGCATTTGGCGCGAGAAGCGTACGCGGCCTCTTGTTCCAAGGAGACCACTGACACCCTCAAGTATGAGCATCTCTCGCAGCTGGTGAACAAGAGTTCAAATCTCGAGTTCCTTCTGCAAATTGTTCCAGAAAAGATACGTGTGCACACATTCCAGGAGATGCTACGCCTAAATCGTTCCGCTGGCACCAGCGATGATGACGATGATGACTCTGAAACCGAATCTGAGTCTGAGTCCGAGTCCGAGACGGATGAATGATGAGGTCTCGGGCTCTCCATTCTCCCATCATCGACTCCTCTTCAGCCCATTGTCTATAAATGTTCTGATTGTTTGATGATTAAGTGATTAATTTACTTGATTCTAATTGTGTCCAATATAATGTAATATAATTTATGTCCAATATTCTTGCAATTCTACAAATGTACTCTATATGAGTAATAACTTTAAGAATAAATAAATATCTGTTAAGCAGCCAAAGTGCAACTAAAAATATGCGACTCTGCCCTTTACTTGTAACTGTATGGAATGACTGTACTCAATCTGATTATACATCAATATATCTCACTGCGCCTTAGCACTGCACCACGAAATGGTGCATGGCATGGCCTGGACAATGTCCAGAAGGCACGTTTCATAAATTTTCACCCATATTTGTGCCAGTTCACGGACCAGTCATTCATTTAAAAGTGATTGCAAGACGTTTGGATTTTTTGAGTAATAATTATAACATTTAATTGCACTTGGATACGATTTGTGATGCAGTTTTACACAGTTTCAAACAAAAAAAATTGTGTTTTAGGATTAAATATTGCCTAGGCCTTCAGGTAGGTGCCTGGGAAGCCAGTGGCATTCAGGCCTGTCACCTTATAGGTGGTGCCTGCTGGGGCCGGCTGATCAAACTTGGCCGCTGTTGTCACATAGAGAATGTCCAGGTTGGGGCCACCGAAGGCAGCCGAGGTGATCTGCTTGGTGGGAAACTTGATCTCCAGTAGGACCTTTCCAGTGCTGTGTCAATAGAAAAACGGGAAAGCCGTGCATTTGAGAAGAAGAAAATAATAAAGGACCTTGGCAGGGACATACCTTGGGTTGACTTTGAAAATGGTGGCACCGTTGAATGTGGCCACATAGAGATTACCCTCGGTGTCGATGGTGAGACCGTCGGGCAGCAGATGATCCTTGGGACTGGTTTTGCGCAAGTTGAAGATCACCTTGGGGTTGCTGAACACGCCTGTCTCGAAGTCATAGTCGTACGACTTGACCTCGTAGTCGGTGGTGTCGATGTAGTAGAACTTCTTTGCCTTCTCGTCCCAGGCCAGGCCGTTGGAGATGCCCACATCGCCCTTGACAACGGACACTTCGCCGCCAGCCTCCCACTTGTAGAGCTCACCGTGACGGAACTCAAACTCGTCGCCAATGTAGCGCATGGTACCGCCAAAGAAGCGACCACGGGGATCGGCCTTAGCATCATTCAAGCGGTTCTTCTCGAGCTCCGGCTGCACCTCAAAGAGCGTGCGCACCACCTTGGCCACTGGCGAGACGCCATCCCAGTTGACAATGACCACGCGACGGGCACAGCCAACGGCAAACTCTTGGGGCTTGCCCTCTATCGGCAGGACAAAGGCAGCGAAACTCTCGCCCTCAATCTGGGTCTTGTACACCTTGTTCTGCTTGAAGTCGTAGCGAAGGAGTTTGCCAGCCTCCAAGTCCACGTAGTACAAGCTCTGGGTGGCCACATCCCAGTGGGGTCCCTCGCCTAGGCCGGCATAGGAGTCAGGCAGTGGTTCAACTTTGTAGGACATCTGCAAGGAGAACACAATATTGAAAGTGAGTGAAAATTGAGGGATATCCACACGCCGCCTGTTGTTGGTCTAGTCGTTCTCCCCCAAAAGTACCGTCAAACTAAAGAGAGCGCCCATGAGGGCGATGCTCAGTGGCAGATATCTAATGGAAGTCAGCATCTGGCGCGGAGTCTGGGCGATTCGAACTCTGAGTGGAAACTGAGCCTGCTGTCGCCCGAGAGGAGGGCTTTTATTGATCAAACGCCTGACATTAGCGGAACCAAACCGCTGAACACACATCCGAGTCTCAGAGTCTGCGTTTATTTTCATGTTTTTCACAGGCGCTGCAGCTGCGCATTTTTGACGTCATGCCCTTCACTTACTCAGCAGGCAGCGACGGCGTTGCGATTATCTTTGATTGCGTTTGCCCGTTTTGTATTTTAATTGACTTTTGATGTTCAAGTGCCTGGTCTGGTTGTTGTTGCTGTTGATGCTGCTAATTTTGCTGCGGTAAAGTACTGTCGAAACGAGCATGCAGTTGCTGCAGGCAGCAGTTGTAACGTCCTAGGTTGGTAATTGTGTGCCCACAGGGGCAGAATGTGGCGAGCAGCTCTCACAATTACAATAAAGGACTGCATAATTTGGCATAAAAATTGTTGCATGCATTGCACAGGACAAAGTCTCGTTTAGACAGTACTTAAAGTGCAATGCCCAGAACTGTTTGGAGGCATGTCATCGGGTATCGCTATCGAAAATGCACACGTGTAATTTGTAAATGCAACCTGGTGTGGCCACCAGCTGTGTTTGCCCATAACGTAACGGTTCAAGGCAAAACAAAAATCTCACCATTAATTACATTATGTACATACATCTGAATATTTGTACTTTAAAAGTCTCACTCACAAAAAAAAAAATGCAACAAAAAAAAAATGAAAATGCCAGCTCAAGGACCGTTGCCGGTTTGGTGTCCACAGAATCCTACATACCTTTTTATAAACGTTTTCTTAGTCTTGCAGAATAGAACAAATCCTTGAGCACTTCTCGGGCGAATAACGCGTTCACAATGAAGATAATGCGATCAGACCGAAACCTTTTTATAGCCGGCCGGCAGCCACCAGCCGGCTTTAGCGTGATATACAAACAGACTATGGATTGATAAGAAGCGGCAATATTGGAGGAGGAGGTCTGTTGCCTGGGCCGTAGCGAAGCCCGAGAAGAGAACCCAGGCACCAAACAGTCAGATAAGACGTGAGGCATGTGCAAATGGAGCTACTGGAAGAATGGCTTTGCAGCATATGTACGTACATACATATGTATGTATGTACATACATATGCATGTATTTATAATCGCATCGCACTTAATGAAATGGAATTTCTGTAATAAGAGCCAAAATGAAAAGAAAATACAAAACTGCACAATTTTCTGCCGTATGTGGGAGTCGCGGTGGCTGATAAGTAGCGAGGCAATTATAGTTATAATAATAATTATTGTACAAGTATTTCATTGCCAGAGTCCTATATGTACATATGTATATCCGCTCAGCCCATGATAACATGTAGCAAGGCATGCGCGATAAATTCGCAGCCCAGTAGTGACAATAATGTCGCCTGGTTAAGGATGCTGCTGCTGATTCTGCTGTTTTGTCGTTGTATCAGTTTGGACCTGACCTCCAGGGCATTTCTTTAGTCTGCACTATCGTCAAAGAGAGGCAAGCCACGGGGAGGGGCGTGACTTTGCCAAAATCCAGGAGGCCTAGACGGAGGCAGGCTCTTATCGCTGACAGGCATGACCCTGTTTGTCCTATGACTCGTATTTCTTTCTATTTTTGTCTAAATTTCAAATGGAAATTGCTCTTTAATTAATTGGAGTATGATTTATTAGCATATTTGTACAACTGTCCATTGATAAGGGAAGCATATAGCCTTTAACAATTCAAACCCGATATGACGAACCTAAGATGCCAAAATCTCAGCATAGTTATTAAATGTCTTACAAAGTTATTGGAAATATTCAAATTCAAAAATTCAGTACTTCTTAACGGAAGTTTTTATAGCGTTTGAAAAACTTTAACAAATATAGTAGGCGCTGAGCCCCAAACGAGTTTACCTTAGGCCTGAACTCCCAATATTTTTAGTTAGTGATTCGGAATTTGTGGAGGAAACATCTAAGCGGAGCTCGAAAAAAAAAAAAAAAATTTTAAATAATAAAAAGTTTGAAATTTAATAAAATAAAAAAAAGCTGTGAAAGTGAACAAGAAATCCAATTCAATCCAATCAAAATTAGAAAAAATTTAGTATCAGACATGTGCAGCCATTCCATTTCTGGAATGATTAAATGGCATTCCCGAAATGAATTGCAACAAAATACAAAAAGAAATGGCGGAAGATTTGGAATATTGTGAAATTATAATTAATTAAAAAACACTCCGCTCCCTCAAACAAATGAAAAAAAAATGGTGAGCAATAAATTTACTTTTGACTAACTACTATTAACTAGCCCCCATTGAAAAAATTTATATATTTTACATTTACATTTATGTTGCCTTTTTTGGGGGAAATTTATGGTATGCCGAAAAACAATTGTCCAATCGACTACCTCAAAATTGGTATAAATTCTTCTGTACGGTCAATTCAAATCACAAACAATAATAATTGTGAATAAAATGAACCAACATGGCGAGCCGGCTTCATGAATAAGTTAAAGCAGCATTGTTTTTGTTTTAGTAGGCCCCCCTTTCTCACTCCTTTTATTCGTGTCAAAGCCAAGAAAATTGTGCAAATTATAGAACGTAGAAAGTTTTTCGTGGTATATTTCTAGGCAATTACACTGACTTGAGTTAGCTTTCGATAGTTGAACTACTGGTGCTTACATTTTCCATTGTAATGGTGTTCTGACATTAGACTTGGCTAACTGACTGGGTGCAAAAATAGGTATAGGCTACAACACTGATGTAGAATTTTGTCTCTCATGCTCTCTCTTTTTGCAGAAAATTTATCAAAGTTAAATGTCATGGCGCCATAAAAAACATATGTTTTTGTTGTTATTGCTAGTTGTGATATTTTTACTCGATAGGCGAACAGGGCTGAAATATTCACAAAATCGCACAAGCGCAACCAAAATTAAACTTTTTTCCAACACTAGGTCCCAAATTAAAAAAAAACAACTGTGCTTTTCATAAAGCGCATTAACTGAATAGCTCAATCCTGTGTAAATAGGCTAAAACAGGCTATAAAACTCAAGTAATTCCGCTTTTTAAGGGGGATTAATCCGGGCGAAGTTCGTTTAATTCTCGGTATATTTAGGGTATATTTTGAAAATGAGAAGGTATATTTCAGTATATTTCTGAGGGTCAGCCGGTATATTTTATCACATTTCTGGCGGTCGCACTGACAGATTTTGGAACATTTTTGCAGCGTCCGGACGTACGTCGATCGCAGAACTTGTCACTTTTATTTTTTTTTCTTGTGCGACTTCGTTCTGCCTGCCAAACGCAGCGACCCAACTGAGGAGCAGGAGCAAGTCCGATCGGCTCAAGTCGACCGAATGTCGAAATGAAGCGTGACGAGAGGGCGAATGTGCTCAGCGCAACGAAAAGTGGGCGCGAGTGATACCGAGAAACAGATTCGATTCCCAATTTGTCGCGTCGTTCTCTCGAGCTCAAGAGAACAAGAAAACAACGCGAAATAAAAGTGAAAACGTGCAAAAGCAAGGCACAGCGCAACAAAAAACAACAAACTAAACTTCGGTCAAAATGTGCGACACGGCGACAACAACAGCTACAACTGTGGTAGCAACTGCAACGGCGTCGTCGGTGTCTGGCACTGGCACTGGCACTGGAACGAACCAGAGCCAGGTAACGGCAGCAACTACGACAGCAGGAGCCACACCGCCAGCTACAACCACAGCGAAGCCCGAGCAACAACAGCGGGCGCGACAAAACTGCTGCCGCCTCTGCATTGCCCCGGCCACAGAATGCATTTCGATCATCAATAGCTATGCGGCCGACAAGGAGCCGCTCTCGACAAAAATTCACAACTGCGTGAACATCAAGGTGAGTGGAGAAGTGTTTCGAGTGGTTCTATTTTTTTTTTTTTTTTTGGCGACGAGATGTACCTCAAAGAATGGGTCATCCAGTGCACACGTAATCGGTCGCTGTGGCTGCCGCTGTCGTCATCCCACATCCACATGTACCCCAGTCCCCGAACAGCTATACATACAATTCCCCCCCAAACCAAACCAAAACCCATCGGAGCAGTAGGCGGATCAGGCACAGGGCCCGTTCCAGGCCCAGCCACACCCGAGGGCAGCATGATGAGATTTCTTGTGGTTGTCGGATTGTAGCTTTCGTGGAAAAATTGTTGAGTTGCCTTTTCGTTTTCGGTTTTTTTTTTCTCGGTATGTTCATGTGCCTATGCCTATGTGTGCTTGTGTGTGTGTGTGTGTGTGTGTGTGTGTTTTTGTGAGTTGTTGTTGTTCTGGGATAGCGTCCCATCATCATCATCATCATCAAATCGACAGCGGCAGCGTCGTCCAGCCATGGTTGGCTGGAGTTTCGTTCCGAAAAGCATCCGAAAAGTGAGGTTACGGATGAAGCCCAACCACAGGCAACGGCCGCAGCCACAGCCACAGCAACACCGTTGTGCAAGCGCTGGCGACGCCGACGACGACGACAACGATGAGCGAACGAACCGATGGCCAACCAAAAACAACAAAAAAAAAAAGCAACCAGCCAACCCCGCCTACCTTTTGCTTCTCTTGCTCCTCTTCCTCCTCATCCGTCGAACTCTGTGTGTGTGTGTGTGTGTGCGCGCTGTGCTGTCCATGCTGTGCCTCACCGCATGGTCCGTGTCGGGTCGGGTCTGGTCTCTGGTCTTTGGCGTGGCGTGGCCAGACCAGACCAGGCCAGGCCAGCCAGGGCCTGGGGTTTCTGTTTCACTCACTGCCAAGTCACGATGCCTCGATGACGCGACAGCAGCGACCGACCGACCGAATGGAATGGTATGGTATGGTATGGACTGGAGTGGATTGGCTAGAGGGGCATTCATTGGTATTGGTGCACACAACCCGACCACAATCTGCTTTTGTACGCTGTCCCGCCGCTGCTCTGCCGCCGCTGCTGGCTGGTTGGCTGGCTGGCTGCTTCATCATAATCAACTTGAACGAACTCCCTCCCCGACCCGGCACACGGTCTGCGCTGCCCTGCTGGCAATCGATTCTTCCAGTGCTTTGTGAGGTTAGGATTGATCCTGCCTCCCTGTGGCTGAAGGAGCCTGCATCTCTCGAATCTTCTAAAGCTTTAATTTTTGTTTATTTTGAAATATTTACCAAAATATTTAGTTCTTGCTTCTTCTTTCTTCACTTTTGCTTTTGCGTTTCCCCCACTCTTCTCCTACTTCTGCTGCCGCTGCTTGTTGTTGTTGTCTCTGTTCTTGGCTCTTGTGCTCCAGCAAAACAGAAGGAAAATATGCGAAACGAATGGCCAGCACAAAGCATAGAGCACAATGAGCGGAGCAGCACTGGTCGAGGCCGAGCGTCGCTGCTGCTGCTATGTATGTGTGCGTGCGTTCGTGCGTGTGTATATGCGTTCTAGAGATGTGACGTATGGATGCGTATGGGTCTGTGTGTGTGTGTGTGTGTGTGTGTAGCTCTGCCGCTGCCTGGACAGGCACAGGCAGAAGCGAAGGCGAGCGCGTTGCTCGCCCAGGCAAACCAACGGCAATTACATATAATTTTGTTGTTGCTTGTGGATGCTTCCTTTCGTTCCATCCTTCGCACATTCCCTGGAATTTTAGAGAGCATGGATTGGGCATGGGCTCAAGGAAATCTTGGAAGAGCAAAAGCAGAAGCAGCTGCTGCCGGTTGCTAGATTTATATCTGGGGCTGCTGCCGCTGTGCTGTTCCTTCTGCTGCTGCTGCTGCTGCTCCTCATGGCCCAGGTCGTGCTTGTGCTCGGTCCTCTCGGGCATAGGTATCCAGTTCACAATCCATCCATCCATCCATCCATACATCCGCTTATAGCCCCCCCACCTCTTGCCTGCTTCCTGCTCTGTCGCTCTCTCTCTCCCTGTGACTCTCCCGCTGGCTCTGCTCTGCTCTCTCTTTGCGCGCGTGCGTCCTTTGCCTGGCTTCCATTTGGATGACGATGATGGTGGAGGAGGACACTCTTCCTCCTCCGGTGGGCCTCTGTCAATGGAAACATGTGCTGTGCCAGAACCAGAGCCAGATTTTGTGTTGGCTTCGCTAGCTTCGTTTATTGATTCTTTCAAGAGCCGGCTGGGACCATGCCCGCGTCCGTACCCATGCTCGACCCAACCCGCCACTGGTGCTGGTTCTGCCCCTGGGCCCAGTTTGTGTGGCCCTCGTCATCGTCATCCACTTTTTTTCTTTCTGTTTCGGTCGCTCGGCAGCACACACAAAATGGTTGCCCCCGACTGTGGCCTGCGCCCCCGGCATCGACATCGTTGTCGCCATCGCCATCGCCCGCACTCAGCGCACGTTGCTGCTGCGTGTGCTCTACCCTGCTCTGGGGCTCTGGCTATGGCTATGGCTATGGGCTCTGGTAGCTTGGTCTGCTTTGGGCTCGATTTCATGGCAATTGCTCTTCATGCACACTCACACACACGGGCACGGATACAGACACAAGCACAAGCACAGCCACAGGCAGAGGCAAAGGCAAAGGCAGATGCAGAGCACAGCACAGCAGAAGCGAACCCGACGACGACGAACCGACCGACCGAGCATTTGGGTTGGCGTCATCGCTAGCTCGACTACTTCTGCTGGCTGTGGCTGCGGGCTGGGCTGGGCTGGGCTGGCTGGCTGGCTGACTCTTGCTCTGTTCTCGTTATCTGGAGGCGGACCACATGCTCTCCGCACACATACACACGCACACTCACACACATACAGAGAATATAGGTATGGGTATGGGCAGTGGAAGTGGAAGTGGCAGGGAAACAGGGAGAGGACACACACACTCACACATACACAGAGAAGACAAAGGCAGGCCGAGCCCGAGCCCGAGCCCAGGCCCAGGTCGGACCGGGTACAATTCGAGTGGTTTCACCTTGGGCAAACTCTGGCTATGGCTATGGCTATAGCACTTGGCTCTTCACGCAGATTACCTGATGGGCATGGGCATACACACAGAGGAAGCCGCTGCTGCTGCTGCTGCTGCTTCAGTTGTTGTTGTTGCTGGCGGCCTGGTTGGCTTCTCTTCTTCCTGCCTGATGCCTGATGTCTGGGTGCCCGTCGCCGTTGTCGTCTCTACCGCCTGCATCCCGCATCGAATTTCGTTTGCATCATCAACAGCACATCTCTTCTCCACCATTTTGTTGTTGCGATGGTTGGTACACATATTTCTGCTGTTTCTGCTGCTGCTGCTGCTGCTGCTGATGAAGATGATGATGATCCCCAGGTGGAAAACTTTCTCTGCCCAGACCCAGCGCCAGTGCCAGCAGTGCCCGTGCCAGACGGGGGGCACAGCGTGACCAAGCGGTTACGTGCGCATGCTTCGGTCTCGCATCTGCTCCCAGATTCTTCAAGCCTCAGCTTTAGCTCCAGCATGAAACTCCAGGCAGGACGGCAGCAGCAGCAGCAGCAGTGCCCTCGTAAGATGATGAGATTTCTGATTATAAATAAGAAGAGGATGCAGAGAAAGAAGCCTTTGAGATTTGGACACACACACACATACGTATTGATTCTCTGTGTGTGTATGTGCGCATGTGGCTTGACTCATCCAAATCCAAGATGGCCGTTGGATTCACTTGCTCTGCTTGCTCCTCTCTAGCAGCATTCCATGGAGGGGAATGGAATCATTGGAAGTGGACATGCAAATGGAAGAGGAGCAATAGTCGCAGAATAGAGAATAGAGAGCGACGAGTGCCCGAGAGCGAGTAATACACAATAACAGTAAAAGTGTAAATGATCGATCGATCAGCTGATGAAGGTACACAAGTATTGATGTGATTCCGTTGAAATACCCCGAGGAACGTTTTGCCACTTGATTACTCCCGCTGGGAATATTCATTCCAATCGGCTTCCTTCCTCCACTCCACTACCTACCGCTCCGCTCGCCCATTCACTCGCTCTCCTTCGATCTCTTGCTCCTGCTACAATATGAGGGTTACTTTTGTCTTATATTCTTTTACGTCTTTACCTTTTTTGTGTGTTTGCGGACGTGGACAGGACGCGCGCTCTCTTTGCCTCACACACACAAACACACACACACACACATAGGCAACTGTAAACGAATAAGGACACAAAAGGAGAAGAAGCGTACAGAGCACAAAACCCGTTCGTGGCGGCGTGGCTGGTTGGTTGCACTGGACGGAGGAGCAGCGGTGCTCTCTGGGATGCCTGCCTGCCTGCTTGCTTGCCAGACGCCGCTCTACTCTGTCCTGCAGCCATCTTCTCCGCTGGCTGGGTTGGCCTGGCCGATGATGATGATGATTACACCTGGTCCCCGTCGGCAGCAGCTGGTGGATTGCAACTGCACCGACACACATGTTGGTGGCAGCTGCTGCAGTTCTTCTTCTTCTCCGCTTGCTTTCGTTTCTCCTGAACATACACACACAGACACGGACACGGACACGAATGTTCGGGTGCACAGTTATTTGGATGACATATCAATATCATCTCCCTTTATTTTAGGCAACTTTCGAAAAGAAGAACTTGGTCCAAAAAGGTTTCCAAAATATTGATACCCCCATGTACAAATACATACACAAGCTTATACATATGTACATATATAGAAACTTACATACATTTCTATCTGTATATATCCAACTTCAAAGCGAAACTTTAACGGCTAACGTGTGTGTGTGTGTCTGTTTGTGTGGGTGTTTTGCGTGTGATTGTGGTTATGTATGTCTGTCTGGTCAGTAAGCAAGAGTCGCCAATTTCATATTAAAGTGCAGTTTCAGGCTCAAAATGTATAGCAGGGGGTGGAACTTGGAACTGGCAACTGGAAACTGCCTGCATCCAATTGCAATCCATCAGAATTTGGAGAAAGAGATGTGCGGCAACAAGGCGGCATGAATGTGGCGACACAGTCAGTTCTGGTGTGGGGTTTATAAGGTGAATGAACAAACATATTATCGGAGAAGAAGAAGCAGCCAGTGCCAGTTCCCCCCCCTCCCTAGAAATCCAAAATACATACAAGACTTGCTACAGGGAGAGAAGTACTTGCATACATAAGATTTCGCACACACACACACACACTCACGCAGGAAGATGTTGGTATATAAGCATGATGGAGGGAGTCATGTGGAATGGGTTGGCTCGAATTCTTGTGTATTGAGGCCTGGCCTGGCCGGCCACAAGGAATCGCCATTACCGCCGCCGCCGGCATGACCAAAGAGAGGAGGATGTGGTTGGATGTCGCGGGGGTGGCGGGGTAAGTTAAATATTGAATATCCACACACACACACACACACAAAAGCAACCTAACCACTTGCTCAATGGCTCAATGTAAAGATTAATAACGGGTAATAATAACAATAAAATATTCATCATTCAATGTTTGTTTTGATCTAATTCAAACGGATGCACTCTCGATTACGATTGGCAGGCTAATGATGTCGATAACGAGACGATGTGATGTCGATAGCCCAGTCGTAGAGTTTAAACCTTTGGTATTTGTTTTAAGTTAGGTCTGCAAATTAAAATGTTTTGTTTACCAGGCTGGGTCCAAGGCAGGATTGTACTTAAGTATATACATATGTATGTACATATGTGCATAAAAGCGATACTTACTTAGTATATAGAGGAGGGCACGCACAAGTAGAAGGCAGTGGGAATACACGAACACACACACACACACACATGCGCACGCAAACAGTGTTATCGGGCAGAAGGACATTTTATATGATTGGCGGCGCAATCTCTGTGTGTGTGTGTGTGTGTGTGTGTGTGTGTGTGTGTATTTGGGTGTGTGGAAATGTGCACTCCAAATGCAAGGGGCGCGGAGTGGAGTGAGAGTGGGAGTATGGGATGTTGCGGCAGTTTTGCTTGCATATAATTATAAGCAGGTCATTGACATTAATGGGGGGTAGCTATGATAGCAGCAGGATGCTGCTGGTGGGTATGCGAATGCGAATGCGCCTACCTACCTGCATTCATGCTCTCCGCCTGACTGGACATGGGGCAAACTCTATTCCAAAGCGGCGTGAGTGATGAGCGAGCGATGGGGGGGGATGTAATCTTAAAGCTTGATTTAATCGAACTTGAACATTTGAACATTGAAAGCAAAGTAATGGAATTTGTGTATTTGTTTTGATTACAGATAACACCCCAAGATCGGCTGTCACTGCAGATATGCCACGCCTGCATTAGCTACTTAAACTCGTGGCAGAGCTTCAAGAATCGCTCGGTTAGCGCACAAAGCAAACAGCGCCAGTGGCTGGAGGCCAACAAGAGCAAGCTCCTCAGCTATTTGGATTTGAACAGTGCCGAGAATGGAGGAGGTCATCAGCAGCAGCATCATCATCAACAGAACCAGCCACAGCAGCATCATTCGGAGAATGAGAACGATTTGGAGAAGCCATCGGCCGCCCAAATATTGGACGGCATACCTTCGCTGAAGAAACGCAAATCCCTAACAGTTTATGTGAGTCCTAAACCGCAACAGCACCAACAACAACAACAACAGCTGCAGCAGCAGCAACAGCAACAGCAGTCGCAGCAACCGGCCAGATTGACGGCAACGGCGACAACAACCTCGTCACAGCAGCAAACCCTGCAGACCCTTCTATTGCAGGTGCCAACGATAACGGTCAGCTCCTCCTCCACAACACTAGCATCTGGTGGTGGATCAGCAACAGCAGCATCAGCAGTATCTCAGCAGCAGCAGCGGCAGCATCACTATCGTAAATATCAGCAACAGCAACAGCAGCAGCAGCAGCGGGGCAAACAGATGATGCACCAACAGCAGCAGCAGCAGCAGCAGCAGCAGCAGCAGCAACAACATCATCAACAGCTGCAACATTATCAGCACCAGCAGAAGAGACGACAACGACAGGGACCGCGACGTCCTGCTCCTCCTCAGCCTTCTGGTCTGCCTGGGCAGCGAAAATTTAAGCCAAGAGTATATTTACCTTTGGATATAGCAGTGCCACCATTGCCGCCTCTTCCAGCACCCACAACAGCAACAACAACGACAACAACAGCCACTGCTGCTGCTGCTGCTCCATCAGTATCAGCACCAGGACCAGGACCAGGACCATTGACAGTGCCAATATTGGGTTCAACTGCTGCTAACCATCCGGTTCTTCATGCTGCTGAAATACTGCCACCAGCTGCCACTGTGGTGGGGGGGAATCTGCCGTTGTCGCTGCCACTTGATTTCAGCCAAAATAGCAGCAAGAGCGGCGTCTTACCGTCCACATCCACGTACAGCCATAGCAGCACCGTAGCTCACGCCTCCGCTGCGGCGGCGGCAACTGCATCTGCATCTGCCACCGGCATCTCGTCCTTCTCCGTCTCCATGCAACATGCCACAGCACCGCTGCTTATGCCGGTGACTCTGCAGAGTGCCGCACAGCAATTGCGATTTTTCAGACGCTACTCCTATAATGTAATTGTATCGTGCATTCGAAACGATTCCTTTCGTGTCACTCCCCTCCCCACCCTTCCGACAATATCCCAACTCCCCAATCCTTTTCCGCTTTGCCTACGTTGCATCTGTCGCTACCCTCATTCTCTTCCCCATTCTCTGACCCTGACACAACCCGAATTTTTTACAGGAGATAATTTCGATATTGTTTTTGTTTATGCTTTTGCACCTGTTTTTCTTCTCTGCCTGTTATCCCGATATATTGCGATAACTAAAGTAATCGCGTAAGTGCGTTTGTCTGTCGCACATCGAAATAAATGTCGATCACGATTAAAGACAACTCTGGGCTAACGGGTATCGATAGTCGGAGCTTAAATCATCCCGGCTATATATTACATTGTTATTTGCTCGTATTTGATTCATTTTCTGCTGCTTGATCATCTAATCTGATCTTCTCGTTCTCCTTTTTTCTCTTCTTTTCTTTTATTTGACTGGATTTATTTTCATGTGGAAACTAAACAAACTTTAGCCACTGCCCGCAATTCCCATCAAGGATGAGCCCATTGATACAGATGATGACTATCAAATGAAATCGTTGGATGAATCCGACGACATGGTCGATCCCACAATGTTCCTAGAACGCTCCGAGCATGAGGGCGATGTACCAATAATGGTAAATGTGAATTTATACTCTGAATTGCAACATATATAGAGATATTTACTCCCTCTCTCTCTCTCTCCTTGTCTGCTTGTCTCCTGTCTCGACACAGACCTCCGACTATGATTATACGGCGCAGCATGGTGTGAATGCAGAGACAGCGGCCGCTTCGCTGCCGCCTAATGCCGTGGCTAATGTGGCTGCCGCCGGGGACTCGAAGGTGGCCAGCTGCCGGGCATGCAGTCTCCAGTTCTCGACACGTGCCAATGCCCGTCGCCATGAGCGAAATTTACACCCAAATCTATTCCAATTGTCGACAGACTCGCCCAACAATACGCCCATCACAAAGCCCACCCCGGCATTGGCGGCTGCATTGGAGATACAGCGTGCCGCCGCCGAGGCGGCCACCGAGGAGGCCAGCAAAGCTGCTGGCGCTGCCGGGGGTAATATATCGACCCAAAAGTATCGTCAGGTGGTGATGAACGCCTTCATCAAGTGCGAGGGTGGTGGCTTCAACTATGACAATCCGGAGCAATATCAGCCGCTGCTCACCCGCGACAAGGTGGAGTTTATCGAGCAGAATTATGAATTCCTGGAGCAGTACCAGACGATGACATGCCGATGCTGCGACAAATACTTTAGTACGTACAAGAACTTTATGGCGCATGTGCGTAAAAAGTATCCGCTGTTGCCGCGTAATCTCTGCTTCAACTGCCTCAAGATGAACGAATCGAAGGCGCTGTTCATTTCCCATCTCAAGAAGCGCAACTGCATCAATCTGTATCGTGTGCTGAACGCCCTGCGCGGCAAGCAGCCAAACTTTCATCCCTCCTCATCGGACATTGGACTGTTTGGTGGGGAGACGACCCACACCAGTACCAGCATCACCAGTCCCAGTATCGTTGTACCGCTGCTGCTGGATAACAGCTCGAGCGGCGAACGGCCAGAGAAGCTGCGCGCCAAGGAGCTGCTGGTGAATAAGCTTTACGAGTGCAAGCTATGTCCGAAGGGATTCCGCACCAAGCACGAGTTTCGCACCCATGTGTACGACAAGCATGCGGATGTGCAGCGCAAGGACAACAATTCGATTCAGTGCAGCTTCTGCGGCCTGGACTTTGCCGATCCCGTGGACAGGCGCCGCCACTACAACAACATGGACTGCATTGTCCGGCTGCGCTGCATGACGTGCGATGCCAAGGTGGAGACGCATCAGCGTTTCCTCGATCATGTCTATCAGGATCATCTGGGAGGTATAAGCAGCGAAAATGCCTCCACTGTGAGTGGAATGGGCGTTGGCGGTGGAGGTGGAGGTGGTCGGAGCAGCAGCAGTATTGAGAACTCACCGGGCAAGCGGAGTCTACTGGGTGCCCTTGGCATTGGAGTTAGCTCCCCGCCGATGAGTCGCGCAGCGTCAGTGCAGCAGCGGCTGCAGCAGCAGCAGCACCAAATCAAACCTCAACGCCAAAGCCAACATCGGGAGGTGGTGGGGCGGCAGCGTGCACAACACCTGGCTCCCTGAATCGTGACGGTGGTGCACCAAAATCGCAGTATTTCTCACGAATGCCACAGGTATGCCCCATCTGTGGCCAACAGTACAACAACTACAACAACGTGCTGCGTCACATGGAATCGAAGCATCCCAACAAGCTGCCCGAGACATACAAATGCGTGCGCTGCGGCCTGGGCTATCCAAGAATCTCGTATCTGCGGGAGCACATGATCAATGTGCATGGCGTGGACAAGAATCGTCATTCCGGTGGCTTTGAGTACATTGTGAATGCGGATGCCGTCAAGCTGGCCGATGGCAGTACCCCGAATGTGTCCACGGGTCGTTACGACTATGTGATGAAGGATCTGATGTCAATAACAAATGGTGGGACACTCGGTAATTAGGCTTAGTGTGTAGACGTCCTGTACCTGTACCTGGTCCTGTGCTGTACTGTAACTGTACCTGGTCCTGTGCTGTACTGTAACTGTACCTTTAGCCATCTATCTCTGTTATTCTCTCTCTAGTTTAATCTTTTCGTTTTGGATATTTAATTTAATTTAATACTTTAGTGTGTTATGCTTAATCGAAACCCAAACCTCAGTGGATCGCATCGGATCGAGGCTAACTCTTGTGTTTTTGTACTTTCCAGATGACGATGAGGAGGAGACCGGCAGCATGGCCAAGAAGATACGCCTGGACGATAGCAGCAACAACAGCAGTCTGGTGGGTGGCGTGGTCAGCCAGCAAAAGGAATGCCCCATCTGCAATGCACTGTTCAGCAACAATATTGGCCTGTCCAATCACATGCGCTCGCATTACACGGCCTCGAATTCCGTGAATGCCGCTCTGGTGGCGGCCAATCGCATGACACCCAAATCCCTGACCATAACCGCCGCCCCAGCCACCGAGACGGTCACATCATCGGCAGCCTCAATCGATGTGGAAGATGATGAGGCCATTCTGGCGATCGAAACAGGAAAGATTATGGCCAGCGTCAGTGGGGTTAGGGGTGCTGCTTCTGTGTCCGCCTCTGGCTCTGCATCTGCTGTTGCTGTGCCCCCTGCCATGGTTAATCAGACGCCCCAAGAGCAGGCCGTATTTCGCCGGAGCCTTGACCAGGCGGCAGATCGTCGCTTTCGCCGGATGCGCTGCCGCATCTGTCAGCGGCGTTTCAGCTCAAAGAAATCATACCGCTATCACATGCTCACCGACCACCAGGTGCAGAATGTGCAGTTCATCAAATGCAAGCTCTGCAATGCGGAGTTTGCCTACGAGAAGGGTCTAAAGGTGCATCTGTTCAAGGTGCACGGACGTGCGATCAAGGATGAGATGATTGTGAAGCAGTTTGAGTGCGATGTCTGTTCGATTGTCTACAGCTCGGAGCTGGAGCTGAAGCAGCACAAGAGAAGTGTCCATAAGCTAACATCCGTGTCGGTGTCTGCATCCGCCTCGGCTTCGGCTTCGGCATCGGCTTCTGCCTCTGCATCCACATCCTCGAAAATCGATGATGATTCACTGATGATGGAGGAGATTGGTGGCAATAGAAGCCGTCACCATCACCATCATCAGCAGCACAGCAAGACATCTGGCGACTTGGCCTTGGCCGACCAGTCCATCATTTCCGCTGTGGCTGCCACAGCCACTGCCACAACGACGCCTTTGTACTGGTACCAATGCAAATACTGTCCCTCCAACTTTAACACAAACAAAAAGCTGGCCATACACATCAATTCGCACGATGAGTTCGACTCGAATGATTATTCGTGCAAGGACTGCGGCAATGTCTATAGCGGCCGCAAGAGTCTATGGGTAAGTCCTTGACATTTTTTTATAAAACTGCTGAAAAAAACCACATCAAATCGATTTTAGTCTTGTGGAAAATCCGTTTCCGTTTTTTTTACTTGAAAAAGCCCCCAACATCCGTATTTTGTTTCATTTATCTTCATAAACAAGTGAAAAGAAGCCTCTAAGCCCTAAAGGCTTGATTAGCTAGTATAACGATTCTTTTAAATATCGATAAACATCGATTTTTGTTATTTTTAAAATTTATTTTCTGCTCCTGACTGACTGATACTAATCGTTTGATTTGATCTCTCTCGCTCGCTTCTCTCGCGACAGGTTCATCGCTACAAAAAGCATCCCCAGGTGCCCGACCCAATCGAGTGCATGCTGTGCCGCAAGGTATTCTTTGACCATCAGATGCTGGACAATCATACGCCAACCTGCAACCGCAAACCGATTACCGCCACGGGCGCGCATCAGCAGGAGCTGCTGACGCAGACAAATCAGTCACAGGGTCGGGCCGTATTCAGGCACAAGACTGGCGACGATGATGACGAGGAAGACATGCACCAGCAGCACCCACACCCACACCAGCAGCAGCGTAACCATCAGGAGGATGCTGGTGATGGGGGAGCAGCCGTGTCAACAGTTACAGCAACAGCAGCCACAACGAGTGGCAGTACGAAAAAGATACGCATACCGGATGTGGCCTGTACAATTTGTGGTGCCCGTTTCACCGATCAGGAGCACTTTACCAAGCACATACAGAAGCATGAGCAGGATCTATATGTGGACAATCCGTTGGCAGCGATGTTCGATGATGGGCCAGCAGATGCGGCCCAATTCAAGGTGGAGGGCCAGAACGAGAATGGGGAATATGCGTGCGATATGTGTACAAAGACATTCCCCCAGGTGATTGCACTCAAAGTGCATCGCAAGTGGCATTTCAGAGGTGATAGCAAGCAGGTGAGCGTTTTTCGGCTTGTGCAGCGAGGAGAACGAAAAAGAACCAACCATGCTGATGGGATGATGCTGATGATGATGATGAGAGATGCCTCCGCACCAGTCGCAAAAAACACAATCAACATCATAACTCTCCGTTGAACAAAAATTTGTATTAATCTCTTGTTTTCTCTCTCTCTCTCTCTCTCCCCCCGCTTCACTCCACTCCACTCCACTCCCTCATTCCCAAATCTATCCTATTGATCCAAATGTAGAACCACATCGACAGCGAAACGACGAATATCATCAACAACAACAACAACAACAATTCGGTGAACAACTCCACATCGATGCTACGGGAGCTGCATGCAGTGGGTCTGACGCCCAACCAACAACAGCAGCAGCAGCAGAGCCAACAACAGAACTCCACGTCCACGCCGAACAACAACAGCAGCAGCAACAACAACAACAACAGCAGCAGCAGCAGCAGGAGCAAATCAATGAAACGTAAACGTGAATTGAAATGCGAATACTGCCCCTCGACCTTCATCAGCAACAACAACCTGCGACGCCACATGTATGAGCTGCATAAGCATGAAGTGAGTAGCCTGCCAGCACCGCCAGTGATTGTGGTAGATGAGCCACTGACCTGTCGACGCTGTGGCAATGTGAAATTCGAGACAAAAGAACTGTGGATCGAGCACAAGCTGGCCGATGCGAAGGTGGTGCGACCGTTTTGCCCCTTCCAATGGGGCTGTGACATGTGCGGCGAGTACTTGTCGCGCAAGGAGAAGCTCATGAATCACATCAACAATCATTTGAAGGAGGACGTCATTGTACCAGTGGCCACACAAGCGGCCATTGACAGAGAACATGCATCGACAGCATCATCATCATCATCAGCAGCATCCGGCGCAACAACATCCAAAGCCTCATTATCCGTATTGGTTGAGCCTTCGAGCGCAGCATTGAAAAAGAAAGCGGATGAAAATGGTGGACTGGATGCAGCGGATACGGTAGCGGCGGTGAAGCCAGGGGAAGATGATAGCGAAATGGAGGATGACGACAGTTCAGACGCTGATGAAGAAAGCTCTGGCACAGGGGATGAGGACGACGACGACGATGATGAAGACGATGAGCTGCAGGATGAGGACGATGATGAAGATGAGGGCGAAGATGAAGAGGGAGTGCCCCCACCAACATCGGCCACACAATTATTGCAACTCAAACAGCACAAGGCCAATAATATTGACAACGATGATGATCTTGTCGAGGAAGTAAACAGCTCTGATGATGAGGAGCCAGAGGATGGAGGCGAAGTCGGTAGCGATAGTCAATCTCAAAGCGATGAGGACGATGACGATGAAGAAGACGACGACGACGACGATGATGAAGACGACGAGGAGGAGGATGATGAAGAGCCGCAGGGCTCGTCACAGCCCATGATGAATGGCAAGTCTAAAAAACATCACACATCGTCCCAACAGCAAAGGGAGCAGATATTGCCCAGCTCCGACGACGACGATGACAACGAAGAGGGGGAGGGCAATGTAGATGGCCATGCTTTGGCCATTGAAGACATTATTGAAGAAGAATTTGATGAAGACGATGATGTGGAGGAGGTGTATGATGAGCAGAATGTCGATGGGGGGGCCACATCGTCGGCCTCTTCATCAGAGAGCGAATCAACATCCACGACCACATCCAATTCGCATTCAACTGGTGAGCGGCGCAAGAAGGCTGGCGACCAGTCGTCAAATCCCAGCTTTACCTGTGATCTATGTCAACTTTGTTTCGATTCCCAGGAGCTTCTCCAGTCTCACATCAAAAGCCATTTTCTCAATGGTCCAAAAATCTCTGCCTCTCAAGCAACAAGCAATGCAACAGCAACACCAACGGCAACGGTAACGACGACGGCTACGGCAACGGCAACGGTGACGACTGTTCCCAGCAGTCTTAACACCAATGCCTCGACCAAATCCTCGAAGCTCTCTCCAGCAGCAGCAGCAGCAGCTGCAGTCACCACCAATACCAATGCCAACAACAACCGGCAAAGAAGTGCCGCCACAGAAATGGGGGCCAGCGGTGGCAGCAGCAAGAGCAATTGAGCGGAACATCATAGGTACTCGTATTATCCCAGTCGCTTGTCCACAATCATCCTCGTCCGAATTCACGTTTACATTTGAAACAACTTGTACAAAGCCAGCCGATCACCGACTCATTGACCAAAAAGACCATCCACAATCTACCACCATCGACATTCAACAAAAACAACATGAAAAACCATCATGCAAAATGATCATCAGAAAAACGCATTCCATGCATTCAACAAGCAGCAGCAGAAGCAGCACCACATTTATGTATAGAGAAAGTAGGAGAAGGGGCGGGGATTGCGTGCGTGTGTGCCACCATATAGTGAGTTTGCTTCTAGTCTTAAGGCATACCTTATACTATATAAACAATATTATACATGCATATATCATCGTAAACTATATAAGATATATGTATAAGATTTTTTTTTACAATGTTAAACTAGTTTTTACGCACGCACGCACGCATGTAAACACACACACACAAAAGAAACACGAAAGATGGATGAATGAGAGTGCACTGGGGGGCGCATATTTTAGGCCTAAGGTTTTTTGCTTAAATAACCTATATATATCAAATATATAGCGTACTTATATAAGCATCTATGTAGGAAGTACGTACGACACACCTCAATTATTAAGCAAACGTTTATGACTCACCAAAGGAAACGAAAACAACATAAAAAACCCACACAAACAACAAACAACAAAAACAAAAAACACCACAAGCAGATCGAAAAGCAGTAAAAAAGAGGAGGATATACATATGGACATAGTCGTCCCAGAGCTCAGATAGATATAGTTTTAAAGATCATCAAGATTTCTAAGTATTTCTTTCACACACACACAAACATACACACAATCAAACAAAAAGGTTTAAAAAACTTTAAACTCTACTCCCATGCGATATATATATATATATATGTAGATATATAATGGACAGAATCTTTTTTTTACGCCACAAAACATAGAGAATAAGAACAGAAAAAGCCACAAATGCATGTGGGAATTTAATTTTAATTTTTTTTTTGTCGATTTCCCATATCTATTTCAAGAGCCCATTGGTGCCATGCCACTCCTATCTGAAAGATTCGTTTTAATCATTTAATTTTTTATTTTTGTTTAGCTAGAAGAGTAAAAGAGTATGCACACAAATATACATACATACATATTTTCAAATGCGAGGAACATGTAATTTTATTTTTGTTTTTTTTTTTTGTGAAACGTCCACACATTTTTTTTGATTCAACGATAAATCCCATGTTAATGCCAAATAGTAAGTCACATTTGATTAGTTTCAAAACATATGAATTTTGTTTACAATGCGTTGAATTCAACTAAGCGTAAGTATACTCGTAGGCCAAGCACTCAATTTCAAGCTGCTGCAATTTCCTAGAGCGGTATACGGATGCGAATGCTTCTGAAACATCTTGAATGTGCAGGCAAATCTTTATTGTTACTTGAAGACGGATACTTACGGATAGATATACGAATGGGATTCTTAAGAAAGTCTTAAGAAAGGCGACAGAAGTCGAGTTTAGATTCAGATAGATTCTCTTAAAGCTTTAGAGATTATTTTAGAAGAAACAACAATTTGTTACACGATTAACAAAGAGAACATAATAATTAGTTTTTTAATATTGTAACGAAAGTGCCAATTAATTCGGCCGATGATACTGGGTATCTTTTGGGTTGTCATGCCTTTCCCTAAAATAGTCAGACGTAGCTCACAGTATGTTTCGGAACGGAATTTAAAGTCTCTCGAAAATTATGCCTTCCGAAAAAATAGCTCTCTGTTTACTTTTTATACCAGAATGGTATAAATGGTATAGCAGCTCTCTTTCTTTTAGATAAATTTAATTAAATCGTTACACAAATACGGAGCGAGAATTCAAACAATAATGGCATTGTTACGTTTTTACGATTCGTGTTTAAGATTGACAAACGCACACGGAGAGCTATTTAGTATTTTGTAGGAAGGCTCTTCATTTCCGAGAGACTTTAGGTTCCGCTCCCAACAAATTGTAGTGGAAGGCATGACAAACTAAGAAACAACCAGTTTTTTTCGGCCTGATTGATTAGCACTTCCGATACAGTATATAACGTAATCTTTACAGAAGTAAAGATTGGAGTTTTGGCAGACAAATTTTAAACTAAACTTCCGAGAAATGACACACCTAACTAAATGAGCAATGAACATCAAACAAGCGAAGTAAAACCTCTTTTTTCTTGTTGTAGTCTTCAAACATCTAAACACATTTATAATTTATTTTGACTTATTAACTAAAACAAAGTTCCCTCTTTTTGTCAAAAAGAATTTCTCAAAATTCAAAAAATTGGTTATAGTAATACCACTCACCCCCTTTCGGCCCCAAAACTTTCGATTTTATTGTAGAAGAAACCATTTTGTACACGATTAACAAAGAGAAACATAGTCATACGTTCATTAATAATACTAATAATAATTGCAATATGCAACACACTTGGGTTAACGGTGCAAAAACGAGACGATTAATACGACACAAAAACTTAAAACAAAACTGGCACATCCGTACACACTTCAAATCGTTTCGTTTTGTGCAGTATTTAGGGTTGGTGTTGGCTACTGAAACTGAACGAAATCAAGAGAACTTGATTCAAAATCTATATATTCAATAATGGTTATAATGGCGCGTAACCAATTATTGATATGCTGATTTCGTTTTACACAAATACACAGGGAGAATTCGGAATGCGGAGACTACAAGCAATTATGATATGTAACCTAACCTATCCTTTACACGAAAAAATGACTAGAGTTTTGGCACACAAATTGATTTAAACCTAACTACCGGGCAATGATAACTGTTACCTTCCATTGATCATCGCTGATGAACATCATTTTTGGCTACATTTAAATATGCAATTTGGCAATTTCACAACGAAAGTAAATATGCATATACTATACTATATATGTTTATATATATATATATATATATATCGAAGACACACACATACACGCACCCATATACTCCACGGACATAGAATGCCTTGAAATGTATACTCATTTGCAGATATAGTATAGGATCGTGCATCTCTGATGCATTTCAAGTAGCATTAGCCGATTAATAATAATAAAAGTAAATACACGATTAAGAAGCATACGTTACGTTACGTACACCCCCATACAATTTGCACCCCCACGCATGGAGGAACACCGGAGCACAACGCACGCCGCATTTCAACTGCTGTGCTGCGTTGTTGAAGAAATACGAAAAAAAATGCATAGAAACTTACATATATACGAATCACATACACAAACATTATATGTAAAATTAATTTGTAAGAAATTGACCTAAATATGATACTTATTCACGTACAAATCCATTAAAACAAAAATGCAAGAAAGTTACAAAAAGAAAGAAAGAGAAAACAACTGTCGTTTTGTCCCTTTGGAAAGTTAAGGAACCGAAAAGAAAGAAGTAAATTAAAAAAAAAAAGAAATACTATATATATATACAAAATACACACAAAAATCAATCGATATAATCTGTAGTCTGTTTTACTGAATTGGATTTTGGGAATGGGGTAGCAGCAGTCACGGCACAGGTGTATGATTTTGGACACATTCGATAAGGCCTCGTAGCTTATCTGAATACGAATAACCAACCGCCGGATAACGCAACCACTCGACTTGATTCGATTCGATTCACTCGCTTTGCTGAAGGAATGTACCGAGTATGTCCCACATCCCATCCATCTATAACTTATGCTGAGCGACTTTGATGCGAGGTTTCCTATTTTATTTATTACAGATCAGATCAGAGCACAAGCTATTAAGTACTTATGTACATAAGTACTTGGCAGTAACTTCCCAAAGCGATTGTAGGGGGCTAAAAGAAAAATATGGATTCGTTCGGTAGACGATACATTCGTATAACAACAAACATCACAAAAGCTGGTACAAACAATTAACAAAGGACAAGAGCCAACTCCTTGGATTGATGGCATCGTGCACACACGCTCTACACAGAAAGTGTTGATGACGGAATAAAATAGTAGAAAAAAGATTTAAAAAATAAAACCAAGAACAGAGTACGGAATAAAAATTGATAAATAGAAATGACTTTATGCTTATACAGATTGGTCTAATGCTAAGTGAGGCAGCCGGAAATGATGTCATCGATGCATCTAGGAGTACTGCGTATGTGGATTCACGTTGATCATCTCCATGTTGCTGCTGTGGAGGTGGAGTGGAGAAACAAGTACGGACGTTGATTAGTTCAAGTGCATTTAGAAGGAATTATTAGTACAAATGTGTCAATCATAAGTCGAAAGATTATTACTTAATACTTATCGCGCACTCCCATGGTCAAGAGAAATGAGGCTTCAAATGGTTATGGATGGTATGGGTATATGCACAAGAGCTCCTGCCCATCTTGACTTAGATTACAATGCTGTCGAATGGAGCAGGAGTAGTGGGTAACATGAGTGAGTGCAGAGGGTTGGGTTTCGTTATGGGTTGGAGTGAGTGAGTGGGAATGGACAGGGAATGGATGGAATCGGTGGTCCTCTAAGGACTAGTTTTTTTACCTGCGACTGCAACGCATATGGATCAGGAGTAGGCTCAGACCCAGGGTTATGCATATGGCGCCAACAACGATGTAGGCAATGCCCAGGAATGGATTCTTGCCACCCAGCACAGATGTGGTGGATAGAATCATGCGCTTGGTTCCATCAAAAGAGGCCACCGGATATCCTAGAAAAGGATAGCAAACACACCCACACACACAATCAATCGGTAATTATAAGGGGGGAGGGATGACTAGCACATACGGTATTCGATTTGCAGGGTATACTCTCCGGCCATTAGACCTTTGGCATAATTGTTGTTCGTCTGATCGAGGCGCCGATACAGCTTCCGGAAGCTGGGCAACGCTGCAGTGCGCATCCAAACAATCAGATCCTCATTCTGGAAACCATTGTTATCCGCATTATCCGGATCCAGTTCGTTCAGTGGATGCTGCCAGAAGATGGGCTTGGAGAAGCCCTCGAGGGCTTTGGCGAGATCACCCTCAGGATTGTGGAACTTGACCCGCTTGTCGGATGGCCATGCAATGCCCGTGTTCAAAAGTTTGATATTCACGCCGCCTTGCGACAGCTTGAGCGTGTCTGTTGGAAACAAAGGAAAATAACCAAAGGATAATCGTTTAGCACGCGCTCAAGGCAATTTGTGTGTGCACACAATGTGACCACCGACCGTTGAACAAAGAGTTGGCTATGGCGCCACATGGCGCGATGGGCAACTGATTCTCCGGGTTATAGGCAAAGGGGGCACAATCCGTGCTTGGCGTCTGAGACAGTTGTCCGAGCAGCTGCATGTCATCGCGGGACTTCACATAGCGCCGATGGTTCTGGTAGTAATTTGTCAGACCATAGTACATGTATACGTCGCCCTGAAAGTCGGTCAATTGGAGGCGGGGTCATAGAATAAATAAAAACCCGATTAAAGGACAATTAGTGTCATGTTTGATAGGCGGTGCTCGCTCGTGTTCGCTTTTTTTCTTTCTTTCTACTCACGCTAAAGTCCGAGGTCAGAGTGAAATTGATGTTGCAGTTGCACTGCTTGCCCGTGTTTGCCTGCAGGTAGTCCGCACAGGTCATGCCAGAGTTTCCGGGGTCCGATGACTGGCAGCGGGTGTAGTCAATGACCAGCTCGTTGGCGGTATTGGAGAGGTGCAGCAGCACAACGCCAACCGGTATGAAGAGGATTCCAATCACAAAGAATGTCGGCAATACCGTCCTCGCGGTTAGGACGGGTTGCCAAGCGGGCAGCCGTTGCTGCTTGAAGGCCGAATCTATTGGGCAGTAGGAGGGTTTTTCAAATATTAATTTTCGTTAAAGGTTAAGCATGACATCATTCGTATGTATCCTTTCCCGTGGGAAGGGGTGGTAAGGCAAGTTAAGGGAAGCATGGGGAAGGGGACGGGAAAGTGAACCAGGTGCCCGGAATTATCCATTCCATTACTCATTCCAAGCAATCGACGAGGGGGCGTGGCGATCTTATCACTTGAGCAACTGGTTACATGTGTATGTATGCGTATGTGTGTCATATGCTGTGTTCAGTACTGAACCTCTCACCTGAAGGTCGCTTAGACTTTGGGGCTGCATCCGCCTCTCCTTCCCCTTGACGCATGGACATGGTGCCTGATGAAGTGCTGATTATGCTAAAGAAAATAACTGAAGAAAACAACTTTGGCCCCCGCGTCAACACTCAGCCAGTTGACCCAATCGAATAAAGGTAAATACAAGAAATTTGTTCTGCTAATTAGTAATAAGTGTGGCCGCGGATTTTCCGATGAAATATACAGCCTGAACCTCCGAAATAAACTGAAATATACCTTCTCATACTAAAAATATACCGTAAATATACCAACAAAATACCGAAATAGCCCACTTAACCACCCTTTTTTTTAAAAAAGGGAACACCACGACCTCTTACTGTTAGTAAATGTTCCTTGTAGCTTAATCCTTCATAAACTGCGTTGCATTTCTTCAAGCTTCATAGTTTAAGTGTTTGCCTTTAAATAACCACTGGTTGACATTGGGTTAATAGTTCTCTGTCCGAGATCGGAAATCATATTCACCGGTTTTGATGTTCGGTTAAATATTACTAGCTAATTAGGACTCTTAGTCCATAACACATAATTATATCCGCTAGATACATATAGTTTCTACCAGATTGGCACACTTTGAGGCCTACTTTTTTAGATTACTCATAAAATAAGGTTTTAACAAAAAAGGTCAACGAAAAATACGATCATAAACGTAATTGGGAATTAAATGTAACGTAAGTGTGAATTGAATGTTACGTAGTGTAACACTTGTTGATTGACAACCGGTATTATGGGCAACTTGGTACCCTATTTATTTTATTTAATGTTAAAGTTCAGTATATCAAGCTGATTTTTTAACTTAAAAAAACAAAAATTTTCTCGACATTTTGATTAACATGTTTTTTTACCCATTCATTTTATTTCTGTATATTATTTCGCTCCCGATACATATTCTCGGTAGCTGTAAACTGCAAAATTTCGTTTAAATAGCTTCAAAACGGAGTCTGACTAGTTTCTGGATTGATTGCAGTCTGAGATTAAAAACATTACCTCCGTTGTATGATATCGCTTTTTCCAAGGTATGCTCATTACCCAAATTCGACGACAACATATCCAAAAAAGTAAATAAACGGTCGCCGTGGTAACATGCTCTTTACCAGGGCTGCAGTGAGCCTGTTGATATCCGTTGATAGTCTTCAGCAGCCCTGGTTTGCTGGCCACATTGCGTATACTCAGTGGTCACAGCTATTTATCGATAAGAACGCAATTAAGCGGGGATTTTAAACTTTCAAAAGATGGCGCCCTCTTTGAAAATAGATAATTAGCAAATACGTTTTCGTTTCAAGTTTGCTACGTTTTTATTGTTGTCTGTTGCTTTCTTGAATACACTTGCATGGCAACGAATTTTGCATTTGCAATTCTCACTGGTGGTGGCCATCACTACTCTCTATATATACTCTCTATATATTATTTATTGTTCTGTTTTTTTATTGAGTGTTTTTTTGTTTGTAGACCGTTTTTTGTTGTTTGGGTTTCCGCTTTACACTTGTTTTTGTATTGTATTTCTCGCTTTATCTTGTTTGCATAATAAATTATATTTAAATTAAAAATAACATGTTATCAAGTTAGTAATTTTTTGTGGTTTGGTTTTCAGGCGGGGCGGATGGGGTGGGTTTTCTTGGAGGTGGCGGTGGTTGGGCGGGAAGGTGAGTGTGGTGCGGAGAACACTGAGCGACAATTGCCCAGCAAATGTAATCATCATCAATAATTTGGAATCCTACAAATGTATGTAGTTAAGTAACATAACATAAAAATAAAAGTCCAAGGAAGGGCGTGGGGTGGGGTGGGGTGGGGACGTGTGTGTGGGTTAATGCGCAAACAATTTTCTCTCCATCTATACATACATATACATATATGTATATATAGATCACTTATACAATTAATTAAGTGTTGTTTTTTGTTTTTGTTTTGGTGAGTATAATTATTTTACTAATTTAAAAATAAGTTTTCTGCCTTATTTCCAACTTATTGTTTTTGCTCTTCCATTTTTTTTGTTTTCTAGCAGTTTTGTTGTTGTTTAGCTGTTGGTTCGTATTTGGTTGTTGTTTCTACTACACATTCAATCGTCATTTAATTTCATTTAACTTCGCTTCGTGTCTCTTCCCTCACTCTCTCGTGTATTACTTGGCTACTGCCCGAAGAAGAAAATTCATCTTCTGCGACCGCACCTGCGTCTAAAACTTCCCTCCAATCTCCCATCACCCCATCTGCGCCGCCGTCGTCGACCACCATTTACTTCTGGACCATCTTGACCAGAAGATCGGTGGAGTATGACTTGGGACGCTCGATGGGCAGTCCAAGGGCACGGTCCCAGACGAGGGAGGCGAGCACGCCAAGGGCACGCGAGACGCCAAACAGAACGGTGTAGTAGTTCATCTCCTTCATGCCGTAGTACTGCAGCAGGACACCGGAGTGAGCATCTACATTGGGCCAGGGGTTCTTCACCTTGCCGGTCTCGGTCAGGATTGGGGGCACCACCTTGTAGATCTTCGACACCAGCTGGAACAGCTCATCCTCTGGCAAATGCTTCAGGGCGAACTCGCGCTGGCAGGTGTAGCGGGGATCGGTCTTACGGAGCACGGCATGTCCATAGCCGGGCACAACCTGCAATCGAATTGGAATCGAGATCAAATCTGTAAATGTCGGTCTGGAATGTTATTATATGGTCGTACCTGTCCAGACTTGAGCGTCTTCCAGATGTATTCCTTCAGCTGCTCCTCCGATGGATTGTTGCCAGCCTCCTTCTGGAGCTTGCGCAGCCAGACGAGCACCTCCTGATTGGCCAGGCCGTGCAGGGGACCGGCCAGACCGTTCATGCCGGCGGCAAACGACAGATAGGGATCGCTCAAGGCGGAGCCAACCAAATGCACGGTATGGGCAGAGACATTGCCACCCTCGTGATCGCTGTGGATGGTCAGATAGAGACGCATCAGTTCGGTGAACTGGGCATTGTCGTAGCCGAGCATCTTCACAAAGTTGGCGGACCAATCGAGGCTCGAGTCGATCGAGCGGGAGCCCTTGCCGCCGCGATACGTGTTGCAGTAAATGGTGGCGGCCACCACTGGCAGCTTGGCGATCAGGTCCATGCTGTCCTCGTAGACATACTCCCAGTACTTGCTCTTGTGCACACCCTCAGAGTATGCCTTGGCGAACTTGCTGTCGTGATTGAGGGCAGTAACGGCGGCGGCCAGCTGTGACATGGGGTGCAGGCTGGTGGGCATGTTGTTCAGCATTGTGACCACATGCTGGGGCAGGGCAGCGCGCTCAGCCCACTCGCGGGAGAGCTGCTGAACCTGGGCCTGGGTGGGCACCTCGCCGGTCAACAGCAGCCAAAAGAGACCCTCGGGCAGGGGCTCAGTGCCACCGGGGGCGGCGGGCAGTACCTTCTGGCACTCGGGGATGGAGAGGCCGCGGAAGCGGATACCCTCATCGGCGTCCAGCACAGAGGTCTCAGTAACCAGGGCCTTGATGCCGCGCATACCGCCGTACATCATATCGATGGTGGTCTCACCCAGCTTGGTGGCACCATGCTGCTTGCGGAAGTTCTTCACGCGCTCCTGCTCCTCGGGCACCTTGGCGGTCAGTACGTCGCGCAGGCTGCGTCCATCGGCCGAGATCAGGCGCACATATGACCCAACATTGGGAAGTTTCTGAAATTACGTAAAACAAAAAAAGAACAGTAAATAATAGTTATTTAATGAAGAGTGATCGACTGCTATCGATAGTTATCGTTAATTATAGAATGGAAATGATTTCGATCTCGTCAAATGAAAACAATCTTTTGCAAGGAAGCCCACACACCAGCACTACGCTTTAAGAGTTTCTATCAATTGCAATCGGCTGCAATCGCTTTTGTAATCGCTTTCGCCCGTCATTGAGCCGCACTTCAATAGCATGACATTGCACACAGAAACCGTCAGTTGTCGTCTGTGGCGACGCTGTCTGATGCACACAACAGACACGAATTGTGGACTGATAACGCTGCACTGATCACTAATCTCCACGGATTCTTCCATGACTCACACGCGCCGCCATAGAGATGCGTCAATGAACTAAATAGTACCACAATTAATGCAAGAGGAGCTCAGCTTGTTTACATGACTGTAAAAACGATTTCCGGTTCTCAGTAGTCAGTACCTTTGAGCCACACACATACCATAGCCAAGGTCAATCCTCCCTTTCTCCCTTTCTCTTTGGTTCAGAGAACGGCAGATACAGCTGTTGCTGTTCCGGAAGTTCATATCGGTTCGGATCGTGGGATCGGCACGTGCCAAATTACCAAGGCAGGGCCAAAGCTTTAGATACCCTACGATCCCCATCGATACGTTATTTATATCCTCTTCAATAGCAAAGAGCACCTGTGTATTGACTGGAATGATCTTTGCCACGCGCTCGAAACGCAAGTATTGCTCGTAAAAATGCAAAACGACATGGCAACGAAACCAATCGAATACGATTCCAATTCCGACTTGATTCTGCGCTCCCAAGCGCAAAGTGCGATGCCATTTGATTGACAGTCGGCTGTCTGGGGTCTCTGGGCTCTCTGCTGCTGTTTCTGCTGCTCTCTGTGGTGGCTCTGCGGTGGCTAGTGGGTCAACAAATTCAATTAACCAACTGAACTTGTAGCGCCGCTTGTCGCCTGCCGCTTGTTGTCCGGCGGCGCGTTGCTTGCAAATTGAATTGCATGATTTTTGAACCCCCCCACCAGTGCCGCACATTGATTTGTGTATGCCAAGCCAGCCGCAAACCGGTTGGTTTTGTATCTTTTTTCTGGTTATTCGAGCCAAAAATTCATTGATAAAATTTCACACGCATGCATAATATGTATCAATTATCGATAATGGGCAGGTGTCAAACATAAACGCAACACGATCGATGGGGCGTTTAACAAGAAAGGAAAAAGACGCACGAATGCGGCTGCTGCTGATGGGTTTCCCATTCCACAGTCTAGACTCTAGACTTGGTGGGAAATTTGAAACCTTAGCAAAACCCTCGTCGTTTTGTTGCACAAACCGCAAGCAAATCAAGTGGCAGAAACACCCAGCCAGGAACAGGTGGAAGGCGCTAATTGAGCTGTCAGTCAACAGCAGCAGAGTGTGCTGTATGGTTTTCCTTTCGCACAAAGTGTCAAATGATGAAATGACAGAAACAGGAGTCCTATTGACAAAACTATCGGCTATCGCTTTAATCCAGCGCTTAGTAAGACTTTTTTTTATTTGGCAGCAAAACTTAAGTAGAGCATCAATAAGCCGCCCCCACCATGCACACGACTGGGATGGATTTCTATTCATTGTTCTCGGGGATTTTTTCGCTTCGATTTCAAATCTAAAGAATGCTTCAAGTGTTCACATTATCTGAGATTAGTGAAGAGGTGGGGCACTGGTGCTGCCTCCGTCCGGCGTTCGTTCATCTCTTGATAAGAGCGACAACAAATATCAAATATAGTTCTATAATGTAGTTCATGCATACGTACTTATGTACATATACATATTTACTATATGGTTTTTGTGTGTGTGTGTGTAGAAATTTGAAGGTCTCACGCGCGGGCAATTATCGCTTGCGATACAGCTGAGGCTCGAAATCTTTAAACGGGAGCGTGTGTATACTATGTACTGTCATCAAGGAAGTGTCATCTAACTGCTCAGAGTCGCGTGTTGCTTGCCCCAGACTAGACTTATTTTTGGCATCGAATGATAGATAATTCAAGCAAGCGATTGCATAATCAATCCCATCTGCCAATCGTAATACAAATTACGTGACAAACTCTCCCATTCTAACGGGAAAGCAACCTCGAGAAGCGCAGAGTTGGGAAGTGCGCGAGGTGATCCAGCATGCAACCTCTCTCTCGCTCTCTGTGCCTTACTCTCTTTTTAATTCTCGTTGAAGGCCTTGGATTCTCGCCTTGCTGGTTTGCGTGACGCTTTCAATTTGGCGTAATGATTTCTACTATTATTTCTGCTAATATTACAGAACATTTTACAATTGCTTAATAATTGCATCCCCTGCTAACTGACTGACTGACAGACTGGCGAGGCTGCTGCTGCTGCTTCGTTCCTCGATCAAAGCGATCTCTAATCGTCTTAATTAAGTTTTCTGTTAGCTATTGCTACTATTCTCGTAATTTTGTTGTTTATTTATTATTATTTTTTTGTTTTGTGTCTCAGAGCAGACGCCGAAAGTAAATACACATCACATTGACAGTGCCACTGCCACAGCCACTGCGACTGACGTAATCCCCAGGCCATAATTTCCCGTCCGATTCCACTTTGTTTAAGCTGTAGATCTGTGGGGTATGTTCTGGTGTTCTGCTGTTGCTGGGCAGCCAGACGCTTTACAAAACCATGACACGAGTCGGGGAAACACTGAAATCATCCGGAGATACGTCTTGGTTAAGTGCCTTTCCTTTCACTGAGCTGGCAAACGGGGCTTTTTATTAGTCACTTTGTGGGAGCTTAAGCCAATAATCGTTTGTCATCCTTAACTAGCATTTAATCAGAATAGAAAGAAGAAACTTGTATCCTAAACTGGTCAATTATTGGATTTGAGAGTTATGCGTCATGCAGCAGCAGCACTCCAATCGGAGATGCAGTTTTCTGCAGACTTCTGTAATCCTGTAATTCTGTCGTGTCTTGAGCAGAAAGAATTTTTTAGTTTCTTTTAATTAATGTTTGATTGATTAAGGTTAGAGGTGGCTTCATGATTATTCCATTTAATGGCTTTCCCACTTCATTGAATTAGTTTTAGAATTGAGTAAGGATTGAGATGGTTTGGTTACTTTATCGAATCAAACATATTTATATCCATATTAGTAGCTTCCAATCATCATCAATCACTGTCCATCAGAGGGCTTTGTTCTGTGCGGTCTGAGGTCTGTGTGTTTCGCTTTCTGTTTTCCTTATCTTCTGCTGAAATTCTCGTATTCCGATTTCTTCATTAGCAAAAACCACTAAAATGGCGCATTGCGAATGAATATTTGCTTGTTTTATCACTAAAAACTGATTGAATTAACACCTTCTGGTGGGGTACTCGTTGGGCATGGGGCCTGCTGCTGGTGGCTGGGGCTTTGGCGCTATCAGCTCTAACCAGCTGTCCAGCCCCACCCCACCCCATCCCACGAATGTGGTGGCGTCTCTCTCCTGTGCGTCGATCATGTGCCCAGTGCGGACAAATTTGTCACGCTTATCAGGCGCACTAGTTGGGTAAGGGGGGTGGGTGCTACGGCTATGGGGTAATGCAAAGGAAAAACTCAAACAGAGAGAGAGAGAGAGACCCAGAGAGAGAAAGAGAACGGGTATGATTATGCATCACATGATCAAGATCTTGACAACACAATCTCATCGATAATTCCCACCCACTCTTTATCTCAGGAAAACCCAAGAAAGGCACATTTAATTCCCTTTTAGATCGATCGATTTCTCTGACAGCTGCGTGTGCAATAACTAATATACATACATATGTACATATTTAATGATCCGATTTGTATTATTTTTGGCTAATTTTAAAGTTTGGCAGGTTATATATTTTATTTTTTCACGTCCAAGGTCTTGGGCAAATTTTATCCTCTCTGAAAGAGCGTATACAACCTTCCATGACGCCCCTAAAAAAAACCGTTATCTATACCGTTGCTTGAGCAACTGATAAGAGGAATGTAGTCAAGGGTTGGAAGGGAGGGCTGAATGACAAGCGTATTGCTAGATTGGGGGCCTATAGTAGGGCCACTTGAGCTTTGCTCACACAAAGCACCTGCTCCATAAAATACCGCTATAAAATTCAAATTATGAGTACAAATCTAATCAGATGTGAAGGAGACCGACCGACCAAACATAAAAAAAATTTTTGCATTTGGCTGCTTCTTATGCAATCGCTTGATCAGCTGTTTAGCTCTAGACACCCACTCTCTTTTACTCTCTTTCTCTCGAGTCTCTTTGTTTTGGCGAGCGTACGAGTGTGCGTGCGAGTGTGTGCGCCCACCCAAAGGGTCGTCTGTGGTCGAGGCATTACGTAAACAACTACTAAACCCCGCGTCACGTACAATATTTGTGACGTATTAGCAAACGGGCGATAAAAGATTTCGCGTGTTCGCCATTTGAACGGTGAATGCTTGTTGGGGAGGGGTGAAGAGGTGGCTACTACGGCTACGCCGAAGGTGAAACAAAAAACCCAATATATTTTTGTGACTGTCTGTCGTCTTTTCTGGTCATGATAGGGCGCTTGCTGTAAATTTTTATTATTCAATCCCACAAAAACCGTATTTAGCATAGCATTTTCAGCAATTATTTTTAGCAGAGAATGAAAAAAGTAAAGCATTGAAAATAAGAAGGAGATTCGCCCCACAGCTCAGTTCCTCGCTTGTGTGTGTTGTTCCGCCTTTTGCTGATGAACGAACCCACGTCAGTGCCCGCGTTTTTTGGCACTCTGCCCGGGACCATGGGAACATGGGTTAAGGGAGGGCGGAGACCGGGCAGAAGAAGAGAAGTAAGAATATCACAGGCAGTGGAAAAGCAAGAGCGTGCAGGCAAGCATTCGGAGGCAGAGTGCCATCTCAATCCTCAGGCAATCCTCTCGCGAGGGCAGACGGCAGATGGATTACTCAACGATACAGCCAACGAGAGAGAGAGAGAGTGAAACAACCCCAGAGAGCGGGAGAATGAGAGAGACGAGACTGACACACAAAAGGAGGCTCGTCCTGGAAGGCTCGTACTCGTTTCTTCCCTTCCATGTGCGTGGCTATTTATTGATTTTCCAATTATCAATTTTTGCTCTACTTTTTGATGCTACTTCTGGCCATTGCATAATCGATGCTGCCGCCCCAACACGCACACACAACCAGACCTCTCTCATGAAAATACTTGGGTGCATTGCCAGTGGGCGGCGAATGGGTGGGATTGGCAGTCTCTTCTTTAAGGTCATTCGGCGGACAATGCTTCTCTGGCTCTCTGGTTTTCAGTGGAGCATTTTTTGTTGTTTGTTTTTTTGGCAACAACAACACGTGACACTTTTTGGAAACAAAGCGACGCTATGAGACGTTAGAGAGCCAGCCAGAACGAGAGAGCCAGAGAGGAATAAAAGAGAGCCCAGAAAGAGTGGCGGTTACCTGCGACTTGTGGCTGCCCTGGTGCCTGGTGTATTCTGCCAAGGCATATTGGTTCGAGGTGAGACGTTCCCAAAAAACACTCTTTGTTGCTTTAATGTGAGCAAAGGAGCCGAAGGGAGAGCGGTTACATGAAAACAAAAGGCCCCTTGAATGAGCCATACCGTCTACCGCCCCACCTAATATGAACACACCTTTCCTTTTGCCTGAGAGCGGGCATTTGAGAGAGAGAGAGAGAGAGAGTGTACGGCACTGGTCTACGGAGAGCATTGCCAACGCTGTAACATTACAAGAACAAGGCCGCATGGTGCTTTGGGCCAGGTCTGGTTTCCAAAGCCACGCTTATGGAAATTTCCCAAAAAATAAGAAGAAATACAAAAGGCAACGGGGATGCGCGATCGAGTTCGTTAAACCCGAGAAAGGCAAAGAAAGTTTTATTTATATAAAACAAGAAATACGCATTTGCCAAAATAGCCCCAAAGTGAATCTTTTAGCCAGTCCCCCACCCCGCCCACCTCTTCACTGATTATGTAATGTGTTATATATGGCGAAACACTCGACAGGATGGCCTGGCCAGCGTGGAATGTCACACACTACACACTTATCAGGGCACAATAAAATAAAAGTTTCTTAATCGCAAGCACATGGCGGATTCTTTTTTTTTTTGCGTGACGTGTAGGGTGTGCGATGGGAAGTGCTGATGTGTGCGTGGGAGTAAAATAATGTGAGAGAGGGGGGTAAGAGGATAACAGCGAAACGAAACTGAATGAACCGCTTGGGATGCGGAGGTGGGATGAGTAAACGGGACTGGAAAGTGAAACTGGAACAGGAACCAGGAACGGTACTACTCACCTGTGCCTCGGCCAATTTACGTGCGGAAATGCGATAGAGCGACATGATCAACTCAACGGTTATGTATGAAGAATGCTGTTGCTCTTTAGAGAGAGAAAGAGAGAGAGAGAGAGAGAGGAGAAAAACACGTTCGCCTTTAGAAAAGATAGCAAATTTTCCACTAACACACACAAACACTGAAAAAAATTTCTTTCCCCCAGTGAAGAATATAGCTTTTGGAAATGTTATTTTTTTTACTTTTGGTGCTTCTCTCCCTTCAGCTGCGCGGCAACTGAATGGCCCGCCAAGCAAATGTCGCTTTTTTCGCGTCTGCTCCGGTCTGGTCTAGGTTGGCAGCACCACCAGCGTGCGCGCACACACACCCACCCCCACAAGCAAGATGTGGCGCGAACATTTGACTCACCTGCTGGGCGTCAGGCCCGTCGGCCAGTGCCTCTTGTGGCTTGGTCACAACCTGGGCCACAGTCTGTTCTTGAACCTGTATAGGCTCCTCTTCCATGGGGGCGCGTAGACATTCGCGCAGCAATTTCCTGGCATCTTGGATAGACTTTTTGGCCAATGTGCGGCATTGCAGGCGTATGCCAACGCCTGGTGCAGTCAAGCATCGGGAAAAGTACATTCCAACAGTTTCTTTTAGAAAAAAAGCGTGTGCACAAAAAATATATGTTTTATATATTGTTTACACACTGAAACAAACACTTAGTTATGATTGAAAACAGGTACAAACTAAATTTTTGACCTGTGCCTGGTGGAATTCGTACGCAAGGAGCAAAAAATGAGTTGGCAGTTTTGTCAACACAGCTGTGCATATAACTAGTGATGGGGCTACGATGTATCGATATGTTTTGGTGATCGACATATTTACCTTGTCTTACCGACAACTACAGCTCTTGGCTAAAGAAATCAAAAATCGTAAACATTTCGTACCGAACGTGAAGATATTTATTCTCAAAAACACTACAAAACTGAATTTTTGCACCAGTGATAGTCGATAGCTGCAGGAAAACCACGTAATCGATAGGGCCATCGAATCTGGGCCAGCCCTAGTGTTATGCAAAACGCGTCTGGACATTTTTGACGGCCGATTTCTTATTTTTCCAATACAATTTATATAGCGTAAGTTATGGATAATACATCTAATGTTATTTAATCACCGCTTATGCCCCACAGCAGCAGTCACCATGGCCACGGCCGTGCCACATGTGCCCCCTAAGCAGGACCTGCCTCCAGCCGGTGGCTACAAGAAGATTCCATTTGCTCGTGTGCCTCCCAAGAGCTATTTCACGGGTGAGTGGTGTCCGGGTCCTCGTCCTCGTCATTGCACTCTACTCTCCTTCGTTACTATCTGCATTCGATAACCTTTGCTCCCGTGGCAGGCTTCACCATGATTGGCACCTATGTGGCCGTCACCACCGTCGGTCTAGGCATCTACTATCTGACAGCCAAAAAGGTTCAACGCGACGAGATCGAAATGCGTTCGGCCCAGAATGTCATCTTTCCGATCCTGATTGCCGAGCGCGACCGTGAGTTCCTGCGCCAGCTGCGTCGCAACCGGGACGAGGAGGCCGAGCTAATGAAGAATGTGCCCGGCTGGGAGGTGGGCACCTGGTACGGTGAGCCCGTGTTCAAGACCCTGCCCGAGGACACCCTAGTAACGCCCATCTTCAAGGAGTTCTATGCCCATGCCGACTGGAAGTCGTACGCCAAGCGTGCCCACATCAAGCTCTGGTCGTAAGCAAACAGCAGGACGGAGCCCAAGCAGCGTACTGCTACTTAGTTAATGCATATTGTGAAGCTTTTTTGTTTATAGAATTGCCTAAGCGCGCCTGCCCATTGCACTCAATTACATGTCGAGAGATTAATTGAAATGGGGAAAAAAAACGAAACGAATCTTCTGCATTTCTCGATGGGGGGAGGTTGGCCTAAGGCCTAAGGTTACCAGATGGACAGTTGGTCGCCGTCTCGGCGTGTCGGTGTTGCCGTTCGGTTGGGAAAACGCCTGCTCCAGTGTTGGCGGTCGATGATGCTGTGGGAAGACCCCAAAATCCCATCCATTGTGTCCAAGATCATTTCTTGTTTTGTGGATTTTCCTCTGGGGTTTGGCTTTATTGAGTTTCAACATCCCAACAGTTTGTTGGGGTTTATCTCACAATAGCGGATGTCCTCTAAGCATTACGTTTAAAAAGCTGAATTAGTGCAAATTATAAGGTAATAAAGTTGTTAGAAAGGTAAGTAATATTACTTAAGCTATACAGAGACAGGATAACTGGAGGGCTGGCTGATGTCTTTCAACATGATTAATGCCTCTCTGTTTCCGTCTCTTGTCAACATCTCGAATTATTCTTTTGCTTGTATTTTTTAGGATTTTGATAAACAGAAAGGATCAGTTTTGTCTTCTTAAAGTTATAAATATGTCTACGTAAAGAAGCGCCTTTATGCCTTTCAGAAAGATTTTCCTTGCTTTTTTTTTCTCGTTTTCAACAAATATTAATTTTTGGACTTAAAATTATGCCGGATCAGAATTAATATTCCACAAATATATCAATAAAAAAAAAACATGTATTTAAGTATATCTATATGTATATATATATGTAACTCAAGATTTTTGGACGCCTTATCGCTCATTTATTAAGACCCTTCCCGCCCCAAAACGAAAATGTTACAAATTTAATAAGGATTTGATTGTCCCGTGTGGGGGCAGAACCATACATCCATCCATCCATCATTCATTATGCTCCTGCTAATTGCTACTCTTTTTCTTTCTCCTTCTCTTGTTTTTGCTTTTGCTTCTGGCTCACATCCAAGCCATCATCGTCGTTGTCTACCTTCTTGCTTGCCTCCTGTTTGATAACAACGTAATGCATTGGTGGAACCGTTGGGGCATCATTCTTCTTGTCCAACTGGTGTCGAGGGTGCCGTCGCCTGCGGTTCGTGGGGTGCCAATTGTCATCACGTTGCTGCCACCTCTACTTCATGTCACGCCGACGCTTGATGCTGCCATCGCAGGTGGGTAAATGGCGCTGAAGGAATCCCTCAAAGACGAACTTGCGTCCGCAACGATCGCAAGTGAACTCACGCTTCTCCTCCACCAGCTGCTTGTGCTGGCGCAGAGCCTCTGCATTCGAGTACTTGTCGCGGCAGCTGTCGCAGGCATAGCGCCGCTTCACCTGGCCCACATCGAACACCACGGTGAAGTCCTCGCTGCAAAAGGAGCAATTGAATTCCTTCACGACCACCTTCTTGCCGCCGTGCTGGGCAGCCAGGGCGACGGCCTCGGCCTCGAGCTTGTCCTGATGCTTGTGCGACTCCATGTGGGCGTTGAACTTCTGCTGATCGATGAATTTGCGATAGCAACGGGTGCAGCGGAACGGTTGCTCCCCGGTGTGCCGCATCATGTGCTCCTTGAGGTAGGCCACCGAATTGAAGACCTTGCTACAGACGGAACACTTGCGGTCCTCGGCCGAGACATCGTTCCGCTGGCGCAGGCAGGCGCGCATATGCAGCTTCAGGGAGCCGGCAGCACTGTAGCAGTTGCCACAGTTGGGACAGTAGAAGGTCTTGCTGCGTCCATCCCCCTCCAGGCTGTGGTCAATGGTGCCCTCGAAGACAATGGAGCCGACACCTTCCTCGTCCTCCTCTTCGAGGCCCTCGTGTTCGATGCCTAGAATCTCCTCACCATCGTTCTCTTCATCTTGCTCGACATCCTCGTCCAGTTCCTCATCGTCATCCTCACCGTCGCCGTCGCCATCGCCATCATCGTCGTGGTGGCCGCCACGAATGCTGGGCACAATGCGGAGAATGGTGTGCGTGCCATCCCCCTGCTCGATGGTCTCCACCTCCTCGACGGTGCTGTTCTCCACCAATTGCTGCAGAGTCACCGCATGCCCGTTCTCATCGATAATCACCTCTTGGCGATCGTCCATTGTAATCACCTCCGTGGTCTCGGCGTCGTCCTCCTCAGTGGTCGTCGTGTAGGCATAAGTGTAATGCGGTGCATCGCCACTCTCGCCATCGTCCGATTCCGTTTGTATGAGCACGGGCACAATCTCTTCTTTGATTACAGCTGGGCTGGAGCTGGACAAGCTCTGGTACTTGCGTTTCGAGGTCATTTTGCTCTTCGGCGGGGCCCTGTTCGTCGCACTCTTCGCGTGTGTGTTCGGTGTGCTGTGTGTGGCGTGGCGTGTGTGTGGCGTCAGCGCCTCCTCTCCACCCTCCTTCACAACGACAGAGCCACACGGTATTATGCGCCTTGGCCTTATGATGCAGTTGTCCCAGCGATTATCTGCCGGGTTTTTCTTTTGGCGCGTACTGCGATTGGTAAATTTTTTTCTTACAATAGTCAACACTTATTTTTCGCGAGATTGGGTAGTTTTTTCCTGCTCTCCGACATTTATCAATTGTGGCAACTTCGTACCCAAGATGGTGGACATGCCTAGTCTGGCCGAATGAGTGGTGGTATTTTTGTCGGGCATTTTTAGTGCGTTTCAATCGGTTCATCGATCTGGCCATCGAGCACTGACAAATGGCAGCCCTGTTGGCCAGATGGCGTTCGGGTGGCTCAACAGCTACGTAGCGGTTGCGTCATTTTAGGCGGCTTAATTTAAATTTAAAGTTAAACTTGGATTTAATTGTTTGTGGCACTTCAGATATATCACAAATCAATGTGGTTATATTTTTGTAACAAATAAATCACTTTATTTAATTGATTTTATGCACATTTTAATGATTTGAAGTGGCGATCTTTTAAGCTAGCCAGTGCTGCCATTTAATCCAATCAACTTCTGATGGCAGCTTTGCAACACTGGCGTCGTATTTATTATAAATAATTGTATGCATTTTTGTGAATTTGCATTTTGAATGGCATCGCATCTCGTATAAACGTGCGATCAACTTGGGACATGCCTCTGCCCTAGCCGGCTGCTCCCAGATATATTCAGATGTCATGCCTTTTGGACTATTTTCGCTGCTGCTTTTGTCACGTCGCCAAAACCGTTTTTGTAGGTGGTGGGTGGAGTGGTGTGTGGGAATTGTTTTTATCGGCCATTAAAGAAATTCGCCAGCGCCTCATATCTATAAATAGTGGCCAGTAGTTCGAATTGGCTGCAATTTAGATGCAGTTTGCATTTGTTTATCCCACAAGTGTTTTATTTTTTTGTGTGCATGTTTTTTGTTGCATATTGTTTTTGTGGCATTCATTAACAGTCGTCACTTCATTGGACCCGCAAAGAACCTTGAACCAATTATCGACGATTGACGACGACTGATGAACGACGACAACATCCATCTCCATCTCATCTCATCTCATCCCATGTACAATGTAGAAATGTAGAAAGAACTTCTGGGTTAAGTCAGCCACACATATTGCAAGTTGGCATGGAAAATTTTGTCGATCGAGTGGCTGTTCAACCTCGGGAAGGTAATGACCTCGCCAATGCGTTGGGTTACGTATGCATATAGGGGAAATCTCTCTTTCTCTCTCTCTTATTCTCTAGCGTCATTACTTGCGCCGTTAGATTGCAATCCAAATACTGTAAATCCACTAGAGTTTTGCTGCCGTCAGATGGGTGTAGAAGAGTATGATCAAAAGTCAAGTATAACTTGAGAGTGAGAACGTGTCACATAATAGGTCTCTGTCACGTTTGTCCCCAGATGAATGAATGGAAATTGCCAATGAAATCGACAAATACATCTAGAATCTGTAACTCCATATATGTACATATATACATACATACATATAATCAAATTTATTTAATTGAAACCGACCATGAATTCTAGCGAAGGCAATCAAATTAAACAGCTATCCATAAAAGATTCTCCAAATCTTTGATTGTTTATTAAATGCTATACGGATTGCCTTTACAACTCAGTTAAGTTATGGCCACAAAAAATTGTATCTTTCGTTTAATTTTGATACTTTTGCAACAACAAAGAGAAAAAAGAGCATTAGAATCACACGAATACATCATTTAATATTATGGCTATTTCTTATTAGTTTTTCGCAATGAAACTCGTTACAATTGGATATTTAAATGTTGCACTATCAATGTAAAGTTTTCTGTTTAAAAATACTAATCAATTCGAATTTGCGGTAGATTGATAAATGCATATGTACATACATATATCCAAACCGTATAATACTGCGTAGTCGTACTTTTTTTATTATCTCACATTTTCGTGACGCATTGACGTCGTTGGAAAGCAATTTCACAATTCTTACGATCATCATACACTTGATGAGGGTGTTGGGAATTGGAAGCAAACGGAATAGAATCATGTGTGCAATAGAGCCAAAACCAGGCACTTACATAAGCCGTCGGCGTGACATCGAACCCCATGGCAGATGCCCCAACGCCCAATCATCCAAAGTTTCTAGAATCTTCTTTAGTTTCGATTCGGATTTTATATCTGAGTGCAGCCGTCAGCTACGAGGAACAGCGACGTGCCAGACTGAAAGGATGTCTATCTATCGAATGGAAAACTCTTTCTTCCATCTGGAGATATGATCAGCCAAGTTTGCAGGGGAAAAGCACTGTTGTTGGCATGCACGTGTCTGCATTTTGGAATCAACCCACTCTCCTCTCTCTCTCTCTCTATTTAGAATCTCTCGGCTCAATGTCCAAGATCAATTGTTTACACACCTACATTCACATGTATGTATGTACATATCGTATGCTCTATTTCCGTGCTGCAGTTCATATCGATCAAATTCCCGTTTCTCCGAATGGAACAGCTGTTGGGGTAGGGCCTGGCCGGGGCCGGCGGCAGAGGGACGGACACGCAATCAAAAGACACTCATGAGCGAGTGGAATTTTCCATTGCAGTTTTTCGTGCAAATGCTGTGTGCCGTCATTAACCCCACAATGGATAACATAACCAATTGGACCCTAAAATGTTCATAAATACATATATGTATGCTAAGAGAGTCTTATGTATAATTATGTAATAGCTTGTTAGCTAATAATTTCTTGAATGTAATACCAAAATCTTTTGGTTCATATTATCTTATTTATTTTATTTTTTCTTTTTTATTCAAATAAAATGGAAAAAATGATGCTTGCAAAAATAAATTATAGCGTTACACAGAGTGGAATTTTTTAATTTATTGCCATAGTAAAAAAAACCAAAAATACAAAAAATTGGTGCAATTGGGAGTTCAGTTCTGTGATTTTCACTTTTGGCACGCCTATAATTTGCAGTTACGTACCAGAACGACCCCATGGGCATGCATGGGTTTAATTGCAGTCTCTCTACCGCTCACTCGCTCGCTCGTTCCTCTCCTCTCCCCCTCCACCAACGACCATTAATGCTAATGGCATGTGAATGAATGAACAAAGCGGGGGATGCGAGGAAGAGAAAGAGCGCCAGTGTGACGACTCTGACTGTCAGTCCGTCCCACTTACCCACTGACTCACCTCCTACTCGTCTCGCTCACTCACGTCACATGAAATTGCAGCGGCAGTCAGCGGCGTTGTTCTCATTGATTTAGCTTTGTTCTCGTAAATTTTGCTTTTTATGCTGATGTTGTTGCTGTTGTACTGCCAAATTGCCAACAGAAAGAAAGAATGAGAAGACAGATGAGTGTTAAAGATGATGATTAGAAAGAGGATTGGGGTGGGAGACGGAGACTGGAGTGCTTGAAGAGCTAAGCTGAGCCAGAGAGCAGCAGGAGGATTGCAAGGTGTACTTATGCCGGGTGCGGAGTCCAGTTACCCCTCTCTTCCGAGCTTGTCCATTTTGTGTGTCCCTCTCCCTCACTCACTATGATTGTGTCAGTGGTGCCAACCAAACGCCTCGCTGTTCGAGGGAATGCCAATGCCTCACCTTGCATTATTCGAATTGCATTATTTCGATGAAGATTGGAGCCAGGGAGACCAGAGTGTAATATAGAGAGAGTGTAACTGAGTAGGCAAAGCGAGAAGATTTCATTGCATGGTTAAGTTTACCGTTTATTTTAATGTGGATTTTTTCAGCTTAATGATATGCACAGGACACGAAAAAAAAAACAAAAAAAAAACAACAAGAAATTAAGGCCAGCCTCGGTGGGGCCGAAGCTTTTGATACCCTTGAAGATCGATCATTCCTGGGTCGTTCTTAGAAAATATTTTTGTGTGTTTGTGTACAATTTCAGGATTAAATTTCAAACACATCTCGTAAATACCAAACGACGGACATCTGATCGAATGGATACGCGTAATAATCTCTGCAAGGGTATGCAAAACTATAAAAAATAAATTAAGTGCCTGGTCTTCCAACCGAACCCCAGTCGAACCTCTTCTCTTTTCTTATGACTACGGCGAAAACGACGACGACAACGACGACGACTACGAGCGATTGACCACAACGGTGTCCACTGCTTCAGCGGGTGCAGTACCTATGCTGCCATTACTGTTGGCACTCCCGTTAGTGCTCCCATTGCCATTCTGTACCGGTGGCGGCTCTATGGGTGGCAGGCCCACAAGCTTCTCGCTCTCCCGCCAGAGCCAATCGGCGGTGTCCGTGTTGCGGGCCCAGGGAACCAGGGGAAAGCGCATGCTGTCCGAATAGTAGCCACCGGTAGAGCCCTCCAAAGACGGATCCAGGGCCAGGCGCAGCGTGGTCTGGGCCCCGGCCTTGGGGGTTTTGAAGAAGTACAGCGAGACGACCTGCAGGGCGCTCTTCATCCAGGCGGGGCCGGCAAAGTGGCGGTTCAGTTCGGTGCGGACCACGCCCGGGTGGCAGCAATTGACCGTGACCCCGGTGTCGTGCAGCAGGGTCGACAGCTTGCGGGTGAAGAGTATGTTGGCCAGCTTCGACTGGCTGTAGGCTCCAAAGAACTTGCTGTACTTGCGCTCGCTCATGAGGTCCTCGCGGTTGATGCGTCCAAAGAGGTGGGCCGCCGAGCTGACCACAACAATCCTGCTGGGCGTGGCCTGCTTGAGCCGGTCCAGAAGCAGGTTGGTGAGCAAAAAGTGGCCCAAATGGTTGACGCCCAGCTGCTGCTCGTAGCCGTCGGCGGTGAGGGAGCGGGGACAGGCCATAATGCCGGCGTTGTTGATCAACAGATCCAGGCGCGACTCCTCCGCCTTGAAGCGGGCCACAAAGTTGCGAACGGACTCCAGGGAGCCGAGGTCCAGGCTGCGATTGAATAGCTGCTGGTTCTGGGTGCGGTCCATGATCTCGATACGGGCCGCCTCACAGCGTCCCGGGTCGCGGCAGGCCATGTACACCTTGGCCCCCCTTCGGGCCAGCTCCAGTACCGTCTCCTTGCCGATGCCCGTGTTGCAGCCGGTGACGATGACCACCTTGCCGTCGATGCGGTTCGCCTTGCGGTAGGCGGGGCCCTGGATGCACTTGCGCAACAGCCACATCACGAACAGTGCACAGATCCCGATCAGCAGCAGGAGCACGAACCACGCCCAGAATCCACGAAAGCAGAGCGTCTTCTCCACCGCCTCTGCGGTCGGATCGAAGCCGGCTGGCAGTGCTGTTGTCCCTGTTCCTCCAATAGGTGTGACAGCCTCCGACATCGCTGGCTGTGTATGCGAGTTTGGGGCTGTGTGCGTGTGTGTGTTTCTATATTTGTGTGTGTGTGTGTGTGTGTGAGAAAGAGATAGGGAAAAAGAGAGAAAAGAAAGTTCAATTGTTGTTTTGGTTGGGGTTGTGGTTGTGGATCTGAAGTGGATCATTTGTGGAACGTGTGTATTATGTCGGTGAGAGAGTTGATCAGTTATTATCGATAACCTACAATAAAATAATTGTTTCAACACCAAGTTTATAATTAATATCAAAACTCTATTGGGAGGACGATTATGGGTTTGAGCTAACTTGCAAATTTAACTTAGTAATTTGGAAATCACAGCGGCTAATTTATGGAAACCACGTCACTATATCGATTAATTATCGTTGAACTGAAGAACTTTAATGATATTTTCACTTGTATTTATATATGTGTTGCAGCTGAAGCAAAGTTTTAACTCAGCTTTGATCGATTATTATTTTGAAAATTTAATGGGTCGAGAGTCAAGTTCTTCTTTATCAATTGTACTTTATTGTTAAATTTAAGACCAACTGGCCAGTACAGTGTGTTAGCCTTGAATGAAAGCAATTTGTGTACTGTTTTATTCTCTCAATTATAATTTGTGGCGCTCAATTATTGACTGTCGGTCAGCGGAGCACCATTCCAAATTCCAAAACAAGCCGCAGCTCCAGCACCACCATTTCGACCCCACTTTCATTGACATATTTGACATTCTTGTACGGGAAATTACTCAACTTTCTTTTGAGTAAAACTACAACACACGACACTACCGCCTTGTCCGTCCACCTGCTTCTGCTTTCGTGACTTACCGAATATTTTATGTCGGATACTGCTGGGACTGCAGACAATGGTGGGAGACACAGATCCAACTGAGACTTTTGCCCAACACAATTCTCACTCAGGTGATGGTGATCATCAGGTGGCAATTTCGCACATTTCCACTTTCGTTTGCTCGATCGATTAGGAAGTGGCTTCGCTCTGAAGCGCCTTCTCTGTTTATGTTTATGGGCTAGTGGTAGTGGTGCCTCTTCTTGGTCGCTGCGTCCAAACGACTAGCGTGATCTTAGCCAACTGAATGTAGGCTCCAATTGTAAGCTTACGGCTCCGACAGAGCCGCTAACACGTCAAAAAATAACCTGAAAATAAGTGTTTCTTTTTTTTTTTTTTTTTTTTTCGAGGCGGTTTGCCTCGGCCGACACTGTCTGCTGTTATTAACATGCCTCTGCTGCGGCTGCGGCTGCTGCTGCTGCTGCTGCTGCATATGCCGCAGCTGCGGCCTGGCCTTAAATTCGAGTCGTTGTTGTAGTGTTTCTCTTCAACTTTCACTTTGTTCATTTTTTCATATACCCTTTTGCAGAGAGGTATTCTAATGTTTGAGCAACACAAAAAGTGATACAAATATTCTACTGCTAAGCATTACGCTGATGTGTACCATGTGATCGCATTTTATTGCTGAACATATAGAATATTTAGCTGCTTCTATAGAAACAATAACAAGTGGCTAACATTGAAACGATCTATGTATGTACATATATGCAAGGGTATCAAATGCTTCGGCTTTTCTTTTTTCTGTCAAATGCTGCTTCTGCCTTTCTTGCATTCTGCTTTGCTCGCTGCTTCCGTTCACGTTTGTTTTGCTCACTCATTCGCGGAGCAGAGCACACTGACGACTGCTTTTTATACCCGTACTCGAAGAGTAAAAGGGTATATTGTATTTGTGCTAAAAGTGGATGTGTGTAACATAGAGAAGGAGTAATTTCCGACCATATAAAGTATATATATTCTTGATCAGCATCAATAGCCGAGTCGATATAGCCCTGTCTGTCCGTCCGTCTGTCCGTCTGTCCGTCTTGTTCGTCGCCCATTGCTCGAAGGCTAAAAAGAGATAGAGCAACCAAATTTTTCCAGACTGATGTATTCTCTCACTCCTAGAAAAAGTTTAAAAATTCCGCCCCGCCCACTTCCGCCCCCACAAAGGGCGCACATCTGTGGCGTCCACAATTTTGAAGATAGCAGAAAACTAATAATGCAGAATCATAGAGAAAGACCATATCTATCAGGGGTCCAAATCTGAATCGGATCGGATCATTAATATAGCCACAATAGACAAAAACATACGCAAAAACTTCGCTCCATCCCTTTCGCACTCACAAAAATCGAGTCGATTTGGTTTTTTGTATTTTGTGTAGCCTGGATCTCAGAGACTATAAGAGCTAGAGCAACCAAACTTTTGGCCAAGACTCCTGTGATACCAAACCTGAACAAGTGTATTTCAAAATTTCGCCCCGCCCCCTTCCGCCCCCACAAAAGACGAAAATCCACAATTTTGAAGATAGAAAAAAAAAAAAATGCAGTTTTGTAGATAATGACCATATCTACCAGATTCCCGAATTTGGTTCAGATCGGATCATTATTGTAGCCACAATGATCAAATGAATTTTCAGCTACGAGCTGTCCCCTTCCAGTTGCGCCGTAAGTCATTTATTGGGGTTGATTGTTGCTTCAGCTTCTCTCACACACACACTCACGCTCAAACATGCTGCCTCGTGCAGTGTACGTGTGTTGTTGTGAGAACTGATGTAGATGATGTAGATGTAGATGTCGATGACAGATGTAGCAAAAAATGTAAAATGTAAAACTGATAAAACATTTTAAAATTCCACATAAATCACATGTGTACTGACTGAGTACGGGTATAAAAGTAGAGTCGCGTTCGAAGCGACTCCGTACGTTCTCTCTCGTTTTTTGTGGCTTCTTTCTCCGGCCTGCCTTGCCTGCCGGCCACACCACTCCCTTTCTCATAATGAGGCCATTCCAATTCGCATCACGATGTTGTACGTCTCTCTCCAAAGAGAGCGTCGGTCGGTTGGTTGTTCGGTGGAGTCACCTGATTTTCGTGCCGTGCGGCTGAGAGATCAAGGCCCCAGGGGTCGCGAGCACCTGTCGAGGATCACAGAGGTGCCTGGCCGGGTTGGCCGCACTGGCCCCTTGGCCAACAAGGCCAAGACTATGAAAAATTAATTCGCACCGGCTGGTTATGACTTGGACTTGTGACTTGCACTTTGCCTTCAAGTCTTAATAAGCGTCGTGTTCGCGCCTCCAACCCCGTAATTTGGGGGAAATCCGTCGAGCAACACGCACGAAAATCGATGGTGAAAAGCACAAAAACATACCAACGAAAAAAAGCGGATAATGACGACAGAGCAGAGTTGAATGTCCTTGACTCAGGCCGAAAACCAAGTCTTAGGGGTCACAGGATTTGGGGGCAGGCGGTACCTTTTTTTTTTGGTGGCTGACGTGCGTTTTCACATGCCAAACATCAGCCAGGAAGAGAGAGAAACACAGTGAGAGAGAGAGCGTGAGTTTAAGAAAAAAGAAATAACACAACAAAGAGAGACAGGCACGTTCATGGTGCATTGATTAAAGGTGAGGCATGGCATTCCCCAAAACAGGCACAAAAAAACAAAACTAAACGAGGGCGAATGACACGACCCAAATATTTATTGTACACCGTACCTTATATTAACATACCCTTGGCTTGTAAAGGGTCGCAGCGCAGAAGTTGGCCCAAAAAAATGCTTAGAGAGCATTGGTAGGGCCGAGAGAGTGCGCAACTTTGGACTAGGTCAGGACAACGCGTCGTCAGACTCTGGTTACCCTACTGTTAAATCGATGAGCAGAATAAGCCACCCTACGGATACCCTGGCCCTTTTTTTTTTGAGACTTTTTGTTGTTTTGGTAATTTTCCACAGCCAGAGGCACAAGATGGTCCCTGAACGACAACGACCCTCGTTGAGGATTTTAATGCAGCACGAGTTCGTTCTAGAACGTTTTGGTCCGTTTCGTTTTCGTGGTAAAAGCATTTAGGATGGTCTTAGACGAAACGTTTTCACACTGACAACATTGCCTAAGCATTCATAAATCGATGAAATATCATTTGGAATTGTTTATTAGTCCAACATATTGAAATCTGAATAGCAGCTACATAGAGTGTGCGTGAGCCCTTAGGGAGAGTTCAAATTAAACTGATCAAAAACCTTTCTTGACTCTCCGTTTCAAAGCAGTTTTTGTTGCACATCCTCTGTTCTTAGTCTGTACCACAGCCTGGTAATTGCAACATTGTGTGGCAGCTACTGCTACTACTCTGAATTGCAAACATTAAGTTATTCCTGAGAAAAGTACTTATTTGTGGTCACATTCATATTGAAATTCCTGGAAGTGTTTTGAATTCGAATTTCATTTTGCTTCCAGGACTTGCTCCACTGAAAGGAATGCCCAACATTGTAGCATTGTTGCCTGAAATTACCTCAAGTCACCGCAAGAGAAGCAGCATACAGCTGCCTGCTGCCTGCTGCATGCACCACAACTTTCAAAACAAATTGCTGGAAATTGCCACAAGTCTCTGGAATTATTTAGGGTCAGTCATTGGTGCTGGGTGCTTTCAAGAAGTTGTTGCACAAAAGCGAAATATGGTTTCAGTAAATTACCATAATTCAAGCATTTATTTCTGAATTCTGTGGCGGACTTGTGATGCATAATCCGCTTCCTGCAGCAGGGGGGGAGGGAATGAGATTTGACATTATATTTGGCTCCACATTGGTGCGTGGCTTCTGCTTTGTTCACGATACGCGAACATCCTTTTATCCTCTTAGGGAGGCGGCAGCTCATGCACTCAACTTCTAATCGCCTTTGGATGCTATTCAGCATCCGTCCACCTCGTCCACCTCGACCACCTCGGCCACCCCGGCCAACCCTGCTTTCCGCTTTTGTGTTTCAACTGCGACACAGGGCTTAATTGTGTCATAGAAATTGTATAAACTTTGTTCTTAACTTGCCACCAGAGTGCCACCAATGTACCTGCCTACAACATGCCTACGCTTGACGTCAATGCTGTGTGGGTGTGGGACACATAATTGGGGCACATAATTGCGTTATATAACCGCATGGGGAGATTAGATTAGATGAGACTGACCTTGATCTTCGAGCGAATAATCAGTGGAAGAGCTGCCAAAAGCAGCCCAAAAGACCCAAACACGAGAACTATGTAGTAGGTACTGCGGGTAAACAACTTGTCACAACACGCGCAGAATGCAACTGTACCGCTGTGGCACATTTCGGCTCTTTCTTATATGAAACGTCTAGAGATGATCCGCGTTCCCATTCCAGCATCTACGAAACTGACCAGCCGCAAGAAGCTACATAGTATATACAAAATCCATGGAAGAGAGCGCAAAAAGGGCATGAGAACTTCATCTGTTGAAAGAGAGCGAACAAGATGATCCGTTTAATCTATTGAAAGAGAGGGCATTACAAAGGAACAGAGATAATGAGAGAGCGGGATGGAGTCGCATCTCCCGCTTCCGTGCCGCACATCCACAAAAGTCTGGAAATGGAGGAAGGTCACTCCACACGGTAAGGCCGTGACATTGCCTCCCAAAAGAGGATCGAACTGGGAATTGTTCAATAACTGTTCAATTTAGCATCAACTTAAATGCGGCACGCGCAAATCACAGCCAGAGTGTGAGATGTTTGAGTTGGCAAGGGGCAGTGGGGGGATGGATGGGCATTTCAATGAAAACCTGTTGCCTCTCATAGCAGCATAAGAGAGCACACAATAGCCCCTAGAGCCCCCTCCCGCCAACATATATGTAGTGTTTTCTGCTCCCGATGACCAATCAAGCTTTAACTGTTTTGTAAATTAGCAAACAGAATAAAAAACCAAAGACAAAGACAAAGAGAAAGAGAACAATACATACTATATATGTATGTACATATGTATAGCAAGAGCATGAGCAGCAGCGGACAGAAACGAACGAGATGAAAGCGCAACAACAGCAACAATCAGAGAGTGATAGGGGAGAACAAAGAGCAAGAGCGGAACGGAATGGAACAGCGAAGGCATGATGAAATTATACAAGGTGATCCCATCCCAGAGCACGAACTCTTTTCGGGGCTTATTTGGCTGCGAGCGAAGAGTACAGAAAACAAAACAAAACAACTTCTGTATATCTTTCACTGTCTTGCCTCTCTTAGCAGACATGGCGTCAAAGCTCTCTCAGCAGTGCGGACGTAAAATAGACCCCGGAGCTTACGGATGGGATCACCTTGTATAATTTCACCATGAGCGAAGGCACAAGAACAAAACTCAGCAAGATAAGAGAGAGGAATCTGAAAACCCAACAAATTACTAGAGCAGGAAATGAAGGAAATCAAGTATGCTAGCTTTTAGGGGACGAGCATTTTGATACCCTTGATCGAGAACAGATCGTACAGATATCTGGTATTCTTTGGTAACCAATATTAAACTACCGTTACTACCAGAGCGACCGTTTCCGTTAAATTGCACATCCTTTAAGGTTGTGCACAGTGCAGCATGCTGTGGCCTGGCTACTTTGCATTGCATTCATTTGCATTCACTTCTGAGAGCGAGCAACGAGAACTTTCTGCCTTTGTCAGATTAATAGAGGTATTCCTGGAAGTCCCTGAATGTGGTTTCCATATCATGAATCTACCGTTGCGTGCTTTAACCACATTTCGGTTGCAGAACAAAGTTCCTGGAAAGCCAAATCCATGGACGTGCAAACTGTAAACTGCACACTGCACAATGCACGCTGATTTCGCATTGTGAAGCTGCAGTCGGATTAATTATCCTGTTCCTAGAATTGTTTCTGTTGTGCTTTTGACTGCCACAACAGAACAGATTCATGCTTTAAAGTTTAAACATTTTCTGCTGTAGTTGAGAGTTGAAGTCGAAGTGGTGTACTGTACTGTACTCCTGAACATCATCTACATACATACATAGATGTAGATGGCTGTGCAATATCATAGCATCACCGATATATTTATGGTCTCTACAGTGCCATAAAATGTACTGGCCAACTTTTGGCCAGCCCTGCTCATCAATCATTCAATTGATATGCCTGAAAACCCAAAAAAGAAAAAAACAATTCCATACGACACGCTCGTAAATCAAGCAGCGGACATTTATGAATCTATCAACAGTAACCCTATATCTTTGCCATATTGTAACACTATACTACGTATCAGGCTTATCTTCTTTATGCCCATGTGAGCTTGAAAAACTGCACCAGAGTCAACCAACGAACTGCCTCTAACTGGTTAATGTGCTTCAGATCCAGAAAATCAAAGATAAGAACTAAGGCGACAACAAAAAGACAAGTTCGAACTATATATAGAAATACTATATGTATAGGAATAGCTACGAAGTCTGTACACCTCCTACTGATAGATCTACCCACAAACTCTGCAATGGCTTCCTAGTTGTTGCCTCATTGGCCATGGCTCGACCGTTTACACTAATTTACGGCACTCGGGTATCAAAGGAAGATAGATCGTAAATACACACACATAGACATACACGAGTGCCCCACCTCAGAATCTCTGTTGACTTCTGTTTTGATTGAAATTGAATGCTAAACGTTTCCATCGTTGAATATCTATCAAAATGTATCTGCTGTATACTACATACATATATGCTCACTCGTATGTGTGCCCGGACCGGGCCTAATATTTATCAGAGCTACGAGTCGAGTGGCCAGAGAGATACAAGTCTATTCATCTGCCCCATGCGGGTGTGCGGGGAGTGGGGGGATTGCGGGCGTGACACACGCCGCATCTCATATTCCGCATGGTTTCGGGCCATATATTTCGTCGCTGTCTGTCCAAAGGTCAAGGTTGCCGCCTCATCATGGCGCCCAGTATACCCGGGTATACCCGACTATTTATGTGCACACACATTTAATATAATATAAACATAAGCTTATTGCTTTTTATTTCACAAATGCTTCATCGAAATACGACGACGATGCATGTACGAGAGAGTTCCAATTTCTGGAAAATTACAGAGCGACTTGTACCTGGTCATGGGGAAATGTAAATACAATGTACTCATATTTGTTAGGTTTTAGGTTGAATTTCAAGCACCTTGTGGAATGCTGGAGAAGCATTCTAGGGTATTATGATTTCGACCATCTGCATGTAACGCACAGAAGATAACATTTTAAAGCCCATAACGTCTATACATTGTTGATCTGAATGAGAATTTTTATATACGTTTTGAAGCAAAAACATATCCATAATTTTTGCAGCATTCATTATATATGTACAAATGAAATCAATTACTATATAAAAGTTTCAGTGAATTTTCTATAACCGAAAATAATCTTTCAGAAGATGGACTGGCAGACCTGCAGACCTGAAGCAGCCCATCCTTTCTGCATAAGGTTAGCAGAGGTTATCTAGAGTTTATTAATCCAATTAATAATGAATAGAATGTGCCCCAAGGGTATAATATTTTCATTGGTTGGCATATGTTCCGCTATAATTTTTCTAGGGTACCCTTATGTGGAGAGATCAAACCCGTTTTCTGTAACATTTTGTTGCATTTCTATTGATTTTAAATGCACTTTCGTGTTTTGTGGCGGCGCTCTTGCGGTGTCGTCTGCGGCTGCCGCTGCTCTTGCTGCTGTTGCCTATACTTCCGCATGCCAAAGAGCAGCCAGCAGGCAGGCAGGGCGGCGTACCTGTGGGATGGGAGAGTGTAGGTATAGAGGTGTAGCTTTACCTGTCTAGGTGTGGGTGTGTGTGTGTGTGTGTATTGGGAGAGCGTGCAGCAGCGTCTAATTTACGGTGTCGAGTAGCTTCACCCGTGCCCCCACCACCCACTGCCACTCGACTGTCAACGCATTTTATGCGCACTTGGCTGTGCCACAGGCCGTTATGCAGTACGTACTATAGTACGTGGCACCCCCTCCTCAGTAGCCCCCTCTGGCAGTGCAGCTGACATCTTAATAAAATTAAATAGTTTTTAGTTAAGTTGATTTTATTTTATATTTTATTTTTGGTTTTCTTTCGATCTCTCACTCTCTCTCTCTCTCTCTCACAATATGTGTATATACATATAGACTTTTCTCTTTCTTTCGTTTTGTGTATGTTTTTTTTGTTTTTGTTTTGCGTAGTTTATAAAAATTAAAACCTAGGAAAAAAAAAACGATACTAGAATTAAATATATATATGTATATATAGTATGTTATTTTTTGTTTAAGTACATTTAGATATATAGCATGTATTTTTGTTATATGTATATATATAGATATTGTATATGTAGAGCTATATACTGTGTATACAGGTATTTAGCATTCACAATTTGGATATAAATGATTTCTCAAGTCTGTTTGTCAGCGATCTGCAGCAACTGCATCCCAAAACGCTTTCACAAAAATATCTTACACTCATGGTCGAAATACTCTTAGAATTAAACAATTTTTAAATAGCTTTAGATAAAATAAATTTAACATTTAGTTGTCAGTTTTATCAAAGGATTTTTATGATAATTTTTGATACATTTTCCAGTAGTAGTTTTTTTTTTTTGTTTTTTGTTTTGTTGACCACAAGTGTATGTTCCCGTATGTATATATTATATGTTAACATATATTGTCAATATTTGCGCTTTCAGATTATGTAATCTATATATATATAGTATATAGTATATTGTACATCCATAGAACAAATTTAACGGTACAATATAATTTCTTTATCGAACATCTGTTGTACTATCATTTTTTGTGTGTCTGTGTGGTTCTTTGTTATAAAGTTTTAATGTTATTATGTTATACAATGCAATTTGGCAGTTGCAATTTGTTTTGTGTAAATTTCCTTTTGTATCAAAGCAACATCGCAATGCGTGGGGAGAGGGTTTTTGTTTTTGTTTTTTTGTAATTGAATTATTTATTTTTCGGAGGAATCTAATTGTTACCGCTACTTGGAAGCCTTGCCACACACAAAAGCAGACATACAAACACGTACAAGTGTACATAAATACATTTAATTATATTTAAATTCAATTTATGATTATAGGTTTCATTTGTACACCGAATACAAAAAAAAATTGATTAAAATGTATTATTCAGCAAAACAACCGCCGCCAACTATCGCCGACCCACTCATCATTCGCATCGGTTTTGAGGGGGGGTCTCTCGCCCCGCCGATCCACTCACTTACTCGCCTACCTGCCTGCCTGGTCGCTGGCTGTCTCCTCCACTCATATTTTTCTTCTTTCTTTCTCTCTTTTGTTTGTCACCTTCGCTGCATTCGCTGCTGCTGCTGCTCTCTGCAGTCCCTTTACCTAGTCTGGTGAGGAGGTGGAGCGACGGACACGCATCTTTAGCCGACTGGCGCTGCCGATGCTGCTGCGTCGACGGTTACGTCGACGGTAGGGACTGCTGCCGCCAGTTAGCTGTTCAACAGAGCTGCTGGTCGCTTCTCTGTCCAGATCCAGCGTCAACGCCATCTTCGACGGCACAGCGCTGGCGTGCGAGAAGAATTGATAGTAGCGCCTGAAGCGTCGCCCCAATCGACTGATCATACCTCCCCCTCTTACAGGTACTGCTTCTCCACCTTCATCTTTGTCTTCTGCCGCTGATGCTTCTATTTCCTCCCAGTCGTGGTTGTCGTTGTTGTTGTTGTTGTGGCTGGGGCGACGTACAGCTCTACCGCTGGCATTGTAGTTGTTGTTGTTGATATTGCTGTTCTGCTGCTGCTGCTGATGGGCCCGCTCTCAAGAGCGCTTGCCGCTGTCCTTGCGGAAGGATTTGCGCAGCTTGTCAACAAGACGCAAGTGGAATTTAGTATAATCGTTGCTGGCGGTCGATGTCGGATTCACATCACTACCGTTTCCGTTGCTCTGCTTGCGGCTCTGCTGATTCTGACTTTGAGCTGTCGCCGCCGCCTGGCGCTCCAGGGCCGAGGCCGTCTGCGTACGGGTGAGAGGGCTGGACCGCGTTGGGGACATAAGCATCATGGAGCCGTTTGAGGTCCGCGATGCGTTGCGCGGGATGGCGCGCGAGCTTTGGCACCGCTGCATCTGCATGCGGTGGCTACCGCTGCCACCCAGCTGCCCATGTGAGGGGGAGGTGGCGAAACTCTCGGACTTGCACTCGGACACCTTGCGGCGTCGCTGCTGCTGCTGGTTGCCGGTGGCTGTTGTGGGTGTGCCCAAGGCACTGGCCACGGCCGTGGTACCGTTACTGCTGGCATTGGAGCACTCGGAGGTCTTGCGGGAGCGCGTGTCCTTGTATATATCATAATTGTTCTTCATAACCGGCATCATGAACGCCATTTTGTAAGCACTTTTTTCTCACTTTCGATCACACACGCTCAAAAAATAATTAAACAGTAAACGAATTGCTTTTGGTTTGTCTTTTGTGTGGGATTTTCTTTGCCACCCGCGCTTTCTATGCAGTTTGAATGCAACGGTTCCGTTGGAAAGCGAATATCGAATGCAGAGAATGAAGAATGTAGAATTTCAAATGACGTTTTGCGCGTTTACCGCTTGCCTGTTGTTTTCGGTTTGAAGCCGTTAGCTTCCCGCCAGTGATACTTATATGCTGAACGCCGCCTGGCGGGTGCTCCAAGAGAGCAGCAAGAGAGCTGCTACTCTCTCAGTCTCTCTCTCTCTCCCTCTCTCTCTCTCTCGATAGGTTGAGAGCGCGCCTGCGCAGTGGAGAGCGGGTCATTTGAGTGCGTGTCAGTGTGTCAGAATGCGCGCCTGTGTGTGTGTGCGTGATTGGGTTTGCTACGTTTATACGTGGTTCTTAATCGTGATCTGAGACAAAGACGAGGACAGCGGAAGTTCAAGACATTGACGTCGGTCCCTTATCACGATGACAGTACCTACCATGGGGGATTAGGCCTGAGCCCTATATGCATGCTAAATAGCTTCAAAATCATGATCGATTGCCAACGTAGCGTCCGTCGATTGCGATAAGATAACTCCAAATACCGTTAAATGTCTATATCCCACGCGAGTGCAGGTCCAAAAACCAGCTAAAACACATACCAAAAACAAACAAAAAATAAATAAACAGGAAAAAACATTTGTTTATATATGATTTTTTGCCACTTTAATGAATATTTCTCAATCAATGTCTGTTTGCTTTCCGTTTTCATTGGATTTGGTTTTTGCCTGTATGTACGTACATATGTACGTATACATATGTATTTATATATGAAATCTTTAAATAATGAATGTGCATATATATTTATTAATTCATTAGTTTTGTTTTTCTCTTACCATTTTTTTTTTTGTTTTCGTTTCTATGAATGCTTAAAGTTTGGTAACAATTTTTCATACATATTTCTTTGCTTATTTAAACGCTCAACTCTTTTTTTTTTTTCTTGTTTTTTTTTTTTTCAATTTAAATGCATTTTTAACAACATTTTCTTCGCTTGTTTTTAGTTAATACAAAAAAAGTGTAAAAAAAAAAAAGAAATATTCAAAATTTTGAGAACTAGATTCGGAAACGGGAAAGAACTTTTGTATGTGCGAACGGTATACATTTGTATGCATATCGGTATTTATTTTTATGAATATAGTATATGTATATGTATGTGTATATGGATTCTTAAGATCTCTTCGTCTCTTTACTCGTACATGCATATGTACGTACTCGTATCTCCTATATATTTCCAGTGCATTTTTGTGCTTGACCACTTTTGCTACCCAAAAAAAAAGAGGCTTACTTCTCCCACAACATCTTATGATTATGCTTATAAGATCTCATAATGGGTTCTCGTCTCTCGGGGCTGTGGGAGGCACACTGTGTGGCACCGCAGTGAATGCATCATCATCGTGTGTTTATGTTGAAATTCTTTCGCTAAACTCGTGTACAGTTGTCATCATCTTTTGCTAGGTTCTCCCCCCTTGTTCTTTTCAACATTTTCAATGTTCTTTATGTATTGTATAATTTACCTATAGCTTCTTGCATTCTTTCCTTTCCTTTCCCTTTCATTTTATCTTCTCTTCTCTCTTGTTTATTGTTATATTAACTTGCATTTGCTTAATTTATTTGCTTCAATTCAATGAATGTCCGTTGCCCGCTAAGTTCAATAAATTTTTAGGTATTTTAAAGACTAGCTAAGGAGTTTTCTAATATGTTTTTCATAGGTTGAGGGGTTTCTTTTCTTTTCTTCTATTGTTTTTTTTTTTATTGAAGCATACATACATATATAGTATGTAGTCGGTGAGAGGGCTAATCGTATAATCATCAAAATTTTGCGCATAAACCGTCTTTGGAGGGCATGCTACAAAACAGTGTTACCTAACCGGTTTCCAACAGCTGTAGCATGCCCCCAAAAACGGAAATCAAACCAAAATGTTTTCTCAAATGGCGTGCAGTGTTTGTTGTGTGTGGTGTTGGGTGTGTGTGCTGGCAGTTTCGTTGGCTATACATATAGTATATAATATAGAGTAGAGTAAACCCATATAAAATGTTAGTTATTTGGTGAGATATTCTTTCAAAAAAATCGTACCATAATCGTAGTAAATCGTCAACATAATCTACAATTGGACTTCTATATGTACAACACACCCCTACATGGGAGGGGAGCTAACTAACTAACGAATCGAACTCAACTAAATGCTATGAATCAGGCTATAATAAGTATCGTATGTGTATGAGACTTTGCTACTACGACAACGTCGGATACATCAGAATCCCATGGGGACAGGGACAGGGACAGGGACAAGGAAAAGGACATGGATCCTGCTCAAGTATGTATGTAGATATCAAGAAGATTTGTCTGAGCTATTTAACAAACTACACACACAGATACACGAACTTATTGCTATATATTAATTTGATCCAAGCATGGATCACATTCAACATTGTATCTGGAGATCACATATAGTATAGTAGGTAGTAGTAAAAATTGCCAGCGAAAAAGTTTCTAGGGAAAATACCAGCCTCAATATTGCTATAAAGTGAGTTCTAATTCTTGCTATATATATATATAAAAAAAAAAAAAACAAATACATTGCCATTATTACCCTATACAATATGTGTATGGTGTTATATATCATAGTAGTACCGAGCAATACATGTGTATATGTATGTAAGGTATTTATATAGATTTTAGCTAATCGAATCAAAAGGAAACACTCGTGTACTCGTACTCTGATCAACTCAACTAAATCGTCGTGTCGTTCGTCTCTGATTATAACAACCACACTGCTTGAGGTACATTGAGGATATAGGCCAAGAGGACACACACTGCTCTGGCCCTTAGTTTAGTGAGTCGACTTACATATAGAAAGATTACTGGTGTAACTACCCTGAAGATCTACCATGCTCCATGAATCACGATTCGAATCTGAATATGCATCTGAATCCAATGACGACCAAATTGCTTTTCTTACTTTCTATCGGGAAATTTTCGATTGCGTGGACTCGATCCGATGTCGCGTCGCGGAAACTCCTCCATTTGTGTCTGTGGATAAGAAAGGCACCAGTTTAGGGTTACTCTCGACTGATTCACGGATTGCTGCCTAAACCTTCGGAAGGTTTGAGTAAATCTTTCCAACTCACCCGAGCTACACCGCTGCTTTTGCTGCCATGTCGCACTGGGGCAGCAGGAATCTCCTCGTCCGTATAAACTCTGCAATGGAGGAGGAGGAGTATTAGAACTGGCTAAATGTGAAATGGTTGGATGGTGGGTTGATTACCTGGGTTCCGGCTGTGGCTCGGGATCGAGCAGCGGCAGCATGTCCTCCCCCTGCTGCAGCAGGTCCACAGAGGCCAGGGATTCGCTGGTCGTTCCAGTGCCCGTTCCCGTGCTGCTGTCTCCGGCACCCACTGTGGCCGTGGAGGACTCACCGCGCTCTGCCTCGTGGCACTCGCACTGGCAGTCCTCCGGCTTCACATAGTTGTAGTGCAGCTTATCGCTGCCTCCAGTGGTCGGATCCTGCGATCCAGGCCGCGTCTGGTGGTGGTGATGATGATGATGATGCCCCGAACCGGAACCAGAGCCACCAGAGCGATGGCCACTGCCGCAGGCCGAGGAGGAGCTTGTCGTGGCCGTGTTACTTGCGGCTATTGTCTCCTTTGGCAGCGTGGTGATCCGCTTGGCCGGCTTGCGCTTCTCCGGAATGTTCTCGAAGTCGATCCAGTGGCCGGACAGCTTTCGCTGTGTGGATGCCTTCGGCTTGGGCTCCTCCAGACCAATGGCAGCCGGAGCAGAGGCTGGAGTTGGGACCGGATTGGGAGCGGGAATAGGAACTGGAACTGGAACTGGAACTGCACCTGAACCTTGAGCAACTGGGAGCAACTGTTTGCTGGAGTCCTTGCGCTCCAGATTGTTGGCGCGAAGGCCCTCCTCCGCGAACTCGAACCAAGACTTGCCGCTGGCATTGGAGATGCGTCGCGGCGACTTGGCGCTCTGGCCGGGCGCCCTGCCCTCCTTACCCACCGACTCCTTGCGTGGCAGACTGATTCTGAGCTTTTCCCCCCTCACCGGACCAACGCCACCTGCCGCGCCTGCTCCTATTCCACCCGATGCTCCGTTGTCGAGCTCATGCACTCCCACATGGGGTGCCTCCTGGGGCGTCATGATGCCCGTGCAGTACTCCTCCAGGTGCGAGGGATTCAGGGGCGTTGTAGAGCGCGGTCTGTCCACGGGACAGGTCTTCAGCTCCATGTTGGCCCGCTCCTTCATCGGTATCAGTGGAACACCCTGTGCCCGCTCCTCCGGCAGCGTCGTCGGTATATACGGCAGCTCGTCGTCGAAGGATTCCTGCGACACCAGGCCGGTGCTCTCGTGCTCCTCGATTACGCACACGTTTCGCGGAAAGTGGTGCCGCTTGCCCTGACCCTGCCCCTCGCCGCCCACAGCCACCGCTGTCGTCACCGACGAACTGCCGGCCATATCAGAGTCACGTTCACTCTCCGATGACTCCACGGGCTCGTGTTCGTCCGTCGACTGCGAGAGACGCCGCTCCGCCAGTGGAGAGGTGAGCATCGGGTCCGGGCTGGCCGTTGGCGTCGGAGTGTCCATTCCCGTTTCCATTCCAGTTGGAGTTGCAACTGCAACGGGCGTGACTCTTTCCGTTGGAGTCGGTGGCTTGCTGCTGGTTGTGGGTAAGGGTGTAGGTGTTGGAGTAGTCGGCGTGGCACCGCCAGAGCTCTGCGAGGTTTCACCTGGGTAAAGGAGAGAAATGGGTTTAATCGAATGGCGCCAAACGATTGAAAAGGAGTACAATTTGTTGTTCTTTTTTCCTTTTTCTTTTTTTTTTTTTCTTTCTTGCTTGTATCCTGCTTTACTCACGTCTTGGTTCCGGGACACTCTGTCGCTTGGGTTTCCGTGGCACCGAGGTGGCACCTGCACTCTCCTGCTGCTGATGCTGCTGCTGTTGCTGCTGCCTTAGGCGGACCTCCTTCCCTTCTTGGGGCACATTCTCATGCAGTTTCCGGCGCACATCAAAGTTCTCCAGGTAGCGCGAATGGCGAAGATCTGCCGCCGGAGCCGGACCCTCATCCTCGGAAGTGGGACGCGACCTGTGCTTGGAGCGCATCACGACTGCCGGAATGATACTGCTACTGCTGCTGGCCGGCTGCTCCTCCTCGGAGCTGGAGATGCCGCGTGGTGGCGGCGGTGGTGGCACGGAGCTCATTTCCGTGCGCCGGATGACAGTGCCCTGCCGCTGCAGTCCGTCGGCGGTGACCGGTCCGTCCGATGCCGTCGAGTTGGTGGCGGACTCGAGCACCTGCTCGGACAGCTGGCTGGACTGGCTCTCCGTCTTCGAGATGCTGAACTGCGTGGAGAAGATCTGCTCCTGGCTGCCGGAGCCTAGCCGCGTGGCGAACAGCAGGCGACGGCGCTCCTTGGCAGCCGCATCCTCAGATTGGGGCGCACTGACGGTGGCCACCGTGTGGACCAGGCGCGGCGGCTCGCAGGCACTCTGCGTACTGTCCACCGAGGGCAGGCGCTGCATCTCCGCCAGCCCGTTCTCCCGCACTGACGGGTGCTCGTGCTCCTGCTCGGGCTCGGGCTCCTGCTCCTGGTGGATCTGGGCCAGGTTTGAAGCCCGTGCACTCACCACGGAGCTAACCGATTGCAGTGTCTCCTGCGAATCGTGCGAGCTGTGCCGCTGCACCTCCAGGCTCCAGCCCTTCTCCTTCTCCACCTCCTCCTGAGAGGGCAGCGACTGGATGGCATCCAGGTCTGGACGCTGGGCCACCGTCTTCCGCTGGCCCACAGGTCGCAGAGCAGCGGCGGCCGCCGCCAACTGACTGGCCGTGATTGTGGCTCCGGATCCGTTACCGGTTACTGACACGGCTCCACAGGAGGCGGTCGGTGGCTGCTGCGCCTGCGACTGTGCTTGTGGCTGTGGCGGTGTCCTGGCCAGGATGGGCGGCGGAGAGGGCGCTGCAATCAGATTCTGAATGCCCTGCAGCAGGGTGCGGGCCTCGCGCTCCTCCGGCGGGGTGTGCAGCGGTATGTGGATGACCCCCTCCACCGGCTCATCGTAGTACCGCAGCCGGCTGCCCGGCCGGGAGCCTGCCGGTGTGCGGATGCGTCCACCCGATGATCCGGCCGATCCGGGGGCCGGTGGTGGCGGCGGCGGTGGCTCGCAGCTCGGCTCGATGGGCGAGGAGCTCTTGGAGCTCTTGGTGCCATCGGTGCCGGCGCTGCTGCCCCGTTTGCCCGATTTGAAGATGGCCAGCACGGACTTCTGCTTGCTGGGCGTCACATTCTGGGAGGAGCCCGTTGTCGCCGCCGCCGCAGCTCCTGAGCGGTCCTTGCTTTTGCTGCGCGAGCGGGCGGACTCTCGCGGCGAGTCCGGCGAGTCCTTGCCCAATCGGAAGAGGGAGCTGAAGGAGCTCTTGCGGGACACGGAGGCAGCCGCCGGCGAGGGTGAGGGCGAGCGACTGCCCAAGCGCAGGGCATGCCGCCCGGGCTTTGGGCTCGCCGTCGGTGTCAGTCGGTTCTCGTCGTGACCGGCCCCGGCCCCGGCCCCACCCTGCAGGCTCAGCGAGGCGGGTGGCTTGGGTTGTCCGGCGGCCAAAGCGGAGGCGGAGTAGACGGGCGTGAGCTGGTTGGGCGCCTCTACCACACGCTCGTTGGCCGCAATGCCTCTGTCGCTGTACATGTGATCCGGCCGCAGATTGATGCGGATGTATTCCGTGCCGCTGGGTGTCTTGCCGATGACCATCTGGCCGGGGCTCTTGGTGCTCCGCCGCTGGGCGCCCATGGCCGGTGCGCTGCCGGCCGCCTTGGCCTTTGATTCGCCGTTGGCCAGCTTGCTTCTGCGACTGCCGCTGCTAGTGCCTGGTCCCGGGGCAGGGGGCAGTACCTTAATGCCTTCGGCCAGCACCGCCTGGGTGGGATCGTGCTTGCGAGCTAGCAGCAGCTGCTCCAGCAACGCTGTATTGGCCGCCACACCTCCGGGCACTCCGCCAGTCACTACGCCTCCAGCCGCCGAGGTCTCTGCGTGACCGTGCGAGGAGCTGGCCGCCGTGGAGGCAGAGCTTGCCACAGCACTGGTGGCACCCTGCTCCAGTGGCTTGGGACCGCAGAAGGAGGTCTCCAGCAGCATGCGATGGGGCGAGGGAGAGCGCGAGACGCCGGACACGGCGGAGAGGCGGCTCACGGCCGAACCCTGGCTGCCGACACTCGAGATGCGGCTGGTGCGGCCCGAGATGCAGAGCAGAGCGGCCACCTCCGAGCTGGCCGAGTCCTTGCGTTGGTGCTGCTGCAGGTAGCTCTGGTGGTCGTCAAACTTGAAGATGTGCGGCGAGGAGCGCTTCGTGGTCGCCTGTTCGCCACAGAAAAAAGAGAGGTTGTTGTCAGCAATCAGTGTGAAAGCGTTGGAAAAAAAAATGAGGAGAGCGAAATGGAAAATGGGGGTAGTAGAAGGAAAAGGAAAACGCAAACTAGGACATCGCTAAGGAAATCATTGCACCCCATTCCTTTCTTCCGTGTCAGTCGCATTCATCCAATCTCCGCTCCAAGGCCTCGCGCCTGTCAATCAAAGAAGGAAAAAATAATGATAGGTCAAAGCATAGGACAGAGACAGGGACAGGGAAAGGGACACAGATAGGGACAGAGAAGGACAGAGCTGCATTCGGTTTTCCACATTCAGGATTTGGGAGTGGGACCGGGACCGGGACACACCCATAACAGGGGGTGTGACTGTTAGGCGATGGGCAAGGCTGAGTGCAGTCGGAAATTGTGGCCTTGAGTTAAAGGAAAACTTGACACTTGTGTGGCAATCGGTTATCGCTAACAGCTACAATTGCAACAAGGCCAACACCTTGGTTATGAAATCTTTACTTACGATAACTAATTGCCTAAGTACTCAATTCGATAAAAGTATTTTATCTTTAATTTCAGATCGATAAGAATATAAAATTCTGTGGTCTACCATAAAACGGGTAAGCGTGTGATCCTTCAAAAGAAAATGCCCTCCCTACAATGTTATAAAAACCACATACATGTCACGTGCATGATTATTCACATAGCTGCTTGTCTCGAGTCTCGCTTAAAGGGGTTTTGCATAAAAAATTTAACAATGAAAAAAAGCCGCCTGCCCATCGATAGTCGAATACTTAATTGTACCACAAATCTGTGGCATTCTATCGGTGTTCTAGCATGTTTGTATGTACATATGTATGTTTATTGCAATTACTATGAAAATTTAATACATAACCGTAAACCAATTGCAAAGATAATTATTGAAACATGTTAGCTGTCGAATGGCTCAACTAGTCCCATAATTGATATAAATTCTAAATTGATTCAATTAAGTCCCGAGTCCACAATGAAATCAACTCGATGAGGGCAACGATTTAAGCACTCGTACACTCGTACCCGGCAATTAATGAATGGATAATGCTATATGCCAAATGGCCAATGGAACTGTATCAAGCACTTTAATTAAAACTTTCACAAGCTGGGCCAGGAGCAGTACCTGGCTCTAATTGGCATCGTTGCCTTGGACAAATTGGCACTTTTTTCGAGCAAAACTCTTTGCAGCACTAATTAGGACCTGGGTCCGTGACCGAACAATCAATGTGAAACTTCTTAGCAATTAGTGGACCTGCCTGGTGCTGCTAGTTTGTCCTGGTTCATCATTCAGCCAATTGATAACTTTTTGCCAGTTGGCAAGAACTTCTCGCGCGCACGCAGCTGACAGAGGCTCTGCGTGTCCCGTCCCGAGCGACAATGGAAAAACAGCCGAGGAAAGCAGAGGAGCCCACAGGCGGAATAAAACAAAACTTTGCCAAACATGAAATTAAAGCGGGTCGTCGAGAAAGAGGCGTAAAGTGTTGTACCGCCCACTTGTCAGCTGTCAGGGCCTTCCTTCCTTCCGCTGAAGCTGCCGGCACTGCCATTGCTGCTGTTGTCGGTGTTGTTGTTGCGTTTCCCAGGCCCTTGAATGCAATATTGCATTATTAATTCAACTTCTGCTGGCGATGCGGTTGCCCTCGCCCTTAGTCCGTCACTTGCTGCTCTCTTCGGTATCTCTCGTCCATGTTAAAGCAATTTCCGGCTTGTCAGTGCTTTCTGCAGCCTCAGTTCCTGTTCCTGTTTAAGGCTAAATGGGAAAGCTGTCCCCCACACAGACACAGGAGATGTATCAAGGCTCGCTCACCTGCTGCTGCTGTTGCTGCTGTTGATGTTGCTGCTGCTGCTGCTGTTGCTGCTGTTGCTGTTGCATGCGCTCCTGCTCCTCCTTTTTCTGTTCGGGATCCATGAAGTACAGTTCCTCGGTGGAGCTGCGTAACTCCAAGGCGCCCTCCTCTCGAAAGCCAAGGCCAATAGTTTCCTGTAGGGTGCCAGTGCCGACCTTCAGAGCATTAGTTTAACCACAAAGAACCAGCCAGTACACACACACACACACACACACACACACACATAGAGTGAATTTTGGTTTTGTTCGTTATTCGTTTTTCGTTTCGTTCAAGAGCGATAGATAGTTTTTTTGTTTTTGTAGATGATAATGTGGATTGTTGGGTTGGTGGATTGGGAGTTGCATGCAATCGAGTTGGATCGAATGGATGGGTGGGTAGCATACGAAAAGCACACAGAAACGATATCAATCAACAAATATCAACAGCCAATTTGTAATTTTATTTGCAGGATCAGGAATAGGGGGTTTGTGTTGGGGCGGTTTTTTGTGTGGTTCCATTGGGTTTTCATTTTTTTTTGGTATTTTCGGGCGTGTGTGTGCATGGGGGAGCGAGCGAGCATCAGAGCGTGTTACAGACAGAGAAAGAGACAGATGTACACAGATATATATGTAGATATCGATAGACACAGACAGATACAGATATACAGAGACAGAGATAGAGAGAGAGAGTGTTAGAGATAGTGAGAGAGATAGGCAACAACACCACAGGCGCAAATTAAAGAAAAACCAGAACAAAGTACAAATAATTAGCACAAAATGTCGTATGTAACTTCCTTAAGTTTAAATGTTTGATGATTAATCGAAATCCATATGGTAATTGGTATTGGTTGTCCTTAAATCCAAGACTCACCTGCTCGAAGACATTCTCGGGACTGCTCTCACGGCTATCCTCCTCGTGATGGGATGAGCTGGACGCGCGGCTTAGCTCGATCCGTGGCGTTGAGGGTGTGGTCAGGGTGGCTCCCCCTGTGCCAACGGCACCCCGATAGCTGGCCTGGGCAATGGGTGGCAGCGGCTGTCCGCCCTCATTGCTGCTGACCAGTGTCGTGGTGACCGTTGTCGTGGCCGTTTTCAGCGGTGGCGGCCGCTGCTTGACCACAATCGTCGCCGAGCAGGTGGCCGACGATGACGAGGATGAGGAGGAGGATGTGGTGGTGGTGGTGGTGGTACTGCTGGTGACTGGTGCCACAATGCTGGGTGCTTCGCTGGCGCTGCTTCTAGTCCTCGTCGTTGCGGTTGTCGCTGTCTGTTTCCGTGCACCTTGCTCCATCATCTGCAACGGACAGAGAGGAAGAGAGAGCGATATAGACACAGTGTTACCCGGGGCGGGTGGGCCAGATTTTCCACTCATACGGCCTGCCAGAGGATGCGACTGCATTTCTGTTTTCTTTTGTTTTTTCATTGCATCGGGGAGCCCGAGACAGCGAGAGAGAGAGAGAGAGAGAGGAGCTCTGTGCTCTGGTTTGGGTTGAGGCTCTGGCTCTGGCTCCAGCTCTGGGCTCCCTGCGGCGTTTTGTCTCTATGGGTTTTCCGCTGGCCCACATGTGATTTTTAAATGAAGCTTTGTCAGGACCCGGCCTTGTTCGATTGTTTTCCTATTCGTTCGGTTATAATTGGGTTTTGGTTTTGGTTTTGGGTGTGCTTTGGTTTCGGTTACGCTTCGGGCCAAAGCATGACACTGAAACAGCAGGTGGCATGAATCCCAGTCTCTCAGTTCTCCCCTTGTATAATGTGCACTCGGGATCCAATGGGGGAGGTGCGACCAGTCAGTACATAACGGAAATTTGTTTTCCCATTTCAATGAATTTTTAGAGTTCGTTTCGGAGTTACGGAGTTTTGCTGTGAGTTTTCCCAACGACCTTTAGTGTTCACTTTTGCCCGTATCCGCTAGTATCCCAGCCACTTTCTCTGAATCTCGTCAAGGCTACTCCACACCATTAAAGGCTTACAACTAATACCAACTTTAAAGTCTGCACATTCCAGCGCCCATCAAATATGCTTTTACCCCAATCCCCAGGATGCTATCCAGCTTAAAGCTAAAGCTCAGTATCAAGTTATCTCTCGCCGGTTCGCTGGGTGGACAGGGACAGGGACAGGGACGGGGGCTCGGTCTCGGGCTCGGGCTCCATTAGCGGGCTTTAAGTTTTCAGGCTCTGAACAAGGCTGTTGATGGATGCGACGGCAACGTGCAGAGCAGGGGCGGTGGCTGGTACTGGAGCTGGAGCTGGGTCTGGGGCTGGGGCGGGCGAGGCTAAGTTTACTGGAGCAACAGACGGGCACGTTCATGGCACGCTGCATGCAACCTATCCAGGACTGCACCCCGCAGCTTCCATGGCATGCATGCTACACACGCATTAAAAGCGCTCAAGGAGAAATCCTTTCACACACACACACAGAGTCGGAGAGAGAGAGAGACAGCGAGCAGAGAGCAGTGAGAAGAGAGGACGATGATTGACACATGGCGCCTGAATCGTCGCTGGGAGGCGACAAAAAAAAACTCTTCATGACTGTGTCGGGTTTCGGGCGGAGGGTGGAGCGGGGAGCGTGGAGCGTGCTTCCAAGGGGGGGTTCGTGCTCGTAGGGGGGTTCCGTTTATTGTCTCTGCGGGACCTTGGGGCACAAATTAATTTAAAGTTGACTCTCTGTCTCTTTCTCCCTCTCGTTGGCTCTTTGTCTATCGTTTTTCTGTGGCAACTATGCAACGATTTCCAAATTGAAGGCAACGCGTGCTGTGGCAAGCAAATAGGTTCGCGTCCTGCTACCCTGCTCCCCTCCTCATAGTCTACCACTTTATTTTTTTGGTAACGGTGAATGGGCGACTGTGCTGGGGTGGCGTGCGGAGGGGAGGGCAACGGTACTGGGTTGCCTTTTGTTTTTGTGGTGTACAGAAAAGAAAATACGGTTTTCTTGCTTATTTTTTTTTTTTGCTTTTGGTGGAGAAGGCACAGAGGGGTGGCCGGCATGGGGGGTGTGTGAGGCAGGAAGGAAAACGTGGACAGAAATCGTATAGCATGGCACGATTTTAGGCAGCGCTTACGAAAACAGACGGCAACGAAGAAGCACACGAAGAATGTAATAAAGAGAGACAGAGAAGGAGAGAGCGAAGGAAGGAAGAGACAAACGCTTAATTAAATTAATTAAAATTTAAATAAAAAACGATAATGTAAGAGAGAGATCGAAGAGGCACAGCAGTAGACGGAGCGTTGGATGCACAGACGAGGGGAAGGGAGTGAGAAAGTGACCAAAGAAGAGGAACACAGTCAAAGGGGAGACGAGAAGACATATTAAAAAAAAAACCGAACAAGAACTGCAAGGCAGAGAAAGAGAGAGAGAGCAATCAAGATAGTAAGCACGTAGGGACGAGAAAGCCGCCTATTGTTTGCCAGCAAGGTGCATTGATACAAGGTAAGGCACTCCCAGAGATTGCATCTCACAATTGTCACTTATCTGCTACCGCTGCAAATGCAAATGGAGTGCAGGAGCAGGCGATGACTGACAGAACGGAAAGGCCTCACCTTGCACAAATATACCTCGCTTTCGAACAGCGTGCTGTTTCCGTTCCAGCCGCAGTCGCTGCCGCTACCACTGCTGCTGCTGACTCCGCCTTCGCCTTTTGTTTACCGTTAATGTACTCACCGCGGACCCAAAAAATATAACTAGATGCCGTTACGCTGCTCCTCTGCTGCTTTTGCTCCTCCTTCAGAGTAAGTGTGTGCGCGGTTTTGGGTGCGAGGGCGAGCGTTGTGTGTGTGTGTGTGTGTGCGTATATTGCTTATCGCTTATGTGTTATAAACTGGATCTGCAGTCTTATCAATTTTCCAGCAATTTTATTTCATCTCTTTTTTGGCACTGAACAACAAAAAAAAATTATGAACAAAATTTTTGCCCTCTGCTGCTTCTTGTACTGTTTGATTTTCTTCTTAGCGCGTACTGCTATCTGGCTATCTCCCTCTGTCTCTCTGTCTCGCCTCGCCTCGCCTCACTCGCTCGCTCGCGTTCTCCTCCTAACTCTCTCTCTCTCTCTCCCTCACTTCACACGCCTGACTGGGACTGGCTCTATCTCCGTCACGTTTTTACCGTTAGACCGCACGCACGCAGCGTTAGCGTCGTACTGCCGAAAGCCCCGAAATGTATGCTAAACGCTGAATGAGCACAGCGTCGACGGCGACGGCGATTGCGACTGCTGCTGCTGCTGCTTCTGCTACTGCGGCGTTCCTTCGACAGCGTTGAGGGGCGGAAGCTTCAATTCGATTCGCTTTGCTTTGCTTTGCTGTGCTGTGCTATGCTGGGCGAAAGCTCGTTCACAGGCTGCAAAGCTCTCTGGCATCCTGTCAGTGGACTCAGCTGTGGGTCCTGTGAAGCTTCAAGAGTCAAGTCGCTGTGGGTGTGAGGGTACAGCGGTGGGCAGTTGAATAGAAGCACTTTGATAAAAGCTCTTTCCTTAGTGGAATGTACGATTAGTGTCAGACTCTCTTTGCGTGCTTGGACAGCTTTTACTCCGGCATTACCCTAAATTCGTTGTCATAATCAGTGTCAAAATAATGTTGGATATGTCTACAGGCATGCATGAAGCATTAAAATATTAGAAAAAGCTTCTTTTTTGTTCTATAGAGCTCTATTATTTGTAATTCCAAGGTGACGGTTGAAATTCACGAGTGAATTTTTAAGTGTTTTTGGTCAAGTTAATAATGCACAAATTTTTACGTATTAAGTGCATTATATACTGCAACCCCAACGTGTGTATATTAAAATCTTATCAAATGGTTTCTAATCTACTGCCTGGCACTGTTTTTGACATCCCCCGCAGCATCCTTACCACGAAGCCCTGGCTGTACGACGACTCTCCCCATGGATAATGCTTTTGCATGTTTCATTTTTGGGTACTGCTCTCTCTCCTTCTCTCTTCCCCACCCCTCCGCTCTCACTGTCTCACTATAAGTCTCTGCCTTTTCTCTCGCTCTCAGCATTGCCGTTGGGGTGGTCGTGGTCCTCTCGCTAAATGACATTATTTGGAGCACTTCACATTTGAGGCGGATGTGTGCCAAAATATTTTCATACGGCTGCCAATGCCGTGCCACAGCCTCTGGCCAGGCAGCCTTCTGGCCCACAGTTTGAAAGTCTCCGGTGAGGTATGGGCAGAGGGAGTGGTGGCGCGTGTCTTGGACGGGTGGAGCGGGAGTGGGGGGGGAGGGGAGGGTTTGCTGCCTGCTCCATGTGGTGGTTCCTGTTGTTGCCGTTTAAGGTTCATTTTGTTTATTAGCCAAAAGCGTTTGGTTGCCCTGACTTTTAAGTGGCCATTTGCATGATTTTGGCATACATCCCATGCCAAGCAGTGGCCCAGACATGAGGCCCCAGGCCTCAGTACACATTTCCCACGCTCCTTGCCGCCTTGCCTTGCCTTGCCTTGCTTTGCTTGCCCCTGCTTCACACATCATGGAAGGCGGAAAGCTTTGGCCAAGCTTTAGCTGATTTCATACTGTGGTTAATTAATTTTAGCTCTGCATAATGTGTGTGTATGACATGTTGGGGCACACAGCAAACACACACGTACACACACACACACATACATGCAACATGCACATAGCGATGCACGAGGGAAAGACTGTACAAGAAGGGTAACACTGTTGTAGGGATCCTCTTTCTCTCTCGCTCTCTTACGGTACATTATCGTGATACATGTATGTATGTACATACATATATATGTATATATATATAATATATAGGCTAAAGGACACTCACCGCTGCCTGGATGCCCGGCTGCTGTTGCTGCTGGTGTGGCTGCTGCTGCTGCTGCTGTACATTTGTCGTGGCATTGTCCTCAAATGACTTCTCGAACGATGCAATTGGCGCTGGGCCAAGTCGCTTCTGCCGGCGTGCATCCATTCCGTTCCGTTACTGCTGCCCCCAATTCCGTTACTCATTCACACACAGCGATGCCGCCTGATGATGAGGAGGAGGCATGGAAGGAGCCCTCCTTCAAATGGTATCAAAGCACAAACACATTGAAACACACACATTAGAAGGCCATTGGCACGGATTCTTTCTCTATCCCATCCCAACCCAACCCACCCTCTCTGCCGCTCTCTCTCTCTCTCTCTCTCTTTCTATCTATATAGATCTTTCAGTGGTGTCTTTTTATAATTGCCTCTGGCAACACCAGCAAAAGCCCAACAGAAACACATCCTTTCGGCTTTTACTCCTCTGCCTGCCTCACCATCAATCATTGGGAATAATTTTTTCTTTTTTAAATAAACCAAGAAGAAAACTTATATGTTTGCATTGGCAACAAATTATTATTGGGTAATGGGGGGAGGGGAGCGGCATTGGCACAAAGGTTCTAGAGAGAGGTCAGACATATCGTGTCAACGGTTCATTGAACTATTTGCCGCTCCCCACCCCCACCCCCACCGCAGCGCACCGCACCGCACCCGCCCGACAGTGCGAGGCGGAAGTGAAATAATAACATCAACAATTGATGAATATTTTAAGGAATTGCGGCAACGGCTCGCGCTTTTCCATCCCGTCCCCATTGCTGTCAAGTTGTTCTTCAGGATGGTAGAAAGTGGAGAGTGGAGAGTGGATAGTGCACACCACACACCCACCCTATATTTGTTGCATTTGTCTCTAAGGAGTTTATTGGCCTCTGCTATAGAAACACCCCCCCACCACTGCTGGTATAGTCAATTATCAATCATTTTTTGTTGTGTTGCCTTACCAATATATGTATAGAGAGGCATTTTGCTTTACCATTACCATACCAGCTAGTGGGAGACCGACCTCGGCATCCGTCCCAAGCTTTTCAAAGTGATTCAGAGTAATTTGCCCATACACTGGGCCATTGTTTGCATTGAGAAGGTTATTGACTTGGTCAGGGGTCAGGGCCCAAGGGGGGCCTATTAATTGCAAATTGATTATAAGTTTCAGCTAGGGGTCTTCAAGTAACACAGAATTGAATATATGTATGCTTGAAGTTATTGACCTGTTCCGCACTTTAATTAATTATTCATCGGTTACTGTGACAAGTTTTCGTAATAATATTGTTTTTCAATAACTATAGCTATCCTTGGGATAAGGCTATTGCAATTTACTGCTCCTTCTTATGCTGTTTACATACTCTTATCAGTAGAAAGGATATTCAAGCGATGCATAGCCTTGGGGCCTCACAAGTACATGATATGATTTCTCTTTAAAAAAAATGTTTCATCAGCTTTCAATAAAAAAAAATACATCGATTTATCTTCTAAATTGTTTGCGGCTTTTTCATCCATTTCTTTGCTTACTTTTTGGTTAACTGTGTCAACCAAAAGTGATGTGGTCACATATTGACAGGGACATGCACTGGTCCACCCTTGCTTGGATGACTTCATCGAATCTTCCTCACACTGAAGGACCGTGACAGAAATATGCCAAAAAACTCCAGTCCTCTAACTATGTATCTGACATGTTTATAAACCAAACAACTGAATACTAGTCCACATGGGGGGAAAGTAAAACTACCCTATATTTAAACTTACATATCTATATATACTAGTACATATATTTATTGGGGTGTAGAGATCTCTTCTGGCTGAAGCTTTAACATGATTTTTCAACATTTCGAAATAATATTTAAAGCAATTTTGATATCTGTTTACATAAGGGACGCCCTTAATGCATGTTCTGGTTGTGTGCATACAAACAGACCTCCGGACAAAGCTGTGTGTACGGTTGTGTGTACATAAAAAAAAAAATGGAATTTTTTAAAATTTAAGCAAAGGTTGGAGAACTCATATACAATATTCCCTTTTTGCGTGGCAGAAATGTGTGTACACAAATGGGAAATAAAAAATTGAGCATCCTTGAACGGCGGACACACATCCATACACTCACTCACACACACACACACACACACACACACACACACACACACACACACACACACACACACAGTCATGTTTATTGCATTTGGCTGCCGAAACGCAAACCAAACAATTTGTATACCCTAGGAAAAGGCATTATGATTATGTGTATATTTTTGCAAGGCACAAAAGAAGACATTCAGAATGCCAAATAGTATATACATATGTACATATGTATCCATGTATATTTTCCTGTTCTATAGCAACAGAAGAGTCAGTGAAGAGTCCTGTTTCCATGTTTATATTCCGACTAGTCCTTCAGTTTTTGAGTCTATTTAATTTGATTCTTTCTGATTGAACCCACATGGAATGTCTATATTGTCAGCAGCAAGGGTATCCAGTTATTCGACTCTACAAGCTAAACTTTTTTCTTGTTTCGTTTGTGTTTTTGTTTTTTTGGATTCTTTTTTTTTTTGGTGCTTCATGGGAAAAAATTTTATTTTGCAGTTTGGTTCTCGTTATTGGGGCAAGGCTTGACAGGACAAACGGGGATGGGGGGTCCTTGCATATGCATATTGATTGCCCGGTCTATTGGGAATTTCAAGTTGAAATTAATTTTGTGCAATATTCATCGTCGTATGTACATGCACACACTCGTCTGTGTATACTTACCCATTCATTGGCATCCGAACTTGTTCAAAGGGAATTTCGTATTGTGTGTCTAAGGATATATATGTACATATGTATGTATGCATGCAGATCAATCGAATGAGCAGTTCCGATTTGGATTGCTTTCCATTCCACTCAAACCTCGCACCAATCATTTATTCACTTAAACATTCAGCCACTGACTAAATAATCACAACGACAACCTTGATTTGAACAAACAAAAGTGGGTGTGAGTGCTGGTTTACCTCTCCTGCCGTACATATGTATGTATAGTATGTTAGGCTCATGGTATTTATAGTTAAATATTGCCTTGTCATTGGGGCCACATTCACAGCCAATGTTAAGGTAGTTTTTAATAAACTTGTCGGACCACTTTCGCCTCTGGTGCGCCTACAAGGGTAGGCTGGTAGAGCCTGCCAGCCAAACTCCTCTATAAGAACATACACACACCCACCATTTCCGATTAGAGGTGAAGGCAAACGTTTGACCTTCAGCAGCGAAAGTCTAATTTTAAAACGTTTACCAGCAATTTTGTATAATTCGCTCAATGGGAATGAATGAACAAATGTCAGTTGAGTGCAGTCAAACGGGCGCTGGAATGCTTTTGGAATGCCAGGGAGAAATCGATTTAAAGGATGAGTAACCAAAGCAAATATAATAAATTTCATGCCATACTTAAAGCTATGCATAATACCTTAAATCTAGAATTTGCATGTGGCTTTTATCATGTTAGAATTAAAGAAATAAGCTGGCCGCTGCTACACAAAAGTATCCCAGTGGATGTAAGAAACTGAAGAAACTATCGAAGTCTAGCATAATAAAAAGCGACCAGACTACATACATACAAACATATATTTATGCATTATATAAATAGCTAAAGTTTTGGGCATTATTAAAGCCTCAATTCCCACATCTAATTATGAATAAATGCGACTCACATGGATATTGTGTATGCCAGCAAGTTCCACCCAAAGCAATGCCCCAAAAAGTAGGCAAACTTTTTTCTAGCAATTCTTTTTGGTATTTTGGGAAATATGTGTGTGTGTGTACGTATGTATGTATGTGCATAGATGGTTATCTCACTATTTTACGGTTGCTTTAAAGTACTTTGGCCTGCCGTTAGCCGACATGGCAAGACTCTGCCTGCGTCTCAGCCCGCGGGGGCCTGGGCTCAAGTTTGAAAATCGATGGGCGAAAGCGGAACATTGGGGTGGGGAGGTGTAGACGGTGCACCGCGGTGGGGCGGCAAAAAGATGTCAGCCATGAGCGCAAAACTTTGCCAAAAGCTTAAAGAGCGATTCCATAGCCCCATCCCTTACACCCCATATCCCATGTCTACATCATCCCCAAAGGAATCTTTAAGCAAGAAGCATGAGTGGAGATATTTTATATATACATAGTATACATATGTATATACTTTATATGGCGTGAGTATATAATTTTAAAAATCTCCTTAAAGATTCATTGTCCTGGAAGGAAGTTACGGAAAATACATAAATTATATTTTCAGCTTGGATGATTCGAAAATTTAAGGATTATTACTTAATGGACTTTTTGGTGGAATGATGCGTAAAAAATGTCTAAAAGTTATTTGAAGCCTTAGTTTTTAGGTTGAGTTATGCAATGACTCCTTTTTTTTGGTATCCAAGTGATCCAGTCTGTCGTACTTTATCGGCCAGTTTTGTAGGGGCATTCTTCCTGCTCTGCACTTCCAGTCTGTCGTTTTTTCTCCACTTTGGGCCGGCGAGTAAAAAATAGAAATAGAAGTTTGGAAGTAGACTGTGCCAAAGGCAACGGGGAAGAGCTATTTGGCAGCATTGCCCCCAATGACATTGGGGCGCCTCTAACGACAATGTATAATAGTCGTGGGGTCTGGGGCAGCGGGTTTATTGCGCGATGTCGCCGCTATCGTCGCAGGGAAGCGCGCAGCGGGTGGCAAAACATTTCATTGACCTCATAAATTGGGCCCAAGAAAGGAGCAAGCCAGCAAGCAAGGCTTGCAAGGAGCAGAGGGAGAATCGCATCACCCGAGTAGGCGGGCATCCCTCCCCACCTCAGACGCGGCGGCCATTTAGTGTCGTGCAGAAAAAGTCAAGAGAAAAGACAACACAAACGAAACCAACTTGAAAGCACGAGAATAGCTACGGTATGCGAAGCATTTGATACCCTTTCTAATATATAGAACTACATATTGTTGAAAATATCGATTTGAAGTTGCTTAAATATTAATAATATATCCCTAATAACGTATCCCTAGTACATTAAAATTTTTGGACTTGCCCATTTTATTATTATTATTCGCAGTAGTTTTCTCCTTTGCGATGCACACAAAAACTTCGAATGATTCCACCCTCACTACGAACTTCACGAGGGTATACAAAAAACAGTTATTAATGCTCGCTCATTGCTCATCGTTTGTTCTCCGTAGTCGCAGTCGCAGTCGCAGTCGCTGTTGACGTCGCCGTCGGATAAAGAGGAGACGAACTAAATTGCTTGTCATCAAGCGAGAGTGTGAGCTGTTTAGCAAGAGAGTGCGGAGTGCAGGCACTGACAGAGTCAGTGTCAGAGATAGAGCGAGAGCGAGAGTGGGCGAAAGAGAGGTAGTAGTAAGAGAGGCTGAAGTCAGGGCAGACAGCAATAAGAATAAATTCAATGAGGATGTTCAATGGCTGTCAAGAATGTAAAAGAGAAACTGCATAGCACGAAAATTGAATGACGAGAGCGAGAAACATAGACGGAAGGAGAGAGAGAGAGAGAGAGAGAGAGGGGAGGAAAATGCAAATAGTTGGCTATCAAGCAGACAAATCAGAGTAGAGCAGCGCAGCGCAGCAGAAGTTTACCGCACAGTGGAGCAAACTAGCCATACATGAGCTGCTACCCAGCGCATACTCATACTTGTATTGGCTATGTTCTGCAACTGAAAGCTTTTAATTAATCCACGTAGTATATTCATTCCCCTTTTTTATACCCGTACTCGAAGAGTAATAGGGTATATTGTATTTGTGCTAAAAGTGGATGTGTGTAACACACAGAAGGAGGCGTTTCCGACCCCATAAAGTATATATATTCTTGATCAGCATCAATAGCCGAGTCGATATAGCCATGTCTGTCCGTCCGTCTGTCCGTCTGTCCGTCTGTCCGTCTGTCCGTCCGTCTTGTTTTTCACTCATTGCTCGAAGGCTATTAGAGCTAGACCAATCAAATTTTTTCCAGACTGATGTGATATCTCACTCCTAGAAAAGTGTTTCAAAATTTAGCCCCGCCCACTTCCGCCCCCACAAAAGGGCGCACATCTGTGGCGTCCACAATTTTGAAGATAGCAGAAAACGAAAAATGCAGAATCATAGAGACAGCCCATATCTATCAGGGGCCCAAATCTGAATCGGATCGGATCATTAATATAGCCACAATAGACAAAAACATACGCAAAAACTTCGCTCCATCCCTTTCGCACTCACACAAAATCGAGTAATTTTTGTTTTTCGTAAATATGAACGCCTGGATCTCAGAGACTATAAGAGCTAGAGCAACCAAACTTTTTGCCAAGACTCCTGTGATACCAAACCTGAACAAGTGTATTTCAAAATTTCGCCACGCCCCTTCCGCCCCCAAAAGACGAAAATCCACAATTTTGAAGATAGAAAAAAAAATAAAAATGCAGTTTTGTAGAGAATGACCATATCTACCAGATTCCCGAATTTGGTTCAGATCGGATCATTATTGTAGCCACAATGATCAAATGAATTTTCAGAAGCATTTCCCCACTCCTGCAACATAAGTCATTTATTGGGGTTGATTGTGGCTTCAGATTCTCTCACACACACACTCACGCTCAAACATGCTGCCTCGTGCAGTGTACGTGTGTTGTTGTGAGAACTGATGTAGATGATGTAGATGTAGATGTCGATGTCAGATGTAGCAAAAAAATGTAAAATGTAAAAAATGATAAAACATTTTAAAATTCCACATAAATCACTTGTGTACTGACTGAGTACGGGTATAAAAGTAGAGTCGCGTTCGAAGCGACTCCGTACGTTCTTTCTCGTTTTTTTTTAAATTTTACACTAAAGCTGATTAAAATACGTAAGCCTCCAATTACGGGCATCGCCAGCAGCCGTTTTTTCTTTATGCAAAAATATAATTCCCATAGACGGACGTTCCAATTACTGCTGGGACAAAATCCCACTGCGACGACGGGGACTTTACCTGATCCGTACACAATGTGCCCACTGTCGGACTTGCATGCGCTTGCCTCAACGATGCTTATCAAGCAGCGCAAAGGTGTCTGTGTGTGTGTGTTTGGGGAGTGGCTGGTGCGGGGGAGAAAGAAAAGGCAAAGTGAACACAAAACGTTGCCTTTGATGGCTGGCTTTTGATAAGCGTCAATGGCGGGGGTAAGTACTACATACATAGCTGCAGCAACGGATGAGGTAGTGGATGGGTCCGCTCCGTCTTTGGTTGCAGCCAGTTTCAGCCACTCTCATTATGTCCGACAGCGTGGTGCGAGGCGAGGTATTGTAACCGAGTCGTGTCGACGGGCGGCTGGGCGGTGTGCGCTGAGGCTGAGTCATTACAATTTAGGCCAAGAGGTTGGGGGTGTCTTACTGGTGTTGGTGTTGGCAGAACAGGTGGCTAGGCAACTGTGTTTCGGTCTTTTGTGACTGGTCGCCAGAGCATTGGCGATGCTGACCCACCCCCCTATGCTAAATGCGATTACATATGTATAGTACATACAAATGTACATATATTTAGTGCATACTTTAAGGCGGCTGAAAGCAGTAGCATACTTCATATCAAACTTATAGAATAAATTCGATATTAAAGCTACGAGTCCATGTTAAATATTTATATTCAGGGCAGCCGCACGAGAATGACTTTCCGAATGTTAAGCCAAAAAGCAATAATTCGAAAGAAAAGTTAATTTACGAATGACCGAAAAGAATTAGCATGCAATAGAAAAGGGAGAAAGAGAACGAAGGAGGAATGGAGGAAGAGAAGATGACTAATATAGTCGCTTGACTGAAAGTATTTTGGGGGTAGTTCAAAGCCCAAGCAGCCCCAAAACCCAGCTAAGCAGCACAGCTCTTCTTATGTGGGTGGGGTTACCCTTGCATTGGGTATTAATATTTCGATCCATTAATATTCAAATCGTATACAATTTATACGTTTCATATATTCTTGTTCATTTGAATGTTTTTCGAAACTGCTTAGATCAAATAACTATATTATATAGCAGCCATAGTGACCGTCCCGTATCAATCTTGTTTTCCTGTTGATCCAAATATTGGATGACCTCTTGGAATATATGTATGTAGCTTTCATTGAAATGATGGATCTGTGAGGGTATCTGGACTCCGACGGACACCGAGGCTTCTGCTTATGTTATTGTTGCTGTAATACTGTAATGGCGTGCCGACTGCCATGGCTGTAGGTGTTAAGTAATGACACACAGACAGGCGGCAGTAGGCCAAAGGGGAATTGAGCAAGTGACGCGACGGGGACAGATATTAGGGTTATTCCATTGCATTGGCTGGTGGCTATCCAATTAATGGAAACTACTACACCACAAGGTGTCTGTGGAATGATTTGTACGAGAACTGAAAGGAATTTTCGCTGTTTTCCTTCAGCTGCTTAAGAGGCCAATACAAACCATTACAATAATACAGCAAATCCAAACAATAAACACAGAACAAGGGAGGGCCATGGCCCTCGCATTCATTTAGTTTTACATTTTTAGAATAGAGAATTAGAGAATTCCAGAAACAACATTTACTGTTGAAGATCGGCAGAACTTGGGGAACATTCCGAGGCAGATGGTTGCTGAAATGGTGAATCCATTAAAAAAATTGCTCGTATTCTGCGTGCATCAAGGTCCTCATTCTGTGCTTGAATTATGAATACAAAAATTTAAATTAAAGAATTTAAAGAAAGAAAGCAGATAGAACTACTCTGACCCATTATATTCACGAATCAAATCTTCTTAGCCGAATATACAAATATAACTTAATTTGTATGTGTTTTATGGATTGCAAACTTATGCTTGAAGATTTATAGAGGCTTGTAGAATATTAAATGTTCACTTTTCCCTCAAAATGCCTAAATAAATGCAAGTGTACTACCAAGATCTCTTTCCATTCACTTTAAGTTACTTTCATTCGTTTATCCCCGAACTTATTTAATTTCTTGGTTTCCCAGAGCACTCCACATGCCACCTGCCACATACCACTCCCGAACTACCGCACTACCGCTCAACCGTGAATGCTAATTTCAGTGGTTTAAGCCCCAAAATAAAGGAGTCGCTTGGTAACAAGCAGCCTTATATAATTGAACCTGGTTCACCCATTGTTCCATCGAAAATCCATCCACATGTGTAGCACATACGCACACGCTGGCGCACACACACACACACCGCACACCACACACACCACACACACATACACATGCAGAATGATTGTGGCCAAAAACTGCACTCGGAATTCGTGGCATACTTTTTCGGGTGTTTTTGCCGCTGGAATTCTTGCACTCAAACAAAAAACAAAGAATAAAACCCACAATCGTTACGGGATAAGCCGAATATGTAGCGCATCTTTGTGGGCAACAGAGTGAGAGAAAGAGAGAGAGAGAGAGAGAGAGAGAGCGATGTGTGGGAGAGAGAGAGAGAGATGCGATGAGTAACAGTAACGGGAAAGACGTAAGTTATTTCCCCTCTCTCACAATTACTTCTTTCCGTTGTTCTTTCGCTAGTGTTCGTTCTTTCGTTCGTTCGCTTTTGCACTTCGTTCTGTTTTTTGCTTCTGTTACTGTTACTGTTACTGTTTCGGGGCTGAATTCGATTAGAACCGTTAACCGCTCTCGGCGCCAAGCGAACGCCAACTGAACTTATCAGTCACTCAACTGAGCAGCGACCGACGCTGCCACCGAATGTTGCCATATCCCCTCATATATACATACAGACAAACATACATACATATGTACTTATGTGTGTGTCCTATTGTGTGTCTGCTTGTGTGTGAGGGTGTTGCGACGACAACGAGCATGCAACAACAACATGTTGGACGTTATACGTATATACATACATACATACGAACAAGCAGAGGAGTTCCAGCACACGCATACAGACATAGAGAAAAAGAGATGGACAGATAAATGGCACATTAATATAGGGTAAGGTATTGCCGTTCTTTGAGTGGCAAGCACATTTGTCAGCCCCTCTCGTTATCTCATTCTAAAAGGAGTGACTCCAATTTATCTTCCAAAATATCGTATAACATTGACTCACCCTATATTAATACACTTTGGACACCCCACAGAAGAAAGACAGAAAGCGAGAGAGAGAGCATAAACAGAACGAAGCGCCACACCATTGTCGGCTGCATATTTCGCCCATTGCTTCTCCTTTGGTTTCTCCTTTACCTTCTGCATCTGCATCTATGTATCTGCTACGACTGCCCACAGAACTGGCCAAGTGCCTTGGGGCAACGAACCAACTGATTGATACCCTGGCAGATCCCAATGTATATATTATGCCTCCAATGGCTATGATCCTCCCAAGCATATCTCACACATATGTATCTCTTGTGGGGGGTTCATGTCCATCCCAAGACTCCCTCAGTACAGTACTCTTTAAGGTATATATATACTTTATTCTCTACACTTCAAAGCAGAAGCCAAAATCAGTATATCCTCTGCATAGGGTACGAGTAGAACAACAAAGAAATTCCCCTTTGGAAAATGCAGATTGTCGATGCGACAGGTCAGGTCAGGGCAGGGCAGGGCTGAGGATGGTCCGAAGGGAGAGAGCGACGGGGGCAGACCAAAGCGCAGCGTAAGCTTTTTTGTTGGTAGTCTGGCCGAGAGTGGCTCGAGCATGTTAATGGGGTCGCCCACATGCCACGCCCACTGCCACCCACTGCCACCCCACCCCACCTACCCACACGCTGGAATCGCTGTAACATTTACGATTCTTGTGGTTAAATGTAAAATTGATCAATTTTGGTGTCAGGTCCTCTCTCTTACAGCACTTTCGCCTCCATCCCCAACCCCATTTGCTTTACCATAGAAAAGTGTCTGTCTGTCTGTCTGTCTGTGTGGCAGTATGTGTGGGTGCATGTGTAATGTATGCAATGGATGGGGCACACAAACCGGGCTAAGAGCCCTGTGTACGGGTGTCTGGGCATCAGCTTGTTTCGGCCATCGTTCAAAAGTCTCTAATTGTTGTCGGGCAGTCATAATGCAATTGAAGGGTTGACTGCCACTGCCACAGAGCTGGGAGGGAGCTACATATGTATGTGTGTGTGTGTGTGCAGTGGTACAGTTGTGCGACGTACTGCAACCAAGCAGATGATAAGCTACTGGCTGCATGTGGGGACTATGGATGGACGTGCCCCCTCGGTACGTGCACCCCAATAGGGGAGAAGCGACATTCTGTAATTCGATTTTTATGCCAAATAGTCCGCCAGGCTCTTACTAACGATGTACGAAGTACATACTCGTGTAAATTTACATATGTACATACTATATATGGGCATTTCTCTGACGAGGTCTACCGCAATCACAAAGTTAAATATCCATAAAAATAGATTTCCATATTATTCTGTCGCAATATCCATAGTCTAAATTGATTGAGGTTCAACTAATTTACCCAATTGTCCTATAACTTCAATAACTTTGATGTGAAAAATTACTCAAATAAGCAAAAATTAATTAATTTTGGTATTTTTTAGTTTTGTTTTTTTAGTCATTTTTTCTATTATTATTATCTCTTATCAAAAGATGATTCTGGAGACAAGTAATTCCAAATCATCTTTCTAGCATATTTAACTAAAAAAAAAACACGAGATACATATATAGTTTAATCTCGTCTAACGGTATTTTGGACTGTTATAAATATAGGAATTTTTTTTTACCAAGCGAATAAGCGTTTAAATGCAATTAAACTACGAATCATATTTGCTTAAAATAATAACCATTGTAGAGAGACAGCAATGCACAACATGAACAGAATCATTTGCATCAATATATTGCTCCAACTTTCGCTGAAATCGGAGTTTGAATTGATCGCCGAGAATGATTTTGATGGATTTCCGTTGTTTTTTTAAAGAAATCTTTTAGGTTTTGTCTTTGTAAATGTCTTCAAATTTAAATTATTGTCGTTAAATATTTAAATACAAATACTTTACCAAATATGTAGTTAAATTAAATTGAAGGTAGATACATAATCAAATTCTAAGTGCATTTTTACAATTTAATAATTAACAAAATTTTCATTTTCAGCGCAATCTTTTAACAGCCAAAAACCAAATTTTCTCGTCAGCATTTTAAAGGATAATTTAGCTGCACCTTGTCACGATTAGAGCGTGCACCTACTTATGTAAATATTAGTAGAATCCATTGAAGCGTTCGTCACATTGCACTCAAATTGTAATGGAAAATTTGGGCAGCGTATCAGCGTCATTCCGGACGGGAGCCTGCACGCGCATCTCAGGGGGCGTAGGCTGGATCGACAATGTCTGTGCCTGACAGCCAGGGGATTGAATTGAAATTGCTACAATGGACGTCACAGCATTCACTTTCCATAAAATCCACTTGCCACACACACACACACAGGCAGGACACCCAGCAAAGGCAGGCAACGCACTTTCATTGCTTGCTCGCCTCCTATGCAGCCCCTTTCCAAGGTCTCCCCCACCTGCTGACAAGCAGAGTTGCCACATAATTCGATTACCGTCACTCCACTCCACTGCGCGTCACATCGCGTCGCGTTCGGGATACGGCTGCAAGAGTGGGTGTGGGGTCCCTGAAAAGGGGGGGCGCCACATTTCCGGATACGCACGCAGCACGCAGCAATGGCGGATCAGTGCCAGCGCCGTCGTTTAATGCTAAAAAAAAAGGGGGAATACAGACGCACGTTTATCTAGTGAACAGAGAACAAGGAAATATAATTGAAAGGAGGAGATGGATACGCCGTAAGAGGAGGATACCCCGTAAGAGAAGGCTACCCCGTAAGAGGAGGCTACCCCGTATGAGGAGAAGTAGAATTTGTCTTTCCTGTTTTTTTGGCAAGATGCAGGCATGCCATGGTGTGGTGTGGGAAGAGGCTGACGGCAGCAGAACCCGAGAAGACGACGCATTCCAAAAGTTTCAAAAAGCCGTTAGCTGTGTTGCGCAATTACGCAATCTATTTGCGCATGGTGAACAGTAAATGTGCGCACCACACCACACCACAGCACAGCACAGCCCCCCACACTCACACGCGCTTTTTGCGCTGTTTGTCAACACTAACAGCTGTTAACCAACACTTCGTGGTAGCCATTCTGAGTTCTGAGAATTGGCGGCACAAAGCATTGCTGAAGTACCTTTCACACGGTGAAGACCTGTACAGTGTGCGACATAAATACACAGGTGAGTTGTGCCACTAAATAAACATTCCCGAATAAACAATAAGTGAGAGATAAATCATTTTATTTCAAATGCAACAAAATTCCATGTGTATTAAATGGCTTTAAAAGATTTTCAAATATACAAATTAATGTGAAAAGTGAAATTAATCAACCAATTCGAAATTCGAAATCAATTAATTCGAAACAAAACCAAGTTTTGATTTCGAAAAACTTTTTCAACAATTTTAAAAATTTTGAATAATTAATTTCAAACACAATGCCTAATATAGACCAGTATACGTACTTTTAAGCTTCAAAGAATGGTTCAAGTCAATTCCTGATATGACTATACATAGTATAAGTGGCTAACACAAATTCAAAATTTCAAACATTTCGTATTACTTTGGTGAAGCAAGGAGATTCAATTGAAAGAGCGCCATGATCCATAATGCAAGGCAAACGCAGACTAAACAATTTTTAAAATTCCAAAAACATTCTTTAAAACAAAGTCCCTGCTCGAATGTTCCTCCTTCAATGTTTCTTCTGCATACAAATGCTTCTCTTTGTTTTAAAACAATCTCAACAACAAGATCAACAAAAAATCTATCTTAAAAAGAAAGATAAATGTACGAAAACTTCGGAAAGTCCTAAATTAACCTATTCATTGTTCAACATTCTAGAGCAATCATCGAATCAACAGATAAATTTGAACATACCCATACCTATAGTATAGCCTAGTGCAGCGGACATCATCTTCGTGATCTTGTGGGAGTAAGTATGCCGCCGAAACTTACATTGAAATCGATCAAAATTAAGTTTTGCATTATATTTTCCATTCAAATTTCTATATCAGTGTCGAAGAAGTCGGCCCTGTGGTCGAATACGGGTGGTGCCCGTGTCCAGCGGGAGATCAACACGGCCATGCATATGAGGAGTGTGAACGGAGAGACGGCGGAGCGTGGATTTAAGCTCTGGTTGAACGAGCAGTCCTGGTCGAACCTATGCGCCGAGATACAGGGACCACCGGAGTCTCCGTACGAGGGTGGAGTGTTTGTTGTTAAGATCTTGGTGCCAGGTACCTATCCGGTCATTCCACCAAGGGTGGAATTTCGGACTCATATCTGGCATCCGAACGTATCGCCGGAATCGGGGGCCATCGGGATGAATATACTGGGAAAGGGTTGGTCGCCCGACATGACGATCCGCACCATCTTGATGGCCATCAAGCATGTCTTGGGCAATCCGGATATGGCGACACCCGTCGACGAGGACGTGGCACGTCAATACAACCAGAAGCAGGAGCTGTTTGTGCGCACGGCGAAGCACTGGACCCACCGATACGCCGGCGGACCCAACCGCATTCCCGAGTTCGATCTGAAGATGAAGACCCTCAGGCAGATGGGAATGTATGAGTCCCTGGCTCTATCCATACTCTCCAAAAAGGACTGGGACGTGGACAAGATCTGCCACAACTTCTCAACATCCAAGCCTCCAAACAAAGATCAAGCTTAGCTCCCAACCCACAAACAAGTCAACAGCAGCTCTTCAGGCATCCATTTAGTGTGGCCCATAGATCCATACTTTAAGGACATCCTGATCCGTCAGAATATTTATGCAGAATCCAAATCATCAATCCTCAATAATAGTCCACAGGGTGCCATACTGTACCTCTAAATCTAACATAACATCCAATATCCGTTTGCATTTGAATTCAATCAATAAGGATCGGTCAGTAAATCCGAGGAAATAGCAGAAATAGTAGAAATCGAAATAGCCTGGAACTATGCTATACAAGATAACAAAAAAAACAGGCACAGAACCGAATGATCCGTCCCAACTATTCCATAGAAGAAGCCCCAACAGTTGACCACTGGGTGATGCAATACCAATACCAATAAAAATGCCGAGAATCGTGCCAATTTGCTCAAGAATGCCCTGGTACCCACCATTAACCAGCTACCTCAAAAAGTTAATACTGGAATTGCAACTGAATGCATATCAATTAAAATATAAATCTTAAATGCTAAAAGTATGAGAATCGAACGTGAATACAAGTACATAAAGTAAAATCAACTCAAATCAATCAAATTAATATTTAAACGCACGGAAGAAGGTCACAGGTTCGTTCTCTCATCGCTGAAAGATATTTTGGACAGAAAATCCGAAAATGAACGATCCCTAAAGCCAAGAACGACTAGAGAATCGGATTTTCTATCTTAAGTCCACCCTCTTTATCGCTTGATAACCAGACGAGTTAGTGTGGCACAACCAACAAGAAACCACCATAATAATATTTAATTTAAGTCAGCTACTCAGCAGTTATTATGGATTGAACATAAGTCACTCAACACACATAATATACCTGAATATTGGATCCATCCAAAGAGCATAAGACGAGCTTCCTACAGTGGAGTCAGTCGGTTGATCTTATCAACATAACAGAGCAGATCACCCAAATAAACACACCTATTGCAGCCCGACCCAAACCAAACCAAACCAAACAAAGCCAAGCCCATCCAAAAGATGTTTAGTCGAATTTTATTTCATTTGGGGATACTGGGATAATGATTATGATAAGTACCTAAATGAGAGCACCAAATGAGAGAGCGCTGTCTGCGGGAACCAGGTGTTCCAAGAGCCACTTTGGTCCCCCTTTCAGAGGCCACACTTAGATGCTGGCATTGTTCCACAAGGCATTTTAGTTGTCCATAATGATGTGTGGGAGTGCTGTGCAGATTCCTGTGGGGCACTCCAGCCAGACTCCAGAGAATGCCAGTGGCAGGACTAGTCAAACAGATGCGGATGTGTCGATATGCGCATTATTCCACAAGTGCTTTCTCTTCTGCTTTTGCTTTTGCTTTTCCTTTTGCTTTGCTGCTGTGGTGGGTGCTCCACTTGCACTTGCATGGATGTGAGCCAGCTTAGGGCACTGCCACTGCAAAAGAGGGCTTCAAGTAGGTCTCGTCTCTCAATCTGTACAAGTGGGTTTAAGTCGGTAAGGAGATGCAGCACAGTGAGAGCCACAGGTGTAAGTCAATTGGATAGCAATTCAGAGATTGTCAGTGGCACTCTAGCAGAAAATGAAACGATTCTTTCTCTCAGTGCATGCCACACACACACACACATCCTTTGGCCGGCCACTCTCCATCCCCGTTCCTCTGTGTGGGCAGGCACTTAATTGCATTTGCCAGGCAACCACTGGCATCTCCATATTGATTGAGATTATGTTGCTGCATCAAAACTGAAAATTCTGCAAGTGCCATGTCGACCACTCCGCCTGGCCCAGCCGCAACCGCCGGCTGCACAATGAAAGCTTTCAAGGGGAATTCAATTATGAAAATGGCGTGGGAGAATCGAGGAGCAGCCCAACACAGCACGGCACAGCACAGCACAGCCGAGTGGGGATGCGTTAATGGAGTGTCCACATATGTGCATATGTACGTATAGATGGAGCTTTGGTTATGGATATGCCAGCACATACGTGCGAAAAATATGAAGGTAGCTGGGTGGAGAGATGTGCCATGAAAACAAACAAAAAAATATATTTATGCATATGTATGTGTGTAGGTTAGGTTTTGTAGGTACAGTTGCGCAAGCGGTGGCTAATCAATTTCCAGATTCTTAAGATTATGAGCAACCGAGGCGGCGGTGGATGTGCTGGATCTCCTGTTGCTGTTGCTGCTGTTGCTGTTGGGCACCTTCTTGGCCTTGTACAGCTGCCAGTTCTGGCCATCCATCAGATAGTCCCGCTGCTCCTTGAGCAATTGCATCCACTGTTGCTTCAGTTCGGACATCTTGCCAGCCTGTCCGCCGTACTCCTCCGGCAGCATGGAGCGCGGAAAGTGCTTGAAGGGCGTCTCCGCATTGGGCAAATGGAAGTGAATCAGCTTGAAAACCTCACTCTTGATGAACGGCTTGACCACGGTGAGCACCTTGTCCAGATAGGAGGGGCAGTTGAGCACATGAACCTCCTTTAGCCGCACGGGATGCGCCTCCTGCACGAACTTCATGTACACCCGCAGGGAGCTAAGCACCGTCTTGGTCAGGTGTCGCAGCGAATAACCGGCCATGTCAAAAATGGGTATCTCTCCGTCCGACATCCGTGCGTCGTTCTCTGTGGCAAAACGGCAGTCGGCCACCATGAAGAAGACCTTAATGCCGGCCGTAAAGTTGAACTGTGTGAAAAGTGTGGAAGGGCAAACATCAAGATGCTATTCGAGTTGGAGTTTGAGTGGGAGTCTGAGTGGGTGCCTTGGGATTACCTTGTCCGCATCGAAGTCAATCAGTCGGTAAAAGAGCAGTTTATTGTTCTCCGGGGTCAGGCCGGGCAGCGGCACCAGGTCGCTGAAGAAAGAGAGCGAGAAAGAGAGAGGGAGAGCAATGACAACAGGGAAACCGGTTACCGGACGGGGCACGGGGCACGGGGCTGGGGCATGGGGCATGGGCCTGGAGGCCTGGATCCCATGCAATTTTCGAGTACTCACGCTACTTGCAACAGCTGCTGGGAGCTCGCATCCAACGGATCGCGCTCAATGAAGATCTGGGCATGCTTGTTGCGCAGTCCATAATTGTGCTCCAACAGGCGCTGTGTGGCAGCCAAATCGCCCCGCGTCGTGTGCAGAAACCGACGCAGCAACATGCATGCTGCACAGAGACAAGAGAGCGAGAGAGAGAGTGAGAGGAAGAGAGGGTTAGGGCAAGGAGGCAATTTGGCTGAAAGCCAGTTATGCAACTGATTGCATTTTGCACTCACATATATTCGGTGGTAACTGCGACTGTGTCTTAATCCAATCCTGCAGTTCCATCACTCGCTGTACCATCAGCTGATCCTCATCCTTTTCCTGATTCTTGTGCACCATGTTCCGTTATACTGCCGTTATGTATACACAGAGCTGCTTGATCGAATTCGAAGTTCGAAGTTTCGAAGTTCTGTGCCGTTTCGCTGGAGAGCACTGGAGAGGGCGCACCTGTGCGACGCTAATTCGCGACTGCAACTGATTGCTGATTGGGTTTCGTTTGGGGGCTTTCCTCAAGTTTCTGGCTGCTAGCTGCTAGCTGCTGCCTGCTGCCTGCTGCCTCTGCTAACGCTGACGCTGCTCAGCTCTGCCCCGCCACTGCTTACACTGTAAGCAGGGCGACGCGGCGGGCCCTCTGTTCGAACTCTGTGGATCGAAGCATGTCTTCGCATACATACATATGTATGTACGTAGATATGTAACAAGTGTATGTGTATGCCTGTGTGTTGGTGTATTTGTTCATGTGTCTCTTTGATTCTTCTGTTGATTATTCCCAGTGCGGTGGATTGTGCAACAACTCCCCGTGGTGTCAGAAGGTCAAGCGCCGCCCCCCCCAGTTCTACGTGGGGGCCTCTCCCTAAGGGCCCAGGCCATCTTTGGGAGTGTTTCACAGCCTTTAACGCGACATTGGCAAACAGTTTTCGGCGACCGAACCGCCGCGCTCCACTTGTTATGCTGCCGCTGCCGCCGTCGCTTGTATGCTGGCTGGGCTGGTCTGGTCTGGTCTGGCGCTGGTCCGGCGTACGTGTTTCGCAAGTTAAACTATTTAAAAGAAGAAACAAAAACATGAATTAAAACAAAAACAAAAACAAAAAAAAAACTGTCAAAAAGAAGAAGCAGTCGCAGCAGCAGCAGCAGCAGCGAAAGCGAATCGAAGCAGAGACTTCGATACGAAATGCGAGCATTCGTTGTTGCTTTTGTTGTTGTTGTTGTGCAGAACGCGTAGATGACAATAAAAGAAAGAAAGGCTAGGTCGACGACTCACATACCCTAGCAGTTGCCTAGCATTCATGGGTGTGCCATGGCCTTTTGTTGATTGCTGAATGATCCATGCAGAAAAATGTTTATTTGGTTGCCTTCACGCCCCCTGCCAGTCGTGCGGTGGGGTGCATCTGCGCAGAATCGTAATACCCTCTGCGTCGCGGTGTCGTTTCGTCTTAAGTAGTCGTGGTGGATCGCATTACCATGTTATTTAGCGGCCATTTAATGGAGCTGTAAACTGTAAACTGGTCGCACACATGACCTTGGGTACATGGAACATTGACGCACCACCACCACCGCCACATAACCTCAAATAAATCCCCGACAGGTGTTAAATGGCTAATAAAAATCTCAGTTCAAGTTCCATTCAAATTCGTGGATCTACCGAGCTATGATCAACTGAAGCAGGCATTCTGGCTAACAGCGACCTTTATGGAACAAAGTTCAGCGTTTGCTGCTAAATCATTTGCCAAAACAATTAGCCAAAACACTTAGACGCAGCGGCACTTAATGAAGCCAAGTAACACCGCGGACCGTGGATCGTGGATCGCGGATCGCGGATCCGTACTATTCGATCGGATTTGGTCGAAGCCAAAGTGAGCTACATATTGTATAGTAAGTGCATATGTAAATTTATATTCTGGCAAAGAATATGACCCCAAAAAGATTAAAGAATGTGCAATCAGCGCAAAAGTTAATATAAAAATAGAAGAAAACAAATGCGTTTTTGTTTGCAATCTTAGCAGTATTTATACAAATTTTAGATCAATTTATAAATATTAAATTATCAAAACAAAAAAGAAACACAGGCCATACTTTTGTAAGCCCTTTTTTCTCGTTTTACTCTGACAAATTGGTATGTGGCAACACTGTTTGCCCCATTGGCAAATATACGGTAAATGCCGCATCATAGTAATGCTGCAACGCATTACGATATTTGAGATCTGAGTGTGGTGTTTGGTATTGGGCAAGCAAGCGACTGGGGACTGTACACTGTACTGTATGGATGGGTCAGCACAAAAACCGCATAATTAAACGCCGGCAATTGCGACACACATACTAAGCAGTTTCTGTGCAGTCACCTGCAAATACATACATACATACATACGTAGTTACATATTTATTCCCTTTTCGTTTAATTTTTGTTTCTTTAATTTTGATTTCTAACTGCTGCCCGCTGCTACGTACAATGGCGCCATCTGGGCACTCCACCATGTAGAAATCATGTAATTCATGTATTGCCAGCAGAGGGCGCTACTTGCAGCTGAAAGGTGTAGAATTCACTTCCCTTTGTGATCTACCACCTACAGGTGATCTGCAGCAAGCCAACAGTACAATCCTCCCATTCCCAAATTAAAACTCCGAAATCCGCAAGAGATTTGTACATTCAGAATTGATTTTAATTTGCATCTTTTGCTTGCCACACTCAGAATACTCGTAAATACATTCAGAATCAATATGTAATATATGTATTTTGTATTTATTTATTTCCATTAATTAATATATGCCGCAAAAGGTGCGTGGAGGAGTGGGGGGCAGAAGTAGGAGGAAGAGGAGCAGAGGGGGGTTCAAAGGATTCATTTGAGGGTAAGGAATAGAAGTAGGAGCAGGAGTAGGAATAGGAGAAGGAGAATTCTGTACACACCTCTCTCTCCCACACGCAAGTTCGCGAGTTCTCTAACTCTAACTCTAACACTCTCTCTCTCGCTTTGTGTCTCTCGTTCTCCGTTCTTTTGCCTCCGAATGTGTGAAAAATCAATCAAGTTTCGTTGAGTATTAGAAATAATATTGCATGGAAATATTGTAACCGTTTATCTGCTATACTCGCACCGCTCTTTGTCCATTATCCATTAACCATTAACCATTTATTATCGTTTATTCGCTAACTCCTATCCGTAATATGCTATCCTAGATAATATCAATTCAGCGGATTCGAAAGTCACTTCGAATCCGTATCCATATCTGTATCCATTTCCGTGTTCCATATGCAACTCTGGTTCCGTATCCATGTCCGATCCGTTCTGTTCCATTCCATTCCGTTCCGTCTGTTTATATTTTCTCATTCATTTTTAGTAAGTTCACATCAATACAAGTAGTTATCAGAAAGGGGGGTTATTCCTGTTTCTCTGTTTCTTTTCTAAGTTTTTGATTATGACCAGCCTGTATGCCATAGTTAATATCGTTTCGTCCGGTATCCAGATGTCACTCCGTGTCCCGGTTCCAAATCCATGTCCGTGTTTTAATTGTCATTCCGATTATGTAGACATCAATAATTACTGGGGGGGAGCGCTACATATATGTATGGGCGATTATGGGGGTGTGCTACGATTTAACGTCATCTACAAATATGTCTGGGAGTCATCGTCTATGCCAGTGCACCAATAACCGGGCGACTCTGTTGTCTCCGAGTCGTCCGAGTCATCGTACTCAAGCGAGTCTGGCTCTGGATCGGACTCAATATTCGTCCGTGGCTAAAATGTTTGGGCATTGCGGCACACGCCGCAGCCTAGGGCGAACTCCTCGCCGGTGGGCGGATGCATTACGTGCAGGGGGCACTCGTCGCCGAGCAGCTGCTTGGCCTTGGGACCGGCAGGGCACTGCGGCAGCTTGATCTTCGGTATGTTAGTCAGCCGCTGGAAATCGTCGTGACACGTGTCGCAAAAGTGGGTTGTGCCGAAGCAGAAGAAGACCGCCACCGAGCAGCAGTAGCGGCACTTATACTCGAGGAAATCGGTGCCATGCTTGGGGCACATCTGGGCGCGTGCCACGTCCGAACAGCCGCCACAAACAAGCTCCTCGGGATCGAACTTCTCACCGATTTCCGCATCGCAGCGTGCCTCGCCGCCGTAGTACGCCTTTTGGCACTTGAAGCACACATAGTAGGCATAGCGATCCATGGCCAGTTGTGTGACATTCACGTCCTTGCTTTCCGTGTCCTTGACAACGCCCTCGTACTTGATGCTGCAAATATTGAAGGTAATGACAATCATCATTGGGATGTGGATATGGGGGGTATGGGATCTGGATACGCACCGCATGAGCGCCTTGCGCTTAACATCCTGCTTCAGGGCATTGATGGGCTTCAGTATGTCGGCCAGCAGCGGGTGATGGATATCCGCCTTGCAGATGGGGCACAATGAGAACCCAAATGTGATGCGTGGTCCGCTCCAGCGTTTCTCCAGCACCGCCTTGCAGCAATGGTGGTGGAACACATGCCCGCACTCCAGCTGCAAGCAAGAAAGGACATCGATCAGAGATCGTATTAGGGGATGGGAGGTAGGTACACCTACATGTATGGAGGGGGCACAGGAGACCGCCTCCACGAAGCAGATCATGCACATGTCATCCGCGTCCTGCGTGAGCTTCGGATCGTGCTGTTCTTCGGCCAGCTCGTTCTCCCTGGCATGGCACACATGCTGCAGGCAGGGCAGGCACTTCTCCTCGCCCACCACACCGCCGCATGCATGGCCGCAGGGCTTCGTTTTGAGACACGAATTCGCTGCATACTCCTGGCACTGCGCATCCGCGCACACATTGCCAATCTCCAGCAGTCCGGAGTTGCCGGTGAGGCCGCAGAAGCGACATCTGCCCACAGCCTCCTGCGGGCCCGAGATGATCGTATGGCTGCCATCGCGGAACTCCACCATGGCCTTGAGGGTCTTGGAATCGGCAAGGGCCAGCAGCCAAAAGAGTTTCGTTCGGCCGCACGATTCATGCAACTCCACGCGTATGGCCTCCTCTTCCTCTTTGCATACCTGCGAATCAGAATACACATTGGGATTAGGATTGAGCAATAGATGGAATGGCATAACCCACCGTTCGCTTGTGCGCACGAGTCTTGCGATTGAGATGCAGAAAGCGATCGCAGTCACCGCAAAGGGAGCCGCATGTCTCGCACTGTATGATGGCCGCCGTCTCGCCATCATCGTGATTGGTGCACATGGGTCGGGTGTCGCACACCTTCGACCACTGGCCCGACGACAGCTTCTCCACGTGGTCTCGCTCGAGGACACAGAGGCTGGCCAACGCCAGCCAGAGTGTCGCCGTTTTGGTGCAGTGCTCCGGGGTGCGATAGATCTCCTCGAGTCGCGTCAGATTGAGCACAGACTCGGCAATGGCCGCCTTGGTAGTCTGCGCCCACTTCTCGCTCAGTTTACCCTGTGAATCAAGTAGGATCAAGTATTAGGGAAGGTTATAAAGAAGAGCCGATCCACACTTACGCTGGCCAGATCTCGGATGAGCCCAATAATGCTCTCCGCTTGCTTGGTTGAGATGATGCCGTTGAGGAACCAGCGCTGATTGAGATTCCTCTTGGACTCCTTTCTGGGTGGGGCCGCCAGTTCGAACTGGAACGGATCCCCTACGCTCCCGCCAGCAGCAGCCGATGTTCCCGGCAACTGTGCCTCGGCTGTGGGCGGTCGCGAGCGCAGCTGCTGAACGGACAGATCCAGGGAGCTGCATAGCCGCACAAAGGCTGCAGTCTTCTCCTGCTGTCCCTGCTTCTGCTGGGCTTGGCCTGAGCCGCCCGATCCGGATCCGCCTCCACTTCCTCCGCCGCCTGCCGTTGCTGCCGTGGTCTTCACTTTGATCTGCAGCTGCAGGGACTTGGCAATCACGGCCAGGAATATGTCCAGCAGCCCCAGCCGACTCATGTCAAAGTCGCTGGCGCTCTGATGCGCGATGCTGTAGTCGGCCGGTGGCAGCCGCTGCACGCCCAGCAGATCCGCAAAGCTCTCCGGCGATATCTCGGGCAAAATGCGACGCAGCAGGGCCGTCACCTGACGCTGGACACGATCGCTGCCGGTGTGCAGGAGTCCCAGGAGGTCGCGCAGCAGCCCGTGCTGCTGCGACAGATAGGAGCGACCCACGACGCTGCCGGACAGAGCCAGCACCATGCTCAGCATCTCGAAGCAGTAGGTGTCCGGGGCTCGGCTCCGCTCCGAGCTGCTCTCGCTGCTGCCAGCTGCAGCCAGCTGATGGTGCTGCCGCGGGGGCAATGGGGGCCCCGGCAGAGCCGCGGCAGCCGCCTCCATGGGATTCCTGAGGTCATGGGCCAGATTGGCCAGCTCCCAGTCCTCTTTGGCGCGCAGGGCCTCCCTGCGGATGGCGTGCACAATGTGGACGATCACCTGCTTCTGCAGGTGCGAGAGTTTGCTGCGCGAGAACAGGATGCCCACCATGTGCTCACGTAGGTCCAGGGAGTCGGCCAGTAGTGAGCCACCGCCGGCACCGCCAGCGCCACTGACGCCAGCCGGGCCGGGCACCTCCGCCGGAGGCTCCTCGCTGCTCCGCACGGCATTCACATTGCTGATCAGCTTGCCAAAGACCTGCCCAGTGATCAGGCGAAAGACGCGCAGCGTCTCCGCCTCGCAGATCTGCTGCTGGATGTGGGGGGCATGACTGAGCCGCAGATAGGGCTTTAGATCGCTGCCAAAGGGGTCATCCAGACCCAGGCCCATTCCCATGCCCATGCCCATGCCCAGGCGCATGGCCTCGCCGAGAGTCTGGAACTGATTCTGCTGGCCCTTGTCCTGGATGGGCAGTCCCAGCAGCTTGATCTGGCGCACACGCAGCGTGTTCTCGGGTCCGTGCAGCTCCAGCCGGAAATGGGTGTAGCTCTCGTCATTGATCTTCGCCGAGATCCAGGTGCAGGCCTTCGAGTCGACATCCACGGACTTGATCAGGTTCGTATCGCCCAGCGATTGGCCAGCATAGAAGCCCACATTGAGGACTTTGTTCTGTAAATTGGAATGGAATTGGAATATGTCCCGTGCCCTTTTTTTAATCCTTTTGGGACTCACCTGAATGTCGCGACTGTTGTCGATGTGGACGAGCAGGAAGCGGCAGGCGTATGTCAGCCTGACGAGCGACACCTCAATGATTTTGACCTTGTTGCGATCCTCCTCGTCGCTCTCCCAGAATGTCTCCGTGGAGTTGTCCGTGAGGGACTCGGCCATGGCGGGCCGCGACGACACGGCAATGTCAAACATGCCAGCCAGATCTGTGTAGCAAACAACCCTGCCACCGGGTCCGCCCGCAGCCGAACCGGCACCCGAGCCGGAACCACCCGAGGTGGCATTCAGCTGATTGTGCTCGACATCGCAGTGGGACTCGGACTTGAGCAGCGTGGACACGGCCATGGCATCGTTCTGCTCATCCGACTTGGACAGGATCTTGGAGATGTTCCCAAAGACATGGGAGCTGTGCAGGAACTGATGATCGGCCTGCCGGAATCGTATGCCAAAGCACTGGATGGCCACCCGCTGCAGCGGTGACCCAGGCGGCAGATGGAGCGTCAGATCCGCCACGGACTGCAGCAGCACATGCAACGACTGGGTGATCAGGTGGGCAAAGCGACCGCTGATCTGGGTATAGGCTGCCGGATGCTCCAGCGCCATGTCCGGTGACTCCTCGTACCTGCCATCCGGCAGATGGGTAACGGCCGTCTCCAGTGAGCTGACAAACCACCACATCAGATCGTGCAGACACACGCCCTGGGTGACGCTTCGCAGCAGCCAGTTGAGTGCCTCCAGCGAGTAGCTGCGGCACACGGAGATCCTCAGGCTCCGCCTCATGGCCGCTCGCAGCCGCTCCAGCTCGTGTTTTTGCGTTATGAAAGCCATGGCCGGTCGGGACAGCAGCGAGCTACTAGCACCGCCTGCTGCTCCCTGCTCCGGCCCCGGACTGATTGCCTGCGACTGATCTCCCTCTGCTGCTGCTGCTGCTGCCGCGGCGGCCGCAGCCGATGTGGAGGGTGCGCCTGTGGCTGTCTGTAGCACAGTGACGCTGGCCAGCAGCTTGTGCGGCACCAGGCGCCGCAGATGCTCCGATGGATAGCAGATGAGCCTGGCGCCCTCGCTCTCGCTGGTTATGTTATTCCGTCGCCTGTAGACCACCTTTGGCGGTATGTCCTGCTGCTGCTGTGGCGCCTGCTGCTGCTGCTGCAACTGCTGTTGCGTCTGCTGCTGCTGTTGATGGGGCGATGGCGCTGCCTGCTGGGCAAGCGAGGCCCAGCCTTGGCCCATGGAGTAGCTGCGATGGAACTTGGACACAGCGCCAGCGGCGGCTGCACTGGTGCCCGGTGCCATGTCGTAATTGTTGGGATCGCACGACTCGTAAGATATTTCAGATAACGGCTAGACACCCCGGGCAAAAAGAGAGCTCCAGTAAGGATGATGAGGGATTAGGGCTGCTCACTTGACACTTACCCTATCAAAGGCATTCTCGTTGGGTCCCAGGCCGAACATCTCGTAGGGCGGATCCTCGTGTCCCGCCGTGCCCAGGCACTCCAGACAGGCAAAGCTCTCGGGTGCCAGCCACAGGTTGTCCGGCGCTGTCGGCGGTCCGCCCACAAAGCTCTTGCGGAAGGCACCGCCAAGGCCTGGGCAGAACTTGGGCCCGCCACTGAGTCGGGCCATGCGACTGTTGCGACTGGTGCTGGGCTTCAGATCGGCCACGCTCAACGGATGATGATGCTGATGATGCTCAATGACCACCGGCATGGCCATGGACTGGGGCTGCATGTTGCTGCCGCTACTGTTGCTGCTGCTCGTTGCAGAGCTGAAGCTGGAGCACAGCTCCAGCAGAAAGGTGGCATTCTCTCGCATTGTGGTGTAGACCTCGGCATTGGCAATCAACGTGGATCTCGCCCCAAACAGATTGAGCACATTATCTGGCAACGACAGAGCGAGAGCGGGAGAGAGAGAGAGAGAGAGAGAAAGAGAGGGGAGTGTTAGTTAAGAATTGCAAGGGGGGAGGTGGCTGGAGGCCAGACTCACCCTCCGCCGAGTTGGCCTCCTGGCCGCGTGCCACACTATTGATGTTGTTGGTGCTGCGGCAGCTGGCCAGATACCGATCCCGGCACGTATCGCACATGAGGAACCACGAGGAGGCCCCCTTGCCACCCTCGCCACAATTGCCGGCCCACCCCTCACAGAATATGCCCACGGAATTGTAGCCCTTGCCCTTGGCGGACTTGCCGCACCCCGGATGGGCGATCCGCATGTGGTAGGTGACGGGCATCGGTAGGAAGAGCTCACAGATCTCGCACCAGCTGCCATCGTCCTTCTTCTTCCGCTTGGCCTTCTTACCCTCTTTGTCGCATGCGCCCGATCCCTGATCCATGTGATGCCCCCCCATCTTGCCCTCCTTCGCGTCATCCGTGTGGTGGATGGGCGAGAGCAGACGCGGTTGTCGCGGCTGCTCCAGGCCATTCGTCTGGACAATCTGCACACAGCCGGAGCAGATCTGCTCCCACAGATAGACCAGGCACCGCAGCGCCGGCGGCAGCACACTGACCACCTCCGGCAGAGCCTGCAGCTTCTGTTGCTGTTGCTGCTGCCCCTCGCGGGGCTGATCCTCCGACCCGGCGGGCGATATGTTCTTGCGGTGCTTGCTGCGATTGTGCAGCGAACTGTTGCCACTTTTGGTGAGCGTCTCCAGTGTGGAGGGTCGTATGTTCAGGTAGTGTCCCGCATTGGCCACCTCCACCGAGTGCCGCTGCTGGGCCTTCTGCTCCCGGGACAGCTGCAGGCGCGCATCGCCCGACTCGCCGCGCCGCGTCACCACGGTGGCCCCCTCCTTGGGCAGGCCGGGATGGAACTTGAGGAAGCTGGCACAGGCCATGGCATCGTGGACGACGCCCTCGTGCCACAGCAGAGCGGCGAACACGGCCCGAATGCTCTCGGCAAAGGACGGTGGCATGGCCCGCTTAATGGGTCCCATGGTGTTGCGCCTCGAACCGGATGATCCGCAGCCTGGACCCGATCCGGAAGCTGCAGCGGAAGCTGAAGCCGCTGCCGCTGTGGCTGCCGCCGATGTGGATGCCAACTGCAGTTCGCTCTGCTGCTCCGTGCCCGTTGTCGTTGTGGTTATCTGCAGCAGACTGAGATCATCCTCCAGGCCAGAGACCACCTCCTGGACGGCAGCGGCTGCAGCGGCAGCCGCCACCCCTGCGGCCGTTCGACGGGGCGTGTGCTTGGGCGTCGACAGCAGTGCCGCCGTCTGGCTGGCGCTGTAGTTGGGACGCCGCATGCTGGCCAAACTGTACTCCGGCTCTGATGCCGTCGATTGTTGTGCTGCTGCTGCTGGAGGCAGCGCCTCCTGTTGCTGGCCGCTGCTGCTGCTTCGATTGCCATTTCCCCGCATCGATGTGCATGGCGAACCAGAGGGCGAGGGCGAGGGCACAGGCTCCTGTCCCTGTCCCTGACCCATGGCCCGTACCATATCCCGCACAGAGACACCCGCGTGGGGCGGGGACTGTGAAAACGATGCCTCCATGTGACTGAGTTCTTGGACCTGTGCTTGTGGCTGGGGGTGTGGGTGGGGCTGTGCTCCCTCGATGGCATCGCCTTTGAACCACTTTTGTAGGGCCTGCAGCCTGATGGCACCGCCACCGACAACGCCGGCAATGGCGGAGCCGAGATTGGCGGGCAGAAGCTCCGTGGCCGCCACCGCCGATGAGGAGGACGACGACGACGCCGCTGCCGCTCCCGCCAGCTCCGGCTCCGGTTCCGCTTCCGCTACGGATGCCCCGACACCTACGGGCGGAGGCGGAGGTGCAACCGCTCCTGCCACATCTGGCTCCAACTCAACCTCCACATCCACATCCTGGTCTGGCTCTGGTTCCATTTCCTGTACTCGTTCACGCTCCTCTCGTTCTCGCTCCTTTTCCCTTTCACGCTCCCTTTCACGTTCCATTTCCCTTTCACGCTCCCTTTCGCGTTCACGTTGACGCTCCCGCTTGGTGGGGTACAGGAAGGGATTCGTGTTGACGGGTCCGCCCAGGAATCTGCGCTGGACAACGGGCGACTTGGGCAGAACGGGGCTCGGCGGGGGACTGGGCTCGGCCTCTGGCTCGGGGCTGGCCTCGCGGCTGCGGCCACCGGTGGGACTGGATGGCGGCAGGGCACCGTCCTTGGTGCCGCATCCTGCGTCCAGCACGGGCTGCAGCAACACCTTGGCCAGATGCTGGTTGAACTGCAGGCACCAGGCCTCCGTCGGGTACCAGCCCATGGTGCAGTGCTGCCGTATGGACTCCGTGGAGAGGCGCAGCCAGATCCCATCGTCGTTCTCGATCTCATCGATGAACGAGATGATGCCGCCCACCCGCACCACGCCCACCTGCTCCGACTGCAGTGTCGGGTGCGAGCGGATCCTTAAGCCCGCGCTGTGACGCACCTGGAAGCGTCGCAGCTTGCTGGGCGCCTGGGGGCGGCGCGTCGTGCTACTCCTCTGAGTGGGCGGGGGCAGAACGCCCTCCTTGACCTCGACCCGGTAGACCTCCTCCAGATGGATGCCATCGATGATGACGGCCAGGCAGTAGCCGCCGACGGAATTGGGCGTCCACTGGACACTGAAGGTGCCATCCTCCATGTCCCGAGCGCTGAGCGTGTCCGTGCTGCGCGTCTGCACGGGGCTGGAGTAGCGCAGCTCCTCGAACGAGTAGTTAGTGAAGGGCTTCATGAAGGTGATGGCCTTGAAGCACATCCTCTCCTTGGTGGTCACTTCGTAGTTGAATCGCGGCGGCGGCGCCATGCCACCCAGGCACGCGTCCGTAGCCGTGGAGGCGCAGGAGGCGCGACGCATACGCAGAATATTGGCAGCACCAACGCCGCCCGGTCCATGAGGACCCGGTCCCGTCGGTATGGCCTTGACCTCCACCTTTAGCTCGGGCACGAGTACAGCATCCCCGTACTGATCCCGTATGGTGATCGTCACCTGGGTGGGCCAGCCGTAGCGCAGTGGCTCCGTGATTGGATTCATTTCGCATCTGCGAATGGCACAGCATTAGATTGCAATGGGATGGGGCATTCCCTTTAGACTACTCACTTGTTGGGATCCAGGCGGGACTCTGGCTGTAGCCAGGCCGCCAGTCGGGCACCCGATGATCCGGGCGCACCGCTGATAAAGTCCTTGAGGAATTGCCGTTCATTGGATTGCGATCTGTAGATTAAACGATGAAAAAGATATGATAATTATGATCCAAGCAGAAGCACTGATTCCACAAAAGATAGCGACAGATAGATGGCTAAGATAAGGACAAAGATAAGCTAGAAATGATTTTCAGAAGTTCACACATTAGGTGGCAATTCCGCAAAAAGATAGCGACCGTAACCTTTTCTTATCGTGAGCAAAGATAAGTCCAAAATAAGTCAAAATAGAACAGTCCAATAGATCAACGCTAAGGCCGTCACGTACGCCAAAAAAATTAATGGAAATTACAAACATGATCAGGTGATTTTTTTTCTGCAAGAAATTACACATTTACATATGTATAACTCATATCCCACTTATAACCCACTTATACATAATATAATCATCTTATCTTTGCCAGTTTGTCATGTAATATATTATATGTAGATAACGCACATGAAAACCACTGGGCTTGGTTTCAGGATAATGTAGCTTTACTTTGGACTACTTTGTATATTGTGTTAACCGAGTGCATTTATAACCCAGCAGAACTTATAATATTTGCCTTTTGTTTAAACATTCTTGACTGGAAACAATACATTATATGTTGTCTGTGAATTCTCAGCTTGCCCCACCTGCAATCAAACAGGCGGTCAAACGAACAGATAACTCATGGTTCAACCCGGAGATAAAGCGGGGTATCATCGAACGAAACGACGCCTTTAAAAAATTTAAATGATATAAGACTGAACGCCACTTTAATATGTACAAATCATTAATATAAGGACGTGACTAAACTAATAAACTCTGCCAAGACCGCCTTTAACTCGTCAAAGTTTCTAAACGCTGTGTGTGGTAAGCAGAAATGGCAAATGATTAAAAGTATAGGAATTGGCAAAAAAACAAGAAATTCGCAAAGTTGACATGGACGTAAATGACGTGAACAAAAATGTTTGCAATTAGTTTTACCGGACCCATCTCAACCATGAACTTAACATCAGCACCCTATATTGATACTGTTCCTAGCTTTAGTTTCTGCTGTGTTAGTCCTTGTGATATTCTAGAATCCATTCTTAAGATTAAATCAAATGCTATTGGCCTTGACGACATGAACCCGAAATTTTTGAGAATAATACTCCCTAGAATCATTATGCAAGTTACTCACATTTTTAACACAGCCATTACCACATCAACGTTCCCAGACAAGTGGAAGAAGTCTAAAATAGTCCCTATCCCAAAAGCAAACTCCCCAGACTATAGGCCAATATCCATACTCCCGACCCTGTCAAAAGCGTTCGAGACCTTGGTAGCTGAACAAATAAATTCGTTTCTTACAGAGCACAGCCTACTGAACAGTAATCAATCTGGATTCAGAATTAATAGGAGTTGTACAACTGCAATGATCAAAATTGTAGAGGATATCCGTGAAAAAATGGACGATGCAAATGTAACGTTCCTAACTCTTCTTGACTACACTAAAGCTTTTGACTCAGTTGACCATCGCATCCTCATCGCAAAGCTTTGCGAATCCTACAACTTCTCTGACTCAGCAGTACGGTTGCTATCGTCCTATCTTCTAAATAGGACACAGGCTGTAGTTGCCGAAGGCAAAATGTCGTCCTTTGCTCATGTTAAGTGTGGTGTCCCACAGGGATCAGTACTTGGTCCGTTATTGTTTTCGATTAATGCAAATGATTTGTCAATAGTATTGTCCGACTGTAAAGCGCACATGTACGCTGATGACGTCCAATTACATGTTAGTCGACCGTTAAATAGAATAGATGAGTGTATAAATGTTACCAATAGAGAGCTTGAGAAGATAAGTGCATGGGCAACCAACAACTGTCTATGTCTTAATCCCACGAAGTAAAAATGCCTGATTATATACAAAAACAAGAAAAAGATAAGCGAAACCATATTAAGACGTATAGAAATATCAAACACTCCCATTAGCTACATAGAGAACACAACTAATTTAAGCTTTATAATAAACAGTACTCTGTCATGGGATGATCATGTGAGCAAAGCAGTCGGAACAACATATGGGATTCTAAGAGCACTTAATATTACCAAGTCATTTATACCAGCAAGCATCCGGATGCAGATAGCAAAAGCATACTTAATACCTGTTCTCACTTATGGGATCGAGGCATTTGGAAACTGTGGCTACGCAAACAGGCAAAAGTTGAACGTGTGTTTTAATAATATAGCTAGATAGATATTTGGACTAAGGGGCAACGACAGAATCTCTGCATTCTCATATACAATTTTCGATATGACTCTGTTCAAATGGATTGACTATAAGATGCTTACGTTCCTACATAAAATAATCCTCACCAGACAACCCGAATATTTGTATGAAAAACTTAGATTTACCAATTCCGCAAGAACGAACAATTTTATCACCATACGATATAGAACACTAAATTCCGAGAGACATTTCTTTGTGAATGTTATTCGCAAATGGAATCAACTTCCACATCACATGAAAACAATTCGAAACCTTACACAATCCAAAACTCAGTTAGGAGCCCACCTCACATTAGATTAAGAAAACAAACCAACAAATGTATCCGTTAATAAGTATGTCATACTAAAAGATTAATTTAGATATACATATGTAAGCTGAATACCAAAAAAATGTGACACCTAGTGACTAGTGCTCTAATTATAAGCCCCTTGCTTGTAGCACTAGGAAATACAATAAAAAAACAATTACAATTACAATTACAAAGATACTATGCTTTACTATACTTTTGAATATGAGCATTTCTCTGATGAGGTCCACCGAGACAGCAGATTTAATGGATATTCGTCTAAAGTCCGGTGGTTGCACATAGACAGTGAAATGCCAATGTAACGAAATTTCTTCGGTTCTCTAAAGCTTGCATTCTAGTCTATTCGAAAGGGTAATCATTTGTTTCATTTGCGTGACTATAAAAGTTTCAAAAAGAGTTTTGAAAATTGCTGGCGCGGTACTACTATTTCATTAAACACAACTGTACTATAGTACATATGAGCATATGTATGTACATATATCCGCAGCAGCTAATAATAATAATATTGATTATAATTATAAATTTAGAAATGTTTGCCGACGCCCAAATGAATGCTACTTGGGGCATTGTGTGTATGTAATACATGTGTCTGCATGTATGCTTAATGCCTTGTTCTGTGACCAATGTGTAATAAAACTCAACTGCTTTATTATTGCTTAATTACCCACCGTAAAAAACAGTCAGAACAGTCATTAACCGGACAAAAAATGTGATTTTAAAAAATGCATTCTCTCTCTCGCTCTGTATTTTGTCTGTTTTCTGTTTTGATCCTATAACATAGGGAGTCCCTCGGCACCTTGGGGATGGATGCACTCTCAATCCCAGACCGATTCAAATCCATTTCCAATCCAATCAGAATCGCAGCATCAAAGCTGGCACACCGCTGCCTTCCTCTCCCCTGCCCAGGCAGGCCCGTCCCAACACATTGACCTGCTGCCCTTCGATAGAGCCGAAGAGCGGAAGGAGAGGAGCACGTAGGGGACAGCGGGCGAGAGGGACGCATACCGAACGCACGTTCGGCTATCGCTCACCACAGCGGGCGGTATACCGATTCCTGATGCGTTTTTGTGCCTGTGCATAGCGGTTCTGCATGTGTGCGTGAGTCAATACAATGCTTAAGCAACAGGCGCAGACATGTGCGAGCACAGCACACATATGCACGTTACGAAAGATAAGATAAGAGTGGGGCTAGATTTGTAATTGCAGGCAGCAGGTAATTGAAGTAAACTCCAACCAAAGCGGAGGAAGATGACGTGTCTGATATAATCAACTTTTGATGAGAAATCAATCACTAAAACGAATTGTACAGGGATTTAAATATTTTACATTTTAAAAATCGTGAGGAAATTCATATGTACAATGTACATAATTAAGTATACATATATTTACATTAGAGAGTCATTAGGCGCAGAATTAAGCATTTCCGATTCTATTAACTAAATACTATGTACTATGCATGTACATCATATGTACATAAATATGTATTTGTATGTATGTACATACATATGTACATGTGTAAGTATTCCTGGAGATGTTTTAATAACCGTGTAATTGTTATCCCTCGTATTATTTACTTTCTGAAAGAATTCTTTGCAACCTTTGTACGATGAAGAGCGCATGTAAATGTGCTGATAATATATGTACATATGATATACATATAATATACATATGTATGTACATACATATGTACTGTATGAACACTTTAAGTTTCAAATCTTATCTGCCTACAGTGCACTGTTTTGTTGAAAAAACACGTTTATATATTTTAATTTCATTTTTACTTTTTTTATAGTCAAGTTGCTAAATAACCGTTGAAAACGGTGTGATTGACAAAAAAATATTTGTCTTTCACTATAAAATTATGATACAAACAAATTTAATAACATTTATGTATAAAAATGATTGAATGACAAAAAAAAAATAGTCGAATCGAAAAAGATTTGGGGAAACATAAGGCTTCCAAATTCAGAAATGCATGAAAAGTCGGAGTGCGGTTTTTTTTTGTCGCAGGGTGTAGTCACATTGGGAAAGTTTTTCTTTTGTAAACGATTCAAAAGAACTTATTTTTTTATTTATTTCAAATTTTTTGTAATCTTTTGCGTGGTAATTGATCATGTTTTTATAAATCCAAGCAGACACAAATGATATTTTACGATTGTTGCTGCGCCAAATATCGAAAGAGATCGCTACGAAAAACTCGAACGTCCTGAATTTTCTTGAATTGTGAGAAAAGGGGGACGAACGGGAAAAAAAAGTAGTTAATTAGCGGTAAAGAACGACATTTATTTGTACAAACTGACGTACTTAGTTTTTTCTGGTAGAAGCTGGTTCGTTAGTTTTATTCCACGAAACACAGGGCACGCATGTTAATTCTCTACAAAAATACACATAAATTGGACAGTGAACACAGCGCAAAAACTAAGACTACACATAAATCGACTATATACAGTGAAAACTACATGCCTTGATCTTCAATTTCCATTATTAACTTCAGTTTGTTCTGACAAAGAATTTTGATTTTTAGGCACAAACGTAAACAAAAACAACGTTGCGTCGATTTCTTAATCCGAAGCAGCTGATCGATTGTGTACTTTTGAAAGAAAACAAAAAGTTTTAGGGAAGCGTTTAAAGCTCTATTTTTTTAGTTTTTATATGTATGATGTATTAATTTTAAGAATTTAAAATCAAAAATACAAAACTTTCACATACAAATTTCGACTTTATGCCAAAAAATCGGCCTCTTGGACCATAGTGTGCTACAGGATATGATCATTATATTATGAGATACAATCATATTTGTAAGAGTGGGGAAGAGTGTTTAGTGCGAACATCCAACATTCCAGTAAGGCACTTCAATACCATTTAAGGAATCGAAATTATGGGGGAGGAGGTTTATGTTGGAATAGAAACAAACAAAAGTGCGGACATGCACACACATACACACACACACATTTACATAAAAAGCAAATAAAACAATACCAACAAATAAATAAATACAAATGAAATGGAATTGAAAATGGGATTCGGAATCGGAATGGGAATCGGAATGGGAACGGGGCGCTCCAGCGAAGTTTTCCAACGAAAATGATAATGTCAGGGTTCCAGCCGCCTCGCCAGCTCCACACCACTACCACCGCGTCACATGTTAGAGGGAGACACAAACAGAATGGGCAAGGCAATGCCAACCCTGCACTTCGCTGGCCAAAGATAGAGGGAGTGAGAAAGAGAGAGAGATAGAGAGAGAGAGGGAAGGAATAGAAAGGGGGAGACACAAATAACAACAACAAGAACAAAGGAACGCAGCAAACCAAGTGTTGCCGCCAGCCTACCTGTGGGAAACACGTTTCCACTACAACTCCAAGCCATACCCCCTCCCACCCAACACATACCGCTTAACCCATTCAGCAGCTCCAACCCAAACCCCACCCCGCCCCTTTACGGGCACGCACTCACACAAATGGAAATAGAGCGCAGCGGTGCTGCAGGGAAACAAGTTGAGGTTAAGGCCGTGTTTATCAACAGGTAGGTAAGGCATTCTTCCTTCTAATAAATTGTTGTCTACTCTCTTTCTCTATTAGTGCTTTGGGGCAAGTGGAACATATAAGTATGTACGTACATATGTATATTTAGAATGCAGAATACCAATGATTTTATAAATCCCATACCTTCTACATAATGTTCCTTGCAGATGAGAGAGAGGAAAGTCCAGTAATATGTGGAGAGCGAGTAGAGTGTGTGTGTGTGTGTGTGTGTGCTCACTATTGCTGCAATGTCATCGTTCAATTCATTCATTTTTATCGCAGCATAAAATGCGGAAGAGAGTTTTGACTTCATAACCAACAGAGAGAGAGAAAGAGAGAGAGAACCTCGTAGCGCAGTGCATAAGATAGTGTGCATGATCGCATGTGCGTATGTGTGCGACATTCGTCAATTCATTTATCGCTCACTGCTAAACCCCCGCCATACCACCATCCAAAAAAAATGAAACAAAACGAGAAATGAAGAGAGGATTTGGATGTCGAAGCTTTTGATACCCTTGCAGATGAATCCACAATGCCAGCTGTACGACATAGTATTGTACCGATACTGACGGCATATGTACATTATATGTCATTATATGTTCTTCATACTTCATATAAGTTTACTGCGTGATACGAACAATGTAAAAAGTATCACTCAAACCTACAAGCAGACAGGTGGGGGATCTTATGTGCATCGCAAACATCAGGTCAAATCGTAATACCCTCTCCAAGGGTATGTTTACACACCAGAAGAAGGGGTCACTAGATTCGGCAATTGATGCCAGAAGCAACAACAGCAACAAACAGAGCAACCAAATCACCGTTCGATCCAATGATATAATAATTGAGTGGAAGGGAGACAGCATTGCATTTAAGTGCCCGCATCTCTCTCCCTCGCAACGTTCTATGCCCAGAGCTCTCTGCATGTGTCTCCCTGCGGGCCGGCGGCGGCACTCTCTCAACTTCCGCTTGCATCCCCATGCCATCCCGTGCGTCGTGTGTCCGTGCTGGAATCCAAATTGAACGCAAATTGATTTGTTGCCTGCCAAGGAACGGTGTGGAGGGGAGCAAGAGGAAGCATTTTCATTCAATGCAACTTAAAACTCAGCTTGGCTCTCTTCGCTCTCCCTCCATTTGGCTCACCCTCTCCTCCTCGTAATGACGGCAATTAAATTTTCTTATGTCTCTCTCCCATGGGTAAACCAATTAGATGTATCTACCCTCTCGCTCCAGCCACAGCAAGAGACTGGCAGAAAAGCGTATCTTCATCATGTGAGTGTGTGTGTAAGCTATGGTGGGGTAGACAGGGGGCCTGTACCTATGTACATATGTATGTACAGTGTGCAAAAACAAAAAACAAATCTGCTATGTGTATTTATATGAACAAATATTATTCTAAGAGTTGTGTGCAATCAAAATGATTGTACAAAGTTTACAAAATATGCAAGTGAATCGGAATATAAACTGTGGATAAATAAATAAATGAGCTTTACAACAAATATGAAACATTTTTGACTTAACGCAAGAAGATTTGCCACAACATTTTTTAAAGTAAAACAATATTTTACGTTTCCAGCGCTAAAGATCTAATAAACGTACAGTTTTCATATACTCAATTTAACTTAAATTGCATTCGTTATCTAACGATCGTCACTTTCTTATCGCCCCAACTATAACCGCCCCTCCCACACCTTACAATGTGAATCATTCGAAGAACTATCCCAGCTGAGTCTTCTAGCATGTGTGTGTGTGTGAGTGTGTGCGCGTATTTCAATGCTAAATTGCATATAAATAGCAATTACTTTAGTGAATAACAATTATTTGTATACATAAAGTGGCTAACGATTTGGAATATGTATTGACTTTGAATCTCTGGTTTATCTCCCAGTGATGGCGATGTTGCGTTTTCTTACAGAATGGAAAATGGGATACAAAGGAAGAGCTGATCAGCTGATTTAATTTATCTAGAGCTCCGTTCCCCTCTCCTACAATCAGCTAGGGTACACTCGTCATGCTTATCTTAAACAGCCAAGAGAGAGAGAGTGCACACTTCAAAGTATATTCGATATTAGGTAAGGAAACTGATTTGCTCTCTCTGTAGGTCGCGCGCAGTGTTGCCAATTTAGCTATTTTCCCACTAGATCTATCGTGTTTCAATTGCCAAATGCGGGATAAATTGTAAAATAGCGGGTAGCGGGAATTATGGCTATTTTCAAAGACAAACTGGCGTAATTTTAGCTTATTAAAACCTCTGGCAGCTTCAGGTATTTTTATACTTTCACGATGCCACACTTATATACTTTGTTGTATTTTTTGATTTAAATCGCAAAATAACATCGATAAGCCAAAAGAGAATTAAATTTCATCGTTTTTAGGTATTAAATAAATTGAATCGAGTTTAATACAATCACTAATGAGTTATTTCACAATCTAATTCGCGATCGTGTAAGTGTAAAATGCCTAAGGTTTATAAGCAGAAACCGCATCATGGCAGTATACAGGACCCATCATTCAAAGATTGGCTGGCTGTAGATGCAGCCGATGAAGGAAATGCTATTGCAAAATACTGTAAGTCTAGCATCGCTGCAAAGCTTAGTGATTTGCACGCACATGCCAAGACAGCCAAAATACCACAAGCTTTTTGGACCGAAGTTTTTAGTACGTGGATGCAGCAGGGAACAGAAGATTTTCTGCACTGGCATCATTTGCGCTAAGCCTTTTATCGCTGCCATGGTCGAACGCAGAGGTAGAATAATGTTAAATGTAGCCAAATGAATAATGTTAAAAAAAAAACAAAAAAAAATAAAATGGCAATTCAAACATTGAACTAAATTTTGCACATAAGGTATGTCGTCTGTTCAACTTATATTTTATAATATTAACTTAATTTCATATTTGTAGATACGGACTTCGCCGGGAAGGTAAATGCTGTCATAATTACGAAGTGCCACCAGGTTGCCTAAAAAGATAGGGTCCAGTCAGTCCTACTTAAAATCATATGAAGAGGAGGAAATATTTGACAAACTTAATAAATTCTCAAAAATTCTTGATTAAATCAATAAAAAAAGTCGTTAAAATACTCTAGCGTTTTTTAATAGCTAGCATTCAAATTTTCTGTCTATTTCTAGCGTTTTTCAAAGGCTAGTTTAGCTATTATATGACCCAAAGAGTTGGCAACACTGGTCGCGCGGCTCATGTACTCTCTAATCTATATGGGAACAGAATTGGTCTGATGTAATATACCAAGTGTATGCCGTGCGTTTGCTATCGATATCTTGATGTTTTTATTTATTTATTTTTTTTAGCCATTTCTTTCTACGATTAAGTATTCGGCACAAGTGCCGATCAACATATATGTTTGGCCACAGCTGTCCACAAAAAATTCTCACTAATGAGATGAGGCAGCCAGCCAAAATGTATTTTTTATAACCACCACTTTTATAGCCACCTCTAGTTCCCTATGCCTTTGAATATGAAAAACCCTAATTAATATACCTTGGCTCTCAGTGTACACGAGAGAGCAGCTGCTGAGAGCGCCAGAATGTATACGCTGAATATCGCAGTCAGCGATCATTCCTCACTCGAAGCTCGAATCATAACATACAGCGTGCGCAGTTCGGAAAAGCGGTCGCGTTTTTTTATCCGTTATAGATCGCGACTCTACAAATTTATGATTTTTTTTGTTGTTTCTTTTTCTGTGTATGTGCTAAAATATTTCTGTGGATGACAGCGGCTGCGGCCCGTTAATATGTATTTTAGTGCGGTGTCTTCTTAGATCTCAAGAAGAGACCGTTTTCCACTGCAGCCCCAAAACGGGGGAATACGGCGCAGAAAAACAGAGAGAGGGAGAGAGAAAAAAAGCGTTTTCAATAACCAAAGAAAAACGAGAGTGCTAAAAGAAACACAATAAGAAAAAACACAAGAAAACAGGAGAACGAACCCCACTTCGAGGATCAAAAACCCACAAATATTGTCTTCTAAGCAGAAAGAAAAAAAACGGAGAAGAATGTCTGGAAAATTGACGATACTCTGGCTAATTGTTGGCACGCTGGTCGTGTGTAATGTTGTAGCCAGGGGCCACGGCCGGTTGCCCATCCAATCTTACTCCGACTACTGGCCCGCCTGGAATAATGCCGCTCCCGCCAGCCTGATCACTGAGACGCTGGGTGAGGATATCTGCATTCACTGTTACTGCTTAAGGAATATGGTTACATGCGATTTCAAGCAAAATCGAACGGTGAGTAAAAGTTAATACGTATTTACAAATGCTCACACATATGTGCATATGAGTATATAAAATGGGCGGGTATTTGCAAAAAAAAAAAAGTGTGTGGGGTGCCGACTAATTTGTAGCTTTTTGCTAAAAACGAAACCTGCAATGCCAGCCACATGTGTGGACGCCACCACACACAAGTAGTAGCTTTATTTCGAACAGTTAATTGCAAAAGTAAACAACGAACAGGACAAAGACAGAACAAAGAAAAAGTCAAAGCAAAGCAAGGCAGCGACGCTGACTGCAAATAGGCGGCAGGGCAGCAATGGAAGTGAGCCAATCGGACAAGATTAATCACGTCTTCTGTTGCAGAACACGATTTTATTGATTTGTCGTTTTTGGTGATTAGTCAGCAGTTGGATTTTGCGAAGGATATGTAAATTTTCCTACTGGTACGCTAAATTGACTGTTTTCAAGCAGCACAAGATTACCCTCAAATCACAAATGTCTCCATTTCATTATGGGACATTTGCACTGCGTACAAAAAGCGATATATCCATGACTCTTTTAATAATTTTATCTCCGAGAGTTTGTGTCGATGTTTTTGGGTCATTTCATATGAATATTTAAATATTGCCTTGTAGAAAATTGTTTTACGAATTTTAAATTTTAGTTTGGATTTTAAAACGAATGTTGCGGATCGGCTTGGATTTTTCTTCTGCCAATTCAAATTTAAACAAAATTTCGAATTAATAAACATGTGGAATGGACTGCCTTAACAGGTCCCCATTACTCCTCCACGAACGCCCCTCCACTGGACCGGGGAATGTAAACAAAAGCTTCAAAACAGAGAATGGATGAAATGAATGAAAGAACCGAAAAAATAACCGAAAGAAGGTGGTCGGTCGGTCGGTCGGTCGCTCTCTGCTCTCCCGCTTCAACCAGTTGAACAGGTTATGCTAATTAATTACGGTTACAAAGAGAACGAGAACAAGAATGTGAGTGCGTCTGTACGAGAGTAAGAGAGCTATAGAGAGAGAGAGAGAGAAAAACAAGTGCAAGTGATGGCAAAAATTGATTTGTGGCAGAACAAAGATATTATTCTCTAGTATAAGAAATATGTATACACTTAGTATACTTATATTTTTACTCTTCTATGGCTATTGCTTTTGTTTGCTTTCGGTTTTTCTTCTGGAATTAAGATGCCGCTCCCTCCCCTCCCCAAAGCGGATGTGGGCCAAGCGGGTGACAACCACCACGCATTCCCCCCTCGCCAACACCACACACAGCAGAACACACACACATGCTTATCGTTTATATTTCTGTGTGTGTGTGGTTGTGTGTCGTCACCTTATGGATACAGAAATACTCGTTATTCCGGGATGATCATCATCATCATCAGTATTTGTTGGCTGCATAGAAGCGAAGTGGTGCATCGAACACCACCACCACTCCACGCCCGCTTTCCATTTATAGACGACGTTACACAACTTAAACGGCACATTCACGGACTTACCGTGATTCAATAGTTTTGTTTAATAATAATTCACCGATTGCGCCGATTAAGGCAAATATCTGCCGTTTAATATCTCAGCTCCACAGTGCCGTTCACTTATGGACTATTTATACAGCCGAATCATTCATTTATTCGCGCGAACATACTCTTATTGGAGTAACAGAATATAGATGCACTCAAAACAATATATGGAGTGGGTATGGATAGAAGATAGAGAATGTTGGGTAGCTGTTTGTGTGTGTGTGTGAGTGCACTGCGGTGTGTTTTAGTGAAATGCCGCGCCGCCTACTTAAAGGGCCATTTCGAATGTCTACTTAAATACTACTTTGAAGAACACAAACGACAGACAGACAGACAGAACACACACTCACTCTCACTCTCACTTATGGGCTGTGAGAGCTGCTAAAAATCCATCAAGTGCCACAAATTGAATGCTCTCTCGTTCAACAATAAACAGAGACAGCAGCAACAGGAGGAAAGTCACGGGGGAAACACATGAGGTAGGAGTAGGAGGAGGAGGAGAAAGATGAAGATGAATGAGTGTGTGTGTGTGTAGCAAGAGCGAGGCAAATGCAAGAACACTGCAGGAGGTGTCAAGCGAAAAGAGATACCCAAGTGGATGATTTTTGGCCAATAAGTGCCACAGAACACAAATCGAAAGATATCAGATACATATATGGATAATCATTGCTATAGTACATATACCTGCAAGTATGTCTGCATTTTGCAATGAAATGAAACCTTATCATACAGCACCTGCACCTGCATAATCATCCCACAAGTTAGCAAGAAGCTACCAGCCAGTCATACGGTGTGGAGTATTTATCAAAAGAAAAGAATTTGCAAAAGAAAAGCAGAGCCATATCAACTGATATGGATAGGAAGAGAAAGAGGAGGAGAAGATGGAGAAGGAGACACACTACTACTCCGGGAGGGGTCCAAGACAAAAGTCACGTACTGTCTGGTTCCGTCTGGTTCTCGGACGTGCGCGCTGTGTGGTTGCCAGATATATGTACCAGATACCAGATGGATTTATACTCGTGTGTGCCACAACGGGGAAAGTCCTTTTTCCAGGGACACGTACGGATGTCCAGAAAAACCATGTGGCCCGCCGGGATATTGCGGCCATGTGATTTTTTTTTTTGTTGATTTATTTTCATGAATTTTCAGGGATTTCCATAAAGAGAGAGGGACAGAGAGAGAGATGGAGAGAGAGAGAGAGAGAGAGAGAGAGAGAGAGATGGAGAGCAGGAGTAGGCATGGTCATGGGCAAGCAGAGAGAGCACATCATAATTTAGTTTTAATTGGCTTTTGTTTCTTATTTATTTATGTGCTGCTGCTGCTGCTGCTGCTGCTGCTGCTGTATTTTGTAGCTTTTGGCACTTTCCAGACAGCGATGGAGTCTCGCGCGGTGGCAGCTATTTCCGCCCCAAAAGGCCTCTCCACTCAGCCTATACCTACCTCTACCCCTCTGCCCCTATAGCACCCAAACCAAAAATCCCATTCGTTGGTTAAAAATATCATGTAAAAGTTGTCTCGACGACAAAAATGCCCGGAAAAATATGTAAAGAATCGTGGAATGAGAGGGGAGTGTGGGTAAAAGGAATGGGGAATCTTTTGGAGAAAAGCGCCAGCGGTTCCGTTCCTCCGTTTCAATCTATAAATAGCGCCTGGAAACCAATGCGCATACATATATACAAGTTACAGCGGTGGTCAATACTTTAGGCACTCAAGTCTTAAACTCTTCAAATTTTCGATTTGAAGCAGACTTTTTGTTCTAAAAATGATTCATCTAGACTGTTATTTTTAAATCGTCAAATTTACTCTTGGATTTAAAAACAGATAAATAAGATAATAGATAATAGATAAGAATACCAAAAAAAAAAAGCTGAAAACTGTTTAAAGTATATTTTTCAAGACTTTTATAAAATTGAAAACCTTGGCAAGAAATGAAATAAGTTTAAACATTTTCATAACTTGCTGTAGCTTTGCTATTATATTGACCGCAAATGTACATATGTGTATATCTATATATGTAGTATGTATGTATGTGCATACATATAACTCACGCTATATGTACAATATCCGAACTTCATAAACTTTTGGGCCAAGTTCTTTTCGTTACTGTTTGTTGTGTTTCATTCATTTCCACACATAAACTTGAATCCGTAATGGGGTGAGAAACAAGGGATTGGGGGATAAAGATAGAGATACAGATACAGATACAGCTACAGATACAGATACAGCTACAGCTACATATACAGATAAGATATATCGAGAGAGAAGGAGGGACTAACAAGCCAGCGGACAAATTGAAACTTGCACGTAATTGAGACTTCCTCTTCAGAGAGACAGAGAGAAGAAAGACAGAGGGAAAGAGAGAGAAAAACTGGAGCAATTGAAAAGACATGCAACCCATGGGGAACCAGCAGAGCGAGAAAACGCTAAGCGTGGATGCTGTTTGCGATGAACAATCTTCGAGATGAAGCATAAGAATAATAAATAAATAAGCAAAGGAAAACACACAGCGAAAGCAATCTCAGCAAAGAGACAGCAACCGAGAGAAAAGCCATCGACAACAAGTGCGATCCACTCCGTATAGATAGGGGGCAACACTGCGAGTATGTGGAAGAATCTGCAGCTGCAGCTGCAGCCAGACATTGAACCCCACAGGGGAGGCCACAGACACAACACCAGCATGGATGTCCAGCAGGTGGCATAAACAATGGGGTACCCCCAAAACATCTGCCTAAAATTATGGAACGGCACACGACGACACACGACAGAGTCGCTGGAAACACGTACAATGCGGAAATTCGATCCAAACATATCAATAAGCTATTGCAGAGGTGGTAAAGATTTTTGAATTTGAAACAGCAAAAGCAAAAAAACTCTACGAAACTCAGGTTGCAATGGCGCGTATATGCCTCGTCATGCACATGAAATGCATTTTGTTTTTTGCCGGTTATAGAAGTATATAACTCGAATCATAATGGGTAATGTGAGCAAGGACGTGCCCCTTAGCCTATTCCCAATTAAAGGGCTTGGATATTGATGGGTGTTTCAAGAAAAAACAGTCACAAAGATTGAAGGAGTCATGCAGTTAGTCGCCCAAGAAACACGGAATCAATGAGTAATCAGAGAATGATGGAATGGTTAGAAAAGAGTTCGAATCATTGATCGAATCAGTGATTCATTGGCTACTAAGCAGCTAATACAATTAGATATTTAATGGAAACCTCTATGCTCCAAACGCGAAATCAATGCAAATGATGCCTATTCCATTGTCAATTCTGTTTCATTTACATTAATAATAATAAGGAAGATAGAGCTTGAGCAAATCAACGAGAGATCGTCAAGATCATTAGCAGACGACCCAATCGTCACCCCCAAGGGGCTACGCAGAGTCCACAGCAGAGTCCCGTTCCGGGCTTCAGCACTTAAGAGAGGTTGAAACTATTTTCACTTAATTTAATGACAAGATTGCACCAAGCGAAGACGACTCCCATTTTGCGTTTAAGTTGTGGATTCTGCCACAGACGGACTCTGACTCGCTCTGACTCTCGTTTTGTCTGTCTGTCTGTCTGTCTTTCGTTTTGGAGCAATGAACGTTGTTGCGTTGCGGTCAAGTTGTGGATTGGATGGTTGTTGTCGCAGACACTGTGTTTAAAAATAATACATACAAGTACTCGCACAATAGGGAGATGAGGCACAGACATGGCATGGCATGGGATAGGGACCGCAAAAGAAATGTAAGTCAAGCGTCAAGTCATAGCGACAACAAAGCATCACACAACACACAACACACACGCACACTCAGACACATCGATGGATGGTGCAACAACACTTTGATGTCTGTGCACTCCATTTACACATTTCACCATTTCCCATATGAACATTTTTCCACCGAAAGTTCCAACGCGACAAACAAATTAAAATGCCAATAAAACACACATTTCGAAATTAAAATATAATTTGTAAGGAAATTTAATAAAAACTCACTAGTATTTTATAATTTAAGAATAAAATCAGTTTAATTAGCTAGTAAAATATTTGGCTAAGAATTGCCATTGGGGAAAATACAATAAAATCGACCGATAAGAGCAACTTTAAACTGTGACTGGGAAATTCTCTTTTGCATTTTTCGCTTGTGCGACTCGAGTTGACTCTCTTAGCAATTACCCATATTCCACATACTTATTCGATACTCATTCCCTTCTCGTTTCTCTTCTGGACAGCTATCGCCTAAATGGGATTCAAAGTATTTGGTGCCAGTGGCCATAACCGCCATGACAGTACGCCTGGCCGACAGGACACAATTTGAGCTGCATGACAAGTTCTTTCGCAGGAATCGCGTGAACTTCTTTGACATCGAGGGCCAAGGGAGCACAGAGAGCGATCAGGTGGAGCTCACAAAGAACGCATTTTCCAACAATCTTGGTGGATATCCGGACATACAAGTGCGAAATGTCGAACGCGTGTTTATACGCGAGGGAGCCTTAATAGGTGAGTAAGAGAGTTTAGAGAGGAAGAATCCACCAAACCAATATTATCCATTTCGTCTTTGTGTAGGTGGAGAATACAAGCTGCTGGTCGAAAACAGCCATGATGTGGTGTTATTTCCACGTGCCTTCCGGAACCTAAACATTTCGTGCACCTTTCGGCATGTCAAGAATCTCGAGATAAAGGAGGAGACCTTCTATCCCAACTCGAATAGCAGTGCCAAGTCTTTGGTGAATGTAAGTGGAGGCAGCATCCTTCCAACCATGACGGGTGCAACATATTCAAACCTTTCTCTCTCGTTCTTTAGCTACGCATCGAGGACACCAAAATCGAACAGATTGGCAGCTTTGATGTCTCAATGCTTAAGGTGAGCTTTGTGAGGGCAACGATCGACAGGATTCAAACGAATGCATTCGATGTGACCGAAATCAAAGAGCTGTCGTTCGAGGACTGCCACATTGGCACGATCGAGGCGAGGGCCCTCACCAGTAAGCTCCGGAGCGACCATGTCTCCTTCAAGGGCACCACCATCGGTATGATTGACAGCGAAGCAATCATCGACTGCGGCATCTCTCGATTGACGCTCAAGAACAACACGTGAGTGGACAACGATATAGATAAATATAAGAATCTGTAGATGTTATTCTCTAACGATATTCTCTATATATTTTCAGCATAACAAAAATCAAATCGAACGCCATGCAAATCTACAGCGTCTTCGTTTTCATACAGGACAACACCGTAACTCACACGGAACACAATTGGCTGCGCGTAAAGGACGGCGAGCATATTGTCATCGAGAACAACAGCTTTGGGCAGTTCAATCAGTTCGGCTTGGAGCTGGCCAAGCTGTCAAAGCCCTTCAACTGCACCTTTGCCAACAATCGACTGGAGGATCCGAAGCAGAGTAGCCTGAATTTCAGCAATTGCGAGGTGCATCGCATCACGGTGGGGCAGGACTGTAGCTGCGACAACGAATGGATGCTCCGTCTCACCGATCACGATCTCGATTCGGAGATCATTTGTCCCTTGGTGGATAGCGATCGGGGATGCTTCAATGCCAGCAGCGTCAACAGGCGGCATTTCGTACACGAAGCCTGTGGTGGAGGCAATGAAGTCTCCAATGTGTCGCGACACTGCACCAATGGCAAGTGGGCGACAAGAACCGCCAGCGATGGCGGTGGCGGTAGCCTTACCATCGGCCAGATTGCCATGATGATTGGCGTGACTGTTAGTTTTGTGGTTATTGCCATTTTGGCTCCGATGGCCGTGTTAAAGTGCGTGCGCATGATTCAAAGGAGCGGAAACAGTTCGGCCGCAGACTCTGCGGACTCGGACCTGTGCAGCTTTACGGATGAGGCCCGGCGCACCATTCTCAAGCAGACTGAATCGCTGCGCGACGGAGACAGCACCCGAAAGAGCATCCGTAAGTTAATGAGCGGCAAGTTGAGCCGCGTCGAGTGCAAGAATCATGTGATCGACGCCATTAAGGAGATGCCCAATGGGTCGTCCATTATTAAAGATCTGCTCACTCAGCATCTTTTGGAATACCACGACACCAGCGGCAGCGGAAGTAGCAACAGCCCAACATCCCAAGGTGGGGACTACTATGCCACCTCGGCAATGCCCCACGACATTCCGACTGCATCGGCGGCACCCAGTGCCCCCAATTACGAGGAACCCATCTATGAGGAGCCCCAACAGCCGCTGCTCACCAGCGAATATTCATCGCCATCGGATCCGATGACTGAGGCGCCCGTCTACTCGGAACCCATCAACTCCACTGGCCCACCAGCATCCAGTAAGTACGGTTACGGTTATGGTTACACCGTACTGCCCTCATATGACTGCAACCGTAACAGTGACAGCCACAGCAGTGGCCGGCCACGCCCACTCGAACCACCACCCGCTCGCATTAGCACTAGCACTAGCACCCGCCCTCGCAACGAACTTGGTAATCCTGTAGTACCTGTAGTCATATAATCCTGTCATTCTAATTATGAATGTATTGTATATAATATGTATATCCGGATGGATATCGATAGATATCGATAGACAAGTACGTACTCAGGTTGTGGTACTTGTTAGGGACCCAACCCATATTTAATCCTAATTCGAAAAATACTCTTAAAATTGCAACAAAAATGAATCGCAAACAATGCCCTGAAAACGATAGTCTGAAAAACTCGATTCAATGGTTTCGCTAAACCGTAGATAAGCAAAACGAAAATGATGGACACGAAGCACAGGAGGAACCGCTGGGATCTACATGTGTCCTTTATGTACATACCGCATGAAGTTCGCCCACAAAAAAGGGAGGAGAGAGAAGGAGACAACACATGGAGACCACCAAGGGGCACAGGATGAGCAACTTATCATATATTTTACACATAGGATCCACAAATACAATCAATGCACATAATTTTAACCAAACAAAAAAATGTATAAATATTTCTATGTATTTTTGAATACGCGCCCAAATACACACACACACACACACACACAATACACAGACACACACACACACACACAAATACACGCACACAGAAAAGGCAATCTACACACTTATATGGAGCGCATTAACCCAAGAAGGTACTACTAAACAAAAATTAGTTGAAATTTCTTTTCATTCGTAATGTAATCAAGGTCCAATGTCTCTACTTTCCATTCCTTTCACTCTCGGTTTATGTATCTGGCTTTATTCTCAATCTATATTTGCGACTGTAATCTATCCATCTACCTTCAGATTTGTGTTACCTTTTGTATCATTGCATTGCCATTTAATCGATTCTGCTTGTTCCCCTTGCAGATGCGGTTAACGATATACCACCGGCCTATCAGTATGCCCTGCCCATGCGACACCTGGGCCCCCAATTGCCATCCACCAGAGGCCAGCACCAGCCTCAGCTGCCACCCGCTCCACCGTCGCAGCAGCATGTCAGCTATGCCACGCCCGTGTGGCGTTCCACAGCCAGTGCCACGCCCAACAGCAGGCCACCAACAGGAGGAGCAGGCGGAGTCGGAGGCGGTGGAAGAGCAGATATCACTCCACAGCGGCATGTGCGAGATCTGCGACAGGATCTGGAGGCGATGCCACAATTCCATCCAAATCAGCTGACCTCAGCACGCCACCAAAGACAGATCCACCATCCCCAAACACAAACACAACCCCAGCCACAGTCACAGCCTCAGGCCCAGCCCCCGCCATATAGTCAGCGGATGGGTGTGGGGGCAGGGAGCAGAAGTAGGGTGAGAAGCTTCGAGTGCCTGGACGGTGCCGCCAGTCTGGCGGCCATGGAGCATATGGACTCGGGTTCCGATCATTCGGGGGGCAGCGATGAGACGGTACAGATTGGCGATGTGATCGACTATGCGGATGCCTAAAAGACATGCCGCATGCCACGCCCCCACACACAGCCTGCCACGCACAAAAAGAAAGAAAAACCATAAAATGTGATATTTGAACGAGAAGATTTAAGAGAAAAAGAATGGGGAGTGAAGCAGAAGTAACATGAAAATCGAAAGAAGAATCGATTTAGCCTAGACTAAAGAACTAAATATTTAAGCCAACTATTATACGTTTATACAAGTCAAAGAAAATCTAAAGAGGATCCTCAATAAATGCAGTGTACTGCCTACAAACTGTGTTTGAAGCTTTTATTACCCTGCAATTTGTGTAATCTCAGCAGGTACACACATGTCCGGAGACACAAATATTAATCACCCGCAGTTGTTTTGGGTCGATTTTTATGGCCGGGGTAACGAGCTAATAGGCTAAAAACAAAAGGCAAGTTTGCTGAAATTGCATTTTGAAATGTTGTAGAACTTGATTTGCAAGCGAAAACAGTGAACGCTGCTCTGCCTGCTGGCCGGCTGCCTGCTATGCAAATCCGTTCTAAAAGCCTTTTTGAGTTATTAATGTGCATATATGGCCAGTCGGTCGAGTCAGCAGATTGATCAGTCTGTGGATCATGTCTGTGCATGCACACCAGAGATGGAAATTGGCTGTGATCCGTTCGTGTAGGTATGATTTCATGCATGTTGGCTCGTATTTATATGCGAAAGCTCGAATAACGTAAAATATACAGTTGCGGCAGAAATAATAGCACCAAATGGTACCACAGACTTTATTACTTTAAAACTTGATCGCTAATCAACAAAATTTGCAATTTACTATAATATAAATTAGCTATACACGTTTCCTCTCAGATAAAAGTGTGCTAACTCTCGAAATCCTAACGGTTCTTATTATTTTAACCAATTTTCCGAAAAAGAAGCATAATAGAACGGCAACAAAAATAGCACCAAAAAAATTTTTTGTATTTTAAACTATTTCTTTTTTGCTTTTTTTTCATATTTTATTTTTTTTGATTAAATGAATAATCAGTGCAATAAAGTTGTAAAATAAAAGTATTTATGGGTTGTGGAAAGCACTTTAGGGGAAGAAAAAAGCTAAAGGATCAAAACTTGAATTGCAGAAGGAGAAAACTTTTTTAAGGTAAAAGCAAATAGTCGGTTGCTCAAGTTAAATGATTCGCAATGCCTCAAAACATGTAAATTACTAGAAAAACGTGAAAGAAAACCCTCAATATCGCCATTTTTGGTTAAACTACTGGTTGGTGAGGTGAAGAAGGACCCTTACAAACCGTCCAGAGAACTTAAAAATTATCTTAAAAAATCGCCTAGGATGAAGAAAGTTAGTTTTTATGTAGAAGAATATAAATTAACTGCCCGGAATCCGGGGAAAAATCCACTTTAGACAAGATGCCATGGGTACAAGTAATTCAGTATGCAAAATAGCACTAGAGTTGGCCCAAAGAAATATGGAGAAACATCCTGTGGTCCGAAATAATTCAAAACGTTTTTTTTTGTTTACAAGCCTCTCGATCTTATATAAGATGACCACCCAATGCAAAATACAATCCCCTGGCTAAGATATAAAACCAATAAACATGCAGGGAAAATTATCACGGTACGGGCATGATTTTCGTACTATGGAGGTGGTCCAAATCGATGATGAATCGATACGGCTATGTAAATATATATAAAAATAATAATGCTGCCTTATTTTGAATAGAAAATGCCGTTATTTTGTGTCTTCCATCAGGATAATGAACCAAAACAGACCAGCAAGGAAGCTTTAACGTAGTTCGAGAACAGTGCAATTAATGTAATGTATTGGCCTGCTTAGCCCCCAGATATGAAACCCATGGAAAATGTTTGTTCTAATGTTACAAAATATGTTTCTAATACGAAACCAAAGAACAATATTGATCTTTGGGGTATCATGCATTATTTGTGTGGCAATATCTTCCACAAAAGAGTCAAATATGAGGTGAACTTTTACACCAAGACGCTGAGCCTCTGTTGTGGCTACAAAAGGCTTTAAAACAATAGCTTAACATTTAAATACAACTAAAGTACCCTATTGTAATGAAAAATTTGGAAAACTTCTTTGAAATTTGTATTTTTTCGAACAGTTTGGAAATTGGTGCTATTTTTGCTGCCGCCTAAATTCACGAATTCGTACTTTTCTTCTCAAATATTTTCGTTTAAGGTCTTCAATACATGCCATTGCTTTCGGAAATGTTAAATAACACTCTAAAAGTTTATATATTAGTTTTAAAACAGTTAATTAAACCGTCCATTTCAACATAATCCTTCAATACAGAAAAATTTGCCTTTTGGTGCTATTATTTATGCCGCAGCTGTACATGTATGTATGTAAGCATATCCACATGTTTGTTATTACCTCACCTTATATAAATACACCTTGGGCATGCATTGCTTATCTCTCTCCTTCTGTTCTGCTGCCTCTCCCGCTTATCCAATTCCTGCGCTTATCTCTGTCATTTTATGTAAACATTCATATGCTCAATTTGCTACTCAATTATTTTGAGCAATAAGAATGAGTCAAGTTTATAGAAAAGCTGCCGGAAAGTGAAGATTGTAGCGGTTTCATATACAGGGTATCAGTTAGGTGGGTCGAAAGAGGTATATGTACATCTGTATAATCTGAAGAGTATCCCTCCAAGACCCACACATTCACACATTGATGGATGAACTTAAGGTTCAGCTTGAGTTTAAGTTTCGAGCGGGGAGCGGGGAGCGGGGAGCAGAGTGCTCTTTACAAGCTCTCTACTAAGTGCTTGATGTTTGCCTTTGATTTGATTTGTGTCGTCTTTGTCTCTCGCTCCGCATTTGCGGGGGCATGGTCTTTCGTGGAGGAGCAAGTGTCAAGCGCTGCATCAACTCAGGCGGTGGCCGTTCAATTAAGCGATGCGCAAGCAATCAAAGGAGAAGCAGTAGCAGCATCAGCATCTCTGTGGCAGAGACCACCAACCATTACAGCGACTGGTGTCGCCGGCAGATTCAACTTTAACTTGAACAAGGTATTGTAAACAAGAGGTAAGGCAGTCTCCCAGAACGGCCTCTGCGTCAGGTCCGTATCGGATAAATGTTACATACATATACATATGTATGCGCGGAAGCTGCCCAGCAAGCAAAGTTAGGAGCGCTCCAAATCATGTGTCTGAAAAGAGCCCAGCTTAAGAGCGTTTTTGGAGTGAACACATAAATTGGAGCGTTTTCGGAGCACTTTCAGTGCTATCTAAGCACGGGCTCATAAAACGCTCTTATTTCTGAGCATATTCTGAGTTGAAGTGTAAAATCTGTGCAGAAAATAACAGATTCTGACGTAGACGTAGACAAATCATAAATTTCTTCAGTTCCTGCAATACGCACGTGCGTTTTTAAGAGTGGTTAGTAGTGTTATATTTTATTAACAATGAGTGTCCAAAGAACAAGCCGCAATGAGTGCAAAAAAATAATGAATGCGCTGAAGCCCAACAATCGACGCCTTAATGAGTCTTACAATCAAAAATATACCGTCGGCGAAAAGCAATTCGCCTCAATATGCAGCAAATGGTTCCAAACTGCCAATGATAGGATTAAGTATTATAAGAAAACTAAAATATAAGACAAAATGTATAAATTTAAGAATAATTGTAATAAATATATTATTAATTATTAATTAAAAATAATTTTGTTTTAGCCTCTTTTTTGCAATAAATCTGTACTCATATAAGCGTCTGAAAAGAACCTTTTAGGAGGCGATTCAAGTGCCTAAAAAATAAACTTTTATGTGCTTATATCTGTGTCAGAAAAGACTCCGATTGGACTCAGAAATCATCCACATTAAGTGCGACCGTTTTCATAGAAAAAACCCTCTTTCCGGACTCTTTTTTGGACGCATTATGACGGTGAATGCTCATAAAAAAGTGTCAGAAAAGAGTCAGAAAACTCTCATATTGCTTGCTGGGTGTTAAATATGAAAAACTCAAGGACCGGAATGCCTCCCCTTATATGTAATGTACTTTGAACTTGAGCCTCCCCTTCATTCATTCCGCACTTCAGAAAACAAAAGGCAAGCAAAGCAAATAAACGCGAAAAATTCTTTAAGCCTCTTTGTTGTTGATTTTGTTTCTGTTGAGCTTGCTTAGAAACGCTGCCGACGCCATCGTCACAGCCAAACTGGCGCTCGTACCAGCTCACCGAGAGAGAGAGAGAGAGATTTGAGAGGAGTGAGTGACCAGCCAGCCGTGGTGCAACTTCAGCCAGAAGCAAGCTAGCTTTCAGATCACAAAACTACATATATAAACTCTTATATTTCAACCGAAAAAATGTCGATCATAGCGTAAACTATAGCTAAACATTAAAGATTAGCTTTGACAAAAACAAATATTGAGTAATAAGCAGTCGCAAATTAAAAATTGTTGCTTAGTAGAATTGATATTTAGCTAGAGATTCAATGACAGAGCCAACAGAACTTCCAGCTAGGGAGCCAAGTGCACAGCACTGTCTCGCGCTCTGCTCGCACTGTTGTTGGCTGTGGCGGTCGAACGCTGTGCTCTGCTCTGTCACTGGTGGGGGCTGGGCGGCTGGTGGTTCGTGAACGTCGCGCTTTGGCGCTCAGTTTGTCATTTGCACGCGCTTACGCCGGTTGGGCCAACAACAACAAAAACAACAGCTATAAAGCAAGACGAACGGACCGGACCGCTGAACTGACCGCCGTTGCTGTTGTTGTTGCGTCGAGTGGCGGCGTCGCGTGTGTGTTTTACTGTTTTAATTTTGTGCGCTGATTTCATTGCTAATGCGAATATTTGCCTTAGCCTTATTTAAAGTAAAAATTATCTACAATATGTGTTTATTTTTTGTTTCTATACATAAAATATTAACCCCAGGGCTTGGGTCTGTGTGTGTGCATGTGGCATTTTGGAGCCAGCCAGCCGCAAGGCGCGTCCATAATAAAGTTCAAAACCATAAAAACGGCTAGAGAGGGCATCATCGCTGCAGGCAAAGAAATAATGCAGAGAAGAGAGTGAAGAACTGAAACAGAGAGGATAGAAATCTGCAGGGAGATGATGGCTGATGCAATGCTTATGCACATATCTCTCCCACTCTCTTCCTCTCTCTCGCTGCTCTCCTCTCTGGATTCCTCCTTCTGGGCATTGCGTAAGGCAACAGCAGCACAGCCCACGCATCAAACCAAAACAAACAATCCAAGCAAAAAAAAAATTTACGCTGGTCGAGCTTTTAATACCCTTGCATATCGTTAGTGCCTTTGTCATCCATAGATGAAGTATGTTTAATATAATCATCCGATTTGAACAAAATCTATACCTCTCTACAAATATGGAAGCCCGATTTGAGAGGCTGCAGTAGAGCTGCACATAGTTTCGTTCCCAGTCAAAATAGATATACTCTGGCAGAAAGAGTAAAACCAAAGGAAGGAAAACAAGAAATGTTGATGCTGTTGTTGCCATTCGCCCCCTGGGAGAGGAGACGAGCAAATCATGTAAATTAGCAGCGCACAAGTCTGTGTGTGTGTTTGTGTATTTGTTTACGCCCCCTCCGATACAAATTGGCAGACGACACCTTGCCATATTTCCATATCCATTATGCGCCCTGCCCGTCATCGTTCGCGTCATCATCGTCAAACGATATTTCGATATTTCAAGGTTAATGACGACGAAGTAAAGGCAGCGCGAAATAAAAATCTGTTTTTAGTTTTTCGTTTTGCCATTATAAAAAACGCTTTTGAATATTTGTACATACATATACACAGTAACGCCCAGAGTCAATGTTATGCGAAAAGTTCAACTGAAATTTGTGCCAAAAACCACGAAAATCCACAGCTAAAATCACGAATATTTCATGAAGTAGAAAGCAAAACGAGCACAAAGCAACAAAACCAAAACAAAAAAAAACTAGCTAGAAACATTAACCCCACATCAAAAGTGCCCTACACATTTTCTACCGCACCTTTCGTTGGTTAACTGAGCTTTTGCGGTTGAATTAAGATTTTTTTTTTAAATTAACAACTAAACGCCAAAGGGAGCTTCTTCGAAACGAAAGGTGAATTGATAAGAAGATTTCTCCAGAAACAACAAAACTGAACGGAAAGCTTGTGTTGCGTGGAAGAGCTTTCGCTGTCTGTTTATCCTGAACAATCTTATCGGGACAGATGATAGCACTGATGATAATTTCAACCAATCTAAACAGATCCAATGCAGTAGAGTGCCTACCAATCATTTGTGCAATGCCTTTTCAGGTTTTGAAAGTCCAACGAAGCATTTGCAAACCATTCGAATCGTTTCATTACGATTACGATTACGATTCGATTCGATTCGCGCGGCTCAACGATTTGGCGCTGTGGATCGTTTGCTGTGGTTATAAATCCATGAAATGTGTTAATTTATACATAATTTCCGTCTAATTGAGTAACGGGAGTGGCGGCCTGAGTGGGGTGGGGGTTAAGACCATAAGGGGAGCGGGGCGTCAACTGTACTTGACAGGAAATGCAATTTTTGATTTAATTTAATTTCCTAAGCGATGCTCATGCTCCACACAATGAAAACCACTTGATGCATATGGAAATCACCCTAAAGGGTTGCCTCTCCACTGCGTCTGCGGCACATCCGGAGCTCTTGAGCCCCATCGGTGGGTTACAACTGGGACCCTTGCATTCTGAAAGCTCTGCGACAGCTAGCGACTATCGTTAGTTAGTTTGTCCATCCATTTAAGGTGTCAACAGTTGAATGAGTGCAGATGATGACTATTTCCCTTTATCATTCACTTTATAAATGTGTCAGAGACAGATAAGATATCATGCGATACAATAGATAGCCAGATAATGATATAACAGTCAACTGATGACAAAAGCTACAAAAAGCTTTAACTAATTATATAAATGCCATATACCATAATAAATAAGGGAAGTGCACTATGTCAAAGTACACACATCGTTCGGGTCGTTCAGTGAATGATAAAGGGTAGGGTAGCTCCAAAGTTATTGGAAGACTTTGTGTAACTTGAGAGAAAGAGCTTCTTGTGTATGCGTATTCGAATTTCTCGACTCGTGCGCAAATATTTGAACAGTCGACACTTGAGATGGGAGACGGGAGATGGAGAAGCCAGCCAGTCAAACGACGACACAGCTGGCGATGCTGGTGACTACATTTCCTTTTGTAAATTAAGTTCTTTAAACAAATGGAAATGGCCATAAACAAATAACAAAGCATAATTGCTCATGTTCGGGCTACCAGAGAGAGAGAGATCCAATACCCAGTCTCAGTGCCAGTCCCAGTCCCAGTCCCAAAAGTACAGTACATTTCCAATGTGATGGACGACAGTACCGACCTCCAAATTCAATTAACAGCATTCGCCAGACTCTGAGCATTGATTGAAGTAAGAGAGAAACAGAAGCAGAAGCAAAACTAGTGAAGTGATCATCACAATTGGAGAGGGGGTGTTGTGTTGTGATTCAATTAGAGCCACTGTCACAGAGCCACAGATAGTTGCCAGCTTTGGACAATCATTGGGCAATAGCGTTAGCTGATGATTATGATCGACACTGTCAACTGTCGAAAGTTATAGTTGGTCAAAAATTCCGTCTAGCGATTCGCCCATCGATCATAGCAGAATAGCAATTGAAATTCCATGTTCCTATATACTATACATTCATTCACATTTTCTAACAGTTTCTGTCCATTTAACTATTGTTAATTGTAAACTGCAAAATGAACACCCAAGAGTACGGCAAAGTGATTGGTTTCGCTTACCTAGAATTGTACGTATATGTAGTTATATTCCGGTAGACCCGATAGACAATGATAGGACTGGAGGTTTCTTTGTGTATTCAAAATCTTAAATAGCCTGAATTATCAGAAAGCTTTCAAGCCCAAAACGAGAGAGAACGTACTCTACTTTTATACCCGTACTCAGTCAGTACACATGTGATTTATGTGGAATTTTCAAATGCTGTATCAGTTTTTTACATTTAACATTTAACATTTGTTTGCTGCATCTGTCATCTACATCTACATCAGTTCTCACAACAACACACGTACACTGCACGAGGCAGCATGTGCGAGCGTGCGTGTGCGTGTGAGAGAATCTGCAGCGACAATCAACCCCAATAATTGACTTACGCTGCAAAGAGGGGGGAATTGCTGCTGAAAATTCATTTGATCATTGTGGCTACAATAATGATCCGATCTGAATCTGGTAGATATGGTCATTCTCTACGATATTGCATTTTTGGTTTTTTTCTATCTTCAAAATTGTGGATTTTCGTCTTTTGGGGGCGGAAGGGGGCGGGGCGAAATTTTGAAATACACTTGTTCAGGTTTGGTATCACAGGAGTCTTGGCCAAAAGTTTGGTTGCTCTAGCTCTTATAGTCTCTGAGATCCAGGCTACACAAAAAACCAAATCGACTCGATTTTGTGTGAGTGCGAAAGGGAGGGAGCGAAGTTTTTGCGTATATTTTTGTCTATTGTGGCTATATTAATGATCCGATCCGATTCAGATTTGGACCCATGATAGATATGGTCTTTCTCTATGCTTCTGCATTTTTCGTTTTCTGTTTTCTTTAAAATTGTGGACGCCACAGATGTGCGCCCTTTGTGGGGGCGGAAGTGGGCGGGGCGAAATTTTTAAACACTTTTCTAGGAGTGAGAGATCACATCAGCTTGGAACAAAATTTGGATGGTCTATCTCTTATAGCCTCCGAGCAATGGGCGACAAACAAGAAGGACAGACAGACGGACGGACGGACAGACATGGCTATATCGACTCGTCTATTGATGCTGATCAAGAATATATTTACTTTATAGGGTCGGAAATTATTCCTTCTCTATGTTACACACATCCACTTTTACCACCAATACAATATACCCTTTTACTCTTCGAGTACGGGTATAAAAAGCGCACCCTATTTAGGCACGTACTCGTACAGGTACTCCCACTCTCCTTAATACCATCCCAACTTAAATCAGCATTTTGAATTAATTATTCGCTTCTTAAATACAAATATACATTTTTAAATCGAAGTATTAAAATTTACTTTATAGGGTCGGAAATTATTCCTTCTCTATGTTACACACATCCACTTTTACCACCAATACAATATACCCTTTTACTCTTCGAGTACGGGTATAAAAAAGCGCACCCCTATTTAGGCACGTACTCGTACAGGTACTCCCACTCTCCTTAATACCATCCCAACTTAAATCAGCATTTTGAATTAATTATTCGCTTCTTAAATACAAATATACATTTTTAAATCGAAGTATTAAAATTTTGGGGATTTTATTCTGACAGAATGAATTTTTAATTATTTTTTAAAGTAGTTGGGCAATTGGGCAATAATAAGTGTATCTTTTTGCAGTCACTGTACGTGGTTATATGATACAAGAAAATGTATAAGTCATATTATAAGACATGCTATAATACGTGTGCTTGCAATTGTTTAACTTATTTAGACGAAAAGGGTAAGGCCCTGATATAGGCTTGTCCATAGACTGGCAGAACGAAATCTACTAGAGTGGCCCCAAAATGTAACATTCAGATACACACACACACATACAGATAACTATGTGTAACTGTGTGTTTGTGTGTGTGTGTGTGTAGTAGTAGTAGATAAGAAACACCTTCAAAGATAAGAGTGGAACCCGAGCGATTTTCAAGCTATCAGCATTTCCATGTCGAACGTTTAGCCGACCAGAAGGGTCTCTCCGCTCCAAAGCCGTGTGGAGAAGCGACAAAAACCGAGTGCGAAACGAGGCGAAACACAAACAGAGAGAACAGATATAGAGAGAGAATAATGTGTAAAGAGTGTGAGGTGAAATAAAGAAAATAACAAGCAAATAGCCAGAGACCAGACGACGCAAAAAGTGATTCAAGTAATATGAGTGAAGAATAACTCCAGACCAACCCAACCAACCCAACCAACCAGCCAACCATTCAGACTCACGCGACACACACATCAAGAGGCACAAAACCATGCGAAATATCAGAAATCTCAAGGATCCCACTGCGTGGAGTATCCTGCTGCTAATGTTGCTGTGGCTGGTGGTGCCCGGACATACGGAATTGCCCAAAGTCATTTGTCGGGATCATGACACCACCATCACCTGTGACTGCAACAACGAGGAGCAGGTGAGTCACCCACCACACAACGCAAACAACCAACCACCCACCCAACCCCTATAATGACTCAATCAACCCAATCTTATCCACAGGCCATGGTCTTGCCCCAGCTGCATGGTGCCGTCTTTCAGGTGGAGGTGCGCAACTGTCGTGATCTTGTGGTGGAGGCCCATGCTCTAAGCAACACAGAGGGTCTGCGCAAGATCTCGTTCCGACAGCTGGGCCAACTGGCGCTGCGGGAGTACGCACTGAGTGTGCCGCGCTATGCCAGCAACAAGGCTTTGATTGTGGAATTCGAGGCGGTCAATCTGAGGCTGATCGAATCGCATGCCATCAACGGGAACATCGAGGAGATCTCATTTGTGGGCGGACGCATCGATCAGATGCAACCGTTTGGTTTTACCACCACCAAAAACAGTGCCATATTGCTAAAGCTCGATGGTGTCACCATTCAGCGGATTGAGGGGCAGGTGAGGCTTACTTTTTGTTCCAACTATGGCACACCTCTAATCCGCATATTCTGCTCTTTTTTAGGCCTTTAAAAAGTTTGCCGTGGAGCAGCTGACAATCGCCAATTGCCATTTCCTGGGTGATCTGCCCACACGTTCCTTCTACGAACTGGAGGTGCTCCATGAGCTGAGCATGCGCAACAATCGCTTCCAGGTGGTACATTCGCATGCCTTCTCCTTTAAGCGTAAGTAGCTTGCATTCAAGCATTCAATCAGCTTCTGATACTTTCAATCCTTCAACTTCTTCTAGTTGTCTCCAAGCTTAGCCTTAGCGATAATCGTTTTGTGGCTGTGGACGGCGAGTGGCTGGAGGCGCAGATCAGGGATGCTGTCACGCTGCGGGGCAACGATTTTGGGGCCACCAGTGAGATAGCCTTCCGCAGTCTGACCGTCCATCGGAGCTATCAGCTCAGTGAGCGGCTGGAGTTGCGCTTCAACAACAATACCCTGCGCAGTGCCCGCCCTGGATCCGGGTCGGATTCATCAACGGCGCAGCAGGATGTCGCAGCCGCAGCAGCAGTCCCAGCCCAGCCATTGCGCTTTGACGAGCGCTTTGCTTTGAGTCTGCGTGAGGTGCGCTACGAGAATGCCTGGAGCTGTTACCAGCTGGACACGAGCGTGGAGCCGCCACTGCCGCGCTCCGACTTCTTTCGCCTGCACAGCGAGCAGCTGCTGTTCCCGCGTCCCACCGCAAATGGGGCGCAGAAGCAGTTTGTGCCGCTGCGTCAGCTCATACCGGAGCAGTGCCAAACGACCAGCTATGTGGCATACATTGTGACGGGCAGTGTGCTGCTGGGGCTGCTAGTGCTACTCCTTTTGCTGCTGTTGTGGTGGCGTCTGGCCCAAAGGCGCAAGCGACGCAAACTGGATGTGGTGCAGCCGGAACCGCGCACCTACAAGGAGACACAGATTGTATACCAAATCGAGAATGCAGGCCTGCTGAAGACTGATTTGTAGACACACACCACACACACACCACGCTCACACACCACACACACACACACACATCAAATGACATGTAGAAACAGGACGCACAAACAGAAACACAAAAAACACAGAGCTGAAGAGAAGCTAGAGACGGGGTAGCAAGCGCACCAACCTTGAACACACACACTGAACCACCAATCCACCAATGAGTGACCTTTTGTTGTACCAAAACCATAGCCTAAAACTTAGACCTAAATATCTACTACATAAATATTAAATATACTATATTATATACGTATCATATGTATATCCAATCGTAATATTTTCCAATTGTAAGTCGCCCTGTAAATAGTTATTATAGAAAGGGGGATGGGATTCAACGTCCAACCATACATAATATATGCGTATACTGAATAAATCGAGCATCAAGCGCTTATCGTTTATCGATAGGAAACGATAAACACAGAGTTTTACGTTTCTAAATTTGTTCAACACTGATATACCAGAGTAAGAGTCATTTAATTTCTGTGGGGTTATAAGGGGCATAAAAATCCAGAAGGAAAAGGCAAGTCTTTACCGTTTACCATACATTTATCGATAGGCAACGATTAACAATCTGTGCTTCATATTTATACAGCACTGATAAACCAGAGCCAGAGCTACTTTTAGATCTCTTTGGGAGCATGGAGTGCATCCCCCAGCAATGTTGAGTGTACTTACCCAATGGGCAGATATGGCTCCAAGGCCTGATGTACATTTAGATGTGGATCGGAGAGTGCAAATCCCTTCGAAAGCAACGAATGATGTGCAACAATGGTCTCCTCAACGCCACTCATGTCCTCAACATCCTTGTCCTCTGTGGGTAGATAAATATAAAGGAGAGGTTGGAGAGGATGGAGAGGTTAAAATCCAATGGATATGTGTGCCTTACCTGGCATATTGAGCTCCTTCTTCATAAGATTGGCACAGCACATGCCGCCCAAATAGGATAGCTCCTGCTCCAGTCGTATTAAACATGAATTGCCGCCATTAATCTGAGCGAGAGAGAGACAGAGAGAGCGAGTGAGATGCAGCTTTAGCATGAAAAGGAAAGGGACAGAAAGAGAGAGAGAGAGAGGGTGTGAAATACTCACAGCCGTGGGATTGTCATATCCAACCACCAGACACTTGAAGCCATAGCGATTATTGTGCGGATCCTGGGCATACAGCGAGGATGTCTCCAGTGAGAATTCCACACAATTGCCGGGCACGACCAGGACGCTCATCAGCCAATTGGAGGCGCTGCAAGAGGATAAGCAATGAGGAAAAGCCTCCATTTCGTGTGTGTGTCTGTACTTACGTGTTGAACTTCTTGACCACAATCCATTCCCTGTCATCTTTATCTTGGGCACGCAGCAGGGATGATGGTGTGGCACCACTGCCACTGGCAGTCGCATCTGGAGTGCGACAACAGCTGGCCATCAGTAGCTGGGCATTTGCCGAGCGATTCTTAGCCGCAACTCCTGCGGCAGTTGCCATGTCCGATGCAGTTGGTATCACGGTCCTGCGTGAGTCCGGAATGCTTGGTAGATTGTTGTCCAGCATATCGTAGTAGTCATCCGTCTGGCTGGCGGCTGGGTCGCCTGCCTGTTCTGCCGGTCGCATGGGTATGGACAGCAGTAGATAATCCTCCAGCTGTGCTGTGCCCGACTGGCTATCAAACTCGATGGTCATCCACTGGACGCACGGAGGAAACTCGACGCGATAGCAACAGATGCTGGCACTCCGATACGGATGCTCGCTCTCCACCATGCAGTAGTGATTGCTGGTGGTGCTGCTGGATCCTCCAGAGTTGCTCGAACTGTAGCTACCTGCTGCAGGAGGTGCTCCTCCTGCTGCTCCTGCTCCTACTGCTGGTTCTGCCTGTTCTGGTGGCGCTGCTTCTGACGGATGTGGAAAATTTGCAGCTGCTGCTGCTGCCGCCTCTGGCTGACGTTGCTCCTTGGATACATGTAACTGATTGAGCGCCGCAATGTGTGGCAGGATTTCCTTGATCAAGCCGAGTATCTGCACGGAGCTCTTGGGATCGCTGCAGGCCAAATTCGACATGTGCGCGTAGACCAGCGGCAGGAGGGTGTGAAACATATTGGAGGCGCCCAGATTGAAGACCTCCAGCAGCTGGAGAGCGGCCACTGGGCAGCCACCACCTGCTGATCCACCACCAAGTTGCACGCCTCTCGCTGCTTCTCCAAGAACAGAGGATAGTCCTACTCCTACTCCTACTCCCATTCCTAATCCTGCTCCTCCTCCTGCAGCAAAGCCACTGCAGCCGGCGGCTCCAGCATCAATGGGCGCCGCCTCCTCAGAGTCTGAGTGCACCAGAAGCGACTGCTGCTGCAGCTGGTGCTGCTGCTGCGAGAAATGTGACACCTGCGGCATTTCCTCCTGCGGTGGAGCTGTCGGCAATGGCTGTTCGGCCATCTCAAAGTCCACACGCTCATTGCCATTGATGGGCACAATGCTCTGGATCCCTGCCGCCTGGCCCTGGCTCTGGCTGGGTATCTGGCCGTTGGCCAGATCATCGGAATCTTCTTCGCCAATCTCGGTGGCGCCCATTTCGATTTCCATTTCGAATGGATTCGTGGAGCGCTTGTCGAATGTCAATGTTTGCATGATGCCCTTCGAAAAGGACTCAATGCGTCTGCCCAGATCACGGGCGGTGGAATTCTGTGGAGTCGGTGGATCTGCTGCAGCTGCTGCTGCTCCCGCAGAGCCGGCAGGCTGCTGGGCCTGCTGGGGCTGACCCGGAGCCTGCGGCTGGGCAGCAGTGCGCGAATTATTGGCCCAATTAATGTCCATGTGCTCCTCGATGGGCGTTATGTTGTGCTCCGAGTCGATGGTCTGCGTGTGATTGGAGGTACTGTTGTCCGAGGGCGAGCCGGAGGCAGCCATCGCATTGCGGGCCATGATCAGCAGCTCTGTGCACTTTTTGGTTATATCCGAGGCAATCTGCAGGGCCGTGTCCCGCGTGGACACCTCGTGGGCAATCAGTTGGCTGCTGGCCGCCAGCATGCTGGCAGCATCGGCCGCTGCCATGGCCGTCGAACCGGATCCCACGATGCCCGCCTCCTGCTTAACGGGTGTGCTGTAGTACAGGATGCAGGGCAGCTGGCCCCTCGCCGGTGTCGTGCCGTTGAAGCTCAGATCGCAGGCATAGAAATGAAAGTTGGTGCCGCACGGCCCGCGCACTGTGGGTAGTCCCGAGTCACCGGAACAGGTGCGCGCCCCCTGGGAGCAGAGTCGCAGGGCGTAGCGTGCATGCTCCTTGATCTGTACGGGATGCTCGAACTTGATCTCGGCCAGGTCGTTGTGCACCGCCTCCTGGTCGTAGCTGCCCGACACCGACTCGAGGGTCTCCCACTTGTGCTGCGGCTGCAGGTCCACCGTGTTGTCGAACAGCAGCTCCAGCTGGTAGTCGTAGCTGCCGGAGCCCGTGTAGACCATGGCGCCCGCAATGGCAATGCCCGAGCGATCCACCGAAAAGGCAATGGCATCGGGACCAAAGTTGCCCGTGTTCCAGGTGCGACTCAGGTCGCAGCGTGCGAATCTGGCGCCCGTCGAGTGCAGGGTGCGTGGCGGCAGAAACAGCTTGTCAAACTCGCCCATGGCCGTTTGGTAGACGATCTCGGCGAGGACGCGGGCCAGCAGATGGCAACAGTTGTCGATGAGGCCCTGGTTGATCCACTCCTTGCCCGGGTAGCTGCCCTCCAGGCTGCGGCTGTATATCAGCTCGATGCGCTGCCGTATGGGGCTGGCAATGATGTCCAGCAGCCGCACGAGCACATCCTTGAACGTCCACGAGCTGATCAGAAAGTCACTCTTCTCCTGCTGCGTGCGGTAGATCATCTGCTCGACCAGTATCGGATACTGATGGGCATCCGTCGACGAGAGCATTGGCAGGCCCGAATTGTCGCTGGGACTGATAATCGACTGGCGATCATTGCCGGGGGCACTCAGCAGCGAGAAGGTGGCACGCAGCTTGACGGTGGGCGAGCACAGACCCGCCAGAATGGCACTAAGCAGCCGGGAGTGCAGTGCTCCGCGGTCCATTTGGGCCAGCAGATCGCACAGGCAGCTCCACTTCAGCGAGGATGTCGGATAGAAGGCATCGAAGCAGGCCACAAAGCTCAGATGGCACTCGTCCAGGATCTCCAGTGTCAGGGCGTAGCCCTCGTCCGTGGCTATGTCCTTGAATATGTCGTCGCAAAAGATGCCAATGAGCAGCGCTCGCACATTGCCCACGCACTCGGCCAGCTGTATGTTCTCGAGATTCGCCTTCCGTGCGACGGGTGTGCCCGTGCCAGCTGCCGATCCATCAGCACCCCTTGAGCCACCTGCTCCGCCGCCAGCACCCGAGGTGGATGGGTGTTCCCCAAAGTACTTTGACACTGTTATGGGATTGGGTACGACTCGCGGCAAATGTTTGTCTAAAAGGAATACAAAGAATACATCAAATTAGTGTCCAAAGTGGATTAAGGTCTTCCTCTCTCGTACCTTTGCTTGATTTTGATTCCGATTTGGACAGAGCAGCACCACCAGCATTTGTGCCAGAGGCGCCACCGCCCTTGTTGTTCCGACCTGCAGTTCCTGCACCAGCATGGGTATTGGCTCGCTGTGGATAGATCTCGTTGGTGTACTTGCGCAGCAGGCGCAGACAGGACTTGTTCACGTAGCCGAGATACTGCAGCGACTGCTGCAGCTGGAGGGGTCGCGAGCGATCGCTCTGTTCGCGCAGTTGCGTCTTGAAGCTCTCCCAGGACCAGCTGAGCAGCACAACCAGACTCTCGAAGCACTCGCGGCTCACGCTATTGGCAAAGGCGCGCGATATGCGTTGGACAGGATCGGCGTCCATGGGGGCGGCTGTTTGCTTGCAGTCCTGGGTGACCAGGCGATACAAGATGACGGGTATCTGGCCCGAGTTGACATCCGTGCCATTGTTGGCCTTCTTGCTGGACTTGAACGAGAACACCACCTGATCCTCGGTGGTTACGGACGCCTGGCCGCACGAGCCGCAGTCCGAGGAGGGACCCGCGATGCGGGCCCAGACCAGATACCAGCGTCCCGCTGCCGCGCTCACCGGCTTGGGCAGCAGTATGTGATGCTTGCTCCGGGCGGCACACTCGTACGGCACCTCCTTGGTCTCGCTGAGGAGGACGCCCTCCTTCTCGTAGCCGCCACCGTCGGTGCCCAGATCGAAGAGCTTCACCTTGCAGCTGTACTCGCCGCGTCCGCCGAACATCCCAAAGCCGCACAGCACAATGTCCGTGTCCGAGGCGAAGCGTATGGCCTCCACACTGTGTCCGGAATAGCCCCAGCCGCCGCCAAAGTTGTCAAAGCGATTCACGACCTGATAGTCACCGCCCGGCGTCTCCGTTGTTGGGTGTATGGCCTTGGGCAGCGTCTGCTCGAAGCAGTACGGTATGTTGTCCTGGGCGGAGGTGAGTATGTCCAGGCAGGCCAACAGATTCAGCGAGCCCTGCGAGCGGGAGACGCGTGCCTCCGCCTTTATGGGCAGCGACAGCTCTGGCGAGAGCAAAGCCCTATAGTTGGCTGCATTCTGCAAGGGATTCAGAGGAGGTATTAGCAGGGCATGCTGCAGGGATATTCTGGTATCCTGGTGTTCGTACCTCATCGCTTTCGGATATGTCGCTGGCCACAACATTGTGGCAACGGATGCGCCGTGAGACGCCGTCAAAGACCCACAGCACATTGTAGCTGGGATCCATGGCAAATGCCAGCTGTTGGGGGGACTGCAACTGGTCCGATGGTGAGCCGGGGGCGCCCATCTCGAGTCGCTGCCTCAGAAAACGACGCGGGCGCGGTATGCAGCCGGCACTGCCAGAGGCCACCACGGCCACACCCTCGGGTTCCTCGAATATCTGATTTCGTGCCTCGTGCATGCTTCTCGACATCTGCTCGTTGATGGGCACGCCGGCGGTGGCAGTGCCCGCCAGAGCAGTCAGCAGCGAGGCTGATGTGTGGGCCACGGGCTCTGCCAGCGCGGGTGAGGCCATAACAGGTGTTGCCGCATTCGATGTCTGACGTTGGCTCTCGGGCGGAGGCTGCGCCGGTGCCGGCGCCTGCATTAGCTGGATGAAGTTGCTCTGTCCGCGATAGTGGGCCGTGCAGCTGCCATCCCGCCTATTGATGGACAGGGTGTGAAAGGAGAGCGGTATGCTGGGCACAAGCACTGCAAGAGAGAGCAAGAGAATTAGCTACGCTCTACTAGGGGGGATGCGGGCTCTGTTGGCGCTCACAAATGGTCTTCCTGTTGGCCACCACATGCATCTTGGGCAGCATTTGGGCGGTGATCAGCGACTCGTCAATTTTGATAAAGGTCTGATCCCCATTGGCGCCAATCCAGGTGACTTTCTTGCCAAAACTGGGACCCAGGCCACTGCGAAAATGGAGCGAAGAAACCGATTAGGAAATCGAAATTCGATTTGGATGGATTTTGTGGCGGGTGACTTACAATACAGCTGCTGGGGAGCAGTTCCAGAGAAACTTTTGCCTTTGGGTCAGCACGGGACACGAGAAATTGGGCATCAGGGGTGGCAGCTCCTTGCTGCAGCTGGGCAGAACACTGCTCTCTTGAGCTGCCGCCGCCGCAGCAGCATCACTCGAACCAGATGCGCCCAAGGATGCGTATGCACCTCCAGATGTGCTGCTGGGCTCCTCATCCTGTGACTGGGCCTGTGACTGTGCCTGTGCCTGTGCCTGACCCGGACTCTGTCCGGGTCTTTGATTCTTGTCTATGTTTGGGCCAAAATCGCTGGGCAATCGGCCCAGCTGTCCCTTCTGATAGTTGCCGAATGTGTAGACCATTCCCTTGTGCGTCAGCAGCACTGAATGATTGCTGCCGGCGGCCACCTGACTGATGGCGCCCTGCACTTGCACACGCACCGGACCGCTGACCGGCTGGAGGTCGCCGCTGCCCAGCTGTCCGTACTGATTGCTGCCAAATGTGTAGACCTCGCCGGCCAGCGTCAGGACGACGGTGTGATGGAGGCCACAGGCCACTTGGACCACGGGCGAGGCGCTGGGCAGCTGCAGCAGTTGCGGCGCCAGTGGCGCCACACGCGGTGGATCCTTGTCCAGATCGGTGGGTGTTGCGGCGCCACCGCCAGCGGCGCCCGTCTCCAGTTCGCAGGGTTTCTTCTCCTTGCGTCGCATGAGCAGCGTCTTGGAGCGCTGCTGCCGCTGCTGCATCTCAGTGGACAGGATCTTGAGCTCCCGATTGGCATCTAAGGCAGGAGAGAAGGAGAACATTAGGATGAGTAAGCGATTGACATCAGATTACACACAAACGCACCATTATCATTATCTTGGAGCGCAATGCAGGTGGCACACAGGCCGCATTTGGCACACCCGGCATCGCCATGTCCGCAGGGGCAGATGCTGCCCGCCAGCCGCTGCTCGAGCGGCACATTCAGGGCCGATACACAGCTGACATTGTAGCCGGTGCACTCGCGGCACACAATGCAGACGCGGCACTGACCCTGCACCAGGCTGTGATCGTCGTAGTCGCAGAGCGCTGAAAGGTCCAGCTTGTAGCGCTTGTCCGGCGGCAGCAGGGCGGCAAAGCAGGAGGCGGCCGAGGAGGACGAGGCCACATCCTTGACGGGCTGCAGCTTGTTGAAGATGCGCCCGCACTGGCCCTTGTTGTTGAGGCCAAACGAGAAGAGCTGTCCCTTGGCATTGAGGGCCACGCAATGGGCCTTGCCCAGGGCCACCTTCGTGACATGCTGGTCCAGCAGTTCCGTGACAAAGCCCATGGCATCGCAGTGGGCCGTATCCTTGCCGTACATGATCAGCTTGCCCGCCTTGGTGACAAACGCAGAGGTGCCATTGTTGCAGGCGGCATGAACCACCACATGCCCATCGATTTTGGTCATCTTCTTGGGCTTGATGGCCTTCGGCTGCCTGCGGTTCTTGCTGGTGTCTCCATCCTCGCCGCGTCGGGCTGTGCCCGCAAAGAACACCGTCCCGTCGTCGTTCACCAGCAGCGCATGGATGCCATCGTGACCGACGGCCACATGGACAATGTGCGCCGCCTTCGATATGATTAGTTCGGTGAGCTTCAGCGAGGGCGTGCGCCCCACACACTTGAGGCCAAGGGCCGTTGACTTTCCGTAGTAGTAGACGCGTCCGTTGCTGGCCCTAACCAGGCCGAAATCCTTGCCGCAGGCCATGCCCAGCACATCCACATCGCCATCACGACAGGTGGCCGGCAGCTTGGGCTCAAAGCTGTTGTGCGACGACTGTATGCGCTGCACCTGATGCTGGTTGAGCAGATCATCCTCGAAGGCGGCATAGCCCAGGGTGCGGAATTTCTTGCGTGCCAGCTGCAGGGGCAGCTCAAAGGGCTGCGGTTCGCTGCTGTAGCTGTTGTGGTACAGATTCAGCTTCTTCACCACCAGGGTGTCCTGCAAAACAAAGGAAAATCATTCAGGATTGAAGATTGAAGGTTGAAGAAGGTTCACTTACATCGCGATTGCTGCAGATGGCATGGAGTGAGTCATCGTCGGTAAATAGGACATAGTTGATGCCTTCACGCATGGGCAGCATATTCAGTGGACTCATCGACTTGAGGGCCAGCGTATCGAGGCCCACCAGCTGCAGCTGATCGCCCGTATTCCGTCTGCAGTTGCGTCTGAAATACAAATGCCCGGCACTGTAGCCCAGCCAGGCATTCCGCTCGCGCGTAAAGTCATCGTTCTGTGCGTACACATGCCCCTTGTAGGAGCCCCCAAAGCCGGTGCCGATCTTTAGCAGATATCCGTCGTACAGCAGATACAGAAAGACACCGTCACAGGCCATGGCCGGTGCCGTTTCGGGTCCACCCGGCCCCACCTCGGGCAGCTTCAAGGGGAACTGAAAACACAGCATTAATCCAAGTTCGAGAGCCACAGCAATTGGGGGGGGTGGAAACACTTACCTCGTCGATCAGGGAGTTGTGCGGCACTCCGTGGCTATGAAAATCCGGTCGTGTGGGCTTGTTCAGAGCCGCACTGATCACCGTGTGCTGGAGGGCGGCCAGCACGGCCGGCAATTGGACAATCTGGGCAGAGAGTTGCCGCGGGGACATGAGCATGGCGGCAATCGCTTTGAGCATCTTGCCGGTGTCACCGCGGGCAATACAGAGGCCCAGTAGGGCGGCACAGGCCATGGCCGACCAATTGGCCTCGGCTCCAGTCGTGGAGTTGAGGGCCGCCGGCATGGTGGCCAGATCGAGCAACAGGTCGTACAGCGGATTGATCAGCTCCTCCGGTTCCATCTTGAAGGACTCTGGCTGCTGGCCCTGGATAACGTCGAGCAGAGCCTTCAGCGCCTTCGTGCAGAGCAGCGGCTGAATGTGGCGGGCGTCGGCAATCAGCTCGAACAGACTGCGCAGTCCGGCGCCTACGATGAGCGGAACGGTGGCATAGACGGGCTCCCGTTCGGTGGGCTCCTCGGTGTCCGAGTCCGCATCGCTGTTGGCACTGTCGCGCCGGTTGCGCTTGTCGCTGGAGCCACCCGGACCGCCGGGTCCGATCACCACACCGATTAGGCCAGCGATGGCGCCGCCAGGTGGTAAGCCGGCCCCTTGGCCACCGCCGAGCGCCCCCGCAGCCAGGGCCAGTTGAGCGTGACATGTGCAGTCCAGAATGTTGCTGGCCAAGCAGCTTGCGGCGCACAGCAGACAGCAGGAAGAGTCCAAATTGGCCCACTTTTTCAGGCCCATCCCAGCCTCCCTGCCACCGCCGCCGCCCTCCTGCAGCAGGGCATATCGCGTCTCCGCTTCCAGGACTGTGGTGCGAATGGCCGCGAAGACGGCAAACTTGGAGGCATTGGGCTCGATCTCGATGTGGCCTGCCGGGAACGTGGGCATGATCATCAGCTGCTCCTTGACCAGGGGCGGATCCAAGGGATTCACAATGCCGCCAGGATTCCCGTCCAGCACTGCGGCGGCAGCAGCGGCCGCCATCGCAGCCGCCGACTTCTCCTTGCGGCTTTTGCGCTTGGTGAGGCCTCTCCTCTCATTGTGGGCTCGCCTGCGTGGGTGTGGAGTGGGCCAAGAGTGGGAGTATCGATTAAACAAATGTGCGTGGGTGGACAAAAAGAGCGAAAAGAGCGTGGGACATTCCTATGGATTCAGGCTTGCATTGGAGTAACGGGTCCAGAACGGACCCGACCGGACCGGACTGCATGCGCACTCGATATATTTGGAATCGGAACACGAGCCAACGGAAATTTAAATTTGAAAGAGTGATGCAGGTCGCGGTCGTTTCAGTTTCGTTTTCGGGTTCGTCTCTCTCTCTCGTCGGATGGCAACAGACATACAGCAAAACACAAACAACACCAAAATTGGCAGGCAAATGGGATGCCACCAGCTGGCGCGCAGACGGGTCAGCTGATGCAGCAGTGCTGCCCACTTGTCGAGCCGATTTTTGAATGGGCCGCCGCCGGGCGGCCGAGACTCATTTCAACCCCGTTTTCGCATCCCCATTCCGTTTTGCCGGGGGTTGATTGAAGGCGGACGGGGTGGAGGGTGGAGGAGAGTGCAGCAAACTGCGACTGCGGCTCGATCGATTTTTCAACCCCACTGAAGCAAAAGAGGGATACAGCTATTGTCCTTTGTACTTATTAGGATTACCTGCGTGTTTGGTTTGTAAACAACTCGTAGAAATGATCACCATATTTCATGGGATTCAGTAGTCCCACCATATTAGCGGGCATTTTGCCTTGAGCGCGGTCAAATCGATATTTTCTTCTCTATATAGATATCTTTATATATATATATATATACACCTCTGCAAAAATGTACTGCGTGGGCAGCAGCAACCGTACCGTACCGAAGAAACCGTACCGTTAGCGTTTAACAAGCGAAAATATTTGCAAACTTTGGCTAATTTATTGCACAGAATTTACGAACAAAAAAAAATTGAATTAAACAACTAAGAATTAACTATTTGGCATTGGCATCCTAATAAAATATTGCTAAAACTTGAACTTAACTATCGCCTACGCCATTTGCCGTTTGCACTCCGCGGACACAATTGCAGCAAGGAGCAAAGTAGCACAACATTTAAAAAGTTTTCGATGCCAATGTCGATACGTCGATGCGATGGTTGAAGCCATCTATCGATGGAGCGACTATCGATGGTTTTGCATCCCAAGCTATTGGTCCTTCGTGAACGTTACGTTCGCTGTGAACGGCTGAATTCGCCCCCCAACGAATCACCGTTATTGCTGCTGGTAAAACGGTTTCTGCGAAAAGTAGATTCTGTTTTTATATCCCATTTCCTTTCATAAATGTTAATATTCCGTCAAAGGTAATGTAGTCCTTTACTGCAGAATTGCCAATTGTATGGTGCTTACCATACTGCTGAAGGTTAACTCGGAGAAACAATCATCAATGTGAGCGGTTCTATATGTATCAGATGAGTGTGTTTGCCTTGCCTTCCAAGCCCTTGTAGACCCGCTTACTTCAGATTACATTTTGAAATTATTAATCGATAACATAGTGCATTAACGACTCTGGCCTCTGCACAGGTTGGCAGCTCCTGGCAGCAGCTGTCAAAGGCGAAGAAGAAGCAGAGTACTGACAGCAGGGCCGCAACAAAATCGACGAGAAAACATTTTACGTAATTTATTTTGTGTGATTTTGAATGCTTTGCATGCCCTAAACGATGCCTTGAACTCTTTGTCTTCCCTCTAGGATGGGCAACGCTGTGAATCACTATCTGAAGCCAGATGTGACACCCGGTCCGGACGTGGTGCCCACATTCGATCCCATGTTGGGATTTGCGTCGCGCAAGGAGCGCGTCATGATCGCCACCCAGGAGGAGATGGAATCGGCGAAGCTGCCGCTCGAGAATCGCGACTACTGTGCCCACAAGGCGATCGCCTACCAGGCCTGCCGCGCGGACAAGTTCCCCTTTGTCTATCAGTGTTCGCACGAGAAGCACGAGTACTTGACCTGCGAATACGAGGACTATGTGCTGCGCATGAAGGAGTTTGAGCGCGAGCGTCGGCTGCTGGAGCGCCAGAAGCGCCTGAACAAGGCCGCCTAGGCTCTGGCTCTGGACTTGCTCCCCAAAACACACACACACACACACACCAGCCAACCAGCCAGCCAACCAACAAACAATCCCGGGCCACTAAGCTTCTGAGTGCGGAGAGTGCAGGATGCTGCAGCTGCCGCTCCACACACACAACCCACTGCCCGTTGCAGGCGACCGCTTTCAGCTGGAAATGTCGATAATAAACACCATGCTAGTAGTAATGTGGATTGGCTTACTTTTTTTTTAGTGAATTAAATGAACAAAACTGTTGAAAAACTCCCCTAACCCGCTTAGGGTTTCTGTTGTGGGGGGAACTGGCAAAGCTTAATGGAGCTGGGCATGGTAGAGCTAAGAGCGCAAGCAAGCAGCCAGCCCTGCCTAAAAGAATTGGAATCGAAGGCCAGTGCAGGAGGCTGCCCTTAGGGTACAATTGCAGGAAGAACTAAAGTATGTCAATATCCATATCTATCACTAAAATGCATACAAGTAGCTGCAGAATGGACATGCCCATGGACAGCATTCAATTCAAAGGGTAAACATCATTCGCTTTGTTTTGCTTTCATTCTCTGTATATTTTTTTGTTTTAATAACCTCCTCGGTATTGCTTAGAATTACAAATTGCTTTTGTTTAACAATGCCCACACACACAATCACACACACTCACGCACGCAAGCACACACACACACACACGTTGCTATATATATATAAAGGTATATATATATGGGATATAAATCATTCAATGTTCAATAAATATATGTATGTATGCATGTAGAAGAACTACTACTACTATGTATATACTAGGATGATGGCAAGCGGCGGCTAATGGGCTAAGACCCATGCCCAAATGTAAATTGAAATGCTGTTGGGACCTGAAGCTCTCGCATCTTTGGTAAACTTTCGACCTGGCGGCGGCGGCAGCGGCGGAGCTTCGGCATCAAATGCCCAGCTTGCGCCACAGATGATGCATGCGACCGTGGGTCTCGAAGATGCTGCGCAGCATGAAGACCTGGATGAGACCGACGCCAATCATGGCGCTGATCTGCAGCATCGACCAGTGATTGACCTTCTGGAAGTTCGTCTCCGCCAGATTGCGGTCGCGGGCCTCGTGCGATCGCAGCATGTCCTGCAGCTGGCGTGCCTTGTTCAGCTGCAGGCGAATGCGGCCGATAAAGTCCATGATGTCCTGCACCTTCATGTCGTAGTACTCGTCGGGCGTGAGATCGGCCAGATCCTCGTTCCACTGCGTGTCGCCGTGATGCTGATCGCCCTCACGCTCCACAATCAGCTCAAAGAAGACCGTCTTGCGGTTGAACATGCTGAAGCTGTTGTCGAAGCAGAAGCGATAGTCGCCCTCCTTCTCCACGTCGTGGCGGTGCATGTTCTCCGGCTTCTTAAAGTCGCTGACTATCACCAGGCCAATGGGATCGAGCAGCGTGAAGCTGATGTCCAGATCCCCGTGCCCGCCGTCGATCACCTGGTACTCAAAGTCAATCGTCTCGCCCTGCTTGACGCTGTGGTACAGGCACTCCGTCTTGCCCGCATCCACATAGACGGTCATCTCCTTGTCGTAGCCATGCACCAGCGGCACCAAGCGGCTGAATGCCGGCAGGAGCAGCAGCCAGGCCAACAGCTTCACTTGCGGGGGCTGCACGGGGGGGAGGAGGGGAAACGAAACGAGCAATGAGTAAGCGTTGCCAGGGTACACGCACACATTATCTATATCTTGCTTTTATCTTGCAAGCAGGAGGCTTTTCTTATTGGGGCATGAAGCGAGTTTTTTTTATCATTTTTTTGCTTACCGTTTTTTGCATTGCGACTAGTGGGCAGTGTGACCGCGAAGTTTACGATAAAATATACCGTCTGACCTTTGGAAATATACCATTTCATGTTCAAAATATACCGAAAACATACCGAGAAACCAAAATGAGCTTTGCAGCCCTGTATTTAAATTCCTTTTGTAGATCAGAACACATCTCATAACATTATTCATATACAATCCTATACATCCCTATCCAAGTATACATACATTTTAGTTGCTTGTTTTTTTGTGCTAACTACGTATTTTTGTACATGAATTCTACATGACAAGCGCGTGGGTTGCCATATCAGTTAAAATGAGTGTCATTAAACTGCGCTAGATGGCGCTGGCAAATAACATTTTCTCAAATTCAAATATTTCAAAATGTTGAATAATCTATAGGGTAGACCCTTGCCTTGCCCTAATTTTCGACCCACTGTTATGCCACTTCCCTGCCAGAGCTGTGATATCGCTCATGGTCTGTTGTTCACCTCGTTCTTGTTCTCGATTTTCGATTCGATTTTTTTACCTTTCCTTTTTTGTTTCCATGTTCTCCACTGTGTTCATGTTTTCCTATGCTATCAATTGGGTTGGGTGGCGTATGCAATAAAACTACAATAAGGTATTTAATTAGATACGTTTTGTGTGTGACAATTGCTGATTAGTGGTGGAACGGGTAAGGGGAAAAACTCATTCACGTGGAAACTCAATGGGTCTTTTGGTCAATGGGATCGCATCGGACTCGAATCACATGCAACATTTTCAGGGCTAAGCGCACCCTAAATCCCCCCTACTTGACCACAGGCGCCTATCAGAATTCTATTTATCATCGTTACTTGATTAAGTTCATTTCCTCTTCATTGGGTTCTTTTTTGTCACTGATTGCGTAACCCACACCCACCTGTTCCCCCACCGAAATGGCAATCTTATCGAGGCTTGGAGAAACGGTACGGAATGGATCGGGTACGGTATACCGTTACTCGTTAGCCACTCGCCATGACGTTGATAAAGCGCCAAACCGCCGATTAGATTAACAGCAGTTGCTGTTGTTGTTTTCTTATAGCCATTATCATCTAGCCATGTTTTCCCCCGCAGACACTGCTACACGTATGATTATGCTCCATCATAAATGATTTGGTTATATTAGTAGGAGGCAAAAAAACATCTGAAGAGGTTTTGAAAAGCAGGCCCCAAATGGGGAAATTCCCCTACGACCGTTTGTAGTTCAAAATAATTGAAATTTTCGCGAATTTATATGAAAAATTTAATTCTTTTTGTTTAGTTTATTTAAAAAGTATTCAGGGCTTGCAAATATAATTGTGTTATCATGCGTTGAGCTGTATCTGCGTCACGTAACCCAAAATATGACGCAGATATGTACCGCATATTCTGGAGTAAATCATAAAACTTGCAAATTCCACGAAAATGCCAAGAAAAAAAAACGAAGACAGCACAATAAAACAGTTTTCATCATCATAAATTACAGACATAGTTGTTTTCTTATCGATGCTACGAGAAACACCATTCCCTACCTCACCCCTTTATGCCTGCTACCAAAACATGAGTTTTGTCCCCGGGTCTGATTGCTCTGGTAAATTGAAATGGTACTCAGACCTTGATCAATGAACGCTTGCCCTGATATGACCATCGATAGTGGGTACACAACCAAATTACAACCAATTGAAAAACGAACAAAAAATAGACGAGCAGAACAAATCGTAAACATACATAGATATGCCAAAGGCTACAAGCGGTACTTAAAGCTCTTTAACCTTCAGGATGGATACCCTAAGACGAGAAGGTCGGGCAGGGCTGCCACCCAGTGAAAAAGAGAGAGAGAGAGCGTGGCGTTGAGAGAGAGCATGCAGCATGCAGCATGCCGGTAAAAGGACAATAAGCACATGTGAAAAATTGCACGTGCAGCGGCAGAGATAACGGGAGAGAGTACTGCACAGCAATGCGCAGGCGTCGTCAAAACTTCCCTTAAATTTTGCGGCGAATTTTTCGCGAGAGCAAAAACTAACACCAGAGCGTACCACACCTCAACACCTTATCCTTAATGCACCAATCCACCACCCCCCCCTTGCCAAACCTTCATAGTACATATGTACATATGTATGTGTATGTAGTTTACGCCCAGCAGATGCAAGAGAGCTGCTCTCCTCATCTTAAAAGAGAGAACCGCCGCCGTATGAAGACGAAGAGTAATTGCGATATAAAAACAGCTGCAGTTGATGTTAACGTTAATGATAAGCAAACATATCCACAAATATGTTTTTATGTATGTATGCGTTTGGATATGTACATGCATGCATTTGTGTCAGTGTGTGCATAAATTAAACGTTTGAACTCTGACCCCTCTGCCCGGACGCTGCTTGTGGGGGGTTAAGGCTAATTGAGTGCACCTTAACAGTGCCCTTACAGCTACAGCCACAAATACATATGTTAATGAGCAGACGGACGCTGCCAAAGAAAGCTACAGGCACTGGAAATATTGTATTGAGAATGTACGGTTAACTTTTCCACCGACATTAAAGTACTGAAAATCATTGGTGGTAAATCTTATTTCAGCTGGATTTTGGATTTCTTATCTACATATGTAAATCCCAGTTACATTAGTTATTGATGTACATATGTACATATGTATGTATTTATATATTTAAAAACGTATAACAGCTTCTGCGCTTTGCCGTTATTCTTCTATGTTTCGGGCTGGACGCATTTTTATGCCCTTTTTAGGCACAAACGAATATAGTTTTCCCTTTTGTCTGTGTGTTTCCCCAAAAACAGCATTGCCGATCAATAAAGATGTATAGATAGATATCACCCAGTACAGCGGGGGGAACGGGTGGGACTCAAGCGAATGCGACCTACATACATAGAACATATTTATGTAAAATAAATACATACATTCATGCATAGATATGTACAAGTATTCTATATAATGTGAGAGGAAGGTTCTTTCCGGTTAAGCGTATAAGCTAAAGCTAAGCTTGGCGGCCTCCAGCTGTTGTCTCTATATGTGCGCATACATATGTACATACATACATACATACACATATGTACATACATTGATATATGCAACCAGAATCGATCACTGGGGGTTGGGGGAAGTCGTGCATACATACATAGCATAAGCTATTCCTCAGAGAGAATGAGAGACAGAGTTAGCAGGAGAGCGAAAGAGAGATTTTTTTTTTTTTTGTTGTGTCTGATGCGTATAACCATATTTGGCATTGCATTTGTTCAACTGCAGTTGCCTCTTCCTCTTTCGCTGTGTACCGCTGAACAATAGAGAGAGACAGAAAGAGCACGAGATGGGCAAGGCGAACGAGAGCCGAAGACAACGAGAACGAAAATGTTAAGCAGCAGCCGGCGAGAGAGCGCACGAGTGGGCGCATGAGCATAAGCTAAGCTTGTAGCATAGGCTCCCTCTTTTCCTCTCTATACCACACTTATGCATGCACATGCAGGCAGGCAGGCAGACAGACCGGAAAAGACCAGAAAGAGTAAGACAGAGAGAGAGAGAGAAAGAGGGAGACAAGAATGAAATAATAAAAATAAATTTGAACTTGAACTTCCCGCAACCCCGTCTCGGGCATGTTGCGTGTGAGCCAGTGTGTGTGTGTGTTGGTGTTCATATAGTGTCGACGCCCCCGCCCAAAAAAAGCCGGTGGCAAAATATACGTACATATGTATGTATGTACATATCCACATACATATGCATGTGTTTGCCTGCGTTTGTATGTATTAAATATCCATCCCACACCATCCTTTTGCTGCTGCTTGATTTTGTATACCCTTTCAACGGGCATTTTGATCAGAGAAAGCATTAGGTTCCTAAACAGCACTACGCACCAAAATCTAAATGGCCAATGATCACAAATAAAGGATAGATTCGTAGAAGCGGTAGATCTGCTTCGGGCCCTGGCTTAAAGCCTGCCTTTCTTGGCTTCTTTTTCTTTCCTCTCTTGGGCTTTGGGTTGACCATTTGTGAGCGTTTTATTGTTGCCTTTTGTCTACCTGTTGGAGTTCCTCTCTCTCCCTCTCTCTCTCTCTCTCTCTCTCTCTCTCTCTCTCTCTCTGTGTCTGTTGCCTGTTTGAATCTTCCAGTCCATCATCTTCTTCTTTGCCTTCGTCTTCTGGATGAGGTGTACGTGCATGCGCTTTGAATATTAACAAACCATTTCGATCGCTGCGAATGTAATCATTATTTGATTCATTTTCAGCTTCATTTGGGGAGGCGACTGCGACTGCTTCCACTGACTGACTGGTTGCTGGTTTTCCCTTTTATCATTTTTATTTTTATTTGTTTCCCTCATCCTCCATCCTGCTGTGATCGGCATTCATAATGTGGGTCCGTTTCCGCAGCGACTGATCAGAGACTACATGTGTGTGTGTGTGTGTGTTTGTGTGTGTGAGTGGGTCTGTATATGTTTGGCTTTGTGTCTGCCATATGGAGATTAGCTTCTTCTGACAATGGGAAAGAGAGACCAATTTCAGTATGAACTTCCTCTGACATTTACATATGGAGATACATTTATGTATGTACATACATATGTACATACAATATGTATTTTATGATCCATTTCAAGTATTTATGGAAGTATCTCTCAAGTATCACTTGGCTGTACAATGCACACTGTACGGTACGTCCTTTCTTGGGTGCACATCTTTCTCAAACGCTGACGCATCGCTGTGAATGGCAAATGAGATAACATTGCAAAACTCTTACGATGTGGGCAGTCCGAATACTTCAGTTTGAGAATTGTCTACGATTGATCATAGACTTGGCTACATTCTTCTGGCTCTCATATCTTCACCACCAAAATATTATCTGTTAAATAATGATCGTAATTATCAGTTATGTATATAAAGATAGCAAACATGCGCATTTCGTGCTGAATTCCAAATTGTTTTTATAATGTATGATAGTCCAACATTTGGGCACTTCTTCGGGACTTATCCCCTTCAAGCACTGTCTCTAATTCTAGATTCAGAAGAGATCCAAGCCCAAAACAGCTTTAAACTGTATGGTGTTCAAAGTTTAATTGAAAAACGAAGCCTTCTCAAGGGGAAACATTCTTTGCCTGGCGGGGAGGGACAAAGCAAAACGAATGATATGGGAAACCTTCTGCTGTCTCGCTGGCATTCCAGTGTTATTGTTGGTTTTTGTGTGCGTGGCCGCTGATAAGTTGGGGCCGTTACTGTAAACCCCACTAGAATCCGATACGTGTGTAATCACAACCGTTTTGCCTTGATACGGAAACACCTGACTGTCTCTATCGGCTTACACACACACATAGACTGTAGCCAGGGTCGGGTACAGTGGGGCATCGAATTTTAAAGCATTAGTTTGACTGGCAATGATGACTCATGGCCAACCCTCCTGACTTGGCCCAAACTCCAGAATAAAAGTGCACTGCGAATTTCTCTCCTTTTCTTTTTGGACAATTTCTGTGTGTTTTTTGGGAATCCATTGTTTTGTGTGTTCTTCGGGGCTTGGCATCGGAAGCGACAGCCACGCCCTTTCTGGAACTGTCATAAATTAACACCCAACCCCCCCGTGGAGGGACGGAGCAGTCGTCTTAAAGGGATCTTTGAGATTGGGGGTTTGCCTTTGAGTTGAGTGCATTTCCACTTAAAGAGTTTTATGAAATATTTATGTATCATTAAAGACTGTGGGGCAGTGACAGGCCACAGGAACAGGCACAGGCACAGGGCGGTACTTGACTTTATCGAGGAAAAGATGGATGGGGAGGCCAGGCCACTTGAGTTCTGATATTTAATGCGTTTGCATGCAATATGTTTAAATATACATATGCACATATGTACATTTGTATGAATTTATGTACATGTGTATGTTGGGGTTCTTATATGAACATAACATGTAAGTTTCTATAGCAGAGTTGTCAGATATTTAAAAAAGATCTTTCCATGTTTCAGAGAGACACTTTTGAAATTTTCGTTCATACTTAAACATACAAAAATATGGTAGATCATAGGATTTAGTTAGGGGTCGAATAAAGGTCCAGGTGGCATTGGCCTATCAGTTACCCTGCTGGCCCAAGGAAAAGGGTTAAACAAAAAAGAACCCATTAGAAGATGTTGGATCAGGGATCTTAGTTCTAAGAGAATTCTCAAATTCTAGATAAGAAAAATAAGAAGAAAACCGATCTTTGTTTATCTCAGGCGGCTTTATTGACAGAATTCCATCAAGTAAACAAAAAAATCATTCGAAAGAATCCGCGATGCAGGAGTCATTTTACAGTATACACAAAGCCTGGTGCATAGATTCCATTCCATTCCCTAGCTATTTAATGCGTTGAGCTCTTCTCTTAAATTCGAACTATGGATCGCCCTCACTCTCCCTCTCTATCTCTTACAGTGTGGCTTAGCAGCAAAGTGTGGGTTTCCATGTACATCCAAAAGGATATTCACTGAAGAAACGGCTTTCTCTTTCTTTTATCTGCAGTGGAAACCGGAAGGCCCCTAGAATGTTCCAACGATGAGTGGGCTACATTTTGGGCATTTCAACTGATAAAACTGGGAGATTCTGCCCTGGTCTCCGTGCCCAATACTGATTAGTCAATCCAACCACCATAATCATCAGCAGTAGCAACAGCAACAGCACCACCACCACCACCAAAATATTACTAACAGCTGATACTCTGGGGTTCCTGATTTCAGATTCGGTTGCATGTTGCCCCAGGAAAGATCCGGGACAGCACCAGCAGGGCACCCACCCCCGGTCTGGCGGGACTAGTGGTGGTGGGACTGTGACGGGTGGTCCGGTCTGGTGTTCGTTCTCAAGGTTGAGCCGCAGGCGACCCTCATTTTGGCAATCGCAGTCCCATAAACAGATATCCCTGGCATTACCCCCGCCCGCCCCATTCCCATTCCCATGCCCATTCTCATTTGGGGTGGTAATTGTAACGGCCAAGAGCCACCCCTATGCCATACCCTATAACCCGAACGGGTGAATCATTTTACTGCTCTGTGCTTCTGAAAATTTGCTGCTGATTTTATTTTCTTTTTTTTTTTTCTTTCAATTTTGCCAAAAATTTCGCAGAAAAGCAGGGAAGTGGAAACGGGGCACGTGTCGCTTTCACAAACATTTTTGTTGGCGAAAATCTCCCAAAAACGAACAATTTGCCGGATGAGTCATGCGCACAACAAAAATGTTTTAAGTTGAATGCATTCAAGCAAATTGCATACCACTTTTGGTTTTTGCTTTTTAGCGATTTTTTTTGTTTGTTTGTCTATCTTTCTTCAGAAATGGAAATGCAATTCGTTGCGGTCTGTTTCCACAGTCCAAAAAGCGTGCAAAGCGATGATCAAGAGGCCTTGATGCTAGGAGAGATGTCTTGGTCTTCCATACTCTTACTCTTAAAGAGAGGGAGCAGGGAGCATTTGCTTAATATATATACAAAATCCCAATGAAATCCCCTATGAATAATCTTTGCTTTAGACGACTATCTCAACTAAAAATGAATTCCCTAAATGAATTCTACAATGATTTCATTCATGATTCATCACGAGATCAGGAATCTCTTTTCAATTATTAATATGAATCAAACCCTATGGCAGTTATAAAACTAATACAACTTAAGCTTCTACAAAAAATAGATGCTTCTTTTTAACATAATAGATCTTTCTCTTCTATGATCTCTACATTGATTCCTCTAACAAGTCTAACAAGATCTCATAATAAGTTCCATTGATTGTAACAACAATTGTATCTACATATCTACATAGTATATGTATATGTTGGCACAGATCGTGTGCACCCATGGATCTGACAACAAAAACAACTCCGTTACAAACCACTTGCTGCAGTTGCAACAATCAAACAGCAAACCCGGTTAACACACACACACACACACACCACGAACACATGCAAATGTTGTATGGGAAAATAGATACGGGTAAGTGGAGTATTGTGTTTCAGGTCAGGCTGCAGCATCGCAAGAAAATTGAGTTGCACATGCAACAACCAACAAAACAAAAAAAGGCACAAAATACTTAAAATGTAAGTAGTACGAGAAAAAGACGCCTCTGCTCTCAACTAATCAGATCTCAAAGTAGTCGGATTGATTTTCTTATTACAAGTCTTACAGGCTTCGAGTGCTCAGAACTTTGACCTCGAAGAATACTTAGATAGATGTTCATTCCCTAAGCGGTTTTCCAACGTTTCACTTGGTATGATCCCTCCCCTCCACTCTCCACCCTCCAATCACTCTGTTGCATGGGTAAGCCCTGGACTTTCTGTGTGCTGGCTGGCATCGAACGGTATCAAAATTTACTTTCGCAAAAATTTGCCTAATAATTGAACACTAAAAATAAATAAATGTATAAAAAAACGTTTATTGTTGCTGCATTTCCATTGTTGTCATTGGTGGTTGGTTGGTTCGTTCGTTCGTTCACTGAAATTCTGATTAGCCAGTGAAAGTCTTTCCTCCATTTCTTTTGGCCTGAAACCGTTAACCATTTTTAGCTTGATCTTGTATTGTCTTGTTGTCCGGTTGCCGTTTTGTATGCGGACGACACTGGCCCCCGTCCGTACATATACGTTTTGCACTAGAGATCGCTGGATAACGGACAACGGGTCTGTCATTGGAATGAATGGCGTTACCTAACACTCGTGGAAATGGAGCAAGGGAACGGCACGGGGCAGTGATGTAGGAAGAAAGATCATCAAGTGTGCCCATAGTGAGCACGCGTCAAGCACATCAAATGCATCACAAATACAGAATACTATCATCTGAATATATTTTGTTCCTATATTCAAAAAATATTTTATGCCATCATTTAGTTTTTATACACATATATTTTTATTTCAAGCAAGTGCAATTTTTATTTTAATCTTTAATTTAAAAGTTTTCTTATAATTTATATCTATACTATAGATGTACATATTCGTGCTGTCTCTTGGGGAAACTTCTACCCTGTATATGAACACTTTAAAACAAAACCAAAAAAAAAAAAAAATAGAAGGTCAGCTACAAATTTGTGCGACTAAATTTGGTGAAATATGCTCCCCACTCGGTATGGTACATCTGTTGACAATATGTCAGTATCTCAGTGTTGTTTTTTTTATTTTTTTTGCTAGTTTCCTGAGATATGTACAATTTGTAGTAAAACGGCGGATGCAACGCCTTTTAAAGACCGATACACACACACACAACATCAGTATCCCTAAAGCTCTGGCTTTTGGGGCGGAGGTTACGCCTACGATCAGTTTCAGGTTCAGTTTTGTATCTACACAATATATGGAAAACAATTTGAGTTTCCGCTTTTTGACGATACCCCATACTGGAGGTATATTTACTTTGACAAGCTGCTTGCAAAGCAGAGAAAATCCAACCATAGCAGCCATATGCACAATCGATCTGCTTTACATTAGGAAAATATTTTCGATATTTGTAATCGCATGTCCTGCCATCGAAACGATTGGCCTGCAAAGGGTATCGAAAGCTTCGCCCTAGAAGCTAGACTTCCTCTCTTGTTTCGAATGTCGAAAATAGTTTTGTTACATTTTGTCCATAAACAACCATACACACACACACACACACACACACACATGATGCCATTGCATGTACATTTTTGGTACAAAAAACCGATAAAGGCTTCTCAATCACTCTTGCTCTCTCTCTCTCTCTCTCCTTCTATCTCTGTGTCTCCCTCTGTCATACGCATTCGAAGTTCGAACTTTGCTGTTCAATTCGAAATGCCAACGGCCAAAAACGGGCAGCGATGTCGTCGTCATCGTTGACGTCGCAGCCAGCGCAAGCGGCGACAGCTCAATGTCAATGGCTCTTCCAAGCTTTTGCTTAAACGACTGCGTGTGTGTGTGTGTGCGAGAGCGAACCCGAAAAATAACAACCAAAAACAAATAAATTATACAAAATTAAATAAAAAATGCCAAAAACGTTGACTCTTCATTGGGATTTTGTTTGCCCTTTTTGCTTGTTTCTTTCTTTATTTATTTTTTATGTCTCGAATTTTTTACAAATGTTTTTTTTTGTATTTTTTTAAACTTTTTTTGTATGTATGTATACACATGCATATGTATTTGCATTCTCTCAATATTGGTTGCGTACAAAAATCACATTTTTGATGATATTCCAAAATAAAATTCGCAAATTTAAAGAAAACTTTTCATAAATTTAATAGTTTTAATAATTACCTTGTATTTCAGAATATCATATCTGTTGAAAACACCAATTGATGTTACCTATATGTATACATAGTATGTACCTTCAAAAGCTTTGTTTAAGTTGCGAAAGTGAAAAGTCCATACAAATAGTTTACCCGTTGTCCGATTATTTCAAACATTATCCCGTTAACAAATGTCTGAAGTGTGTCTATGCAAGGCAGAAGCTGTGATTGCAAAACTTTCATTGAGAACGAAAGATAAGTAGTAACATGGCAAGCATTTGTATACCCTTTTCGCGTGTATTGTGATTTTATAAAAGTGTTTCCTAAAGATATTCCAAAACAAATCTCGATGAGCATACATACATACATACATATGTACATATGTATGTATTTAATTCCCCTCTAGTACCAGGCAACTAGTTCGGTACCGGTGCCGAACTAGCTACCATTCTCATGTCCCTAGTTCCGCTTCGTTTCCCCGACAATGTATTTCAGCGGAGAATTTAACACATGCATGTCCTAGGGCGTAACCACCCCTGGTTCCCGATCGATTACCCTTCGATTACCAGTAGCTAGTTGCTTATGAGCTAGTTCCGACCTAGTTACCAGTAGATCGTCAGCAACTAGCTCCCGATCGATTACCCTTCGATTACCAGTAGCTGGTTGACCAGGCGCTGGGTACGGCCTAGTTACCAGTAGATCGTCAGCAACTAGTTCCTGATCGATTACCCTTCGACTACCAGTAGCTGGTTGACCAGCAGCTTGCTGGCTTTATAATAAATAAATCAAATACAAAATTGTGTTATATGAATGTTTATTTCAAAATTCAAACTTAAAATATATATTAAAATCTAGCCTAGCCTAAACAGTTTCCAATTCATTTTTGGGTTTGGTACACCTTTGCTTGAAGACACGTTTTTTTAACCCTCGTCTCCTGGCGGAATACATTCTGTAATAAATATATGTTTAATTTAATTAAAATATAATAAACAGTAGTAGTTTACTTTACCTAGCAAAGCTCCATAAAACTCAGAGTGGCTCCTGAGGGCTTTCTTCCCTTGTACTCCATCCACATTATACGCCAGTACGATTTCGTCACTTAAAATATGTTTTAAGTTGACGAGCACTCCGGCTGGCTGTAAAATGGATTTTATTGTTGAAATCTGTAAATATAAGGATTTAAAAAGATGCCGTTTGCTCATCATTTTATTTAAAATATGTAATGTCTTGTCACGTACCTGTTGTATGGCGTTTAATTTATTAATTTGAAGTGGTTTTTCTCAATTTTTATTAAATAATCGCAAAAGATTTTAAAATGCTTGTTCCAGCAACTCGATCTGGCACAGAAGTGGAAAAAAATCCACGCACAAAGCATACACGCGGAGAACAAATGCATTTTGTTTGTGTACTTTTTTGTCTCTTGCATTCCACGAGTGCAAGTACAGTAAAAGTATCACGAATAACTTACCATTTTGGTGCGAATTGCATGTAGCAGCATAATTAAAAACTAACTGAGTCCGCACTGTATTCTAACTCTTTTCGCGGTTTCTTCATAATTCCACGGTTTTACGGTTATTTGTCGACTTCGAAAACAAAGCGAGGGCGGCTTCGTTTCCGTTTTTCTTTTTCGACTGGTCGCTGATCGCTTCCCGCGTAACTAGTTGCACAACTAGTTGCGCGGTAATCGGCGCGGAGCTAGTTCGAGAGGGTCAATTCACCCCTTTGGTTCTACAGGGTCTGCCTAGTCACAATATCAGTATAGTGATCATGGAAACGATTATTTTTAAGGGTATCAAATTCATCGGCCCTTGGAGCCAATTCATTTCTCGATTTTTTTACAACTTTTTTCACTGTGTGCCTCTATTTCCAGACAGATTACCGTTTTTTTTGTTTTTTTTTGTGGTACCGCTGCTGTTGACTATTCGGAATGTATTTATATGTATTTATGCACTCTGTAGGCTAGTTGAATAGGTACATACAAACATGTTTAAACATTTTATATCAGGGACAGCAATGATATAGTATTTTGGGGCTCAAGATATTATGAGGAGGATGTACTCATCTAACGCAGATTTCGGTCCATCAAAGTCCATCAAAATTTTACCATAGAGATATTTGGTCTTAGTAGAATTAGTACAACTACAGTATTTTTTTTTATTTACAAAAAATTGTGGGTGTAAAACTATCTACAAAGTACGGTCTTCTGCGGGGTCTCACTGGGGGAAAATAAGAACATCCCTTTTTCTACATATGTATATAGTTCCTAAGCCACTGCCCATAGGTGTCACATGCTCAATATTTTTTTTTGCTGCCAGCTTCTTCCGTTGCTGCTGGGAAACAAGTTCTCTTTTTGTTGTTGTTGCGCTGCTCGCGCTCGCTGTTTTTGAAGCGCGGCTCAAGCTCTGCTTCTGTTTTCTCATTTCTTTCCCATTTCGAAACGTAACTGATGGTGTTGCTGTCTCCGACTGTGACTTCGTTCGTTCTTCTGCTGGAGTTTGTTCTGTCGCCCAAGCAACGGTTTCTGCTGCTGTTGCTGCTGCTGCTGATGATCAAGCACTAGCGGCATCTCGCTCACACTTATTGGTGGCCTTATGGTACGCTAAACGGGTCTCCCCATCTCAATTATTTATAATTTTTTCGTCACTTTGGTTTACATTTTGTATATTTTTTGTTGTTGTTTACCGTTCAACTCGTTTAGCTTTTTCTATTGTGAAGCAAAAAAAAACAACAACAACAAAAACAGCTCAAATTTTGTGTATTTTAGATGACGCCGTTTGTGTTTCTCTGTTATTTTGTTGTTGCTTGTTTGTTCGTAGTAATAGTTATTGTGGTATTTGTTAGACATTACGTTTCCAGTCGATGATTCATTTAAAAAACATGGAATTGAAACTGAGCTGGCCGGACCGGACCGGCCGGACGCTCTGTCTCGCTCCCACACCACACCACATTGTCGCGTTATGTCGACCCTCAGCTTTGGCGCTCGCTCGTCCACTCTCTTTAACCCTGCATCTAACCCTCTCCTTCGGCGTTTATGTGTGTATGTATGTGCATTTGTGTGGGCTGCCTTCGGAGTTGTGTGGATAATGAGTCATCATTGACCCATGGAGCTCAAGTTATCACTCAATACCCAAGATCTTCCCACAAATCTTTCGATCTACACTTGAGTCTGAGTCACATGTATGTACATACTTGTTGTCTTATCGAAACACAACACACGCATACCAGTAATATTTAATTTCGGATTCCATAATCCTTATCAGAAATTGGAATAATCACACTTACACGCATGCATTTTTATAGTACATACTTATATATTTCATTATAATTTATTGACTGTTAGGCAACAATAATGTCCATAGCTCTATTTATGGGCCGTGATAAGAGGACAGGGCGCCAACGATATTGCTTTCCAATCGGCCAATTGGAAAGAAAAGAAAAATGAAGGGAGGCGGATGAGGAATACCGAAGATAATGGTACGCAGTAAAAGTTATGTGGTTTTTGATAGAACCAATTCAAGGAATATAGCCAAACGATAACTGATAGTTGGGTAGCATAATCCCATTAGCCATGCAATCATCTGAGTAGTAGCTTCAAATAAAAGGATTCTAAAGCTCATTAAAATTGAGAGTCTGATTTAAACTAGAGATAGAGAACGGGCAAACCTTGGGCGAATTTTCTGTCATTTTCACACTCTTAAATGCCTCGCCCTCTCCCACGTGCTGGCTGGCTGGCTATCGCATTGTCACAATCTCTGGCCATAAGTACTTTCTCCAAGCATTATGTTGAGAGCCCATCCCGTAACTTTTTGGGGGGGGGGACCTCACGCAATTCTTTCCGCTTTGTACCCGGTAAAATCTGGATATGTCTGGGAGTATCTCTGTCCCCGAATCTGGGTGTGTCCTGGCCCGCTTCTGTTGCACGCTGCTCTGGTGCCACCCTACCCCTAACTACACACACCCAGTAATGTGCGACGGCTCACGTGTGTGCGCTTTTCAATTTGTGTAATTACGGGCGACGGCAGCACTGGGCATGAAAATGCTGCAAGAAATGGCATCTTTATTTGAATTTTCCATTGTCTGTCCGTTTAATTGACGTGGCTCACACGCAGCGACAGTGACAGGGGGGGAGAGACCCAGCTGATGGCAATCGACCGCAACGGGCCAACCCTGCGAAAATGGAACTCCCGGGGAAAAAAAAGTTCGACCATGGTATACCTGGCACAAACACCAAAATAGAGAGCTCTCATAATTGTCAGCCAAAGTACTCGAAGTATGGATATAAGCAAAGTACTCTTATTGGAATTCAAACACCACTCTTACGTCGAGAGCTGCCATTGCTTTCGCTAATTGAATATACCCATTTGGCTACGAGGTAACGGGCATAAAAACACAAAACATCATCACCCCCGGCATCACCTGGAATGAACTGGAATGGCAATGGTAATGGGGACGGGAATAGGGCGTGTGTGTGTGTGTGTGTTAGTCTGTAGGCGCACTTATTCGCTCGCATATGTTGCATACTTAGGTACTGTGTGTATGTATGTATGTATGTACATACACATGCAATACAAGTATACTCGTACTTACATATATAGAAATTTTCTTTGGAAACCTCTTTTAGGTTCACAACCCACATTCTTGTGGCTGGCTCTATCCACAGTGAAGATTAGCTGGGGAATTCTAAAGCGTTGGATGTTTAATAGAGACACGATCGATGGGTAAACCAGGCCGAACCCACTGTACATAACATTTCTCGCTCTCTCTCGTTCTTACTTTCGCAGCGCAGCTACATCACCATGCAAATATGTTGCTATAACCTTATAAATGCGTCGTGCAGCTAACAGCGACTGTGACCTACGGCTTACCCTGTTGGAAATCTTCTCATTTACATAATAAATCGATTCTTAGTTAATTAATTGGCTGTATTTGTAGAATAAAAACTAATAACAATTTTTAATTTAAAATGCAAACATATTCTGAAAGTTAAAATGTATAATAAGTGAAAATTCAACGAAGCAAGGGTATCAATTATTTGCTATGTATTCCACCAAAGAGCCAAGAGCAGGGCTTTCTGCTGCTGCTGGTTGCTACACTTTTAAAGACGGATTACCAGTCACTGCTTCTGCTGCTGCTGCTCAGTAGACCGACCGACCTCGCACTCCCACCCACGTACAATTTTTGCTACTTTTTGCCCACATTTCTTCCAATGCCAGCCACCACAGCGCTAATCAGATGCGATGCGATGCCCAAGCCAGCACAGCACGGCAGCAACAACAAAAAAAAAACAAATGCATAGCAACAAATACAACAACGCGTCTCGCCTAAGCTGGCGCCGCCATAAACAAGACAAGACGTGCAATAAGAAACAAGAAAAAGAAAAAAAGAGCCTAGAGCCAGAGAGGCGGCTGCGGCGGCGGTAAAGGTGTCGTCGGCAGAGACCCGTCGTCTAAGCGTCTGGTCTGTTGTTGTCTGTCTCTCACACACTCACACATCTTTTACAATTGCTGTTACACCTTACACAGCTTAAGTTAGATGCTGCTGCTGATGCTCCTGCTGTGCCCATCCCTTTCGCACCCCATCCAACCAAATCCATTGCTTCGTCAATGTGTGCGTGTGTGTGTGTGTGACGTCTGGCCGGTAAACTAAATGAATGACTCAATGAATTTTTGTCGCCCTGCCCAGACAACCTTTTTATTGAGCATTTTAAAAGGGATTCCGTTGAAAATACATCACACCCACAAAACCGTTTACATTTATTACTCATCGTTCGCATGCGAGTTTGTCATCCAGACATAGACTGGACACAGACAAAGACAGAAGATATACAATATGTATTCCCTTTGCAAATTTCCTAGCCAATGCGATATCCTCCCAGGGAGAGCGCGAAAAAAAGTTCAGCGAAATGCACGACAGAGACGGTTCGATTGGGGGGGATGGGGGACACGCACTCCGTTAACCGAACATTGCCATTTCAATGGGCACAGTGCGAGTGAAAGCACACGTCAAAACAAATAAAATAATAATAATTATTAATTTTTGTTTCACTTTCCCGCAGCAGCTCCTGCCACAACACTCCCTCCCACACATGCACACGCTCATGCACAGACACGCAATGGCAACTTTGCAGCTCCTCCTTGCAGCCATCTCTCTTGCGATCATGGCGCATCTTGTATGTACATCTACTCCAGTGCAGCAACGCCACGTAAAGTGCAATTAACAGAGCAATTAGCAATGGAATTCAACAATTTAGCATTATCATATTCGTGCTGATATTTATGGCATATAATATGTACAATGTACATTACATACATATAAAAATGTATGCATAAAGTAATGTGCAGAAGAAATAAATACATATATTGTTTTCTATCAATTTTATCCTTGACTGGAGAGCGAGTATGTGTGCGTATTTTCCAAACGTTTTTTCGCCTCGCGGGTTAAATAAACTAACTGTCCATGGCCTTGCCTCTATGTACTTATCTCCCTCTCGCATCTGTCGACGCCAACGCACGAACGATCGATCCACAACGAGTATGTCTACTACCTTCTCTGTCTCGCACTCTCGCGCTGTCTAAGCGCACGCAAACTAATTAAGACAACAATTAATGATTATCTCCCCTCGTCCATCCCATGGCCAATTGTGATGCAAAGCCAAAATAGCCAAAAAAAAAAAACAAAAACCAAAAACAAAACAAAAAATGTTGAAGTGAAAATGTTTTTTGCAAACTCCAAAAACCTGCCCAAAAGCGGTTGCACTGGCCCGGCCATGCGTGTATGTTAATGGTGCAATACAAATACGCAAGAAATGGAGAGAAAAACAATTTAATTGCGAAAAATAAACGAAAATTTTCACATTTCAATGACCTTGACAATGGCGCTTTGCTTTGGCCCAGGCCAGATAGCATTAGCAGAGCTGCTGTCAGTTTAAGTACTGGCGAAACCAAGCAGCAGCTAATTTGGCGACAATCACAATGATCACAAACCTCTAGTCTCAAAGGGTCTCAAAGTTTTGCGGCAAAGTTAATTAGCAGCACATAAAATATATGTAAGTACATATGTAAATATACATATGTAAATGCTGGAAACTGCAGCTTCTCCTTCGTTTAGCCAGTGCTTAAGCTAAGCTATCTTTTAGGAGAGGGTAGGGTAAAGCGGGTACCTGTAGTTGTCTCCACCACGGGTTGATGGGCGTTTGTGCATGTGTGTGTGTGTAGAAAACGTGACGAGTTACGTATGTACTTTTGGAGAAAGGTCGTTGATCATGGCTACAATGTGTGTGCATAGCGGTTTCAAAGTCAACATCAACGACGCTGTTTTTGGCAATTTTAAGTATTTCTAGTTTCAATAAAAAGCCAGTTATTTATGTGCATATGTACATATGTGTGTTTGGATTGACAATAAATTATAGCCCCACTCCAACCGAACATCATTTTGCATTCCCCAGCAGAACCCCACAATGACAAGGTTAGCGGCCGGTGAAAATTTTCTTCCAATTCCTCGCCTAATTGAGAAATCTCACTTGCTAGATATGGATGTTCTTTTTCAGTTTGTCTGTTTGTCCGACATGCTTAGAGCACTTTGATGGCGATTTTCCAACCAGTTCCAATTGCTTGCGGCAGTCTGGAATGATTTGTGGGTCCAGTTGCTCGACCGATTCATCGGACCGTTAGAACAAGGCAATTTTCAAAGACAGCTAGCGTTAAACAAGAACAACAAGAAGAACTCGAACTCAAACTCAAAGTAATATTTGAAAGTGGCGAATCGAATGGAATTTTGGAATATGCCGACGTCTGCGAATAAGTCCATGAGAATCAACTCCGATTTCGGTATTTACCTTGGAAAACTGCCATGCAATTTGGTGATTTGTTTCATTTGTTTAAATGGAATTTGTTGCAACGATTTCAATTTCTTCCAAAAACAAAAAAAAACCGACAACAAACCCAAAAGTGGCTGTGGACAAGCAGAGAGCGAGATAGATAGAGAGAGAGAGAGATAGATTGAGAGAGAGAGGGTGCTGCCAAGTCGGGCTGTGGCTGGGCGCGACGTCACCGCCGCAGTTGGTGCCACTCCTTTGACCAGTTGCCCAAACATTGACAATGTCTGTGTGTGTGTGTGCCCCTGTGTATGCGAGTGTCGTTTTCTTTTTATGCTTATGCGAGAGAGGGAGGCGCAGTGTCTGTGTCTCTCTCTATCGCACGCCTGCTTTTTCGCTTATCGTGCAGCATGTTCTGTTCAGTTCTTTCTGTCTTTCCTTTTGTGCGTCACTTTGGCTCGAAATAGTAAATTGTTTAACCACAGATTAGTCAACGAATAACAAATAAATAAAATAACAGAAATCCCCACCCCCCAACAGCAAAATGCTATGCTTATTTATGTACTTATTGCCATGTGTGAGCAATGGATGTGTAGAGTCTGTTTGCCGTTACAAAAACAGCTCTCTCGCACAGAAACACGCACAGAGAGAAGCTCGCTCATACACACAAATGCCTGACATTTTCAGCCTGACTCTTTCACTTTTTTGCAGGATGAGTACAAACATTGAAAAGGGGGGAAATCACCACAACAATATTCTGATTAATTTGCGGCATTTTTTGTCTAGTGGTAAAAACTTTTGTAATAGTATTTGCATGCCTTTGAAACATTCTGCTCTTGAAAATCATGCGAGAGCCGACTTATCAAGCTCAGAGTCGCTTGTGGGCAACAAATACAACACAAAACGCCTCTGGGTAGCAGACCGCAGGCTAGAGCAAGAGCGCAGCATTCAGGCTGTCTGTGTTGTGTGCTGTGACTCTCTCTTCATCTCTGTTGCGCAAACGCGTTGTTGTCGCATCCGAGTGCCTGAGAAGGAAGCTGTTTCTGCTGGCGCCGTTATTGCTGAAACCGGCTTGAGTCTCTCGTACAGAATTTTTCGAATGCACTTATGAATGCCCTACAAAATGTTAGTGTATTATAACATATAGGAATCAAGGCTTTGACATGTGTACATAATGTGAAGTATGAGTTCAGCAAAATAGAGCAGATATACATATATAAGCTAAGCTTTAAAATTGTCCTAATTTTTCAGTTCTGGTTGGATTAAAAAATAAAAAAACGCTTTTGTATAAAACTTTGGCAAAGCACACGAATAGAAGGATTTTCAAAACATTATAAGTAATCGTTCCAATAAGAAATTAGTACGGTGTAGTCATGATTAATTGGCTGAGTCATATAAGAAGAAGAATTTTTCTGATACGCATTGACCGATGCTTCGTTGCGGGTTTTAAAACAAGCCCAAAAACAAAGTGAACGAACCCCTCGCAAGCCAACAAAAACTACAATACACCATTGAGAGCAGGCACAACGAATATCGCACACACACAAGTGAACATGCACACACCCAGGTGCGCTCGCTCACCAGCTCGTCTTTTGAGCGTGGAAATTCTCTTGAAAATCGACTGGTGAACAATTCATACCCATATATGGTAAACTTGGCTGCGGAATGGAGAAAGAAATGTCGCTGATAAGGTGAGCGCTGCATGAGCGTGAGTGACGTAGCCGGCTGGAAAGCTGGCTTTATAAAACGGCAAGCAACGACCAGTTTTCATATCATTACAGTTTGAGTTCTTGTGCTGTGTGGATATTCCCAAACGACACAACACCGCTCTCCAATCAGCCAGCAGTCGTCTACGCAAAAGACACTCAACCGAAAGACTTAATTTATATTAATTTAATTAATTTTAAACAAAACAGACCAAATGTAAGTATACGAAAAAGTTTGACACGATCCCGCAAAGTCTGACAATCCGAGAATCCCCCACCCCCTTCGAAAAGCCATTGCAAAGCATTCTGAAAACCGTTCGACCAAAAAAATAAAAACAGTGCAAATGTTTTTTGTTTGATAACTAAATTTTTTTGTGTGATAATGTGAAAAGTGATGAAAAAGTTTGTCGAAATATTCGCAACTGAAAATGTCATTCTTAGGATACAAGTTTGACAGAAGTTCGACACTAAGAATGTCAATCCAAAATATGACTTTTCCAGAAAATCCCTTAATGACAGATGTCATTCCAAAAGAAGAATTTTCCTGGAAAAAGTCTTAGCTGATAATGGCCCTATACAAACTACAAACTACTACTGTAGTCGCATTGCGTATTCATCCAGATTAGTTCTAATCTAAAATATAACTAGACACACTCATATGTGCATACATAGATGTGTACATATGTATATGTATCTATAGCCGACTGGGCGTGTCACGCGCCATTTTACGATTTCACCCAAGTGGGCAAAAGAAGTAGACCAAAATCTTTGGTGACAATTTCGTTTTTGACATTTGAAATTCAATTCGCGAACAGCTTTCTTTTTCCCACGCCCAAAATTAACTTTCCCTGAAAGCAAGATTCGCAAAATAATTGTTAGACGTTCATTGTGGCCCACGCAAAACCCCCCCAAAGAAATATCTGTAGCAGATCATAGTATAAGCCCATGCTATAGAACTATCTTGTCGCGCCAGTGACGTAGGCAGATCACAATCCATAAATGTTTGTAGCGTTTGTAGGCGGCCAGAAATAGTAACAGAATCGCGTCATTAAAGTTATTTGGAAAGACTTGATCGTTGGGGCTTTAAAATGCCGGCTTCAATAAATGCATACATACATACATATGTACATTTGTATGTATGTAAGTCGCCGACGTCGCTGTCGCCGTTGCTGTGCAAAAATGGAGAAAACCTTCGTCGTCAGTCGCGAGAGTATGCGAGTGTGTGTGAGAGCGAAAGCGAGCGAGCAACGAGGCGACTTTTTCGTTCGACTGCGTTTCGCTTCGAAACATGACCATATATGGTCACAAAAGTTGGCTTCGACGATTCGACTCGTTAGCTCTCTGTCGCACGCATGCGCTTGCAGCCACCCGAAATGTGCAGGCGAGAGCGAGTCGGCACACACACACACAGACCCGAGACAGATATCGCGTCAAAGCCGACGCTGCCAGCCCAGCCGTTGAATCGTTGTTAACTAGCATTGCCGCTGCCACGGCCCAGTCTGTTCATTCCTCTTTCGACGGTCAAACGGTGCGGTTGCGACTTTTCGAAATACCAGCCAAGTGGTTCGAAACATTAGTTTTTCCCTTTAAAATCGTTTTTTAAAACAAAAGGTAATTCGAATTGGTTTTAAAAGTTTATCTATGAAACTAATATTAAAAGAAAACTGGCCTTTAATTGAAAACTATCTTACTGAAAATAGTACGCGATTTTGTGGCCAAAACCCTTGCTAGCAGCACTAGCAGAACAAGCACTTCGGTTTCTAAATATTTTTTTTTTTATTGTGAAGTTTACCAGTTTTGGGTTCTGCAATATAAAGAATATTCGTGTGATACTAAACTGGGTGCTGGACCTAGACCGGCTTTCATAAAAAATTTCGCTTCTTGCTCTTTCTGTGTTCTTCTTTTGCGGCCGCCATTTTACAGCGCCTTTGCCGCATACACACAGACACACACACACGCTCCGCTCCTTTGCACCGGCATTCAAGTGCTTTGTGTCTTGGGCTGTTCTTTCTTTCGGGGTGGGGCCCCTTGTTCGCAATTCACCCTGTGTTCCCCTTGCTCTCGCGTGAGTGTTGTTGAATCTAACCGGAACTAATTTTTTTGTTCTTTTGTATGTCCTTGCAGCTTACAATATGTGTGACGAAGAAGTTGCTGCTCTCGTTGTCGACAATGGCTCCGGCATGTGCAAGGCCGGTTTCGCTGGAGATGATGCACCCCGCGCCGTGTTCCCATCGATCGTCGGTCGCCCACGTCACCAGGGTGTCATGGTTGGCATGGGACAGAAGGACTCGTATGTGGGTGATGAGGCCCAGAGCAAGCGTGGTATCCTCACTCTGAAGTACCCCATCGAGCACGGAATCGTGACAAACTGGGATGATATGGAGAAGATCTGGCATCACACCTTCTACAACGAGCTGCGCGTTGCCCCCGAGGAGCACCCCGTTCTGCTGACCGAGGCCCCTCTTAACCCCAAGGCTAACCGTGAGAAGATGACTCAGATCATGTTCGAGACATTCAACACACCCGCCATGTATGTGGCCATCCAGGCTGTTCTGTCGCTGTACGCCTCTGGCCGTACCACCGGTATCGTCTTGGATTCCGGTGATGGTGTCTCCCACACCGTCCCCATCTATGAGGGTTATGCTCTGCCCCACGCCATCCTGCGTCTGGATTTGGCCGGTCGCGATCTGACTGACTACCTGATGAAGATCCTCACGGAGCGTGGCTACTCATTCACCACCACAGCCGAGCGTGAGATCGTGCGCGACATCAAGGAGAAGCTGTGCTACGTCGCTTTGGACTTCGAGCAGGAGATGGCCACCGCTGCCTCCAGCTCTTCATTGGAGAAGTCTTACGAGCTTCCCGACGGACAGGTCATCACTATTGGCAATGAGCGTTTCCGTTGCCCTGAGGCCCTGTTCCAGCCCTCGTTCTTGGGAATGGAGGCGTGCGGCATCCATGAGACCACCTACAACTCGATCATGAAGTGCGATGTGGATATCCGTAAGGACCTGTACGCCAACACCGTCCTGTCCGGTGGCACCACCATGTACCCTGGCATCGCCGATCGCATGCAGAAGGAGATCACCGCCCTGGCCCCATCAACCATGAAGATCAAGATCATTGCTCCCCCAGAGCGCAAGTACTCCGTCTGGATCGGTGGTTCCATTCTGGCTTCGCTGTCGACCTTCCAGCAGATGTGGATCTCCAAGCAGGAGTACGACGAGTCCGGCCCATCCATTGTGCACCGCAAGTGCTTCTAAGTCTAGCGGAGGACGATTCGCCTTCGGGCGTAAGAGAGGAAGAGGATGACGACGACGACGGAGGAAGATGTAGAGCGAGTGCGAGTAGTGCCGGCAGTTTATGTGACGTGTCGAAGGAGTGCAGCACAACAAGAAGACCATCATTCACGCCGCCTCCAACGCCCACACCCTTGCGGAGAGAATGCTCATCCCCAGGGTGTGGGTGGGGGGAGACGGCTCCGTGTTGTGTTCTAGCATTAATTAATTTATTCCACATGAGATATGATATAATATGTATTTTTGTTTTTTTTTTTGAATATCCCTAATATAACAACAAAAACTGAGATGAAAACTAGAACAGCATTATCTGCCATTCCACGGACAGAGCACACACTCTCACACACGAATGCACCCACACACAAACACACCATACACGCTCGCACTTCCCTTGCACACACACACACACACACACAGACACACCAGAACAACAACAGTGCGTGGAGTCTCGGCTTCCTCGTCGAGTGCGGCGGCATGACAAGGACAACCACAAGAACATTCAAAATCATCCAGAAGAATCATTCTATTCCCCCAAAGCAAAAAAAGACAACACAAAAACAAAAATGAAAGCAAAACACAAACAACACACTAGCGTTTTGTAAAATTAAAAAGCAACCTTATGTATTATTTTTTAATTATGATGTAATTATAAAAACAAGTGAAACAAAAATATGAAAACGAAAGAAAATCAACCTCGTCTTCTCTTCTGTATCCTCGTCTTCTATCTCTGCACTTGCACTCACACTCTGCTCTGCTCCTGTTCCTGCTCTGCTCTGCTTGTGCTCTCTGCCTGTGCACCCTCTCTCTTGCTCACTGTCTTTTCGCCGGCCGGCAAACCAAGCCGCTCTCACCAAATCCTCTCATACACCCATACCCGTACATACGAAAATACATCATATATGCATACAGTACATGCAAGTGGACAACAACAGCCCAGCCAGTTGTTGCTGCTATGGCGTCGACTGCAGAAGAGTTTTTTTTTTGCTGCATACGGTACTCCCATACATACATACGACATGAAATACATGTGTAATTTTTTATTTGTATACTTTTCTAATTGCATGCGTATCAAATGATAAGTTTACGCCTGAAAATGTTAATTAAAATGTGAAAATGCAACTAAAAACATTCCGACAACCAAAATGAGTGCAAACTCTTGAAATTTAACATACATATCTGTGTACGTATGTAGTCTCATGGTAGGGGAAATGCCGTTGGAAGTTATCGTTGGGTGGCTGTTTGGGTGCATGGGGGGTCAGTGACCTGTAGTTCAAAGCTGATGCTGGGGATGTGATGTTCTTAAAACCTGCTTAACAGCTGTTAGAGAACTCTTTAACAGGCGCCTGTGGCCAGCCGGAGTAGCGCTTACATACACACACACACACACACACACACACACACCCGCTGTTAATGACTTACAAGAGAGCGGCCGGCTCATCGATGTCGCTGTGATTAAAGTGCCGTTTTAAGTGTTATAAACTATACAAAGAGCAGCATAGCGCAGCCCATAAGTAAGAGATCGAACAAAAACGCTGGCCCAAATTGTTTGCATAGAATGGGATCGAAATTAATTAAGATTGGAACACGTGCAGGCGGAGTGCACACAAAGGGAAACGACAAGGAGCACCCCCAAACACCACGCACAACACAAATAACACACATACAGTTAGGACTTACTTGGGCAGCACTGCTTGCTTTTTGAAAGAGCGTGTGAAACGGTAAAAATTCTCTTCTGGCGCTTTCTTTTTGATTTTAATTTTATTTGTTTTATTTTTGTTGTTGTTGGGTTCAACGGTTCCATTTCGAACAGTTTTTGGAAATTTGTTCTAGAATACGTTCTGCTGTACGGGAAGCCACGGAATGGGACCCATCACTAAACGAAGAACTACAGTGAAATTTTCTTCAGACGAACGCTTTCGGGTATCCGTAGATTTCAAGAGATGTCCGCCTAGAAGAGAGGCTTGTAAGTGTCTGTCCTAACGATACCCAGGATATCCGCACTCCAGGATCACCCACAAATATTAAGTCAAGCTCCTGGTCCCTTATGTAATGTATCCACTGTCACAACAATGTAAATACGCTTGGCTGGGCCCTCCCAAGGCCTGAATATTCATGCGACCTCGAACCGGGGTCGGCAGCGTGCGTTTCCCGATTTGAATATGCCCGGAACTGGGATCGGGAACGGGCCGTACTTCGCCCACGGCCTGGACTGGATCCAGAACGATTTGGGACAGCGGCCCGCGCGGTGTAATACGATGTCAATAGCAGAGGCCTTCAAGGATCACGAAATTTTCGTAACCGGAGGCTCGGGTGGGTATTGATATGATATTAGATATTGATGCACTCAAAACGATCGATGGACACTCTCAGGTTTCATTGGAAAGGCCCTCATCGAAAAGCTGTTGCGATCATGCACCAGTTTGAAGAAGATCTACGTTCTGATGCGGCCCAAAAAGGGGCAGAGCATCGAGGAGCGCCTGCAGAAGCAGGGCGAGACAAAATTGTATGACCGCCTGCGTAGGGAGCAGCCAGAGGCGTGGTCCAAGCTTGTGCCCATTGCCGGGGACGTGGAGCAGCTGGGCCTGGGCATTAGTGCCGCGGATCTGGAGAGGCTGCGTAATGTGACCATTGTCTATCACTCGGCGGCCTGTGTACGGTAAGGGATTGGGATTGCCATGTCCTCCTCCAAATACGAGCTGATTGCTGCCATTAATTGCATCGTTTTTCCGGTTAGCTTCGATGATCCGCTGCGATCGGCCATCCTAATGAACACACGCGGCACCCATGAGCTCATCAAACTGGCCCTGGCCTGGAAGAAGCTGAAGGCCTTCGTGCACGTGTCCACCACGTACTCGAACCCGAGCGTGCTGGAGGTGGAGGAGCGTATATATCCGGCCCTGGCCGACTGGCGTACCACCATCAAGCTGGCGGAGACTTACGATGAGGAGACCCTGAACATATTCAATCTTAAGTGAGTACGGGGGAGTGGGGACAGCGAAGTAGAAGGACATCATAATAATGTTTATCTATTGCAGATATGGAAACTTTCAGCCAAATTCGTACACCTTCACCAAGAATCTGGCCGAGCATGTGGTCAACGATTTCAAGGATCAGCTGCCCATATTTGTATTCAGGCCATCTATCGGTAATGAATTCTCCCCTCCGCGGACTTTATTCCACATTTAACCTCCGTATTTCCCCGCGCAGTGGTGTCCACCATTGAGGAGCCTGTGCCTGGGTGGGCGGACAACTTTAATGGTCCCACCGGGCTGCTGGTTGCGTGTGGCACGGGCATCTTGCGCTCCCAGAACTGCGATCCCAATGTTGTCTCCGATTTTGTGCCAGCCGATGTAGTGGCACGTGGCCTGATCATCGCTGCGTACAAGTTCCTGGTCGAGCCAGAGGCAACGGCCAAGGATAAGCCGCTCTATGTGGTCAACTGTGCCACGGCCAACATCTCGACGATCACCATGGGCGAGGTTATCGAGATTGGCAAGACCTACATCCGTGAGAATCCATTTGAGAAGACGCTCTGGCTGCCCGGCGGCAGCATGACCCCCTGTCCAGTGCTGCATTTCATTCGGGTGAGTCTATTCCTATTACTATTCCTATCTATTTCCTGTTACCCTTTTTGGTTTTGGTTTTAGTTTTGCACCATGCACCTGCTGATGGCTGTTGTGGTGGACACTCTGCTGCGGCTGTACAACGAGAAGCCTTTGTAAGTATTTAACTCTTTTGGGGGTTTTTTCCCTCGGAGATATGGGGTTTCTGATATACGATTTTGGTCTGCTCCATAATTACAGCCTGATGAAGCTGCAGCGACGAATTTTTGCCGCCTTCAGTGCCCTGCAGGTGTTCGTTTCCACCGAGTGGCACTTCCAGAATCAGAATTTCCGTGCCCTGCACGAGCTGGTGCCCGCGAAAGAAGTGTAAGTTGGAGCCCCACCACACAGCTGCTAGTCCTCTTAATCGTGTTAATCCTCATGCCCCTTTTGTAGTGCCACTTTTGGATTTATGCAGCATGCAAATATCGACTATGTGGAGTTCTTTCAGCATGCGATTCGTGGCGCCAAGGAGTTCCTGCTGCACGAGAGCCCCATAAGCACCAAGAGTGCCCGATTCCGCATGAAGATCTTCTATGTGCTGGACTATCTATGCCGGGCCATTGTCTATAGCTTTTTGTTGCGCCTCATCTATAGATTTGTAGTCAGCCTCTGGTAGCAGCTCCACACACCCCACGCCAATTTTTTTTTTACTCTCTTTCTTCCAAGTAGATGCTTAGCACCCCCGCCCTGCTTCATAGTCGCACTTAGTTTTAGTGAAAATATATATATACATTTGTTTGGTACCGGTAAATGGCGGTTTATTTTTTAATTGAAATTTGACAATTCGAATTTCTAACGTCTTTTTGTAACCATCTGGCAACACCAGTTGGAGCGCGTCAGCAGCGCCATCTAGTGCATAGTACGATAGTCGGTGCGGCGCATTTCCAGCCCTGGTGCACAGGGTTACTTTTTGATTATCAAAAAAACAAAATGGTGGCATATAATATTTTTGTTTGCCGCAGCGTACATAAAAAAAATTCGTGTATAATTTGGCCGTAAACACTGACAAAACTGAGCAAATAATCAAAAGCGTGCAACAGAGACAGCGGTGAAGCGAGCAGGGTGCCAGAAACAGAAGCAATCTAATATACACGATATAAAGCGGCAATTAGCGGAGAGTTGAGCATCGAACCGTGGTGTTTGGCAAAGGGTAGCGGCCTGCCTTGGTCCTTCCCCCCCTGGTTGGTGTTTGCTGGTTGCGGTACCCTCTTGGGTAGGTCGATTGCACTGGTCGTCCGGCGGTGCCCCCGTGCCACCCAGTGGTGGTTGGGCAAACGGCGCTCCAGGGTGGTGGCAGTCCGCCCCCCAGTATCTCACACCAGCTGCTGCTGCTGCTGCTGCTGCAAGAGGCGGCACAAAAACAACCTGCCGACTGCATTGCCGGCTAATTGGATTAGTCGTCAGTAGTGGTCAGTAGTTGTGGAGATGGCCACGACACAGCAGTACTCGCTGCGGTGGAACAACTATCTGCGCCACCTGACCTACTCACTGGACAATCACCGGCTGAACGATGATTTCGTTGATGTCTCGTTATGCGTGGACGGCCGGAAGATTAAGGCCCACAAGGTGGTGCTGTCCTCGTGCTCATCATACTTTAAGGATATATTCAAGGAGAATCCACATCCGCATCCAGTCATTATATTTAAGTTTATCAAATTCGAAGATCTCAACTCGATAATCGAGTTTATGTACCAGGTATGCCACACACACACACACACTAATCTCTATTCCACACTCAACAATCTACTTTCTGTCTCCTTTAGGGCGAGGTGAATGTACAGCAGGAGGCACTGCAATCGTTCCTGCAAACAGCCGAGCTACTTGCCGTTCAGGGCCTTACCGCCGAGGAGAAGGAGAAGCCGCAGCTGCCATCGCTGCCGCTCAGCGAACACAAGCTCATCAAGACCATACCAAGCACCATAAGAGCGGTCAACGATCAGCATCAGCAGCTGCAGCAGGTGCCCAGTGTGACACAGGGGCAGTCACAGGGGCAGACAACAACGCAAACCATCGAAATACCCACGGCCACACTGTTGCAGGCAACAGCAACGGTTGCCAGTCAGGTTCAGACGCAAGTGGCTGCTGCTGCGGCCGCTCAGCTTCAGGTCCAGCAGCAGCAGCAGCAGGCGCATTCTCAGACGCAGCAGCAGCAGCATCATCATGTACAAACCACTCAAATACAACACATCCAGGTGCAATCGGCGCCACCACCACCACCACCACCACATCAGCAGCAACAACAGCAGCAACAGCAACAGCAGCAACAACAGCAACAGCAGCAGCAGCAACAACAATCACAGCCACTGCCGGCAACGCCACAGCATTTGACCATCACGAATGCTGTGGCCCTGTCCGTGGCGAAGAAGCGTAAGCTCACCTTCTCCGATGATGATGACAACATCTACACCACCGAAACGGTTGCCTATGCCAGCAAGGATGACCAGACAATTGTTAAAAGTAAATCAAATAATTGATAGCACAAATTCGAAATCCAATTGAATCGTTAATTCTCTTGCAGCTTCTGAAATGACCTTCCTGAGGAATACCGTCAAAATGGATATACCCGACTATATTGTGAGCGAGGTGGATGATCGGCTGTCGGATGGGGCCACGCCGCAGACGTCACAGGATGCCACTACCGGTGCCGCGCAGACGGTGGCCCAATACTCATCCGAATACGAGATACTAACCGAGTCAGAGATCGAGGAGAAATATCAAGCGGATGCGGAAAATGCCGAAATAGCCATCGAAATGAGTGAGTAGTCTCGGCCAGCACAGAATTTAATCAACTAACGTGGCACGGTACTCCCTCTTTTTCGCCTTTTTCCCTGCCCCACTTGAAGCCCGCCTGTTGGGCAGTGGGACGGGAGCAACATCCACGCCCCATGCTGTGCTAGAGGATGGCAGCCCGTCGGCAGTTCCCTCGACTACGGTGTCCTTGACGCCGGTCAAGGCGGACGGCAAGGTCAACAACGCGGCGCCAAATGGTAAGTGCGACAGATATACGTTTGGGCTAGGGATTTTGTTAGGGATTTGAATGGATTTAACACAATTGATTGACACATCGATTGCGCAGGAGCAAACTTTTCATTTTGCGACTGACTTTTGGGCTCTCAATTGCTTTTTTTTTTAGCAATGGTCATTCAATTGCATTGCTATAGCCAGAGATCACAAAAAAGAATTACGAAAAAAAAACAAATTAAAGTTGAAAATGTGTGCTAGGCTACACTTAGTTTTCAAGAAGAAGAATAACTTTTATTTTAAATTTATTTTTATTTTTTTTTAACATTTAAACGTAATTTTGTATATCTGATATTAATTCAAAAAAAAAAAAATTTCTTCAACTTAAAAGTGAGTTTTTAAATATATTTATTTTAAAAATAAAATTATTTTTTTTTAATTAAGAAGTGATTTTTTAAATCTGATATTCATTTTTAATAAATAACAAATTATTTCTTTTAATTAAAAAATGATTTTTTAAATCGGATATTCATTTTTAAAATAACAAACTATTTGTTTTAATTAAAAAATGAATTTTTATATCTGATATTTATTTCAAAAATCAAAAATGATATCTTATCAGTTATAAAAAAAATTAAAAGTTATTTTTATTTAAAAAATTCAAAATTTAATTTATTATTTTAATAATCGAAAAGTAAAATAAAAAAAAATAAAAATAAAAAATATATTTACAAATTTTAAAAGTTATTTGTATTTAAAAATTTGAAAAGGTATTTTTATTTTAATTAAAATAATTGAAAAGTAATTTTTAATTTAAAATTGGAAAATTTGTATTTAAAAAATTAAAAATAAGAGTTAGTCTTGCTTTTTAATAATAAAAGCAAACTTTTAATATGTATTTCATATTTTTACTGTACACTAGAAAAAACTAGAATTCATATGTTCCCTGGCTATAGCCCATATTCGATGCACTCTGAACTACATAAATTGGTAAAACAGCACACGATTTTATATGCACACATGCATTAATGCTAAAGTGTATTATTATTATTATGCAAATGTTAGGAATAGTACAAATAATGTAACATTTTTTATTTATTTTTAAATTGGTCTTTAGTGAATGTTAATTATTTTAAAAAGTATTATAATGCTCGATGACAGTTGGACTGTATTTAGATATAATTCAATTTCAATTTAGAAAAAAAAAACACAAACACACACACAAACACAAACATACAAATATGTATACACAACCCATAGAAAAAAACCCTACCCCTCCCCCAAAATATTGTCGCTTTCCTGCTTTAAGTTGCTGCCCTTTAGACTTTAGCATTATTGATTTGATTTTTATGTTAAGTTATATTAATATTAAGTTTCTGGTGTAAATGGATGTGCCTAGCTAACTAGTACGGCTACTAGGCTGCTTTGCTCTGTAGATTAGTGTAAAAAGCAGCTCTAATTATGTATTTAGTTTAGTCATTTGAATTTTGAACCCTGTTAAATGTATTTGTACCCAATCCGAACCCTAGTCCCCGTTCCCCCCCCATAATTTATGTCGTAAGAGTTGTTGTGGCTGTCGAATATGTCTTCAAAGAGTAATGCAGAGAGAGAGAGAGAGAGTATAGCGGGTGCATAGATAATATTATAGGGGGATGGGCCACCGAAACTGTTTTGTATTGATTGTGTACGTATTTTCTATATATTTTTAGATTCGCCCAATAATAAGTGGACAGAATGTCAGTTTTGCAAAATGGTTATTACCACGGTTAATCTTTGGAGACATATTCGCACCCAACACACACCACAACCGCCCCGCAAATGTGATCTCTGCAATAAGAATTTCAAAAATAAATACAGCCTACGGGAGCACATACGCATCTCGCACGAACAGAAGGTGACCATCAAAACGGAGAACTGATGGGCAATCTACGCGACTGCCGAAACATTCATCAGCCTCAATATGAATATGGGCGGCATACGCTAAGCTAAAATGGAACCCACACAGACAGAAGAGACAGATAAACAGACACAGAAAGAGAGAGAGAAAGAGAGAGATTCCAAGATATATATATATATATAAAATACTATATAGAGCATATAACGTCCATGTAGCAATAACAACTCAAAGAATACTTTTTTCAGTCCACATAAAACGCATCCATCAATCACACCAAACCAACATACCCCACACCACACACTTACACCCACTCCCCCCCCCATAAAGAAATTAGCCAAAATTTGTCAAACTCCAACTCCAAAATGCAAAGCAAAAAGAGAAGTGGAGATGAAAAACGAGGAGCATTACTAGCGATATGTGTCTAATATAGCATTAGTTTATACACATCCATATAGTTATGATATATACGAGATATACATATATATTATATTATATTATATTATATTAAGTTAAGGCTAAGACTCAGGCGCTATGGCAGCCAAAGTCAGAGATAGAGAGAGAGAGAGAGCGAGCGAGTCAGTCAAGTGTCAGTGGAGCGAGAGAGCTGGTAATCCCCCCCATCGTTGACCAAGCCATTTGTATGTAAAATTGTATTTTTATTATTATTACATAGTATGTATGTATCTAGTAGTACTTTGCTTAGTGCAACAAAAATTTAACATTTTTTAAATTAGATAGCAGAGTACAAATACCGACCATTATTGTATATACATATATATATAAACACACACACATAAAAATTGATCCATTTTGTGGCATTGATCCTCTTGTTTACAGCAACAGGCTACAGGCTTTAAGATCTAATCAAATCAAATCAAATCGAAGTACTTTGCTCAATCCTCAGATAATTATGTACAAAAACAAAGAAAAACAAAGAAAGAATTGAAAGTAAAAACAAAATCAAAGAAAGTAAAAGCAAATTCATTAGCTATTCATATTTGGCCATTCTGTGTTCAAGCAAGAGAGAGATTTATACCGCATAGTAGTCGCATTTTGTAGGACAAACAAATTTCAATCGTTGTAAATTAGTAGCTAAATTAGTTGTAGAATTTTTTGCCCCCCACCACCCCCAACCGTTAGTTTAAGCCACAAAACAAGCCAAGTGAAAAACGGGAAGTCATCATATGATAATCTGTACTTTAAGATTAGTTTTGAGAAAAAAAAGCAGACGGAATACCTGTAGAAATCCTCTCAAAAGACACTAACACGCGTACACCCCACACACAGATGCATACTAAAGATTATCTAGTTAAATGAAACCAACTCATACGTATTAATATAACGATCGATCCATGTAGATCTTATGTGTATACAAATTATAGCTAGACCTATACTATATAAATAATGTATGGCCACTGTATGGTTGATCCAGATGGAAAGGGTTCTTTTTTTTTTTTTGCGAATTAGTTAGTCTGATAGCAACAAAAATATATGCCAGAGAATTCTGATTTCCTTAACATTCAATTAAATTATTCAATTTGTTTGCCAAATGCCAAGTGAATCATATATGAAAATCCCAAATTCAGTCTTAAAGATAATTATAATATTTCCTACATAATAATCTATAGAATAATTAGATGAAATTCTTTTTTGATTTTTGATATTACATATATAAAGATATATCCATAGATATGTACAATGAGATTCCATGCAGTGGCCATAGTCCCAATAGTCCGGATGGCCAACAAGCGTCGACTATATACAAATGCAATGGAATATATAGAGTTTCCAATTCGATCGATCCCTCCCTGCCCTGCCCCACAATAAGCCTAAGTACATAATGTGTATTGTATATAATATATATATATATATATTAATAGAACAAACCGCGACTAGATTATCCAATTTAAAATCGTTTTTGCTAAAATGAGACAGACAGAGATAGACATATGACAAAGAGACAGAGACAGAGACAGAAAGCGACGGAGAGAGAACGAGAGAGAGAGAGAGCGAGAAATAAACAAAATACATGTAAACGAATGAAATTTCATTAATGCTGTAGAATTCGGGCTGGGACTTACTATACATACCCCAAAGCAAAGAGTAATAATAATAAAACTATTTACATTCCTTTTTTGATATATTGCAGCCCCAAGTGTAACTGGAACTGATAGACGATTGGGCGCCACTGATACGCCGCAGCATATCGATCCCCTGGCCGAGGATGAGACAGTGCCCGCCGAGGTGTACATGCCACTCAGCTGTCACTTTTGCAAGCGTCGCCTGAAGTCAACGAACGCCTTGAGGCGACACATCGCCTCCAGGCACTCGGAGATACAGGATAAGCAGCACGAATGCTACATCTGCATCAAGAGCTTCAAGACCAAGTGGTCCCTGTCCACGCACAACTCGCGTTTCCATCGCGATATGCGCCAGAGCAAGGAGTTTATCAAAATCGATGCGGGCGATCACTGAAGCAAATGGGGCTAAACATCAACTGAGTCACAAAAAGTATTTTCATGCCCGCTATTTTGGGCAGAAGGAAGCGTTTCCGAAGAACCCAAACCAACCCATTTCGTCCGTATTCTGTTTAAGATGATCTATTGGCATGGGAACTGGTCTGGGTAGATCAAACATATCGATCAGATTAATGGTCGTACTGCCAGCTCATCTTTCTCTCATCCAGAGAGCGTTTATTATAGAGTTTTGTGCCTTTTGAATGCTTATCCAAGTGATCGCTTTCAATGTAAGGTAACAGCCTGTAGGGCATACCAAATTTAAGCACAGAAATGTAAAAGCAAAAAAACTAAGTTCCCCGATGAGTGCCCCAATTAAAACTGGCTTTACATTAATTATTGTTTTTTTCTATAAAGTACGACCCTTTGTAATGCTGATAGGCTTCATTTGTCATGCGGCAGCGCTCCTCGGTCGATTGCCTGTTCGAGAATAATATATGTCTATAGGGTTCGGAGCTGCTTCCTTCTGTGTGTTATAAACATCTGCTTCATCCGCAGGGGTTCATGCTGAATACCTGAATGTATCTGATAGTCGGAATATTCGACTATATTGAACTTATTTTAAGGCCCCCCGCCAAGCATCTGCTGTAGATTGTATGTGTATAAGTAGTTTGGCTTGTATATTTGCTTGTGTTTTGTTTTCTAATAGAAATAATAATAATAATAATGGATTATCGGCCAATTTAGGCAAATTTGAAGGCATTTCACACGAAATCTTTTCTACGCTAATCATTTTTGTATGCCAGCGGAGAGGAATTGGTACGAGTATGTGTGCCGTACCTCAGTTTCGATTAGGACAATTAGAAATGAATTGCGCAACTGGCCTTGACAGAGCTGATAGACTGACAAAACAAATCAATTTACTGCACGTGTGGAATGGGACTGCAAATTGCATTTGAGCTCAGTGAAAGAAAAAGGTTTAATCTGCACTTGTAGGACTTTTCGTTGGTTGAAGAAGGTTGGTTGCTGCTTTTCCGGGAGGGAAAACATTCACTAGACGTTCCAGTAACTAAACTTGGGTAAACATTACAGAGGTGTGCGTCCAGCTCAGTTTTGATTCCACGCATAGCTCCGAAGTACTCCATGAAGATGAAACCGACTGCTGCTGCTCATTCCTTTTTAGCAGCTCCCAAACTGTAGCCCCAGTCCAACAAAACGCCCAATCAATTGATGTTTCTGTGTGTTTAATATCTTAACAACTATTTCCGTTTGCATCTGGCCATCGGGAATTATTACAAGCAATTACAATTTTTCATTACGCGTTTGGGTGAAGGGATAAACAAAATGCGTTTGCGTTTTACAAAGTCTTCAGGCCGGGCAGCGGGAACTGCTTGCTGAACGCGATCACACACTGGTGGATCTGTTCGATCTTGGCCTTGATCGTGGCATTCTCAGCGAGCACCTTGTGATAGTCGACCATCTTGGAGCTGCCCGCAGCCTGAACGGCCTCGGCGCCAATCTTGAGAGCCGCATCGATGAAGCTCACAACCTGTTCCATGTCCTTGGCGACAAGGCCGCGCGTGGTCAGGGCCGGTGTGCCCAAACGGATGCCGGACGGATTCATGGCAGACTTGTCCCCGGGCACGGTGTTCTTGTTGCAGGCAATGCCCACCTCTTCGAGAATTAGCTCCGCTTTGGCGCCGGTTAGGCCGGCCTCGCGCACATCCACCAGCACGAGATGGACATCTGTGCCGCCGGTGGCCACCTGATAGCCCTTGGCAATGAGGCCCTCGCACAGCACCTTGGCGTTCTTCATCACCTGCGCCTGGTAGTTCTTGAATTCCGTAGACTTGGCCTGCTTGAAGGCGGTGGCAATGCCAGCCACAGCATTGTTGTGCGGTCCCCCCTGCAGCGATGGGAACACGGCCTGATTGATGCGCTCCTCCAGATCGTACAGCACCTTGTCGCCGTTGGGCTTTGTGCTGCGCACACCCTTGCGGAAGAAGATGACGCCGGCGCGTGGGCCGCGCAATGTCTTGTGCGTGGTTGTGGTCACAATGTCGGCGTACTCGAAGGGCGAGGGTATATGCCCGGCGGCCACCAGGCCGGCAACATGGGCCATATCGGCCATTAGATAGGCGCCCACATCGTCGCAGATCTGACGGAAGCGTCCGTAGTCGAGCAGGCGGGAGTAGCACGAGATGCCGGCGATAATGATCTGTGGCCTGAAGCTTCTGGCCGCCTCAGCAAGCTTGTCGTAGTCAATGATGCCCGTCACCGGGTTCACCTTGTACGGCATGCTCTCGAAGAAGATCGACGTGGCCGAGATGCGTTTGGTTGCGGTGAAGAAGCCGTGCGTCAGATGGCCGCCATCGGGCAGATCCAGGCCCATGATACGATCGTGGGGACGACAGACGCCCACATAGGCGGCCAGATTGGCGGGCGAGCCCGAATACGGCTGAACATTCACGCCCCACTGGTCCTCGCTCAGGTCGAAGAGCTCACGGCCGCGCTTCTGGGCCAGCAGTTCGATGCGATCAATGAACTCGTTGCCGCCATAGTAGCTGTGTGTGTGTGAGGATAGTTGCAGGATTGATTAAAGGATTGAAGGATATGCACAAAAAACTGATGCCTACCGCTTGCCGGGATATCCCTCCGAGTACTTGTTGGTCAGGCAGGAGCCGAGACTCTCCAGCACGGCCACCGAGGTGAAATTCTCGCTGGCTATCATCTCGAGGCCCTCGCGCTGTCGCTCCTTCTCCTTCTTGATGAGAGTCGCCAGCTCCGGATCGCTATCCTCCAGCGTTGCCTGCAGCAGTTTTTGATCCTCCATTTTCTGCATGGTGAAATATTTACAAATCAAATTGAATACAATCAATTAATATACAAGTGCAGCGAATGCGATGCGATCGGTGCAACGATCGATAATGCTCTGACATTCAGTGCAGGACGATGCCCACCTCGACAACGATCCAGCAGCAGGGTGTGTGTGTGTGTGTAGATCTGTGTGTGTTTTCCCTCGCGACGTTAACAAACAACAAAAATATTTATTTATGTTGCAAAAATCAATACAGAGGGAGAGGTTCATTGGGTTCAAATAGCATTGGAAAAGTTCTGCCGATAAGCAGCAGCCGCCCCACTGATCGACAGATCGTTGGATCGAGCATGGCAACGCGAATTTCCTCATCGATTAGATTATCTTTTAGTTATATTTAGTTTTAATAAGTATATGCAACTGTGGGTCGCGCCTCTAATTGTTTGGGTTGGTGTCTTCTTTTGGGTAGCGACCCCCCAGGCAGGGGGATTAACCTTGAGCTTATCGCCGTCTGTCTCTGTCTCTGGCTGGGTCAAAGGGTCTCAGCCAAGTGATAAGTGATAAGGCATATGTAGTAGCCCCCCCCTGTAGAAGCTGACGTAAAAATATTTATTATTGAATATGGAAAACTCTAGAAACCTCCTGATAACCTACACGCAAAACAAAACCCAGAAACCTACGAAAACAAATCCCAGAGATACCTACGAAAACAAATCTCTAAATTTAAGTTTCGGCCAGATCAGGGGTCGGGGTTTGATAGCAAATTCTCGTTGGTTAACACAGTTCTGGAACACAGTAGAAACAACAATGTCTACGGGCAATACTTTTGACTACATTCTCATCCAGAATCCGGTAAGCCGTGGCCTTATCTATACCGGTGCCACAATTCTGCGTGCTGTTGGGCTACGTCCAAGAAGGAGCACGCCCGTGCACCAGTCCCAGCCGCAGGCAGTGATGCGGCCGGCCAGCAGCGTCTTGGTGGGTGACTCCCCCCTCGAGCTAATGGCCAGCACGCATTACCACTTTGTGCGCCTGGCTGGGCTGTGTGGGGCCTCGGCCATACTCATGGCCGGCATATGCAAGTACATGCTGCACCATATGCTGCCCAAGGACCAGCTGGTGGCCAAGGAATATGCCGACTGTGCCAGCAGGCTGCACTTCTTCAACTCGTTTGCCATTATGGTCATTCCCTTGGCGCAGTTTCCCGTCATGACCGGCACGCTGATGATTGCAGGCACGATCCTGTTCTGCGGTTCAATGTATTATCGGGCTCTGACAGGGGAGCGACGGGTGCGGCCCATTGCCACCGCTGGTGTCTCATTCATGATTGCCAGCTGGATTTCGCTGCTCATTTAGGATCTACGAACATAAAATCACAGCAGGCGATGGGCCACACACACTACAACAAAAACCATTGTTTGGTAAGTGTCTAGAATTGCATTAACAAATATATAGGGTAAATATTTATGGTGCAGTATATTTGCAGATCTTGAAATGTCTCGTAAGGCAGATAAACATATCGCTGCAGTCACAACACAACGAAACATTTAAGTAAGAACAAAGGTACATATGTACATATATATACATATGTACATTTTGTTTGTATACATGTGTAATATATGTATATTTGCAGCTGTTGGTACATACATATTGTAATCCCTCCAATATCCATTTAACAAAAAGCAACAAAAATTTTATAAAAACAAAAAAAAAAAAGGAAAAGAAAAGGGATCCCTAGGTAAGAATAAATTTTTGGTTTTAAAATCTTTATAATTATAATTTTTAGATATTGGAAGCTGCAATTTGCTGTTACAAATGACAGACAAAATCTATCTGAAAAATTAAAATAAAAACTAAAAAAAACACAGAATCTCTTTACAGATATTTGCTCAACAACATCGCTGGGTAAGAATAAAATTGTGTGTTTAATATAATACCTATAAATTCAATATATATTTAGGGTTTAAGGAAGCTAAGTCAACTGCAGGGGCCAACATGTTCTACTTCATATGTTCTACAACATATACATAATCCTGGCTAAATAAAATATTAACAAAAACAATTATGTTACAACAAATTTAAAAAATATCAATCAAACAATTAAAAAAATATACTATTTCAATTAATAAAAACCTCACTAAAAAATCCCATAAGTTTTGCCATGTTTTTGTTTAATATTTCACAGCACAAAGAATCATTAAATGAATCAGAAATCTGGCAAGCACACGATGGTATGACTGGAAGCAGCCCTTAAACCGGGTTAGGAACTCTTTAATTTCAGCAATTAATATTTCAATATTCACTACGCGCAACAACACATCTTCAATTCTTAAAATGTACTATAGTTCGTCGTTTGCTGTGTTAATTATATCTACTCGTATACTCATAAATAAATATCAAAGCGCCCGCTTAGGGGGACAGCACCAAAAACGAGCACTATTTGGACATAGCTTTCCCAAACCTCAGCATATTCTCGCTGGACGACTCGTAGGGTCTAAGTGAACCAAAGTCCAGGCTGGACAGCTGCTCGGCTAACTGGCTGGGTTTGCAGGTGTAGAGGTACTGCTCGGAGGCGAGCTGCGTGGCCAATTCATGCTGATGATGATTGTCCATCATGAGTCCGACCTTGCCGTTGGTCAATATATCCATGCAGATGTCGGCGCCGGCATGGCCAATGATCAAATCGGATGCCTTAATATATTCTATATTGGGCCGAAAATTGTGCCGCTCTAATTGGATGCCGGATTGCAGGCTTATCAGTTGAGAAGCCTCCGCTGGCACCGGCAAGGAAAATCCATGATGCACTGATACTCAATGGCATTGAGTAGTGCATCAAATTTCGTGGTGCCAATAGTAACGCATTTAACAAAATTAGCTTTAGAGATGGGATTCTTGTTTTGCAGAAAAGGAAAATCGAAAATCGTACCTTGAACTATAGAATTTAAGTTTGTACCTCGATGCGATCGATTCGAATGCTCTTCACTCAACGAATGCAATTGGAAGTGCAAAAATTGCTGTATTTTAAATATTTATACAACAGCAGTTTGGAAATTTGTGAATCACACGAAACGGCGCTGGCTGACACAGAAATTCTATGGAAGTAATTCAATTTTATGGCCATTGCCAGATGTGGAGGGGGGGTCTGTCGAATGAATTGTAACAAAGAAAAAAAAGCTGAAACCAAAGAAATTTGAGTAGGCCTTAAAACGAGTTTAAGGCTGAACAAGCACAGAAAAATATGATTAAATGCGAGTATATCGATGGCACGCACAACCCACTCCAGTTCGATTTCAATTTCGTTAGAAGTAAAACTATTCAAGAAACAACAATAATAATCTGTAATAATCATATAATTAACACAATTTGCAATGTTAGAGCCGCATAAATGCTGATCTTGAGCGGAATTACGCTACCCTTACTCTTGTATAGAAACTATTCTGTATCACAACTAATTCGAATAAAAACACATGGCACAGACGCTTACAACTGAGGGGGGGTCGGCGTCGGCAAGCACATGTCCGAGTACATTCAGAAAGCACTCAAAAAACACACACACAAACACAGACTACAAAACTATGCGAATTATACGATTTGCAATCACACGTAAAAAATAAAGCTCGAATGATTATAATTTTATAATATTGCTGGCCAGCAGGCGCATTAATCAAATGAATTAGTTTAAATTTAGGTTTGTTTTTTTTGTTTTTAGTATGGGGGAGGGAGCAGCGCTTACCGAGCTCAAAGTTGTGTTGTTCTTGCCTTCCGAATATCGTCTGATCGCGAATGGCAGCGGCGTTGCTGTCGTCGTCGGTAACTTCTTCGTTAAAGCTGCTCGGACCGGCTGCTGGCACTGGCGCTGCAAAAAGTTAACCGTTTTGGTGTTCAAGTCTCTGCTAAGGACTGGCGCGAGCTTTTGTGGTAGTTGGAGGCTTATGCGCTGCATGCTATAACTTAAAGGAGGGAGCGTTCTAAATGGAATCCTGGAAATTTGTTGCGTCTGCCGTGCGTCTCTCTTCCCCTCTGCAGCGACTGGCGTTCAGATCTGAACTAGCGGCAAAGAAGCCGTCACCGAAGCAATGTTGTCGTGCTGATATTGTGGCTGTTGTGGTGGCGACGATACCCTCTGACCTAAGCATTGTGGAGTTCGATGGTGATAAGACCACTCCAATAAATGTGTTTACTTGCCTCTTCCTCCGCGCGACACCGGTCTTTCCGCTTGTTTTTTTAGCGGGCGGTCAGCAGTCACAATAAAAAAGACAGCTGTTTTTGGTAGCGCTGCCAGACCTGTCAAGGTAAAACAACAGAGCTTTCTGATAATGCCACACTATTTAATCAGAGCTGCAATCAGATACCAATCTAGTCTGAAAGACATTCAAAACTATGTTAGCCACCCTAGAATTGACTACAAATCCAAACAAACGCATATATTTATAGGTCCATACGTCCATTTATATCTGATCTCACTGCCTTTGCTTGACCAGTCATAAGTCTCATTTTAAAATCTGTCAAATTTCAAAGCAGTTGCTCAGTTGCTGCCACATCATTCAATTATAATTAAAAGCTCTTTAACTTTGCTGACAACAGCTGTTTGAAAAGCTTTTCCGACAGGGTGGCATCGCGTATTTGGGCTCAAAACAAAACACAGCTGGACCGGCCCACGAAACACGATTCAGTTGACTCCCAACTGCTTTTTGTGTCTCCACGTCTGGACACGAGAGCGCCGCGTCGGCGGCAAAACCCCCAAAAACACAACAATTCTAGGAATCCAACGGAAAGCGTTCGTTAATTTTTTGATTTTGCTGTACCGTTAAAAACCTTTGATAGCAAAAAGCGCGCGCTGACAAAATGGTTTTTTTGTGTGTCTTTTTTTTGATAAAATATTCCAACAAAAAGTGAAATACCAAACAAAAAAGAGAAAAACTTGAAAAAAATGTATGAATGAATGAATTTATTCCAACATTCTGCTTCCTGTGCAAAAATTTAAAGAATAAAGAAATACAAAAGACAGCAACAACAATAACAAAAAAAAAAAATAACAGCAAAAAAACAAAACGCGGAAAGCCATAAAGAAAAGGTGAGAAAACAAATTATTTATTTTGATGTGCGAAAAAAAGGAGAGAGAGAGACACAAAAAACTGAAAAAACAACCACAGAAAAGTTTTATTTTTAGCCAAACAAAAATTGTGCTTTATTTGTGTTAAACTTCTTTTTTTTTTGTTGGTTTCTTTGGTTTATTGTTTTGTTTTGCTGCGGCATTCACACTCATATTTTGTGCGTTTTTTTATAATAATTTTGTTGTTGTGATTTTTGCAAATTTTTTGTCCAATTTTGTGAACTTTTTGTTTTGTTATATCGTTGAAAATAAAAACCCCAACCAAATTATTACAATAAAAAGTCCCATTGTTCTCAGTAGAGCCCCGGGGTTTCCGGGTTTGTTGACTTTGCCAGCTGCTTATTTGTTGTTTTGGGGATTTTCTTCCAATAAATAATAATTATACATATGAAAAACAAAGCGGGAATCGAAAAAAAAACAACAAAATATTCAAATAAAAACAAATTTCATAAAATTGCCAGCGACAAAAAAAAATATAGTTAATAAATTAAATTCGTTTGGCCGCAGAGAGAAAAGGTAAACAAAAAAAATAGTAAAACACGAGGAAAAAAGTAATTTACATTTCGTTTTTGTTGTTTGCTGCCATATTTTGTGAGCAAGGTGAGTTGGTAATTAATTTTGTTGCTACAAAAAAAAATATACCTCAAAACAAATGGAAAAAACACAACTTGCAAATAGAAAAAAACTTTATGAATTTCCATCCTCTGCACAGGCGTTTGTTGTTATTATGTATGTTTGAGTTAACATTTGAGTTGTTTTTGGATACCCTTACAGGTGGTATAGAAGAAAGGGCTGTGTATTATTTTAACATTTCCACCATATATGTACATAGCCGATTTAAAGAGATAAAAACCATTCTACGAAATCGAATTTCTTATGAAAATATTAACTCTCGCAGCAAAATTGAATACTTATCAGGCATTCATTATACAGCCTCATCATGTCGTATATTTCAATACATCGCAGCGTATAGAAGGGAAGGGGATCTAAGCTTCGGCTTAGAGAGAAGAGGTGTGTTACCGTTGTTTTTTCTGGGCTTATCTGTTTCTCTTTCGGTTTTTTGTGTGCTGCTGTGTCAATTATTAGGGGAAGAGTGAGTGAGAGAGAGAGGAGGGCCATCAGCATTTCCGTCTTTGGAGCAGAGAGGCGCCGCGTCAAACGCAAAAGCAATTTGCGAATTTACTTTTCTTTTTTTTGCCTTTGCTTCTCTCTGTGCCTCTCCTCTGCTTTTCCTTCTTTATCATCGCTCAGCGCACTTCATTTTTACAACTTTAATTATATGAGACAAAAACAAACAAAAAAACAGCAAAGCAACAAAAAACATGAACAAAAATTAAAATTGCAAATCGCATTTGCCTTTTGCTGCTGCTGCTGCTGCGGTCGCTTTTTCTGTTGCTGTGTCTCTCGGTGCCGTTCGTTGGCATTATTGTTTGTCAAGGTATAATAAATATAAGGTGAGACCAGATACGCACACCGGATGGCCACCCCTACCCCACTCCCTCTCTCTCGCGATCTGTTTGGTTCACACAGTCTGACTGAATTCTAAATTGAAATTAGAGGCCAGGCCGCTCTCTCGCATCTGCCTCACCTTCTTTTAAATGTAGCTAGCGTGTGTTCGCGTTTTGTTTTTGTCCGCAGTTTTATTAGATTTTTTGTTTTCACAACGACATTCGCCTGCTGCGCCAAAAGAGCGGAAGCGAGAGTGGGACATAGAGAGGAGAGTGGGGCCCCCCCCACAAGGCAAAGCCGCGACGACACCAATTGGTCGCAGCAGCAGCAGCAACAACAGCATCGATGAGTGCGTGTGCATTCGTGTGTGTGCGTGCCCACATGGGCCTCTCTGGGGCCGCTCACACACTCTCTCTCACACACAGCTAAAATGCATATTTCGCTCTTCCCCAAAATTTCAAGTTCAATGCCCAAAACAACAGCAACAATAGCAACGAGGGGGGGTGAGCGAAGGGCCTAACTAAACAAGGGCAGGTCAGCAGCACGCGTCACAGGTGGGATGGTGATGGTGGAGGGGTTAAGGCCGTGTGGTACAGTTCGCACTTGCCAGATCGCTTATTCACTTTGCCCTCTCTCTCACCCCTCTAACACTTAATCTGCGATTTCTGTTGGATACAATTATTGAAATTGCTATTGAATTATTTAAAATATTGATGCAATCGTCGCAACCGTCGCCCCTGTCGGTCTCTTATTTTTTGTGTCATTGCACAGAGAAATAGAAACACAAAAACACCAAAGAGAAAACAATAGCGGAAATAAAAAAAAAAACTACACAAATTCTAACACGAATATTGTTTTCTAAAGCTGTGTATTTATTTTGTTATTTTTACCGTATTTTTTGCACATTTTGCGTAATAAATTTGCCAGGCAATTATTGTTGTTTTGTCACAAAAATATTTTACTTTAACTTCCATTTGTGTGCAAGTATTTTTTTGTTTTTCATCTTTTTTTTCTCTCTTACGCAAATTTCCAGTTTGCTTGTGGCGTTTTTTTTGTACTTAATAAGAAAATAAGAAAAACAATTAGTTTTTGGTGGCTGACAGGGGGGGAAACAAAAGAAACGCTTGAGTAAAATGCGTACAAGAATTTCTGCAAATAACGAAAAGATAAACAAAAGATTTGTAAAACAAAAAGAGAGCCTGAAGATAATGGCATGGCATTTTTTTTTTTTTGTTATTTCGCTTGGGGAATGTAAGCTAAAATAGTTTTGCCGAGACGTTGGCAAATGCGTGAAATGGAAAATATATTTTCAGAGTTTAAGGCATATAATTTCCCGACTGCAATAATTTCATAACCAATAACCAATAAAAAAAATGCAATACAGTAGCCAATCTGAGGTTATTTTTGTGATTTCTTGTTCCCTTTTTCCGTCATCCGTCCCATTAAATGCTATTGAAGAGGGGCCCACATAAAGGGTTTATCTATTGTGTATATCTCTCTCTCTCTCTCTCTCTCTCTTTGCTTGGCTCTGATATCAGTGAATATTTATAATTAAAAACGAAAACAATAAAGGGGTACGTACATATGTACAAACATACATACATATGTATGTAATATGTGTATATTTTGTTTTTGTATATTTATTTATTTGCGTTAGTTTTGTGAGGCAAATTTTGCTGATAACTTTGGTGCGAATAATAATGCAAAGGGGAGACGAGAAAGAAACAAAAAAAAGAGTGGGCCAAAGGCAAAAAAAAAGAAAAGAAAAACCAAAAATAATAACAATAGTAAAAAGCATTGAAATCAAAGAAAAGGGTGAAACAGATGCGAGACGGAGAACGGAAGATAAAAACTATTTCCGTTGAACAAAAGCAAGCGAAAACAAAAGAAAAGAATCTGAGAAAATACACTTAAAAAATAAACCCCCCTCCACACCCGCGACACCCGCACACGACAACGCTAACCAAAGCAGTTGGAAAGTGGAAAATTCTTGTCTTCTTTTCGTTTTGTTTCGTTTCGTCTCTATTATATTATTTATTTGTTGTGATATGTATTTATTTCGTCAAGGTTTCCAAATAAATTTATTTCGCCTTCAAAAACAACAAAAACACAAGCAAAAAAAATTAAATAAATAAAAGTTATGCGACATCTACATTTTAGACCAATTTAACGAAGAGAAAAATTATTTCAATAAAACAAAACAAAAAAAACATGATTAAATTATAAATATAAGTGTGTGAACACAACAAGAATGAAGGTTGGAGCTTGAAGCTTCAAATACTCTTTCTTATCTACATACATATGTATGTATATATTTCATGGAATCTGGCAGCTTTTGAAAATCACAAAATTTGTTATCACAAGGAATTGATTTTCGAAAGACAGTTCCTAGAAATACCTATATTGTATGTACACATATGATAGAATGATCCAAACTTGGTATTTCCAACATTTCAAAGTAGGTTTCAGACATATAATATCGTGTCACATATAATATAAGAGTGTGTATGCTTAAAAAAAAAAAAACTACAGATGGACAAAAGAACATTACTTCCATATCCATTTGTTCACTTTGTGCCAAAAGTCTGGTAAAAATCGTAATATCCTCTCTGTAACAGTGTACAAAAAGAAATCGAATTTGAATCGAAATTATGAATCACAAAACGTTTTGTGGTTAACAACGTGGGGTTTTTCCTTTTTTTTTTTTTTTTCAATGTTTTTTTATTTATTGTTTTCGTTAATTTCAATTCAATTTCATTTTTCTCTCTCTCTCTTTTGGGACTTTTTTGGAGCATATTTTTTTGTTCCAATTTAATCACTTCCGTGGCATTGTGGCAGGCACTTTTTGTACATATACCCACAGTATATTTATGTACAAATGTAAATCGAATTTATATTTTATAATACTATTTGACTCGTATATTTTTGAGCCCCCCCCCCTGAGTATTTTGTTGTTGATTCAATTAATTTGCTTTGGAATTTGGTTTTTACACGCAAATACATTCATATGTGCACACATACATATGTACATGCATAGATACAATATGCACTCGTATTTATGTGTATTAATTTATTTATTTTGTAATTGCGGCATAGCTTGTTAGATAAGGGGGGCCTTCTTTTCAAGCCTTTTTAAAAGTGCACTGTTTAGATAGGGTTTGGGCTGATGGAAATTAGCTTTTTAGCTTTTTTACAGAATATATATGTATATAATATATATATACATGTAAACAAAAGCAATTTGAGGTATCCAATCGGTTTATATTTATATGAAAACATGTTATTACAAATTTATGCACAACATTTGAGGAAACTCCCAAAGGGTATCAACAAAAAACATAGATAGGGCCTCAAAAGCTAGCCTCTTTTTCATTTCTTTTTCTGTTGCATACTTTCGGGAGTCAGTGTAGATTAAGGCAGGTCAGTGGAGAAAAAAAGGCAGAGAGATAGAGCGATTGAGAGTTTTTGCAAGAGGGCGTAGGAGCAATTTAAAATGATCCTTTCCAATCCTCTCTTGCTCGATCTTTCCGCAAGATTTACCGTAAGCATAGCCATCCAGACATTATCCCTCTGCCACGTTTCGGCCGAGTCATTTTCTTGTTTTTTTCCATACACCGCAACAGGTTCAGACTGCCAAATCCCATCTTTCCACCCACTTCTTAGGGACTATGTGCATGCACACATAGTATGTACATAGTATGTACGTATGTACATAGTAAATATTTATGTGGATATCTTTGCAGAGAATTTTCACCCTATTGTTCCTCAAGCAGCTTTGGGGTTCCTCCATCTGAGAGAAACGAGCTGCACAAATCAGGGAGTAGAAAGGAACAAAAAAGTGAAATGCACAAAAAAACATAATAGGAAAATCCCAATGTGAGCGATGGAGACAGAAAGAGGAAAATTGCTGGCGAAAAGTCGTTGGAAACAACAACAAAAAACAGGCATAGAGAAAGGGAAAGAAAATATTAAAACAAGGGAAAAACACATTGCCAGGCAAAATAAAGTCGAGCATTTAATTTATATCCCCCCCCGCCCATTCCTGCTCTAACCAACTATCCTCACCATCTCGCTCTCGCTCACTGTAAGCTTTGGCCTCGTGTAGAAGAGAACGATAGAAGGGGGCAAAAAGAAAAAAACGTCCGTTTTACTGTTGCTGGGTTTTTTGCCGCTCTCCGCTGCCTATTCTCTGCCCGCTGGCACTTCTCTGCTGCTCTGCTGCGCTGCTATCATGCTCTAACCTTTTTCTGCCGCCGCTACCTCACAGTCTCGTCTCTGGCTTGGCGGTGCTTTCATTTTTTTGGCGCGCGCCCCGACAAAGGACAGCAAAACTATATGGGCAGCGGGCGGAGCAGAGAGTGAGAGCTGAGGAGAATATAAACTGTAACCGAGAAAGAACTAAGGGGGGGGCGAGGGCAAAAGGATGGCCAGAAAAGAAGGTAAAAGGCAGAAGAAGTAGCAGCTGAAAAAACTTCATTTATATTTTGCACAGAACAAAAATGGTAAGTGCTGGTGCCAAAGCTTTTCTTTTCTCTTTGTTTTTTTTTTTTTTTTTTTTGTTTTCTCTGATGATGCTTCTGCTGCTGCTCTTCTTATGCTTCTGTTCTGTGCTGCAAAAGAATATTAACAGTTAGATGAAATTTGTAACACACCTCAGGAGCGGATTCCATACATACGTTTGTCTCTCTCTCTCGCTGGAAAAGGTCAGATGTGTTGTGAGAGCTTTCGAGAGAGCTGTTAAGAAAAACAGCTGCAAATATGCTGGATCAGTAAGCAGTATTAATCATCTAGAGGGAATTTAAAGCAGCTCAAAAGAAGCTCAGCCTTCTAAAATAGAAGGTAAAGCAGTTCGAGAGAGCGACTGAACCTCTGTGTGCGTGTATGGAAAAGGATATAGAGAAAGAAAGTGGTGCTAAAAAAGCAGTTTAAAATTGTCCGTTATTACTATTGTTCCGTACAACGAACATTTTTATACCCTTGCATATCGTATTGCGATAGAACAAAGCTTTTCCGATTCCATCAAGAACATAGAACAGTTTTTCTGGAACTGAAAAAACAACTAAACTATAACATATGCTGGGAGCTATCGATTCGCAAGGGTATCAAACTTTCTGATTTTGGTCTGGTTTAATTTTTTCCTTTTTTTGTCCATACATAACTTATATTTTACTATGTATCTACTATGTACATACAGTGAACACATACTATGTACTATGTATGTACATACATGCCGTGTGTGATGAAAAAAAGCTGCACATGTGAAAACAAGTTAAAAAACATGCACGGAAAAAAAACCAGTGAGAGGGGTGTGCGGTGGCAAGGAGCTGGGAAAGCAAGAGGCTAGGAAGGAGGAGCTGGAGACATGCACATTACCAAAAGAGTAAATCACTTTTGAAAGAACCGAAACGAACTGAACCGAACCTCCTTGCTACGAACCCCGAACCCCAAGCCCCGAAACATGGGAAATATCTCAATATTCACTTTGGTTTGCTATTTCCCATTCTTTCTTTCCCCCTCCTCTCCCCACCGCACTGTTTTTTTTATTATTTTTCGTTTTTCCTCTTTGCTGTTTCTTGGGGGGTAGGCAAAAAGTCGGCCCTGCGACATTGTCTCGCACAAAAATTGAACAATTTTATAAAATACTCGGTACTCGTATGCTACGAAAAAAAAGAACGTAATAAATTACAGTCACCAACAACAGCAAAAAAAAAACAACAGATTTTTATTTCGAAAAAATGTAAACTGCCACAAAAAAAAAAGGACACAAGTCAGTAAAGAGAAGCGCTGATACCAACCAAAATATACCCTCTATGACAGGGAAAGATATACCGGTGAAAAATACTGAGTAACGGACAGTGGTATACGTGATTGGGTATTAATCTTAGTCAGGATAAAGATCAACCAACAGTTCTAAAACGAGAGCGAGAATGGAGTTCCCTTTGTAATGAAACATACTGTTTATTTGATAGATCTTGTTAATAGTTAGATGCAGTATCTTAAAAAAAAAGGAATATGTAATATAAAGATTCAAGATTTTTAAATATTTTTACATATTATTTATGTATGTGCATATGTACTCCTTAAGTACTACATATATAAGCAGACTTACAGACTCAAAAAGTAATCTAAAGCAAAATTTTATGTCTGGATATCGTTACCGTTGTTGATCATAGATATGTACATATAGTATGTATAAACTATCCTTCTATCCGCTATGCACGCATATACATATGTATTGACACAAATCCCCATGGAGTACAGCATACCCGCTGGAGTAGGTGTATACCCCTGGGTATACAGATTCCCATTTCAAGGAGACATCAGCCAACGAAGAGCCAGCAAAAAAATTCTCTTCTCTTAACATCGTTCGCCGACTACGACTCCGACGCTGCCGACGTCATCATCATCATCAACGTTTTTTCTCCATATTTTTTACGGTTTTTTTTTTTGTTTTTGTTTTTGCTTTTCCAGTTTTTCCATTCATTTTGTAGTTGTTGTATAACGATTTTTGTTGTTTTTGTTGTATTTCGTTATTAAAGTAATTTAAATGAAATAGTATAAAAGTCAGTGGATATAGTACATATTTTTCCCAAGAGCAATCTTTTGGGAAATTGTTCTACTTGATTGAAATATTTTGTATGCATTTGCATTTTTCAATTAACTCCATGATGAAATATTTTATATAATATATACCACACATACACACTATTATTTCAAAAACAGATCGTAGAAGCACTAGTACTATATATAGAAAGTAATATCAAAACTTACAAAAGAATTTCTAGCCTTACGTTTCGTAGATCATTCTTTTTATCTGGTGGATTTCGGTATAATATATAGTATATGAGCATTATAGTATTTTTGCTTTTTGTAAAATATTGCATTAAAAGGTTTTTCACGCAGGTAATAATATATCACAGCCCTGTTCCGTTTGATTCCCGGACACAATGCAGAAGGAATATTAAAATTTACATTTGGTGCTTGGGCAAAAAAAAATATGATAAATAATGAAAATAGAAACGAGCGAGAGGCAGGATGAATCTCGGCACACAAAAAAATACCGGAATAAACAAACAGTGAGACAGAGAGAGAGAGAGAGGGGTGGTGGGGGGGTGTAATGGGGCAGGCATGGGGCCTGCGATGCTGGTAACAAGAAACAAAAAACGAAAACCAACAAATAAAGAAAATAAAAGAAAGACAGCAGTAAACAAGAGGCGAGAGGAGGGCCATCGTCGGCAGCGGTACGTACTCGTAATATGAGTTAGAGAATCCATGGCGGGGGCTAACGTACTTACAGATACAGATACAGATACAAGGCGCAGACAAAAAGATACAGATAGCAAATAACCGAAGAAAAAACGACGACAGTTTTCTTGATGAATGTTCTATGTTCCCTCCCCCCTCAAACTGCTACCCACCGCACCGCTCTCCTCTACTCAAATCCAAGTGGGGTTTTTCCCCACGAGTATCTTACATTTGTATCTGGGGCCCTGTACTCGCCAGCAGCAGCAGCAGCAGCAGCATCTTTGGCTTTTTCCTGTGCCGCAGAGCCCAAAGAGAACCAAGAAGAAATAGCTACTACCTCCACATCCCCCCCCTGCCGTCTCTGAGATTGTGCAAAGCAGCTTTTCCTTTTTTTTTTGTTTCTTCTCGCTTCGCAATTTGTGTGCTACCAGCCAACCCGCCCTCCCCACCCGTCCGTCTGCATCCTATGTGTCTTCCCTTTTTGTTTTGTCTTATTTGATTTTTTTGTTTTTTCCTTTTTCAGCCAGGTTTTTTTTCGTGGAGACGCTTCCACGAAAGAAGCAGCCGCCACAGAGCTCCTCCTAGATCCCATGCCATCCTGCACCACCTGCTACCCCACTACCCCATGGATCTCTGATTCTTTTGACTTTTCCGCACTGCTAAAGTTTCAAAGATCTTTTGTGGCTTGGACAGCCAGCCAAGCCAGCCCAACTTTATTTATTGTTTAGAGGCGGGCTAGAATCGATCTTGTCGAATATTTTGACCAAATTTATATACTAGCTAAGCTACTACTATCTAATGTAAGTTGGATAAATGTGTTAGGGAATAACTAAAGAACTATAGGCAAGTCGAAGGCCTAGTAGAAAGAATTCGATTAAATCGTATTTATTTTAGTATTTAATACTTTAATTAAGTTTTTTAACTTTTGAATTTTATCTGATATCAAATGTTTCGTGGCAAATAGACTTTGTTTGACTGTGGCCGTTTGCTTATGTGATATTTGTGCGTTTAACAGAGTGACATTGATATGAAATACATATTTATTTTAAAATTGTATTAAAAATTCATCATTATAGGTCTGAACATGGCGATCTGCAACGAAATTGTTTCGTAAATTAATTTTAAAAGTGTTAAAAAAAACAACTTCACAGCTGTTTGCTTCACCACGATTTGAAATCAATTCGAACTCGATTCGAACACAATTACGTGCGTTTATTCCCTTTTTCCGAAAACTACAAAAAAACAAACAAACCAAAAACGTAACAGATATAAAAAACAATCTGGTTTGTCGGGCTCTAGGACTCTATTTATGGCCAAGTCCTGTTTTGTTGTGTGTTTTTTGTATTTTTGCACTGCACCCGCGCGCCGTCATCATCCTCGTTGGAGCTGCTGAGGTTCAGCAACCTTGAGGTTACTATACTATATGTGCAGATGCGCTCGCCTCGCTCTCTAGCTGCAGCTACAAAAAAATATGTTTCCCTCTCACTGTTACCGTTCCCGTTTCCCCTCTCTGTCACTGACCCTCCTCCACCTCCTAGTTCGTCCCCTCTTGTTGGCAATGTCCCACTCCTTTTGCCGTATTTCTGTGTTTGTGTGTGTGTGTGTGCCAAACTGGACGCTGCTGCTGCTGCTGCGTGTACTGCTGCTGTTCTGGTTGAAATTATTAGACAGCCGCAACAAGAAGAGAACTGCAAGGAAAAGCTCTGCTTACTAAGCGCAAGCAAGCAGTAGAGAATGGAGAGGCCAGTCGCAGCAGAGAAAGAAGCTGCAAAGAAGCAGCAACAACACGAACGTATGAGTTAAGCTTTGTATGCCGAAGCGTTAATGCCCTTGCAGATGCATCCCACCCAGCTATGGCAGCACTATGTATGATATAGTCACACGATTATATCGGTTTTGAATTATATAGTTTGTGAAGTAAAACACAAAGAGCTATGCATGCTCTCACGGGATCTCTAGATATCAAACATCTGGAAAAGCATATGTATGTATGTATGTATCGAGGAAAAGGGTATTACGAGCTGAAAAGCGCAACAGCCGTACGCAGGCAGCAGCAGCAACAGAGGACGCTGACGCTGCGCAGCATCATAGTTATAGAAGAGGATCGTAAGGTTGCTGTTGTTGTTCTTGTTGTTGTTCTTGTTGTCAGTTTGCTGGTTTTTATTCTTATTTTGCTTTTGTTTTGTTGGAGGAGGGGTTAGGGGTTGGGGGTTTGGGGTGGTGGTTTGACTTTATGATGTTGCGTAGCAGCTCAGCTCTCTTCCTCCTCCTATCTCTATTAAAAGTTATTGTAGATTTTGCTGCCCTGGACTTGATCTTGGGACTTGGACAATTTCGTCTTTTGCACAGGCGCGCCTGCGTCGCAGAGCCCCGGCCTAGGATGCTGCTTCTGTTGCTGCTCCTCTGCTGGCATTTGGCATTCCAAAAACAAGACAAAATGCGCGTGGAGAGAGAGGAGCAGCAAGAGAGAGAGACATAAACAAGCGCCCAAAGGCAGCGAGCTAACACAAACAACTGCCAAAGAGAGAAGAGAGAGGGAAACTTGCGTACGCTCTTGCTGTTGTTTTTGCGTGCTCTTCTTGGCAATTTTCTTAATTTCTTTGTTTTTTTTTGTATTTTTTTTTGTAATATTTATTAATAATACATGTGCATGGATTCGAATTGCCCATCCGCAATCAGCATTAAATGGGAAAGAGAGAAAAAAGGGATGAGGGGCCACATGATATCCATTAGTCCGTTTGCAAACTGATGGCAGCATAACAGCTGGGAATAAAAGGCACCAGCGGAGATATTCTGTGGACTGTTAATCCTTGAAAAAAATCGAAATCCTCTTACGCGAAACTCTTCAGCGAAATGACGCATCATTCGGTTTTTGTGGGACACTGCCTGAACCCTATCGTATGTACGCTTTTTACCCTCTTTTTAGGTGTCCATATTGGACACAAAAAATAAAAGCAATTTGCCGAGAAAAAGAGAATCAACCAAAGGTAAAGATTTTTCCCTCGAATCGCCATCGAGTGCGCGAATTATTTCAACATTTCCACATTTCTTGTTATTACTTATTCTACTTTATTTTTTTTTTTGCATGTTTCCTCTTCTCTTTTTGTGTTTTTCTTTTTTCCGTTGCAGCGAAACTGTTTACTCATTTTGTTCGTTGTTGTTTCTTTACTGCAAGCAGGAGAGCGGCGAAGCAGTGCAGCAGCTGTAAGCTTTAAAGCAGTGAAAGCAGGGGAAGTGGTGGGGTTTTTGTAACTGTTGCTGATTAAAGTAGTTATTTTCGTTGCATGTCCAGTAATCGTATATTTTTTCACATTTGGTGATTTTAGCTTTTGCTTTGTTAATGCCTCTTTAAAGTTAGCCACAAAGTGTTCTAGAAATATGCAGTCGTAACTACATATGTATATTCCGATTGTTGAATACAGTAGACTCTACTTAGTAGTAGAACCTCAGAGAAACCTTATTCGACAAGGACTCGGTCAGTTTAAGACCTTTTGAAAACAATGTTTCCATAAGCGAACGGACACACTCGTTGTACATGATACGAAAATTAATACCGATATTTGACAAATCGGCGCACCGTTCGGGATTATGTGTGTGGCGATTATTATTCGGCTGGTGCAAATATTTAGACACATAATTCTACCCTTCGTTTTTTTTGTTTGTTTTATTTCTGATACCAGGAGTTTCAAAAGCTATTTTTGTTTATTAAACTTTTCTTTATGCCGCCATGAAATTTATTTGGGATTCAGTTTATGCTCAGGGGTGCGCAAAAGGTCGACGAGAGAACATACATAACTCCCAACTCTATAAACATGGAATTAAACGGAGATGAAACTTTTTTATTTTTGTTTATCATAACGTGCGCATATATACATATATATTTTTATACCCGTACTCGAAGAGTAAAAGGGTATATTGTATTTGTGCTAAAAGTGGATGTGCGTAACACACAGAAGGAGGCGTTTCCGACCCCATAAAGTATATATATTCTTGATCAGCATCAATAGCCGAGTCGATATAGCCCTGTCTGTCCGTCCGTCTGTCCGTCTGTCCGTCTGTCCGTCTGTCCGTCCGTCCGTCTTGTTTGTCGCCCATTGCTCGAAGGCTAAAAGAGATAGAGCAACCAAATTTTTTCCAGACTGATGTATGCTCTCACTCCTAGAAAAAAGTTTAAAAATTCCGCCCCGCCCACTTCCGCCCCCACAAAGGGCGCACATCTGTGGCGTCCACAATTTTGAAGATAGCAGAAAACTAAAAATGCAGAATCATAGAGACAGCCCATATCTATCAGGGGCCCAAATCTGAATCGGATCGGATCATTAATATAGCCACAATAGACAAAAAACATACGCAAAAACTTCGCTCCATCCCTTTCGCACTCACACAAAATCGAGTCGATTTGGATTTTTGTATTTTGTGTAGCCTGGATCTCAGAGACTATAAGAGCTAGAGCAACCAAACTTTTGGCCAAGACTCCTGTGATACCAAACCTGAACAAGTGTATTTCAAAATTTCGCCCCGCCCCCTTCCGCCCCCACAAAAGACGAAAATCCACAATTTTGAAGATAGAAAAAAATAAAAATGCGGTTTTGTAGATAATGACCATATCTACCAGATTCCCGAATTTGGTTCAGATCGGATCATTATTGTAGCCACAATGATCAAATGAATTTTCAGCTACGAGCTGTCCCCTTCCAGTTGCGCCGTAAGTCATTTATTGGGGTTGATTGTTGCTTCAGCTTTCTCTCACACACACACTCACGCTCAAACATGCTGCCTCGTGCAGTGTACGTGTGTTGTTGTGAGAACTGATGTAGATGATGTAGATGTAGATGTCGATGACAGATGTAGCAAAAAAATGTAAAATGTAAAACTGATAAAACATTTTAAAATTCCACATAAATCACTGAGTACGGGTATAAAAGTAGAGTCGCGTTCGAAGCGACTCCGTACGTTCTTTCTCGTTTTATTATTATTTATCAAACAAAAAAAGCCAAATAAAAATTGTGCAAGGGAAAGAAAATGAAAAATATAAAAGTACATATACATAAAAAAAAAAATGGTACATATTATTCTCTTGTTCCATTTTGGTATACCCCCCCCGCGCACAAGTTGCCTTCCCTTTGTACCGCCATCTACCCCTCTATCGTCCCACCACCACCCTCTGCTCTGTTTGCACATAAATTTATATTAAAATATTTTGCTTCTTTCTGAGGAAAGCAACAAAGCAAAAAAAAAATCTTTAAAAAACAACAAGCAGCAAAAGCCGTTAAAAAAACCCAAAGCAAAAAAACTAAAAACAAAACAAAAACGAGAAAGAACGTACGGAGTCGCTTCGAACGCGACTCTACTTTTATACCCGTACTCAGTGATTTATGTGGAATTTTAAAATGTTTTATCAGTTTTACATTTTACATTTTTGCTACATCTGTCATCGACATCTACATCTACATCATCTACATCAGTTCTCACAACAACACACGTACACTGCACGAGGCAGCATGTTTGAGCGTGAGTGTGTGTGTGAGAGAAGCTGAAGCAACAATCAACCCCAATAAATGACTTACGGCGCAACTGGAAGGGGACAGCTCGTAGCTGAAAATTCATTTGATCATTGTGGCTACAATAATGATCCGATCTGAACCAAATTCGGGAATCTGGTAGATATGGTCATTATCTACAAAACCGCATTTTTATTTTTTTCTATCTTCAAAATTGTGGATTTTCGTCTTTTGTGGGGGCGGAAGGGGCGGGGCGAAATTTTGAAATACACTTGTTCAGGTTTGGTATCACAGGAGTCTTGGCCAAAAGTTTGGTTGCTCTAGCTCTTATAGTCTCTGAGATCCAGGCTACACAAAATACAAAAATCCAAATCGACTCGATTTTTGTGTGAGTGCGAAAGGGATGGAGCGAAGTTTTTGCGTATGTTTTTGTCTATTGTGGCTATATTAATGATCCGATCCGATTCAGATTTGGGCCCCTGATAGATATGGGCTGTCTCTATGATTCTGCATTTTTAGTTTTCTGCTATCTTCAAAATTGTGGACGCCACAGATGTGCGCCCTTTGTGGGGGCGGAAGTGGGCGGGGCGGAATTTTTAAACTTTTTTCTAGGAGTGAGAGCATACATCAGTCTGGAAAAAAAATTTGGTTGCTCTATCTCTTTTAGCCTTCGAGCAATGGGCGACAAACAAGACGGACGGACGGACAGACGGACAGACGGACAGACGGACAGACGGACGGACAGACAGGGCTATATCGACTCGGCTATTGATGCTGATCAAGAATATATATACTTTATGGGGTCGGAAACGCCTCCTTCTGTGTGTTACGCACATCCACTTTTAGCACAAATACAATATACCCTTTTACTCTTCGAGTACGGGTATAAAAATAAATGCTAAGAAAAAACGAGAATGAAAGGAATGGAATCTGCTCAGGGTCGAAGGTTTTTATACCCTTTGTATTTGCAGATATACCATGGGAACTACATACAAAATTAATATAATAAAAATATTTATATTAAAGCCAAGTTATACAAATAAAGTTCTTTCATCAGTTTTAAGAGTTTTGTAAATAGAAAATGATTGAAAAGCGGCATAAGGACCCCTATTCATAGTTAGACCTCTATCGGGCATTCAATACCTTAACTCCCAACTATGGAATCTCCCCTATTGGCAATGTTAAACAATTATGCAAATTACATAACGCAACTGGACAAAACACACAGGCTATTACAAAAGTTGTATAAAGAAAATTACTGTGGCAGGGAAAAGGAGAATATTTACATGGGCCAGGGCATAGACGGACGGGTGTGCTATGATAAAACAGAGAAAAACTTATATTCAGGAACTGTCCGAAAGCATAAAGGGAATGTATGTACATACTCTCAAGAATATTCTAATAAATAAAAAATTTGCATTCAATTTAATTAAAAATCAATTCAAATAGCCAGCAATACGTTTGCCAAGATATATAATATATAAATTTAAATATCTTATATGTACAAATGTACTTATACTGTGCTTAAGTATTAAACCTCAAGACCAAGATGTAGTACATTCAATATCCTGCTCTTATATTCCGTTACCATTTGCAGTGTTACCATTTCCAGTTGCATTGGTCAAGGCAATGTGCCGCTGCTCCCACAATAAAGTCCCAAGTGATATTATCTTTCAATGGAACCAAACAATATCCGATTGCAACCATTAAAAGTGTACTTTAGGCAGTTGAACCCGTTCACATGCGTATTAAAAATGCAATACAAAAATAACAAAATTCCTTATTCCTGTTACTGTTACTGTGGCTGTTACTGTGGTACTGGCCTGCAATTATCGAAGGGGCACCAATGCAACATTTTGTTTGGCATGGAGTACTACTCGTGCCACTCGTATATGCAAATGACTTCATGCAATGGGTTGGGGTGGCATGGGGCTGTATGTGTCAAGTTACTAGCAAATGTTGTTAAGGACTTGCAATTGAATACTTTTAAATGTTATGGCATATTAAATTGATTAAATTATAAATAAATAAATAAATCAACCCTTAATTTTCGTGTAATATTTTTATATTTGTGCAGCTCAGAGTTTCAAGACTTTTGGTACTAAGAAACTTATTTATCGCTCTAAGAAATGATTACTAAATTAATTTACAATTGTAAAATTTTACGACTGGAAGTTTACTTTAAGAAGGTAGAACAATATAAACTATAGAAATATAATCATCAAAGTCGAGGATCCCATACTCAACTAAACTCACTGATTCAGAATCCAATGCTGAAATTTGCTGGCTTAATTAAGTTTGTTTAGTTTGAAGAGCTAACTCCAGCAACCTAAGCAGCTCTGGGTCTTTATCAGTGTACAAATATTTCAAATATGATTTTCAAAATTCATCAACTTCTGTCGACACATTTAACGTGTATTCCAAAACTATTCTTTGGCAGAAGATTCCAATCCGAAACTTGACGCAGAGAAATTACATTTGCTATTCTCGAATGTGTCCCCTCATATCACCGATGGCATCGAAGTGCTTCGTTCCCTTCATTAATCATAGTTGGAATTCCTATTCGCGTACTGAAACAAGGAGTGTGGCAAAAGAAAACAAAGCAAAACAAAAAGGAAAAGGTGGAAATTACTCGGTATATGTAGTATATCTTGGGAGTTCTTTTTTGCGGGGGCGAGGTGAGGCGAGGTCCTTTGTCCCTCTGGCAAGCATTTGTAAAGAGGAAATGAGAAAAATTTATACACACACATGTGTGTGTGTGTGTGTGTGTGTGTACAATATATACAAGAATTAATAATAAAAAAAAAGACAGCAAGGAAAGGAAGGACAGGACCCACACACACACACACACACACACATGTGATGGCTGGTCCCACACACATGGAGAGTCCTCTTTTCGTTTTTTTTTACATTCCGGACACTTTTTTTTTTTTTTTTTTTTTTTTTTTTGTGGATGTTGTTGTAGGGAAAACTGTGTACCTTTCATTTAAGTTGACATGAAAATCGATATTTAAAAAAAAAAAGGATAAAATTGCAGAAATAGGGTACAGGGTGGGGTGGGGTATTTGGGGTGCCGAAGAAAGCATAAAAAAAGTAAAGTAAAAAATTACAGCTTAAAAAGCAGCTGCAGAGCAAAAAAAAAAAAAAAAAAAACTGAAAAGGAATCAAAAAAAAAAAAAAAAAACACCACCCATAAGAAAGAAAAATAAATGGAGAAAGACAGCAACTGAAAATAATAATAAAGAGAATGTTTTTCAAGGGGGGGGGGCGACTGAGGGAAGGAGCTTCGAGGGAGAAGTGATAGGAGCGGAGGATATGGAGGAGCAAAGGAAAGGAAAGGGAAAAAAAACCAAGCGAAATGAAATGAAACGAGAAACGCTCGTTATGCTTTTTTCCCCCACTGTTCTCTCGAAGCTTTTTGTGTTTTTATTTATATTTTTTTTTCCCTCTGTTGCTGCCGCTGCTGCTGCTGCTGCTACTCTGTCGCTGCCTCTGCTGCTGTAATGTATTTTTTTTTTTTCACATTTTTTTTATTTTTCCGCTCGCAACCTTTTTGCGTCACAGCACCGGCCGCCGCCCCGCCCCGACCCGACCCGCCCGCCGTCGCACCGACCATCCTGGTCTTCTGGCCCGGTTATGCTGCTGAAGCCAAAACGACGTTTCTTTGCCTTTGTCCCTCACCGCTCCCCCTCTCCTGCCCTGTGTGCCCACTGCTTACAACGTACACAAGAAAAACACGAGAAAAAACACTCAAGTCGATACAAGCATAACCGACCATGTGAATACCCTCTATTACAGAGTATTTGATGCTCTCAGAATGTGCAAATTCGAAGGAGAGATGGCCGTAGCTTCAGTTGATTCAAGCCAAAGCTTTTAAAGCGGCAGTTACCTAGGCACAAAAACTAAAACCGACCGAAAGGCGCTGCCGCATGACGCGCGATGTTCAATGATTCATGATTGATGCACTAAAATTATGTTTTAAAGTAACTGGTAACTACTAGCTAACAGCTGCATCTTAAAAATTGTGAGTTCTATGCGAATTTTGAAATGATATAAATTTCGAAAGAGAATCGTGGGAATAGCTAAAACTCGAACTGCGTGGGACATATAGTAATCATAAAAAAAAGGCCAAATACCAATGAAGCTACTATGGAATGAAGGAAATTGCAATTATTCTGTGAGAAGAAAGCTTTCCGCAAATTAATTCAATAAATTTGCAAACCTATCCATTGGTTAATTGATAATATTTAAATCAAATAATAAAACTACTTGTAACAGTATAATTACCTTGATAAATAAATAATTGTGTTTACATTATGAAAGAACAGTTCGTATTATACGATACGATATTCACATATTTATATTAAGAATTTTGTTGTGTGGCGAATGTTCAAAATGCAAAACTTTCCGTAACCGAAGATTTCTAAAGATATACATAAGGATAATGATGATAAACTATATTGTTTTCTCACTGTTACAAACTCACACATAAATGGAGCATACCCTGGCACCCCTCTACCACTACTGGGAGCAAAAAATACAAATAAAATAACAAAAAAAAAAAGGGAAAACAAAAAACACAAAACGAAATCCAAAGAAGAAGAAAAATGTGATAAAAACTGAAAAATATTTTCCATGAGAAAATCCAAAAGAAGTAGAAGAAGAAAAGAGACGAAAGAGGGTGAGGCAGAGGGAGAGGAAGCAAGCGAGCAGAAGGGGCAGTTGTGAAAAGGGGGGAGAGGGGAGATCCAAGCATGGGTTGAAGATGGAGGGGGGATGGGGTTGAGGTTGGCTTGGGTTGGGTTGGGTTTGATATGGGCTAGGGGATTGGGTGTTGTTTGGGGCTTCGTATCTCTCTCTGTGTGTGAGTGTGTTCGTGAGTGTGTGTGTGAGTGCTTGGCGGGAAAAATATACTACAATAAAACATGTATTTTTTTTTACGCCCCAAGCCCCCCATACTACCATTTCTCCGCTCGCTCTCTCTCTCGCCCATAAACTCCTCTCGTGCGTCCTTGTTTCCTTTTTTTTTGTTTTGTTGCCTCCGTTGTAACTTTTTTTATTTTTTTATTTTAAGGAACTTAAATGTGTAACGGTTCAAGTAGATGTACTCGTGTGTGTGTGTGTGTGCGAGCAGTTTTTGTGTATGTATGGGGGATCAAAAACCCTTTACAGTTAACCCTTCAGTGTGTGTGTGTGTATGTGAGCTGTTTTTGTGGATTTCTTTCATTGCAGATGAGAATCTGGAATCCGTAACCGAACTCAAGTCCTCCCAATCGCAGCTTGCCGGACATTGCGTTTATTTTAATGCCCCCCTCACACCCACCACCACTCCCCACACTATTTTTATACATCAATCATGACAGACACACTTACAGCTATAAATACATATGTACATACATTATATACTAGTAGCGACAGATACATCAGACTCTGATTAAATAAAATTTGAAAAAAATATTTTAAATTGATATTTTAATCATCTTTGAAAATATTTGCAACTATTCCTCGAAAATCTCCTATTAAATCTACTGATTGTAACCCATAAAATTCCAACTAAAATTTAAAACATTTCTATAGATGTTTAGAAACATTTGTATAGATGTTTAGAAACATTTTGAGTCCGCTTATCCAATAACAAAATACACACAGTGATTCTATACGGCTGCTCCACACATAAGCTTGGACCAACACAAAAACCCAATTCTGTTTACTTTTCACACTAAAATATCCTTGAATCTAAGCATCGAAATGGCATGCACGACTAGAGCATCGAGAATCGCTTACCCTTTGATTCTATAAGAAAAATAATTCTTGATTCTTGATGAAAGTTTATCCGAAAAGTCACTCTAAAATATTCAAGTTAATTTAAGGTAATTTTTATTACAATTTCACTTTGTGTAGCTTTAAAATTTGCTAAAAATATTAACCATGTCCGATCGAAAAATAGTTTTTAAGCGTCAATTCTTTATAATTCGTGGCCTATCAACGGTATTTTTTGTATTTTTAGCATAGGCTTCTGAATTAAACAATACTATATACTATAATATACCAAAATGAAGGTAAATTTTCCAAATGGAGGATATACCTAAAGGTTAAGCGATCTAAACCTGAACTGTTCTTCCATTTGAATCGAAATATCTTCAGTTATATCCACCTTAAGGACATGAAACCAAAAGTATTACACAGAGATTATCACGGACACTTGATTCGTGTCGATGGAATGAATATTACTGAAGATATTGCCATCCGAATGTGGAACACTTCAGGTTTGGATCGCTTAACCTTCAGGTATATACTCCCTTTGTTACACAATCGAATGGCAATATCTTCAGTTATATCCATTCAATCGACATGTACATATACTATACAAAAATTTTACCAAGCTTGCCCAAAAGCGAATATTTGGACATCGATGCGCGAGGATTAAATGTAACCTGATCCCGATCCTTAATCCTTCTCTGACAACTTTCTATCGTCTGGCCGACATAAGTTTCAAAAAATTGTGTCTTTCCGCTTACTCTAATATACATACTATGTAGTATATGTTAGCACTAATTAAGTTTTGATCAGCGCTATAAATACTACATATATCATACATATTCACATAAGTGCATACACCTACATATATTATGTATTATAGTATTTATGTACCACTAGCTAAAGTATCTGTGAATTTATACATCACTTATGTACTTGTATGTACCTCCAGAAATCCTTGTCGTGTGCAACTCACCCTTTATGCAATTTATTTGCCAGCATTCTTCTTCGTTTTCTGCTGCTTTTAAGCTGTTAGAGAGTTTTTTTTAAGGTATTTTGTTTTTTGTTTATCGAACTTTCTTTTGGCATTTCAAGCAGCAGCAAAAACAACCAACGAATTTTTGCTTTGTTTTTTCTGTTTTTTTTTGTTTTTGTTTTTGGGAACAACCGATGCTGTAGCTACTCTTAGTTAGAGCGTTTTTGGGAGAGACTTTAGCTGAGAGGGCTGAAATCCAATAGAAACCCTTTAATTTTCTAATTATTGATACACTATAAAGAGACTTAATCTGCGCTACAAATAATTCTACTCGCAGTTTTTAAAGCCTAAAAACTTTCTGCAAATACAAAGTTGAATTTAAATTAAATTCGAATTTAGTTGTATGCCCCAAAAGCGACTGCTGATCCTTCTACACAACTAGCGTACCAGTAATACCCCTCTTGGAAAGTGTATACAAATGGCAAATGAAATTCTCACAAGCTTCTTTCTACGTCTACAGCACTTTCTACCTCTTTCTTCAGCTGGTGATTCTACGCCTTTGTTGGCCTGGCGCCCCCCACCCGTCTTTTTCACTCAGTTCTAACTCTTTTTCTGTGGCGAATTTTGACGAGTTTTTGTTTAGGGATATCTTTCTCTCCAACCTCTCGCCCACTCTCTCTCCCTCTCTCTCTCTATCTACCTTTCTTTATAAGTGTTTGGTGTGTGTGTGTATTTGAGGACCATTTTGTATACTCTGGACATAAAACGCAGCCAACATAAAGTTCTCTTTTTTGCCCCTACCCATCACTCTTCCTCTCTTTTTTTTTTGTGTGTGTTTTTTTTGTTGCTCTATACCCCCCACCTTCCTCCCTTTTCGTGTATTAGTACTAAAAGTAAGAATGCATGGCAAAAAAAAAAAAAAAAAAGACACCCAAATAAAAAGGTTGCAAAATTGTTTGGGGGCTAAAATTCTTGAAATTTATTACTAGAATAGATTAAAGGTTACACGATGAGAGGGGGGGAGGGCTGTGGGAGTTTGTATAGTTTACAAAAAAGCAAAACTTAATAATAACTTTAGGTACTTGTTTAAAAAATAAATGTATAAATATGGACCATAGATCTTTGGAAAATTTAAGTTAAATACCTTTCGGAGTGCCTTTTACTTATGCGTAATTTGCACGCACTCGAATCATTGTGCTCTGTGTGGTTTGTTTCTCGTTTCATTCACTTCAGAGTTTAACTCTTTATTTTGGTAAATCTAAGAGGATACCCAAACGATAATCGTATCAAAGGTGAATGTCAAGTGGGTAGGGAGGCCAGGCCCTCTCCCTCGCCCCTACAAAGATGAAAATCAATTTATTTCGAAATACAATTACAACGAATCTGTGAAAAATCCCACAACAAAGCGGATTTTATAATTGCTCTTTTCATACTTTTATTTTTTTTCGTCTTTTGTTTTCCTTTTTTTTTTTTCAATCGTTACACGACATTTAAGTACATTGACAGATTGGGGCCTGGCACTGGTACTACTGGTACCTGGGTTAACCAACTCTCTCGATATGTGAACACAACCATATATAGTACATATACATATGTATGTAAATACTACTTCAATTCGTTCCACATGTACATACATATACTCCATTACATTATGTATAGGGGGGGTGGTCGTATACCCGTATATGAAATGGTCGGAAAAGCGACAAACAAAATAAACTTTTACCTGGCGCATTATATTTTCCTCTGCACACAAAAAAAAAAATTATGAAAATTTTTTATATGTATGTGGAAAAAAAAGAGAAGCAACGGAGAAAACATCAAGTGAAGAAAAAAAAAACGCAGAGAGTGCAAAAGAGAGAGAGAGAGATGGGTAGAAAATATAATAATAAAATGAAAACGAGGACGAACATTTTTATGTTGCTGCAAGTCTGAAAGGAAAAACTTCCTCCCCATCTCATCCCATCCCATCCCATTCCTTCTTACCCTTCTCATCACATCCTTTTCACTCATTCTTCCCTGCTGCCACAAGCAACGTTTTTCGTTTTTTCCACCTTCTTCTGCTGCTCCTGCTCCTCTTCCTGGTCGTCCTGCTCCTTCCCTGGTCGTCCTGCACCTCCTCCTGGTCGTCCTGCACCGCCTCCTGGTCGTCCTGCTCCTCCTCGTGGAAAAACCTTCTCTATGTAGTCCCTACCAAAGTCATTGACGCTTCTTTGTTGCTGGCAAAAAAATATATATCTCTCTCCGTCCTCTCTCTCTCCTCTCTTTCTCTTTCTCTCTTTGGATGCTGGGACCCAAGCTTTTTTGATCAGTTCCCAGTGCTGCGGCATAAAGGCAGAATTTGGATTATTTATTGAAAAATTTGGTGTGAAAAAATGTGCCATAAATTTAATACGGAAAATACCTTGAAATGAGAAAGAAAAAACTGAAAAAAAACTTCACATCCCACAGGCCTGCCTGCCTGCACCTGCACACACACACACAAAAAAGTTTTTCATTAATCATTGAACAGAGTTCGGTTGGGCACCGGCTCCGGCTCCGATTGACATTTACACGGACACGGGCAAAAGTTCCAAAAAGGATAACAAGTTTTATCGCGTAATTCGAGCATAATACTACTCGCACGCTGAACAAAAGAACAAACCATATAGTATAAAAAAATACATAAAAAAAAAAATATAAAATAATTATTTGTATTCAAGCGTGTGTATGTGTATGCTGGTATGCAGATAGTGGGCAAAATGGTGGAAATATTTCTTAATTTAAAGTCAATTCTTTAATTGATTATATGCAAATTGAAATAAACAAACAAAAAAAAAAAACAACTTCTTTGTGAGTTTTAATTTCGATTTAAAAGTCTTTCCTTTTGGTTTGTAATATTATGTATGTAATTATATGTTTTGTTAGATTATATAGGGGAAACAAATTGGTAGTAGAACTGGTTGAATGAACCCCCCAATAGAATATTTACACCCTAAATTTAAAAACCTCGTTTTGTGCATTTTTATTATAATTTTAACTCAGCATCTAGGGCTACAAATATCATGACAAAATGAATTTAAAAAAATGAGAAATAGGTACATGATCCTCCCATATGATATATGATTTTTTGTTAATATATATACATATTTTTAATTTAATATTGTTTTTATTTAATATATATATTTTTTAATATCCCACATGATACATATATGATTTTTTTTTAATATATATTTTTTATTTCAATATTTTTTTTGTAATATTTTTTTTTGTAATATTGTTTTTATTTTTATTTTTTTTTAATATTGTTTTTGTTAAATTTTTTGTTTTATATTCTTTTTATTTAATTTTATTTTTATATTCTTTGTATTTAATTTTTTTTTTAAATTTAATTTTTTTATATTTCTTTTTTTTTGTGTTATTCTTTTGTTAGTAAGGTTTTGTTTTATTTTGTGGCCTAATTGTCCAATGTAGGACAAACGGTATGAAGGCGACACCTTAGACACACAGAAGTTTGGCTTGTTTTGACTTTTCCAAAAAACTACTTAAAATATTTATAATTAAAAATAAATTATTTTTCATTGAATTTCAGAAGATTTAAACGTTCGGCCTCACCATGCAGCCGCAGCAGTACTGCCTGCGCTGGAAGTACCATCACAGCAATCTGCAGATGATGTTCTCGCAGCTGCTGGATCGGGGCTGCTTCTGCGATGTGACCCTGGCATGCGAGGGCCAAATGATACGGGCACACCGAGTGGTGCTGTGCGCCTGCAGCACCTTCTTTGACTCGGTGCTCACGAGCTATGCCAGCGAGCGGGATCCCATTATCATCATGAAGGATGTGACCTTTGCCGAGGTCAAGTGCCTCATTGAGTTCATGTACAAGGGGGAGATCAATGTGGAGCACGTGAGTATACAAGCACTGGCCCTCCCTCCCTCTCATGCTGATCAGCCTGTTTCCCCTTTAGGCCAGCCTACCGTCTCTGCTGCGGACTGCCGATGAGCTGAAGATCAAGGGTCTGGCCGAGGTGAGTTGGCGCGACGACGAGGATGGTCCACCGCCGCCCATACCCGCGGCCGTGTTTCTCTCACCGCCGCGCAGCCTGGCCGAGAGCTATGCCCAGGACATGCTGCATCATCAGCAGCAACAGCAACAGCAACAACAACAGCAGCAGCAGCAGGCAGCACCGCAGGCAGCGCTCCAAATGGGCGCCACATCAGAGAGGGATCACGATCGGGAGCCCTCCATGGAGAGTGTGCTTGGCCGTATGCCGCCGCAGACGCCACAGCCAGGCGCGGGACCAGCAGCAGGAGCCAGTAGCAGCGAGCTGCAGGCGGCCGTTGCACCCGTGGAACACTTTATGGGACCGAAGCGCAAGCGAGGACGTCCCCCACTGGACGATGCCTACGATGTATTTAATGTGTAAGGACTCAGATCTCGGAGATTTTCACCCAAAAGTGCCTCCTCCTAATGCGCCTCTTTTGTCCTACTCTAGCCGCAAACTGGCCCACTATGCTGCCAGCCTGGAGCCCGCCCAGCGAGCATATTTGGAGTCGGCCCGTCACTTTGCCGAGGAGCCGCCACAGCAGCTTGCCCCACATTCCAGTACGCTGGCCTCCCCGCCTGCCTCCACCTCCAGCCTCCTGCCCAAGCAGCGACAGCGCCACCGCCATCATCAGCAGCAACAGCAGCTCGCGGCTAGCTCTGAGCAGGACTCGGATGCAGCAGAGAGGGCCAATGGCATTCAACGTGGCAGCTCCACGCCCAAGCCAAGCGATGGCGGCGACGGGGCCAAGCATGTGCTCGAGGCCAGGAATGAGGTGGATCAGCAGGTGCTGGGCCCCTCCACAGTGGGAGCGGGCTCCAAGAAGCTAGAGAAGATTAGCGAGCGACGCGAGCGGCACGGCAAGCTGCGCCACGCCCGCCGCCACTACGCTGGAAGCGAGCACGAGAAGTCTGCCGAGAAGCGTCACTCCGAAGAATCAGCACAAGGGCAGAATGCCAGTGCCCTGCCGCAGCCCGTGGAAGAGATCGAGAACGAGCATCTGGTGGCCAATCGGGCCGAGTCGCCCGCTGCTCGCTGCCCATCAGCGCTGGTGCCAGCCAGCTTCAGCCGCAAGTACGAATCGGGTGTGGGGGGAGCCTCCGCAGCCACTGGCGGCTATTTGATCCACGAGCATGGCCTGCTGATGCCCCACGAGTTCTCACCGAGTGTGGCCAGTGCAGCAGCGGCCACTGCTGCCGTGGCCGTGGCAGCAGCTGCTGCGGTGGCCGCCAGTGCCAGTGCCAATGCCAATGCCAGCAATGGCAGCCACAGCCAGGTCGGCGAACAGGGCGAACTGGAGGATTACGATGCGGCCGAGCTGCGTCTGACCAACGAGGTGCTGTCCGAGTGGCAGGACGTGATCAAGATGGACGACTACTTGGCCAAGGGTCGCCGTCCGCAGTTCTGGGAGGAGCCGTTCACCAAGCGCGTAAGTCTGCACTTACCTTACCTATTGATTGATTGCTTGAATGGATTCTCGTGTGTATTCCAGGTGCTGGATGCCATCAAGAACAAAAGACTTGAGATGAAGAAGGCCGCCCGCATTTTGGGCGTCTCCTATGGCACACTGTACGGGCGCTACCGCGAGGTGTATGGCTGCCTCAAGCATCCCTACAGGTGAGCAGACGCCCACCACCATCATCTCCACCAGCCATGTCATCCCAGTTCGGCACTCCTCTCCACTCTTCCACACAGCTTCACGAACTATCGCAACTTTGGGCCATCGCCATCGGCCGCTGGCGGCCAGTTGGCCGTGGCCGTTCAGCCACGCTTCGATCTGAGCCTACGCGCTGGCGCCGCACAGTCCTCACAGTTGGCTGGTAAGACCAAAGTCTATCAATCCCTGCGCCCAGGCACTCACTCATACAGATAATTACCTATTTCCAGAAGTGGGCAAGCTCAAAAAGGATCTGAGCGAGCTCTGGACACGTCCGCAGATTTGAGAACAACCACCACCAGGAGTAGCAGCAAAACCAACGAAAAAGTCCCGAAATCTCAAGCGTCGCAACAGGCTGATTTAGTAGGATTGGGGGTGTGGGGGTAAAAAAGAAAGCGAAGAAAAGACACATCCAAAATGGATCACGAGGCTAGTTAAAGCAGAATGAAATGAAAATAGAAGAGGGAAGGAAGTTGAAAGATGAAACCTTTCCCCAAAAGAAGTTCCCACAATACATTTTTGTTCTTTTTTCTTTTTTTTTTTTCTTCGTGTTTAAACCAATAACAGAACAGAATATGTCTGCTAGAGGGCGGGGGGAATCTTAATATAATATAATAATTAAAATATACATAAATATATTATAAAAAATACATACGCACCCATACATGCAAACACATTTACATACATACAGTATATGTATGTAAAGTATGTATGTATGCATATTAGCTAATGTAAAGTACAGAGATGCTGTACTAGAAACGGTATTAATCAGCATTCAATGTGAATTATAAGAGCAGCGTTAAGCAGCGTCAAGCAGCGTCAAGCAGTGCGTTTCTCTTTTCTTGGTAGTGAAATTCTGATAATACGAAACAAAAACAAACAACAACTATGAATTCTAGTTAATCATTAAACGTAATAACTGACAAAAACAAAAAAAACGGGGAATCCGCAAACAGTATGGACAATTTTTTTATAAGTTAACGAAACACATAAAATACAACAAACAAAAACAAACAATATGTATTACATACAAAAAAAATATGTTTGAAACGAAATAAAAACAACATCAATTTAAATTAATGGAAATTAATTCTCATTGTGTTTGATATTCCTGCCAGGAAATAAACCTAAGCTGATGACCGTTAACTGTTAAGTGTTAACAGAGTGCTGTTTCGCATAACAGCGAGCTTTTGAGCTCTGTAAGTGAAGCAAAGCACAAAAATGTTATCTACTATTCTATTGTTGGGCGAAATAATCGAAAAACAAATTCATATAATTTGCATTTGTTTTTATTATATTATTAGAAACCATTTACCCTTCTGAAATTCTTCTAAATATGAAAAACATTACATATTCAATTTCAATGTTAAATTTTTCCGCGATATACTATTATTGATGGTAGCCAGAAACAATCGATTTTTGGCAGCCGATAATATTGATGGCGCCATGGATTATTTTTAAAACTTATAGCAGAAGATTTTTTAGAAAGGATACTCTTGGTTGCAAAAATCTCAAAAAATTAATGAACGCAATGCCGCGCAGCACAGTGGTCCCGCCCGTAGGCCAAAAATAAAAAAACCAAAGTCCAAATTTTGACTTTTAAATGTACCAATTCTTATTTATAATTGGTCTAGCTATTTGAATTTATTCATCTTTTTGTTTTGCTCTATCTGTCCTCTTCAAGAATAGCATCGAAAGAGATTGCATAATATTTATTGTTTATTGCAGCGTAAGCAACGTGCAAGGGAAGTTCTACGCAAAAAATTAGTTAAACTTATTCAAAACAAGTGTTTGTGCAATGGAATTGATTAATATTCTAAAGAAAGGTATTAACTTTCTTTTTACAACAAAAAGTATATGTAGTATGTGTTGTGTTTTGTGTAAATTATTATTGTATTTAGTACATAATTGTGAACGTTCTTAGTTTGTCTTTTCTGTGTTTGGTTAGAGTTTTAGTTGTGATGGCACTCTTTGGCATTAACAAATCTTTTTTGTATAATATTCCTAAGCATTTTAAGAATATAAGAAAGTTTAGTTCAAGTGCCGTAAGGTGCCGTGCGGCTTGCAATATACGAAAAGGTAACCTAACCTCAATTTAAAAAGCAAGTGCTTCTGCTGTGTGTTGTTGTTTGTTGCCGTTTTTGGTTTGTGTTGTCGTTTGTTGTTATTTTTGCGTTATGTTTTATCATTTCTGTCATTATTGTTTTAAGGTGAAATAGTTTTCCCGGCAAAAACTCGTTTTACACTGATTGTTCCTATGACAGCTTTAACCTATAGTATCCAGATTTTTACTGAAGTCTCCCAGGTTATATACGAAAATTTCTAAGTTTTTGTTGCAATAAAATGAAAAACAAAAGTTGTTCATATAAAAACTGAATATCAGACCGATTGTTCATATGGCAGCTATATGATGTAGTTGTCCGATCTGGCTGAATTTTACATATTATTTTAGGATAAATTTAAAAAAATTTTGTGCCAAGTTTCAAGTCTATACCTCAACTAGAAGTATTTTTGGCCGCTCTCCCCATACAAGCCGGACCACTGCGCGCAGTAGAAGACAGTTGCAGGCAGTTGGCAGGCACTCATTACGATGGTGTGCGTGAATGCAGCACCTACTTGATTCGATTCAGTTATACCTTTCGTTAGTAGACATGGAGAAGGAGAGTAACAAAATCAAAGGAGTAAACAAAAATCATTATTGCCTGTTTATAGTTTAATTGAATCTTTCAATATAAAGCCTTAAAGCCACAAGTAATACTTGCAGAAGTACTACTTAGCACAACAAATTCATTTGCTGTAGTCCATTATCAGTCCATCCGGCATGCTCTACCAAGGCTCTTGGGTGGCGATTGAAAAGTGCCAGCTCGGAGCGGAGCTATACATATGTATGTGCTATGGTGCCATCTGTCTATATGCAGGGTAATATATGGCAGACTTTATAGAACAATATTATTTTGAATTCTCTCTTCACTTGAATGGTATTACTTTTATCGCCGCCAGCCGATCACAAAACGGGCCATATCAATTATGGCTTCACCCCAGGGGCTAGGCAATGGCAAAAAAACCCAATCTTACTCATCCATAAACGATTAGTCACGGCGTCACTGTGGGATACAGGGGATACATCCATATCCCCGGACTCCCAGCGAGTGTAACCTGAGGGGGGGTCCCTCTGCCTGAGTGTGGTGTATCTGGACTATGCAGGGATCTACATGAAGGTCACACCTACACCTAGCGAGTGCTGCTTTGGGGGGGTAATCTAGGTATGCGCAAATTTTTTTTTTTGGTGCCATCGAAATCAAATGAGAATTTTGCTCTGATTTTTCCTGGGGTCTTTAGTTTATGACGCCCCATCGAGCGAGCGATGGTTGTCGATGGGGCTGCTTGCTACGGCTTTGGCAACATTCAATTTACGCACAGTTTGTGATAAGATAACCCACGGGGGTGGTTGGTTGGGGTATGGGGTATACCACTTCCATACCACTACCTATATTTCTAGGTACTCGTAGTCGTACTCATACTCGCACTCGTACATAAAACAATATCGTCTGATTTCCAGCTAGCCTGGCCTGGCCTGGCCTAGCCGTGTCCGGGTCCGGCCCAGCGGCCTCTCATTGCAGTCCCTCGATTCACGAAATTCGGTCGATAATTGCGCTTCAATTAAAACAAATTTTGAACGGTTCTGCAACGGAAAACGTATCCAAAAACGAATGAAACGTATCATTCACGATTTTCGTTAATTTTTACTTATTTTTTTTATTGTTATTATTTTGTTGTTGTTGTTGTGTAAGAGGCATGCAAATGCATTCCTTGTGGTTCAGTGCCATAGTAGCGGCGGTGGTGGTAACGCTTCTGTGCCCCACGGTGGCCTCCACTGAAAGTGAGTCACAGAGTTTTGTTTGCTTATCAATCGGCATCTGATAGTGTGGGCTGGCTCTCGGGTCCATTGATGAGTGTTTGATGTTCGAACATTCACTCACAAATGAGTTATCAAAATATATAGTAGTAGTATGTCTGTGTGTGCGAAATATAAATGTGCATATCCGATTTGAATGGGGTTTAGATACTGAGAATGACATTTTGTCTTTGTGTGTATGAGTACAGCCATGAAAGATATAGTCACATATACTATATAGATATAGTATACAGTTACAAGTACGACCTGCATATATAGCATTTCAATCAAGCCAATATCAATATGAAAAGTCGCATTAAAGATTACTAAAGGGAGTCCCCGCGAATGTTGCAGTTTTGGATTATTTTTGTCTTTGTCTACTTCAAAGATTTCAAAGGCTCCAGTGCAGTTTGTCTGGCATCTTAAATATTAAATGGATAGAGTTTCATCTAGCTGGAATTTTGTAGCTTAGATACTATATCCCTCCCCTTCCTTCTCCTGCCATTACAGACAGCAATGCCACACAAATGCTGCAGCCAAAGGTTGTGGGTGGCACGGCCATCGATATTACAGCCGCTCCGTACACCGTCTCAGTGCGTCTGACGTCCAGGGATCGTCGCAAATTCGGTTCGGGTCACATGTGCGGCGGTGTGCTCATCTCACAGCGCCTGGTCGCCACAGCTGCCCATTGTTGCTACAAGTAGGTAGTCGTCCCCCTCTACAAGCTACAAGTAGCTGCCCCCACTAATGACGAGTGTTTACTTTTAATTACAGCTCAGAGACCAGCCAATATCGAGGCGCGGGCGAGTACGTGCTGGTCATGGGCGGCACCTATCTGGCAACCAAAAGCAATGAGACGCTCGTGTACTATGTGCAGGAGCTGATCGTTCACGGTAGCTACGATCACGGCTCGCTGACCAACGACATTGCGCTGTTGTTCATCAATGGCTATGTGCCGTGGACGTGGCCAACGGCGAAGGCTCTGGCGCTTAACACTCAGCCCCTGGATGTGGCCACACCGTGTGTCATCACCGGCTGGGGTGTACTCTACTCTGTGGGTTCAAGTCATCCCAAAACTATGTGCATCTTTTATTTATATGAATCTTTCATTGCAGGGCGGCTCCAGCAGCAATACGCTGCAGACGGCCACGGTGCCGACGGTCAGTTATCCGACCTGTTACATGGCCTACCCACCGTATGTGCCAAAATCGCAGCTCTGCGCCGGCTACACGAGCGGCGGCGTTGATGCGTGCCAGGGCGACTCCGGGGGGCCGCTGATGTGCAACAATCGGCTGTCCGGTCTCGTTTCCTATGGCGATGGCTGTGCCAAGCCCAATGCGCCCGGCGTCTACACGAATGTGTCCCATTTCCATAGTTGGATTGTACAGCAGAACAACTCCCTGAACTACTCGATTTATCGCAATGGCGGAGTGGGCCAGGGCCACAGCGGAGGGTTGGCGTTGTTATTCGCCATCTTGGTAGCCATCGTTGGAACACTGAGGATGAGGGGGTAGTAGGGTAATACGATCTTAGCTTACACTATTTATGTACATATGTAGGAAAATAAATGAATTTACTTCGAGGGAACATGGAGGGAATTTCATTTGTCAGCGCAGCTCACTTCACTCTGTTTGAGTATCGATAGATTGTGCGTATCGATGTAACATCGATTCAGCCATCAGCTGCCCGGCAGTTTGAAAGCTACAAATTTTGTTTCTTTTTTTGTTTTCGAGCTAGTAAGTTGAGCAAAAAAATAAGGAAAAAAAAAGGAACAGCGTACCGTACAGATTTGTATGGAATTGTTACGATGGACACACCGTGGCAGCTGCAGGTGCTCTTGCAGATGCTACTATCGTGGACATTGGCGGCCAACGGGCATCGTGAGTGTTTCCCCCTGTCAGTCACCCTCACATCACCCGCCCTAAAGAGCTCCCCGAAACAGGCAAGTTCGTGATGCTGCCGAAAGTGGTGGGCGGCTACTCGATAACCATCGAACAGGTGCCGTACCAGTTGTCGGTGCGTCGACGGACGATGCACGAGAAGATATACGGATCGGGTCTCATCTGTGGCGGGGCCCTGATCTCGCAGCGTGTGGCCTGCTCGGCGGCCCACTGCTATGCTGTGTGGGTAGCAATCTTTATGTACCCTGATCGGGCTTACCTTACCTCCTCCCCTCCCAAAAAAACATAGAAACAACACATACAATCCGGTTAAGTTTTACGATCCGACGATATTCGTGGTGGTGGCGGGCAGCACACAAATCGACCAGGCGGACAAGCACACCAAGGAGTACCTGGTGCAGGAGATCCACGCCCACAGTGACTACAATTCCGAAACGCTGGAGAACGACATAGCGCTGCTCTTCCTCAATGGCTACGTGTCGTGGCAGTCGAAGGCCGTGCGTGCCATTGCGCTGGCCACCAAGGTGCAGCCCGAGGGCACCATTTGCCTGATCAATGGCTGGGGTAAGGTCACAATGGTGCGTTGTTTCCCCTCATGCCCTTCGCATTTCCTCCTCCTCGCCTCCTCACACTCAGCTGCGTATCTCTTTCTCTCTCTCCGCCGAAGGTGGGCAAATCGGCGTCACTGCAGCAGGCGCCGGTGCCCATCCTGAACAAGACCCTCTGCAATGCCATCTACATGCTGCCGGAGTCCCAGCTGTGCGCCGGCTTCATGCAGGGCGGCATCGATGCCTGCCAGGGTGACTCCGGTGGTCCCCTCATCTGTGACGACCAGCTGGCCGGCATCATCTCGTGGGGCGTGGGCTGTGCGGATCCCGGCTTTCCCGGCGTCTACACGAATGTCTCGCACTTTGTCAATTGGATACGAAAGGTGAACGGGTCGCTGGACTACTCCAAATACCCGGTTATGGCCTCAGCGGATCTGGCCTGCGGTGCTCAGCGTACCTGGTGGCTGGCCCTGGCATTTCTGCTTATCGCTCTGGGCGGGGGCTGGGGCTGGTGCTAAGGCTGACTCTGATGACTGTGATGTGTGTGGGCCCCTAGATATGGATGTTGGACACAAATAATAAATAAAATCTGCTGCCATGGACAGCTTGTCTATTCTGTCATTTATTAATCTAATCATCTGCCCCAGCACGCACTTGTGTATAGATTGGGCCGCAACCAATAGATACAGAAATCGAAATGCCAAATGACTCAGAAGGGGTGACACAATAAACATTTACAATGAAACACAAGGACTGAGATTGAGGATTGGAACTGGAAGTGGATGTGGGAGTGGGAGTGGTGTGCCTTGACCTCATAAATGCCAAGATCAACGACCGAGAAATTGTGCCATAATTAAAGCCCCCAAAGACCGATCCCTAAGGCACCCAACCACCCACTATTATGCTCCGGATAAGAGCGCATTCAGCACCTACTATATATCTGATTGTTAGGCTAATGATATGCCAAATTAAACAATAATTTAGATCATAAATATATATGTACGAGACGAGTACAAAGCTCAGTCTGATTTCTGACTGATTTCTGACATACCGCACAGCGGAACCTCTTCAGAATATATTTTTTATATTTGTTATTGATATTCCAAATAAATTGTTTATTTGCACTGCCTCAGTTACGTAAAGGTTAATTATTTACTATTATTTGTAAGACGAGTACATGGCACACAATCAGCTGTGAAAGTTCTAATTGAAAAAAATTGATAAAGGAAAAACGCTGTGGGTTTTCCTGTAGAAATTGCATTGTAATTTCCTCTTCCTTCTAACCACTCTGAAGTGTGTCATAAATCTGGGGGGTAAGCCCAGTGCCACGGGAAAATCCAAAGTACTTCTGCAGAGCAGCAGCGCACTCAAGGAAGGGGCAGCACCAAGATGGATGGATGGCTTGAAGCACAACCTGGGAATGTCTGGGAATGACTCCGCTCCGCTCTGGACTCTCCCCCTACGGGCTACGGGCTACGGGCTGGTTGATGGGTTGATTAGATTATGATGCTCATGTAGTAGTAGTAGTAGAAACAGATTTATTTGACGCATATATCATGCCTATCGATGGCCAATCGTCGTGTCGATCGGCTCCCAATCCGATCCGATTTTTCGCGCGTTTCTGTTCGGAGTTTGGGGCTTCGGTTGCGGTTCCGCCCTGGGCCATTCACTCAGTTTGAATTGCCACGTCGGGCAGCTAGCAACGCAAAATGGTTCAGAGATCGATGATACCACTCTGTGCGACACTGGCCATCATCCTTGTGCTGCCCGCAGCCCTTAATGGTGCGATCGAAGCACGGCAATGGCCAACGAATATAAAAACTATTTCTTATCCCGCAGGTGGCGCTGTGCCAACGGCTTTCCAGGGCCGAGCGATACGTCCCCGCTTCGATGTGGATCCGGGCAGGATTATCAATGGCACTGAGGCCAGCATGGAGGCCACCAGGCATCAGGTGAGCCTGAGGAGGGCCCTCAACGATGGCTACTTCTTTGGCACGGGTCACATTTGCGGTGGATCTCTCATCCGAGACAATTGGGTGCTCACTGCTGCCCATTGCTTTGTGGAGTGAGTGTGCCACCCACCAAGCGTCCCCCCTAGCACCTCCCTTCTAATCTTCGTTTTTATTTCATAGTCAGCAGATCTACGACGGCACCTTTGTGCCCAAGGAGCAGTTCATTGTGGTCATGGGCAACGTGGATCGCTTCAATCGCACCAACACGCTGACCTTCGAGATCGATCTGCTCATCCTGCAGCTGGACAAATTCGATCTGAGCACCTACGACAGGGACGTGGCCCTGCTGCGGCTGAATGACTCGGTGCCGAGCAATCATCCCACCATTCGGCCCATCGATCTCACAGCGCTGGCCGTGCCCGCGGACACGGTCTGCCAGGTGACGGGCTGGGGCCAAACGGAGGCTGGCTACACCACGGACTACCTTATGACCGTCGATGTGCCCATGATCAGTGAGGAGGTGTGCATCAACGAGAGCGATCTCGGAAACCTGATCAAGCCCGGTATGGTGTGTGCCGGCTATCTGGAGCAGGGGGAGCGAGATGCGTGCAGTGGCGACTCCGGTGGTCCACTCGTCTGCCGCAGCCAGCTGGCGGGCATCGTATCCTGGGGCATTGGCTGTGCCCAGCCCAATTTGCCGGGCGTCTACACGGAGGTCTCCTACTACTACGACTGGTTACTGGAGCAGATCGGCGAGGAAGGAGAATCGAGTGGGCAGGGCAGTGGCGAAGGAAGTGGCGAGGGTAGTGGGGAAGGAAGTGGGCAGGGCAGTGGCGAAGAGCCAGGTGAAGGCAGTGGAGACGACGGCGATGGCGGTGGTGCCATGGCAGCCATTGCTGGCGTCCTTAGCATCCTCCTGCCTGCCATCCTCTCCCTTAGGTTATTTGTAAGCCAACTCTAGTCTCTTTTTCTATCCCTGTCTTCCTCTCTTCTAGTATCAAATAAAATTTAATTACTTAAGGAAAAGGAATTTCTGATGCATTGCATTGAAACAAAGACACGAGAATAGGAAGGAACTGGAGCTGAGATTGGGTGGGTGTGCCTTAGGAATTTCACTCAAATCAAATCAAATACAACCCTGAAACATTACACCCTCACTCACCCCCGTGCCCCATGAAGCTTTCGTTGCTGCTCTGGCTGGCGATAGTACCTGCAGCATGTCAGAAAAATAAACCAGACAATAGAACGGTAAACGCACCGATTGGTCATCTGGCCTCGCTGCGAATGATGAAAATGGAGCGCATTCGATTTGGGGCTGGTCACATCTGTGCCGGCTCCCTGATCCGCGTCAATGCGGTGCTCACCGCCGCCCGATGCTTTTTGGAGTAAGTTGGACTGCAGTTCATCCGGATATCCATCCGCTTTATTTCTACGGCTGCTGTTTCAGCCGGGAGCTCTTTGACGGCACCTTCCTGCCGAGTACCGACTTTGTGGTGGTGCTGGGCACGCCAAACCGCTTCGAGAGCAGCCCCAACACGATGATCTTTGGGCTGAAATATCGCGTCCTAATGCAGGACACGTTCGATTTGACGCTCCACCAAATGGACGTGGCCGTGGTCATACTCAACGGGTCCGTGCCCAAGCAGCATGCCGTGGTGAAGCCCATCCAGATCACGGATAAGCCCGTTAAGCGTGCCGTCATTTGCCAAATGTCCGGCTGGGGCCGCGACAAATCCGGCTATAGCTCGGCGGTGGCCAGGTCCGCGAACATCGAAATCATTGGGCCGCGCATATGCCTGCTCAAGCAGACGACGCAGGAGTTTTTCGTGCAACCGAGCATGATCTGTGGCAAGCACTTTGGCAAGCTGAGGCGCAGCTACTGCGCCGGGGACGTGGGCGGTTCGCTGGTGTGCGGCGGTCAGCTCGCGGGCATCGTATCGTGGGGCATTATATGCAAAAACCCCTTCCATCCCGGCATCTACACCAGTCCGCTGTACTATGCCCACTGGATAAATGACAGCGTGGACCATCCCACCCAACTGGAGGAATACTTTGCGGATATCGCCAATCATCCAATGGGCAGTGGCTCCGCACCGTGCAGGAGACTCTCATGCTTCTACTACTATCTTATATGGTCTATAAAATCGTACAATATCTACTGGTTTATCTACTGCTTGGATTTGATATCCAATCTGGACACATAGTGTATACGAAATTTGTATTAAAATCTTCTCCGCTTCGGTGCACCCAACTTCATTTCGCAGTTCTCAATAGTTTCTACTCGATAGATCTTGTATCGATAGTTTGCACGCGTCATATGGATGCATTTATTAGATTTATCGACGCATCCAGCAGTCATACGCAAACAAAATCAACAAAACGAAATCAAAATTAAATCTTATTGAAATTACATTTTTGCACAGTGAGTGATCCGGCAGAGGGTGATACTGATGATGCCTCGAAGATCGAGGAGACCGCCGACACCTTAGATAGCCTGCAGGAATAGAGAGAGAAAGAGAGACGCTTAAGAGTTCTTTTGTGGGGGACATTTCAACCTGGCACAGATCATATTAATGCTACAAAATATCTCGTTGGGCGAGTTCCGTGAACTGGTTCGTCTACAAGAAAACACACATCAAATCTTTTCCATTATGGAAGACCTGGTCAAGGACATACTCTACGTTTGCGATTAAGCCTCTGTGATCATTCCGAATCCGCCTTACGAAGCCACACGTTTAGAGCAAAAGATAAATGTTGAGCGTGTAGTAAGCATGTAAAGTAAATACGTGTGTCTGTGGCGACACCTGACGGACGCGTTCAACTTAGAAGTTCCTGCGTTCTCACATAGATGGAGCACTCCAATAACTACAATTTCCACTTGCTTCACATTTGAATATCCATTCTGGCATTACGTTTCATTCGTGTGGTGGGGAGGGGGCGGAAGTGGGCGTGGCGAAATTTTGAAATTCACTTGTAGGAGTGAGATATCACATCAATTTGGAAAACAAATTGTGTTGCTCTACTTTTACCACAAATACAATAAATACCCTTTTACTCTTCGAGTATGGGTTAATAATAAGATTAATAATAAAAATAATAATAGTAATTTAAATAGATATTTTCGCTGTAATACCCAATCTGGATGTGGCTTAGCTTTGCTTTTTGATCGATAGAAACTTCCTGTTGATTGATATAAATCTCGCCTCGAGATTACGCGATAAAGTTTGGGGCTTATGAGTGGGGTATGCCCAAGGGTATTATGGTATTCCAAAAACCCAAAAATATGCTCTATAGCAAATCCAAATTCAATTCGTGAGGTTTTTTGTTATCTGTAGCCAAAAATAGTGCAAAACGAGACGCAGAAAAAACTAAGTAAAAACTAAAATAAATGGCGCAATGAATGAAAGCCAGCCCCAGTGCCAGTGCCAGTGTTCAGCACTGGCCAGCAGATATGACTAATCTTTATTGGTGATCGATCGGACAGAAACGAACCGAACCGGACGGGATCGCTCTTCCTCTCTCTCTCTCTGTCTTTCTTTCAACCCTCTGCAGACAAGGCCAAGGGTAGCATTTGGGCCTGCATAATCGCAAGTATTAGGCAATTGATATCCCAATTGGCCTCAGGGCCACTCCATCGATGCAATAAATTTCGCTGTCTATTATCTGTCCGTTCCGTATTACAGGTGCCCAAGGTCTTGGGGGCTGTTACAACACCCATTGACGTCTGGTCTGCTCGTTGAGTTCAAATGAAAATCGCTTTTGGAATCGCTTCGCAATCTGAAAAGCCCCATCGATACCAATCAAGTGCACTTCATCGATGTAATCTTCTGTCCGTTCCCTGATTAGGGATTGTTTTGTGCCGTCTGATCAGCAAAGACGATGTAATACTCTTCAATAAGCTCTTGAAAGTTTCCGCTTGTGAAAGTGATCGATAGACTCATTTGGGGATTCATATTTCTAGCAGGAAACTTAAAGCCTTGAGATCCTAAAAACCTTTTGGGGCTTTGCTTATGGGAATATTTTTGTGTGAAGAAACCAAAAGGTTAGTTGGTATCCCAAAATGTTGATTCCTTTTGTGTAAATCTCTGAAGGTCCTTGAAAGATTCCCTGCCCACAACAAATTAACATAAATTGCAAATACAAAACAAATAGATCTATAAACAAATGCGTTGACTGCTGGACTGACTGCTGACACTCTCTCTTATCGATGATTCCCGTTGGTTGTCCGGATGGATGGATGGGGGGTTCTACGGTGGGGGTTTTGGTGTGTGTTTGTTTGTTATTCGATTGCCAGTGGAGCTGCTGATCGGTCGGTCGGTCAGGCAGTCGAATGTTGCTGTTATTGCGGGGCCCCTTTATCGCCACAACAAAACGAACGAACGAACGAACGAACGAGCGAACGAAACGAACGGCCAAGTCGTAATCAAATCTCACGAAACCATAACAAAAATTATGGAATTATCTAAGGAACGCTTTTTGCGAATTTTAGAAAAAAAGAAATGCTCAGCTCAGAGCTGGCCACATTCATCGTTCGAAGCTCCCGACAGGTGGGCGCGACAATTTCAATCGTGACACAAAATATTTAACGACGATCCAAAGCATCTATCATCGATCTACCAACTGGAACCCAACTTCGTTCTGTAAAATATATTTGTTTTTGTTTTTTTTTTGTTGTTGTTGTGTTAAAAACTAAGGAAGAGCCAACGCCATGCAGCTGAACGAGCATTATCGAAAGATAATGAAGATCCTGATCTTTGCATTCCTGTGCACTGAGATGCAGACGAGTAAGTAATCCCCAAGAAGCCATACGATCGATCTATTCTGCGATCTGTCTTGCGATCCGTTCTGCACTTTTTGGCATTGAAAGATCGTTTCAATGTTCGCTTGAAATCAGTTTAATTAGCATAGGATTTACCATGAGTTGGAAATAGTTTTCGAGATCGGATTAAGACTCATAGTTAGTGCCAGGAAAAGCTTGAATAAACCACAACGAAACCTATGAAAGGGGCATGGATCATTTGTATCGCTTGAGTTCAGACTCTAAATAGGTTAAATTATTGATTGCATCTAAGTCTAAATACGTTCTCGATTAATGCTAGTTAAAGTATCATTAGCATTGCAAATATACTCGTAGATACAGTTACAAATGTGTACCAATAAGTTTTGTTTTGCGGATTAAACTCTACGTTTATCCCCATGATTATCCCAAATTGATCACTGATTGCTGCTGCCTGCTGGCTGTGGATTCCATCGCGTGTTCAACGGAGCTTCCCGTCTTACGGTAGCAGCGTAGTAGCTATAGCTGTCATATCACATACGAATGGTGGTGGGGGGCAGGTGTGGGATTGGGTGTGTGTGTGGCCTGATCGTGCCGCTTCGTCGTATGGCCGGGCGCGTGTGCACTCGACCGTTCGCCAGTCATACCGCCAGCACCGATATCACTGTCCGATCAGACCATTGACCATTCCGACGACGCTTGCCCCCTGATAACGATGATAAGGGGGGAATCCGATCCGATCCGATTCGATTCGATCCGTTCTGCTCCTCCGTTCTGCCAATTTCAGTTGCCAGTGACTGACTGTTTCCAAGGGGAGTCCGTATGCGATCCGATTGTTAGAAGCGTTTTCTTATCACATTCCCCTCGTTAACCTTCAACCCAAACTTTCCGCTAACTTTGCAGCGTTCACGCATCGCGATTTGGTCAAGAAGCGCAGCATTGGCATGGCCCCAACCGGTGGAGCGCTGACAGAGGGCAGGAGTACCGCCGCCGCCGCCTGGGCACCGGTCGCCTCATACCAGGCCTCCATCCGTCTGCTGGCCCACGAGCGCGATTACTTTGGCAAGGGACACATCTGCTCGGGTGCCCTGGTGGCGCCCTCAGTGGTGCTCACAGTGAGCAGCTGCCTGTACAGGTGAGTGCGAGGAGTCCACACAGAGAGGGGATCCTGACTGTCTCTCTCTATCTCCCGTTTTAGTCATAAACGCAGGAGTCACTATCATCCGGCGGAGCTACGCGTCATGCTGGGCAATCCTCAGCGCTTTGCACCCAACGATCTGGGTCTCATCCTGGGCGTAACGCATGTCCACCAGCCACCAAAAGAACTAGCCCTGGCCATACTAATGCTGGAGCGCGATGTGCCACTGGATCATCCCCAGATCCAGCCTGTTCTGCTGCCCCATCCAGAGCTGCCATCCAGTTCACTTGCAGAAGTGCAGATCAGCACTTGGGGCTACGACGGCCACAGTCGGGAGCTGCACGATCTCCTCACACTGAATGCCACACAGATGTCCTGCCAGCAGTCCCAGTCACAGTCGCACACAAAGCTTATAAGAATCTGCGTCCAAGCGGAGGGTTTATCATCGACCGGGGGACAGCTCTACATGGATGCGGGCGCCACTCTAACGGAGCGAAATCAACTGCTGGGTCTGCGCAGTGCCGACGGCGCAGACTTCGTGGATGTGGCCAGCCATGTGGAGTGGATCCTGACACAAATAGGCGATGGCTCCAATCAGAACAGCTCCTTCTGGGGTGTCCTAATGTTCCTCGCCTTCACGGTGTATGTGCTGACAGTGAGCCGAAAGTCGCTGCTCGCCTAGGATTGGGATTTATTTCTTATATACAGAGGATTCTGCCTAGAACTTAGACATATATGAACGTGGAATGTGATAATCTCGTAGTGCTCGTAGAAATCTGTACAGAACATAATTAATAATACATTTAACAAGTAAATAATATATAGATATGTACATATATACTCGTATTATAAACATCAAATCCTAATCCAGCAATGCTCTGACCAGTGTGCACTCTCCTTCTGCTACTGCACCTTCTGTCCCCTCTATCACTGCTCCTTCTGCTACTCCTCCCCCACAGAGCAGCATCAAAGGTGCCTCCTTCTGCTGCAACTCCTCGCCGGATTGCACCAGCGGCAGGGCCCACTGCTGTCCGTCTCCCTTGTGGCCATAAGAGTGCTGCAGCCAACCGCCCACCTCGCCATAGCTGAACAAATAGAAGGGCTTTGCCTCAGGCTGTGTGAGCACCAGCAGGTACCGCTCTCCGCCCACGTGGAGCGGAATCATCTGCTGAATTGGCTCCCGGAGGCGCAGCTGCTGCAGCGGAACAAAGCGCGGACCCTCCTCGTGAGTGTGGTTGCGCATGTAGATGGCTATGTGGCGACACCCGCGACAGCTGAGCATTAGCTGATCCTCCTGGAACTCGGCCTGGTCGTAGTCACCGCCAATGAGCTGCGCGAGCAAGAAGCGCTCACTGAAGGCGTCCCGCAAGTGGATGGAAAGTGCCGGACGATGGTTGTGCACTCCACTGGCCAGCAGGAGCTGCTGCCTCTGGGGTGGTTTCCCCATGTGAATGACCTTCATCAGGCGGCCATCCATCGGATCCAGGGACTGCCAGTCGGTAAGGCTGCAGTTGCTCGTGCTCAGCCGCAGGATGCGCACTTCCAAGGCACTGCCAAGCAGAATCAATGCCTCATCCAGCATCTCCAGGTGCTCCACTGGCTGGCGCATGCCCAGTATGAAGGACTCATTCCTGCACTCGATCCTGATGGTGCTGCGGAGTCGCTTCACCGGTCGCTGGCAGTGATTCTGCACCTTAACGCGCACCTTATCCCCAGAGTCCAGGCGCAGCAGCTCGCTGGACAGGCTAACGTTGGTCAGGTGCACTCTCGCAGGCTGCAACTGGAGCTGCGCTCTTAGCTGGCGGCCCTGGCAGATGTCCGAGGACTGCTGGCCGAGGCTGAGCCTGCTCTGGAGGTCAAAGGATTCGTTGGTTGGTGCTGCTGCTGCCTTGGACCAGAGCGCCTTGAACGGCTTCTGGTCGTAGTCCAGGTACAGCAGTCGCCGCTTGCTGGCCTTCTTTCCCGTGGCCTCTTGCAGCAGATTCTCCAGCGCCTCCAGAGCCTCGGGGTCTTGTTCGCTGGCGGCTTCACGCAGCAGGTAATTCGCCGGAGCTGGATCCACATAGACAAGGCCCGCCGGAAAGCGGGCTTCATCCAGCCACAGGCTATCGATATTATAGTCGCGATCCTTGAAGATGCTCTGCCGATAGCTCTCGCTGAGATCCCTGCCATTCAGATACATCACATGCCCGGGTCCGACGAACTCCACGCCGCCCGCAAAGGTCTTGCTGCCGGCAAATGACTGCAGACGCGGGCTATGCCGATAGACGACATCCTCCAGCCCAATGCCGTTGATGGACCGCAGCAGGGGTCGCCCCTCGAGGATCAGCCGCTCGAAGCTCAGGCTGCCAAACACCTCCATGGTGGGGCCGCGCAGTGGCACACGATGCTCGAAAAAGTAGTCCAGGCTCATCTCATTGACGCTGCCCAGGCGCAGATCCTGCTCCACTCGCAGCTCCCTGAAGCTCGCCCTAGGCCAGGGCCTGCCGTCGCCCTGCACAAAGATGCCCTCGATAGGGGCACCGTTCACCAGGCCGGGCTGCCCCAGTGTCAGTCTGCCCAGACGGGGTGACGTCTCAAAGCGAAGTTCGGCACGGATGGCCCCTCCATGGGACGGGCGGTAGAGGGAGGCATTCAATCGCTCCAAATCGATGTCGTTCAGCCGCCCAAAGTGCCCGTCGGCTGCCAGGTCTAAGCACTTCGCCCAGACGGGCCCCAGCAGTTTCTGGGGGGCCTCAACCAGCTGGCTCTCATTGCTGGCCGTCCATCGGAGCAGGCCATCTGCCGCCAGGTGGGTGAAGTTCAGATCCGCTAGCAGCGGCTGCTGCTGCCTGGTGTGCAGCCTCTCCAGTCGGGGCTGCCGCAGCAGGACGTGTCCGGCAATCGTCTGGTTTCCCTCACGCCGCACTGCATGCTCCCGCAAATAGTTGAGGTGGCTCTCATGTGCCGCCTCCTCCTCCGCCTGCCACAGGGCATCACCGGTCACCACCACTCGGCGCCACGGCTGCTTCCAGAGTGCCGCCAGTCTATTGTCCAGCTCTTCCAGTCCCAGTCCCAGATCCTGGGGACACTTGAGACTCCCATTGACACTCAACTGGGCCACAGTGAGATCTCCCCGCAGCAGCAGCTGCTTCCGACGCGTGTCCACAAAGAGCTCGGCAGGCACTCCATTCAGCCGGGGCACATCCACATTGCTGGCACTCATTCGCCGGAAGCTATAAGCTCCGGTGATGGCTTGCGGCGTGGTCCGAAGCAGCGTGTTGTCCAGCAGGCTGCTCAGATCCAGGCCATTGATGTGCGGCGACTGCAGGGCGTCGCTCAGTTGAACGGGGGCCAGGAAGGTCTTGCGGCCCGCCAGCACGGCATTGGCATCGGGACGTGCCAGGCGGGCGAGATATTCCTCCCATTGGATCCCATTGAGCTCCTGCAGGCGGAGTCCCCGCTCGAAGCGGACATTCCCTTCGATGAGCAGCTGCTTACGGAGCAGAAGTTGCGGCGCATTCCCATCCTTGGGGCCGGTCGAAAGCTTGCCCAGCAGCTCGTCAAAGGCCAGACCGTTGAGGCGTCGAAAGTGGAGGCTCTGCAGCTGCACTGGGCCCGCCAGCTCGAGGCGCTGCAGGCTGACGGCGTGGCCCAGCAGCTGGGAGAGTGGCAGTCCATTCAGACGACTCAGATTCAGGTTTGATCCAATCTCCATATCCTTTCCGATGACCACACGCTGGAATCTCTTGGCTCCGGTAAAATTCTGAACGGACTCAGACTTGAGCACCAGTTCAGCCACTGGCACGCCGTTCAGCTGTTCGCTGAGAAGCGTCTGCACGGTCAGGGGTTTGCTGAAGTGCTTGTGGCCTGTGATATTTGCCAGCTGCCCATGACGCACTGCCTCACGAGAGATCAGGGCCAGGCTGGAGGTGTAATCGCGGCAGAGAATGTTACCCTCAATGCTGACATTCATGAAGATGATGTGCAACGTGCGGTTACTCGCCACCTGGCTGCCTCTGGCCAGCAGATGCTCCTCCACGGGATGGCCCTGTATGTGGTTGGTGGCCAGTGAGGGTGTCGTGACCTTGGCATTGCCGAACATCAGTTGGCTGAGATTCTGCGCAGCATGGGCCAGCAGGTAGTTGGAGTGGAGATCTTGCTTGGCCAGCGATTGGCCCGTGGCGAGTAGCAGGCGCGTCTTCTGGGTATCCCTTTTCACGTTGTTCAGCGTCAGGGAGCCCTGGATGGTCACCCTGCCCGTGTAGTACTGCTGCAGGCGCTGGTTTTCGCTGGTCTGCATCTGTCGGGGCTGCATCCATTCTCTGCTGGCTGTCTGATTGCCCACCAGGATGTCCCCCGAGACGCTCATCTGGAAGATGCGTACAGGCGCTGCGGGAAGACAAAGATTGAAGGATAATTCAAAGATCTCTGGGTCTCCATGCACGTGTGCTGCCACTCACTCTTTATCCACGTGCTGTTGCCGCCGCGAAAGACTATGTCCCGGGCAAAGTCCAGATCATTCACTCGCCCTGCCTCCAGGCGGGACACATAAAAGGCGGACATGAACAGATTGGAGCTAATCACCTGGTGGCGCCGCAGATTGAACAGCTGTGCCACCACCAGGCCATTGAGCAGAGTCGTCTGGAGGTTCACGACTCGCGAATGCGACTGAAAGATGAGGCGTCCCTCCAACTGCTCGTCACGGGATCGTAGGAACAACGAGTCGTAGAACTCAAACCAGGACAAGCCATTGATGCGATCCACATGCAAATGGCGCACCCATAGATCCGCCTTGGGTGATCCACTCGAGGGGGCGACAGTTTTCTGGCTATTCTGGTAGTCCTGCGGCGTCAGCAGCTGCTCTGTGTGCAGCGCCTTGGTCCGCAAGGGTGTCTTGAGGGTCAACAGGGACGCGTCCAGTGTGTGGCCTATGGGATGAATCAGACAGACAGTCTTTAAGTGCCCTACCATGCCGTGCCATGGACTTACCTGACAGCAATTGGCCCTGGTAGATGAGATTCTTGACATGCAATCGCTTCTTAACCTTCAGTAGCTCAGTGACATCGCTGGCATTGCCCGCCCCAAATGATCGCGGGAGACGACTACGGCTTTGCCGTATGGGTGTGACTACGAATCGTTCACGCAGCTGCTCCAGGCGCTGCTTAAGCTGTGTGGGAGTAAGCAGGTGGCTGCCCTGCAGCTGCAACCTCTGGATGCGTCCCTTGGCAGCCAAATGAAAGGGTTTCTGCAACTTGATCGACGAGTGATGTTGGAGTAGCTTCTGCCAGCGACTTAGCTCTGCGATTGAGCCTTTCAGGCGCAACAGAAGGCCCCTCAGGCTCGATAGGGTATCCTCGAACTCGTGGCGATGCAGCTGCACGACGCTTAGATCTTCTCCGCCCACTTGGTTGCTGGTCTCCTGCCGCTCCTGCTGATGCTGTTGCGGCACTCCGCTCAGCTGCACCATGCGCACCAGGTCACTCGAAGATCGGCGGTAGGCCAGCAGCAAGAAACTCTCGTTCTGTGCGTTGCGATGGCTGAGCAAACCGCTTGGCTCCACATCCCCTCGCACAACGAATCCATTGTAGCAGTCCAGCCGCGGCGTATTGAAGACGAGCACTTCGCCATTGGAGCGTGCGCCTATGAGGAGACGGCCCTGCTGGGCCACCGTCACGCGGGAGAACTGCAGATCCCGCTGCACGTGCTTGCGGTTCACCACAAACTGTCCCTCGACCATGCGAAAGAAAAGGCAGGCAGGAGAAGTACTGGCACTGGCAGTCACATTGGAGCCAGATGCAGAGGTGGAGGAGCATGCAATGAAGCAGTTGCGGTCGCGAAAGCGGAACGCCAGCACATGCCGGGCCTGAGTGGTTAGGGTCTGACGTGTACGCAGGCGCATCGTGGCCGGGTCCAGCTCGAAAACGGTGAGAACCAACTGGAAGTGGAGTAATGGAGATTGTGTACTGGAGAAGTCAGCGGTTATCGACCCACACTCACCTTGGATTGGGAGCCGCGCAAGGAACGCCCCGTGATGATGTACGGGGGCTGCAGTCCCACCAACTGAAGCGTGCGGATGGCGGGCAGGAACAAATCTTCCACGGGATTGAAGTACGTGTCCAACCACTCGAAGGTTCTGCAACAAGTTGATTGGAAAATGCTTTTCTGAAGGCTTAGGTATCTCTGGAGCACACTCACTGTATCCGGCCCTGGGATTTCGTGTAGTTGGAAGCCAGTAGCAGCAGCACCTTCTCCGGAGCAGGGTGCCTGAGCAAGTGCATCTGCTGGAAGCCGTGTGCCAATGCGAACTCCTGTATGGGCTCAAAGCTCAGCTGTGTGCCATCGGCCATGAGCTGCTCCTTGGGCAGCTGGTATACCTCCAGCGTCTCGGGCAGAACGATGGCAAGCAGCAAAAACTGGCGCCATACCACCACCTCGGCGCCCAGTGAGGTAGCGGGCAGCGCACGCACTCGTCCCGCCAGCTCGCCCAGGCGCACCAGACGTTTGTTCGCCCCGCTGGCCACGTGCAGCTGAAAGAGCTCGTAGCCGTGCAGCACCAGCAACACATCCTCGATGGGTTCGCGCAGCAGATATAGCGGATGCTCGTGCCCCAGCTCCATGTCCATAAAGGGCAGACGGATCTCCACGCTGCCATTCACAGTGCTGCGACAAGCACTGGGAAGCAACGAGGAAGCACCAGCACCTCCTTCATGAACGTTCGCTGACAGCGGTGGAGGTGGGGGTGAAGGAGCGACGCCATTCACCGCAATAACTAGGAAAACACTCACAAAAACTAAACGCACGCGAGGTGCAAACATATTTCACACCGAGATCTGATCCAATGATCACGAAAACACACACGAATGGACTACAAAAATGAAAAAAACACCTTTACTTTGCTCCTATCTGTTCTGTTCTGTTCTGTCGTTCGCTTAACTTTCAATCTGCCTTATCACAGCTTCTTAAAGGAGAGAAGGGGACAACTAGTGTGCTGTCGTCTTTCCTTGTTTCCATGTCATTCGCAAAAACAGTTAACTGAAATTTGTAAAAGAGTGCGCACGGTGGGTGTCGTAATGAGAAAATTGAATTGAAATTAATGTATGCAGTATCAGAACAATATTGCTGCACAGCCGGAACGTATACTATGGGTAATAATTATAATACATGTACTACAAACAATTATTTATGTATGTATGTATTTTCAGCCAATATTCCCATAAGAACAATCAATCTCTCTCTTCCGCTCTTTGTATCTCTCTCTCCCTCTCTGTCTCTCTTTAAATGTGTAGCCTATGTCTGGCTGCAGTGACACCTTTGGCTGAGGACTTGGGGCCAAAAATAACGCAGACAAACTTGGTGACTGCCTTGGACGGGGGCTGCTGAATCAATCAGCTTCGATCATTAGTCGAGGTCATTAAAGACATTATATGGGGAGCACCACTCCTACCATTCCGTCCCACTGTGTCCATTGATAGAAAGAGATGAGAAAAGCATTTAACACGGAAGGTGAAAGGCAGAGGGAGGCATAAAAATAAATTTGTATTGTCTATTCGTATGGGGAGGGGAGTGCGGTGTTGTAGGGTAGGAGCCAGGGTAGGCTTATCCCAATATGGGCACGTATTAGTATTCCTGGTAGAATTTACGGAATCATCCATAAATCTGCAGTCTTAACCTTAAAGGTGGCAACATTTGTACTTTCTGTTGGATGGAGATTTACGGTGGCCAAATGGGGGATGGGAATGTATCGGAAACCATCTCCAAGTCAATAACCCCGAAGAAAGCTTTTGTTGCGTGCCATCTGTTGTGCAGGAATTCACTTTTAATATTTACTGATTGATCGGCGACATACATTTTGGAAGCGAGTGTAAACAGTGCTGGTCACTGCACTCACACGAACAGGAACCACCTACATACAACTGTATAACTGCAACTGTTGCTTATACGAGTAACGTAACGTAAAGTAATTCTCATTGCAACAGCAGCAGAGCAGAGCAGAGCAGATGTTCTCCTTTATGTTTCTTCTTCGGCTTCCTAATCCGCTCGCGTGCTGTCCAATTTTGGGCCTGCTTCTGTCTCCCTCTGACCATTTACGCTGTTTCGTGACTAATTAGCAAATTTTGCGACATCGGTTCTGACTGGGGCAGCGCGCACACACATAGAGGTCATTCATAGACAGTAGGGGCCAAACCCAGGCCCATTTACATCACCCATCATCATCATCACCATCATCAGCTGATTGTCATGCACTTCCATCATAATACTAAGCGAATGGATGAAGGGAGGTTGGAGTGGCAGGCACTGATTTGAGTGCTTTTCCCCAATGGCCAGCTCTCATGCAAACGTTTCCTTTCCTGCAACTCCACCAGAAACAGAAGCGGCAACAACAACAGCAACAACAACGCACATGCATATGCGAGAGCGTACTGACTAAACGAGACAGCAGCGCCTGAGCATAACTTGTTTAAAGTGAGCCGGCGGAGAATTATTGATTTACATATATTACTTCTGAATTCAGTTAAGTTTATTTTCATGTATAGTATCAGTCTCGCTTTAAATTTTGTTTTATATAAACTTTAATTTCTCGCAGAGGCGTCGGAACTGCTTCTGGTATCTCGTTTAGACGGTGCTCAAGTGTGAGTGAGTCAGCGGCCGCGCTCACCACTTACGCACAAGAGAGCGCAAAAAACATTCTTAAGGCCTGTCTAAACTGACTGGCATTCGTATCGGTGTGTTGTTGCATGCCCCGGCATGCAGCACTTTTGTAAGCAGAAAATAAATTGGGTTTTGAATTTAGGAGCACAATTTTCGTTGTAAAAGGCAATGAAAATTGTTTTTGCGGAAACACGCTACACAGTGTCTCATTTTTCCAACGGTTTAATGCTTCTGATCTAGTTGAAATATTAGACTCTATATATATAATGAAATATATGTGCTCCATATAAAAACCATCTGCATAAATTACTTAAACCAAATTATCTGAAACATTCGTCACTGTGCGTTGCCAGGCTGTTGCCGCTGCTGCTGTCTCGTTTAGACACCCCTTCAGAGAGAGAGAGAGCATGCGCCTGCGCTGCGAATAGATGGAGAGAGCGAGCGAGAGCTGGCGCAAGATCGCATTTTCGCTTTGTTGCTGCCTCTTCCATTCGTTCCTCGGCCATTCAAAAATTTCGGCCCGAGGTGCGCGCATCGCGTCGTGTTCTGTTCTGTTGTTCGCTTCGAATGGAATTTCGAAATTTGAATTGAAATTGAATTAAAAATCGAACCGCGCGCTTTTCCCCCCCGTCTGCCACACCACACCAACCCATCTCTTATTTCGAGAGTGCTCTGAATTTTTCATTGAATTTTTTTTGTTGCTGTTTTTTCTACGTTTTTTGTGTGAAAATGTTTGTGAATCTTGTGCAGATTCGGTTCTGCCAGGGCAGATGGTTCTTGGATGGCATTCTGACATCCTAGGCAACACCTGAAAATCCCACAAAGAGATTTAAATACCCTAAATACTGATCCCGATCAGAACTGATCAGAATATAATGAAATTGTGGAAATCGAAGAAGCCCATAGGGGGCTGTGTGCCCGGCAAATCCTCGGCCCTCAAACAGGAGCAGGAGCTCCATCATCATCATCATCATCCACATGCCCATCCCCAACAACTGCAGCAGCATCCACAGGCCGATAGCAACGGAATTGCATTGGCGCCCATGTTATCCGGTAAGTATTTCCTATTTCCCATTTCTATATTTTCCGGGCCCCCCTTCCTATTTGCCGTTGAATGGAATATCTTTTTCCCTCTAAACATGTGCGTTCCCATTTTCCGATTTCCTTCTGGGCCCCGCCACCCCCGCTTCCTCACCCATTCACGGTTATCGCATTTCCGCTCAAGGTGGGCACGAGACGGTCGCGGCAGCCCTCAAAAGTGCTCGTCTTTAGCTTTTTCTATTTGTTGTTCTTTTTTGTATCCAAGTATCTTTGTATCTGCATCTGTATCTGTGTAGAAGCTTCTTGTTTGACAGTTTCAATTAAAAGTAATTGCTCGCTTTCCGCTTCCATTTTCATTCTCATTTTCCAACTGTTGGGACGGTGATATATCTGATCTGAAAGACCCCCACAAAAAGATTTGTTTCTGATCGAATCGCTTACCAGAGAGAATAGTATTTTCCGGAAACGGAATGCGAATGAAACAGATGCAGATCGATATTTCAATATTTTCTTCTTTATTTTGTTTCTTTTCCTTTGAGTTAGATATGGAGTGTATAGAGTAGAATGGTGGATTATCTCTGATCTATGAATGTATCTTTGTATCTCCCAGGGATTAAAGATCCAACAAAAAGCCGCCATCAAAAGGGATGGAGGAGAGTGCAGAGTAGAGAGTTATGGCCCACAAGAAAACAGCTTAAGCATCTCAACTCTTCAAGTTGCAATTGCAGTAGAGAGAGAGAGAAGATAAAAAAGTATCTGTGTATCCGAGCGAGAGTGTATCTGTGTCTCTTTTGGGGAGGTATCTGTGTAGCTGCGTCGTGTGCGCGGTCTTAAATTGCATTTGATGAATTTATGGCATGGCAGGCGCAATTAAGCATTTAATTAAATATTTCTGATGCGCGCCGCATTGTTGTTGCCCCTGACTCCTGCCTCATGCCTCCTTCTGCCTTGGTCTCTTCACTTTTCCTGCGCGGAATGTTGCGCTGCTGCTGCGCTGCTGCTGCTGCAGATTGTTGATAAGGCGCCAGACACTGGCGATTGATTGTGCCACGAAAGTAGACAGAAAGATGCATAGACACAAAGCCAAAGAAAAGCTAGAGATACAAACATACAAGAAAAGCTAAAGATATAAAGATAAATATGTACATACATATGTACATAGTATATAAGCAAAGGAAAGCCGAAGATGCATAAATATAAAGCCAAATGAAAGCTCAATATACAAAGCCAAATATGCAGATATGTACATGGAAGAATATATGTAGATACAAATGTAACTATGTAGAAAATAGATAACGAGATGAAGCCAAGAAAATGTCGAAAATAAGTCTGAATTTTGACGAAAATTCTGGCCAGCAAGGATAAATCACAAACCAAACTTTGAATTGAATCTGTTTCTATTGGATACTTTATCTATAATAATATCAGTGTCTATGCGTGGCATTGCCAGCTACAAATCCAAGCCCAAAACAAAGGCGGTGGCGCATCCGTCAAACTCCAACGTCAGCGCCATGGTTGGGGGGAGGGACAGGGACAGGGACAGAGAGGCACGCAAACGACCAGATGTCACTTGTTTACACAAAAAACGAGAAAGAACGTACGGAGTCGCTTCGAACGCGACTCTACTTTTATACCCGTACTCAGTGATTTATGTGGAATTTTAAAATGTTTTATCAGTTTTTACATTTTACATTTTTTTGCTACATCTGTCATTGACATCTACATCTACATCATCTACATCAGTTCTCACAACAACACACGTACACTGCACGAGGCAGCATGTTTGAGCGTGAGTGTGTGTGTGTGAGAGAATCTGCTGCGACAATCAACCCCAATAAATGACTAACGGCGCAACTGGAAAGGGACAGCTCGTAGCTGAAAATTCATTTGATCATTGTGGCTACAATAATGATCCGATCTGAACCAAATTCGGGAATCTGGTAGATATGGTCATTTTCTACGATACTGCATTTTTATTTTTTTTTTCTATCTTCAAAATTGTGGATTTTCGTCTTTTGGGGGGGGCGGGAGTGGGCGTGGCAAAATTTTGAAATAAACTTGCACTGAAGCGATATCACAGGAGTCTAGGCAAAAAATTTGGTTGTTCTAGCTCTTATAGTCTCTGAGATCGAGGCGCTCATTTATACGAAAAACCAAAATTACTCGATTTTGTGTGAGTGCGAAAGGGATGGAGCGAAGTTTTTGCGTATATTTGCCTCTATTGTGGCTATATTAATGATCCGATCCGATTCAGATTTGGGCCCCTGATAGATATGGGCTGTCTCTATGATTCTGCATTTTTAGTTTCTTGTTATTTTCAAAATTGTGGACGCCACAGATGTGCGCCCTTTGTGGGGGCGGAAGTGGGCGGGGCGAAATTTTGAAACACTTTTCTAGGAGTGAGATATCACATCAGACTGGATAAAAGTTTGGTTGCTCTAGCTCTAATAGCCTTCGAGCAATGGGCGACAAACAAGACGGACGGACGGACGGACGGACGGACGGACGGACGGACGGACAGACGGACGGACAGACAGGGCTATATCGACTCGGCTATTGATGCTGATCAAGAATATATATACTTTATATGGTCGGAAATTACTCCTTCTCCATGTTACACACATCCACTTTTAGCACAAATACAATATACCCTTTTACTCTTCGAGTACGGGTATAACAACAACAACAGCAAGCATAGAAACAACAATCACTCAAAGCGATTGATTCCGGAATCAAAGAGCAAACACACACCATGAGCCTGAGAGAGCCTGAGCAAAAGGTGTGTGCAATGTCGAAAATGCAGCCAAAGAGAAGCCGCAGCTGGAGCCAAAAATCAAACATATGTAAAAGAGGGCCAACAGATGACACTGCAATGCCACCACCACGACAGCCACCCCCCCACCAAATACGCACCGCCTCCCTACCCCCAACAGTACACTCACGCACTGCACACACTCCACACACTCCACTCTCTTTTTTTATGACTTGTTCTTGTTGCTGGCTCGCATTAAATGCTCGTAAAATCAACGACAAAACATTTGAGATACATGCTCCTACTCGTACATCATAAAAAATGAGTAAAGACAACACCGATAATAAGGGTTTATGGGTGGATGGGGAGGGTTGAGCGATTGATAGGGGAATTGATAAGGCGAAAGAACAAACATACCCCACCAGGAGTGAAAAGCTGATTTCTAAGTGATAGCGAAAGGATCTTCTATCTATGAATTAATATTCTAAACCGATCCTTCCAGGGTCTTCTGGCTGCCTGGAAAGTGTTTGATGACTTGGAACAACCATTTACAATAAATTCCAATCTCATAAAATGATGCGATAAAATCTATGGAATTTAGATGGTCATTAGGACCAATGACAGCGATAAAATTAGAAAAACATCGAAAAGAAAAAATGGAACTGGAAAATGTTAAATGAGAAATTTGTTGGCCCTTTTATCGTTTATTTCTTGGTTGGTTCCTGTTCCGTTTCTGTTTTACGTATAGACTTTTACGAGTTGCATTTTCGAGCATTCGATTGATGTAGACGACACTAAAAAATAAAACATCAAATCGGAAATAGTTTCCGAGTAAGATCTATCTGTCTGCACTTGAGTGTATCCGCCCCCCCGTCGACATGTAATATGTAGTACTTGTTGCTGTTCCAGTGCCAATTGCAGACTGGAATTCCACAGTGTGAATGTGGCTCCAGTATTCCGTTACAGTTCACAGCTTATTTGAGTGGGATTTTGATTGCTATCCGTCTTTCTCCAGAGCATGTTGCTGTTTTTCTTTTAATATCCGGTGTCCTTGCCCTTCTTCCGCTTTTACTTTTAGTATACAGCTTCTGCATCTTCCTCGACGATGTTATTCTCTTCTTTCTCGTTTTCCTTTGCTCTTTCTCTCTGATTCTTCCTCACCCCTCTTAGCATCACTCTACTTGCTGCATCTCTTTTTGTTTTTCCTCCAACTTCCCGTTGCTGCTTCCCCGATTTCCCTGTAGACGCGTTCCAAGTCTGGAAATCATTTGGTGACACTTTCCATCACTGTTGATGGCTTTATTTCGCTCTCTCGAGAATTGGAGTGCTTGTGGCTGCTTTTGTGGCTCCCCTACTCTCTCACCAAGCAGCAACAATAAAAACCGCTCATCCAGGGATTTCTTTCCATAACAGTACTTCCACATCCAGGAATTGGGCACACATGTGTGGGTAAGTGTGAAGGGAATTACGATTACGATGGATTATTAAGGGGGACGTGAGAGAGAGCAATAAACATTCAAATTTGTTTTCCCAACCTAAAGAGAGCCAAAGGGAGGCAGCGACAGAGAGACACACAGAGATAGAAAGAAATTGTTGAGATGCCATTGTCGCGACACCCTCCTATTCCCACACCCCCATCTAGCAGCACTTCCATTCCATTCCACTCATTTTCGGGCAATCGAACACTTTTGGATGTAAAAGAGAGCATGTGTGTGTGTGTTTATTTTTCGCCACATTTCGGCTATTGAGTGTAAACAATGCAATGCATTGTGAAAGAGATACAAGGGGTCCGGAAGAAATGAAAACTCTTAGAAAAGAGAGAATACCGAGAGAACTAAAAAATTTGACGCAATTAAAACCAAAAGTGGGGAGGGCAGACGTGATTCCGCTGCCTCCCGTCGAACCTCCAACAGTTGGTGTTGTTTATGTGGAATGGGCTGTGGCTGTATAGCTGGGGGGAAGTGCAAGTACCCACGTTCCAGCATTTCTTTTGTTTTTGGGGCGTGAAAATCCTTTAGCTCCCCTCCTTTGTTATAAAGCTGCCAAATCAAACGGAAACGCAAATGTGCGACAAATGCAACGGTTCTGCATACAGAACAGCACCAGCTGAGCGGCAGCAGAGCAGCAGCAGAGGGAATCAACAGAGGGCGAAAGGGAATACACAAACACAAAGCGCAGTAGCGGCAGAGGACAGAACAGACTGACGGCAGGCAGAGCAGCACGCTACTCCCAGAAACGGGAATATCATAGGGAAGAAGAAAGCACAAACAAAGCGCAGTGCCAGGGCAGAGCAGCAGGCAAATGCCATTTGTGCGCACAGTGGGCCACATAGGGACACACAATAGATCAGAACAATCGTTAGGGTGGAGCACAGGAGGGTGGGTGTTGTGTGGGGATTGGGAGTAGTGGCAGCTGTTGCTGGCGGCTGATAACGCAAATAAAGTTCCGTTACAAAAGCAGGGACAAAAAGTTCATTGCACTTCCGCTGAACTTTCTCTGGGTCTGATTTTAGAGAGAGAGAGAGAGTCGGGTATCGAAATAGAAATAAAAGAGAGAAATCAATATACTATGAGAAGATTATCCCCACTCTCTAACGCTGAAGAATCACATAATTGGAAGACTTAATAAAAGAAAATACAATAATTTTTTTTTGTTCCTGGAATTTTGAGAGTTTCATTGTAGATACCCATTTTGTGTCGCACAATTTTGATTATATTCTACAAATATATTCTACCATATGAAAATTGTTCTATTCACACATACACGCAGGTACTCTTTGTGTGATCTCCAAAAAAATTAACTTTTAAAGGAAATGTCTTGCTTTAAGAGAAAATTTATGATTTTTTCAAGTAATTTTGTCAAATATTTTTCTAAGATTTTCCGCAATTTCGTATGTTATAATGATTGTCTGCTTTGGCTATTTCTTCCAGTCGGGATCGAAACCTAGGACTCTTTTGAAGTTCTTTTAGTTGTTATTTATTTTGTGTGTGCGTGTGTGTTTCCAGAACCAGAACCAATTTTGGTTTTATGGCCACTTGGTCCCATGGTCCCATGGTCCGTTGGCTTGTTCTCTTTGTTTTTGTAGTTGTTTGCGCTGCTTGAATGGCGTGTTGCAAACATTTTGGTGCCACTTGGATTGCCGGCTGCCCCCCTGCCCCTGCCATTTCACTTTGCCGCTGTCGGGTGTTGCCAGAGTTTGTGGTTCTGTTTACTCTTTACTTTTCGATGCTGCGCGAAATCTGCCACAACAACAACGACTTCGACGTCACTCAGCAGCAAACATAAACACGAAACAAACATGAACACACACACACACACTCTATGAGAAAGAGTCGAAGAGGAGTGGGGGAGGGATAGAGAGATGGGGAGATGAAGAGAGAGTGTGCAATCTATTTAGAATTGAAAATACATTCATATTGCAGTCGCATTTGCCGTTGCAGCAGTCATAGAACAGACGCCGTCCTTTGTAATATTGCCAGCCACAATATCCACAATCCACAATCCACTCATCCTCCTGCACTCAGAAATGCACACACACACACTCGCACACATACATATGTATGCATGCAGAAGAAAGAGCAGAAGTAGGAGGAGATGGTGGAGAAAATGTCACAATTTTAACGGTTCTGCTGCTGCGGCGGCAACGCTGTCTAAAAATAGCAAAAACAAAAATTCATGGAGCCCTGAGCACACGTTTAATGTAATTTGTTGCTCTGTTAATACCCTAGAAGAGGGTATTATGATTTGTGACAAACACACAAAACGAAGGAAGCTTCTTCGATCCCATGATAAATACATTTCAATCAAGCATTTTCCATTTCCAATTAATATCAATCATAAATTGATGAATATTGGAAAATGGTAAGCATAATCGTACCATTTATTAGCTGCCATGAGCTATCATGGATCTTCAAGGGTATCAAACAGTTCATAAAATTATTTTTGTTGTTGTTTTTTTAGTTGTTGCTGCTGTCGTAGCGACTCTTTTGTCCGTCGTCTACCGTTTGGATTAATTTGTAGAAGAGACAGATTCCCCGACCGCCACCCCGCCTCTTGACTCTGTTCATGCGCACGCCATCCATCCGCGCTGCACACACTTCTACCCCGCCTCCTTGACTCTCTCCCACTCTCTGGCCTGCATAAGTCGCAATAATTATTTGTTGTCTGTCTGCACCCCTTTCTCATATCCTACAACAACAACACTCGACATGGCAAGCAGCACTGTCGCGATTCTCTCATTCTGCCGCCCCACTCCCTCTATCTACATGCATATCTCTTTCTGCAGTGCACGTGTTAATTATGAATGCAGAGAATTTTTGGTTACAGTTGCAGCGTTGAATATCCTTGTATGTGCATACATATATACATATGTATGTATGTATGTATGTACCCAGTATATTTCTTTTTGTGTATATTGATCAAGCAGCAACCGCAATTACTATACAGTTACTCGTAGATTTGCAGCACCAACAACTGTAATTGTAAAAACGATATAACTCGACTACCTCGACAATAAGATGCCCATTACTCATCGAAGGGGAGTACTTTACTACGAGTCCCTCAGTGCTTAGTCTCTTTCGGGAGAGAGTCAGAGTTAGGAGGGACTTTTCGTCGCCTGGGAACTTGTTTTCTGCCTTCCGACCATAATGATGCATTTTTGATGCATCGTTAGACAATTTGTGCATAAATTTGATTCCGCCTATTAATTCTTATCGGGAAACCCCGAATATGAAAAATAACACCCGCCTTCTTTCGTATGTTCAATGAGATATACCCTTTGGGTCTCTGGAGAGTATGATGCGAACATTTGCCTGGGGCTTTCTCTCTCTCGTTCTGCCTGATTATGCTGCTGTTCATTTAATTGGAAATTCATTTGACTCAAGGGTTGCTTAGAGCTTTGGAACTTACATAAATACAATCCATCACATCAGCCATCTCTGAGATCTATCACAATCTCATTATGCTCCCCCCACCAGCCACACCACCACACTTGATTACACTCTCAATATGTCCTCAGTCCCCACTCTAAATGAGACGTCAAGTGTCGATGAGTCGTAAAAATTTGTATGCATCCTCCCCGACAAATATTTAATGAGATACCCAGGCTCTTGACAAACAGTACGAGTACAAGTGCGAGTATACCCCTCATCCCCCTAAAAAAAAACAGTTATCAGCAGCTGAGAGCGCGAGAACGCCTTTCATTTAGTGAACGGTAAAATTCAATAAACATATCCACAAAATATATACCCAACCGTATAGAGATCTGAACCGAACCGAACCGAAGAGAACCTTTTTATCAGAGAGAAGAGAGGGGCACGACTGCACTGCTGCTTCCCGTTCGTGCCCCGCTGCTGCGGCCCTGGATTGGTTATGGGCAATTAACATTTTGGGGCATAAATCTCTGCCCCCTTACTGATCGCAGTCGAAAAGGGAAAGAGAAGAGTGAGAGAGAGAGAGAGAGAGAGAGAGAAGGAGAGATAAAAGGGAATGGGGCGTATCGCATATGGCTGTGAAATTGTCAAATATTTTTCCAGCGGGAATCCAGAGGCGTCGGAAAATGTTCTGCACAAAATTATGACTCTCCTCCAGCTTAAGAAAAAATGAAAAATATAAAGGGGCCGAAGCTTTGGATACTCTTGCTGATCATATGTTAAACTTTGACACTGTTTATCGAATGCTGCGTTTATTTACTGCAGAAATTTCCCATAAGCAAAAGGATATATGTTTTTGTATATGATCTGTATAATATGTACAACATATCCCACTTTGTTCCAAGGCTCGTGGGGAAAGCATGGATACTCTCTGCAAAAGAGTAACACGTACTCGAAATGGTCGTAAATCAATTTTGGAATTTAGCAAAATTTTGCTCTTCGGCTGCTACAACCCCCACTCTCCTTCATTCATGACCCCATCAGCCGACTATAATTTGCGACTTGAAATATTTTAACAAAAAGGGTGTTTAGCATTTTGGAGAATGGGAAAGGGAAGGGAATTTTTTACGATGTGTGAGAGGAGGGAGGAGTCATGAACCTCGGTGGTGTTGTCAGGGCTGCAGTAGCTGCAATCTTGCCAAACTATGAACCAAAAGGAAACTAGATATTTATATAGCTAATCGGAGTTAGCATCGATTAAAATCGTTTTTCAATATTTTCATACTCCTTCTACTTTCCACTTTTAGTATGTTCCTTTAAGCAAAGATAAAAGATACAAATATTTGCCCATCGTTTATCGTACTTATTATCGATAGGCTTTTCTGTTACACTCCTGTGCTTTCTCGATGAATGCAGCAGCCCTGATGCCGATTACTTATTTGGGTTTTTATGTTGAATGAATATCAACTGCGGGGCAATGCTATGACGATCCTCCCATCCTGCCATCCCATCATGCTATGCTGCCATGCCATCGCTGACAGACGATTGCTGTTGTGCGTGTCTGGACTGCCCCTGGGCTTGCCGCGCCCTTTGGTGCGACTTGCGGCTGTTGCACTTTGGCTTGCAGGGGCCCTACGACTGCAACACAGCCCGCAGAGCCCCCGCTTTGTTGCGGCTTTATCAGATGTTGACATTTTTCTGTGCGGAACCACACTCGAGTTCATTTGCAATAATTGGTTTTCCTTGTCTCTTTCTGTGGTGTGGTGTGGAGTGGAGTGGAGTACAGTACCGGCACCGCAACGAAAGGGAAAAGAGTGTGTGTGGTTGTGTGTGTGTCCATGTAAGTGTGTGCCTTGTGCTAAATAGATTCTGTTGGGAAATTTTTGACATATTTTCACGCCCATCGTGTGTCCATTAATAAGTCAACGCCATCCGTCCGCTCGTCCGTCCAACGTCCATTGCGTTGAGGTTAATGGATACATGGGGTACCATGGATGACGTGCCCCCAAGTGGCAGCAACAGCAGCAGCACCAGCTCCACTCCATTCCACTCTACTCCTTCCATGTAGTATACTCTGGAGGTTAGTACTGGAACTGGAACATATTCCACATTGAGCGACGAGGCTAAATGGAAGCAATAACAAAGCCTCAAGTTGCCAATAGATTGCGGCATGTCAATCAATCAATCATTCACTCACACACACACAAAGAAACATAGACCATCGAACGACCAGTCCATCAATTGGCTGGCATATGTACAGTCAAGTCGATTGGATCTTCTAGCACCTGTCAATTCAGATCGGTTCGCATCTATGGACCTATGGCCTATATCTCAATTGAATGGAAGGGATCTTGTCATGGATACACAACTGCGATGAACAGAGATCGAGTACCGCTGTACAAAATGTATCCCAAGTGAAAGGCCCATCGACAATAATAAAGCTTCCATCGGATGCAAAAAAGGCTCTGAATCAGAGTATAGGAATGTTGGCTCCCTCTCGTTCATCGTTCATCGTTCATCGCTCATCTGCACAGATCGTCCAATCTTCTTATAATTAAGAGATCGCGTTGAGCAGATTCCGTTTGTGTTCCGTTGAATGATGTCTATTTTGTGTACGTAAATGTAGCAAATCGTCATGGAATTTCTTGCATCAAATGAACCATTCCTCCAGACAAGAAATAGAGAGACGGAAAGGAAAAGATACAGAGCGAACAAAGTGAGGAATGCGACCCCCAGCGATGTCTCGGGAAGAGGCAAAAGATCCACGGCACTTGATCCCCAGATGGGGCAAATGGAAAATTGGAATGAGATGCGGTGTCCATGCCCCCCCCCACCACTCTATGCTCTGATTGCTAAGAGCCACCGGGATAGAGAGATAGAGATCTGTGATCTGTTTTGCGTTCTGTTCTAATTGTCAGGATGACTTTTGAGGAAGTTGCAAGTGCCTACACTACCACTCCCACACCCACATCCACACCCATATAGCCGCTTGCCGCTTGCCACTCTGCTTGCCTCCGTTGCGGCTGAGCGCAATTTCCGCTGCCAGCGAACAACTGTCGCCGATAAATTTTGCCCGCAACTTCTTCGGCGACATCGTCATCCGCCGTCGAGTGGGCCATAAAAGTGAATAGAAAAGCCAAAAAGGCAAAAATAGTCTTAACTGCTCCACGGATATGGGATATGGGATATCCACATCCACATTCACTTGATGTTCTCGCCCCTGGAAAACGGAACTCCTAATGGCAATGCGAATTAGCTCGGAATTGCTAATGTCCTATCCATTAGACGTATAAGTTCTTGTTTTGGGGGCGGAGTGTTCAGGGTGATACTTCAGGGGGAGAGTTCTGGGTGAGACTTCAGGGGTAGAAGTTCTGGGAGTTCCCTTTGTGACAAGGGAGAAGGATATTTGCTTTGCTTTTTTTGTTAATTATAATTTAAATAAACTTAAGCGTTAATTTATGGGGTGTTTTACCTTAAGAACTTCCTTTTCGTTAGAGAAGAGAAAGAGAATAGTCGTCAGAACAGATGTAGACTTTTCATTTGATTAAATTTGTTCAATAGATCTCCGATAGATCAGTTATGATTTGAAATGTGTTCGTTCCCTCTTAGACCGGAACTAGTTCCGATTCACACACACACACACACTCACACCATGTGAGTAGCGATGTTCCCATTAGTTTTTTGCTGCTCTTTTTCTGTATTTTTTGATTGCAAAGGAATGGTGAGGGGTGGGTGGAAACACGTAAATCAGTTTGGAAATCAACTCGAAACTTGTCTATATACATATATGTATATATGTATTTGTATATACATATGTATGTTTGAGCATATGTATATATTTTTAATAAATCCATAAGCACTCCATCACATTTGTTGGCTATTTTATGGGCTCTCTTTTCAATTTCATTTAGCGCTTGGCTCGTTTTGATTTGTTCCCCCCCTACTTTGCCGACGCCTCACCATCACCCTCACCCTCACACACTCTCCTTCTCTTTCGCACTTTCTGTCTTTGTTGAGAAAGACAGCCGTCCAGGGCATCTCTCTCAGACGATGGGGGGGATTTGTTCGCATTTTGCTTAATTTTTTGATAACATTTATTTATACAAAAAGAAAGAAACGTTGTACATATAATTTCCGTTCGCCGGCAAAAAAAAAAAAAAAAAAAACAGACTACTGGCCGGCCTCTGTGGAAATCAAAATGAAAAAGCGTACATTATAAAAATAGCAGAAAAAGCGCATCCAAAAGAAAATAACAGCAACAAAAATGTGAGCCAACACTTCAAAGGCGAATGCGAATCAAAAAAACAACAACAACAAAAAAGTGTTGCAAGTAGAATCAGTGTGTGTGTGTATATGAAGATATATGTATGTAGCTAAAGGTGCAACTGAGCCCCAAATTGGCACACCTTTTGGTGGAAAAAACAGCGATTCCGAAGCCGAAGAAAACAAATTAAATGAAAATAAATTATAGAGTGAATGGGGGGATGGGAGGGAAGAGAGCGTCCAAGAGTGTGTGTGTGTGTGTGTGTGTGTGTGTCAGGCAAATGAAGCGAAACGCGTAATACGCTAACAAAAACAGGGTACATCACTCCCATTGCCATTTATTCCATTAAATTTGATGCAGAAAATATTCTCAAATCTTCAGCCAGATGCGAATAAAAAGGGTAAAATTGATAAACTCAGTGCTATCAAAAGAGAAACTTTTAAACATTTAAAAATGTATGTAATTTAATTAATTTAATTTAATTTAATTTTAAAAACAAAAAAGTTTTTCTTCATATGCATTGATTTTATTCTACTTTAATTCAGTTGAAGCTTAACTCTCGATCTTTAAGCTTGATTTGGTTCAAAAAATGCTCCCCTCTAAAGAGGGAAAGAGCATCTACGCTTCGGCTTTACTTTTGTGTGTCTTCTATGCACTTTTTTAGGCTTTTTTAGACACTATACTTTATGTACACACTCGTATTTCTCTACCGGCGGCGCCCGATGTTCGTTTTTTTTTTTCCATTTTTTTGTTGTTTCTTCTCGTTTTCATTTTCATTTTCGTTTTGTTTTCCGTTTTTTTTTTTTTTTTTTTTTTTCTATATATCTATTTTTTTTTTGGGCTTTTTTCCTAATTATTGTTGTTGCTTCTTCTGGTTCATAGTCGGGCGGCGGCGGTCGCATTAGGAAAAAAAACTTTATGCGCCATTGAAGCGTTCGAAAATAAAAGTCGCGTCCGCGTCCGTAGCGGTCGCCGTTGCCGCTTGCCGCCTGCCGCGTCCGCTTGCCTCTTGCGTCAAACTTGCTGCGGGGCAACGTGTGTCCGTGTGTATCCGTTACGCACACACGATGGGATCGGACCGGGGGAAGCAGGAGGCACGGCACGGCAGGGCGGATGATGGTGGATGATGTACGCCGTAATTGTAGCAGATCGCGTATACGCCGCATGGTCCAAATGTTGCAACATGAAAAGAATTAGAGGCATGGAGAGGGCAACGTTGCCCCGATGGGTGCCATGCATTGTATTGAATGGTGTATCCCATAATTGGGATTGCTTTTCGATAAACGCAGTTTTTTGCGTACCCAAAACACACATCAAGAATGTGTGGAAAGATGCACTAAAAAAAAAAGTGTACACAAATTAATGAAGAACAACAGGAAGCAAGAAATATATAGAACTGAAGAATTGGCTAAGAAATAAACTCGATTTTGGTGCCTAAGTTTAAGTGATCAAATAAAATGCTGAAAAGGATCGAGAAAATAATTAATTAAAATAAAATAATTAAAAAGACAATAAGGATTAAAAAAGTTCCATTAAGTAAGAATATAAAAGAAATGGATTCTGATAAATACCGATTAAATACATGTTAACTACCGATAATGAACATTTACTGCCCACGACCTATTGTACTCTATTTGAAAATTTGAGCACGGTGGTGGACCCATCACGTTGTGGGGATGCTTTTCCCATTCGGGTGTTGGTCCAAAACTTTCGATACAAAGAAAATATCTGTGCCATCCACTACGTAGACTTACTATACAGTGTAATGCTATCATATTCTGAAAAGGAAATGCCATTTAAATGGGAGTTCAGCAGAATAATGACCCGAAGCCTTCTTCAGGGCTGGCTATGAAATGGTTCCTGGACAAAAAGTTCCCTAGATGGAATGGCCTTCGCTGTCTACAGCCCTAAATCCACTTGAGCACCTTTGGGGGATATTAGAGAAGAGGATTGGAGGGTCTCCAATAAGTCTAAAAAAAATGGAAGATTTGTGGAAAAAAGTGAAGTCCGACTGGTACTCCCTAGATCCATCAAATAGTGCCAATCTGGTGAAATTTTTATGGGTGGTCGATGCACCCAAGTCATCAAAAGTTGCGGTGGCACAACTAAATAATAGAGTTACAAATCAAATTAATATCCTTTGAAGCTACAAAATGGTTTTTCATAGCTTTAAGTCGGCCGTTTCTATTATTTTTTCCAGGCCTAAATATTTAAAAAATTATTTTCTGTTACAATGGGCTTTTTGAAAATTAATATTTTGTTCCATTTTGATACATTACTATATATGTATACTATCTATCAAAATTATTAAACTTGAACAAAAAAAATTGTTGACTGAAAAAAAATTTTGAAAAATGAGAAAAAAAAAATTCCGTTTCAATTACTTTTTCCATCACTGTATTATCGATAATATCAATAAATGAACGAGCAAAAACAAATTATTTTGATAAAAGAAATTATCTTTGGTATTAATTTTCAATTATAATGTAAATTTTTTAAATATTAATAATATAATTATAATATAATATAACTATATAAATATAATATAATTATAATAATTATAAATTATATATAATATAATAATAAAATTATTATTAATATTACTAAAACTAATATAATAATTAAAAATTGATACCAAATATATTAATCATAATATTTAATGTATAACATTTCATAAACTTTAAATGAGAATGACGAATATTTTCTTACCCCGAAGATATGAAGGCCGCAAATGCCACAATGCCACTAACTGTACTCCCATATGATCTTCCGAAGTATAAACTGACAGCCGATCAATCTATTAACCCAGATGACACTCTCACAGTGCACTGCCCTTTGATCGTATCCAAATACCCAAATATGTACCCATAATGTACTTTGTTCGTAAGAGTGCCAGATATCTTTTTGTGGAAAATATCTCCTACGAATTGGCTTAGCGAAACAAATCCATATAACTGAGAGCAGCTCTAAACAGTCCAAATTAAAACGTACACAAACAAAAATTGAAATAAAATCACTCCAAGAAAATTACAATCATCTGCTTCAGTGTTCCAAGTACTCTGTAAGATACTCAAAAACATCTTAGACTTCGAAAACTATATTTGGGTTGGGGGGTCAATGGCTCAATGAGGAGGAAGACAACGACGACGACGATAGCGATAGCGAGGAGGAAGACGAGGACGTGGGAGTATGATGACAGAGAGGTTTCTCCGTTCGCGAATACTTACCTGAAATACCTTACTAACGATGCTGTTCGGTTTTCTGCATATTATATATAATTTGGTAATAAAAAAATTCTTGAATTAGGAATATCTTTAGAATAATCTCTGCCTATATGTAGTTTCGATATCGGCTGGCTGCTCTTTCACTTCATTAAATTTGGCTTGAATTTTGTTGCCCTTTATGGTTTGCTCTTTCGGCCTTTCGAGTGGACGTGGCACCCCCCTACACCTTAAAGTGCCTCAACTATGGATCTTTGGGATTGCAAAAGTTTAGCCATTAAATCGATCGATTTGAATTCCCAATTCTGGCCAAAGTGATCGCTGTCGCTGTTTTGCCATCATCTGGCCAGAATCATATACGAGATTAATTAATTGACTTCTGTTTTGTGTCTGTTGCTCATCAGAGAATGGGCTAGGGCAGGGCAGGGCAGGGGATGGGGCTTGGATGGAATTTTAATTGAGACTTTTGGCGACGCTGAAGGTCGATTTGGTATTGGAAATTTTGGTCGATTCTTCGAAATCTGATGGAATGTATTTTCACCGCCCCCCTCCCACTCCCACTCCCGGGAGTATTGCCACAGCTATGTGGCAGAACACTGTGTGTTCTTTTGATCTGCGGGCGTTCCCTTCGTTTGGTGTGGCAGAATAAATTAAGAACTGCAGCTGCTTTTTCAGTTTGCAACAAAAACGAGAGAGAACGTACGGAGTCGCTTCGAACGCGACTCTACTTTTATACCCGTACTCAGTCAGTACACATGTGATTTATGTGGAATTTTAAAATGTTTTATCAGTTTTTTTACATTTTACATTTTTGCTACATCTGTCATCGACATCTACATCTACATCATCTACATCAGTTCTCACAACAACACACGTACACTGCACGAGGCAGCATGTTTGAGCGTGAGTGTGTGTGTGAGAGAAGCTGAAGCAACAATCAACCCCAATAAATGACTTACGGCGCAACTGGAAGGGGACAGCTCGTAGCTGAAAATTCATTTGATCATTGTGGCTACAATAATGATCCGATCTGAACCAAATTCGGGAATCTGGTAGATATGGTCATTATCTACAAAACTGCATTTTTATTTTTTTTCTATCTTCAAAATTGTGGATTTTCGTCTTTTGTGGGGGCGGAGGGGGGGCGGGGCGAAATTTTGAAATACACTTGTTCAGGTTTGGTATCACAGGAGTCTTGGCCAAAAGTTTGGTTGCTCTAGCTCTTATAGTCTCTGAGATCCAGGCTACACAAAATACAAAAACCAAATCGACTCGATTTTTGTGTGAGTGCGAAAGGGATGGAGCGAAGTTTTTGCGTATGTTTTTTCTATTGTGGCTATATTAATGATCCGATCCGATCCAGATTTGGGCCCCTGATAGATATGGGCTGTCTCTATGATTCTGCATTTTTAGTTTTTTGTTATTTTCAAAATTGTGGACGCCACAGATATGCGTCCTTTGTGGAGGCGGAAGTGGGCGGGGCGGAAATTTTAAACTTTTTCTAGGAGTGAGAGAACACATCAGTCTGGAAAAAAATTTGGTTGCTCTATCTCTTTTAGCCTTCGAGCAATGGGCGACGAACAAGACGGACAGACGGACAGACGGACAGACGGACGGACAGACAGGGCTATATCGACTCGGCTATTGATGCTGATCAAGAATATATATACTTTCTATGGTCGGAAATTACTCCTTCTCTATGTTACGCACATCCACTTTTAGCACAAATACAATATACCCTTTTACTCTTCGAGTACGGGTATAAAAAAGAAGAAAGTAAATGCAATGAATGACCAGCTTTGCCTTTGCCACCACCTTTGATGTTTTTGTGGTCTCTCTTCCCTTGCTCTTTTTCTCACTTTCTCTCTATCTCTCTTTCTCTCCACAGTTGATCGTGCCATGAGCCCAGCACAGTCGGAGGACTCGGGATTGGCACCGGAACGTGGCACCACCTATGCCACCATCACACTGCCACGCAATGCCCTCCATCTGGCCATCACATTTGCAGGTAAGTCTTCTCCCATATGTCCCTCCCTCCCTTGGGTATTTGATATGGGGGGGGGGTAGGGGTGTCCGTTATAAGGCGGGCATCAGCCAGCGTCAATCTGTAATCCAGTAATCCAATAATTGCTGCAAAATACTCTCTCAATCGAATCAATTGATTGACACAAAGCGTACGTAATTTATGCGGGTCTTCAGATTATGACAGACAGTCCAGGCCAGCGCGGTGGTTGGATCTCACAATTGAATCATTATATTTTCTCTATCAAATTGCAAGATTTGTGTTTCAATGAAGAGAGACACTAATTGGGAGCAACGGCAGCAGGGGCTACAAGAAATTATAGAGCGGGTTAGAAATTAGATCCGAAGAGAGAGGAGTATTACTCTAATAGATAATAAGTTGGCCGTTCAAAAGTTCCCGAATAGAGAGAGGAAAAACATTTGTCAAAGAGTTTCCCAAGTGAATGGCCAACAGTCACGCATAAACATGTGAATGTCTATCCTCGAATGTCCTACTGCGAATGGAACTGCTGCATATGGCTATTGGCCATTGCTCTGACTGTAACAGTATCTTCTGATTTGCCATTCACACCGAGAAACTTTATTTGTTACAATGACAAGCGAATGGCAAGTTGGCCAGTTACGCGAGTAGGAAATACCGTTAGCAAATAGTTCTCCTAGATAGTTTCTGCCCAACCTGCCTTGGATTTTGGATTTCCGCCTCTGTGGCTCTGTCAACAACTCGTCAGCCGACAGATGGACAGGCAGACAGACAAACAGACAGACAGACAGACAGAGAGAAAAGCCAGAAAAGCGAGTGAATCGAAATAACAAACTCGTAAATAAAGAAATCGAGTAAAAAATAATAAAAGAAAAAATAAATACAAAAAAAACAACAACGCCGGACACTCGGTTTGGGGGCAGCCGCAATGACAGCACAAGTGGCAGATTGCCAAAAAAAAAAAACAGAGGGAAAAACTAAAGAAAATGCGGGGGGAAAAAAACACTACCCATCGGATGCGACGCGACGCTTTATGAGAAACGTGTTGCAGGGGCAGGGGCAGGAGGCAGTGGCAGCAACAGAAGATGCCGCTTACGTCAGACAACGACGACGACTCCCCCGCGATACTAAGGTTAAACCCCCAGACCGCAGCAACGACCCTTGCCCCAATCCCATTCGCATTCCCCTTGCCCCCTTACCCCACAAATGCCAGAAGATTAGTCAAAAAAATGAGACAGAAGAAATCTGAATTGGTTGGACTTTATATTCTGTGATTCAGAATCGACAAAAAGTCATACAAAATACATATATGTACATATGTATGTATGTATATATATTATGTCTGGCCAGCGACTGGCGTCCTCTTCCGTCAGGGTGGGGACTGGGGGCCGGGGGCTTTTTCTATGTAGATTGGAACGATGATTTATTTTGGCAGCGACAACAGCATCAGAGACGCAGACACAGAGCCACAGACATACAGACAGACAGAGCACATTATCGACAGAGAGACGACTATGACTACGACGACGACTACGACTACGATGCGTTCCGCATTCAAATCAAATGATTCCGGTGCCCATTCTGTCTGGTCGATCGGCGGAAAAAAAGAGAGAAAAACGGAAAAATATCCCTCAAAATTGAAGAGCCTCCAAATGTAAGAGTAAACAGCCCCCCCCAATGGCAATCCCAATGGAAAGAGAACCGCCCCCAAAACCCATCCATCGACAGTTCTATAAATCAATGCCGAAAGCTTCGATTTGTCTGGGGGCTCAGCAATCTAGAGAACGAGGGTCTAGATCTATGCTTTCTATCTTTCTATATACAGTTGATTGTTCTCTATGGCTATACTTGATTTAAGATTTCCTAAGCACTCTTCTCTTCTCTCTCCCCTTCTATACCTTTCAGAACGTAACGATCTGTCGTATCCACCCGTTGTGGGTGCCCTCAATCCGGTGGGGCATGCGGCGGACTTTCTGGCACCTGGGGACCGTCTGCACCAGATCGATGGCATCTCCACCATCGGCCTGAGCAATCAGAAGGTAATGAATATGCTCTGTGCCGATGTCAGCGGAGGAGGAGGTCCTGCCATCGTTGAGATTGAGTACTCGCTGCCGGAATACAGTAAGTGGAATGGAAACGAAACGAATTCAAAGGATTCCTTAGATCTCAGTCTGTATCTTTCTCTGTTGTGGCTGCAGCAGTTTCCCAGAACAGTCTTTGTGTATCCTCGAAGCTGGCACAGATCACCGTCGAGCGGGAGAGCGGCTGCCTGGGTCTGACGCTGCGCGGTGGTGCCGACTATCCGCTGATTGTGACCCATGTGCGTCCACATGGACCCGTCTACAAAACAGGACGCATCAAGCCCGGCGATCGTTTGCTTCGTGTGGATAATGTGAGTATCACACAGCCCCTGAGTCACTGATGATCCTTATTTCCCCCCTATTTCAGATCTCGCTGATTGGCAAGACTCTGGCGGAGGCTCAGCAGATCATCAAGTGCGGCGGTGTTCATGTGTCCGGCGGCTACACCAATCTGACCATCGAATACGATGTGTCCGTTGTCCAGAGCGTCGAATTCTCCATGGGCCCCCTGCTCATCGAGATCGAGCGTCCGATGAACGACAAGCTGGGCCTTGTGCTCTGCAACTATACGGCTGCTATGGCACCGACGGGATCCTCCTCTGTCTCCGGCTCTGGATCGAGTACACCTTCCAGCGGTGGCGGTTGCGGTGGCGGCGGCGAGAAGATGGAGGATATGGTTATGGTGGTTACCCAGCCGGGTGTCTATATAGCGAGCATACTGCCCGCCAGCATTGCAGATCGGTGAGTGGTGAGGAGCGAGTGGCGAGACCATGGGAATGGGATCATTCGCGAATGAATGATGTCATCTCGTTTCGGTCTCTTTGAATCACTGACACTGTTTTGGTTTCTGTTATAGATGCGGCGCCTTATCCGTTGGCGATCAGGTGCTCTCCATCGACGACACCATGATCGAGCATTCGGCCTACAGTCCCGACGAGGTGATGACCATATTGGACACCAGCACAGGACGGGGCTACACGCAAATGCAGATCATGCCCGCTCACGCTCTGGCCCGACGCGGTGAGTGCCTCCAAAACGATGCAAGCGATCCAAGCGATCCAAGCGATCCACTTTTTCCCATTTGGCTATCGACTTGAAGCGATCAGCAAGTAGCCAGAGGCCTGAGGCAAACGGCAGGCTCCCAAGCGACGCGACGAAGGTCTGGCGTGGGCGTCACGGCTAATGAACAGAGTCGTTCGATTGTCGATTGTTCAACAGTTGAAACAATAGACAGAGACAGACAGACAACGAGACAGAGAGACAGACAGAGGCCAAAGTGTTGGGGTTTCTAGAGGAGTTGCTGAAAGTAGAAGAAGTAACCTGCGTACTATGTATAAAGATATATGGCAAGGGAGCTAAGCATATTGACTAGTAGGTCTACTTTTGCTGTAAAAATTACCCATAAGCGAACAGCTACAAACAGAAAGCAGGCACGTCACAAGGGAACCAGTAAATGAGGCATGAGGGATATGGGGTTGACTGATACGAGAGCGTACTCTTACCACTCGTATTCCTATTACTACTCGTATTTATATTGTTTCTACCTGTAACCGTGTCATGTAGCAGCGCCCCTCGGTCGTTTGTCTGCGACTTCTACGCCAGATACTTCGTCTTGGATTGTCTTGTTGCAGTTTTATGTTCGATTTACACGCTCAGATGGTGTTCAATCCACCCTCGTTGGAGCCCCTCCAATCAATTGGCTTCTCTATGTTTTCTTTCGTTAATTTGTTAAGCAAACACACGCAAAGACGAGACAGACGAGACAGAGAGACAGACGAAACGTGTATGTAGATGGGAAATGTTCTGCTTCCCTCTGCCCCAATTGATCGAAGCGTAAGAAAAGAATGGAAATGAAATGAAATGGAATCAAAGTGGAGGGGATCGATGATAGAGGGGGAGGGCGCTCTCCATAAATTCTACAATGCATCGAGGACACAGCAGCTGTGTGGGGAGGCTCTATAAGCTATGGATCAGTCCAGGGTTATTTAAAAGCTTTTTTTGCTGGGTGGTTGGGGGGGTTGGGGGCATAAGAGGCAGTACTGCTTCCATTCCATTTCTATTGCGATTTCGATTTATATTTCCCTTCTCCTTTGCAGGTCACACGGCGCTGGGGAGTCCCAAGTACAGCTTCAGCACTCTGGAGTCACGCAAGTCCACATCCGCGTCCGCATCCGCAACGACGGGCAGGCAGCGGCAGCGTTTTGCCCGTAAGAGTTCTCTGCCGCTGGAGGGACTGCCCATGGCTGTCGCAGCAGCAGGCGGAGGCACCACAGGAGGAGGAACAGGTCATGCCAGCAGCAGCCTGGGCTTGTGCCGGGCCGAGAGCTTTCCCGTGCTTCTCGATTGCAGCCAGGGTGCTGGCATAGTGCTTGCTGGTGGCGCGGATGGCAGCCAGGGTGGATGCGGTGGTGCCATGACCATTGGCCAGATTCTGGCCGATTCGGTGGCCGATCGCAGTGGCTGCATTCAGGTGGGTGACCGCATTGTGGCCATCAACAAAATGTACAGCCTGGATGCGATGGCCATGCGGCAGCTCCTGGAAGGTGGCTCCTTGCGACACACCTCCAATGGGAATGGCTCCAATGGGAACATCAATGCTCCGGCCAACTGGCTAGAGCTGGAGATCGAATTCGATATGCCCGATGCCGTGGTCCCATCCAGCGGTGTGTTCAATGTGAAGCTGCTGCGTGCCGGCAAGTGTGGACTGGGCCTGAGCGTTAGTGGCTCCAGCCACGGGGGTCTGGTCATCTCTGACGTCAAGATGGGCAGTCCTGCCCATCGCAGTGGCTCACTGAGGGCGGGCGACATACTGCTGGCCGTGGATCAGCATCCGGTGCAGCACTTTAATGTGGATTCCCTGCTCAAGGACTCACAGCCAACCCAACAGCAGCAGTCGAGCAGCAGTCCCCCCCTGAGTCCCAACACCACGGGAGCAGCTGACTTTACCACGCTGACCATTAAGCGGGTGGTGCTGCCCGACTTCCTGCCGATGGCCAGCAGTCCCATCTACAGCAACTGCCCCTCGGGCGGCATGGGGGAGCACGATCTGTACAGCAGTGCCTATGTGACGGCCGGCAAATATGCGGACTGCATCTCCCTGAAGTCACGCACACCACAGCCGGAGTACTTTCGCCTGCCCATGCAGCAGCAGCAGCAGGAGGATCAATCCTCGTCGGTGCAGATGAGGCATGTGGGTGGTGGCTCGTTTAGCCGCTCGTTTGTGGGGGGAGCTGGTGCCGCCAATACCCAGAGCTTGACCACCGAACTGCCCGAGGAGGAGGACGAGCAGGACGAGGAGGAGCAGGAGCAGCTCTACACGGGCTACGAACTGAATCGTTATGCCAGGTAGGCCACATCCCCATACCCCACCATAAACAGTATTTAATGTCCTTCCTTTTGGCAGCGTGGATTGCACCGCTTTGCCGCCGCCCATGGAGAGCAAGGTGTACGGTTCGGCGGCTAGTTCGAGCAGCAAGAGCAGCGGCAGCAGTCTGCATCAGATCATCTTCACCGTTCGCCTGGAGCCCAAGGGTGGACTGCTGGGCATCACACTGGCTGGCAGTGAGGATATCACCAAACCGATCACCATCAGTGGCCTCGTGGAGGGTAAGTCGGGTAGCCAGCAGGAGTAGGAGAAGCATTACTTACCGGATCTACCTTTTTTCCAGGTGGCATTGGCCATAAGAACGGGCAGATACATGTGGGCGATCAGCTGCTGGCCATTGACGAGCACTCGGTGCAGGGTATGCCGCTGTCGCATGCCACCAGTTTGCTGCAGAATTTGGGCGACTTGGTCGACCTCAAGATATTGCGCAGCCATGCGGATCTGGCCAACGGCAGCCACCATCTGCCCCAGACACAGGCCATCTACGCAAAGGTGCAACGAAGGCCACGCAGTCCCAGCAAGGAGTCCACGTGCAATGGGAACCTCAATGGCAGTGCCAATGGCTGCTCCAGTGCGAATGGCAATGGCAGCACGAATGGCAGCACTGCGAATGGCAGTGCAAGTGGCAGTGGCAGTGGATGTGGCAAGCAGCGCATTTTCCATGTGACGCTGTACAAGGACAAGGTGTACGATGACTATGGCTTCTCCGTCTCCGATGGCCTGTACGAGCGGGGAGTCTTCATCAATCGCATACGCAGCGGTGGACCCGCGGATATGTGCGGCCAGCTCAAGCCCTTTGATCGCATCATGCAGGTGAGAAAAAACTCTCTTCGAACCGGTATCCAGCATAACTAACCTTTCGGTCGATCAGGTGAACGAGATGAAGACGCAGGACTTTGATTGCTGCCTGACGGTGCCGCTGATAGCCGCTGCCGGTGACAAAATCGAGATGATTATGCAGCGCACCGAGTGACACGCTGGATCCACGCATCGTAACGCATCGCATCGGCCCCTGTTAAACTAGTTGTATGCTAAGCTAATCCTAAGTGCCATCCGCATAACCACCAACCACACACACAAAAATACAAAACCAAACGAGAGCTCATTCGAGAAGCTTATCCCAACGAGATTAGAGAACGGAGAACGAACCAAACGGCTGCCTTGAGAACAACACCTTTACCGACAATAATAAGCTTCAAAATATATCATGATATATGTATGATGAATCGTATCGTATGCCGCTATATCGCTTGCCTTGCCCTTTCCGTATATATCGTATATCGTATGCCGTATTTAGTTCTTTAGGCTCTGCCATAACCAAATAATGTCCTCTTAAGGTAGTTCTGCCATAAATATACTTTTAATTCTATCTCTTAACTTGTTTTCTAGCGTAAATAAATAATCTTACTGAAAGTTTGTTCGAAACTAAATAGCTACCCCAAAGTTATCCATCTATATTCTATGCACCCTGTGGATTGTTGCGTTTTAGATTGATATTTGTCAGCTATAATCAGTTGTTCCTACCACAGAGCCACGACAGAGTCAGGCAAACGACAAGAGTAACGAACAGCCTAACAAATGATTCAAGGAACCTAAGAGAAGAGAAGAAACAGCCAGCAGAGGATCATTCACTGAAACCCAATTCGTGATTAGTTCATGTGTAACCAAATGACCAAAGTACACTGAAAATAATCCTAAGATGCGAAATATGCAAGAGAATTTCCATAGAGTCTCTTATGGATTGTATTTATTTTAGTTAAAGAATCAATAGCACTCAAAGTAGTTCAATCTTAAAGTTCTTCTGTTCTCATAGATGTTCCTATGTTTAAGAAGTTTTTAGACCAAAGATTCCTATTCTGTTCCATTCTATTTTAATCCATTTTTGTTGAGTATTTGCAACGCTGTTCGGTTGTACTCCTCAACTAAGTTTTAATCAATAACAAACAAGTAAACACGAGTCTACATATGTAGTATACGTATATGTGTATTCCTTGTCAGTACTGTGTAACATCTGGCAAGATCGTTTGCTGCTTCGCATGTACTGTGAACCCCTTGGCACTGCTCGTGTTGCATTCGCATCCGTCACTGATCTTGTAAACAATTACCCCACTGGGGCTTAGACAACCAGCGATTCGATTTTTATTCAATACTCCAGTTTTCAGATTTCAGATTGCAAGTACGTACATACATATATTCTATTTTCAGTACATTTTTCCATATTTATAGTGTGGATGCAGTGAGGGAGCGCGGCACTCTGTGGGACTGTCAACAAAAACAAATTGTATTGTGCAAATGATGCACCAAGTACCCGCCCCAAAAAGTACCCAACCAGAGGAGAGGCTGGAGAATGGGAAGGGACTCTCATCCGATGACGTTAGAGGGGACTGTCTCAAACAATTGGAAAAACACATTCCACTGCTGATGCTGATGCTGTTGCTGCTGTTGATTTGTAATGCATGTGGATTTTGGAACCGGAATCGATTTTCGGAATCGTTTTCATTTTGCTGTGAACTCAAAGTTCGTTGCTTATCGCTGGAGGCCAAAAGTGAAATTCTCTTTAAGCTTCTTGTTTGATACCCGGAAACCCGTCCGGCAGTAGACTGTACGTTGTAGGATGCAGGCTACAGGGGAACTACCAACGAACTGACTCACTTCTATTGGTTCAGCTTTGAAATTAATAACTTAAAACTTTGAAGATTTCACTGTTTACGGGTTCGATGCAAATACATACATATATGCCACAGTCCCCTCATAAGCTATCGCGTATACGTGGACCGCAGAAGAAAACCCACGGAAGGATAGTCCATAAGAGCCCAATGAATCCACCTAAGCAGATCGGACAAAAGGCCAAAAAATCCTTAAACAAATAGAAAGGCAAACGGAAAAGTAAAAAGAAGGAGGTGCAACCGATGACGAAATGTTGGCTTCTTCATTTTTAACTAATCTGATCTACATATGTATACAATTGTACGTACTAGGCTTGGTTTAGTCTTAAAAAGTCTGTGCTAATGATATATGTATCTATGTACCTGTTGATCAAATCCGGTAATCTGGCATGCGCATAGATCGAGGCTCTTTCACTCGCCTGTCCATAGAAACCCTAGGAATCAGTTTATTTAAATATAAAAGGTAATCAAATGTTGAGTATAAGAGATCCCAATGTTGGATCGTAAAGGGTTATACATTTTATTAGGCATTTTTTGATAGTAGGTTGGATGAGGAGCCGATTGGGCTTAGACTTGGCATGATCCAAATTGATTAAAATATTAATAAGAGCCTAACGAGTGTTAATGTTAACTGGACATTGATTTATTTGATCATATTTTTGACTGAATTCGAAGAATTTTAGCTACAATTTAAGCTTCAAAGTGCTCCTCATTTGACAGAACCATGAATCCAGTTGATATCTATTGATCGACCATAGTTCATGGATATTCTTTATTACAGATCCCTGAATAAAAATAGATCTAGTGTTAATATTCTCACCTTCGTAGTGAGAGTGTTGCCAGGTCGAACCGCAATTAGTTCTGATGCACAAGGAAGCATCATAATGGGACAAAAGAACTCTATAAATAAATCTGTGATGATATTCCCATTCTTACTGCGGAGTGGGGGTGATGGGTTGCTCATGGTAATGGTAATGGCGATGGGGTAGACTGGGGGTCTATGGGGTAGAATGAGTCGTAAACAAAAACAATGCTAAAGCAGAATCACAGAAAACATAAAGCGAATATTGATAACGAGAGAATCAGAATCAGAGGCAAGTGGCAGAGGCCTTCGGTCTTCGCTGTCTGGTGGCGTCCGTCTGCTCCTAGAGGAGGCCCCCATCGATCGATTGACGTCAATCGTCGCATCGAAATCCTGGTGAAATGTCAAACGATCAAAAACCCGTAAACACCTTTTCACATGGACTCTGGACCCGGCACGGCCCAGCCGGTCGATCGAAAGCGAATCTGTATCTGTGTGCTGGAGATGCTCGATTCGAGCTGATAAGAGTGGGGCTGGGATGGATGGGAACAACCGTTTGGTGTCCAGACATTGACACCGGCCACCACCACCTGAATGGGCAGAGGGAATGGGGGAGGGAGTGAGAGAGGGAAAAAGGCCTGTCCGCGCTGCTTGACACAGTTTCTGGAAAGATTCGGAATTTGGCATTGACAGAGATAGAGTACGAGTCGTCCCAGCGCTCTCTCTATCTCTATCTCTCTCTTCCTCTCTCTCTCTCTCCCTCTTTGAGTAGATCTCTATTTCTGACCCTATAACTCTTCGCTATATCTATCTCTCTCTTGCAGTCTTTGCAGAGCTTTGCCGGCGGCTTTGTTGTTGCTTATCATGGAAGGTGCATCCCATTCAACAAAGAGCATGGTCAGAGAGAGAGAGAGAGGGGAGAGGGATGTTTTGTACTTTGCATCCAAGCTCGCTTTACATTGCACTATGGATGAAAAAGGGTGATATTTGAACATTAAGTTAAAGTGAATAAAATAAATTCATATATGTATAAGTATAAGTAAATAATTTTCTCTCTTATGAATTGTTTTTATTATTTTGACTTGTTTTTGTGCATTATTAGCTAAAATCAAATTGTAAACATGGAAAATATTCCATAAAAATATAATAACATTCCGTGCAAAAAAATAAATGTTTATTTTTTGTTAGTTTCTTATGTACATTTGGTTGTACATGTGTATGTAGTACTTGTTTACAAAATTATGCCAAACAAATCAGTAATTTTGACCACAGTGGCACTGCAAGAAATGCGTTGGTTCGTGAGCCGACCTCCCCCCCCCCCACACACTGTCTACCTTATCGGCAATCTCAATGCCGCGCTCGCTTCCCTTTCTCACTGTCCCTCTCTCTCTCTCTCACTCTCTCTCCGCCCAAAAGTTGCGTGCCGAAGCGCTCAGCCAAGCGTTCGGCTGCAGTTTTCTGTTCGTCTTTGGCTTCGTCTTCGGCTGCGTCTTGAGCTTGGCTGGTGAATAAAAATTGCGTGTGGGGCGGCTGATCGGCTCATTGCTGCAGCGGGATCCACAACGAAACAATCAATCGCACTGGACTAACGGATCATTTACCCGTTCTCGAAAGTTCAGCAAAGCACAAACTAAGCGCAAGCAGAAAAACTAACGGCAACCAGCCATTCACTCTCGAGTGGACAGTCACACAGCCGCACAGACAGACAGACAGAGAGACAGAGGAACAGGGACAGCCAGCCATCAGTCGATAAGATTAACGTTAACTTAATTAAAAATAAAGAAAGAAAATACGCAACCATCGGAACCGATCCAAAGCCCATATCGAGTGGGATCCAAAAGTATTATAGAACATTTCAGAGTGCCCCTCAGTGCAAGTGTCGGTTGCGCGTTCAAGTGATTTTGTTTAGGTGTGTGCCTGTGCGTGTGCGCCCCTTCAGGAATTATGCATGAAGGGTGACAACAACAAAAAAAAAAGAAAAAGAACAATTAACACAAAACACTAAAACCAGCCACAAGCCAAAATCAACAAATAAAAGTAAAAGACTAAGTTAATAATAAAAAGAACCACAAAATGTATGTGGCCAATACCACTGGCGGCCTAATGCTGCAGACCATGCTCTATCTGGCGAATCACACCAGTCGAGCGGCAGTCAACACACTGATTGACTTGCCACCGGCCCCCAAAAGCGGTAAGCAAAAGCCAGCAGATTGCAACATCTCATCCCAAATAGCATTGCCAGAATTTACGTAGAAGTACATAGCTCTTGATGGCTCCATTAGTGGTATTTGAAAAACCAGTAACCAAATAGCATAAACGACCTCCTCTGCACAGTAAAAGGTATGGGGGATGGAGGTGGAGTGGCATTTAAGTGGTCTCTTCTCGTTTGCTTCTTGGCCAAAACAAACAAACAAATCTGTTGGGGAAAGCAAAAAGATTTCTATCGATCTGGGCCTTAGCAACAAATGGAAGGGCGGCGATGCGATACGATCGATGCTTCGATGGGGGATTTCTGAATAATTGCCACAGAGGCAGTGGCAGTGGCTGTAGCAGGGTACTGGCCGTAGTGGATACGCCTATCTAATCGAAAACTTCCGATACAAAGCGGAAAGCCGAAGCAGCAGCAGCAGCAGCAAACGCACCGATAAAAACTTAGACAAAAAACAATGACGACAATGATCAGCCGAGCGGAAGACTGGCTGAGGCAAGTTGAGACTGTTGCATGCATCAGTGGAAGGTTAAGATGGGCATCGAAAGAATAGGAATTACCAAATTGAAAATCAGCTATCAGGGATCAGTGAAATAGCAGTGATTTTTCATCGCTGATCTGAGCCAACCAGCCTGGTTCAAGCAGGTTTTGCTTCACTTGGGGATTTAAGTAGATTGTAGATTAAAGAGCTTATCGGAACACCTGCCATGGAACTACATACACACAGAGTGCCCGTACCCATACCCATACTCAATCAAGACCCCAGGCCCACATACTCTACAATAATTCGCCAATCCGATTTGTATTCCAGATATCAACGAAGTGAAGTGCTTTGGCGTCTACGGCTGCTTTCCCATTAATGGGCCATGGAACACGGTGACGCGCTCGATCAATGTCCATCCCCAGAAGCCATCGGAGATCGAGCCCCACTTTACGCTCTACACACGTCGCGGCCTCGATCAGCCCAAGTACTTGGACCTCAACGATCCGGACAGTGTGCAGAATATGGGCATTAATAGGAAGGGCAGGATCTATCTGATTGTGCATGGCTACCTGGAGTCGGGCGAGATCCAGTGGATGCTGGACATGGCCAAGGCGCTGCTGAAGCACGAGCCGGAGGGCGAGGCCGCTGTCATAACGATCGATTGGGGCGGCGGCGCCAGTCCGCCGTATGTTCAGGCCGTGGCCAACACTCGGCTGGTGGGTGCCATTACGGCGCATGTGGTGCATATGCTGTACGAGGAGTTGCGCCTGCCCAATCTGGACAACGTGCACATCATCGGCCACTCGCTGGGCGCCCATCTCTCCGGCTATGCGGGCTACCATCTGCAGCACGACTTTGGCCTGAAGGTGGCACGCATTACGGGCCTCGATCCGGCGGCACCCCTCTTCACGGACACCGATCACATCGTCCGGCTCGATCGTACGGATGCCCATTTCGTGGATATTGTGCACACCGATGCCAATCCGCTGATGAAGGGCGGCCTGGGCATCAATCAGCGTCTGGGGCATGTCGACTTCTTTCCGAACGGCGGCTTCGACAATCCCGGCTGTGACAAGAAGCTGCAGGACGTGATGAAGAGCAACCGCAAGGCCACACTCTTCACCACCATGCAGCAGTTCCTTGGCTGCAATCACATCCGGAGCCAGCAGTTCTTCACGGAGAGCATTGGCACCCAGTGCCCCTTCATGGGCATCACCTGCGACTCCTTTGACGTAAGTTGCCTCACGCACACACACACACACACACACATCAGACACTTATTGATCTCCCCCCTCTCTTATCTTCCGCAGAGCTTCAAGGAGTTTAAATGCACCAGCTGCGAGGAGCCCGGCCACACATGCATGCGCATGGGCTTCCACAGCCAGGAGGACTACCAGGAGCAGGTGGAGCGTGGCCAGGTGCGGCAGGGCGACTCCCCGGGTGTCTTTTACCTGACAACCGGCGACAGCAAGCCCTTCTGCCGCCTCCACTACCGTATCACGGTGCGTGTGTCCAGCCACGACGAGAGCACGCTGCATGGCGGCGAGGTTGGCATTCTCTCCATTCGCCTGCATGAGGAAGTAGCAGCAGCAGGAGCAGCAGCCGGACATGACCGAAAGAAGAAGGTCACCACAGAGCTGATGAAATTCTCACCCAAGGCCATGTACTTTGAGCCGGGCTACGAGTACAAGGCGCTGGTGCCCGGCAAAGAGCTGCAGCAGCCGGATCACGCCACCGTCTACTGGGAGTATCCGACGAGCATCCTCAATCCGCTCACCTGGCGCATTCTCTCCTCGCCGCGCATCTACCTGGAGTACATACTCATCGAGTCGATGGAGTCCAGCGACCTCTACCTGAAGCTCTGTCCCCAGCACGAGGGCGCCATACTGTCCGGCGCTGAGAATGTGCTACGCACCAGCTACTGCAAGGATTAATGTGCGTGCGTGAGTGTGTGAGCAGCGTGCAGCCCAAAAGGCGGCAACACATTTTGCCCGCACCCCGACGGGTGTCTGTTCATGTCTTTGCTTAGCGAGGACATGCAGCAAAAGTGCTTCTGCGGTGTGTGTCTCTGCTGTGGGAACACCTTTGCCTGCTGCTGTTTATAGCACGTTTTATAGCACGGGGCAGGGCAGTGGCAAAGGGGACAGACAGTTGGTATTTTATTATAGTATTTTTTAATTGTTCGCAAAATTAACAAAAAAACAAAAAAACAACAAAAAGACAGAGGAATTCGCTGGAGTGAACACCATTATTTATTTGTAATATGTATAATAATTAATATTATTATTATTATTTTTTTTTTTTTTTGCGTATTTAAATGTTATTCTAGTTAGTTCTTAATTTAAATAAAATATAGAAATTAAAAAAGAAATCTTGCGGATTGGGAGTGTTAGACACTCGAGACACTCGACCATCTAACACAGAATTGTGGGTACCAAAATGTAGATGGAAAATGATGGGAGGCTTTCCCCGTACCATCTAGAGATACGATCACCCCCCCATTCCGGTGGTGCCAGGTATCTACATGCATATCTAGATAATTCCCGCCAAGCTATAACTCAAATCAGCTGTGAACGTACAGTTTCTAATGAATTAACTAGTGTGTATGTGTATGTGTGTGTGTGTGTGTGTGTGGAGGAGGGGGCATAAATTCCATGTCAGTGGATCCTTCGTTTCGCTTTGCTTTGGTTCTCTTTTTGTTGAGTTTTTGTTTTGTGGATGTTAATATTTTAAATGCTTATCGCAGCGAATGTATCTATCGCATGCATGGTGTATCTTTTACATATAATTGATATTATCTGCATTGATTTGACTCGTTTTCAAGCCGGAGTTTTGCCTTTTGCCTTTGGCTCTACCTCTTACCTTTTCTGTTCTGTTTCGGTTTCAGTTTCGGTTTCTGCTTTGGTTGCTGCTTGTATTTGTTGTTGGGGGTCTTTGTTTTATTATGGAACATTTGGACATTCCAATGACACAGCCACAGTTCCAGTTCCAGTCCCAAGCCGCAGTCCCCAGTCCCCAGACCCTGGGGCAGTCGCCTGCCTTCAATGTTTGGGGCCCATAAATATGTTGACAGAGACAGAGACAGAAACTCGTAGCTGGGATTGGAGTCCGAATTGGAATCAGTGTCTCTCAGAGAGAGACAAAGACAGAGAGAGAGCGAGAGAGCAGCAGCAGACAGTTGATGATCATGTTGACAATGTTTTGCTGGGAGTTCATTTCGTTTCTTGGAATTGAAATTGTTTGAAAACGTTTTCATGTTTTTTGGACTTTCCGCTGCCCCCCACCTGCTCCCCAATCCACACTCCCCACTCAGTCTACCCCGCCCTACCACCTCTGAATGTATTCCCATGATATGCATTCATTAATAATGTTAATCGATTTGGGATAACTCTCTGTCCGAATCTGTTCCCAGAGTATGTTCGCTCTCTCCCTCACACACAGTTGCCACCGAATGTCACTGCTCTGTCACTTGTTGCATGCAGCACGAATAAGTATAATAGGGTTGAGAGAGGTTTTGGGGGGGGTGCCAGTGCGGCTGCAACAGAAGCCACAATACAAATTGTTTGTCATTTTGGTAATGGGCTAAGTGCCTCCCCAATTCTCTAAGCAAATTGCTTGCAGCTGCAACCCGTTCCCATTCCGCCTCTTAATTAGTTCACCTTCGCCTTCGCCTTCACCTCCACTCCGCTTCGCTTCTCCTTTGGCTAGCGGTTACATCCATTCGCCTTGTGTCTCCTTTCCCCCGCTGCCATCCAACAGCTTGGCATAAATCAGACGCCAGAACGGGCGGCGGCTGAGGGACATCAAATGGAACTCAAATCAAAATGTCATAATTCCAGACGGGCCAACATCAGCGACAATACGTCAACATGGTGCTCTCACTCCCCCACTCCCCACTCCCCTGCCTAACCCTTCTCCCTCATCATCTATTTTCCACCCACTCATCCGCTCTGCCACTCTGCCACTCCGCCGTTTAATTAGTCGCCCGCGCCAATGTCGCAAACAAATCACATAATTATGATTGAGAGCAGGCAGCGCCAACTCTTTTGCCTGGGATTCATTCTGTTCCTGCCTCTCCATGCTGCATACTCCATACTACAGTCTCCTTCTGCTGCTCCTCCTGCTACTGTGGCTGTGGCATCATTTTGGGGTTTGGTTTCCTTTATGGGACGTCAGAGAGACGCGTGCATAAATATAAATCAGGGCCGGCTCACAGCTGCCGTAATTGAATGCAAATGTCCATCCAAAAATACGACCGACTCCACTCTAGAGATTCTCCTCACTTCACTTCACTCCCCTGCTCTGCTCTCCCCTTCAGCTCTCTTGCTCCAAAGAGGCGACAATCTGCTCTAAATTATCACATGTAGGTGTGCTGGCGATGCATCGGTTTCCCCTCCCTTGGCTCTTCTTGGCTCTTCCCCCCTATCTGCGCTATCTGCTCCATTGTGTTTGCTGGCGATGCGTGGAAAACTAATTTCCCACTCCCCCCATCCATTCCATAACATCATTCCCGTTTTGGGATAGCATTTTCCTGTGCCCATTCATCTTGTGCATTTTTCTGATATTCATAATTTGTGGCGTGTGCGCTCTCCATTCATCCATCCATTCATCCATCTCCCACTCCAGGGATTCCCTTCGAGCACACAGAGATTGAGGATACCCTGCTCTGGCCTGTTCTTCCCTGCCCCCTTTTGTCATGTTGTTAAATTGCACCACGTGTTTTTGATAATGACGACATAATTATGCCCAGGAAAGTGCTCAGTAGTCGATGGCTCTGGCAGGAACCACGAATAGAACTGCGTGTAGTGAGTGATTCGCATGGCCAAAGATTGGGAATCGTAATGGAATGGTTCTAGATTCTACACTCATCGATTGGATTTTTTAAATCTTCTGATTTAGTAAAGAATAAAGCAAACAACAGGCTGCATAAAAGCGCTAGATTAATGCTAATAGATTTATATTTAAAAGAAAGATTGCAGGAATCACTAAGTGATGTTTAAACAAATACTTAAAGGTGTCCTATCAGCAACATACTTCTTCCAGGAAGTACATCCAACACTTCAGATGATATTTCAACCCTTCAAAAATATTCCAGATATATTTAAAGCAATTTTCAATGAACGAAACTTAAGCAAAAGAATTAACCCAAAGATATTTATTTGATTTGAGCTTCAAAAATGAGGAACGAGCAATCGAGTAAGTAATAATTCAGTGAATCAATGATTGATTCAATGACTGTGATGGGGTGTAATTGACTGATAAATGATAAGCGGGGTAGTATACAACTACTGCCGATTAAATGAGAATTTCATATGATTGCTGGGCCTGTGGCATGAATTGTACCACTGAATGCTGATATTTAAAATGTAAAATAAACGAGAAAGGACGTGTTGTGTCGCTGTTAACGCGACACTGCTTTTATACCCTGTCATTATCACATAAATACTTTATGGGGTCGCAAATGATTCCTTCTCTTTGTTACACACATCCACTTTTACCACAAATACAATATACCCTTTTACTCTTCGAGTACGGGTAAAAAATAAATGCACTTTCCAGCCAGCCAGTCAAATCAATATCCAACAACGCTGATTGCTTGATTGAGTGAATGAACAGCAATAGCAATTGTCGCGGTGCACTTTCGCATATTTTTTTCCTGTTTGCAATTTTTCATTCAGAATTTTTTTATAATTTTTATCGAGGAAAGTTGTTCGGGAAAGTTGTTCAGAAGTAGATTTCTGATATGTCAATGTTAGCTACATGCAATATATAGTTATTTCAGAACATTCAGATACGACTTTACTATGTGAAATAATATATAAAAAAATAATCCAAATAATAGCAAACAATTTCTGCTCATTGCTCGCCCACTGATCAAACGGGGGCAGCCTCAACCCTCAACCCCATTTGAATGTTCCATTCAGGTTCCTCCTACTCTATACTACATTTAATATTTTTCAGTTGACTCTCTCTCTCCCTCTTCTCCCCCCCCGCTGTTAGTTGGTAGATCTAAACAAATGAAATGTCAAAATGCGAACAACAAAACAGCAGGAACAAAGGTGGGATGAAGGGAGGCCAGACCGTGCCCGGGGGGTCATTTAGAGCACTAATTTAAATATCATTAGTAAACAATTAAAACAAAGAGAGCCACAGCCACATTCACATTCAGATCTACAACAAAAGGAGTCAAAAAAGGACGAAAACGAGAGCAAGGACAAGCCCAACTCTGCTGACGACAATGGGAAGCATTTTGTAAGCCTTAACGCCCACGGCCATTGGGTTTGGGGGTAGAACATAAATGTCAACAAGAAAAAGCCCAAAAAGTTCCACTCCACATTACCTGAGAATGAGTAGTAGAAGGGATCGACTAGTGGTATATCCAGCAGCTGTCTGAGCAGAGCTCCCTTTGAGCTATCTCTCTCCTTTGCCCATTCCTTGATTGATTGTTGCCTTTACCCTGGGCCTTTTGTAGCCATTTGCCAGTAGTTTCCCTAAACTACATTCTATATGCATGTATGCATATGCCCATCATTGAGAGAGGGTATCAAATCAAAGTGTCGAACAATGAACAAGGAGAAAAAGAGCGACAGGCGACAAAATTTTGTGTGGTTTTTTGTGTGTTTTTGTGTGGCTCTTTGACCAAAGTTGTGACAGCCCATCCAAATGAGGTAAAGGAATTGGAATGGTTATGGGGATTGGAATTCGGTAGAGGTAATGCCTGGGCAGGTGCTGCTGCTGCTGGTCGCTCCTTCTACTCCATTTTAATTGCATTTCAAATATAATTTGTCAAAACAAACTGCTCGCTCGGCCGCCCCCCGCCTGGCTTGGAAATCGTGCCTTATCGAGACCTGGCTGCGTGCACATGGTCCATCTCCAACTCCAACTTCATATCCAACTCCATCTGGTTTGAACCCCCTCCCCAGTGTGAGGCCAGAGACCAGTCACGTGCCGTGGCGCTGGCGGCAAAGTGCGCAACGAAGCGATTCGGTCACCTGATGATGCTTTTCCCAGGCATCATCCCAGGGCACACAGCAGCAGTGTGCGCAGGGGGAGCATCCCATAGCCACCCACTCAGGGTGGAATGATGCCTGGAGCTGCCTAGAGATGATAGAGACAGAGAGAGAGAGAGAGAGTAACATGATCCCTGCGTGCTTTGGCATAATTTGTTATTTTGACTATCGCATTATGCTCTGTGGCTCAGAGGCTCTCCTCTACTCTCCTCTGTTTCTGCCCTTTGTGCTGACGTTGATTATTTTCTTGTACTTTTCCATTACAGACAGCAACGGGTACGATGCGATTCGGAGTGGAGACACCTTTTGTCCGTTCTGCTCTCGTGAAAAATATCGATTACATTCGCTGAAAGTTTTCCCCTGCCTCCTGCGCCAACTCCACCCCTCGCTTTGGTCCGACAAAGGAACCGCAGAACAAAGCAGACAAACTACTCTTTTCGGGGGCCCTTTTCATTGCTGGGCCTTCCTTCTCTTTTCTTCTCCTTTTGCTCTTTGGCAAACATACAACACATAACCATAAATAAGGGTAATAAAAATGATGCTCAGTTGTCGCTGGAGCCCACAGATCTGGCGGGGATTGGAGATGTCGCTGGAGCCCACAGATCTGGTGGGGATTGGGATGTGGATGCAGCTGCATTTACTTGGAGACACGGAGACACAGCAACAGAGATACACACAGATATGCGGCTACAGTCAGTTGGCTAAGAGCTGCAAATAAATATCCGCCAATGCCAATAATCATAACATTAACTCACCAACAAGTCAGACCAGGCCCAAAGAGAGGCCCTCTGACAATCCGCCCTAATGAGCAGCAAAAGGTAGTGTATCCTTTTGGGATTTGTACAGCGATCGTTGGCCTGGAGATCCTTACCCTCGAAAGAACTTGGTTGGAAGTCAGCGATAGTTACTGCTCTGGAATATATCCTCTAGATCTCTCTCATCCTTTTGGGATTTGTTCAGCGATCGTTGGCCTGGAGATGCTCAAACTCAAAAGAACTTTGCTGTAAGTTTGCTCTGGAAGATCTATCCTTCAGAACTCTCTCATCCTACTGGTATTTGTTCAGCCAAATCAAAGTCAAATCAGTTCGTTCCAGCCTTGCCCCCCCAACTATATATATAAATCAGATCTGAAGATCTGTTTGGCATCTGTGTGTAATTGCCTTTGGCTAAGTATTTCTTGAATTTATTCAAGCATATATGTATGTATGTATAGTATCTGTATGTATATATCTCTCTCACATACTTTGAGCAAACTATTATTATGTGTACGGGGATTATTTTGGGTATATATGTATATTAAACTGTGGATAATCCTTACAAGTGTTATAGACATACTCGTATATATATGTATATGTATATAGACATGCACATGGTAGGGGAATTAGCAAATAAAACAATGTTAAGTTAAACTTGAAACGATCAATGGAACGGAAACTCTCTCACTCACTCACTCTCACTCTGTCTCTCTCTCTGTCTCTGTTCTTAATGCTGTTTTGAATTGCTTTGATCTAGGATCGGCATACTATGGAAACAATCAACCCCTCCTCTCCCTCTGCCACACACTCTACTCCACTCCACTCTACTCTACTCTACTCTGCTTCGGCACGATGCTAACTGAAATGCTGTAAAAGGAGCCGCCTGGCCAAATGTTCCTTTTGCCAGCCCCTCATTGTTCGCTTACCGGTTGAACGGACAGACACGGACACGGACACGGACATGGACATGGACAGACGCTAACAAAGGATGTTTTGAGTTATTAAAAACAATATTCGCAGACTAAGCCGGGGCATGGGTATGGGTATTGGGTATGCCTCGATGGGCAATGCCAAGGAGTCGAATGGGGAGTGGACTTATCTCGCATCTTTGCATTAACACTTTGCCTTTGACGCACACACACAGATGCAGATACAGCTACAGCTACAGCTACACTCATGGCACAGATACAAAATGGCAGCCGCGAATGGCATGGGATTTGGTTGTGGCATGGGAATGGGATTGGGAATAAAGGGAGGCAGCAGCAGCTCTCACTTGGCCTTATCTCAGATCATCTTGGCACTGCAATCGCAGCGACAATGAAAATTTAGCACCTTTATCGACGACACTCACTCGTACTCACACTGGAACACTCACACACTCATTCGAACACTCACACCAGAGATTCAGCAGAGATTTTGAGACTTGGAGACCCTGCCTGCTGCCTGCCTGCCTGCCTGCTCCTCTGGCACACCCTTTTCTTTTACAACTTCTCAAAGGCATTCGCATTGGTCAGCATCTCTCTGGTCAAGCGCCAGACCTGCTTGGCCGCCTGCTCGAGGGCGCTGGTCGACTTGCCCTTGAACATATCCAGGCTGGGCAGAAAGTAATGGGGACATCGGCGGTACTGCAGGCACGAGATCAGCTGCAGGAAGATGCCATTGATGCGATCCGCAATGCAGCTCTCGTCCCACTCGTAGTCCCGCGGATGCTTCTCGCACTCGTACAGCAGCAGATTCTTCAGGTGATAGGCGCTGATCGGGTTGCCGGGCAGCTCCAAGTGCCGGTCACGCAGCGTCTTCAGCATGCTCAGGCAGCGACGACGGCAGCCACCTAACGGTAGAAGAGAGCAAGAGAGAGAGATGCAGATTGGGTATTTGGGGAAGCTCAGTGGGAAAAAGCTCTCACTGCTCTTACCCTGCAGCAGACGATTCTCCGCCTCGTAGAAGCTGAGCACCCACGCATCCCCCTCCATGCTGGCCGCATTGTTGTTCTTGTTCTGCATGGCGGCGCTGTCCTTGGACAGCAGATCGAAACCCTCCGTCTTCACCTCGGCCACGATATTGGGATGTGGCCAGGGGATGTGCGGCATGGGCCAGTGGGCCGCCGACCGGGGCCAGATGCCGGAGCACTTGAACGCGGGCGTTATCTGCACCACATAGCGCTCCCTGATGCGCAGCTTCACCTCGCTGGTGTCGCCCATGATCTTCACCATGTCCCGGTACATGCTCTTGTCGCAGGCCTGCGCCACCAGCGTCTGGAAGCGGGAGCGTATCTTCCGCGACGACAGATACCCGGAGGCCGTGATGAACTCCACCCACAGGGACATCGAACGCTTACGGCCATCGCTTAGCTTCAGCACCGCACAGCCGGGCAGGGTGCCATCGTCCACGAAATTGAAGACGCCCATCTGGTTGAGATATAGCACAATCTCGAACTCATTCGGCGAGATGACCTCAACGCCTTCGAATCTAGACAGAGAGAGTGAGAGAGAGAGAGAGAGAGAGCATTGGTAAGTCAAATCAGAGATGATAGATGCAAAATGGTGTGGCAGTAGAGCCATAACCGCAGACCCCATTGTAACGACCCACTGGTTCTGCGTAATTCCGGTGCCCCATTGGCTGTCATCGCACTGTCCTCCTCTTGGTGCTGCTGCTGCTGCTGCCCCTGGGGCCGGAGACGCATCATTACATGCATCGTGCAGCGTCATTGTCAGTTAACTGTCAACTCATGCTCGTGCAGTGTCTGTCAGTTGCTGTGCAAGCTCCTACCCACTGCCCGCTCCACACACCACACACTGCCTCATCGACAGAGATCCCCTTTGAGGCTTGAATGCTGCTTGAATTGCAGATCAATCGATTGATTGGGGTCACCAATTTGCAGCATTTATATTTGGCTAATCAGTTTATGGGTCTACTTATAGAAATGCATTTAGGACTGGTGCTAAAGTTAAGTTTCTGGATTACTTTTTTGCATATTAATCCGTTGATCGGGGTCACCAATTTAATTTATTTTTCGTCCTAGATAGTTATCAATCTAACACTTTATTCGGGTAACATTGGTGAGTTTTATTTGCCTTTATTTTCTCCCGGATCTACATTAACTGGCGATGCATTGATCAAGCGATCGGGGTCACCAGTTATGGTAGACTAGCTCTCCGCACTCTAAAACTATATGCAAGGGTGCACCTTCACAGGAAATTGAAATCAGATTGAAATGACAGCGCTTACCTGCCATTACACTCGACAAGGCTCGAGATGAAGCGCGGCTCCTGCAGCTCCACCTCCTTGAGTATGTCCTGTATGATCTTGCATATCTCCCGTATGGCTGTCGCTGTCTTGAACATGCGGGCCTGGACACGCTCGGCACAGTAGCGATTCATCTGGTAGATCATGCGCGTCTGGGCGGCCAACATATCCGGCGGCACCAGCATGATTGGAAGCTGCCTGCCTGGCTGTCTCCTCTTCTCCGCTCGTCTGCTCTCTTCTCTGGGTAGCTGTATCTCTGACCTGACTCTGGCGACGCTCCGTCTGGCGGCTAACTACAAAGGAACGGTCGGGCAAGTGACTTTTAGCCAATTATGCGAAATTCGGGAGCAGCGCGAGGCAGGGCCGGGAGTTTGCTGGTAACTATGGCTGTGGCTGTGGCTGGAACTGCTGATCAGGATCGTGTGGCGGCGGCGGTGCTGCTGGTGGTGCTGATGGTGCGGATGCTCCTATTTGCGGATGCGGACAGAACAAAGGAACAATTCAATTGTGAGTTACGGTGACAGCCGGAGAGCGGCAACAATGGGCACAAGTGGAGCACGACAATCGCAGCCAGAGTTCAGCCAGTGGTGGTGTGTTCGTGCCGCACTGGTGTATCTGTATCTGTTTCTGTTCCTGTATCTGTTTGTGTGTTGTGTATCTGTGCACTTGTATCTCTGTATCTGCATATGGTCAGTAGCAGTGTGGATCTCCGCTTATGAGCGGCTTGCAGTTTTCGGTTGTTGTTGTTGTCTTATTGAATATATTTTGTATCTGCGAATTAGCCATCCGCATGCGGATGCGTTAAGCGAGTCGTTTTCGTATCGAATGCCTCTCACTGGCAACGATTCATGCCACAGAGCCACCACGATGGAAACGATGGCCGAGATGGCAAGCGATGGATGCGATGGATGCGATGAATGCGAGTGCTGCCCGTTGTCGTAGTCTCGGAGTCGGAGTCGTGGTCGTTGCCGCTGCCGCTGCCATTTCCCGATTCCGATACCGATTCGCACGAAAAGATACGCGACGAAGCTGACGACGTCGCTGGCTGGCCTGGCCTGGCCTGGGGCTCCCTGGCCTGGGCTGGCGTTGTAAATCTCGCGGATATTTACAGCTTCGGGGCAGATAAAGATAAAGCGCTGAAAGTGCAGCCAGCGCCTGTGCATTGCCTGTGTGAGTGTGTCTCTGTGTGTGTGTGTGTGTGTGAAGTTGCATTGTATCTAACGTATGGGGCCGCCATCTCATTCGCATGAATGAGCCACATACAGCTACAGATACAGTTGCAGCACACACACACACACACAGATATAGAAACCGATACAGCTGCAGATACACAGCCACTAAGATACATGTCCCGGCTGTCACGTGACAGGCATCCCGTCAGTGTATCTCTGTCTCGTGCCATGCATTCCAGAGCGCTCAGCTCCCCCCCCGCTCCTCAACCCACCAAAAAAATCGATACTGCGAGATACTGTATCTGTATCAGTATCTGCAGCCAGCGTATCTGTATCTGCAGCAATAAACTACAGCAAGCCAAAAAGAAAATAATAATAAACCAAAAACACACAGACACACACACACACACCTCCAGGCACTGACTGTATCTGTGTATCTCACTCTCTGTTTGCTGGTGCTGGTGCGCGTGTGCCTGTGTGTGCGGAGTATCTGTGAGAGCGCTACTCGTGCATTGGCCCTGGCACGGCTGGCACAAGCTCCGCCCACAGTGCGGCCACCGACGGGCACGCTGCGGCGAGCTCTTTGATGTTTCGCTGCTTCCGCTCTCTTTCGTTCTCTTCCCACTCGCGCTCTCTTCGCACTCACGCTCTCCCTCTATCGCTGTCTCTGTCTCGCTCCCCCCCTCTCTGTGTGTTTGTTTGGGGCTGTTGTAGCTGTGTGCGTGTGTAGTGTGTAAATTTAATTTGTTAAATACATTTTGGTTTTGGTTTGGCTGTTGCCTCGTCGTCGCATACGTGTAGGAGAGCGGGAGAGCTGTGTGCAATAATTTATCTGAAATGTGCACTCATTTAGCAAAGAGCAACCCTCGTCCATGTTACCCGACAGCAGCAGCAGCAACAGCAGCAGCAGAGCCGATATCTTTATATCTCACGGATACAACGAGACACAGGCAGAGACAAGGGGCCGCTGCCGTCGCTGCCACAGATACATTTACACTCATAAATATGTCGCGTGGATTAATGTGCCAGTTGGCAATTTTTGACAGCGTTCCAAGCAAGCAACTTCCACTCGACTCCACGAGCAACGCCAACCCCAACCCCAACACCCTACCCACCAACTCCATTTCATTCCTTCGATCAGCGCCATTTTCAGGTTCCCCTTTATACATAGCAGATACATATACAAACACATATGCATGTATATGGTATATGGTAGGGATATATAGGTTGGCCTTAAGTTTACTTACAGGCCTCTTCCTGCCTTTCTTCATTCTTCTTTCGACTTTTGCCGACAGACATCCGTTGTCAACCGACCGTCCTGCCTGCCACACGCTCGCCGCTGACTCATGACTGACGGACATGTGGCAACAACCAAAAAGCAAACATCAAAGCGCCTCTGCTGCCTGCCTGCAGCCTCCTCCAATTAGACAAATCTTTGGCGCTGCTGCCACTAATTTGAGTTGAGCTGAAAACACGAACCAAACAACACAGCGGGGAAAACTACTCGAAACACACAAACACTTTTTTTTGGCATTGTTTCGTATTGAAATTCGAATTCGTTTTTCAACCATACCCAAGTCACATCAAATTTGTAGCTAACATCGTGAACATCCCAGATTAGATATCAATTTTCTATGACCATTTCATGCTAATGGAAACAACTTATTTGGGAAGGGAAAACTGGAAAACATTTTATGATCAGTTGAAGTTTCGTTATGAGCAGAAGTGGCATTGAAAACTTTCAAGTCTTTTGTTCGGATCCTACTGACATCAATCAGTAATAGTTATGTTTCGAAGAGATTCTAGTAATCTCATAACCGAATGGCCCTCCCAATTCTAATTTGTTGTCTGCCCAAATGGTATGAATGGAATGGAACACTCGAAACACCCAGTGCCAGGTGTTTCGATCAGGCGCTACTTTTACTGGGACTGTGCCTGTTCCTGGGCCTGGGCTGGCTGATTTTTGGCGGAACCCAAAAGGTGCCCTCAGAATTGTAGTGGCAGTTGGTAATGGAGATGGAAATGAAGATGGAATTGGAGTTGGAGATGGCTAGTGGAGATGGGAATGGAGCTGACTTGTGGGGATGGTTACTCCTATCTGCATGCATATAGTAGATGGTGGTGGGCTTATCTACATAAATTGAAACAAAGGGCAACACAGTCAAAAAAAAAAGACAGAAGTCACTAGGATCGACTATCGAGGATCCCGGAATACGGATCGGTATTCGCTGTTCAGAGTCGCCGCTTGTGTATTTGTTTTTGTGTGTTTTTCCCGTATTTATATACATATATCTTTTAGATCTCGAAAGAAATTTGAATATAATATATGTGCAATCGTCGCTCTTTTTTTCTTTCTCTTTTTTTTGGTCGGTTGGTTTATTTGCTCGATGCCCGCTGTCCGCTGTCCACTGTCCACTGTCCACTGTCCGCTGTCCACTGACCGTTCCCTGTGCGGCTGGTACCCTCCAAACCCCCCCTCCACAAAATGAAGAACGATCCATCCATCTAAACGTTTGTCACTTGGCTGGCGTTGTCGCCGAAACGTTTGTCTTCTTGTCTTCTCCGCCAGCTCTGCTCCTTCGTTGTCGTCGTCGTCGTCGTCGCTTTAGCGTATCTTTTGTTCTTTTTGGTTCCTGTATACCATAGCCATAGGAATACCCATACCCAATAGCCATACCCAAACCCACCATCATCATCATCATCTAAGCATTCGTTTATTCCGCTGGAACATGCAAACATATATCAGACTGTCCAGCCGAAAGTCCCCTGGACTAAGCATGAAATTCCGTGGAAAAACAAACTAGACTCGAATCTGACTATTCAAATAAAATAATATAATGCTGGGATCTCTACATACTTAGATGCTAATGCTTAAACAGATTGAAATTGAAATAGCTGAAATCCAAAATCGAATCAATAAATTATTTGCAATAGTCACCCTGTAGGACCATCGATAATTTGTATGAAAATGGTTACCCTGTTTCGACTGTCCCATGCAAAAACAGAATCCAATTGGTATGTACTTATAATTATTAATGTTTTGTATTGTAAATATAATACTCTTTTATTCAGAATTCAGAGGAGTCGTAGATAGTTCTTCTTTATTCAGCGAAGAGTCGTAGATGGAGAGAGAGAGAGGGAGCGTGAGAGAGAGAGTTACTCCTGGGGCCACCATCGATTGCATGTCCAAATGACACGGCGGCATGTGATGAATTAATAAGCAGAGTAAGAGCGAGAAAGGCAGAGAGAGAGAGTGAGAAAGAGAAACCTACCAGTTGCCACGATCCTGATGCAGTCAGTCACTAAGCGGATTTGCGTTTCTGGCCATTAACCCGCTGCAGATGTGCGTCTGTATCTGTGGTTGTGCCTCTCTACATCTCTGTGTGCGGCTCTCTGTGTGTATGTCTCCACATCGATGAATTGCTTGAGCCGTGCCTGAGCTTTTTGCGTAAGTCCCAGCTGACATTTGACTACTTTATTGAATTATGACAGCGAACAAATCAGCGACACGATCCCTCCATCTCTCCATCGCTCGATCGCTTGGATCCTCTCTCTTCATGCCCTGATCCCATTCGAGTTGTTGCGTTTTTTTTCTTTTCTTATGTCTTACCTCATTACGCATGCGACGCCGAGTCCAAGTCCAAGACCAAGTCGAGTCACAGTACCAGTACCCAGTACCCAGTATCAATCGCAGTACCCAGACCCAGTGATGATCTACTACTGCAGCAGGGACTGGTACTGGGACCGGGAACCATCATTGGGCAGGGACATGGCATTGTGGACATGTGTTTGCCATCATCTGATTGGAATATTAATTGTGACGAATGCAACAGCGACTCGCAACTCTTATGTGATGAGATCTTCGCTGGTATCTCTGCTCTGGTGCCTCAGCTCTGGTACCTCTGTTTGTACCTTTGCTCGTACCTTACTCTCCCTCTCTGTGTCTCTCTGTCTCACTCCTGCTCTCTCTCTCTCTTACAATCTTGTCGACAAGTGCACGCTAATCAAGTCTGCTTCTGTGTCTGCGTCTTCTGCCTCTCTCGTGTGTCCCACTGATGTCATTATACTTAACATTAATTTCAAATAATATCATAATTTATCGTTACAACAAAAGGTATGGTATCAGGGGTATCTGGGAGTATCTGGGGGTATCAGTGTTATGGGGAATCAAACCCATTCGTTCGATTCGCATTTCAGACACGTACTCTCGAATCGATCTCAATTTCGTAGTTCAGATATCACGCGCACACCAGAGGGCCCGGGCCAGGCCACAGAGACAAAAAACCAAAAAGACATCGGCAATCGACATCGAAACGGCCAGGAGGCATCAAGCATGCCACGTTCCAGGGTTCCCCTAAAGGTTTGCCACTGCCACTGCCCCCACTCCCCGCCCCATGGTATGGTCTACTATATGGCCAATATATGCGATGCGATGGGCCAAGTTGGCGGCCCTTTTCAAGATGCCACGATCACGTTGACATTTTGCCTGCCGTTTCGACTTGGTAGGGCATAGAGGGATGGGTCGGGGTTTGGGCTGGGCGAGGGTGTCCCCCTGCCGTATCCCCCTGCACAGTCTCTCTCTCTCTCTCGCTCTGCCTCGCTGTTGACATGTCGCCTGGCCGTGATTGATTTAGGGCTCGTTGGCCGCTTTTTGTTTTTCCGCTGAAGCGCAGCCGTTTGAACCCATTGTTTTTAACCCAAAAAAGGGCGTATGACGATGTCAGGCAGCAGCAATACCCAACAGACGTGAGCTGGCCGTCGTTTTCTTCGACTCGAACTTGGGAGCTTGAAGCTCCGAATTGGAATTGGAATTGGGCACCGCTCCACTGTCTTTCTGTCTGTTTGTCTGTTATTTCGGGTTCTCCCATGTTAATTGATAGCTCTTTTGGTTTGGATTAGTTGGATCGATAAATGCAATGCATTTTGATATGATTTCCTGGAAATTTTGTGTCTGCTTTCTGCTGGTCTTTGTCTGTTCGGCTGGTAGCAGCTCATTTGAATTATGAGAAACGAAACTGAATGCGGTGACATTTTCACTGGGGAAAATTAAGCTACTTTCATGAGATTCTTATGGGTAGACTAACACTATATATATTATAGTAATATCTGAGTATCTGATGTTTCAGTTCTTTCTGGGCTCTGGGATCCTTTGATCTGTTTCTAAGTATCTGATGTTTCAGTTCGTTCCCGGTTCAGCTAGGATTCTTTGCTTTTTTGCTGCTTGAAATTGAAAGTTCTATAATATGTCCTATTTATCGTTTGGCTGCGCTTAACAATTGTATTCTTAAGCTAGCAAGTTCAATGCTCCACTCTCCCATGTATGACCTTGCTGCAGCATTAAAAAAAGAAAAAGAAAAAAAAAACAAACCACAATCAATTGTATATCACCTGTAAATGTAAGACACTTTGTTTCAGGTGAAATGGAACAGCAGCCAGCAGCAGAAGTAGCCACGCAGCAGCAGCAGCAGCAGCAGGAGAAGGAGGAGGTGGAGGTGGAGTAACGCAGGTCGTGTCGTGTTTGTGATGTTGTTGCCTTGCGGCGCTCTTCTCGCACTCCTTGCACTCTCCTTGCTCTCACTCCTGTCTTGGCCCTGGCCTGGTGAAACGTATTAAATTAATATTTACTTTTTGTCAAAAGGCTATAATCAAGCACGCTGGCGATGACAGGCTAAGAGGCTCTAATTACAGCTTGTTACCTTGATGCAGCGGCCACACAGGTCGTGGCTCACTTCAACTTCGACTTGGGACTGGAACTGGGACTGGAACTTGGGACTTGGGACTTGGCACTGGCACTGGTGCTGGTACTGATACCAGAGGGGGGATATCCGCCCCCGGATAGCGTCTTCCGTTTATGCTAAGTGGCAAGCGCCGTCCTACCAGTACTCCTCTCTTCCTCTCTCTCTTTGCTGGTTTGCGTGATCCTCGCTGCAGAAGCAAAGACGAGAGACCCCGGCTGCAGCATACATACTCGTACTGGTACTCGTACGGGTATTTGCGGGTTTAATGCACCACATCAGGCACTCCTGATTCCTCTCCTGCCTGCCTCGTCGAGTTCTCCACCTTGTTTGCAGTTTGATTGAAGTCAGCAAATTAAAATCCCCCCAGCCAGCCAGCCTCGATCCCAACCCATCCCATCCCATCCGATCCGATCCGATCCGCTTCGGTTAGTGGTATGCCAAATGCAATTCTCACGATTTGGCAGCAGTGGCAGCAGTGGAGCAGCGGAACAGACTGCCCCAGCGCCATTTGTTACCCATTTGTGTACCTCGGGCCTCATCATCTCCTTGTAAGCTGCTCATTTGGCCGTTTTCAACAAGCCAACAAGCGGAGTGGGCCAAGCAGATGCCAGACCAGACCAGACCAGACCAAAGCTGATCAAATTAACCATTTAAATAAAACATTTGTTTTGATTTTTCCCTCAAATTGTGTGGCAGCCCCACCACATCCAGAGGAAGGTAGAAAGATGCTGGCTGACAGGCGTGCAGAAGAGAAGTCACTGAGGGAATGGAAATGGAATGCAAATCCAAATGCAAAGTGGATGCAACCAAAGCAGGATATACGTATGGGATACCTACCTAGATATAAGAACTCCAATAAAGCATACAGCATACATGGCTGTATATCCATAGATTTATCGATAGGTCGATCGATAGAGTGCTTTCTACCAGAAATGGGGGTGACACTTTAGAATGATTGATGATACTTAACGCATATTATTGTATATTGAATGGTTACTTTTATCGAAACATAACGATAGATAAATCGATAAATCACAGCAGCTGCCAATCTACATATAAAGGATCAATATACATAGAATTTACTTAAAGTACAGCCTCTATAAATAATTTAAAATCACAATTTGAATATTCATAGCTCTACCCTCTCCTCGCACCCATTCGGACCTTCTCTTCTCTCATTTTTTGGTACTGCCATTATGTGGTGTGGAAATAAAAATGAATATCTTTAATTACTCTGCCATATGCAGATATGAGTGGGTGATGGGTTGCGTGCAGGGGGGAACCATAACAAATTGTGTGTTTAAAATGTGATTATGAGATGTTCATAAAATTTGCTTTTTGCGGCCATTAAAATGAATATAAATTGCATGAAAATGAAATTCATTAAGTAAGAACAAAAACCAACAAAAAGAGCAAACAAATAAAATGAAGTGAAAGGGGAATGGGAATGGGGGGTAATGCCAAAGAATGACATTTGGCAGAGTGCTGGCAAAGTGAGGTTATGCGAAGAGCCAGCGAATTGCCAAATTATCATTTATTTATTAATTATTAATTATTGTTTAATTTGTGTGGGAAGCGGCGCATCAAAAAACAATGCCGTCGCTCAATGAAACAAGTGGTCACAGAAAAATATCCAAAAATATCCAGAGAGAGAGAGAGAATATCCGGAGAGAGGTAGCAAACAAATAAATAAATTCGGAATACGGGCAAATCAAAATGCAAATCAAATCCAATAAAACACAACTCATTAAAAGCGCAACTAGGCGGCCCAAAAACCAAACATCGATTTGATATTCGAAACCGCCGACGGCATCGCCCACACGAAACCACACGATCCCCCCCCGGATCTGTAGCCGAGAAATCGATAAGTTTTGATAGGTGTGCGGGTACGAGGGAGCACACAAACAATCCTTGACAGCAGTAGAATCATAGCATAAATATGTACAAAGATCTAATTATCTCTAGATATAGCATGAGCTGACAAATATCCTTGATTTCTGGTAGAGTACTTCGACGTGTGCGAATCTACACGAAACCGCACGATCCCCCCGGATCTGTTGCCGAGAAATCGATAAGTTTTGATAGGTGTGCGGGTACGAGGGAGCACACAAACAATCCTTGGCAGCAGTAGAATCATAGCATAAATATTTACAAAGATCTACTACTAAATGTGTTTAGATATCGCAAAAAACAAAAAAATCCTAACAAAAATCCTTGATTTCTGGTATAGTACTTCGACGTGTGCGAATCTACACGAAACCACACGATCCCCCAGGATCTGTAGCCGAGAAATCGATAAGTTTTGATTGGATTACGAGGGATCGAACAATCCTTAGCACAAATACCTATAAAGTTCTACTACTACTAGATTCTTTTAAGTATCTCTAGATAGATTGACTTTTCATAGAGTATTTCTAGATGCGCTTCAACCTTTTTGTTTGCTTACTACCTTTTTGCACTTGTCATTATTTTGCAGTGTAATTTACAGCAATAAAATACACAAATGCCGCAAAATGCATAAATCAACGCGGAGCCCGGCCACAATAATAAAGTATAAATTAAGGCTAAAAATAATGGAAAACCACAAAAAGCAGAAGACAGACAGCGGACCAAAACTGAAACTGAAACAACATCAAAAACAATGCAAAAAACAACAAATGAAATTATTTAATTTATGAATGACATAAAATTTAATTTGAATGTTATGTCTGTCCATCGAAAAGCGAACAGAGACACGTGATCAAAATGTTGTATGTGCCCCCAGTCGACCATTCGACAAACCGACCGACCAACCATCCATCGATCGTACATCCCAGTCAGAGTCTCGCTTGGAGGGATTTTTTTTTGTGTGTTTGCCACAAATTATGTGAAGTTTATTGGGATTGTTAGCTGTCCGCAGAATTGCTGTTAATTCGCAATTAAAATGCGCAACATGTCAACGTCCAGCCAAATGTCAAACTTTGACATTTTTCATAGTCATCAATCGATGGTATTCTGTGTGCCTATCGATACCGACAAAACATCAAACGAACTACGACAATCAAGCGAAGCAGAGAAACATTTAAGGAGCTAATCATGTAAACCATTAATGGAACAATAGTTGGACAGTTATCAATGGAGTAAGAAGAGAAATGTAGAGGAATTCTGTGAATTGCAGATCTGTAATCCCTTAACTCTGATACTTACCACAACCTTAAACCCCCCCTCCTCCGGGCAAATTAAGTACAACTGTATGAAATATATTCAATGAAAAACTTAAATTTTATTGACTAAACTCACAAGAAAAAGGCAAAAACATATGTATAATAAATAATTTATGATCGATACAAAAAAAAAAAAAAAAATCACTCCTCCTTGGTAGTTTCTTCTTTTCATTTCATTCGTATCATTTTTCGACTTACAGTTAATTTTAGCTAATTTTGCTCTGCGCTTTGCTAGCAAATAGACTTCACAATAAAAAAAAAAATATTTATGTATATGTATGTATACGTATGTATGTAGTTATGTATGTATGTATTACTCGTATAGTATGCTGGCAACTCTGGCTGCCAAGCTAGAGTTCATACTGATACTCGTAGTTTTGTGCGTGTGTATTTGTGTGTTTGTGTGTGTGTATGCGTTAAGGTAACCCTAGTCATAGGCTCTAAAATTGTAGGAAACTCTGTAAGCGGCGTATACTTTTCGAAAGCACCTAAACTTATTTTACGATCTAGCGAAATATCAAATAGTATTTGGGTTACAATTTCACTGCCCTCTCCACATCACTCCCCCCGTCTCCTTACTATCTTTCGACTGCTGCTCATACCCTGATCCCGCATCTCTAGCTTGGGTTCCTTTTGTTTTAAAGATCTTCTCCACTCTCAAAAGCAAAATCAGAAAAAAAAAAAAAAAAAGAGAAAAAATATTTGAGCACAAGAAAAAAAAAAAAAAAGAATTCCCAGCGGCTGGAGCATGAAGGATCTGATCTGCCCCCACTCTACAGCTCCTCGAGGCATCGGACATTGGTCAGCATGATGCGAGTGAGACGCCAGACCTGCTTGGCTGCGTTCTCCAGGGCACCGGGCGACTTGCCCTTGAACAGATCCATATTGGGCAGGAAGTAGTGCGGACAGCGACGGCACTGCAGGCACGAGATCAGCTGCAGGAAGATGCCATTGATGCGATCCGCGATGCAGTTCTCCTCCCACTCCATCTCCCGGGGATGCTTCTCGCACTCGTACAGCAGCAGCGTCTTCAGGTGATACGATGTCACCGGATTACCGGGCAAATCCAGATGACGGTCTCGCAGCGTCTTCAATATGCTCAGACAGCGACGACGACTGGCCCCTGGAATTGGATTGGAAAAACGAAATTGCGGTGAAAACGATTCGATTAGCATTCGATTAACATGGAAGGGATCGATCGATCGATGGATCCATGGGTGGAGTGTCTTATTCTAGCATTAATATTGATACAAATACAATTGTTATGGCCATAATTCGTTCATGTTCTGTCAGATAAGGCCAACATGATGGATCGTTGAATATCTTTCAGTTGGTATCTGTCTCTCCACTTATTCATGTCACCGATTTGGGGGAGAACTTTCTTTCTATAGCTTTCTTCAACATTAGAACTGATCTAAGGATCAGCAAACTTCCGCTCAGTTCGATCTGAGCATTCGGGCTAAGAATCCTAATGATGATCAGAGATTATTTTGGCAGGACTTTGCACTTGAGAACCCGCACTGGATTTCCGACTTTGATTGATCAACCCTTCGGACATTTATTTGTATTTTGTTTTTTGAATTCTCTGGTACTTCTTGAAGTAGTACATACATAAGTGGTGCGTACATACATATATGACGTTTATATGTATAGTACGATTCTTAATTTATTATGGCCAAGTGCGTTGGAAACACATAAATCATGGCTACGTTGGCACCATGTCAACCGGGGCTAATCTCGGCTCTTGCCCCGATAATCACGTCTGCGCGGGTCTCTCTCTCTCACTCACTCACTCTCTTCGTCTCTCCAGCCTCGGACTGCACTGGACTGGACTGGAGTGGAGTGGAGTGGCATGGAGGAGTGCTTCTTGGGTTCCGTTTCAAATTTTCGCCTAATCAATATTGAACGATATTGCCACAATACGAGTATTGGCACTCGACAAACGGCATAGGCACAGGCACAGGCACACAGAGAGAGGCACAGTCGATGTCAAGTGGCAGCTAATTTAGTGTACAAGTGACAGTGCTAATTATAGTCACGGATCAAATCGGATCGGGTTGGATCGTATGCCCCCCTCCCAGTAATCAAAATCGAGGCATTTCTTTGCGACGAAAGTTAGTCTAAAACGATCAGAGATCGAAGATCAGTTCGGAGATGGGTAGAAGTAGAGGAAGATGAAGATTCAACGCTTGGAGACTGAAGATCGTTGTCAGGGGCCCCCCCAGTTCCAGAATTGATTTCGATTTTGGTTTCAGTTTCGGTTTTTGGTTTAATTTTCGTTTGTCGTTATTTTTGTTTTTGTTTTGATTTTTTTGTGTTCTTTCTTTCTTTTTGTCTTAGCTTTTTGCCTTTGCCTTTGCCTTTGCCATGTCCATCTCTGCTCTGTCCGTCTGTCTGTCCTCTCTCGCTTCTCTTCTCTTCTCTCTTGGCTGTTTCTTCGTCGCGCTCTGCTGTTGTTTTATTTATTTGTTGACTTTATCTAATCGCCGAGATTTAAAATATTTATAAAATCGTTTAGAAATTTATTTATGGCCCCATCCATTGGCATTGTTCATATGGAAACCCGTTTTCCACCAAAAAAAAAAAACACAAAAAAAACAGTGGGCTCTGTGGTGACTCTGAGACTGCGCTTATCTCTCGGGGATCAGCAGATTTGTGTGCGGCGTTGTCGCGCTGCCAACGGAACACACGAAGGCGGAGATCGAGGTGGAGATGGAGGTGGAGGCGGAGGCGGTCACATAGGAGCTGTCCAAACTCCCCGAAACGAACTCTTTTTCTCCGGTCGCCGATCGGATCGAACAACAGATTTATGATCGTACCCAAACAGACCTCGCTGAATCGTATCTCATATCATATCTGGGTCCCCCCCTTCGATAATCAGATGTCTCGTTGGGCAGCAGCAGTCGCCCCAGTCGTCGACTCGATGACTGGACCCCCGGACGCCGAAACCGACTATAAACGATCGTGATTCCGGTGGCTGCCTTCAAAAATTATCAAAAGATCTTCTATATCATATCAAACTGATCTTAGATGGGGCATCTGTTGATCCTAAACGATCTTTAGTAGATAAAACAGAGATGGAACTCTTGCAGAACTTTTCAGCTATGATGTATCCACTTATTTGACAAGAATCTCTGATCGATCATCGATCTTCATATACATACATATATACAATCTTTGGAATACGACTGTTAGCTTCTAGTTCTCCTTTACAGATCTATGGATCCAACAGCTTACAAAATTCCCTTTCCGCTTTGAAAGCTTTATATTTCTGATCTAACGAAACAATCTCTCAGCTAACTTCATGCCTCAATCTGCCCCACCAGGCCTGGTGGACAGTTTGGTGGTTAATTTACAATCAATTACGGCCATATCAAGCTGGAGGAGTCGCTGATTTGTTGGGAATAAATCAATTCCATTTAAGTGTGTCACTGATTACCGATACGAGATTGGGGGGACGGGACTATGGTACGGGGCGACTCAGTGACTGGGCGAATGGGTACTCCACCTCACGGGGAGTTGAGTTCTTTACTGATTTTTGATTTTGGGGCGTATAATTTACAGCCGGATAATGGATAATGTCAGAAAACTCACCTTGCAGGAGACGATTCTCGGCGTCGGTGAAGCTCAGCACCCAGGCGTCACCCTCCATGGCGGAGTTCTTGCCCTGGAGGGCGATGCACTCCTTGGAGAGCATGTCGAAGCCCTCAGTCTTAACCTCTGCAACGATATTGGGATGTGGCCAGGGTATGCCCGGCAGGGGCCAGTGGGAGGCGGAGCGCGGCCAGAGGCCGGCGCACTTGAAGGCGGGCGTTATCTGGACAATGATGCGCTCCCTGATCCTCAGCTTCACCTCCGTGGTGTCGGCGATCATTTTGACAATGTCGCGATAGGCACACTTGTCGCACGCCTGCGCCACCAGCGTCTGGAAGCGGGAGCGTATCTTCCGCGCCGACAGATACCCGGAGGCCGTGATGAACTCCACCCACAGGGACATCGAACGCTTGCGGCCGTCGCTAAGCTTCAGCACCGCACAGCCGGGCAGGGTGCCGTCGTCCACAAAGTTGAGAACGCCCATCTGGTTGAGGTAGATGATGATCTCGAATTCCGTGGGCGAGATGACCTCGAGGCCCTCGAAGCGGCCGTTGTAGTCGTTCAGGGAGGATATAAAGCGCGGCTCCTGCACCTCCACCTCCTTGAGGACATCCTGGACGATGCGGCACACCTCCTGGATCTGTTTGTGGATCTGCGCCTTGCGCACCTGCACCCTGTCCGCGCAGTATTTGTTCATCTGATAGACCATCTTGGATTGTGCCGCGATCATGTCCGACGGCACCAGCATAATGGCGGCGGCCCCCGGTGCAAACGTCGTCGTGGTCGTGGTGGCTATTGAATGCAGCCGTAGCAGGTCCTCCTCTGTATTTGGGCGTCTCCTTGGAGTTATTCTCTAAACAATTGCTGCATTATCTGGGATAATCACTGGAATCGGTGGCATACACTATACATATGAGAGGCACTGGCACACAGTCACACACAAAAAAGAACAGACAGTCGTGGGGTCGTGGGGCCGCGGACGAGCGAGTGAGCGATTCTACAAATTATTATCAACTTTAGTTGCTATTTTATTTATTTGTAGGTGGATAGTATTGATGGCAACTATTTTTCGGAATTTAGAAAATTATTCGACATATTTCTGTGTTTCCTTGTCCGCGGCCGAAAAATTTCTGAGATACAAGATACAATTTTTATACATTTCCTCCGCAATCGTCGAGATCGCTGCTGGCGTCGCTGCCGCTGCCGCTGCGTTGCGTTGTTGCTTTGCTGCCATTTGCTTGGAGAGAGCTCAGTTTTGCGTACAAGTATGAGCGCCGGCGCTCTCTTTGGGCTGCACGAGCCATTAGCTAGAGGGAGAGGCAACATATTAACTCCTCCCCTCTGTTCAACCATTTGCCGGTTGCTGGGTATTGAGTATGAACGGTGCTATACCCTGTGCCTTATATGCTCTACTAAAATTGAAAATTTCAAATTGTTATCTGATAGATTCAATAGAGCAGGAGCAGTATCCATGCTTGAGTGTTAAATAATTACATTTTTATTTTTTATGCAACAAATTAAACTAATAAACTTTAAATAAATAACATTAACATACAAATAACTTTAGGTTTAAAATTATGCAAAGTTTTATATTAAAATATTGAAGAAACTAAATTGAGAGTGCTCAATTGCGACGGCAAACTGAGCATCGTGCTCTCTCTCAACTCTCTCTCTCTCTCACGCGACACTAAAAAGCGAGATAGCTGCAGCTTTCTGTTTCGCTCTCTCACTCACTGCGCGGGCATCATGGCTGGAGTTTTATCAGCTCCGCTCCTCTGACTTTGTTCTCTTTTCTTTGTTTGTTTAGTGTTTCTCGTTTGAATGGTGGGAATTATGGTTATGTTTTGGGTACATCCTTTTGTCCAGGCTTAGCCAGAGAATTATTTTATGGTATACCCCTTGTACCCCCGGAAACATCAACCCTGCCATAGTGTGCCGAACAACAACAACAACAGTAATGTTTTCATTATGCTGCCTCTTGGCTCCGCCTCTTTCACACACTCTTCCGCGAAACAGAGAGTCGCCGCTCACATAGATAAGCACCAATACAGCAACGTGCCATATCGCACTCTCCCTCGCACTCGCTCTTGCCGGCCTGTGCGGGTGTTTATGTTAGCCTTTCGGGGGTGGATGTGGGTGGAAACGGTTGACGTTGGCTGAATAAATGGTCGAATCGGTTGACGGTTATTGGGGGATGTGAAGGGATTTCCTTAGGCCACAAAGAAGTGCTGAATATGCATAAGGTTCTCTGCACGGGATAAGGCAAAAAAGAAAAAATCTTGTTGAAAAAGGGGCTAGGAATATTGATTTTTGTGATTAATGTTATAGGTATTATGGTAACTGGAAAGGTGACCCCGATCTGGCTATGTTTACTTACTATTGGTAAGGGGTGGTGGTTTTCAGGGAATTGGAACGCAAATATCTTTGGGGATATACATTAATGGACTAAGTTAAAGATTCCTACAAAGTTTCGTCTTTCTTTTATTCTTGTAACCGAAAAGGTGACCCCGATCTGATCATAGAAAGGTACGCAGAATGTTTAAATTCTTCTTTGATAGCTGAAGATTCTCCAGATCTCTTATTTTGATGGTAAGAATTTAAATTCTGAGTTGAATATCTAAAAATATTCTATGAAAAGGTGTCTCCAAACTTCTAACTGAAAGTTCGTCATCAATGTATTCAATAAGAATGGGACTGACTGCTACCCAGAAACTTTTTCCCTGAGACCCACTCTAAGCTGAGATGGAACTACCATACATAAGAGTATGTACATACATATATCCATCTCTGTCGTCTATTTCTCCACCTTACTGCTTGGCTATTCCGTTGGATACCGTCCTGAGTTAATGCATATCTAATGTGATTAATGAGCGTTTAACACGAGCTTGGTAGGCAGGCTGTGTGTCCACTCCAATTCACTCCATTTGTGGCTGGAATGGAATGGGATGGGTGGGGATATCTATGTATCTGGGGGTCACCACTCACCGTCCGAGACGGCAGCCATTGCGAGGGTCTGCCTTCCTGCCTGTCCACTCAAGGAACATTAAGTTGCACTTTAAAGAGCGGCGGACAAATTATTATGTATAATTCAATTTGAACTGTGTGCCGGAACGTGCATTAAGATAATGCTAATTAACACCTCAGAGGGCACTGCTGCCACTACCCTAAAAGGTAGGACTACAACCACAACTACGAATACAAGTCTATATGCATATTCCCCCCTCAATGATGCTTTTCCATATCTTCCATTCACTCTCTCTCCCTGTCTCTCTGTCTCTTTTGGTACCCGATAAGCACGGGTGGGGCATTCGAAGAGCCTGTCCAGAAATGGAAATGAGAAGAGCGCCGCGCCGAGCCGCGCTGATAATGGAGAGCAGGAGGAATGGTAGAAAAATGCGGCTGGAATCATTTTAATGGCCGCGTAAATGTGGAAAATTATCAAAGGAACACGAACTTAATTGCGGCCATTATCGCTTTTATGGCATATAAATTGAAAATGAATTATGCAACGTGGTCTGGGGTATGGCAACGGCACCTCTTGAGATCTTCATTAGTTGGTAAGGGAGGGGGGTCTCAAGGTCAGGCGGACAGGGAGGAGGCTGCACTTGGAAGTTGGGTTCACGTTCAGTCGGCAAGGTGACTTTATCAGTCATGTTCATGCACTTATCGGCGATTGGCAATCAGCGTTCGATTCTCGATCCTCGATAGGTTGCAATCGATTGCTGTTCGCTGTGGCACGGTAGTCGCATCTTTAATTAAATTGTGTATGTTCGGTGCCCCAGAGACGACTTCATCTGTGGATTCGATTCCATTTATCAGCTGCACGAGATCTCCATGGATACTCCTCCTTCACCTCCACCTCCACCTTCTCCTCCTTCTGTGCCTTCTGGTCACATACGCTTTGTGGTTCGCCTTCTGAGTGGACTCCGAAATGGGCAAATGGCGGAAAATTAAGCAGCCCGCAACAGAAGCGACAACTGCAGCACAGAGATTGCAATCGCTGCCACAACATACCCCATACCCCATCCCCATCCCTCCCTGCATACTCCTTCCCTTTTGTGGCATTCCCTTGTTGTCGCTTCCAGGGAGCGATGTCCAGCAGCTGCTGCTGCTGCTACTTGCCGACACGACACGCTGCCCCTACCTTCCCTCACTCCTGTTTCCCCTTTTGTGGCGCTTTCGCAGGGCGACACTTTGACGGGGACAAGTTCATTTCGCCTGAACGGAGTCCCAGTAAGGAGTCTCCAGGTCTCTCTATATGCGAAAGGAGCGCAATATAACCCATTCACTTTGAGGGTATTGGCATTAGCCCTAAGCTAAGGGCAGTCTTTCTCAATTATCAATAGAACAAAAACTTCATTTGGAGCAGAATCGATCGTTAAATAACTTTATTAATGCTGCCAGGCAAAGGTTGATGCAATTCTTAGAGGATTCAATCAAGGGAAGCGGAATAACAGCACGCAGGATTGGAATATCACTCTCTTGATCGTAAAAGGGTTCAGGAATTAGGCATGATATTCATATGCCTGGTTCCTCATCATCCTAATACACATAGACAGATATGTAGATACAAATCTTTGGATACTTTAAGACCATTTTCAAGAATGTTTGTAAATGATATCTAGCATACAGTTGATACCTCTGCCATCATGAGCACAGAGAAAGGTCTGTGGAAATCTTAGACAAAATCCATTCCAAGTGACTCCACTCTGAGTCTGAGTAGCAAAACCCACACACGATTTATGCACTTCCTCTGCGGACTGTCGTCGGATTACCCCCTCTCGGCCAACAGGCAGAGAAATGCATAATAAATGATCAGTGAGCGGTGATCAGGGATCGGTGAATGCTGATCGAAGAGCAATGCCGAAATAGGGTAAGGGAAGAGCAACGACAACGACAACGCCAGGGCTTAATTAGGCCAAACAATGATGCACCTTGCAGGAATCGGTATCAGAATCGGAGGCGAAGTCAAAGTCGTAGCACGATCATCGATCATCGATCATCGTTCATTTTCCGATTGAACTGGCCTGAGAGCGCTCTCTGTTCTCTGATTATAATCCCCCAGCAGTACTTGTGCCTCCCTCTTCGATACAGAGAGAGAGAGAGAGAAAGAGAGGGAAAGGGAGAGCGGCTCTCCATTGTGCAGTCGAGTTTGTCATTCGATATGATGGCTACGTTGACAGGGCCAAGGGCTTAGCTGATGAAGACAACTGATGGCGCTTGGCGCAAGGGGTCAAGCCGGGATGGGACGGAACGCGACCCTTCTTCGCTGCCACTGGCCACTGTCCACTGGCCCACGTTGTGTGTGTGGCATGTGCAAAGGTCAGCTGGCTGCAGAGGGCAATGGCATTCGGCAGCATTTTAACATTTACCTGCCATGTTGCGCCCTGCCCCCAGCCCCTGCCACCGATGCGATCCAAGCCGAACCGAACCGATCCGACTCTGGTCTGGCCTGGCCTGGCCTGGCCTGGCCAAGTGGCGCCTGCATCCCGTCGTGCGTCGTCTGCATATGCGGAATATGCGTGAGCGTCGCCCTGGCGGGGGCATGCCACACGAAATGAGACTGGCGAACAAGCTCCAACTTCAACTCCAGCTTCGACTCGCATTCAAATCTCTCTCTCCCTCTGTCCAGGCACCCCCCACCGGTGTGTCCACTCGGTGGACAGTGCCCTCCTCCCTCCACCAGGCGCATTAAAACCAGTAAGAACTGCTTTAGTCCATGATTTAGACTGTTATATACCCTGTAGTCTGGAATAAACACTCCCTCCCACGACTGTGCTAAAAGGGTGGGGGGGTACCCGTTTACATTTTCCCTTCCTACCTTCTATGCGTATATCATTACCCTTAGGAAATATGTATACCCCATTGGGGGCTATACCCCTTAGAGTATCGGGTATAATCAGCCAGCGACATGCGGTTAAATATGCTTAAGTTTTTCCGCGGACAACTTGAAATTAAGTAGATGCTAGTCAGAGAAGGCAAAGAGACAGAGAGAGAGAGGACCTAAGAACTGGCAAATTGTTAGCTTCATTGCAACCTCCCCACAGTTCCCAGTTCCCCGTCTCAGTCACTGTTGCAGACAGCTCCGATCCCCATGGTCGGTGGAGTCTCATGTAGTTGCCTCGATTTATATTTTGTTTGGTCAGAGGAAGTATCAACGCGTTTGCGTAAATGCTGGCTTAATCCATTCATTATGGCCATTAGGCTTTGTATAAAGCTGATGTGCTTGTGCCCCCTCTCACTCTGTCTCTGTCTTTGGATACCTCCACCTGGATTCACACACCGGATCTGACTACCAATAATTGCAGACACAGAGAGAGAGACAGAGAAAGAGACAGAGAGAGAGAGAGAGAGAACAATTGATTAATCTGGACTCTTGGGCCATGTCAACGGGCCGTAATCTTCTGCCACTGACACGTACGTAAAGTGCCAGGGATCAGGATCACAGTGGAGCAGTAGGAAGCGATGGGAGCGATGGGAGCGGTGGGAGCGGCTGTAGGATTAATGGTAATTGTGGGGTAACGAGCATAATTGTATGGGCCCAGCCCCCATTCCATTACTCTTTCCGATCTAAGGCAGCTTAAGAGAACTTCTGTAATGGACTGTGCGGATCTAGATGGTAGGATTCAATTGATTTCTGTTGCTATTCTGTATCAAGAAGTGATGATATATATTCAAGATATCTTTAAGAATCCGCGAAACAAGTAATAGTAGATTGTGATCCTGATCGATTCTCTGTACTCATTCACATAAATTTTCAACCGTTCCATGGAATGGAACATTTCGGATCACCACGACGAGATCTTCCCACAGCATTCAAACTGAATCCAGATCGCTGTGGTTTCGGTACAGGTAGAGGTAAAGGGGGGGCTGGGGCTGTGGCAGACAGGAATGAGATCATTTAGCGATCGTTCCCATTTAAATTATAACCAAAAACACATGCAGCGGGCAGACGCTGGCAGTCTGAAGTTGCAGAGTGGTTCGGACCTCTGGCAGGAAAGGAGTCGGAACTGGTTGGAGGATTCGGATTTGGTATGCAAAACTGTTGCGAGGCGATGCGAGACCTGTACTGTCTTATCGCCTGCCTTCATTTAAATTATGGCAACGAATTTCAACTCCTTCTTGTCGTTTGCGTTTTTAATGCAATTCCAGCGATCGCTCTACATGCCCTGATGAGCCATTAGGCCATTAGCCGAACCGTAAAAGAGCCACCAATGGGGTGGATCAGCCAAGGAGTCGGAGGGTATACAGATAAGACGAGAGAGAGAGAGCTGTAGAGCTTAAGGATTGAGTGTGGCGCCCATAAACATGAGATTGCTATTATGCAGCCCAAATCCTGATACCAAGGGCCGACCAGGGGCCACTTTGCATTATCGCAAACAAAAAAAAGGGACATGGGGGAATGGGAATTCTTCCACCACTCTGTACATCGATCACTTTACCTCCAGCCACCACTTCACTGTGATTTCTCCACCTTCTCCTCCTGCTGCTTCTGCTGCTGCTGCTTTTCCCATTGTAAAGTTGAGCAATTTATGGGGCAAAAACACGTCGCAGTCCCAGCTTGGCTCGTATTGTACAAGTGTTTATTTTGATGGCCATCACAGTCGGTCGCTAATTAGGATGTCCTGTCTGTGGTCCCTGGTGGTGCCTGATCTCTCTGGGCATTTCTACCTTATCTGTGCTATCGTTAAAATCAGAATCATGCAAACGTTTAACTGCGCTACAAAAGTTGTCGCAACAAACCCCATGCCCAGTGTCCAATGCCCCAATGCCCCATGCTGCATGCTGCATGCTGCATGTGGACGATGTGGGACGAATACTTACGATCATTATATGAGCCTCCGATCACGAATCCACGATCAAGTCCCCTGACTGGCTGCATCGTAAAAATGAGGCAGTTACAAGGCAGCTGGGCGGGGGACGGGGTACGGAGGGGGCCATTGGCGCTGCCCCCAAATGCCCCATAAACATGGCAAACTGATGGCCGTGGAAAGCTGAAGATCGCACGAAAAAAAACAGAGCTAAAGCTGTTGCTGTAGCTGCAGCTAAAGCCGTTCGAAGCTGTTGAATCTGATGTCTCTCGGGCTGTTGTCTCCTGATGGTTCACAATTTGTAATTGAATGCATGTAAATTGATTTCATCTACCCAAGAGTCATAATTTTTAACATTTTATTGGGTTGCCCCCAACCCCCCAACCGCAACAGCAACACCAAGCTTGACTCTCTCGCTCACACCCTCACGCTACCTGGCGGATAACCAACCAAGTTTCAGTTCCAGTTCCAGTTCCAGTCCTCTGGTGCCCCCTAAGTGATGGCCATGTGCTTAATATTATCAGCAAGTACACTTTAGGCCATTAGCAGGCCATTTAGTAGCCCCGTGTCTGGGCTGTCTCTCTGTCTGTCTGTCTGGGCTGTCCCTAGCGCTGTCCTTATTCACGCCGCAGCAGCAGCAGATCATTTCTCTCTCTCTCTCGCTCTCTCTGGAAAGTTGATTGTGATAATTCCTGTGAGAGGTGATCACGCTGCTATCTTGAATTATGCCAGTTTTGTAATTTTATGCGAATCTTGTTAATTGCGCATAAACCTGCAGACTATTAGCGCTCTCTATCGCTCACTCTCTCTCTGTCTTTGTGTCTCTCTTTGCCTTTGCATGCGCGCACGCAAGCAGCAGCTGCGCAGCTGGAAGGATGGCAGACTGCAGGCAGCAGGAAAGGCAGCAGAGAGGCAGCGGAGAGGGAGAGACCCAACAACATGCTAATGAGAAATTGCAAATATAAATGAGGGCGCACGAAATGGAAGCATTCAATCTGGTCTGGGAAAGGAAATCCACACTTTGGTGTACAGGCAACTGTCGGGGCAATCGAAAATCATTGCAAATATGCACACAGGAAGCTCACAAAAAAGTGAAGAAAATCCAAAAGCTCTCTCTCTCTCTCTCTCTGTGTTTGAGTGATTAAAGCTGCATTAAATGTGTTTTCGGAGCGATTAAACCGTTCAATAAAATTACACTGCAAAAAAAGTTCACTCAGAGCGCTGCACGATCTCATTCAGAGTTGCCCCCCGCTCCATTGCCAATTCAATCCCCCCCCCAATCGGCAGCAGAGTAATGGATGCGGGAAATCAATTTACAAAACAACAGCAGCAAAGCCAAACCGAGAGCCAAGGCAGAGCCGTAGCAGAACCGCTGGCGCCGCCATCGAAGTCGCTGTCGCTGTTTCAGTCGCTGTCGCGGTTTCAGTCGCAATCGCAGCTCTTCAAAATCGCATAAATTGCGGTTAATAACGCGCGCTTAGGCCACAACTCATGTCAAAATGCATCAAGGGGCACCGTATGGGGAATATTTATATTTCGCTGCAGCAACAGCGGCTTTCGACGCTTGCCCCAAATCCCAAAACCGAAAGGAGCCAAAGCACACGGCAAAACCAATAAAAGGCTCCAACTGGAGTCGAGGCTTCGGGCAGCACTCCAACATGGGACTGTAGACTGGTAGACACTGCAACTGGAGCCTCGAACTGGAACTGTGTGTGTGTGTGTGGACTGGGGGCCTGGGATAAATTATTTTGGGACAAGCAAAATATCACTTCGATTAATTCAAACAAAGGCCAGCGCGCGGAACCGATTGCTGTCGCGTCGCCCCCTCTCCCTATCCCTATTTCACTCTCTCTCTCTTCCTCCCACATGATCGGTCCGTCGTCTGCTCCGCGTGGTTCGGGCCAATGCAAATAGAGTTGAAAGAAACAGGGAATTGAAATTCGCTAAAACATTGCCCAGTTTCAGTCTCAGTCCCATCCATTCCCCTCACTCCCACTCAGTCCCAATGGCGGCCACAAAAGAGCAGCGCAATGCAGTGTAGGGTATGCGTATACCCTGTAAGATATACGAGGGTTATACATACAGAATAAAGCTATTCTGGTTTGGATTACTTTACAGATCGTACTCTACACTCGTATGATGCCATAGTAGAATCCTACCTTAAAGATTGCTTTTTGTTTGGCAAACTTTTTAGACCAGGGTGCCAGGGTATGCTATGTTTCGGCTCACACAAAACTACATAGCTCTGCCTTCTTCTGGTTATTGTTTCTTCTCTGCTGGTAGTTCTTCCAGCAGCATTGTGCAGGGGCATTGCGGATTGGGGATCGGAGTGCAGTGCGCTTGTTTATTCGGGATCGAACTTAATTTGGAAATGATAAGTTGCTCTCTCTGTCGGCAGTGCAGTGCCGAGCAGGGCGGCAGTCTTTTATGTTTTTGGCATCAGGCGCAGGGTGGAAGGGATTGGACGGAGGTTTGGTGCGGTGTGGCATATTGATGTTTTACTTGCAAATCGACAAATGCAAAAGCAATGTTCTTGCCTGCGATCGATATGCTGATCGGGTATTGAAGGTTCAATTTCGATTAGTTGAAGCTGCATTTAATCGAATTCTATCGATAGCTGGCTGTAACAGTGGAGGGAGTCCACACTGTGATTCTGTTCTACTTATATCTATGTATTCCTTCGATATATGTATATGTATCACAGTTACCTTAAGTAAAGTTCTACTCCCTTTATCGATTCATGCATTTATTTTAGATATTGATCGCTGCATAATCGATCACTCCATTCCGCTTATCGTTCATGTTATCGATACAATTCGATACTTCCAACTCTTTCTCTTTTTCTCTCTCTTGTTATCTTGTTAGCCACACACGCTGTTCGGTTCACAGCAAAAGTGTCTTAAATTGCATACCCAAAGCACATGAAAAACAAGCAATTTAGGCCAATTTCGATTAAAATCAATATTTACAAGGTTCGAGGAACAACAACAACAAAAAACCACGAAAGATGTTTTCTGTGGACTCTGAATGAGAGGTGAGAGGTGTGTGCGAGTGTGTTCGAAGAGTAAAAAAAAGGAGCTCGAGTCACGAGGCTCTGACACCACGGGTGGGGCGCAGTTTGTGGGGGTGCAGAGAGAGAGTGGGGATTTTTCTTTGCAGTGCGCCAAAATTACAAATTTAAACATGAAAAGTTATAAATAATGCGACGATGATGGGCCTGCAATGGGCCATGGCGACCGGGGATGGGGGAAGCTCCAAAAACCCACAGAAGACAAAGCCCCACCAGCTCCCAGTCTCAGTCCGAACCCAAGTCAAAGTCAGAGCTGGAGAATGGAGACTGGAGACTGTTTTGTACCTCGATCTGGACGCTGTACCCCGAAGGCGGAAGACCCAAAACCGATCGGACCCAACTACAACCAGGGAGGGGGTGGGCAAGGGAGGGGCTGTGCTAAAGAGCTGTTGATGTGGCTGGGCTGAAAACTGAGCGACCTGTGGCTGTGGCTGGCACTGGTACTGATACTGGGGCTGGTGTTGTTGGTTTGCTTTGGTAATCACCTTTTGTTATAAAGACTGTAATTAGGGCTTCATTAAAAGGGTGGTCCAGGCTTGTCTGCGCCTTGGTAGGCCCATTGCCCAGGCCCATGCCAGAATGTTGATTGAAAACGTTCGGACGGTTGATGGTTGCGGTACAACAGCGGAAAGGGTAACAGGGGGGGCCTGGTATGTAGCGCCGATCAACAAGCGGGCCACGCCCACAGCGCACGCCTCATAAATAAAGTGAAATGTGCGTGCGTGCGATCCCCAGCAAGCCCAATCGGGGTGCACAGTGGTGCGGCACCATTCAGACTTACCAACGGAAAGGACAGCCAGGATTTGAGTAGCAAAATTCATCCAGCAGTATCCACTGTAATCAAGCAATGCCTTCCCTTGGTGTACCCTGTCCTGGCCTGTCCTGGCCTGGCCAAAAACAAATAGCAAACCCTGCATAATTATAGTCCGAACAAAGTGTTCTTTTATGAAGAGGGCGGACACTTGCAGCGCAGTTTATTCACCTGCCACGGATGCGCCCGACCCACGGTGCCCAAGACCCACCGCATGTTGGATCGGATCGGATCTGGGACTGGGACTGGGGACCGAGACCACATTGGGGAAATTTCACGCCTTGCAGCTATTTGCAACTTTAGCTTTTTGGTATCCATCTACGTCGCCGTCTCTGACATGGAATTGGACTCTGATTGCGGGACTCTAAGGTTCTGGCTGCCCCTGCTACTCCGCTGTGTGTTCTGTTTGCTCTGCTAAACGTCGCACGCAATAATTAAAATGCCATCAATGCACCTGACGCACTAGACGAGGGGCAAGCAACTGCTGCCTGTAGCCTGTAGACATGCCTCGTACCCATACCCATAGCCATAGCCATACCCATACCTATACCTGTGTTCTGGTGTACCTGCGGTTGGGCTCCCAGACTCTCGCTCTCCCTCTCTGTCCTGTCTGTCTGTGGAGTTGGATTGATCGCTTGATCACACCGATAAGAATGTTGCAGGATGCATAACGTAGCATAAGCAGGACAGAGTCAAGAACAGAAAATGTCACCAGATGCGGGGCGTGGGTGGGGTGGGGGGCGTTGGCTCAATGAACATATGATTTATAGATCGGGCCATGTCGTTGACAGGCCGCAGTACGGAACAGGAGAGGGCCCAACCCAAGGCCAACTGTCTTACCATTCTGGCCTGGCCTGACCGTCTTGGTTCCTCTTATCGCCTTTTGGGACATTAGATAAAACAACCATCAGTCTTGGGCTTAGGGTATACATACTGCATTCCCTCCGCGGACCCAATACCCAAATGTTCATTCCATTCCTGTTGTCAACGTAATTTTCTTCGATTTGATAAATTTCTCTGCCTCTTGTGCTGGAAGGGAATGAGGCTAAGGATGAGGTTAGAGATGACAGTAGTTGCTTGCATAAGCAATCGATTGTCTTACGGCCACTTATCGATTGCCAATTATTGATCATTTTCATGTAGAATCATATTGGGTTCTACAAAGAGTTCTAAATCGAATGCAAGTCCGTTCTAAATTATTAAACAACTCAAATTGAATTATATTGGCAGCCATCGACAATATTTTGATTATTTTTAAGTTCCCTTTAGACCCAATACATTTGTATGGCTCAGAATTATTTCATTTGGCTGTTGTGACCGCATCAATTGTGCCTCAACAATGGCTATTATCGATGGCTTGCCCAACCAATTTCCACTCTTTCTCCGGCCTGGGGCTTTTGTCAGCTCATTATGGCTGCTGTTGTCCCATTGTGATGGTTTGTTTGGCTTTGGCTGTGGTTGTGACTGTATGTTTTGGGACCCTCGAGCTGGCCCTGCGGGTTGTCCGCTTGCCCGTTATCCCATTGAGAGAGTGGCGCCTCGAAATGGAGCTGGAGGGACTGACTGGCACTGGCTGACCCGAGGCCTAATCGAGAGAACGTTTCGATGGTGGATTCCAGGCCAGACAATGTGTCATTTTAATGCTGTTCCAAATGATTTTTATTGTGCTCATTTGGGCTGTTGGGTTACACTCTTGTGGCCTCTGCTCCGCTCCGCTCCGGTCTCAACTTGTTGGTATTCCTACCATGTCTGGAGGAGGGATCGTAAACATTTATTAGTTACGGCTCATTTCGGGGCGAATAAACAAACAAACAAATAAACGCCCCAGACACAGTCACAGTCACAGACACAGACAGAGGCAGTGACAGAGACCCAGAACCTGGGCACCGTAGTGCACTGGAACCGCGCCACCTGCCGACGGCTTGGATATTCTCGGAGCACGGCTTTTGGCTTCCAGCGATCGCTACCCGATCGCAGATCCTTTCACTTTTTAATGAACCTAATGAACGGCCGCATAAATCATCGTTCGAAGAACCCACAAATGTCGAAAGTTTGTCGCGCTCATTAAATGGACACGCGGAGACCACAGAGGCATGGCCAGAACAACAGACCAGAGAGAGGGTCGCCAAGCCATGCCACGCCCAGCTGACGGCGTTAGGTCTCATTTCACGCATCAGGAGGAGTGGCGGGGTCGAGGGTCCCGGAGAGCGATCATGAAATGAATGCTATTAATCTATTGGATTATGACCATTGGAAAATTAACTTGCCACATCATTTGTAGCCCTTCTGCCTGTCCAGCCATCCACTTCAGTACATTTTATGGCCACTATGCGCGACTCCTGTAGTGTCGCGCCGCTTGTCCAGCAGGTGGAAATGGCTTAGAAGCCATTGGCTCCTTAAACAGCCCAGGATTAGCATAAAGAGTGTGTGTGTGTTGACTAATTGCAAATATACAGAATGGTATCTCGATAACGATAGCAATTTCGATAGGCGTGAGTTCATAAACTACAGTTTTAGCAACGCTAATTGGTATTTTAAGAGGTAGAACCAACGCCTCGCCAGTCAATAAACCTCAAAGGAGAAACAGAAGCCATGGGGCTTGCATTCTTTTCAGCTAATCCATTGAAAAGGTAACCAAATAGTTTGCCCATTGTTCTGCCAGCTGATCAATCATCATTTCAGTTATTACAACAGCTGAGGCAATAACAACAGACACGCCCCTGTAGAGAGGCAGCAAGTAAACAATGGAACGAAACGTCAGCTGACAAAAGGCTCGACAAAAATGGCAAATTTTGGCATTACTCTCTCGTAATTGTTCTGTTATCGGGCTTATTAATCAGTTTACAGCCCTGTTTGACTGCTCCCGTTCCTTTTTCATTGTTCCTGTTCCTCGTTCCGGCTGCTTCTTATCGCAATGGCCTCAGCTTCGGTTTCATATTACCCCATCAATGTGATGTCAAAAAGTGAGACATGCCCTTGCCGATTTGACACGTGATTGCAGATCCATATATAAATATGTATGTATGTAGACTCTACATTGTAGAGACGAAGAGAAAGGCATGTTTCCCCCCCACCGCCAACATCTTGGGTCTGGATTCAGAGCCGCGCTTTGGTGAGTTCTTCTAACGCATTTCCATAAATATTTATTGCTGATTATGTTACGGGCTGCCATCACGATATCGGAAACATGGAAACATCTGTTTGCGGCAGTCGCAGATCGATAAAAGACATTCTGGCCAGGCGGGTCCTTGGACAATACCAGCAGACCCGTGAGTCGGCTGTAGGGAGTGCCCATATTTGGCATATACTATGTATATGGTTGGCACAATGGGCCAAGTTGAGTTGTATCGGGGCGTAAAGCAACATGTACCATGTACCACACATTGTGGATACGCTTCGAATACCGCACACGCGCATACAGTCCTGTTTCGTTCCTTTACTGTTACTGCTACTGCTACTGCTCCTGTTGTCTGTGTCTCTCACTCACTCACTCACTCACTCACTCTCACTCGCTCTCTCTTTCCCTCTGTCCTGGTAGTTCTCTTTTCCATGGCATTCTGCTGCAGCTATTCTATTGTTATTGCTGTGCCTCTTTTTAATATCCCTGCAAAGAGTAGTATGATTTTGTGCATGGGTTTGTAACAAACAAAAGCAAGCATATTCGTCATCAGAGGGATTTGCATACATATGTATGTAGTATATATTCCTGATCAGCAATGCCACAACAACAATCTTTATGCAATAAACGAAGCTGTAATTTCATACTTTTAATAGAAATTTATTACAATGCTTCTGCAAGGGTATTTAAAGCTTCGGTTCGATACAACCCTTCCTTTTTTGCCTCTTCCATGGCTCTCTGTTGTATTTGCTGTTGTGTTGTGTCGTGTTCAGTTGCCGTAATGTTTGTGTTAGTGTCGTTTTCTGAATGTGTACGAGTCGTATTTGTTTGTTTTATGGCCGCATAAAATTTAATGCCGCATAAAGTTATCGCCTAACGAGCTCAATGGGCAACAGAGAAACACAGAAGAGAATACATACATACATACGTACAAGGAGACTGAGAGCTAAGCGGCTCTGAGGCACCCTGTAACATACTCGTAGTTCCCCCCACCATTCGACCGATCGACCGATTTGTGAGCAATTTTAATTTGCGTTGCATTTTCATTGCGTCGCAGCTATTTTCAGTACGTCTCTTTGGATATTTCCACTTTTTGCAGTTCGCATCTCTCTCTCTCTCTCTCTCTCTCTGGACATGTGCACTTTTTTTATGCAGCTTGCGCCTCTCCGCCTCTTGTAATTTGAGCGCAATTCACGTAAACGACACATTCCGAATTCGGTCTCGGCAAAAAGCCAGTGGTGTCGCCTAAGGGGATTACACTAAGCTCTTAGTTGAAAGTCCCCTCAGAGACGACGCCCCTGAGCGAGGCGATAAGCTCTGGCAGTCAATTTGCTTGACACCTCACGTTCATCAATGAATGGCGATGCTCCTGTTGCTCGCTGTTGGCTGCTGCAGCCGGCTGTCGTTCGCAGATCTCTCACTTACATAGCTCCTCGTCATTGCTGTTGCTGTTGCTGCTCTGCTCTGCTCACCCCGCTGCAGCTTGCTGACATCTTCGCGTCGTCGTGAACGAATCAATCTGTAAATGTGTGCGTAATTATTCCAGCAATTTGTTGCTGTGCCAATTGCTGCCTGCATTCCAAGGCTCACTGCCCTACCGCTCTCTCTCTCCCCACTCACACTCTGCTAGCTGAGAAGACGGCTGCTGCTCACTCTCTGCCCGTGTGCCGTACCAGTCTGTGCCTTTCTCTTTCTCGCGCAGTTGACAAATAATTATGTTAAGTTGCATGTAATTGGCAATCCTCGCATTCGCTCTTCGCTGCCAGTGATCTGCTTGCTCACTACTGCGACCGAGACAGTGGGCATGGAAACTGTTCGGTCACAGGCCATGCGGAGTTGTAACAGCGCCCAACGGGAGAAGACTTTCCGTGCTCAGTGTGGGGGTATGGCTGGGCTGTTGTTTGAATTCTTTTTTTTCCCCCCTGTTCTTGGGCTTCCTTTCTCCTTGCTGAAATGTGCGCAAAATTTATCGCCTGCAATTTGGCTGCATGTCATTCCAAAAGGCGACGGCGACGTGGCAATAATTAAAAGCGGAAATGGCGGGGAGATCTGGAGATCCAGGAGGAACGAGGAAAGCACTGCCCTGGGGCGTTTCATACAGCCTCCCGTAAGCCATTATGTCAAGGGCAGCCCTAATGCGCCCCCATCCATCAAGTGATCCAGATGTGTGTGCGTGTGCGTGTGTGTGTCCATCAAACGTAGAAAATCAATTGCGGCCCCTTAATGGATGGGTGCCTCATCTATCATAATAGCACCTGCTCGATCAGAAATACAGGTAGCCACTGCACTGCGGCTTATGGGTCAAGACTGGATAAGTGAGTATACTCCGAGCTCACCTGAAGCCGAAGTTTTGGGGCACGCGCGACTCATTTATCATACGCAAAACTGCCCAAAAAAACATCAGCGGACAGAACGGATAGACCGGACAGACCGGCGGGTATTCTTCTGCGCTTATTAAGGGGCGCCCAAAATTGACATATTGGCAACGCCCTCATTAGCCACAGTCGCAGACTGCCCCAAAAGGTCACGGACCGGCATCGGCATCGCAATCGGAGTCGGAGTCGAATCGAGGCAGAACGAGTCCAATCCGTTGATGATTTATGCAGATTTTATTACACACAACAGAACCGAAAGAAACAAAAATATCTCGAAACCGAACCGAATGGAACCCCCCGGCGAGCATCGCATCGATCCGTGGGATCGAAACTAAAGCAGAATTAAACTTAAACGGCCACACGATCCATTAAGATAATCTTTGTGTCAATCCTTAGTCACAGTTTCACTTCACTCACGGAGACAATCAGCGACTTTTGTTTTTGGGCTGCAAATGTTTTGCAGATTTAATGCCCCCAATCTAAGTGGTAGGGGGGCACTCGGAGGCGCCCCTGATCTATGGGCGAATGGGCGGCATTAACCATAAACTTTTAATTATGCTCCATAAAATCGACCCCGTCCAGGCACACAGGCACAAGGCAGAGGCACAGATGAAGCCATAAAATCCAAAACAAAATTGAGCTGTTGGCCAACATTCTGTTGTGATGCCACAGACGATGATCGTTTTGGTGGATCGTTAAAGTTACACTGGAGAATGTTGGAGCCTGACGATAACGATGAGGATGATGAAGATGAAGATGCAGATGCGTGGGGTGGGTGGTCGCAAAATCGAATTAAATGTAGAGTTCAGTTCCACAAAGAGAGAGAGAGAGAGCTTTAACTGCTGATTAGCAGTTTCACAAAGTTCCTTAAAGAGAGAGTTCTCTACCTCTCTCTCTCTTTCCCTTGTTTTCTTATGTGTAGATCCATTGCCTTTGTCGTACTTAACGCGATTACAAAACAGACTCCTTCTGTTATCCTCGTTGCCCCAGGTCCAAAAAATTGAAACAGTCCAAAGAAACTCTCGAGCGTAAAAACAGATCTGAAGTCAGGATAAAGCAAAGAGGAGAGGTTAAAACAGCATTAAGGGCCTGAGAGAGAGAGAGAGAACCGCTGCGGGTACGGGCAGGTGCCATATTGTATGCTGGAGAGGAAAGACTGGTAGGAGGAGGCCTGACGCAGAGAACAAAGCAGAGAGCGAACCGCACCGAAGCGGTTCGAACCCTTTCCTATGAAACCAAAGCTGCCAGCTCGAATGCTGATGAAGTCTTGTTATCATTTTAATCCCCAGAAGCAAGACAGAGAGCAGCGAGAGCGGCAGCAGGGGAAAAGCAGGAGGGATGGAGATAGGATGGATGGATGGGTTGGTTGTGGCTGGATGGAGACTATCGATGCAAAGTCGCGTTTCCTTTGAATGAAACCCAAAACCGAGAACGGCATGCCATGCCCTGATCCCGATTCCAGATTCCCGATGCCCGATGCCCGATTCGGATCCCAAGTCCGATTCCTTTAGCTCTTGGGTTTGTTTGGATGTTGCATCAAGCGTGAAAATACCGCGAAATTCCTTTTGTCTGTCCCACTGCTGCTGCTGCTACTCCTCCTCCTCCTCCAGAGTCTCTTTCTTCGCTGTTTGCTGTTTATTCTTCTTCTGTTTCTTCGCTTTTGTGTCTTCTTTCACTTCTAAGCTTTGGCTTCTTAAGCCCCCAAACGACAGCAGTAACAACAACAACATTGCCAGCGTTGAAAATTATAAAAATGTAAACAAAAAATAAGCGTTAACATGGCAACAATGATGTCCTGCTGTGACACTGAATTATTGTTGTTATAAATTTTTATGACACTGTCCATTTGGGAGTGGACTCCAACAGATATATACACAAGAGTATATGTATAGTATGTATGTATTTGTCTGTTTGTATGTATAAATGGTTAAAATATATAGATAAGTGTATCTGTGTGACAAGCATCGCTAATTATGAAGCGCCCACAAGATCAGCCTCACCCTATTCAGTTTCTGTTTGCATTTCGCGCGGAAAAGTCTCAAGTGTCGACCATAATGCAAAAGTTTTAGGCTCAAAGTGAGAAGAGAACCGGTTAAGCGATGCTCTGGCTTTCTTTATTGTTTTTCCACGACTTTTAAGACATAAATAAATGTCTTCTTGGCGCTTTTATTTGCGAAAAAGTAACTGAACACTGCTGGAATAGCTCTGCTCAACACTGTTGTGACACAAAACAAATGTCAATTAAAGGAAGGGAAGGGGTTTTTTTTGTATTGAAGAGTTGGATCAAACCTGGATTTGTTCACAGTTACTTAACCAACACTGAACTGCAGGCTGCAGTTACTTAACCAACACTGAACTGCAGGCTGCAGTTACTTAACCAACACTGAACTGTAAGCTGCAGTTACTTAACCAACACTGACTTTCAGGCTGCAGTTACTTAACCAACACTGAACTGTAGGCTGCAGTTACTTAACCAACATTGAACTGTAGGCTGCAGTTACTTAACCAACACTGAACTGTAGACTGCAGTTACTTAACCAACACTGAACTGTAGACTGCAGTTACTTAACCAACACTTAACTACAGGCAAAGCAAGGTTGCAATGGTAGCAATGGTAGCTTAAATGTGCATTTAACAACACTGTTTTGCTTTCGATCTTACTGCATTTCTTGTGCTCTTATTGGAGAGGAGTCGCAAAGGATTATGGAATGGATGGGATGAGATAAGATGGAATGGGTGGTTGGGTGACGTGACATGACATAACGGTATGAAAAGTGTATGTAGGAAAATGAGCAACCTCATAAACATCAACAGCTCGGCAATCCAATCAGAGATTAAAAAGCCGCCCCGCAGACACAACGCCCACTGATTGTTTCCTTCCTTCCTGCATGCCTGCCTTGCTTCCTTTCATCCTGTGCTCCTGCCTATTCGCCGCTGCTCATCCTCAATCCCCTGTCACCCCCGGGGTTTCTGTTGTGTCAAAATGCAAAATTCAATTGTTTAGCCCTTCTGTTGGTTGGATGTGTATGGCCTGGCCTGGCCCGGCTGGCGGAGGGGTTGCCAGTTGCCAGTTCCCAGTTGAAGTGGATGGCAGGCAGCGCAGCGCAGGAAGGTGAGTATCAGTAATTTGGGAAACAAAAATTGACATAAAAATCCATTTGTCAGCCCCTTTCAGATTAAAATCAAGGATTTAAAGTGTAATTTGATTCAGTGGCAGTGGCAGTGGCAGGGGCAGAGCCAGGACCCAGGGGCTGCGATTGCGATTGCGATCAAAAAGAGCAAAAGCGTGACCCCAGACAAAAAAAAATCACACAACGGCGAAGGCGGAAGATGAGGAAGGAAGCCCCCCCCCTCCGGACAACACCAATAAATGACAACAAACACACCCCTCCGCCCACTGGCCACCAGGCAACATCCTTAACATCCCATCAGCATCCGCCAGGCAAGAGTGGCAGGAGTGGCTCGAGTGCCGAGAGAGTCTCATGGGTGGTGGTGGCTCATGGCTCATGGGTCTGGGTCTAACCCGAAACGGAAGAGTGATTTTAACGTGACTCCTGCGGCAAGAGGATGAGCAACAGCGGGGTGTGTGTGTGTGTGTGTGTGTGTGTGTGTGTGTTTGTGTGTCCTGCCCTCTCGATTCTCCTGAGTGCTATTTTATGCTGAAGTGTGCCAGACGCACTGAACCAGTACGCGGTGGTACCCCAGTAGCTGCTGGCTGACTGGTGCTGGCTGGTGTCCCCCCCCCCTGCCCAAGGATGCGACCACGACGGCGCCACCATGGAGTTTCGATGGGATTTTCAATGGGGGGGGGGGAGAGAAGAACAGAGGCAGGAGAATGTGCTGTGCAACCGGTTGAGTCCATTAATCATTTTCTAATTTGTGGAATGCAGAGTGCGGGCGCGTCACACTCCAAGGGGGAAAGAAACATCCCCCTTCTCTAAGGAGGGGGGGAATACAGGACACTGAAAATGAAATTTTCACATCTGTAATTTGTTAAGTGCGTTTGTTATTCCACCGAATTATTTCACTTTTATGGGTTAAGTGCTTTCTGAGTTACGAGCAGAGTCTTGGGCCCTTGTTTCTGTTCCTGTTCCTGTTTCTGTTGCTGTTCCTTTTTGTCTGCATTTCTGTTCCTGTCTACTGTTTTGTGTCCTTGGGGTACTGGGGGTCACCGTCTGCCAGCTCCCCAGACGATTGGCATTAATTAGTTGTCTGGGAATTGGCCTCCCCAGTTGCCAGTTGGTATTTGGTTGGGAATGCTAATGCTATTATGGGAGAAAGCTATTCCAGGAAGATCGAAAGGATCATGGGAGCATGGAAACTCTTTTCGTATCCCTCTCTCTTCCTTGAAGCTCTTAAGATATTGATTCCCCTGTGATCATTGGTTATGTTAGAATTGTAAGAATTATTCCCTGGAATTCTGGAATCATCAAATGAATATGGAGATGAAAATGGAGATGTCATCATCGATCACAATACACAACTCTGCTCAAGTGAGGCCTGAGGATGGAAATCAGACAACTGTAAACTAATGACATTTGCCGAATCCATTCATTCCCCTCATGCCACTGCCACTGCCACTGCTCCTGCTGCTCCTGCTCCTGCTGCTGTGGTCTCAATGCGTATCCACTTACAAATGAGAGGATGGGTGGTGTGGTGGCTGTATGTATGGATGTCCAAACGAGGGTTGTTCGAGTCATTTGTTTGTTTTCGAGTACGCTGCCTGTCCAAATATGCGGCAGCTTGTAACAATTACCAAATGACACCCTCGACAATCGCAAATGGCCATTGTAACGGCAGATCCAAGGACATAACTCGGCACGGGGCAGTGACAACAAATGCGCAAAATACACATAAGAATGGAAAGGGATGGAATGGAATGGGAAGGGATGGGAAGGGATGGGTATATATGGAGAATGGAATGGGATGAATATCCACTTGTCGCAGAAATCAATGGCAATATTTTCACCATTAGTTGTTTGTCCTTTTTTGCTGATGAAGTAATCAAGCGGGAATCAACTTAAAATTTAGCTTGAGGGTAAAATTTATGGGCTGGAAGTGCTTTAACCCCACCCCACACCCCACATCCCACTCGCGAGTAACCAGGCAGCTCTCATTCCTTTGCTTGAGGTTAGCTGGGGGGGGATTACAATGGATGGCTGTTCAGATGGGTGGAATCGCTAAAGGATCTATTACTAGCCAAACCCTGGAAGATCTCTCTTGCTGATCTCTCTCTTTCCCCAAGATCATCATCATCATCATCTCTTGCAACATACAGTCCCTTCCCACTGTGCTGCAGCTGCTTGGAAAAAGCTGGGGCGGTGCAAGCCCACCAACCAAACTGAAATACAAAAATATTATGAAAAACTGACAACATCTGCGCGATGTTTCTGCTGCTGCTGCTGCTGCTGGAGAAGCTTCTTTGGGGAGCAGCAGCAGCAGCAGTCAATATGATTTGTGATTTACAACAGGTTTCAATTAACCAAAAGTATCCCCCCCCCCACCCCATTGAATTTTGCATGTTTTTGGGGGCCACAAATATACGGAGAGAGAGGGGAGTCAAGTGGAGTGGCATGGAGTGGTGGATAGAAGACAACGGTGGCAGCTGAGAGGCGTTGACAGGGACATAAATAAACGGCGGTTAAGTATCGTGTAATGCTAGACGAATAGTTTTTGTTTCTTTCTGTTTCTGTTGTTGTTATTTTTCGGTGCTGTAAGTGGAGATGCTTGTGATGCTCCCCGGGGTAAACAGCCGCTGGCTGTTGCAGTTGCAACTAATTGAGAACAAGGCGGCGACGGGGCAGCGGCGACGGGGCAGGCGGCATAAATTAGAGGCAACTTCCAACTCCAAGTGGATCCATTCGTCGGTGGCAGGCGGGGCGTGGACTGGCCCTCTGATGGATTGTGAAAGCAGAAACTGGCGACATCTTTCAATTAAAAATGCATCTGCACTACCACCCCACCCCACACCATCCACCATCCACCCTCACCCCCACACACACACACACAATCACTCATCTCAATCCATCTATTCCAATTCTCTCTCCGCCTCTCTCTCTCTCTCTCTATTTTTGCTGTCTCTGATCTGTAATCTTTGGGCTCATTAAATTCAAATGGAATTTGTTTCAAAGGCAGAACTTAATCCGCTCGTAAACATCTTCACTCCCCACCTTTTTGGGCGTCGGCGCCCACACACACACACACACACTCCCCACCCGTTACCGTTGCACTGCTCCAGCCATAAATCAGTTGTAGCTAACCCGAAGGATTTGCCAGGCTCAACTCAACTCAACTCTACGCGGAGTAGAGCGGAGCGGCGCGAGACAGCAACCGAATAAAGACAGCAAAAGTACACATACATATGTACATATCTAGGTATTACGACTACGGAATACCCATTAGGAAATACTTCCACTGCAACAGGGGGAACCCTTGAATCTTCTATATTGGTGGATGGGCTAAGGCAGTGCCACAAACCTCTAAAGTGGCTTCCACCTTCTGTCGGTTGCATAAGTGCCAAAGAGCACAACAAAGGGATATGCCTTTGCCCTTCCGGAATACGGGGTATACCAGAAATGGACCAATGCGAATGGGAAGCGTGTGTCGCCATCGGTTCGCATAAACCTCGTAACGAATGTTGCCTCGGAGCTGGGGCAGTGGCAGAAATCTAATTTCAAGCACCAGAGAGCAAGCGAGAACCAGGAGCTGGTGCAGGAGCAGAAGCAGGAGAACCAGAAGCTCCAGTCCTCCCAGTTCGTGGTGAATTTCTGTGCGCCTTTTCCACTTGGTTAGCTTAACGATTCGAACTGCTGTCAGGGTTTTCTTTTTTGCCAGTTCTCCTGGTCCACCACCACCCTCCTCCCCACACACACACACACCCACTTTGTTGTCTATTTGATGTCTTAATGCGCACCAACCCCCGGCACCACCCAAGCACCCGCCGCACCAGTTGGTGGAGTGGGCGTGGTGATGGAAAAGGCTCGTATCATTCATCCCCGCCCCCCCTGCAGGTTGCCTCTTACTCGTACAATTTTAATCAAATGGATTTTCTTTCTATTTTCTATCTAATTTTCTCGCTGTACGGTACGGAAATAGACAGTCGCCCGCCCCACCACCCCACCACCCCGTCTGCCGCTGCAGCACTTCTTCACCCACTTAAGAGCTGACAACAGGAGCAAGCAACAATTTATTAGATGTCCCCTATCCACGGATCTATATTCTATCCCGGGTATTAGCTTAGGCCTACGGGCAGGCATTATTCATGATACTACAGATCGGAGTTGAAATTGATCTAGCAAGCAAGAGATATGTATGCACATATACCCATATACATACATATACATAGCAGTCTGGGCTGCTTGCGCATTATTGATGTTCGTTTTAATGGCATAAATCAACAATTTGCTGGGTATATGCAGATCCGTAGATCCCCTTAAAACACACATTTTGGTATTTTAATACTAATACTAAAAACCATAAACAGCCAACCATTTTGCTATAAAATACCAAACAAATATTTTAGCTTTAAAAGCGTATGGCTGAGAACAGTTTTTGGGGTGGGAACAGCCAATACACCCACCAAGCAAAACGGTTGTAGTCCCCGCTGAAGCGGTAAAAAATGCACTCTCCGGGAATTTTCTTCTAAAATTTCCCTTTTGGGAACTCGAATCGGTCAATCGATACACATTGGTATTTTAAAACATAATATTTAATAATTTTGGTATAATTAATCAGCATCGAAGTTCAATAAATAAATATGTGTATAATTATAGAATTTATGTAAACACAGTACATAATTTTGGGGGCCAGGAAAGGTCGTTTGGTAGGAGGGGGTTAGGGGATTGCCCAAATAAGTGGAATCAGTCTTTTTTGCACCTAGATACGAATAATCTTGCCTAAACGGTGGGCCCTGGGTAGTAGGTTGGTTGGTGGGGAATGTGGGATGGGAATTTCGTATGCATAGCATACGATGATAGATAGGGGGAGATTTTTCATAGATTAATGTTACAAATTGTGCTATCGGAATTTAAGACCGAACTAATTGATAATATTCAACTTAACTGAAAAGCTTTTCAGATTGTTTGTGGCCTAGCTCATTGGGCCTAGAAGCGCAGGCCATAGCGTCCCGGGCGTTTGGGCGACACCTCTGTCTCACGCTGCTGCTGGCGCTTGCGTGTTGTGTATCCAGAACTGGAGGCGGGCATTTCTACAACGCCATCTCCGGCGGGCGGCGGCGGTGGCGGCGGTGTGGGTGGCACTGACACTGGGCCTTGGGACTCGCACTGGGACTGCGAGCTGGAGGGAGACGGTTCCGTGGACACTGGCTCGGGTGAATCCTCCAATGGGTTGTGCTCCGGCTCCTCGCTGTCAGCCCTGGCAAAGAGTGTGCGCCGCACACTGCGCAGATTGCTTCGCAGCTGGCCGATGTCCGCGGGTTCCTCGCCCTCGTCATCCGTCAGGGGATTGCTTGTGATGGCAGCAGAGGCGCGTGGCCGTTGCCGTGGAAATGTGCGGTAGTCCTCGTATACGGCCAGGCAGATTTCGATGTCGCGCAGGCTAAGACTGGCCGTCAGAGTTTGGCGATAGCCCAGCGTCAGCAGGACGTGCTGTGAGTCGCCCAGCTGAATGCCGCCGTCACTTCTATTCCCCTCGACGTCCTCCATCACACCCCGGGCCTCAATGTACTGCAGCGTGTCCATGACGTGTCTGACCGGACGTGGGGGTGTAACGAGATGGGGAGAAGTGTGCGGCAGCACGTCCACGTCCTCATCCACATCACCGACCCCAAGCCGCAGTCCACCATCCGCGTTGGGGCGGTCACGTTCCTTCTGCTCTTGGATCCGGCGGCGCACTCGATCGAAGCTTCGCCCAAACCGCTCCTTGATGATCATCTCCTTCGACGGAGTGCAGGGGCGGGCCTCTTCGAAGCCGATGTGCTTGAAGCGATTAAATATCTGAGTGCGGATGAACCCAGTCACACCCACGACGCCCCTTATGTGGCGCCCGAAAAGGCTGAGGATGCAGTCATCGGCCAGATCTGCGCGCACGAGCCCCGTGTCCACGCCCACGATGAAGTTCTGCACAATCTCGCTGGGTGATGGCTGGGATGAGGATGAAATTGCTGCAAATTGTTCTTTTGGTTAGAGCCAGCCGAGAGAAACGTGAGGCGAACCAAGAGAATGACTTACCCGTTGTCAGGTTCATTTTGCAGTTGCACGGATTCAAAAAAAAAAAAAAAACAATATCTATTTCCACCGAACTGTGTATTTAAATAAATAGGTAACTAAAGTACATTCGCCATTAAAAAGAAAAATGTCCAATTGAAAACAAAGCCAGTTTGCTTTTATCTGGAACTATGAACATTTTATAGGGATGATTAATATATATCGATGCATCGATATACAAATTCGGTTCAAATTATCTTGAGGAGTGGATTCATATGTGCAGGGACTGTGGTTTATGGACTCCACAAATATGCCAGGCTAATTTAATTTTTTTTATTAATTTAAAATAAGGTCAATCCAGCGGTTTTCCATCTCAAGTGTTTATGCAAAATTTGAACGGCAAACAGCGATAGTATCGATGATGACAACAAAGGGCATTCTGTAATATAAGAAGGGGGCTCCAATCAACAACAAAAAAATAGATAAAAAAATCAGCTTCGCTGAGTCAGAGTCGCTGTATTCACAGATTAGAAAATTTAAAATTTCATTATAATCGGTTTCAGTTATTAAATATACCATCGATAGTGTACACAACAACCAAACCGTTCCGAACAACGATAGCGCTATCGATAGTACTATTATCGCTTGCACACATTTTAGCATCAGCTGCAGCAGTCCCCGGTCTTAATAAATTGTAGTAAAATGTTCAAAAAGTATGTATGATGCCCGCATGTGAGGGTGGCGATGCAGTTGGGCTGTGACTAATTCTTGTGAATATCTAGATTCGAGGAGAAGGACAGCATCTCGTCCATACAACAGCTGAAATCGTCCGTACAGAAGGGCATACGTGCCAAGCTGCTGGAGGCATATCCCAAGCTGGAGACACACATTGATCTGATATTGCCCAAGAAGGACTCGTATCGCATTGCCAAGTGGTAAGTGCACAACAAATATCAATGTATTGTCGTATTTTATCTACGGCCTCCCATGGCAGCCATGACCACATCGAGCTGCTGCTTAACGGAGCCGGCGAGCAAGTATTCTTTAGGCACCGCGATGGCCCTTGGATGCCAACGCTGCGGCTTCTTCACAAATTTCCCTACTTTGTCACCATGGAGCAGGTGGACAAGGGCGCCATTCGCTTTGTTCTGAGTGGCGCAAATGTCATGTGTCCGGGTCTGACGTCGCCGGGCGCCTGCATGACGCCGGCTGAGAAGAACACGGTGGTGGCCATCATGGCCGAGGGCAAAGAGCACGCCCTGGCCATCGGTCTGCTCACACTCTCCACAGAAGAAATGTAAGTGGCAAACGAAAGGGAGTACTACCACATGGCTGGCTATTTTCGATTTTTTAGATTTTAATAATCCGCTTCCCTTGCTTCCCTCCACAGTTTGGCCAAGAACAAGGGCATCGGCATTGAGACGTACCATTTCCTCAACGACGGCCTTTGGAAGTCGAAACCAGTCAAGTAGGAACGAAAATCAGGACAGGACTCGCAGCCGGACCTGGACCGGACCCCTGCACACGCGCGCACACACGCCATGCGGTCGTCGCTTTTAGTCTGAGAGCAAAGAATGGTTTTTTTTATTTTCGTTTGATATGCAAACCGAATCCTGATCATGATTAATTCTTCATTTTTTTTTATTGTCTTAATTTTAAACTGTCAGTCAAACTAATTAAGCCGATGCGAAATATAATTAATGGCATTTAAAATGGAATCCTTCAAAGGTGCAATGCAGAAAGGGCAACCACCTGTGGCAAGTGATACATTGTAATAGAGATCGCCTCTGGGATATACTCCGAAACTTTTTTGTTTTGGGTATCATCTAGCCAGGCAGAGTGGGTATACATATGCCTCCAACTTCACATGTGATTGAGCAGTCAAAACTGTTCCGTTTTGGAGGCGATGAAGATCGGGAATCAGTTTCTACAGATTTCAGCCATACGGATGATGAGCAATATGATGAACATAAGTTCTATGAGACACTTGATTTGCTGGTTAAGCATGGCTTTATTCCGATATAAGTGCGCTACTTGAGACTGGGATTGTCGGGCAAGTTTGAACGTCTGGCTAGTAGCGTGTCGCGTGCATTGTAATGATCCTCCCCCGTTACAGCGCCTAATCGCAGTACGAGGCAGCATTGACCATAACCAAAATGGCTAAGAGCACAGTTGTCATTCTGCAGCAGCGGGCAGCTGGACTCTTAGTCAGTAGTTAATGGGAATCCTTGACAGCATTGAACCCGTGGCCATGTGTCAACCATTGAGTGTTTTCCCAGCAGGTTGACGTGAACAGACTAAAACTGTACCTCGAGAAATATCAAGACTCGGATGAGTACCATGAGGATTAGGCAAAGGAAGAGCTCGCTCGCACCTCCCTTCACTCAAAACTTTAATTGGGACTAATTGCCACATTTAGGATTCAGGCAAAATGGCTCTGCTGTTGCTTTCGCAGATTGCTGGTGTTGCTAGGGTGTTGGCACTTGTGTTCCCCATTTTACCGCATTCCTGCGTCAGACCAGGACCTCCGGATGCTGAAAATTGCATGCTAATTTAATTTCCATTCTAAATAATCCATTCTAAACAATTATTTAGTTCCTTGTTTTGACATGTTTCATTCTGGCGGCTACCTGGCAGTTCTACGACATCCGGCATCCCCTGGCCCAACTATCGATATATGCTCATCCAAATCAATAGTGAAACAGCTGTTCAGCGTCGGTCATGCGCACTGGCAAAAACTAACGGTTATAGCTCTGTTTTGTTCCTGCGTAATGGGCCGCTTCTTATTAACAGCCCCAGTCCAGCACAACATTTGTGGCGTCACACGGCAACTGCAGCAGCTTGAGGCAACATACAACACGAATCGAGGGGACAGCGTATCCATACGCTCGCTCACACATCAAACCACAAGTGGCAGCAAGTAAAAAAGTTGTACAATTCCATCGCACGCATCGCACGCTTTCGAGGAAGTTCAATATGGTAAATGACCAAAGACTGTGGGAAAGTGAAAAACAAAATAAAACATTCAATAAACCATATGAAAGTGTATTCGTATTGCGGAAAAGTATATGTGTTTGTGGCATATGGAATGGAGCAGCATTGAATGGAAAAATCACCGTTGCAGCCAGTGCAGTGTGTGTGTGTGTGTGTGTGTTTGTGTGCAAGTGTGTGTGTGTGTGTGAGTGGGTGTACGAAAAGTTTTCAAGGAAAACGGATACACACTGTTTGAACTTTTTGAAGGTGCACCCGAGATGCAATGCAGTGCAAACTTTTCGAACAGTGGGAGGACATGTTGAGTCACGTACACAGATACAGATACACAGCAACGAGTGCACTCTCATGGGGGGTGTCCTTATGCGTACATATGGCGGCATCTAACATAAACAATATGCAATCCTTTCTTGCTTAATATATTGATTTTACTCCAATTTGGACAGGCAACAGCAGCAGCGGCATCAGCAACAGCAACAGCAACGTCGACGCTAATTGAGTTGTTATTGATGGCGTGCAAGGCCAACAGCGCAGCAAAGGAGTCGTTCACGAACTAAGGCTCTCCTCTTCCACCCCACCCACCAAAAGGGCAGCCACCAAGCAGTAGCAGCAGCAGCAACAGCAAGGCCTACGATAAGCATAACGGAACACGACACTCCGTGAGCAACAGTACTGCAGAGCAGAACAGAACAGAACAGAACAGAACCCCAACTAGCAGCTAGAGAGCGTGTGAGCGTGAGAGCGGGACGGAGAGGGTGGCCGTGGCCCTACTCTCCCAGTGCAATATGGAGGACCTTTTTCTGCTAATTATCAAGGAGTCGACGGGCACGAAGCATAACGCGTTGCGACAAACGGCGCAAATTGCTTACGGTATGTGTTTTCCTATATGTATGCATGTACCATATATGTGTGTGTGTGTGTGTATTCCTAGCACTACAAGAGAGAGTGAGAGAGAGAGAGAGTGAGCGAGAATGGTTAAGAGCGAGCTAGCGATATTGAAAACATGCAAGAACGCAATTTCCTTTCATGCTTTCGTCCTTCCTTTCATTTTGCTTATTGTTGCCATTCCATTGCTTAATGTTCACCGTTAGTTTTGGTCACTTCCTTTGTGACTCTTTCGTGTGGGAGGGCATATTCGTTTTACTATCGCATAGCCAAACACCTGATGGTTCAGATAACTATAACATATAGAGATATATTGCTGTACATATTGTACCCTTGATCTGTAATGAAAACCAGTAAATATCCGTACGTTAGATTGGATAACTTTTGTATTGCAGATCTTCCCCAAGAAAGTTGCATTTTATGAAATTTCCATTCAATTTCCATTTCAAGTACTCTCAATCTAAGAAACTTAGTCAAAAATTCGCATATTTTCGAATAATAAACGTTACTTTTATCGAGAGTTCCTCCAGCTTACATATGTATGTACATAAATTTCATATGTGGCAAACGTGCCGCGACATCACGATATTTCAGGACAGAGTTTCAACCCAATTGTGGTTTGGTTTTTGTGCCATTTATCAGCAATAGATAATAAAGTAAAATATAATCAGTATTCAGGGTATTTCCCACTTTCATACACACTTTCTCTGCGCTCTCTCTTTCTCTTCTACTGATTCATTGTTAACTTTGTGGCTTTTGCTGGAATATAGGCAATGATTTGGTCACTGTCTGGACCCTGCCCGAAAAACACCCTGTGGCTTTGCGGGTCTATGGGTCTGTCCCATTAGCTTTTAATCACCTTCCGCTTATCGTTGGGAAATTTTAGTGTTTTTACTGTCTGGTTTTTACGAGTGTCCATGGATTGGTTCTAACGTTGAATACCCCGATGGTTATTTTGTTTTTGTTTTGTGTATTCGCAGATAAATTGTACCGCCAGCATGGCATCCACCGGGATCCGTCGCACGAGCTGCGCTCGGTCTGCTTCACGGCCCTGCAGATGGCACTGGACACCAAGCGGCCAAAGTTCATCACGATGGGCCTCAATGGGCTGCATGTAAGTGGCGGACAATCCGATCCGGAAGGAAGGCATGGCAAGGGAAGGGAAGGGAAGGGAAAGATATTCCGGCCGGAGATTCCGGTGCGCACACAAAGCGGATTTATATGTATCATTCACATTTCCCTGTGTGTGCCCCCCGGGGGATTAGCTAATTGCTCGAATATCTCTTGGGACCCTCCAGCTCTTCCCTTTCGATGTCTTTGCTTCTGTATCTCTTCTGTGTGTTTATTCAATTTAATTTCGGGTTATTTTCTTGCCCCACACACAGCGCGTTATCAAGGACGAACGTTTCTATATTGGCCTGGAGCCCGAGGACGATTCCGTGTGGCTGCCATCGCAGCTGCTGCGTGCCACCAATGGCATCTTGCCATCGACCAGCAGCGAGGACACTGTGGTCAATGTGCTGCGGCTCTTCCTGGCCATGGCCTGCTCGCCGGCCTGCACCCTGAATGGGCGACTGCTCATCGAGATACTCTCCCGGTGCGGCGAGTGCTGGGAGATGGGCTCCCGGGCCACCAAGGCCGCCTCCTTGGCGGCTGCCTCCCAATGCCTGCGCACCTTTTGCGCCTTCCTCATCGAGGAGGCCGAGGAGGTGAAGAAGACGGCGCCAGCGGGCCTGATGACCCAGACACAGGCCTCGGCCGTCTACAACGAGGTGATACCCGTGATGCAGTGGCTCTGCAGCCGCCTGGTGGAGCCCAATGTCAACACATCGCCGAACAAGAAGTGCGAGAATCACAGCTCCCTCTACCTAACCGAATGCATACTGACCCTCAGCTCGGCCCTGCCCCGCAACGTCCATGCCAATCCGCACTTTACCTCCTTCCTGTGGCAAAAGTTCTGCCCCACACTGGCCGCCGCCCTGGGCTCGCCAGGACGCATCAATCTGGACAAGAAGTTCACCTACAAGTGAGTGGACACAGCCACAGCCTATGCCATATCCATTTATCCATTCTAATACCCATTTCCCATTCTGCCAGAGATGCTCTCCACATGATTGAGAATGAGGCACGCGGCTTCTTTACCGGTCCGGGGCTGGACGGACCCCAGGCACGATGCGTTTACCTAACGGCCATTCAGCTGCTGCGCATTGCCGGCGCCCACGGTTCGCTGCGTCCAATGCTGGAGGCACTGTTCCATCGCATGCTGCTGCTGCCGGCGCCCCAGAATCGCACAGAGCCGCTGCGCTGTGTCCGGGAGATATTCAAGAGTCCCGAACGGCTGATCGATCTGGCCGTCATTCTGTACGTGGACAAGAACACGGCCCAGGGCTGTAGCGATGAAATGGCGCTCTTCAGACTGTAAGTAAATGCGAATTAAAACGAGAAACGATTCTCTATATATATATCAATCCAATCTATATAGCCTGGTGGATGCCATGGAGGAGTGTGCCTATGGGGCCAGCGGTGCTGGGGGAGGCGCCTGCACGGAGGCCAGCCTGCAGGCCAGCGTCGAGTGCATGGTGGCTCTGCTGGACAGCTTGCAGGTTCTGTGCAGCGGTGAGCTGACCGAATCGATGATCAGCGATCAGATTGTCCAGGTGGTAAACTCTCGCCACGATCTGCTCAAGGATGCGGACTATTCGGGGCCCCTGACCTACCAGAGCATGGCCCGGCTGCCGGCCCCCTATCGGGATGCCATTGTGGAGTTTCGCCAGAATGTGTTCGAGACCTCCTCGGGATCGGAGAGCGATGGCGAGCCGCCAAACGAGCAGGACGGGGCATCCAATGGGTCGGGCGATACGGAGGGGCCCGAGGACGATGAGCACAGCAGCTCCAGTGATGAGACGTCGCGCGTGGAGAATCGCTGGCCCTACTCCCACCTGGAGGCGCCTGTCATGCCCATCCGGACGGACAGCGACAACGATCGACAGCATGCCCGTGACTTTGCCCGTGCGCTGCGGCAGGATCTGGTGCCGAAGCTCCTGCGGCTGCGCAGCTGCGTGGAACTGGACGAGGCCATGCAGGAGTTCGCCTCGGCGGTGTGCCAGGAGAACAGCATGAACTTCTCGGACTTTGACTACAATCTGACGGCCATCAATGCGGATGGCATCTACCTGGCCATCTACTCCTCGCTGCTGCTCAGCCTCCAGCTGATGCGCGCCGGCTACTACGACCAGGCGGTGCCCATGCCCGCGGCCCCCAACCGCGACATTCTGGTGCCCATGTCCGAGCAGCAGTTCGTGACCTCCGTGCAGAACACTGGCGTCCTGGTCTACCTATCATCGCCGTGGCTGTGCGAACTCTATCAGTCGGTGACCATGTGCAACATTCTGGAGGCCATGTCCCGCCAGCAGCTGGAGGGCATTGGTCCGCGTTGCGCCCTCGTCGATATGCTGTGCGACGCGGGCGGCCTGGGGGCAACGCAGATGCTATCCGAGTGGCAGCGCCTGCAGACGGCCACCCAGGTGAAGCACAGTGACGACGAGCAGCACGACAAGCGACGTGAGGCGGCCAAGAAGCTGTGCCGACGGCTGCTCACCTGCTGCTGGGACTCCATGGTAATTGTGCTCAGCTCGGGGCTGGGGGATCTGCAGACAGCGTCTGCCTCCAACAAGCTGGTGGCTCTGTCCAAGCGCACGCTGCGGGTCAAGGCCAAGGCGAACAAGTCCAATGGCGAGGCACTGTATGCCATGTGCCTGGATGGACTGCATTCGGTAAGAATCCCATTCCAATCCTATCAATAGTCCTGGACTAATCCTCCTGCCTTCTGCCACAGGCGGCCACGCTCAGCAACAGTCTCAATCTGCAGCATTTGGCCGGAAAGATACTCAATCTGTTGGCCTCGAATGTGTGCCAGACGACGGGACCGCGCATCTCCGCCAGCCAGGCCATGTCCATGGATGTGGTGCTCACGGGCGGCCTCAATCTGGGCAGCTACAGTGCCGACTGCTGGCCGAGCATCTTTGCCGTGTGCCGGCATGTCAGCCAGCTGGAGCATGAGATCTTCAGCATGCAGAATCCATCCATATCGGCATCGCCGGGCAGCAGTCGCCGCGATCTGGAGACGGGCGAGAAGCTGAGCAATGGCAATGCCCAGGACAAGCTGAATCTCTCCTCGATACCCATCGATGATGATGAGACCTGGTAAGGCTGCATAAGCAAGAATGCTCTGCCCCCAATCAGTCCTAAACTATACGATTCGAATCTCTTTCTCCCCTCTCTCTCTCTCTCTCTCTCTCTCTCTCTCTCTGTGGCAGCGTTGATGTCTATAGCTTCCTGCAGGCGCCCATGCAGAGCCCCAATACGAACATCACATGCATACTGAAGGTGTACTCGGGCACCAATGAGACGGTGCTGCTGAGCCAGTGCGACACCTCTAAGGTGCTGTGCGCGCTGTCCCATCAGGCGGAGAATCTGTTCAGCGATGCCGCCGAACGGCTCAGCCTGCCCTCGCTGTGCCAGTTCCTCAAGCATCTGTGCCGCGCCTCCCGGGAGCAGCTGTACAAGAGCCAGGTGGCGCGCAAGGGCACACGCATCTGGTGGCCCAGCAAGGGCTGGAAGAAGCTTGACTCGCTGCCCATGTCGCTGCTGCTGCATCGCATCGGGGACGTGACGCTCAAGGTGTTCCGCAGCTCGCGGCCGCTGCTGCATGTGCTCAAGGTGTGGGCCATTACGGGACCGCATCTGATGGATGCCGCCTGCCACAGGGATCGCATGATCTCGAAGCGGGCCATCGAGTACATACACGACATCATAACGGCCCTGCTGGTGGAGCAATCGGAGCTGCCGTATTTCCACTTCAACGAGGCCCTGCTGAAGCCCTTCGAGAATCTGCTCAGCATGGACACGGACGTGGATGTGCAGGATCAGATTGTGGCCTGTCTCTACGAGGTGGTGGAGGCACATCGCACCGAGATACGCTCCGGCTGGAGGCCGCTCTTTGGCACACTGCGCAATGCCCGCAGCCGGATGCTCAACATGAGCAACATCATTGACATCTTTCGCGTGTTCCTTGATTCGGACAACACGCTGGTGTTTGCCAATGCCGGCCTCGACTGCATATTGTGTCTGCTCTCCTACTTGGAGATCTCTGGCGGTGGCAGCAGCAACAACAATAACAGCAGCGGCAATTGCAGCGGCAGCGGCAGCGGAGGTGGCGCTAGCGGAGGAGCAGCTGGAGGGCAGGAGGAGGAGAACGCCTTTAGGCCCACAGACTTTCTGCACGAAACGTTGCGCTTCCTGGAGCGCTGCTCCAGCATACTGGGCTTCATGTACAGCATGCCCAAGTGCCCGAACTTCCACTCGACATACAAGATCAAGGGCATCTCGTACACGCACATCATCGACGCGAACATACCCAGCTCGATGGAGAACTTCACGTACTTCGGCAACGACTATCTGCAGACGCGCAACGAGCAGTACATGATCTCGTACCGCTCGCTGCACATCGACAAGGACACCATTGTGAAGATCGATGAGATGGACAAGCCGTCGGGCGTGCTCAAGGTGTGGTTCCTCCTGCTGGACGGGCTCACCAACTCGCTGATCGTCTGCCCGTACTCACACCAGGCGCCCATACTGCAGACGATCTTTAAGCTCTTCAAGAACCTGCTGGCCACGCCGGGCATTGATTTCGGTTTCTACTGCATCAATCATCTGCTGGTGCCGATGATCCAGGACTGGCTGCGGTACATCAACAAGACGGGCGCCTCCTGGCAGCTGATCGAGAAGAACTTCAAGCACTGCTGCTGCATGACCACCGACCTGGTGGTGGAGTTCATTGAGAAATCAGTGCCCGAGCAGCGTCGCCTGGGTGCCGGCACCAAGACGCGCCTCACCCAGATTGTCCATCCCGCCGATAATCTCATCTACTCGAAGCTCAAGTTCGTCACGGAGCGAATCGAGCAGCAGGAGCTGCCGAATTTGAATCTTAAACCCACCACGACACAGGCGCCAGCCGGAATGGGTGCCGACTGCCACAGCAGCAACAGATACGACAGCAGCTCCAGTTCGGCCAGCGAGGAACACCAGCACCAGCAGCAGCAACAGCAGCAGCAGCAGAAGGTCAGCTCGGGAGTGGGCCCTGCCCCAGCTGGGGCCAGCAGCAGCAGCCTCATCGAGTCGCCCACCAAGATCTCCAGCTCGGCCACGCTGGCCCTCAAGCAGCTGCTGCTGGTCCTGATCGAATGCGCTGCACAGTCACAGGAGGCGATTGCACGGATTTCGGTGTCCTGCCTGAAGCACGTCATCCTGTCGACGGGCATGCTGTTCAACGAGTCGCAGTGGATGATCGCCTGCTCGGCCATCCATCGCGCCTGCACCGTGACCATTGCCCCCCTGCGGCAGCTCTCGTTCGCCTTCCACGAGAAGTCCAACAGCTTCTACGGCGACTGTGCCAACGTGAAGGTGGCTGCCCGGCGTGACAGCAGCCTCGAGGAGCTGGCCCGCATCTACTCGCTGGCCCAGCAGGTCTTCCTCTCGGACAATCAGCGCGATCCCGGCCAGGGACAGGGCCCCGGCGGCAGTGGCACGGGACCCTCTGTGGGCACGGGCGGCCAGTGCAAGCTGTCGGACGACCGGAGCTACTCCTTCCTGCTGTACCCCCTCAACAATGGCTTCAACTCGAATCTGGACAACTTTGTTATACGGATTCCTTTCAAGAATCTGGTGGTGGGGCTGCTGGCCAACCAGATGCTGCTGCAGCTGGTGGCCAAGCTGCTGCTGTCGCGACTCAAGTGCGTACCGCAGGCGGTGTCCACCTGCATCTTTGACAATTATGCCGGCGCGGCGGCCACGCCCAGCCACGACTATGACCTGGACTTTCGCTCCAAGGAGATACTGCTGCGCTGCGTCAAGCAGTACCTGATGTCCGCCCTGGAGTTCGACTCGCGGCCGGGCCTCAAGTTCCTCATGCAGAAGGTGTCCAATATCGAGTACGCGGCCAATCTCTACAAGCAGATGACCTCCTCCTGGATGATCTACTACATAGCCCTCGTCGACTCGCACCTGAACGACATTGTGGTGTACAACCTGGGCCCGGAGGATCTCAACTTCATCCTCGAGTCGTGCTCGCGGCTGAACACCACCACCGTGAAGAAGAAGGAGAACTTTGTGCGGTATCTGTTCTGCCTGCAGGATGCCTGGAATCTCGTCTGTGAGCTCTACTTGAGCAATTCGGCCCTGCACGACCTCGAGACGGGCTCGAGCAGCAGCAGCAGCAGCGGCAGCGGCAGCAAGCTACGGCCGGAGCAGGCAGCAACCTTGGCAGCTGCCAAGAAGCCACCAATGGCGGCGCCTCCACACCATCCACACCCACATGCACACACACAACCCCACCTGCACTCGCACCAGCAAATGGTGGGCAAACCCATGTGCATTTCGCTGAATGGGAATGGCAATGGCGCTGCTGATGCAGAGATGACCGAGGCCGCCGGATCGGGTGGATCGCCGAGCAAATGCGTGCAGCTGCAGGAGGAGGAGAACGTGACGATGACCACACTGATTAGCGAGTTCCAGCCCAAGTGCCGGAACAATCCGTTCGACACGAATCGGCAGGCCAAGTCCGAGGCCGAGTCCATATCGCCGGAGATTGAGCAGCAGCGGGCGAGCAGCATTCTGAAGGACTCGAACTATAAGCGGGCAGCGCTCGCCCAACTGGTGGTGGCCTCGATGGAGCTGCTGCGCTCGCTGCCCGGCGAGGCCGAGGAGAATCTCAAGCTGCTGATGACGCCCACCATACGGGAGGCCTTCCGGCTTGTCCAGCTGCAGGGCAACGAGCTGAAGGTCAACCAGTTTTAGGCAATGCTTGTTGAGTTTTATTTTGATCTGTAGGCGCAGCTAAAACCGGCCCCTACACAGAAACCAGTACCCCGTATCCGGTATCCATAATCCTGCTACCAGTTACCCAGTTCTCCCAATCCCAATCCCAATCCTAATCCTGATCCTTATCCGCCTGCCAATGGCAAATTTACAGCTACGTCTGCATCGAGAACTGCTCACGCTCCTTTGCCAAAGGTCACCTCTCTAACTAACTTTCTCACTGTATCCGTATCCGTATCTATGTGTCTCTCTCTCTCTCTCTCTCTCTCTCTATGTGTCCGTCTCTTTTATACGCCCGCAGTTCCCTAGCACAGCAGGCGAAAAACCATTTCAAAGTAAAAGCTCAACATGTCAGCCAGCACAAAGCAAACAAAGCAAAAGTACAACGGTATTAACGAATAGGAAGGGACGAACAAGAAAGATCACCAGGATCAAGATTCTGATTAGAAGATGACTAGAAGAACTAGCATAAGCAGCGCATAGGCAACAGCAGCGTACGTCAAGAACGTGTGTAGTAGTCCTGTAAATTATATTTAGTCGAAAAACTTTCACTCAACCTGAACCTCAGCCTCCTGCCTTCCAATCCTGAAAGCACTATCCCAACCAAACCCCACCCCCACCCCACCCAATACTACTATATATGTATGTATTGTAAAGAACTGTTAGCTAGCACTCTCTCCGAACAGATCCCAGTTGAAGCAACCCCCCCGTCCCAGCACCCAGCTCCAATAGTATACCCAAAAGGAAAAACATAATATACTATATAATATATATAAAATATGCATTAAGATTATAGCAAACTGTAAACGTAAACTGTAAAACTTATAGCGAATGTTAACTAACACAAAATCAGTGCCGCCCATTAATCCACGATTACCACCATTAACAATTAGACACAGACACTAACACACACACACACACACACAGCCTAAAACATATAGAGACATGCGATATATATAAATAGTAAATATGTGTGTGTCCAAGTAGTCCCGTGCTGCCTTTAACAAACTTGCATACCTACCTATGTACCAGTTACCCGTAACCCACTGGTACAAACCAAAAACAAAACAAATGAAGGATTACCTTTACCTTTATGTATAACCCTCCAGCACTATCCGAAGCTTATTAGCCTCTCTCTCTCACTCTCTCAGTATTTTTCAAGCAAAAACAAAATCCAATTCACGTGGAGATGGATACGCTCCTAAGCTACCTTTTGAGAAGTAAATGCACTCCCCACGCCTGCGCTACATACATGCATACATACATACAGACTTACATACACACAAACATATACATATATGTGCCCTATATAAAGATCTAAAGAGTTATATGTCTATATATATATATACATACATACCTACTACTATATACATTAAATATATATATAAAAATGAAATGAATGTACTTATACATATGTATTATAGCTGTACTCGATGTTGTAAATGTCTAAAGGGATAAAAACCAAAAACAAAAAGAACATTTTTATATGTGAAACTATTAGCAACAGCGCTACAAATCTATACATATATACCATATACCATATACATATATAAATCTATATACATATACATATACTATATAAAAATAATTATTTATTTTCGCTTCGTGGTATACATTAATATATACATAAACACATATACTATACTATATATATATAGGTATATAAAGAACTATGTAATTGTGTTATTTACTTGCCCCCCTCTCTTTCTAACTAAGTATGTACTCACACTCTCTCTATATCTCTTTTTATGAGAATCTCTAACTGTATCTCGTTTCGATCTAACCTAAAACTGTAAGTGCGAGAAGAGAGTGGAAGTGCAAGTGCAAGTGCGCAAAGCTGTCGAGAGAAAAAAATCACAGGACCGGATTGTGGTATGGAGGATCACATGGATCATAAGTTAGTACTAAAACTCTCCAAGAGTGCATATGTAATGTGGAATGAAAATAAATGATTTAACAACGCTTTCGCAACTTTACTAAACAATTTCAATGAGTTTTCTTCATATGTATATAACGAAATTTTTTAGCGATTGATTGTTCCTGAAGTTTTAACAAAGTGACACGAGAACAGATACATATTGTAAGTTCATACATATTTAAAATCGTTAAGGAAAAGCATACACATCAGAGAATGGATCAAATCCAGCACTGAGCTCTGATCAAGTTGTGCTGGTGAATGCATCCATTTGGCATAAAACGAAATATATTCAAATTTAACAATGGGAGCTTCCACCAGTGTTGATCAATTTATTTTAGTTGATTCAAGACTAAGTTACTGGCCCTTCTTCTGCTCAGCTTCTGTCTGCTCGATTTCCTCCATTGAAGGCGGATCCTTCTCGCGGAATGCCTTCAGCACGTACAGAGCCACCACAGCGTTGACCACCAGGACGGCGGTCAGCACGGAATAGCAGTTGACTTCGAAGACGCTCAGCGCGAGGAAGGATTCTTGCAGCCAGCTCTGCACACCATAAAAGCCCAGGATGGGAAGCGTGAACATGAGAAAACTATAGGCCAGGAGCCAGAGAAACACCTCCATGCTTCGATCCAACGACTGCTGGCGGGGACGTTCAACAATTTGTTCATCAACATCAGCCGCTGCAACAGGCTCAGCGGCGGCCACTGTGGTTGCTTGCTTCTTGTTCTTTTTGCCCATTGCGCTGCGCTCAGCCGGCTAATACTGTCACTAATATGTCAATGTGGGAAGACCTGCCTTTCTTTTGGATGTTTGACCCACTTATGGCCTTCTCAATCGTTCCTTATACTCGCGCACCGTTTGCACCGGCTTGCTTTCGCCGTTCAATTGGCCCCTTCCGAATATGAGTTCCGTCACCAGCACCTCGGCCAGGGCCGCGTCGAGATTGGGATTATCAGCAGGCTCGTCTCCTCAATGGCGTTGTCCACGGCACCACGATTGTCGCTATAATGCTTCAGCACAGCCTGCAGACTGTGAACGCGTGCATGCTTTTCCTCGAATATTAGGGATTTGATTGACTTTTGCTTTTCCAGGGCAACTTTTAATATTTTGGCTGTGGCCTTATATTGGGTTGGAACTTTTACGGAATGCGTGAATGTAATCGTAGCGTAATTATGATAGCTAAATGTTTGGTTGCTATATATTTAAGTTTCTGGCCTAACTCTGAAATAAACCCTACCCCCTACTGGTTGAAAATGGATTTATTGTTTACAACAATGTCCACTGGAAAAATAAAACTGTATTTTAAAACATTTTAAGCCTATTTTCAGCGCACTATTGGCACTCAAAAGAAAGTATCTCTGAAGCTAGGCTTAATCAGCCTCTTTCGGCGTCAAAAACAGTTGAACACTCAAGTTTTTTGTATAGGTGGCAACAGAACGGAGGACATGTCTGAAGGGCAGATAACTCCTTGATTCAAAGTATGAAATAAAATGTTACGTGCTGAGAGTTTTAGCTTGCTAGTAATATAAGCGCGAATATCAAAATCGAGGTTCATGGATAGAGAATGCTTAACCCATTTTCGACCAATGGGTATTTCAATTAACGCAGCAATATTATGAATGTTTTAAACGTATTTCAGGTGAAGAATGCTCATTCATACTCATTTTTGTTGTGTACATAGAGTTTTTGTGTACGTAGAGGAAGGATAGGATGGATATATTAGATGAATTCACAAAACAGTATCATTTTCCGCGCCTCAACGTGAATTGTTCACCTGTTTAAATATAACAGGATATGGTGGGTTAAGTTCGTTATTTTCATCGGTATATTTTTGGTATGTATTGAAAATGAGAAGGTATATTTTGGTATATTTCTGAGAGTCCGGCGGCGGTATACTTTATCGATAAGTCAGCGGTCACACTGGGCGCCCACTTTAAAAACTCGGCTTTGGCTGCGCGGTTCGTTTCGCTGTTTCGCTGGCCACACACTCTTCAAATGATAGTTCGTAAACATAAGAAATATACCGCTGGTGCATAGTGTTTACAATAAGAGCATTAAGTGCACATTTACCTTTCAGACTGCATTTTTTTGTTTGTTTACTGTGCAACTGTTATTCAAATTTTGCGGAAAGGAAAGGCACATCGAAAGTGTTGAAAGTGTTTCAATTTTCCACTGCACCTGTCCTGTCCTGTCGTTTCGCCTGAGCGCGCTCGCACTTCAAGCCACAAAAGTGTAAAGTGCATGCGGCAGCAGTAGCCTCGCCGATCTTTTTGTTGCTATTCGCGTCGCTGAATCTCGGCGAATCCCGCCGCCACACCGTCACCGCCGACGCGCAGCCGCCACCAGATTCTCCGAAGCAAGAATTTGCGCGCTTCTTTGTGATTGTTGCCGCGCTCTAATTGCAAGAGTTTCGCGTGTGTGTTGCCTTGCTCTTTGGTTTTGTTTTTTGTTTTCTGTTTTCTGTTTTGTTTTTGTTTGACTTTTCTTAACTTTAATACTTGTGCTTCTTTTGGATGCCCCACCGCACCGCAAATGAGGTAAATATATATACATACATACATATACATATGCATGTGTTTGTTTCTGCAGTCATAGGGATGTGCATTACCTGTATGTATGTGTGTTCTGGCGAGCTTCTTTTCGTTTGCGTTTGTATGTATGGATGTTTGTGTGTGCGAGAGTGTAATGTGACGCTTTATTTTGCCGTTGCTTGGCATCCATCCTCCTTCCACCAAACCGCTACTATGTAAAGGTGTGTGTGTGTGTGTTTGTGTGTGTCTAAGCTGCTTAACGGGCGACACAATTTGTAAAATAATATGAAAAGAGAGATATTAATAATAAATAACGCATTAATTGTGTCGCCGCGGCCTTCAATTGTTGTGACTCTTATTTCTGCTTCTGTTGTCTGCTCTTGATTTGCTCTAAATACTTTTAAAGTCTACTCCAAGCGAAGAGACGAAGCTGAAGAAAAGGAAGAGCTGGAGGAAGATGAGGAAAATTCTGTTAGAAAGCGTCTGAATGTACTGCCTGTCCCTGTCTCTCTTGGCTTCCGTGTAATGACTGCAAAAACACAAGGCTTGTCGCTGTCTCGCTCTAAGGACGAAAAGCTGCAAAGCTATCGTTCTCTGTCTCTCCCTCTGCGGAAGCTCATCCCGTATATGTTTCTCTAAGAGCACTACGGGACGGGGAACAGTTTAAACCGTTCACTCCATCACTTTCTTTTATTCAGAATGTAGAGGGGCGAAAGCTCTATCTCGCTCTCTGAGAAAGAAAAAAGGGAGCCTGTCTCCGGGGGAAAATGAGCGAAGGGGAAGTTTTTGCCTGTTGCCGTTGCCGGAAGAAAGTTTCCCCGTACTGTCTCTCACTCGCTGCATTTAACTATCCCTGCCTCTCCCACACCCCCCCATTATGATTGAACATCTGAATAACTGATTGATCATTGCAGCGACACCAAACTCTTATGCAATCCCCGCCAGCAATTGGGCATTCAAGAGGAGATAGAGGCAGAGGCAGTGGTAGAGGTAGCGGGAGAGTGAGAGCACCTGGCCGGCAAAAACCTGTGGCCTGTGGTGAGGCATGAGGCAGCCAGCGGCGCAGACTTTCAAACGACTGAAGCCTGAGTTGTGGGCCAATCGGTTAATTGCATTTCCTGCCCAAAGCAAAGCCTCGTCATTCCCATCATCGTCATCATCATCATGATTGCTGTTTCCCCCGTCCCAACCCACAGCCCCCCCTATCATGATGAGGCGTTAATTGTGGTTTAATTACCCGGACAGTTGCCTGTGGAATGGCCGAACAGCCGCCCGATGTTGCAGTTGCAGTTTTGGTTGCAAATTGCAAAATGGGAAAATGCAAAATGGAAAATGCCAATTCAAGTTGCGCGTATCTCATATATATGTACACAAAATTGAAATTATAATGCAGCAAAACTGAAGCTGCCGCCTGCGGCTGCCCAAAGCACACACATACACATACAGCCAGGCTCCTTTTGTAACCCAAGCAGTTCCTCCCCCCTCCGAGGACGGGCAGCAACGAGGCTGCTGCTGCTGCAGATCTTGGCCTGGGCAACCAGTTCGCCTCGCCGCCCAGTTAGCCTCAAATGGCATTTCTGCCAGGCCGACAAACAGACAGACAGACAGACAGGCGGCGGCGGCGACTCTCGGACTGGTTGGATTTTCTTGGCTGCTTGTCTGGCATTTGTAGGATAAGCCAAGCCGCCGATCCAGTCAGCCTGGCTGGCTGCCTGCCTCCCTCCCAATAAGCAAACGACGAATGCTGGCTAAGCGGCGGCTGCTGCTGCTGTTGCTGCTGTTACTGCTGCTGCTGATGTTAATTTTTATAATCGGTATTTGTAGACCAGGTTGGAGGGTCCAGAAGTAGCCCCGTAGATGCCCAAGGCAGATCCAGTTTTCAGTTGATCAGTATGGCAAGTGCTACAGTTGTGGGCTCTTTACATTTTTGGTTGGGGATTTTGTTCATAGCAATACAAAATAGTAGAAGAAAAAAAGAAGATGTCTTTTGCAGGAGAGAAAAATGGCCTGGACAACTTTCGCTGCATCAGAAGGCGCAGCATCTAAGGCTCGTCTTGGCTTGGCTGATGATGATCTGCACTGCAGATGGTCGAGAGCCAGCCAGCCAGCCAGCCAGCCGCGCCCTGACAATCCAGTTTGTGCCTTGCAACTTGCAACTCCCACTCCCATTCCCACTGCCAGTGCCAGTACATCCCCCTCGCCTGTAAGTCTCTCTGTTGGCGGCAGCTGGGCCTCCATCTGGCAGCTGCTGTTGCTGCTGCGCGTGGGCCCAACGGAGGAGGCAAAACTTCAATTAAAACAACTGCCATGCTGCCACTGCCACAAAAATGAAACCGAAACTGAAACCGAAACAGAAACAGAAACACAAACAGCCCAACTACAAACGAACGAAACATCAATTTATGCAAAACAATTCAATTTTTGCGCGCCATTCCAGCGGTCATTTACCTGTGTGTCTCCCCAGCCAGTCAGTCAGCCAGCCCAGCCAGCCAGTCAGCGCATTAGGGCCAACCCCGAACGTACTTGAAACTTGGTGTTTCGTGTCACGCCTCGAAAGCCAAAAAAGCAAAAGACAACTGCTGATGTTGCTGCTGCTGCAACGTTTCACACGCTGCAAGAGTAGTGGGTGGGTGGGTGGGTGTTTAGGCAGCTGCAAACAGCCACTCTGGGATGCTTCAGCTGCTGCTGCAGCAGGTGTGTGGGAATCTTGGCCAAAATAGCAAAAGTTCAATAGCAGCCACAGCCACCACAGCTACATACATACATACAACAAAATGTTGATTGAAGAGGCGATTGTTTGGTGCCATCAAGGTGCTGCCACAGCCACTGTGGCAGAGCCAATTTCCATCTGACGCAATGCGGCAGTAGTGAGAGGCTTTTTAGACTCATCTTGCACGCAATCACAGACACAAAGAGCTGAAGCTCTGAATGATTTGAGGCGCAAAATTTAAATTGTTTTGCAGTGGTTGATGATTACCCCCGCAAGAGCTATGCTATGCTATGCTGTTGCCACATGCCACACAAACATTGTGCACACATGAGGCACACAGCACAGGCATTTAATGGAAGATGTTGTCATTCATCTGGTAGAAAGGGGGAAAGAGATACTGGGAGGGCTGCTGGCCAAGGGACCGACCAGGGAGGCCACCATTGCATAAGGCATTGCCGTCAGCCATCCTAATTGGCTGAAGGTGAAAGCCAGAGAGCCAGACGCAGAGGTAGAGCCAATCCTTTGGCGCATTGTTAATGTTCTGCAATTAAAATGAGGCAGAGTAAAAGTTTTGTGCCTGCCTGCCTGCCAGCAGCTTTCTCCCAGACGAAGGAGCACCAGCAGCAGCAGCAGCAGTTGTTGCAGCTGCCACACAGTGGGGACGCTTCCTTGCACACACGACACCAGAGACAGAGACAGTGGCAGAGGCAGAAGCGGAGGCAGCCGCTTTGGTATTTTATGGAGTCGACTGGCTGCTGGCATCACGATTATGGCCATGGCTGTGGCGCATCCTCCTCCTATCTGTTGTCTGTTGTCTGTTGTCCGCTGTCCTCTGTCTGTTGTCTGCTGCTTGGTGGCATAACCCACGTTTGACATTGCCTGCAAATTTGGCGATAAGCAATACACGGCACACGAGTGGAGGAGTTTCACCAGAAAAATGTCTTCCTTGCTAAAAGGAAGAGCCATGAGACAGGGGGGAGACAGAGACAGAGAATGGGTGATGGGCATGGAATGGGGCACTTAGATTATCGACAATTTGTCACGTTGTCAGTCGTGCGTTTGCCTGATTGCAGCTGCCAGGCTGCCAGGCAGGCAGGCAGCAGCATCGTCGGAAGTAAAAGCATTGCAAGAGGAGGCACCACACAGGTGCACACACCACAAGACACCAAAGACGAAACTCTCTGAGGAGGATGTCGATGTGAATGAGGATGGGTATGCCCCCATATGCCCCAATCCGATGGATGTGCGCGCATTCACGTGTCTAGCAAATTTCAACTGAAATTTCTCTTTTATTTATTGTAATTTCATTTGGCAGCCAGCCAAGCCAAACGAACCATCAGCTCCAACTCCAGCGTCCGTCCGTTCATCTCTTCTCCCTCTGTCTGCAAATATGGAAATTATTTTGTTTTGTGTTGAACAATTTCAACACAAGGGAAAACTATGTACAAGAAATACGTGCAAATATTCGCCCTCACCCTCAGCCTCTGCCTCTGCTATGCTCTGCTCAAAGCACGTGAGCAATTAAAACGTGCTTAATGGATAAACCCACTCACTAAGATCCGATCCAACCACCACCACACCATCCCACCCCACCTCACCCTACTAATAATGGTAGGGAGACGACTGTCGTCCCAGAGGCAATCACTCACTCGTGGGCTGCTGCTCCAGCAATCGTCAAAAGCAAATCAACAAAAGAGTTGGTTGGGCAACAAACGCGATGATTATAGGGGGAATGCCATTCGACATTCGACATGAGGGAACTGCCTTCGCCCCTGCTGCCACTCCGCATCTATCTGAACCCCAGCATGAGGCTTGGCTTTTGCTCCCATTTCAACAGGAGGGGGAGGATGCTTTCGCTGATCCTGTTGCTGTTGTTTTCTCTCATCGATATACAACGATTATTTATCGATATTTGGTTAATGCGTATCAAGTAGAGAATGCTTTGCGAAATCCTTGCTGACATACCAAAAAGAAAGCTTGGGCGGCTAGTTTTGTTGGCAATCCAAGCCCAAGTAGCCCAATTGGTAAATGCCTGTAATTCAATGACATTGTAGGCCCACTTATCCCACATCCGTCTGCAATTTATCAGCTGGAGATTGATGGCAATTATCGGAGCAAGTCTGAAGCACAGTGAAGTTGCCTGCATGCCGCATGCTGCATGGAGGCCCCATGCTGCCTTTGCTATTGCATTGACTCTACCCCACCTTCAATCCAATCCATTTCGAGGCATTGCTGAGCAGCTACTTGAAGGTATCCGTTTATCGATCAGATAGGCAGGCAGGCAGTCAGCCAGGCAGCCAGAGAGGCAGGAAGGGGGAATCTATCTCTATCTCTATCTCTGTCTTTGCCTTTCGGTTTCTGTTGCTATCGTTTCAACACTTAATAACAATAGAAAGAGGCAAAGGCAACAGGCAGGGGCAACAGACAGGGGCAACAGACATCGTAGTAATAATAATAATGATAATCAGTTTCTGTGGCCGCAACAAATTATTTGGCAGTTACAATTAAGTTTCAACAAACAACTGCAACAGTAACTGCCACAGCTGCCCCCTACCCAAACGAAAGTCCAACTCTTTGACGGCCTTTCACCTGTGCGGCAGCAACGTCCAACTGCTCCACCCGTCTCCACTTGACCCCTACCCTGGCCATTACCCCCCCTGACAATTAGTTCTAATGAGTTGCTGCTGCTTACTGCTTGCTGTGGCATCTACATACACTTCCTGTCACGCCTCTGCGGCATGTTGACACTTTCCGTACGATTTCCGTTTGGCAATTGCTCAGCTTTCAGCTTTCGGGTTGAAATTTAATTGAAAAACTGCTGAGGCAGGCAACAACACCAGCAACCAGCAACCGGCAACCGGCAACAGCAAGAAAGAAATCCCAAGCTGCTTTTTGACCATTGGCTGCCGCTGCTGATTATTACTTTTATTTCCATACACAATTTTATGTGCTCAACATTTCCACAGAAGAGAAGCGCACAAGAAATGTCTCGCTAGGGGGAAAAGCAAAAGAAAGGCCAGTCGTATCTTTAGATACTCTTTTTTTTGGTTGGATACTCCATCTGAGACTGTGATTGAGACTTGCTCACGCGATTCCATAAAAACAATACACATGTCGTGTGCATGACTGGAATCTGCACTTCACGTATTCTGCACCGAAGCGATGGACGGATTCATTGTCGTAGCTTTAGATGCTGTTACTCCTTCTCTTACGTGACTGTGGCCGAGACTTGCTCACGCGATTCCATAAAAACAATACACATGTCGTGTGCATGACTGGAATCTGCACTTCACGTATTCTGCACCGAAGCGACGGACTCCTACTCCTACTTTTACGTGACTGTGACCGAGACTTGCTCACGCGATTCCAAAAACAACATAAATGTCGTGTGCATGATCTGCTATGTCTCCGCTCACTGGTATGACACAGTCATTCTTTTTTAGGATGAATACTCTACTTAATGCTGGCAGCGAGACTCACTCACGCAGTTCCAAAAACAACATAAATGTCGTGTGCGTGACTCGAATTGAAGGATGGCTAACGGCTTACAGCCACAGACATTCGCTTGACAAGCAACATTGATATCCAAAGGTACCCCTAATTAAATCAAGGGTATCCCAAACATTGCTTCTTGTTTGAATCCATGTTTGGTTTTTGTTGCGTTTCATCTGCTTAAGCAGCACAGAGCAGAGCAGATCAGAGCAATGTAATAATTATTTGAGGAGTGTCTGTTGCTTCTTCTGCTTCTGTCTGCTCGCCATGGACATGGACATGGGACATGGGACATGAACATGGACATGAGACATGGACTTTCTCTGTTTTTAGTTTTTGTGATAATTTGATATGTTGTCTCGATCTCAGTCTCTGTCTCTGTCTCAGTCTCGATATCAAAGTCAGTCCAAGCATCGTCGCAGTTTCAATTCCAGTTCATGTGAATGTTTGTTTTTGCTTTAGCTCGAATGGAAGCTCACGTAGCGCATTAAAATGTTGTTTTTTGTTTTTTTTCTCTTGTTACTTTTTTTGTTCTCTCCTCTCGGTTGCTCGGTGTGTGAGTGCCACGCCCCCTTTGCCGCATTACGGTCAATGCGTGACAAGAGCGTTAAGTGTTTTCCCATTGCCCCCGTCTATACCATGTCCGCAGAGAGATTCGTTGGAGTCGCATTAGCAACGATTCTCTTTAAATTGATTATCACGCACCTCCCATCCCCTCCCTTCCTCCACATACATACGTGTAATTCTGTGGCGGGTACGGGTACCAAGTTACGGGTTTTGTTTTACATTTTTTTTTTTGTGTTTCTTTTGATTTCACCTCAGAATAACTGGGTCTCGTCTCGCCTCTCGTCTCACCTCTTGTCTCGCCTCTCCCTCAGTCTTTCGATCGTGCGGGGAAAGCTGTAGAATCATTCAAAAATCTGTTCAGCTATCAATCCATATCGAAACTGATTCTTTTATACAATTTTTAATGTCATTAATTGATGAAATTGTGTCATCGGTATACCATTTCCTTCTCTTTAAACTCATACCCCACTCGTTGCGATTACCAAACGAATAATCCCAATTAAATAACACACTCCGCTTGCGGCAAACAATCATATTGAACGCTTATCAATCAATTGAAACTGTTGCCACTGATTAACTAACTGCAAGCAAAAGCAATTGGACAACTCAACCAGCCAATTGCCACACGGAAATATGTCTCAAATAAATGCCATCTTACAAAGGGGGAGAGGGAAAAGAGCTACAGGAACTGCAACTCCAGCCAAGCCAACTCCCAAGGAGCCCTCAACCTTCACAGTTGCAACCAAAGATACAAAGATACTGTGGCAAGTGTGTTTTGGATACCCCTGCTTTAATTAGGGGTACCTTTGGACTTCAATGTTGAATGTTGAGAATCAAACACATCCTTCGCTTCGGTGCAGAATACGTGCAGTGCAGACTCGAGTCACGCACACGACATGTGCATTGTTTTTTGGAATCGCGTGAGCAAGTCTCGCTGACAGTATTTAGTAGAGTGTTCAGATGTCTGTGTCATCCCAGGGGACAGAGTCAACAGTATATTAACTCTATTCTGTCTACCAATATTGTGGCATGTGGGATGTGTAAGTGTGGAATCTTTTGCCATATTTTGAGTTGACTTGACCCTGTTGCACAGTCACACTAGGGTAACTAGGGCTTAGCTAACTAACCCTAACTGTTGTTTTTATGTGTAGCTTTATTTGTCTACTGGGTTAGAGTATTCCCTGAGAAGTGCATCCAATCTTCTACTTATAGTAAGGGAGGACATTCCCAGAGCCTTCGACTGCCCAGTTGATCCCTCACCCACTGCATTAGCTTGGCTGCCGCTTTGATTAGCTCCCTGGACATGCCATACCCGCGCTTCAGCTGCTTCTAATCCATTCCCCTACCCCCAAATTATTACTTTGGTGTATTAAATGATTAATGAATGATTTATTGTTGTTGGTGTGAATGTCTTTTCATTCCGCAAATCGTTGGATTTCATCATTGGAGCTGCGGCAATTATGAACATTTTGATTCGAGTAATTGGAGAGGGGCCCCCCCTACAGCGGAGTTACGTCAGTAAACGAGCGAGTGAGGGTAACTGTGGCAACACATCTCCATGCCCCTTCCCCTTGTATCATAAGTGGATTGAACTTTAACCTCTTGAATGGCCCATGGATCAATCTCTGTACCACTTTGTGGCTCGTAAGTGATTTATATGGCAAGAGAAATATGCCCTCGAATAGTTCGCAGAGTAGATCCATCCCGGGCAAAGGGTAGTGGATAGGGGAGAAGGTAGCGGGTAGCGGGTAAATGCAATTTCAATAATAAATTTCTATAATTCGTTTCTCGTTGTCGTTTCCTTTTCGTTTGAACGCTGCAAGTGAAGCGTAGAATTACGTGAAAAAAAGTGAAATTATGCGACGAAACGACGACGCGACGCTGGTGAATGTGATCTTTGGGGAGCAGTTTCCAGTTGGTAGTGGCAGTTGGTAGTTGGTTGTGCTGGAGTTGCCAGTTGGCAGCAGTGTCAGTGGCAGTGGCGCGTGAAAGCAGCCAAAACAACCAAAAGCAAACCACACCAGCAGGCAGCCGGCAGCAACAACACCACTGCCACCACCAGCAGCAGCAGTCACCATCATCACCATCGTTGTCGATGCGTGTGACCCAATTTTCGACTGACTGGCGGGGAGGGGGGAGGGAATGGCAAGGGGGGGAATTTCGATTGCAAGTTCAAGTTTTGCTCACTTTGCATTCGGCTCTGCTCCACTCTTGCGGCTCTCCCCCTGCTTCTTTTTCTTTTCTGCCCCTCTTTTCTTTGCTTCTGTGCCCCCTTTCCTTTCTTTCCTTTGCTTCTATGCCCCCTTTGTTTTCTTTGCTTCTCTCCCCCCTCTTTCCTGAGCTTCTCTGCCCCTCTTTTCTTTGCTTCTGTGCCCCTCTTTTCGTTGCTTCTCCCAGGCATCACTTGTCAGGCATTGCACGTCGCCAATTTTAGTGGTGGAAAGGGGGTGTGAAGAGGGGGGGGACACAGCCACTCCCCTTTTCACTTACTTTCTTTAGCTTTCGCATGGAATATGCCAAAAAGTTGCAAGTCGGAAATGGCATGATACCTGTTATCGATTGTTAGTCCGATAAAAGGGGTTTAAAACTAATAAGAATCGATCAAGATATAGCTCTAAACAATAATATTTCCATTGCTTAAGGGTTTATAGTCTCAGATTAAAGATTAATTTATGATCCAACATGATGTCACTTGTAAATGGAATGTTCTAAGGGAGAACCTGTCTCTACTTTAACTCAGCTAATGTCTTCTGTTTGGTCCCCTATTTATTGCAGCAGCCTCCCCTGAAGCTTCGACAATGATGACGATGACCGCAAATTCGGCCTCGATATCGACATCGGCATCGGCATCGACGGACTGCAGCAGCAGCATGCAGGGCTCCACGACCAGTTCGGCGTCCAGCGATGTGATGACACTGACCACAACGGCTGCCTCCTCGTGGTGCGCCATCCCGACGAGCTCCAGGCTGCGTGTGCTGCGCCTTGTGCGTCCGCATCAGCGTCGTCTCCTGGTGGGTGGGCCGGAGCGTGCCAGCACGTACGGCTTTGCGGTGCGCGGCGGTCGGGAGCATGGCACGGGCTTCTTTGTCTCCCACGTGGAGCATGGTGGCGAGGCGCAGCTCAAGGGATTGCGGGTGAGTGGGGCGAGGGTCACTCGGTGACTGATCCTCTGTGGTGCTCATGGTGCTCCCTCTCTCTCTCTTTCCGCGCAGATTGGCGATCAGATCTTGAGGATCAATGGCTTTCGGCTGGACGATGCCGTGCACAAGGAGTTCATTCAGCTGGTGGGCAGCCAGGATCGGGTGACGCTCAAAGTGCGAGGCGTTGGAATGCTGCCAGTGAGGGAGTAAGTAATAGAGGGATCCCAGATCCATAGCTAACCCTTCATTGATGTTTCTGCCCTTCCACAAACAAAACAGCCAGCCCGAGGAGCGTCTGTCGTGGAGCGTGGTGAAGCTGCCCAGCGTCAGCGGGACGCCCTCGGAGAGTTCCTTCAAGACGGACCGGAGGAGCGCCAGCCGGGACATTAGCGTCGTGCTGCATGTGGCACCGCGCACCAAGCTGGGCCTGGGCATCTGCAAGGGACCCGAGTGGAAGCCGGGCATCTTTGTGCAGTTCACCAAGGAGCGGAGTGTGGCGCGAGAGGCGGGACTGAGGCCGGGCGATCAGATACTCAGCGTGAACAGCATCGACTTCTCGGACGTGCTCTTCAGCGAGGCGGTGGCCGTGATGAAGAGCTCCAGCAAGCTGGATATGGTGGTGCGCACCGCCGCCGGCTGTGACCTCTTTCCGGGCGAGTCGAGCGGCTATAATAGCTCGGCCAGTTCGGTGACCGGGGATCAGAGTCCCTGCTGGGCCGATGCCAAGTCTAAGCGGCTAACGGCGGTGCGTGAGGAGGCGATTGCTGGTGGTTCCGGCTCCGGCTCCGGCTCCTGGTCGCAGGCTCCAGTGCAGGGCAAGCAGCTGAACAAGACAATCATCAAGCTGTCCGAGAATGGAACCTCCATCAACAATACGTTCATAGCCAGCCACTGTAGCTCCAGTTGCAGTTCCGCAACGGACAGGGTACAGTCACGCACGGTGGCAGCAGCGCCACACAGCAGCATCATGAAACGTAGCAGTCACCTGAGGACAACAGCAGAGGTAGCTAGAGCAGGAACACCGGCAGCAGCAGCAGCAGCTGCAGGAGGAGGATGTGCACCTATTCCACCCCCGCCAAAGGCAGCAATGAACGATGCCAGCGTATCGGGCGCCAGCGAGGGTGCTGCTGGGGGTAGCAGCCTCTCCAGTGCCATAACCGAGGAGCTCAAGAAGCGCAAAGAGGTGAGTGGCAGCAGTGAGAGGGGAATGCACGACAACTAATTGAAACTATTCCAGAAGCAGCAGCAGCAACGCAACAATCGAGATATCGCTCACAATGGCAACAGCAACAGCCACAGTCACCGCAACAGCAGCAACAGCAGCCATGTGGTTGCCCAAGTGTCGCATAGGCAGCGGGGCAATGCAGGAGGAGGAGGAGCTGCAGCAGCAGCTACAACAACAGGTGGAACAGCGAATGGTGGCGATCAGCACACGGCGCTGATGGATGAATTCAAGCGAGCGCACCAGCGCATGTTCAGGAACGGGTTCCATGAGAGCGAGCACAAGGTGAGCCAGCAGCAGACAACAGACAACAGCCAGCAGGCAGCCAGCATCATCATCATCAACATCATCAACATCAGCTACTTGTAAAGGTCAAGCGAGCCTCTTGGGTTGCACTTGTTGTTGGCCAGTTGGGCCTCCCCCCACCCTGCCGCCATTGTAGCCATTGTTGTAGATGGTTACCTAATCAAACTGTTGGCCAATTGCTGCCACAGCGAGGGCCAACTATCAACGCTTGCATTGTGAAGTGGCGTTCGCCCAGCTTATCGCGGCCAAGTGGCGCACTATAAGCAGTTAACAGGATTGGGGTATTCTCCAGGTTTGAGGCTGAACATCTCTGTGGGGGAGATCGGCGGCATCTCCCTCTGAGTTTGATTGTTCGATCAAGTGTCGATTAATTATGCTTTGAAGTAGGGAATCGTAGAAGGTGGTCAGTAATCGATCAATCGTTGGGTTGATCGATTTACAAACTGAAAGCACCCCCCTCTAAAATCAATCTCAAACGGTCAACACTCATGACTCACGCAACTCAGGTGGATGGGGTGGATGAGTGGATGGGAAAATGTTGATAGAAGGAACCAAAACAAAAGGCAGGCAAACAAATGGCCTGCAAAAAGCAAATAGAGGTGGGCGATGGGCAACGGGGGAGTGGCAGTTGATTGTGATTCTGATTGTGTGTGGTGGTACTCCTCAATGGTTTTATCTAATCGCGGGGAGGCGCCGACGCCGACGCCGATGAGCGAACTGCGACGCTAGAGACCCATCGAGTCGTAGCCAGGTCGGGAGGCAACGGACTGCGGCCAAATGGCCCAGTCTTGCAGTCAGCTAGCAGCCGAACAGATTGATTGTGGCACCCCCCCACCCGAAAAAAAAAGAGAAATGAGTCTGCTGCGTGTGAAGAATGGTGGCGGCGGGCAGGCGGAGGGCAGCAATATGCCCACAATGCGACCCGTCACCATCGGACGACCACTGGTTACAATGTCCACCTATCAGGTATGGCATCCATGATGATGATGATCCAAGGATGAGTGTGGCTGGGAGGGGGGAAAAGAGTGTTCCAACAATCCAACAATACACTTACTCTCTCTCTCTCTGTCTCTCTTTTGCAGGAACGCGGAGAGACACTGAAGCGCACCTCGATAATGCCAGACGATAGCTGCTATCGTAACAGCACCAGTATCACCAGCAACAACAACAACAACAACAGCAAAATCAACAGCCGTACAACAGCGTCAGCTCCAGCAACACAGAATTCCAGTCAGCATGGTGTCACGAATGGAGCAGCGGCCAGCAATGGGACACCGGAACTTCCGCCACCGGTAAGCTAAGCCCCCATAATTGATCCAGGTCTCCAGCGTATCTAATCCACTCTCTACGTGTGCCTCTTGCAGCCGCCACAATTTGCCAATCCCCAGCCTAGACCACACACCCTGAAGCTAGCCCATGAGAATGGAAATGCAAATGGAAATGGCAATGGAAATGGCTTGGTATCCAAAATAAAACAGCCCATGTCACCGATGCGCAGTGCCAGCATCAGTGTGGGTGGCTTTCGACCGCCGGCAACACCACAGCCCGACTACGATACCGTACAGCTGCGTGGCAGCAATGGCACCATAGCAACATCCCCAGCAGCAACATCCCCAGCATCAGCGCAGCAGCAACGACGAACCCTGCGTCTGGGCACAGTGACCATCGGGGAGTATGGAGAGCAGCGAACCAAGCGGGAGACACTGAGGAAGGTGAACGGCGGCGTCGGTGGCGACACGGTGGCCACGCTCAGCTCCAATGGGATACTGAAGAACGGCTCGAATCGGAGCAGCGCCAGCTTCAGTCAGCACGGGGAGAAGACCATCAAGTTTGGCAACTGATCCGCAGATCCGCAGATCTGTGCTCATATCATATCAATACTTTTGTGCAATATGCTCGACGATGGGTGGGCATTCGAGGAGAGTACAAAATTGGATGTGCACAGGCACCGCATATTACTTATGTCACCCATTTTTTTTTACACTAATAATAGGTTTTTTTTTTCTTGTCTTGTGTGTGCGATTTGTTGAGCGAGCTATCGAAATGGCAAGGATGTGCGTACCGATTAGTTTTTATATAATTAATGTATTTAATTTACTCTGTAAATAATCAATTCTACATGCGCGCGTGTGTGTACGAAACGCAGGCTTCCAATAAAACTGAACGCAGAAACGCATACATCGATATATAGTACAGACAGACATTATAGATACTATAGTAGACATGCTCGCATAAATAAATGTGTGTGTGTGTGTTCAGATGTGGGTATATATTTAGACAATGGCAACACACATCCATCTAACACACAGCTGATAAGACTGCGAAAAATGCCTCAACGATTGCGTCAGACATCCGGACAACACCCAACACCCGACACCCGCAAATCCCAATTACATTTTGAGCCATACAGATATCGAGTCCCCCCGTGTACTGTTGTCTACCATCAATTGTTTGCTTGCTATATCGATTTATGGTACATAAATCTTGGCCACCTCCGTGCGACACTTTAATTAGACAGCGCCCCTCACAACTGACGCGCACACGGCCCCGCGAAAATGTCTTGTAACACTTGGCGTGGGAAAAAGAGTCAAGGCAGACCGATATTTTACGATATTATCTACATATATACTGTAGATTTTTGTGGTAAATGCCATGGGGAAATAGCTATCTGCAATTGCAGTTTTTTGGCAGCTCATGCACTTCATTGACAAATGGGGGGACTGAATGCATGTGTCTGGTAATCCTTTTTGCAGATAACGTAAGCCTATGGGCAACGCTTGATAATATACGAGTGGTAGTTACATTTTAGCCAACTCATTGTGTTTAGTTGGATTAGCTTTATATAGAGAACCTGCATACACCACAATTAATTGAACGATCATCAAATCTTAGATATAGGCACGCTGATTTCTTCCATTCAACCATTTTAAAGGTATGTACATACATGGATGTATCCACAACAGAACGATTCCTTCGCGGCAGCTACCGATCAACGTGAGGGTACTGAACCATTTCTCGTTCTGTATCTCAAGGTAAATATTTTGCTACAGATGAAATTGGCACTTGAACAATCATAAACCATAAAAACTTTAAATATATTTCTAAATTTTGTTATCTTACAATTATGTCAACATAATATTTAATACGAACTTATTAATTCTACTACTTATACTAATCTTTTAAGCTTTCATTTAAGCTTTTATTTCTATATTGTTTAATCTTAAATTAATACATTTATATGTATATATTTGGATTGTACAAATTGTACAGACATATGTGCATGTGCATTGGCTGTATATTGTTTTTAGGAGCAGGATGATTCCCTCTTGATGAGCAGAGCTGCAGAGCTACGTTATAGCTATCAGCAATCTGACGAACGCTGCACTGCTCGATCCCCGATTCCATCGACTGAGCAAAATTGCGAACCTGGAAACATTTCTCCGTATGCTGAGCCCAAAAAATCAACAAAACTATCGGCGAATGAAACGGCGAACCATAAGAAGTGACTGCTACTATCACCCTGAGAACTTGGCCAACTTTTAACATCAATACAGAAGGGAGAAGGGAGCGATGGTTGCAGTAATGCTAAGAAGCATTGGAAAATAATTAAAATCTGTACAATTTGAACATCCAAATATATACTACATATAAATGCAACTTGTTTATTTTCTGGCCCAATAATTATTCGACCCCAATCATTTATTGGACACCAATAACTATTGGACCAGAAAATAAACAGCTACAAGCTACATCAAAGAATGTTCCAACTCTGTTGAAGAGTTCGTAATAATGAACTACGGGTCCAAAGATCCACAAGCATAGAATACTTATCCGACTTCTTAGCATTACTGCAATCGTCGTTCCCTTCTTTCTTCTGTTTTAACAGCTGGCGAAGTGTTCAGAGAGGTAGCAGCGCCCCCACTTCTGTTGGTTCGGTGCTCGATCCCCCGATAGTTTTGTTGTCTTTCTGGCGCAGCATACAAAGACATCCATCCTAGTCAGGTTTGCAATGGTGCTTAGCCGATTGAATCGTGGATGGAGCAGTGCTGCGCTGGTCAGATTGTCGCTGGATATAACATAGCTCTGCATGGTGTACTTTCTGTTCATCCTAAGGTAATCCTTCTGCTCAACAATGTCACGTTTCTGAATCAATATATTTGATGTTATTGGCGACAGCATTCTAAACAGCGGAATATCCTCGCCATGCAATACTTCCAGTGCAATCTAGAGAAGATTTTAGCTTATAAAATGATGTTCAGTTGCCGATTGAGTTGAGAGAGCTTACCACCAAAGCGTTGACCGTATTGGCGTTCAGCACTAGTTCCTATCTGCGGACTACGAAATGGATTCAGTAAAGAACTTCAGCATCTCATAAAGGGTCCCAGACTGCTCATTGTACGAGGGCAACTCAGTTCCGATTACCCTCGAGCTAAACTCGGCCAAATGTCGCTAGATGATGATGTTCATCACCTGCTCTAGAAGAGCAGACAGCTCCTCTATGTCCCAGCACTCAAAGCAGACATTCAATAACCGAGATACATTACAGGACAATGGAAATATCTGCAATGCGAATTGGATACATTAGTTAACTGTACATTTTACGGTATATAAATTACAAACGCACTCTTTTCCTTTGATTAGCTGTACAGCCAGGTTTCTCGGTGCGCCAAGAACTTGGGGTATGCATATCGGTCAAACGAGAACCAAGCTTCTCCGGGCTGGGCATATCCGCAGAGTTGCTCATGTCCTGATGTATAAAATCTAACCTACATCGTAGAGCGTCTCCACATTGTCCATATTGTGATGACTACGTCTATCAGGGCCTCTACCAAATTGGCTAGGCGAGGAGTTATAGTTATGGCGAGGAGTTTCTCTCAACTTCTTCGTCTTTAATGGGCCGAGTGTAGTGTGGAGCAGCCAGAGGGCCCACGACTTTTCGTACCTTGCGCTGAAACTTTGGCTCCACGGACACCATGCGCTCCTTCTCCTCGACTAGATTATCAGATTCTTCGTATGTAAACGGTAGCATTAACTGTGAGACGATGCTTCCACTTCGGACTTGTCATTTGTCATGGTTGCGATTATTAACAAACTCTAGCTTCACGCGGCGTGTGAAGACGTTACGCTGCGTTTTTCTCGGCGGCACGTGGAAGTCGTATTCCTGATGGAATAATTGACCATACAATTTATTCAAAATAACACTAAAATGACTCTTAAATATTCGAATTTCCTTTGTATCTTACAATTTTTTTTAAATGTCAGCAAGCGTTGTGCCCGAGCTCCAGTGTGACCCCAAATATACCGATAAAACATATCGTATCACCTTCAGGAATATACCAAAATATACCTAATTATTTGCAAAATATAACGTAAATATACCAAGAAAAAAAAGGGCTTAGCCCACTTAACTCCCCGCTTTTTAAATAGTGAAAACCCCTTCAATTAAGACGCGGAAAATATGACTCTTCTCTTTCTCTTTACTTACACAAAAATATTACCACAATATCTTTCACCCATTGCAGGGTAAAATATGTTTAAGGTTTCATAATATTCGTGCGTAAATCGAAATACGCACTGGTCGACAATGGGCTAAGCGTTCTCTGTCCATTATCGGAAATCATATTCCTCGATTTTGTAATTCGGTTTCATATTACAAGCCAGGTAAGACTCTCAGCACGGAATATATAATTAAATCAGATACATAAATCAATTTTTGACAAGATTGGCTGGTTTTCGGAACTCATTTTGTACTGGATTCTTTACGAAAAAGGGTTCAAACAAAAAACGTAAAATCTTAAAACGTTACTGTGTATGAAATGTGACGTGATTGTTTCTGGTCATCCCGTTTTCAGCACTGCGAATCAACATTTGTATGCCTTATATCCGTTGCAATAAAGCTAAAATTATGTTTGCCAAGCTAATTTGAAACATTAATAATGATTTTTTCTTAGATTGACACGTTTATGCATTTGTCTGTCCCGGGTACCTCTTCTTGTTACTATAAACTGCTAAATTTCGTTGGTTCAGCTGTAATGCAAACAAAACAGAGTTTTGCCTAAATTCTATAATATCCATTTTCCTAAGGTAGTGAGATATATATTGCTACACATTCCAACCGTCAGTCCAACTAACCATTTGGGATTGTTGTGCGGAACCAAAATTCAAGATGCCAGTGCTATGAAGCTTTATAGATCAAAGTGCACGAGCATGATACAAAATGTTCTGGCTGCAAGCTTTATAAAGCTACTAAGAGGAGGACAGCGGTGATGCCAAGTACAGCTTGTTGCTTGATGAGAGTACTGATATAGTAGAAGTCAGATACTAGATTTAATCAATATAAATATCGTAGGGCTAGTTTAGGTTTTATATGCAGCTAATACATTTCATAGATGTCGAACTATAATCCACTGCAAGATTTCATCAGAATGCCAAACAGTTATAGTCGTGGCGCAAATGTGCTAACAGCTAACCTCGCCCTATCGATTTCATTCCATTGAGATCGAGTCGAATATGCATTTCTTCAGAACGCCTTTGATGTGCTCGTAATCTATCATCCTCTGGATCCTGGGCACGCATTTCAGTTATGGAAAATGAAGGCATCATAAACCAATTATAACTTGAACGATACCATATCGTGTACATATTCCTCAGCACTCAGGGATCTGCTTGATTTATACTCGTAATTAAGACATCGTAACAGCAGCAGCGTTTACCTTACCATAAACGACAATCAACCTCAAAATGTTTGCGCTTTTAATTGATGAAAGGAAAGGTGGGCGTTGGCGGCTACGTCGGCGAGCGGGTGGGTGGGTGGACTATGTATGTCTGGAGCCAGTTGCACAAACACGATCGGCCGATTGACCAACTAACTGAGTAAACGAACACCGAACGGTTTCCTTCCTCATTGTTGCGCCAGCGAGGAGCACGCAATGGGCCAGCGCCAGCTGTGGACTGTGGACTGCAACAAGTTGCCGGATTCGAGATTGTTGCTGCTGTTGCTGCGGGTTGGGTTACCGTTTTACTCCACTAATGCGAATACCCTCTTAAATTGGCTTGCACTGCTTGCAGAGCTGAGAAGTCGAATCTACTTCAGATTACCCGACCGGCAGCCGAGTTGGTATACCCGCCACGAGGGTATCTAAAACTTCGATTCCCTGTTGTGGCTGCTTTGGTCGTTACACTACAGAGAGGTGCTTGTGACTCGATGGGTCAACTGGTGTTCGTTTTCAATTGGTTTTGGGTTACGTGAGATTTGTATAGGTTAGGTAGCGACGCCCAGCAGCAAGTAAACATTCAGTCAAGACGGGCTTGGAATGGGAAGAGCAAACTTAAGCTCTGAATACTCTCATACTAAAGCTGGGATAAAGGATACTGCAAGCTGGTAAATATTTGGATTAGTTCATAAGTCTTATACTAAGAATAAGATCATATCTTCGATCGGGTGGTGTAGCTTTGATAGGTGATTACTGGATTAGTGTAGCGGCTCCCGCTGTCGTTTAAACAAGCATTGAAATTATTACACACTGGCTCAGAGTCCAAGCCCCCAAGACTCGTGGACGGGTTAAACCAATAAAATCGTTGCGCAGACGCGGCGATTCAGTTGAATTTTGGACTTGGCCGCGCACAGACAGCGACTGGCCTAAAGCGGAGACAACCCGAAAATTTAGCGACGTTTTCACTTCACAACAGTTTACTTCACTTTCGGTTTCGTAAGAGTCCACACCGCACCACACACAACCTATGTGTTTCGCAATGATGACAACAATGATGATGAGGCTTCCGCTGCAGCTGCTGATGATGCTGCTGCTGCTCCGCCACTGCATTCGCGGCACACCTATTGCGCCCACAACCCAAGACGGAGCCACGCCCATCGATGCCAGGGTATCGGCAGAAGAGTTTGGAGCCCTCGATGCATTTGCCGAGGCGGAGTCCACACAGGTGGCGGCCAGTGAGCCGTCAGCCGCTTTCAAGGTGAGTATCGATGAGAAAGGACAAGAGTCCTGTAGAGGTGCAACCTTCTTACCGGATACTTTCAGATCTCGCTGCTGCCCAAGCCGTCCCAAACGGCGGAGTCGGTGAACCTCGAGCAGGAGGCCATACCCTCTAAGGTGCTTAGCGCCTACGATAACAGCCACAAGAAGGTGGCCGAGCTCTCCCAGGTGGGTTACACTTCTCTTAAGTACTATGAGCAATTGTAAGTCTTTTTTTGGTGTCACTATTACGATTGTAGCCCGTTCCCATTTTGGATACCATCAGTGAGCACGAGAAGTACGGCAACAATGGCGACATGTTCGACGGCATCTCACGGACCATTGTCAATGGTTACGAGGCCTTTTCCAATCTGCTCAACACATTGATACAGGTTAGTGCTGTGCTGAAATTTACAGTTTGTTTGATTGTTTGTTTGCTCGTTGGTTCGCACATTACATTGCACAATATGACGAGAGCGTATGCACCGCACCGCTGCTTTGGCCACTGCTTTATCCCATGCTTTCGATACTGCTTTGGCCACTGCTTTGATCCAAGCTTTGGCCACTGCTTTGCTCGAAACTTTGGCTCCTGCTTTGTCCTCTCTTTGGCCCCTGCTTATGCAAGCAGTCGTGCGTCGCCGGCATATGTGATTTAGTCAAGGTCAAGCTCTATGCTCACTCTTACTCTCCCTCTCTCTTTGTATACAGAAACCCAGAGAGCTGGCTCGCAGCGTCTCCAAGGGCATCACCACGCAGCTAGACATCATCGGTGGCAAACTGGTGGGCCTCTGAAGAGTATGCATTTACCGAGGGAGTTGCACAACTCGTCGTAGCAATGGCCCTTAAAGTGGATGTTGCAGTTGTTGGACTTTCATAAATTACATGTACATATGTATCTCTAACCAGAATGCACAACCGATACGATATAGATGAAAGTTTTGCTTCCGGCAGCCATATATCGGATGGCCATATCATATACATATATGTATATGTCGCTTGTCATGGGAATTATTGGTTGTGTGTGTGGAGGAGCACTGCTTACTCGAATATTTGTAAATCTATATATGCATGGCTGACAAGGTTAAAGTTTGATTTCAAGATTAATGCCTCTATATTTCTTGTTGTTGATGTTTTTTTTTTTAAATGTTTGTTGTATGTAATTTAAATAAATATTTAATTTATTTGTAACTTATCGCGATAATATTTGTGTAATTGATTCTGTTTAGGAATGTATATTCGATATATAAATATAAATATATATAAATAAAATAATTATACTCATAATAAGGTTATTAATTAACTAATTCTTCTGCTGCTTATCTCCTCTCCTCTCCTTTTCTTTTCTTTTTAATCATGCTTCTCCTTTGACGCCACTTCTTCGTTTTCTTTTGCTTTGTGGGCAGTTTTTTGTTGTTGTTGTTTTTTGTTTTTGTTGCTCTTTGAATACTACAAGTGTCCATTAAAATAACATAAATATATATATATTTATAGTATATAGTATAGTATATAGTAAATAATAATGTATATTGTTGTGTATAGTAGATATGTATGTATATTGCTTTAGTTATTCGAGATACCTACATACAAGTAGTCCCGCAGTATACTTATCGAACACACTGTGTGTGTTACCTGGTATTGGGCCTGGGTACTGGATGCTGTGCTCGGATTATGGGCCTTACACTACTATAGAGCACATCACAATATGGACACACCACTAACTAGACAGGTTTCGATATGTGTGAGTGTTTCTGTCGAGGATCTAAGCCACGTCCTTCTACAAATAATAACCGTACGAACACTACACATTTCTCATAAAATTAATTTTTGGCACAATTCGCAGAATGGTTTAAAAACTAAAGAAAAATCAAAAAAAAAAAAAAAAAAAAATATATATAATGCAGGATAGCTAGAGAAATGCCTGAAGAGAGAGAGAGAGACATGCAACTGGTTTTCCTTTTGGTTTTCCTCAGATGTTGTCCCTCTGCTACAGACGGGTTCAATCCTCCCAACTGCTGGTGCGGGTCTGGGGGTCGATCGAGGGCGAGTAGGATTTGTATGTGTCGGAGGCTCGCTTATGCTTGACGGTGCAGAAGAGCAGCATCGAGGTGATCAGTCCGAAGAGCTGGACAAAGGCGATGCCCAGTCCAATGGCACCCACCACATTCAGCTGGCCGGTGAACCAGCTCTGGAGCGAGTGGGCGCATCCCTTGTCCCACCACAGCGAGGGGTTCTCAGATCTGTGAATGAAAGTGGCAGCGGAATCAATCGGGGAACACCCATTCCATCATTCCATGTCCCATGTGTGGGATGCTAACCTGCCGCAGTCGACGCGCAGGAGGCCATCGCCGGATCCTTCGGTCATCAGTTGGCGTTGGTCGTACAGAGTGCGGCAGCAGGACTCTGGCACCCAGCGCTTGCCCGTCCACGATTGGATGTCATACCAGTCCTCGTAGGAGGATACACCGCAGCACTCAAACTGCAATAAAGGGGAAGTTGATTGAGGAATTGCATAGAAACTGCCACATGGCCGACTCACCGACTGCTGCACACTGTCCCAAATGGCGGCCACTGACGGTGCCACCAGGGAGCCACGGTCACTGCTGTTGTAGTGGCGCTCAATGCCGAAACGTAGCTCGTTGGCCAGCGTTCGTCCCAGTCCGCCGCGGAAGAGGAACGCAATGGAGCCCACCAGGAACTCGCTCATGAACAGCATCACGATCAGCATAAAGTACTTTTGAAAGAACGAGAGAATGTGGCAACAATAGCTCCATCGTTCTATCCTGCTGCTACTTACCAGCACCAGCAAACAGCGCGACTGTACCCAGGCGCCGCAGCAGCCAAGGAAGCTCACCACGAACCCAATGCCCCCAATGGACATGAAGATCATATCCGCACTGAGAGCGGCATGTTGCGGCAGCAGTGTTGCATATCCCTCGTAGCTGAGGCGCAGCCAAAGGCCGGCGCCCAGGAAAGCGCAGCTGCAGAGCTGTCAAAAAACGAGAGAACGATTGTCAGCAAAAATGGAGAGAGAGAGAGAGAGGAGACATGAAATCGATTGGAAAACTCTTGTTCAATCGATTAAATCTTATGCTATCATTCAGGACGGACAAAGCTCCTTATCTGACATCGATTGACAGTTCAAAGAGCAAATGGAAAGGGAGGGTAGAGCATAAATGTCGACTGAGAAAGCTCCGCCAAAGCCAATGTACAAGACAATGACAAACAGACAATGCGACGAGGAGATACATATATACTATATGTATGTATATGTATAGGTATAGGTATAGGTACTCGTACATTGTGGAGACGACACCGCTTGCTTCCGCTGCAGACGAGACGCGCGATGTCGGCAAAGTTCTGCCTTTGATTTGTTGCCATCTGCCAGTTGCACTGCCACTGGGCTCTGCCTGTTGCTCTGTCCTCTGTCCTCTGTCTGTGTGTCTGTTGTCTGTAACTGTTGCTGCATATCCGCCACCGTCAACCGCCATCGCAGGCGACCAAAGTTTTTGTTATCGATGCGTGCGAGAGCATAGAAAAAGCAGCAACAAGTAAGAACAAACGACGGGCATGCACAAGGGTTGTATCGACACTGCGCTACCCTCTATTCAGATGCACAGAATCAAAGCAACCAACTCACAATCAGTGTTTGAGATATGCAAAGTACTTTCATAGAGAATTCTCTATTGTTCACTCTGTCCTGGGACTCCTTAAACTACAGTTCGAGGAGAGGCAATGGAAAACCTTCAAAACAAACCCAATCCGTGTGGGAATTATATCATTGTCCCATATCGTATTCGGAATCATCATTTAGGAATCTCAGCGTATATACGGACAGACTATCCTTTTCAGTTCCTTCCACGGGAACACAAAAGGAGTACCTTTCGACTTGGGATGGTATGGGATGGGCCACTTACCCATAGAATGATGTTCAGCCAGCAAAAGGTGCGGCGTATGCACGTGTAGCCGGCGTTACCCATTGCGGGAGCTGCAAAGAAATGACAGAGATGCAGCAAGCTTTAGTTTTGATTCCCCCTTTTCCTTCACACGCACACACACACACACACACACACAAACACACTCCTACACTCCCACACTCACACAGAGGGGGGGCATAAATCATGGGCAAACGCTATTGCGATTGCCGCGCGCTGCATTCATTAGATGAGTGTTCTACTTCTTCTTTTTTTTCCATCTATTAAATAAGCGATTTTGTTTTTTTTTTTATTTTTCGGCGACCCCATTGAGTGAGCATGTGTGTGTGTGTGTGGGTGTGTGTTTGCATGTATTTGTGTATAAATAAAACTGAAATTTTCATAAATTTAAACAAAAAGAATTTATTGTTGCTTGTTTTTTTTTTGATGGCTTCCATTGGCATTTCCCTTTGTCTATGGCCATTTAATGGGAGTATCATGGATTGGCTAGAGGGGGTCTGCCAGCGGGGGATTGCAGCGCAGCTGTTGCACATCCCCCTCCCCTATGGACACATCCAGTCAGCCATGGATATATGTATGTACATATATGATATGATTCAATGAAAACAAACAAATTGAAAAGCAACCAGATCTGCAGGCCCATTATTCAGAGAAAACCAAACAAAATCGATATGCAGGGAAAGCCAATTTTGCAGGCAAAAACCAAAGAGAAGTCGTGAGAAACTTTATTCCTTTGAGAAGGCTCCCATTCTTTACGTTAGAAAGGTTGAAACTAAGTAGAGGTAGATGAGAAGAAATGAAGGAAGAGATTGATCTATAAAGTTACCATCGTAAACATCATTTTGATTGATATGCAAATCAAAAACAAAAGCTGAACAAGAACTTCAGAACAAACGCAATCGAGAGTCATTCAGAGTCATGTGTGTGTAAACTATTTAAAAGCTAAACAAATACGAGTACGTATGAGAATTAACAAATTTATCTTTAAACATCTTGGGGGATTGATTGTACATGCAAGTGAAGAGAACCAAAAAAACTACTCAACTACCGAAAATTACCATTCTACACAACTTTCATGGGAAAGAAAAACAAAACAAATTCAATTGGTTTTATGCAAATTAATACATGTTGTGTGGCAATCAAGCTTCGGATCTGGGAAAATTCATGTTCAATTCTCGCGCCACAAGACAGCGCAGATTAGATAGATGGTTGCATGTGTGGCAGCAGTTAGACGGACGGTGAGCGAGGAGAAGGAGAAGCTGAAGCTGAAGAGTGCCCACAATGTAGATATTACAATATTTGTGAGAGAACTGCACTGCTTGCAATGTATGCACATATGTATGTATGGATGGGCGGCAGGAGGCCGAAAAGAAAGCAGTTCTGGCTGTAGGATCTACTACATATGTAATTTTCGTTTCGGATTAAATGATTATCTAATCATTTACAGTACATCCCTGGAGCCTCACATCCCACCACACCCTCGTTAATGTTAATGGATCTGAACTTGAAATCTTTGGGGGCGGTTGTTGCTGTTGGTTGGGCAGAGCACGCGACAGACGCATGCGTGCAGTTTGCTTTGGTTTGCGGGCCTCACTTCCAGAGTCCTCCTACGATCCCAGCCCATTCTCGGGTAACTACTGCGGAATGCCAACTAGAGGGAAAAGAGCTACTAAGTAATTGGAATAACTATCATCATCATCATCATCATCATCATCAGCAGCAGCGTCCACCACATCCAACATAATAATGAAATAGTAGTGCAAATAAGCGAGAATGGAAATGGGCAGTGAGGGACTTACTGGGGCATGGAATGGGATAATGGGACTTGGGCCAGGGCTATGCAGCTCGGTTCAGTCGCAGTCCCAGTCCCAGTTCCAGTTCCATTCGCAGTCGCAGTCCGTCGTTTCCAAGTGCGAACAATTGCAAAGGCCCAGGCAACGAGAGTAACTGTCGCTCGCTTATTTTCCAATTTAACTCAATAACGCGGGCTGGCTTAATGGCATTTGACGCTGAAAATTTGCGATTTACCCCCCAGACCCGTCCCGTCCCGTCCCGTTCCGTCTTGTCCCCACCCCCCTCCACACACAGCTGCACATTTATCATAATTCGAGAGTGGACAAACCGAAGCTGGGGCTGGACTATGGGTACTACTACGAGAGTTTGTACTTGTATGTGGATTTCAGGCTGGACTTCTCCGAGCCTCTGATCTGCGGATGTTGTCCGAGTGATTTATGCCATGGAAATTGTTGGTTAACAAATCTGGAAATTATTCTCTGTTTACCTAAATATACATACATACATATTTCATAATCGGAGCCAAAGATCATGATAAAAACATCATAAGAAGAAGAAGAAGAAGACAAACCAGATCAAAGCAGATGGCAAAACTGTAAAAAAAAGGCAGTGAAAAAGCAGATTCCATTGTCACCAGCGAGGAGGAAAAGAGAGCGAGCAGCGGGCAGCAAGCAGTGGAATCCGCACAGATCCGCCAAGTCGACGACATTTGCGGCAACAACAACAACAACAACAGCAGCAGCAGCAAGCAATGAAAAGATTTTCACCGTCTGCCGATGTCTCTCTTGACCATTGCCTAGCCAATTTACCCCTCTCAAGAGCTCTTACTGCTGTTGGTCTTTCAAAGTGTCGTCGCCGCCGTCGTCCACGAAAAGTTTTCTCTTTTGTATACTCTTTGCAAAAATGGGTATGACAATTTTCCATTCAGCCGTTTGGTTAGGCTCAGAAAGAACCCCTTTCGATGCTGAAACAGTAGTAAGATTATGTTCTATGATCAGTTCTGTCAGAGTCTGATTTTCACTGCAGATGGACTCCATTGAGTCCCAAATTCAAAAATTTGCGATCCAAGCGTACGAATTTGATGCTTAGCTTATCTCGTCATAATTCTGCTTCATTTAACTAAAACCAGCTTTATCGAAGAACTGTCATAACAAAGACAGCTCGTAAATCGAGTCTTAGTGGCAAAACTTTCGTTTTTAAAGACAATACAACCAAAACTTTGACCCAAATTATAGTACTCGTCGTTGACTATGACTAGCTTTAATGGAATTTGGCGATGTTTGATTAAAATAGAGGTACTATGCGGTTTAATACTACGAGATAGGTCGAACGATCGATAATATGTAACTTCAAGAGTATTTAAAACTGCGACTCCAAAAGTGTAGCCTTTCTTTTTTTGCTGTTTCGTCGCTGAAAAGGAAGACTGGAAAAGCTGGGCCAGGGGTTTGCCAGTCGATCGGCCAATCTATGTGTTTACTTTGTTTGTGCCCCATTGCCGCATTTCTTTTCAGTTTCAATCTGGTTTTTTTTCTTTCGTTTTGTGGCTGGCTGTCAACAAACTGCAAAGGTTCGTTGTTGCATCTGTACAATAGGGACCTTTATAGCGATACTACTATATGTGGGAGGACTTTGACTTGCATCCTCCCACAGACACACATACATTTGTTTTACTCCAACTCAAGGGGTAATCGGATTCGATTTCGGTATGGGTATCGGTGTCGATCGGTCGGTATCGATGTCGCGCACTAATTAACACAAAATTGAACTGCAAAAAAAAATTGTGTTGCAATTGGATCGTTGATTTTTTTAGAATTTGTTTGATCTCCTTCTTCTGGCTTCTTCTTTGCCGACACACGTTTTTGTCCAATTTATTTATACAACAATTTCAATTTTTGAGCGTTTTCTATTTTGCGCGTTTGCTGCTGCTGGTGCTGTTCTGCACGGCACTGGTGGTCGGCTCGGCTCGGCTCGGTCCGCGGGTTCTATGATGCGCTCGCGGCGGCTGCTGAAATAAACTTGACGACAAAATAAACCGACGGTTTTCTTCGCAGTCGCAGTTAAAAATAGCAAAGCGTCGAGCATCGAGCACGAAGCGGCAGCGACAGCGACAGCGCAGACACGAAGCTTTTTCCCCTATGCAAGCAGTACATAGCATGTCAATTCAAGGTGGGGCATACATATTACCACTAACGCTCTTTGTGTCGTTGGTATGTACCTATGTTCATATGGATATTTTGCAGGAAATTTCAATGTTTAAATGAATGGAACGATGTGCTTGCTGTTCTTATGTATAAATATAAAAAAATAATAAACAAAGTCGGTATACAATTACCATTAAAGCACACTCGATGGGAATGCCTTACCTGATACAAATACACCTTTTCCATGCAGATGTGGCCCCATCATGCAGAGGAGAGCAACGTGGGTTGCATTCTCTCTGCATAAAGCCAAAGAGAAAGAGAGTGGAAGAGAGGGGAAGCGAGAGAGAGAGAGAGAGAGCGAGAGCAAGCACACCGTCTGCATACTTCATGAATGAGATTTATGTTTAGATTTCAGTGTCACGTTTTGATCCACATTTCTAAATAAACGAATCAAATCAACGCATCAGCAGAAAGGCCAGCTTACAAAGAATACAACAATAGAGAGGGGAAATGATAGCGGGGAAGCGCAAGGGGTAGCGTATGGTATGGAAATGTGTCTCTGACAAAAAGAGAAATGGAAAGTGGAACTAGTGGCGTAAGCGGTTACGCTATTGAACCGTTAGATTTTATGATCATACGTAAAGACAGTCCATAGAAGATGCTCTGCGCGCTTATATTATGAAAAGAAAACAGTAATCACTGCTTATAGAGGCCACCAAAAAAAATAACGAACATAACACACCACAACGTAACGTCAAAGGGGGGTTAACGAACTCAAAACATAAACAAGACTGAAAATATGGGCTCTGGCACCGCAGCTTTAAATACCCTTGCAGATCGAGTGTACCAACCTTTGTAGCTTTGTAGATATATGTAGGTTACAGATGATCAATGTAGATACAATTTTTGTGTGCTTCATGGACTCGATAATATTTTGTTGTGCATTATTAATCTCGACAGATCCCATTTAGATTTCGTGACACATATGTACTATATGTAGGTGATATAAAAACAGATTTATATTCAATCCTATTCCAATAAAGCTATTAACGGTCAGCTATATTTCAGAATATTTTGACAGCAGAAACAATTGCAACTCCTGTTTTATCTACGCATCCCTGAGGACACTTATTTCAGGAGTCCCGCTCAAACAATACCCTACACTCCAGTGATTATTTATGATTGCTTTTGTGTGAAATCGAAGTTGCGCTGGCGCAACTCCCAAACCAAATCTCTGACGCAACAGAGTTGAGCGGAGTCGCAACGGAACGGGCGAAAAAAAACCCCACCACGAGCCGTCTACGACTACGATCCAGTGGCAGGCGAACTTAGCATAAAGGAAAGTTGGGAGATTTCGTTTACCTTTCCATACAAAAATCTCTACAAAATTTCTTTATTAAAACTACGAGAAAAAAAAAAGAGTGACAGACAGAAAGCGGTAGAGGTAGAAGATACTTAATAAGCGGAGCTGGAGATGCTCAGAGGCGCTCAGAGGTCATTATGTAAATGGGGCCGCCATCGTCGTCATCCCAGGGCTCCGAGCGGTGCCACTATCTGGCTCACTTGTCTTTGCGCAACTTCTGGCTGGAGAGCTCGATGGCATCCAGCCACAGCTTGAGATCGGCGGGCATCTCCGGTCGCTTGGCAGCCTCCGGGTAGGTATTGAGCAGCTCCTGGACATCGCAGTTGGTGATGCACTGCTTGGAGAGGGCGACGGCACGCACAAAGCCATCGGACAGGGTGACGAACTGCTGCTCCAGATAGATGGCCTTGTCGTCCCACCAGACCAGCTTAGTTTGGATCTTGTATGGATGGAATATGGGTATGGTGCGGCGATAGCGTACGCTACTTGCACCCTGCACGGCACCGCCGCGACGCTGCCGGATGCGCTCATACAGACCAGTGAGGGCGTAGAAGTGGAAGCGGGCAAAGTCGAGTTCGCGCAGGTAGCGGGCATTGTTCATGTGACGGATGAAGATGTCCACATCCTGGGAGGTGCACAGCCCATAGATGGAGGTGCTCTCCGTCACCTTGCGCTTGCGCTGGAACAGCCGGCCGGCGAAGACGGTGAACACGCAGCGGATGAAGTAGTTCACATCCCAGATCACGTACAGGATCAGTAGAAGCACTAGCCACGACATGGTTCAATCGATCTCTAGTTCCTGTTACACACTCTTGTCTTTTGCTGTGAGATGGGATAGATGGGAAAACCTGTTAGCTGGTTGGTTAGTCGTTTCAGCGAAAGTTTTGCAACAGACTTTGGCCCGCGTCCCGTCCCGTCCGGCGTCTTGCCTACAGCCAAAGTCCGTTCCGCGGGGCGGATGTCAATCGTATGCACTGAACCCGCTGGCAAGCAGTGCGACAATTCCAGTTCTGGAAATCTACTTACGTTTGCAATAATCGATCCCCTCTCGCTCACACACACAAACCAAAACACACAGAACGACGCTCAGCTGGCGTGGATACGATTAGGGTGGGTACACCGCAAAAAAAAAGGCGGACAAACAGCAACCGTTGACTGGGCAAGGCCAGAGAAGACTGAACGGCGGCGTCACCGTCATCGCAGCGAAGAAAGCTGCCAAGCAGTCCAAAGTTGGAGAGTGGAGAGAGGGAGAGAAGACCACTCGCAGCAGCAGCAACAGCAACAGCAGTGGAGCGGCAAGTACAAAGGCCCAGTGAGAGAGCGGAGTGCCCAGCTCTCAGAGAGCAGCAAGCAGTGCTTCTTGAGTGTTGTGTTGCATTATTTCAATTGTTTATGATAAATGCCGATGCAGAGTAGTATATGCAAGGTAAACAGACGCAAGTATTTTGTTGTTCTTACGCCCACCGATCGATTGGTTTCGATGACAATTCCGCTGACTAAGTGCGAGTGGAATAATCACGTGATCAATTAGCACATTCGCGGGTTAATGTGGAAATGCTGGGAATTACAAAGTTGACTGACAATCGGAAAATAATTCTGTCCCGAACTATGAACGCTTGTCGGGTTGTTAAACTGTAAATTGCCCAAAAGGGTGAAAGTTTCAAGTCAAGGGGCAGTTATCAAATGAATCAGTCATCGAAAAACTCCTCTGCAGACGCCAAGAACCGTTGCCCGCAATGCATGTTCCAGGGGCATACTTTCAGGCGATTCGACCAGAAAGAGAGAGATAGAGATAGTGAGAGGGAAGCCGTTAAGCGGAGAGTTTTTCTTTTGTTTTACTAAAAACAATCATTGTACATCATAATCTTACACACACTTGGGACTACCAATAGGTATTGGGTTTTTGGATTAGGGGTTAGGGTTGGGGTTGGGTGTGGATGTGGGTGTGGGTGTGGGCTTGGGTTTCAGACATGAATGATGATCATCATACATTAGATAAAGCTAGGATTTACGGCCGGACACTTACGTCTAGGGTCACTTGGACCACTTAAACATGTATACATAGTACGAGTAGCACAGTTTTTTTGTTGTTCTCAGAAACAGCCCGTGGTGAAACGTATCGGGAGAAACGACTAGTTCCAGTTTCCCGCCCGGGCACTCCCGTCAGCAGCCGCTGCGTAGATTCTTGCTGGACATGTCATTGTACTCGATCCACTTGGACAGCTCTGGCGGCAGGGATGGCTTCAGCTTTGCACAGTGCCCCAGCGCTGTGACCGCCACCGACGCTGCTGATGTTGTCGTCACTGGCGCTGTTGCTGCTGCTGCGTGTCCATTCTCCGCCAGAGATGTTTGGTCCATTGCTGGATTGCTGATGCCTCCAGTTACGCTCATCGGCTGCAGGCTAGCCCCAGAGCCGGGGGCCACCAGCCGCTCCGTTGGCCGGAATTGGTCCGAGGCCGTTCGCGGCAGTAGCTCTGCCATAACCGCCTCCATGGACACGTCAATGACGCGCTGTCGACAAATGGCTATGCAGTGCACAAACTTGTCCGAGGGTCGCACAAAGCGGTGCTCCATGAACAGCGACTGCTCATCCCAGTACACGATCTGCACGAGAACGAGAAGAGAAAAGGGGGGGCTTAGAGAATGGCCACAGCATTCCTGTGTGAGCCACAGGTGGAAACCGCAACCGGAACACTCACCCTGGACACAATGTTGAAGCGATGGAAGGGCCGTATGAAGCGACGATAGCGTATGGTGGCCGCGCCCTGGAACACGGATCCGCCCATGCCCGTGATGGTGCGGTAAAGATTGCTCCGCTCGTAGAAGTCGACGCGGGCAAAGTCCAGCTCCCGGAAATAGCGGGCATTGTTCATGTGGTACAGTAGCGTGTCCACATCGTTGGTGAGGCAGAGACCTGGTGAGGGTCCGAGACCAACCGTTAGTGCCACGACAGAAGGTTAGACTGGGACTCCCACTCACCGTTCACCGTGGTGGCGTCCAGTATGTGGCAGCGTCGCTTCACAAAGCGTGCCAGCAGCACACAGATGCACATGCGCAGGAAGTAGTGCAGCTCGAGCAGCCCGTAGAGGACCACGATGACCAGGAGGCAGCCCAGCGCCAGGTAGCACAGCTGCTCCATGATCAAGAGGATGCTGTACGGATGATGGCGGTTCTGGCCTCTGTGCTGTATGGCTTTTGCGTTGCCCTGTAGCTGTGGTTGTAGCTGTAGCTGTAGCTGTAGCTGCAGCTCTGACGTAGACAGCGGTAGGCGGTAGGCGTAGGGCGGTGGGCTGGGTGCGTCTGGGCCGGGGGCCTTGGTGCTGGAATAGTTCCGGAAACTGAAATAGGAATGCGGTGGAGAGCGAACAAATGCCAATCAAAATTGGAATCTAATTAGAAAAGGCGGAAGTGGTAGGGAGGGGGAGGGAAACCAATCAAGTGCTGGCTGGGTGGTGGCCAGGGGGTTGCTGGATTTTTCATCCTGGCTCTCGCTTGATAGCCACAACAAAAATTAGGTCATTGCTTCAGCGGTACACATCTGATGGAGCCCGGAACCCGAAACCCGAAACCCGGAACGCTACCCTCATCAGGTGATGATAGGCAGCAGAAAAGACACATGGACGACACACGGAGCACACACACAGGACAACCGACAAACCCCAATTTGTTGTGGAATCACCGTCACCGTCGCCTTGGGCGTCTGTCAGAGGACAGCTGCTGGTATTAAAATATTTTCCTTTTGGGTTCCTTTTCTCCTTATTTTTCGGTTTGGCCACAACAGGAAAAACCGCCACCGCACAAAACTCACCCACAAAACAAAACCAAACTAAACAAAAAAAAAAAAAAAAAAAAAGAGGCACTATATATTATTTAAGCGACACCAGGAGGGGAAAACAACAATTTTTATAAAGTTAAACGACGCGCCTACAACAGCGACAACAAGCGCACTGAAACTTACAAACGTATTTTTTTGTGTGCGTTTTTTTTTTGGCCAAAATGCTGCGGGTGCTTCTGCTTCTGCCTGCTGCTGCTGGTGCATCGCTGCTCAGTCACAGTCTCCGTCTCCGTCTCGGTCTCGGTCTCGGTCTCTGTCTCAGTCGCGAGGGGCGCCTGTACGACGCCTGCGCGCTGAGCGAAGTTCGACCAGTCCGTTCGTTCGTTTGTTGCGACGGGTCGAAATTTTTGCTCTCAGCTGACGTCCTCCACGCAGCAGCAGCACCAGCAGCAGCGCCAGCAGCAGCAGCTTTTACCCAACCGAAGGAAAGCTCTTTCTTTGCCTGTAAGGGTTGAAACCTGTTGCCGTTGAGCGAAAGCTTTGGCTTTCATTTCATCTACGCTTCCTTGTAGAGAGGCAAAGCTTTAGCCTCAGCCAAAGTTCCTTTTGTTGTGGCGCATGTGGAGCATCTTCAGTAACGACCCTCGAGAGGTGTTTCTGTTTCCGCTTTCGGGGCAAATAAACTTAGCTAGATAAACAGGCGGGGGTAGGGGTAGGGGTAGGGCTCCCCAGCACAGTTTCCTGCAGCGGGTTTGCGGAGTGCTACATATATCCATAGCATTTTTTAAAGATCTAGCAGAGAAAGAACACTTTGAGCCATGGAGAGACTTTTGCAGACAGGCAGGGGAAACCATTGTTCAAAATCGAATTTGCATTAAATTATAAGTAGTTCCAGAACTTAAGGGCCTAGCCTTTGGTCTGCTGGCAATGTGGAATGGAATTTTGCCTGCTTTTTTGTTTTTTTGTTTTTTTTTTTCGTCGAGTAAGAACACAAATTAGCTATTGGCAAACACTAGTCAGAGCACACGCTATGCAAATACGGGAAGTTGACAAATATCTAAGCAAAAAAAGGAAAACAAAACAAACCAAAAACAACAACAAGCTCGCTATAGAATGCTATAGAGTCTATAGTCGAGTATTTCGCTATTTGGCTATTGTAAGTGGTAAATGTTCAGAGCAACCTGTACTTGTAGAGGGGTAGGCTCTCTTGCACAGGGAGATACCAATCAAATGGGGTTCCTCCCTTACTAGTTATGGTTTATATTCTGGCTTCTTTCAAATGTTATTCAGTAGTTTCATTCTGTCTCCTGTTACATACGGTTAAACACAGGTTAGAGGACACCTTTGGGCGGTGGAATCGACGGTGTGCCCCTGGGCACTCCTGGGCGTGTACTGTAACCGGAAAAACAGAACAAAATGCAAAAATGCAAAAATGCAAAAAGGCGCACTTAGTCCGTCATTGTGCCAACCACCCATCCACCCAACTCATTGATTTTTTACTCTTCTCGTTTTGTTTTCATGTTTTTTGTTGTTTTTATTTTTAGCTTAAACAAATTGAAAAAAAAAAAGGAAAAGAAAAACGTCCAAGCGCGTTATGCTTTAAACTAGAATTGTGTTAGTTGTATTTTAGTTGTACTGTTTTCTGTGGGCTTTAGGACAAACATAATTACGACGAAAAGTGATTAAAGTTTTAAGTGCTATGTACAGAGTGATATACATACTATATGGTACATAGTATACCCAAAGTATTATCTTGATCCGCTCTCAGGCACGGACTGGCACTCTCCTCCAGTCTCCGGATACTTTTCAGTCACGCGTCACTCTCTTTTGCGACTCTTTATCTACTTCTTCTGGGGGATAGGGTTATGTCTGGGTTGGAGGCCCCTTTATGTCTATTCTTTTCTTACATATAACACAGGTTTAGCGCACAACAACAGTTTCGTTTCTTTTTCCATTTCCTTTGAGTTTTCTGCGGGGCCCCAAGGACTAATTTTTTTTCTGCTTTTAAATCATGTTATTAACTATAACTAGTTATGTATGCATGTATTTATGTTTGTGTTTCTAGATTTAATTATATCTAAGACATCATTATTTATATATGTACAACAGGGTGGGGGTGGTGTGGTGTGTGAATAACAACAACAAAATAACTAAATTATAGAAAGAAAAAAAAGTATTGAAAAATAAAGCGCGACGAATTCCTTAAAGCAATTTGCGGTTAGAGATATTCGGAGGACAGACAGTAGTTATAGATCGTTAGATATATATATATATATAGTATATATATATATATACATATTTATGTATAGGTAGATAGATGGTTAAGTATTTTTTTTTTTTTTTTTTGATAGTGTAAGTGTATTCTGAATCCCTGGCGCTTTCTCGCTCTCGCTCACTCTCACTCGCAATCTCGCTCTCTCCATTCTGCTCTAACTCCTGCTGTGGTTATCTCTCTCTCACTCTCACTCTCTTTCTCTCTATCACTCTCGCTTGATTATATTCTCTATTCTTCGTTGGTTATGGATTGCATTGGATTGAACTGAATCATCCGTTTCCACCGACTATATAAGGCATACAAAACACAAAGATTTCCAACCAACTCTTCAAACCCTGTGATCTCTTTCTCTTAAAATTATTTTATATTCAATTCTACTTTTAATTATCTACACGCGTCTATGCCATCCGCAATCTGCGATATTCCATTCAAAAAAAGTTTACGACATCTCCGCCGAATCCCCCCAAAAATTTACGCACTCGGTCAGTAAAGGTCATGATCATCGGAGGCGTGGGCCTGCAGAGGGCCTCCAAGTCGCAGTTCTTCACACTGTTCCCATATAGGCTGCGTAGCGTCGTCATCGGGCACAGATCCTGGTCTTGGGGGCAACCAGGTAGCCGCACTACACGCTCCTGGTGCAACACCAAAACACAGGGCCCCTCCTTGCATCTGTCATAGAAAATAGCATACAATTAGAGGCTAGATTTATGGGGAGGGGGAGGCTGCCCGCCCAGACGACTCACTCGTAGCGGATAAATGCCAAGTTGGTCGCAAAGGCATCAATTTCACTGGTGCGCCAGAGACGCTCCTTGCCAAAATCCTGGTAGGTGAGTCCATTCTTGTCCTTGGCCACACCGAGATGGGCCAGTATCTTTAGCAGCGCGCCCGAATGGGTGAAGTATAACGTGGCATTGGCACTTCGATCGGAAGGATCGGCGTCTTCTCTGTGGGATTCCAGAAAAGAAAAAATGATTGCAATGAATATATGTATAGTATGATGAAAAAGAAATCGACTCGCATGCGGACTCACACAATGGCTTTAAACATATCTGCTATCGCCGGACAGGCAATTTGTTGGGTCAGGTTATGGCCATAACCATCGTTATAATAGTACTTCAGATCAAAGTAAAACTGCATTGCCTTCAAGCTATCCACATCGAAGAAGGTGCACCAGATGGACTCGCGCTCCCGTTTCGGCTGCCATGCTGTCTCGAAGGCACAGATGTTGAAGACGATCTCGACATCATCGAAAGTGATGTCCGGCAACTGGGTGCTGTTCCTCACATGCTCCACTACTGACTTCATATGCGGCCCCTCTTTGAACGAGCGCGCATTTTCATAGGTTTCGGGATTCTTATCGACTTCATCTAACCATTTCGGGCAGGATTTATAGAACTGCAACGAAAGAAAGAAAGGGAACAAAGGAATCACAGCAAGTGGAATGGCAAGTCAAGAGTAAATAGGAAGTAAATAAAAGGATATAGCCCTTATATAGATAGCCCTTATGAAGCAATTACTAAACGATAGATAGACGGAGAAGTGAGATCTTGTATACCTGGCGTGGTACTGTAGATCGCGACCATGTTGTCCACAAATCCCACTGCCAGCTGCGCCTTGTACGCGTGAAAGGATAAACAGGTGGGATGTCCTATCTTGGGCCCAATGAATCCCTCGTTGGTCCGCAGCACCTTCTGCAGGTCGCCCTTCAGCGAGTATATGCAGATCTTTGTGGCATTGCCACAGGCGACAGTGCCCTCGATCTGGTGGCTGGAAATGGCTGTGATATCGCTGCCAGCATCCCACTGGTACAGCACCCGATCCCCGGTGCCAATGGGGAATCTAGCACCGCCATTCCGCACATCCACCACACTGATCGTTCCGTTCTCACAGCCGGCCACCAGATGCGGCTCGTTGGGTCGCATGTACGCGTGCAGTATGGGCGCATCGTGTCGTCGCGGCTTGTACACACAGACGGGGGCATAGCGTGTGGCACAGCGCATGTCGATCAGCTGCACGCTGCCATCCTCGCAGCCGGCGAGTATCAGTTCACAGCTCTGGTTGGGCAAATAGGGGCTGAGCACACGGACGGTCGTCTCGTTGCGTCGCAGCTGAATGTCGCTCAGTCGCAGCTCCCGCTCCACATCCCAGATGCGCAGGAAGCGACAACCGCCGCCGCCCACCACCAGACGTTGGCTGTACTGCTGCCAGGCGGTGATGATGCTGGAGCCGCCCAAACTGCTGGGCGATCCGACGCCGCCGGTCTGATCTACGCTGCCCTTGCCGATGGTTCCGCCGCTGCCCGCGATGCTGGTACGCTGTCGTGTGGTCGATCCTGTGCCAGTGACAGTGACAGGGCCTGTTCCTGTGCCCGCCTGCTGGCTGGCGCTGTTGGCCGGTGCCAGGGCTGTCCAGGCGGTGACGAGGCGAGACCTGGGCTGCTGCTGCTGCATCGATCCAGCTGCATCCTCGCCCAGTGGCCGTGGCTGCCACACCCTCACGATGCCATCATCGTGGGCCACCAGTGTGAGGGCCTGATCCTGGGCATTCAGGAACTCAATGCTGCTGACACGCGCAAAAAAGGGCACGGGCGTCAGAGACGACGAGTGCTTGCGGGGCGTGCTGCCGTTCAGCGATGAGGATGAGCCAGAGGTTGAGCCGGATCCACTGCCGCAGCTGGTGGCATGACCCGTGGCGGTGCCGTGACCTGCCAGCGCCTCGGCGGCATAGGTGCGCACCGAATTCCACACATTATCGTAGACGAGCACCTTCTCGCGATACGCGAAGGCTATCTGGGGCTCGTACGGCAGCAGCTTCACAATCGAAGGCGTAAACTGCGTCTTCCGGCTCCAGCTGCAGACGTCGTACCCAAACTGATCCGAGGTCTGGCCATGCTGCCCAGTCCGCCGTGACTGACTCTGACTCTGACCACTTCCCTGGCCCATGCTGCTGCGGCTAAGTTCGTTTTGCTCGCTTTGGTGGCTCGGTGGGCGTCGCGCCTGTCGGCGGATCAGTTCGTTGCGCTGATAGCGATACCGCCGCGTGCGCAGCTCCTGCGAATTGCGATCAACGGGATAGCGCTGCTCCCCCTCCGCACTGCCCTCCGCGGAGCTGTAGCGATGCTTGCCGGGACGCGTAAAGTAGGAGATGGCCCACGGTATGAACTCTGTCTGGACGATGGGCTGCAGCGCCTGTCCATGGCTGCCATGGCCCTTGCCCGGCTCGTGGTAGTGATTGCTTTCGCTGCCGCTGCTCCTGGCCGAATGGCTGCCACCGGCTGCCTCGCCGCCAAGCGCGGGTCCCAGTCCGCCGGCCGCTCCTCCGCCGCCACGGGCATAGGCCGGTCCGCTGTCAGTCTCATCGTTGATCGAGCTGGTCCGCAGCTTTCGCTGCAATATCATTTGTGGATCCCCAGATGCGGCACCTCCGCCTCCTCCTCCTGCTCCACCTCCACTGGCACTCCCAGACAGCCGCAGCTTTTGGGCCCAATGGCTGGCCCCCACAGTGGTGGGGCCGCCGCCTGCGCCCGCATTGACGCCGGTGTTGCAGCCGACAGGCGGCGACTGGCCGCCCACGACACCCCCGAGGTAAGTGACCCGCGTGTTAGGACTGGGCGGCAGACTGACGCTCAAGCTGCTGCACTTCTCGGTGGCCGTGGCCATCGTGGCCTCCTTGGCGGCCATGATCGGACAGAGGGCGGTGTCGCGCACATGATGGACAATCTTCTGGGCGGTGGCCGCCACCTGAGGAAATGGATCCTGGGCGAGTTGGCAGATGCCCAGCCACAGTTTGGTGAATATCGATTGGAAGGGAATGCTGTTGGTGCCTCCGGCCACTCCGCCTGCTGCTGCTGCCACGCCTACTCCCACTCCCACTCCTCCCACAGAACCAGAGCGTTCACCGCTGCTCTTGCCGCTTCGACTGGATCCTCCTGCGGCGCCTGCTGCTCCTCCTCCTGCAGCCGGTAGACCCAGGCTGGCCGAACCGGAGCCAGAACCGGTGCCCATGTTCGAGATGGAGCTAGAACTAACACCGCGACGCATCGTCACATGCCGCTCCAGGCTGTGGGTGGACGAGGCGAGGGCATGTGCGCCCGCAGGCAGGGCATTGCCGCCGCCTTGGAGCATCACAAAGGTGGAGGCGGCATGGCTGCTGCGCATATGCTCGGCCAGATAGACGGCCACGAACTGTGACTCGAAGAGCAGCACCATCCATTGCAGGGCGGCGGCCAGCTCCAGGCGCACCAGCGGCGACATATCCTCTCCGACAGTCTCCAGCAGGGTAATGGCTATGATCCGATCGATGTTGTTCGCCTGCTGCTCGCTGCGGTCCGTCACGGAGCTGATGAAGGTGCCCAGAGCAAAGACGGCGGCTGCTCGCACTTCGGGTATCGAGTCGCGGAGCAGGACATAGAGCTTCTCGTGGGCGAGATCGCGGGCCCCCGACCAGCGGGCCTTCTCAAAGTTCTGCCACAGCATGCCCAGGCAGATGGCCAGCCACTGGCGCAGCAGCCAGCTGTGATCGTTCAGCTGCTCCAGGCAGATGGAGAGCAGCGGGCCCTGCAGGGCGCTCGTCTGTCCGAGCAGGAAGTTGTGCACGATGGAGGCCAGCACAAAGGCGGAGAGGCTGCGGTGCTCCTTGGAGACGCTGGTGTCCTGCAGCACGGACAGAAAATACTTGTACTCCTTGACGAGATCCACCTGGCAGCTGGGATCCACGGCCAGTATCTTGGCCCAAATGAACACCAGCACCGGGCGCAGTTCGCGCGTCGAGCTCTGTAACAGCTTTAGGACATACGGAAAGATGCCCACGCCCAGGGCCAGATTGACGGCCCAGGGTCCGAGGTCCAGGAAGCGTGCCAACAGCTCCAGGGCGCGCAAACGATGCACCTGCGACAGCAGCACCTGCAGCACAATCGGCAGCTGTTCGGGCGGTGTGCGCGACTCCGATTCCGAATCCAGCCACACCTGAAAGGCGGTCAGCTGATGCTCGAAGAACGGCAGCTGCCGGTACGGCGCGCTATGGTCCAGTATCTCCGGCAGCTGCTGCAGTGCCAGATCCACCACCAGATCCCAGGCCTTCCACATCGGATGGCGATAGCAGGGCGGCAGTGCTGGCAGCGACACGGGCGTACAGTCGTGACTCCTTAGGATGCGCTCGGCAAGCAGAAAGTTCCGAAAGAGGCTGGCCACCAGCAGATCCTGGCGGAACAGGCGCTGAAAAAGCTCACGGGGCAGCGTATTCCAGGCTATCGTGTCCGTGATGGCCGTAAATATCCAATTCAGTTCACCCATCATGGTGCGTCTGTCGTTGACTTTGCCTGCAAGAGGGGCGAGAAAGCACAGCAGAGTGTCAGTCAGTCTGGCGGGGGGAGAATGGTGGACGGGTGGACGGGATCGTGCATCTTACCTGGTATCTTGTCAATCAATTCGCTTTGGATGCGCGGCACCATGCCCAGCTTCTCCTGCATCGCATACCACTTGAGGGCAATGTTAATGGGCGTCGTCAGGCAGCTGGTGAAGAGATCTGCCGGCAGTTGGGCATTCATCGGGAGTATCTCGTTGGCCGCACAGGCGGCCAGGTGTATGCAGTTCTTGTAGCTGACCAGCTGCGTCGGCAGCTGTACATTGATGGAGCCCGAGGAGGTGCCAGCGGCGGATCCAGTGCCCGGTATGGAGCCAGGCTGCAGATGGGTCATGCCCCGCTGCTGGGCTATGGCCAGAGCCTTCTCCAGCTCGTGCTCATGCTGTTCGGCATACGGCTGGAACGAGTTGATGATGATGCCCGCATTGGAGCAGTCGTACACGTAGATCGAGGGCGCCGACATCCATGTGATCAGCTCAAAGATGCTCAGCGGTATGTACTGGGTGAAGGTCTTGTTGAATACCCAAATCTCGCCATTGGCCGTCGGTTTGGGCACCCCATGGCCATTGTAGTGGAAGAGGATGCGCTCGCCCTTCGCGTTGCGACGCAACGAGGTGCAGAGCTTCTTCACATCATCGACGGTGGGATCATGGCACTTCTTGTAGCGGGCGCGCGGCTGCCAGCGTTCGTACTGCATCTGCAGATTGCTGCCGATCAACTCCATGGCTTTTGGCGGCGACACAGAGCTGGGATCGATCCAGCATTCGAGGCGGGAGCAGGGCTGTATCTTCACCACATCCGGCGGATCCACGCCAATGTTCAGGCAGAGCACCAGGGCCACGCTGGCCGTCTTCATGCGCTCCCGTATGCGCCATGCCTGACGCTCGTACTTCAAGCCCTCGATGAGCTCCAGATGACGCTTGGCGGAGAACGAGAACGAGATGCGCGAGTCCTCGTGCTCGCTATGGCCAAAATGGAAGCCGCTGGGCACCACATCGAAGTGGAAGAGCTGGACGAGCAGCGATGGGCCACCGGCGTACTGGCTGCGATCACCGTCGCGCTCGCCGCGATCACGTTCCCATTCGCGCTCCCATTCCCGCTCCCACTCCCGTTCCCATTCGCGTTCATTTGGCGGCGGCCTGTTCGATGAGGAGGTGATTGTCTTGTTATTGGGATTGGATGGCCCGTCCTGGCCAATCATGAGGCTGCCAATGTCGATGGCGCTCCCATTGCTGCTGCTGTTGTTGCTATTGTTGCTATTGTTGCTGTTGTTGCTGTTCGTGCGGTTATTGGCGAAAAGCAGCGATTCACTGTTGTTGCTGCTTTCATCGACGCCCACGGCAGCGGCGGCGGCGGCATCTGCGTTGGAGGAGGCTGCACTGGGCATGGCGCTGTAACGCGACTCGAGCATGCTTCAATTTTGGATTCACACACGAGCACGAGCACACACACACACACACAGGCACACGCACACGCAATATCCGAGTAACACACAGTGTGTGTGGGGTGTTGTTGTGGCGTGGGGGCTGTCGGGCTGTCGGGCTGTGATGGGGAGGCCTTGGTCTAGGCACGGGACATCCCCGTGACGCGAGTGCGATTACGTCTCCGATTGCAGTTTCAGCGACAGAATCCGTTTGCACATAACCAAACACTTTTCGCACTCTCGCACACACACGACGCACACTCTCTCACACACACGCACACACACACACAGCTACATATAATTTGTACACTCACACATGCACACACACACGCACGCAGGCGACTGCCTTCCGACGGCGACGGAGCAAGATTCGTTTCGTCGTCGCCTCACGTTTTTACGTTTTACAATTCACCCGAAACCCGATGTGCAGTTCTAACAAAATCTTTTGGTTCCGATATCTCGCGCTGCCCCACAAATCGTTCACTCAATTGTTTCTCCAGTCACAAATGCACACACGAAAATATCATAAACCAAATGCTATCTTCTGCTGGTCAAGCTAGCAAACTATAACGACGACAACGAAATACGCATTTGCGGGTTTAGGAGTAGACTAACCGGACACACCACACAAACAGAAAAATGCCCGCACACAGGCGCACATCATGTCACACTTTCTTTTCCTCTTTGCGTTTCGTTTCGTTGGTTATCTTGCCGTTTAGCGTTGCCAGACTGATTCAATAAAAATATCGTTCAGAGCGCGCGCTCCCATTTCAATTTAAATATTATTTCTAAAATTCCTGCACTCACCCTAAGCACGGGATCCTCTTTCAAAACCTTGACAAAGCGCACCTTATCTTCAGTATAACGCCCAAACAGACCTGTTCCAAACATGAAGGCGCTCTTTTGCGTCCTCTGGGTGGGAGTGTGCTTAATGTCGTACCAGTCGGGCTTGAATTCGCTAGGCAATATGGCTGGGAAGCGCGCCTGCATGCGTTGGGCCAGCTCGATCATCTCATCCTCGCCCTCGCGCACCAGCAACTTCTCCTCCTCGTCGGCTTTCAGGTGGCCCCAGCTCCATGCACTGAGCTGCTCTATTTCGGCTTGACAGAGATTGGGATGTGACTGCTCGAGCAGTCGCTTCTGAAACTTCACGAGACGCCGCTGGGCGCTCAAGATCACCGACGTTTTTGGATTTCGCGTGCCATGGCGTATAATCGCCCAGATTCGAGTTGGGTGGCAGCCTTGCTCGGCGAATCAGCGAAGAGAAGAGATGAAATACGTCAAATCAGCTGTTGGAGCCGAGCTGCTCAATAATAGAATACCCACCCGCATACTTCGGCGGCGTTACGTCTAGGTTAGAAATCAATCTATAGGGCGTCTTGGTGGACAAATGCCGCTCAATGTCGTCCCGCAGCAGGCTGCTGCAAGGCCTTTTATTGTAATTGCCAGTGAATAAAACATGCATCAGCACCAACACCACAATTGGTGTCAGCAGTTCATAACGCGAAAGTACCATCGAGAAATTCAGTCAATCAACAAAAATGTTAAAGTAAAATAAAAACGAAAACAAAACTTTGTTAGAACTATATCCTAGAAAGTTTAAACTATATTGAAAAAAACAAATCAAAACGTCAAAACAATAAAAATGAGAGTTCACACGCACGCTACGATAGACACGAATCGAGAGACAGAAAACAGACAAGCAGATGGAAATTGGATTAAAAGGGAGGCTGCGTAAAGTAAACACGCAAAAGGAAATTGGCAAGTGCGTGAGAGTGGCAGCACTGCACAAAATGAACAATACGTCCAGATAGTCAGAAAAGTACCAAAAATTTGACGTTTTTGGTATATAATGATGATATATATGATGGTATTTGATAATTGTATTACTCTATAAAACAATAAGGCTTTAGGCTAAATAATCCTTCCCAAAAGTGAGAAAATTTTACATTTTGTAGCCAGCATAAATGTCTTATTTGATGACGACAATACACACTTCAATATTAAATAAATCGAATATCATCACTGATTTGGTCGACGGAAAATTTAGCGCGTCTGTGTACTAGACTTATTATAAAATGCGCATCGATATTTGTATCTATGGATTTATCGGTGCGGTGTGTGTTTTCAGCACTGCTAGGGCCCGCATTTCCCAGCACTGGACAAAAGTGTGACCACTTGGCCAAAGAAAACACTGTCTAACGTTTTCTTAAATTCAAATTGACAATTTTGATGAGGGCTGTCCCCAACCGTCCTTATCGCGACTGATGCGCGATTGTAATGTTTACAATCAATTAATTTTTGGCATGATTCCCGCACTTTGCACACTGCACGCCAACAGGTGGAGAGCTTTTATCAGAAAAAGCTCAACGGCTGGCTGCCACTCCGCGCTCTTATTAAACGAAACAACTTCGCTCTTCGCTTTGTGTACAAACAGGAATATGCTCTGTCGCGCAGCCCAATGAGCACTCAACGCGCATTTGACCGAAAATCCGAGAATCCAAGAATAGTAGAGCTACGAGAGGAAATCAATTGCACACTCGCACCGGGAGCCACGTTTATGCGCTGTTTCCACCCCTCCCATATTGGTTCGGTTCAATTCGGTTCGAATTTTGTTTTGCTCATGTCCCGCCACAGTTACGGTTGGCTTCTTTAGCGCGTTTCTGGCTGCCATATGGAGCCGGTGTCGGCCAATGTCAACCGCAGCAGCAGTAGAAACAGGAGCCACGCCACGCACGTGTCGACCAAAAGTTTTGCGCCAAAACTGGAGCTGAAGGTAACCGTAGCCGTAACCGTAACCGTAATAAAGTCGTTGTCCTGGTGGCTGCTTAGTAGCTTGATTTGTTGCACTGCTGCACGCAATGGTGCTTAGACGATGTTAATCTTCTTTATTGGCCCCACAGAGTAAAAGGAACAGGGAGCCCCGGGCTGGCTCAAAGCACGCCACCTGTTGGGCGCCAAAACGGGAGAGCTTTTGGCGCGAATTTTGAACGATAAAATGCCATCGGAATGGGGCAGGACCTGAAGAACAATCAAATTATGTGAATTTGAGGATAGTTCAGTGGGTAGGGGATTAGTCGGTTGCTTGAAAGGATCGCTTGAAATTGGTACTTTGTGTGTGTGTTTTGGGTGGCAAGAAAGAAGCGCTGCTCGAGTGGGCAATCAATCAGCGGAATGAAATCAATGGCAACGTAATTTCAACGATTACACCTGCGGCATGGGGCTGATGAGTGGCAGCAGCCGAAACAAGTGTCACAAGCAATAACAAAAGGAAGAGGGGCTGGGGAAAGCCTAATCTCTGGCCACCATGCTGGACGGGGGCCCCTAACTTATCGGCCAACACACGGAGAGCGGTAATTAATTTTTTTGGTATTTGTGGGACCGAGAACATATTGACAATGAAACGATGATCACGCACTGCTACTGATAATGACCATGCCAATGGCCCAATGGGTTCACCCCCCGAAAACTGAAATTGTCCCACAGACAGACAGGCCTAGACAGGAGCTAGAGCTGGCAATGGCAGGCGGGGACAGAGGCAGGGGCAGGTATAGCGTCACGCTGGCTGCTCATTTTTTGTGTGTGGAACGTGCCCAATGAGCGCAACGCGGTCCAAAAACCTGCGGTGTCCAGCCCCCAGTCAGCCCACTATCTCTGCGAAGGTGTGTGCGTGTGTGGGTGTGTGTGGGTGTTAGGGTGTCGACGCCTGCACTTTCTTTGACAGCAGCAGCGCCGCAACGCAATAGCAGCAGCAGCAGCAGCAGAACAAGTTCAATCGCTTGGCAGACAAAAGGGGCTAGACTTATTGATACCCTTTGGATGATTTGGAACAAAGCTCTAATCGATGCATGTGTGTTTGGGAACGTGTAGCTGTCATTGGAGTTATTTATTTCACAAAAGATTTATTTCTCACTTAAAAGAGCTTTATTTTTTGCTTTATCTTGTTATAGCCGTTAAAACTTAAGCACCCAATGCCCCTAATATAAAAGATTCCATAGTTAACAACACGGATAAAAAAGCAAGACAAAAGGAGATGTTCGAAATGTTGTTTAAACATTTAACTTTCTCCTCTTAATAATAATTATCATGAATTGATTGAAACTGTAACTATCTAAGCGTTATCCAACACTTGCGCGTAACGTCCACTTGCCAAGGCATAGACGCGAGCTCCTGCCTGCTCCCAACACACGACCCGACCCCTAACCCGAGCCCCAGCCCATGCTATGGAGTAAGCCAACTTATCAGCAATTTAATCTACACCTTTTTGGGTGTCAGTTCAGTTCAGTTCCATTCACCCGGTCCGGTGTCACCGCTGTTGTTGCTGACGACGCGCGCTGCCGTTGACGCTGGCGCTGGCGCCGATGCTTAAAAGCTAAGGACACGCGCTCAGAACGTTCAGTTCGCCTCGAGTTTTTGCCCCGCGCGGTTTGGCGCGAACAAAAACCACCAGACACGCACCGCACACGGACACGCACACTGGCCACAGAGCCGCCGCACCGCACCACACCGCACGGAGTCACAGAGCAACAGAGAGCGCTAAATATTAGTTCAAAAACAAAAGTAAAAACGGAACGGAACCAAACAAAACAGAACGGAAGGCAGCACAAAATAGAGGAGAGAATGCGAGTGAAAGCCGTCAAGAAAGAACAGAAACAGCGACGGAACTGAACGGACGTCCCCGGCAACGGTAACGGTAACGGTAGCACGCAGCAGCAGCAGGAGCCAGAACCAAAACGTAACAACAATATCAAAAAAACGGTAAACGTAACCGTAAAGCCACAACAAAAAGAAAAGTAATGAAAAATACAACAAAATCTAAAATAAAACAGAGAAAAAAAAGCACATGAACAATACAGAACGTATAGCGCAAAAGCAACCATAAACAATTTAAAGTTAGTTTAGAACAAAGGCAATCCAATTTGTTGTTATACAATGTCGCATTTCATTTAGTTTTTTAGCTGGGTTTCGAGTTTCGTGCTGTTCTTTGCGTTCTCCTCCATCGGACACTCTCCTCTCTTTTTTGCTTTCTGCCGTTTCGTTTTCATTGGCGCAGTAGCGGCGATCGGTGGCAGCGGCAGCGGCAGCATTTCGCATTTCACGTGGCGCCCAAAATATTCATGACCATCACGAGATTCGATTCGATTCGATTTGAGACTCGAGATTGGAGAATCGGATTGTGGGGGCTTCCTCCTCTGGGCCAGAAGCCCACCTGCTGCGCCAGCTGCTCTGCAGCTGCGCTGCCTCCGGCACAGGCCTCAGCCTTAGTCTCAGGCTGGGTTAACTAGTTTCGAGTTTTGCAAATTTCGCCGCGCATTAATCTTCGATTAAATTTATACAAAATCCAGCAAACTGTTTGGCTCTGTAGCCCCCAGCCGCCCCTCTCTCTTTCAAGTTCTGTCGCGCCGCCGGCTGCGTTTGCGCGGCAACACTCAAAACACGTTGGCCCTGATCGTCACACTCACAAAAGCAGCAACAAACAAAACAACAGCAGCAGGGTAGCAGAGGCAAACAACGCCAGCGCAACGCAGTTGTTTGTTCCAAGGAGGTAGCTAGTGCACGCATTTCAGTGTGTAGGAGGTGGAAGGAGCGCAAAGGTTTATTTATGTAAAAGGAAAGGAAAGGACCAAAAGCAAAGCAGTTCGGCGAGATAGGAGTCCCTAAAAAGCAGTTGAGTGGAGGTGGATCAGGCAGTTAATTTAAAGCAGTGCATATGAGTAAGATTGGTCCAAAGTTAAATGCAGTTAAATGAGAGAGAAGCGCTGGCAGTGACTTTAAATAAAACAGCAGCGCAATTCCATTAGAATTGCTGTGATACGGAAAAGAGAAGACGGAAGACCGAGTGACTTAGAATAACACAGGAAAGCAGTCTTTAGGCACGGCAGAGGTGTTGTAAGTCATGCGTATACCTAAAGCAGTGCTATTGAGTAAGAAAGGATTTTGTCTTTGAAGGAGCCAAATTGAGTGCGAAAGAAGTGCAGAAGTGAACATGGAAATTATCTGCAAGCAGTTCAGAGTGCAATGAGAGAAAGCAGTAAACTGATAATCGCATTTAAAAGCAGTCGAAGGGTTCTTCCACTCTTCCTCACCCCCCTGATGCTGTGCTTGTTAATATTATTGCGCAACACAGACACACTGTCTGTCATACAGTGGAAACTCGACACGGGACTGTTGATCGACTGACGGTCCGATTGCATATAGTAGTTGGCGATCTGGTTGGGGCCGGTCCGGTCTGGTCTGGACTTTGCCGGTGCCGGGCAATGGTGGCTATCGGCTTACGTTTTACGACGGTACAGTGGACCCAGCCTAGCCCAAACGTAACTGAATAGATATGAAATGCCAATAATAGAGTTTTGGTAGCGATGGGGAAAGGAAACGTTTTCTGTTGTGGCACATAAGATCACCTGCTTAGGAATTTCCAAGCAGTGCATCAATGTGAAGTGATTTGCACTGTACCGCATTAACGAATGGACATGTGTCCATCAGCGATTTAATACCCATCATATCTCATAATTGGCCATCTCCTTCTCTGACACTCTCTCTCACTTAGTGCCATCGACGCTGATGTCGCAGTCACAGCCAGCGTCGCTGTCGTTGTGAACCGTGCGTGGAGCAACCAGGTCCAAGCCAGCGGCCGACAGCTTTCCGTCAACATCACCAGAGATTAACACCCGTGAGCCGTGAGACAGCACAGGCACAAAGCCATAAATCAATAGGGCTCGTACGGTCCCGTCCCATCCCGTCGGTGTATCAGCCCCCAGCAGATAAGGAGCTGGGAGCGACGCCAGCGCCGGGCAGTAGTTGGCAGTGTCGCCGCCGAGCGATATGTTGGCCACGCCGAGCGGCGGCGCAGCGCCCGCTAATGTTCCCGCAACCGCAACCATTCCAGCACACGGTCCCGTATCCGTATCGGCCGTATCGGTGCCCCCAGCAGTCGCCGCATCCCTGGCCAGTCCAGAGAAGCCCCTGAACAATGGCTACCTGCAGGCGAATGCTATGGATGAGCTAAATGCCACCGTGGTGTCGCCTCTGCTCGGCCAGCAGCAGCAGCAGGCACAGTTGCAGCCACAGTTGCCACATCAGCAGCAGCAGCAGAACAAGCTGCCAACGGTTGTTTTCCTCAGTCCGGATGGAAGCGGCGGCGTGGGCATTGGCAGCGCCCTGCAGCGGAATCCCATCTCAGGTGCAAGCATACCCCCGACCACCGCCTCGAGCCGCACTAGCGACTGGCTGCTGAAGGAGTCAAAGCAGCGGCGCCGCCTCCTGATCCTGGCCATCGCCTTTACCGTTCTTGGAGCAGCTATCGGTGCGCTGGCTATCTACTTTGCCGGCGCCCATCAGCGCTGCCAGCTGTATCCCCGCTCCCTGGACGGCGCCGAGTCTGTAGCAGGTGAGTGTCGTCTGTGTGCGTGTGTGTGTGTGTGTGTGTGTATGAAGCTCATTTCCCGTTACCATTGTCGTTCCCATTCCCACTCCGTTGCCATCAGTGCTAACTGAGAACTGGGTCAGCAGCCAATCAACAGGCATCCTGTGCCCTGTCTTCCATCGTCCATCTCCCATCTGTCGCCCGCCCCCGTCAAGGTCCATTTACTGTTGTGTTAAGTGAATTTGGCGCCTGCTCCTGCTCCTGCTCCCCCTTCCAACATACCATCTCATTGCTCATCCATCCATAAACCGAGTAGAAATTTCAATTTCATTGTGCGGGGGAGGAGGAATGGACAAGCAACAGGCTGAAAGAAAGGAAACCCAGCTGCGAGGTCGATGCTTTTGATACCCTTCCAAGTGCATCGTTCTGATGAGAGATGCATAAAAAAGTGAATATATTTCGATGAATTTCCTATGATTAACTGTGATATATTTGGTGATCCGATCCGATCTGATCTCACAAGTACAGGTAGCTGCGTGCCTCTTCCTCTGTGCTTGGGTGGCAAACTTCTAATCAATATTAATATTACCCTCTAAAAGGGTATATGTATAACAAGATTTTTGTAATCTCCGTCCTAGCAGCAGGCCCTCTCTTGTCACTAAATATGCTGGTGCTCCTGCTGGCCGCTCTCTTCACACTCACTTTCTCTCTCTGTCGTTGTCTATCCATCCCGTTCGCTCTGTTTGAAATTCAATTACAGAATATGTCAAACAACAAACGGGAACAGGAGCGCCGCACCAGCAAGTGAAAAGGGCACGGAGCACTGCTTGCCTTGTGCCATTTTGTGGTCCGTTATTTTCTCTCTCTCCCACTCCCACACCCCCTCTCCCGATAACAGTGGGATCGAGCAGCGCCCTCTGGCATGCCCTGTATTTCGCATGGCTTGCCTCCACCGCCTCCACCACTGTGCATGCGCTGCTCCTCTCAGGCTCTTACTTCTCCTCTTGTCCTGTGGCCTGTTGTGGTCTGTGCGTAGAGTGCGATGTGGCAGTGGTAGTGGGTAGTGGGCCGAGGCTGGGGCAGTCAAGCAGTCGTGTTCCCCTCTACATTCACTCACATAAGACATTCACAAAATACGTGTAATGTGAATTGAAAGCCACTGAAATATTCAGGAGGCTCTGCTCTGTCAGCGGGTATGGAGCGCAAGATGGGCAGGAACGTGTCCTACAATATTCGTTTTCATTTTGCAAAATGAGATAAAAAAGCGAACACACACACACACACACACACACAGTGAAAACCAATCAATCGGCTTGGCCTTTTGGCCGGCCCTTGGTACAGAAGATGTCTATGAATTTTGGAAAAGTCGTTCCAATCGATCGCGTCCCGTTTGCAGCCTCTGCTTCTTCTTTGTGTCTCTCCTTCAGTTTTACCGTTAGCTTAATTGAATGTGCACTCACTCACACACACACACACACATACTTCATGCGTGCGCGTGTCACCGTTATAAAAAACGTGTTTTTTAATATTTTGCGCCAAAAATTCATTCATCGATAGCGCATTACCGTTACCGGATGCCACAGTCCGTCGTGGATGGGAGGGAGGCCCGATGAGTATGAGGGTTCACCATCAAAGCCTATTTCTAACGATACTTCGCACATATGTATAATGCGTCGCCGCCGTTTACCGTTATAGCCAACGTAAAAATATCTCTCCTCTCACATCGTTCTCTATAAATATCGAACATCATTATCATCAGCCACAGCCTCAGCCTCAGCATAGCGCATCCATTCCCTCCCCCATCTTGTGGTAGGCCCCTGGCCTTGACTATGAAACCATACCGCGAATACTCTCCACCCTCCCATTTACCCACTTCTGTCTGCTCGATTGATTCAAGCCGTAATTTCTACGGTAATTTTAAAGTGGACTCCGTATTTAATGGGTGGAAGGAAAGAGGAAACGTTTTGACAAAAACAAAAAAATGGCTTTAATGTTTATGGAATATAAAAAAATGGCGACACTCAGTCGATTAATGATATATTATAGACGTAGCTGTTGATATTCCAGTCGGATCTTATAATAGATTCCAAAGATTGCTTCCAACCTTCAAGGGTTCTATGGATACTACATAGTGGCTAGTCTCATTACTCCTTTCTCTTTTGTTTTTTTTTTTTTTGGTTTCAGCTCAGGTTCCACTTCGGTTTCAGTGGGACATTCACCTCGAACTCTGGTCTTGGCTGTCGGTACTCGGTCTCTAACGTGCCACATGCCACTTAAATCTATTAACGCCATGGCAAATGTTATTAGCTGTCCATTCGGTCGGGGGAATCGTTTTAATTAATAACTAATGCCGGCATCTACATGCATACATAGCTACCAACACCCTAACCACCCTCTATTCTGTTTGCCTAGATGTCAGTTTTTATTGACAGCCTCGACAAGGACATCAGCATGCAACATGTGTCCAAGCTGGAATCGATGTCACTGCCGATTGAGGATGGGGTGGTGGGCTGTTTGCTGGTTGGTAGACCAGCAACATTTCGATATTTTAATTTAATAAAGTTCGCGACAAGCAGCAGGAGCTGGAACTGTCTGTGCTCTGCTTGCCTTGTTGTTTTCTCTCGTTCTTTTCACATAATGAAAAATTCAATTTCAATTTACTTGAGTGGTCTTCGAATCAGTCGTGTGCGGTGCGTGCGGAGTAATCCGCTTTCGATTCGTACTCCGTACTACTACTACAAGAAATCTTTTCCCTCTAATTGCAGGCAATGCCAGATGGGGCCCGGGCAAGGCCCATGAGGGGCAGGACAACATTTGCATGACTCAGGAATGCGTGAGAACAGGTATGCTATGCAGCTCGGGTATCATTGGACGGACATGCTTCATGTAACCACTTGAAAGCGGACACCTTGGCAGTCCAAGTGCATGCCAAACGGTGACACGGAGAGTTACGAGACGAGGGGCACAGGGGCACAAGGAACACCGACTGATTGGAAAGACAGTGAAAAGGGTGCCAGGGATTTGCACAATCACGTATTGTTGGCAATTTATTTTTCCATAAATTATTTACTTACCATTAAGATAGTTTAGTATTTACCCCAAGCAAGCATTGATTACGAACCCTTTGTTGCTGGCGATGTGAAGTTGCTCATCTGCTCGGCGGTTAGGGCAGGAGGCTCGGGCCCATTTAGTGTTCAATTTATATGCAAACACCTTTGACTCCTTCGATCGAAAGTATCGAAATTTAATGTAGAAAGCAGTCAGCTACTGCCATATTCATTGCCTATATCCCATCCATTCCAAGACAATTACCAAAGGTTGCAATCAGCAGACCACCCCCGTACCCCGTACCCATACCATTACCGGTATCCAATTAGCGTTGCGGTTACAACTGGGCCGTTTTGTCAACATTGAAGGTTAGCCTACTTTTTGGGGCATCAGCAGAGGACGGACAGTGTTTGGGGAGGGGGCAGACATTGGGAAATCTACCCGTTGGGATACCATATTATAATATTCTACTATCGTATTGGCAAAAACCAAATGCATGTCGTGTGTGCAATTCTAGAATTCTTTCGGTTTTAATTTAAATTTAACAACAGTTCCAAATGGAATACATCAGGTTTCTCTCTTGCCTTTCAAGTGCAGCAGTAATACCCCCCCAACCCGTTGATATAGGGACTGGTGCTCCTCCCCCTTAAACCCTCACTCACAGCCCAAAGGCAAGTCCTACTCTCAGTTTCAATCGCAACTATTGTCAGACCGAGAAAGTTTTCCGTCTACGCGGGGAAACTTTAGACCGCAGTCGCCGCAATGCAATTTTGGGGGCCATCGAATAGAAAGTAAATATAAAGGAGTAGGGTTGTGTGTGGGTGTGTCTGTGTGTGTGTGTGTGGGCTTATCGCTTATCATAAAACTTTTTGGCGTATGATTTGTTGGGCAAGTTTTCTGCAAACACGGTTTGCTATCAGCACAGGCGACAGGTGAATGGAGATCAAGCTAAATTATGGCCCGCCCGACTGGGATGGGGATGGGGAGGGAATGCGGCAATTACATGCCACAGCTGAACTGTTTCCCAAGATATGTACGAGAGATGGTGTCTGACACATTGATTTATCATCTAATAGCGGCTTCCCTGCTCTCGGCTATGGACATGACGGCCGATCCCTGCGAGGACTTCTTCCAGTATGCATGCGGCACCTGGAACAAGGTACATCCCATACCCGAAGATCGCAGCTCCATTAGCACATTTGAGGTGAGTGATTCGAGAACCAAACTGGGATCGGGAATGTTTCGATCGCTACTGTACGTTCCACAGGTACTATCCGACCAGCAGCAGGTGATCCTTCGGGGTGTGCTCGAGGAGCCAATCGACGAGCGCGACAACCAGGCCACCATCAAGGCCAAGACTTTCTTTAAGAGCTGCATGGACATACGTGAGTGTACTCCCCTCGATAGTCCCAGAACTTGTACCAAGTAAACATACAAATATTACGCCCACAGCTCAGATCAGAAAGATCGGCTCGGGGCGGCTCAAGCAGGTGCTGAAGGCGCTCGGTGGATGGCCGGTGATCGAGCGCAATTGGCAGCCACCGGACGATCTTTCGGTGGAGAAACTGATGGGACATCTGCGGCTGAACTACAGCGAACCGGTGCTGATCGAACTGTATGTGGGGGCGGATGACAAGAACAGTTCGGTGAACATCCTGCAGATGGATCAGCTGCAGTATGCTCTGCCCTCGCGCGACTACTACCTGAAGGAGAGCAGTGCCAATGACCGCAAAGCCTATCATCGCTACATGACGCAGGTGTCGGTGCTGCTGGGCGCCAATCCGGCCACGGCTGCGGCCGAACTGGAGCAGGTGGTGCTGTTCGAGACGCAGCTGGTGAATGTCTCGCTGGCCGAGGCGGATCGGCATGACACGAGCGCCGTGTACCGCAAGATGACGCTGCCGGAGCTGCAGCAACTGGTGCCGGAGGTCAAGTGGGAGGAGTACCTGCAGACGGCCCTGGGGCCCGGCATTCCACTGCAGGCGGACGAGCCGCTGGTCACCTACGGCCTGCGCTATCTCACCGATATGGGCAAGATATTGCGACGCACCGACCGTCGCGTTGTCCACAACTATATGCTGTGGCGCCTGGTCATGTCGCTGATGACCCACATGATCGACGAGTATCAGCGGGAGCGAGTGGAGTTCCGCAAGATCCTAATGGGCATTCAGTCGGAGCGGACGCGCTGGTCGCAGTGCGTCGAGTGGACCAACAAGAAGCTTGGCGTGGCCGTCGGTGCCCTCTTCATACGCGACAACTTTAACCAGGAGAGCAAGGAGGTGGCCCTCGAGATGATACATACCATTCGGGCGGCATTCAACGAGCTGCTGGCCGAGAACGACTGGATGGACGACGAAACGCGGGCGGTGGCCAAGGAGAAGGCCGACTCAATGAACGAGAGAATTGGCTATCCCGACGTCCTCACCAATGCCACCGAACTGGAGCAGGAATATGTGAATGTGAGTGTCGAAGGGGGAGTGCCCGTAAGGAACCATATAACATATCATTTTCTGCTCCTTCTCCTCCAGCTGACTGTTGTGCCGGACAATTTCATTGACAACGTGCTGAGCATCTTGCAGTGGGAGTCGGAGAAGGTGCTGCATCTGCTGCGACAGCCGGTGGACAAGGAGAAGTGGACCACAGAGCCGGCGGTAGTGAATGCTTTCTACAATCCAAACAAGAACGATATAGGTGGGTGCTTCAGGCTGCTCCTCTCTCCGATTCGGCTCTACAGATCGTTTCCTTTCTTTCAGTATTTCCTGCGGGCATTTTGCAGCCTTTGTTCTACAGCCAGCACTTTCCCAAGTCCCTCAACTATGGTGGCATTGGCGTGGTGATTGGTCACGAGATCACCCACGGATTCGATGACAAGGGGCGGCAGTTCGACAAGGAGGGCAACATGATGCAGTGGTGGAACAATGCCACCATCGAGGCATTCCGCGAGCGCACCCAGTGCGTCATCGATCAATATTCGCGCTACAAGATCAACGAGGTGGACATGTTCATGGACGGTCGGATGACGCAGGGCGAGAACATTGCCGACAACGGCGGCCTCAAGCAGGCCTTCAGGGTAGGTTACTCCTCTCTCTCTCTCTCGAGAGAGAGAAAGCTCCGATCTGATCTGATCTTTTATTTCACCCTTTGCAGGCCTACAAGAAATGGGAGAAGCTGCATGGCCGCGAGCTGCAGCTGCCCGGCCTCAATATGACCCACGATCAGTTATTCTTTCTCAACTATGCCCAGATATGGTGCGGCTCGATGCGGCCGGAGGATGCACTGACCAAGATCCGCTCCTCGGTCCATTCGCCGGGCTTTGTTCGTGTCCTGGGGCCGCTTTCGAATTCGCGCGACTTTGCACACGCCTACAACTGCCCCCTGGGGTGCAACATGAATCCCGAGGAGAAGTGCAGCGTGTGGTAGATACGCAGATACATATACAGATACAGATACACAGAAGAGAACGTTGATGTGTTTTTTTTTTTATATATTTATATCGCATACTATATATAGTACGAGTAGACACCATATACAAATAATTGAGTACGGTAGACGACGGTACACCACGGAGGATGGACAACATCTGATTCGTATCTCTAATCTGTTTTTAATTCAATTTTTTCATTTCAAATCTGGATCTGTGCTCTTGTTGTATTTTTTTTTTTTTTTTGTTATAGCAACTATTATGTAATGTATGTAGTAGTAACGATGATCCCTGTATACACTGCACAAATCTATATGCATTATAGTTGGCTTGTTCTATGAGGATTCATGCCACAGAGCCCACAAGTCGCACTTGCCACACATATCAAACAAGACACCCACACCCACACGCCAACGCCCACACCTACACCCACCCGAAGAGCGTCCGAAGAAAAGCGGATTATATTATATTCGTGAATAAAGAAAACAAAACACAAAACAAAAGTTCGGAAATCGGAAAATCATAAACCATGGGATTTATTTGTGACTGGACAGATCCCTTGGCTAGCGATTTAAGTTCCATCAGCACAAAAATGCACAAAACAAAATAATTGCTGTGTGCATGACGCGAGGCACACAGCTGCTTGGCTTCCGTCAAGCCCGATAAGGGTTGTTTTTTGGTCGAACGCTTGGCGAGTCCATCGAATGGCCTGTCTATCATTTTGTGATTATATTGTAGCATTCCACAAAACTTTATTCTAATGCGTAAAACCCGCCGTATTTTTCCATGACACGCCAATGAATATGAATGAATAATTCAGCATTCAATAGCCGGCCTACGAGTATAGAGAAACGATACTCGTGCGAGTATATGACTAATGTTAAGGGGGGAGGGGCTCATTTCGATATGTTTGTGCAGTTTATTCTGACAGCATTATCCATATATAGTATATGTATATCCATTACAGACTTAGATACTAGACATATGTATGTATCCATCATATTGATGATCGATAATCACTGATGGATCGCTGATACTATGTAAACAACATTTATTCTTATTTGGAACTAGTTCTATACTTGGTATGTATGCTGTGTATAGGATGTGTATAATTTCATTCTAACGCCAAGTATATAATATACATAGACATATATAGTAGTATGTGTCCCCCAGGCTAGACCCGAGGCTGAGAACCAAACTTATCATTGTCCGTTCGGATTGTATATGTATGTATATCGTATTGTATATATATGATACTCGTATCTACGTATAGTCCGTACATATCCGTATATATAGTAGGTATGTATAAAAAAAACAGACGCCTAGCAAAAACAAAGTCCATATAAAAGGATACACCAAATACAATACATATATGTATGGATATCGATTGTATCTACTAAAACAGTTAACATCAAGAAGGAGATGGAGGAGGTTGCTCTATCAGGTTGCTCCGGATGCAACCTCCTCCTGGTAGCACTAGAGTTTTCGGTTTCATTTGGAAGCTACATTACATAAATACTGTCCTATAACTACACACACAAATATAATATACTCGTATATATTCCAATAGCTTCTGACCGGATTGGAATTATCACACATGCTTATTCTCTAACTGTATAGCGATGGTTTCTCTAGGTACATGGCGCTCTCCCTGGCGCCGCAATTCCCGCTAGGTGCGCAAAGACGCCCGCGAACCCGTACCCGAATCGCGACTGCGACGACCAGCCCTCGACCAGCTTTGCTCCTCGGCACTGGCAAAGATTAGATAGATAAAGTTGCCGCCAATATTGAGAGCCGCGGCCAGCCAGAACACAATGTGCCACTGGGTGAGGGTCTCGCGATGATTGATGATCAGCCCGATTACATAGGGTGCCAGGAAGCCGCAGATATTGGCCGCCGAATTGGTGATGCCGTACATGGTGCCCGCGTAGCGTGGACTCAATGCAATGTGGTTCATCTGATTGCCCGCGTAGACGGCGCCGCCGAAGGAGCCGACGCCCGCCAGCATGAAGGTGACCCATACCCAGTCGCAGCCCACGTAAATGATGCCGATCAGGCCGAGCGAGGGCACGACGGAGGCCACCGTGTTCCACAGCTTGTAGGAGTTGAGCAGCGATATGTAGCGCCTGGCCAGCATCCAGTCGGCCAGGGCGGAGCAGGCGATGCCCACAAACCATGCGGTGAGGTAGGGCACAGCGTTGAGCAGGGCATTCGACTGGATGTCGAAGTGCAGGATATTGCTCATGTAGGTGGGCAGCTCCGTCAGCTGCGTGTAGAAGGCCCAGCCCTGGCCGCACTGCGTCAGCAGGATGGCCCACAGCGGCACCGAGGTGAGCAGCGAGCCCCAGGGTATGTTGTCATCCTCTCCATGTCGCAGTCGAACGCCGCCCCCATCGTCTTCGCCGTCCTCCTCCACTTCCCCGTCATACTGGCTGATCATGGACTGTGTGCGAAGGCTCCTCTCGATGTATTCCCGCTCCTTGATTGAGATGCGCGGATGCAGGCTGGGCCTATCGTACACCAGATACATCCAGCAGCCGAACCACAGGATGCCCAGCAGCCCAAAGATGTAGAAGGCCGAGGGCCAGCCGCCGAGAAAGTCCAGCGAGCAGAGCCATCCGGCCAGGGGCATGGAGATCACGGTGCCGATGTTGGAGCCAGCATAGACAATTGCCGCGAATTTGTTGCGCTCCAACGGCGGTATCCAGTGGGCCAGCATCGCGTGCATAGCCGGATATGTGACGCCCTCGCCCATGCCCTCAAGTATGCGCACCAGGATGAGCAGCGGCAGGTCCCAGCGCGCCGCCAGCGGCGTGAGGAGCGTGAAGATGGCCGTGACCAGCACGCCGTAGCCGTATATCAGTTTTCCGCCAATTAGCTCGGCCATGCGTCCGCCGGGAACTTGGGTGAGCACGTAGCCGTAGAAGAAGCTGCCCAGCACCAGGCCCTGGGTGGCCTCGTCCCAAACGAACTCGCCCTCGGGCATCCGGTGGCCGCTGTCGTTGCGCCCCGGCTCCGGCATGGGGCAAGTGTCACCGTCCACCACAGAGCCGTTACTGTGAGGAATGGCCGTCTGGTTGACCATGGCCACAATGGCCACCGACAGGTTTACCCGCATGGCATAGACCACGGCGAAGCCCAGGAATCCCATCAGGCCGAAAATGTGGCGTGTCTTTAGGCCGCAGCCGTCGCTGCCCTCGACTGTACAACCAATGGTGGCGGGGGGAGTGGGGACATTGGTTAGAGCATTTTATCTAGTACCAGGCCTTATCTACTTACCCCCCGCTGCGACCGCACCACCGCCGCCGCCCCTAATGAGCGGCCTGTCGCCAGCGCAGAACGCCTCCTGCTCGTCATCCGCATCATCATCATCGTCGTCGTCGTCGTCGGTGGAAGAGGAGGAGTGCTGGCGCCTGTTGGCAGCATCATCCGCGTTCCCGTAGTAGCAGGAGGCGTCCCGCGTCTCATCTGTCCACTTGTGCGGTGGCATCGTCGTGGCAAATTGTTGTCTTCTGTTCCGATGCCTCTGCTTCTCTCCGGGCTGGCTGCTGCTGCTGCTGCTGATGCTTCTACTGCTTATGCTACCACTTCTTCTGCGGTTTTTGCTGTTCCGTTGGTGTGACTGATGTATCTACTGCTTAGTTTTGATGCTTGTGCAATTGCCAGCTCATTTTCTCTTTCGTATTGTTTTATTTTGCGGAAGAACGGGAATTAAATTAGAGACGGAGCGAAGTGGAGTGGAGGCCAACAGCACTGCGAGCAGACAGACAGACACCTTCGTCAACAGCTGGAGCGGCAGCAACAGCAAAAGCAAAACCCAAACAAAAGTGGCCACAAATGGTCGAGCGAGCAATCGAAGCAGTCTCATCTAACCCATGAAGCAGTCGCTCGCCTGCTCTCTCTCCTAATGCCACTCTCTCTAATTCGCTCGGTAGCTCTCTCCTTCTCTCTCAGCACTGCTTTTTGTGAGCGAACGATACGTACTCCGCGGGCAGGCAGTGTGAAAGTAGAGCAGCAGCAACAGCACTACGTCACCCAGAGGTGGTGTAAGAAAGGCAAAGAGAGAGAGAGAGAGAGAGAGAGGTTGCAAACGGCGCACTTTAAATTTTATTGTAAAGTACAATATCTTTCTTTAGTTACAGTTTATGTACTTCCCACTCACTTACTCACTCACGCGCACCCACACACTCACATGCAATGGTATGGATGTATTTACTTGCACTGGAATATACAATAAATTTGTATTTGTAAATATTTAATTGAAGATAGCCGAAACAAAGGGGAAATTTGTGTGCAAGCCAAACAGAGAGAATAACCCTCGCTCTGTCTTAGCGACAACCGAAACAGGGATGAGAAATATTTTCCAAACGAATATGGTTTAGTGGTACATACACATGTATGTGCACATACATACACACATACTTATGTAGTGGATGCACTGCTTTTCCTTGATTTATAGAGATTCTACGCATGCCCAAGGAAGGCCTGTTGCATGTAAGTATCCCTGACCTGACGTACGATACTTTCCACAAATGGCCAAGGGTTCGGTTCGGTCATGCAACGCGTGTATTGAACAATTATTGGTATAAAAAACAGTTACAAAAGGGGTACATATGGCATGATTGATCAAGCACCTTGTGGAATAGGCATCGGCTCCAAGTCCATCTCCAGATACCAATTAGTTGGCGAAAATGGTGCCCACTGGGAACACGACGATCCGCCGCTTAGAGTTCACTGTCAGCGTCTCGTAGTGATAGCCCTTGACCAGGCTAACATCGTTTCGGTTGTCCTCGAACGCCGGTCGGATGGGGCTCAGGTCCGGATTAAAGCAGTTGATCGTGAAGGTGTCGACGGACAGGAGACCGAGCACTTCGTAGGCACACGCCAGCTTCTCGTTCCAGATGCTGACCCGTGCGTATGGCACCGACTCCTTCAGATTCACCTGCGTGGCCTCGCGCGCTGTGCGGAAGGTGTGCAGGGTAATGGCGCCAGTAGGGCCCGGCTGCCCCAGATAGTTGCTTGTAAAGTCAGAAACAAGCAGGGGCGATGCATTGGCTGGGACATCTCCCTCAGCTTTGACCACACTGGCTTTGAGCAGCTCGATCTGGGCCAGGGTGCGCACGTAGCTGGGATGGCTGGCCACCTGTGTATCCAGTCGCTTAAGGTTCTGTGCCACCAGGCCCACAAACTGATCCCGCACGCTCTCCTGCAGCAGCACCGTGGCCACGGCTCCCTCCGCGAATGGGTTTTGCAGCGAGTCGAGCAGGTGCTGCAGGGCCGAGTGCAGATCCCCGTCCTCGAACACGATCATCAGCTGGGGGGACCGCCACGCAGCAGCCACGCTTCCATCTTGGATCCCCGAAATCTTTAATTCAAAAGGTTGAGTGTCAAGGTTATGTCCGGTTTATGGAAGAGGGGTGGCGTGGGCCCGAATTACCTTTGTCGCGGGCTGCGGCGTCTGCTGCAGCTTGTTTACCATGTCGCAGGTGATCACTGGCTGGAGTGGGCTGAGTACTTTCTTCACCGGCACGGACTTGTTGGCCATTCCTTGCTCTGTTCCACGATTTTCACAAAGAAACTAAAACCGAACCAAGGCGTCGTCTGATCGCGTTATCAGCAGCTCGCACACACATACACGAACACACGCAGGGAACATAAACATACGCACGCACTCAGCTGGAGCGGCCCCCACACGAAGGGCGGTGCAGTGAATACCCCCAACGCTGGCAACATCATACAAATAGATCAGAACACACAAATCAAAGCAACGATATATTGCAATTTGCTACTTTGAAGGTAAAACACAAACATTTGAATTTCTGCAACACGTTCTGCACACGTTTTGCAGCACTTTTCAATGCCTGCCAGTGTGCGGAAAATGTGGTCGCACCCTTAATTTTTTGTAAATAAAAATATGTAATGTCAAATAAGCATTAAACATTAAAAAATATACGTCTCATAAAAGAAATATCTAGGGTTTAGTAAAATTCGTGCAAAAATCTACTGAAAAAAAATACCAATCGCATCACTACGCCGACGTTTGACAACACTTTGCTTGAGACATTTAAAAATCCCACCAGAGAAAACAGATACCAAGAGCATTTCGCAGCACTGGGCAGAATTACGCCACCAACGTCGGCGCCGGCGTCGCTGTCAACGCAGGTTGCCTGACTCATGGTATGTCAATAAAAGAAAGGTGTCTCTGCGAGCGGTGCCTCGCAACTGAGTTACCAAATTCGAGAATGAAAAAAGATTAGAGATATATTTTTATCTAAAATGGTTGGAGTTTGAGACTAGAAAACAATTTCATTATGTTTCGAAAATGAGGCTGCTCTCTTCGTTGTCCCTACCTAATATCGATATACCATGGGCGGGGGGGAAAACGAAGACCGTCGCTGCTGGGGTCCGTTCGGTCGTCTGGCTCTGCCCCATGCACAGTCCAAGTTAGATTTAAATTGAATCCGTTCGTGCTCTGTTCGTCGCTCCCGCTTTCCGCTGCAGAATACACTTATAAATCCAAATTTTTTTTTATATCTATAAATCCACCTACATTTTGGGTGTACCTGCCTGTGTGTGCGTAGGTGTTACGGTTGTCCGAGTGTTACTGCTACTGTAACTGCTCCCTGCCCCCGCAATAAAAGTAATTCCCACCTGCCCCCCGTGGACGAGAGGAAGACCAACAAGTGCCCACACCTATACACACAAGTGCATCAGTGTGCCACTTGCATTGCCCGGAGAGTGCGTTCAACCAATTGAAAGTGAATTGAAAGCGACAAGTGAAAATAGATCTGACAAAAGCGGCAGCAGCAGCAGAAGCAGCAGCAGCGGTAGAACAGTAAAGTGACAGCAACAGCGACGGGAAGACAATTAGAACAGTTTTGGCAATTTTTTTTTTTGCACAAAAATAACGAACAGCTGTCTGCGCGAGTGCGAGAAAGCAGCAGAGTGTGTGTGTGCGTGCGTGCTGTTGTTGTTTAGAAGCGTAACAGGTCCGCCTGCGTGGGAGAGCCAAAAGAGAGCGAGAGAGAAGAGTCGACTTGTGTGCACAGCTGCATCTCTGTCCACAGCATCAGAATGACCGACCTAAACGAATTGCTGGGATCGCCATTTGTGCGCGTCAAGGTAAAGCAGTACTTCGCCCCGGCCCGCAACGCCACGCCATCCCCCCCACAAAGCCAGTCAACCACACTTGTTGGGCTGCAATGCACTGCTTTGGCGACCGTCCTGGCTGGACCCCGCCCCACTTGCAACGACTGATTAACACCGTCCAGCGTGAAAAATGCAACCGCAGGCCAGGCGCAGCCTGATGCATACAATATCATACATATGTATCTTCGACAGCTACTCGAGTGTCTGCGTCTCAATTTGCAACTATCCAGAAGCTTGGGCAATGCCGCCGCCGACGCCGCGACTTCGTGGGGCTTCAATTGACACTCCACGCGTCTGGGGCTTGATCCGCTTACACTAACTCTATTTGCCTCTCTGTCTCTGTCTCCCTTTTGCAGTTGGTGGCGTTTGTGCATTTCTTCTTCATATCGAATGCCATGCTGGGCAGCTGGGGGCATGGCGCCTATGAGTTCTACAATTTTCTGTTCATCATTTCCATGTTCTGGGCGATCCACAGCAAGGACTCAATTGAAGCAGTCCAAACGGTAAGTGATAAAGCAGTAGAAATGGTAGTTAAAAACGGCAAAGAGTCTTAAGAGGAACGGATCGGGGTAAGGAGTCAAACTGCTGAGCGTAAAATTGTCAATGAGTCCATTAAAACATTTGAACCTGCCATTGGGCTCGCAAGATTACTCCATTCGGTGACACATTCACTCACTCACACACACTAGAGAACCAGCTGATAAGAATGTACACACATACATATGTATGTGAATGCTCCGTATCATCCCACAATTAAATTAAATTTTAAATTTCTCTCACGGCTTTGCGAGTCACATTTTAATCTAAATCAAATTCCGCACGAGTCACATTGATATCACCACCAAATTGCAAAACCGGTTCGACGAAACTTTGCCAATTCTCAAATTAACATACAAATAGTATAAATAATAATAAAAATACCGAATGTTCTCATTGGAGAAATAGTTGGGATGCTCTCTTAGCATAGGCAGAGACAGTGGCTGTGACTGGGACTGCAGCCAACAGATGTTCCACAAGAGAGTAGTTTGGCGCTCAGATCGAAGCAGTGGCGTGACTAACGATGCTTGGGGGGAGAGCAAAGCAGTGTTTTAATGACAGAGCCACAAGACAATCAAAATTCTAGAAGGGTAGACGGTTTATCACGGAAAGTATATAAACCGCTTAAAGAGTATAATAGCTGCGGCTAAAGCAGAGCTGAAAACCGATAATGAAGCAGTGAGGAAGGCAAATTCCAAGAGTCTAAGTCAAGAAAAACCATAGAGCACTGATTGAACACTTGACAAAAGCACATGCCGAGACTGCAACAGAGATGTAAAGCAACTGAGGCTGCCTTAAGAGGCCCCCCTATAAGGCGAGACCCGCATCTTTCCCTGTTTACATATGTACACCCTGACATTGCCCTGATAAGATAGCTAGAATGGGGTTATTCGTTTATATTTGAAGCTTGTTCTTAATGAGATATACAAGTGGGATTTAGAGAGGTTAGCGAAAGATCGAGACGACTCTCTGCCCTCTCTCTCTCTTCGGCAAAAAGAGCAAAGCTACTCAGGGCAAAGAGTAGAGTGTTCCCTGTTTTTGGGCTATGTCCAATCAATTTGTTCGCTTATGGCTTAACAGGCAGCCATACCATATTCCATAGTCAAATCAACAACAAAAACCAATAAAACATAAACCTATGGCATACGTGGTGGTATGCAAATGGAAGCGGATTTGTGTCGAATATATATACATACATATGTACGTGTGTGCGTGTGTGCATGTGTGTGTGTACCGTTATTAATAGATGGGTTAGCGGCAAGAAAAGCCAGCCCCTACAAGCCACAAAATCGTTTGGCACTCTCAACTTTGACCTTAGGCCGAAGAAAAACGTAACCAGCTAACGCTAACTGACCAGCCACCCCACACTATTTACACGCTCCCAAAAAACCCAAAAACCCCCGGCCCCTATTTACACGTTTTACAGCCGCAGCACGCGACATGCCATTTTGGGTCAGAGGCTACCAAAAACAATATATAGTATAGTATCAGGAATTACAATTTCATTTTGGGGCTTCGGTCGGTCAGTCACACGATCCAGCCACCATCACACCGCCCCTCAAGCTCTTTTACATAGCTCCCAACAGTAGCTAGCTGGTGGTGGGGCACATATAGTACCTTGCCTTTTGTTTGGTTCCTTGAAAGCCATTAGCAACGCCTTTTAATCAACTTAACTATGCAAAAGCCCAACGAGTCACATCCGAAGCAAATATCCTTTCTGTTTCGTTTTTCAAGGAACAAAACTGTACAGAACAAAAATCAATTCGCATAATTTATTTAATTCGAATAATGGAAATCGAGGTAACGCCGCAAAAGGCTATGAACACACTGATATGTACATACATATCGTATATGCTACATACATTTGTAATATCAAAGCGATTCCAATTGATTGACAAATAAAAAGTTTCAATGATACATACTACATGTATGATATATCGAGCAATATATTTTTAAATGATTGCGATTAATAATTGATTGTTCAATTAAGTTAGTTCTGTTGTGGCATAATACAAAGTGAAAAAAAGAGCTTTTCCATCAAGTTGAATGCATGTCTGAAGATCATTCAAAAAAGTTTGATACAAACCCATTTAAATAGGTAGAGTAGAAATATTACTTGGGTAGCATAAAGTCTATATTGGTTGTATAGCTCTCCCTCTCTCTCTCTCCTTTTCGTTATGCAATCAAGTAGTTGCCAAATAAAGTCGAAGCTACAAACCATCTCATAGCTTTTTAAATACAAATTATAATTGAAAAAGCTATGATTTTTATTTTGTAATTCGAATTAATGCTTGATACTCGACCAGAGATTTTAACACTGCCAATATATTCCACATTCTACTTAAAATTCGACACTTTCTTTCTATCAATAATTTTGCACTAATTAGGCATAATTATAAATAAAGAAATCAATGAAGTTTTTCTTTTGACTTTTTTGCAAGATCTAATGTAAAGTATCTCCCTCCGTATCTGCAAAATCGACATAAGTTTTACACACGAAAGTAGACTATGCTACTGCAGCTAAATATGTATATTACACACATACATGTAAATACATACATACACATGTAAAATATGCACATTTACATATACATATGTATAGTTTGTTTTTCAAGAAAACCTACAAAAGTGTAGCTAAAAAAAATTGATTAAAACTATGAATGAAGCTCAAAGAGTGATTTTGGAGTAGAAAATTTTACTTGCTCATGTCAAAGCCATGTCATTGTCATGTAGCTGGAATGTACCATGTAGTATTTTGTTATAAATATACATAAATATGAACATACCTATGAAACCAAAACCCCTAAGACTGCGTATCGACGTCCTAAATAGCCTTGAAGTTCCGCGACGCTACCAATAAATTCGATTCTTTCCCTCCTTTTGGGGGCTTTACATTGCCGTCGAGTCCAACCGTCAGTCGCGTCAGAGTAAATAGTTGAATGTAAAATACTTGTACATATGTACTACATGTATGTAGTTAAGTGACATACCCTTTCCCCCACATACTCATGCCGTACCATTTCGTTTTACGTATCTTTGCAGGCGCTCGTCATCGATGCTTCTAGCATATTCTTTGATCTAGTCAGCATTATCGTATATTTCCATTTCATGAGTAAGTAGAGGCTGATCCAGATCCATCCATACACCCAAGATCGAACCTAACTGCTGCATTTCTTCCCATCTACTATGTGTTTGTGTTTATCTCTTTCAGATGGTTGGGCCATTGCTTTTAGCATCATCAACCTGATCCTGCGCCCCGTGAGCGTGGCCCTGCTCTATCGCGAATTCAATACGCGCGGCGGCAGCCTGCAAACGGGCTCGGTCTTCCCCACTAGTCAGCAGCGAAGCTATCAGGACATTGATCGTCCCACGCAGCCGACTCCAACCAACTCGCAGCCGGGTCCCAATGTGGCCAGCATTTTCTAGATCACACACACCAGCCCCCACCCCACCCCTGCTAGGCCATAAAAGAACAGCAATGGATGGACGTGTTTCGATCTGGAGTAGGACAGCGAATGGAATGGAGTCCGTAACTCCTCCTCCTCAAAAGAGAATGATACATTTTGATATACTAAATAAATAAATTTTTTGTCATTGTTGTCGGACTGTGGAGAGGAGAGACAGCAATTAGGGTTAAGCAACAACAAGCATTGTAGTTAAATGTAGAACACACACAAACACAAACCGAGGAGAGCCCTTGGATCTGACATCTGTAATCTCCCTCCGATCGGTGTGCGTTTTTTTTTTTTTTTGTCTCCTGTCTCGTGTCTGTTTTGTTTTATTTTATTTTTTTTTGTTTCCCCCCTGTTAATGATTAACAAATAAAGACAACTAATCAGATAAATCAGATACTACTCGACTATATGTAGAGCAATGCACGTTCTTTTTAGGAGACCAAATCGATGATCACAAATTTTGTTTGTGGCCAAAAAAAAATATATATATATATTATTTTATTAATATTATTATTATTATTATTATTTGTATGTATAACGATAATGATTGCAACTCTACTTATGTATGTATATCTGTATGCTTAACAGAATAATCAATAATAAAAGTGGGCCCTCATCGTTTGCCAATCAACCAATAAATAGTCCGTCTCTGCCATCCTGTACAGTGAAACCCTAGCGCACCCAAAAGCCCCTCCCCAATGTCCCCCCACATAACCCCTTTGTCGCTTCTTTGTCTAGAAACCCTCCTTGGCCTTACGGAACTTGTACTGATTGCTGCGCCCATCCAGGCAGGGCACCTGCACCAGATTGAAGTAGATGGAGCCCATCAGCTGGCTGGCCGAGGTATTGGTCTTCTTCAGGCAGCTAAACAGCATATCATCGCAGATGCAGTGCGACCTATAGATCCAAGATCAGAGATCAGAGGATTATCATTCGAATTAGATTCAAAACAGCAGAGAAAACTCACTTGGTGTAGATGGAGTCATTCATTAGGTCGTACTTGGGCTGGTAGGCACGAATCTTCACCGGGCAGAGATCGTGCTGGCGACAGCAACGATCCATGTCCATCTCGCTGCCCAGATCGCTGTACGTCTCCGCAATGTCACCAGTGCCGCACCACTTGGTGCCTGGACAAAAAGCACAAAAAGTGGTCGTCATACTGCTAGGAATAGGATAAGAGTTAGGTTTCGAAGACTCACCTGGTATAATGCCACTGAGCAGGGAAAAGGGACTGCGCGGAAATATATTGGTGGCCAGCTTGAGGCCATCGGTGCCACTGGCAATGGCTGTATTACCGCTGCCAGCACCACCATCACCACCGCTGCTCCTTTCACCGCCAGCCTCCGACTTGACCTTGTGCCGCGAGGCGTAGCTCAGCTTATCCACATGCTCGCATTGGTCCATCAGCTTGAGCATCTCATCGAACTTGATCTCCAGCGGACGATTGTAGTGGGAGAGTCCTTCCAGCAGCATCTTACCCTCTTTGTCGTTGCTGGCAGAGCAGAGAAACATTATGATAGAGATTGAGATAGGAAACCTTCGGTTAAATGTAGCTTTAGAATTGAATCTATTGGATCTATAGATACTTCTTCGTATTCTGATTACGCTCAAGTCTGCAAAACTCCATTTCATATCTACTTAACATATCACTTTAAGAGATATCAAATCTATCTGAATAGTTCTTGTCAGGTGTTGTATCTAATGTCTGAATGGCTCACAATGGCCCCCCTCCCAACAGTTATCTAACTTCATTGACTGCTTCCGCAAAACCTTGATGGCAACCAAACAGTTTGATATACATATATAAAGATATAGATACGTGTATATAGATATATACGTGTCATTAATTCGCATGCATACTCACTAGATTTCGATCAGTTCACAGCCCAACAGTAGCTTCTGTGGGCCCAGCTCCGTTACGGCTATGGTCAGATCGTGATAGTATATCATAATGAGCGAATCGTTGCTCAGCCGCTTCCCGCTGTCAAATCCGAGAGAGAGATACATAGAGAGATAGAGAGAGAGAGAGAAGAGAGTGAGTGAGAGCTGTGAGGCAAATATGGGCACATGGCCAGGCAGCACATTGATTGGAGCTACGTGACGTCCATGGCAATGGATCGCCACCAAGTGAAACCCTCGAACGCCAAATGCCTACTAATTCCACAGAGAGAGAGAGAGAGGGGGAGGGAGACAGATCCACCCTGTCTGGCGCATCCATGGGGGTTTAGTTTATTAGCTCTCACCTGTACGTCTTCATTTGTCGCACGCTCCGCTGCTCGAGGATCTGCTGGGTGAACGACTGAAATGAGGGAAATCCCTGCAGTCCCTGGGGCAGGCTGAACGACAGCGTCGGCTTGGCCGACGATGAGGTGAGATAGCCGAGCAGGGCGCAGAGCAGCATCGAGGCCAGCAGCTGGAGACGCCGCCGCAGCCAAAGATTGTAGGGCATCCCGGACCGAAGCTGGACGTACGGAGGTACGTGGATGTGTGTGTGTGGAAACTAGCGAAGCAACTGGTTAACGGGGGCCTGCTTCAGACCCAAAGGCATCACAGTCTAGTGTAGACTGAGCCGCTCCGGCGCTGGCAATCGTGTTAGCCGGTACGGTACGGTGTACCTTCGCCCTCCCGGCGGAATCGAAACCTGCGGTTGGGTGTCAATATATTGTTATTCTTTAATTAAATCAGCTGTTGAGGTTCTCGGTTTGCGTGTTGTTGGCTTTCGGCAAAGGATTGCATTGGATTGTGGATTTTTTGGATTTTGGATTGCTACTGGGACTGGGACTGGGGCTGGGGCTGGGACTGGGGCTGGAACCGGGGGACTGTGGCTTCTGTCAGGCACTTGTCTGCGTGTTTCAACGTATGGGCGGCGGAGTAACTGAATAATTTAGCCCAACATTCGTATCGAGTTAAGGGTCTAGTGCCCACCAGCTGGCCACTTTCACAATGTTAAAGCCCGCCCAAGCAATCATTCAACCTGTGCTAACGTGCGGGCAGGTGCCAAAACTTGCAACTCATTCGACCCCGTTCCCATCCTCCCTGTGATACCGCCGCCGCAGTTGAACAATTGTCATGGCTTCTAACAATGGCCAGACACGGCATGCCGTACCCCAATGCACATCTGTCATCATTGCATCAGTGGCCAAGCCCCCCAAAGTCTGACGAGAACCACAAGGCACGCCCAGCCGCATTAGCCGCATTACGTATACGCACAGTGGCCCCCGGCGACAAGACAATGGAAGACAAAGCAAAGAATAAGCAATAGCCCAGCATTATCTCATTACGTATAGCATATTGTTGGGTAACATACGAAGATCTGAGCGTGGGATGACGATATGGGTTCATGGAAATGGAAATGGGAATGAGATCGAGGTTCCCAGGCTACCCTGACAAATATGCTGAACTTTGGCTCAGCTTTCCTGTGACAAAAACATCTAATATCCAAGCTGCTCTCTGTTAGGAATAATTTCAGGTGGAGCGAGCGTATTTTTGTAATTTCTAAAGCCATTTTCAACGCTTCTAAATGCAGATTTAAAGTCAGTTTTTAGCTCGCAACTTATTTGAATCTTGAATCTAATTAAATCTGGTTTTGATTACAATTTTTACGTTATTATTTGTACTTTATACCATTAAAAAGGATATATATATATATATATGTATAATATGGCCAGCGTCCAACTTCTCTAGAAATGAATTCCAGCCCGAACCGAAGTTGGTTGCGAATCAATCTGTCAATCAGTTGCGATCGAATGGTTGGGCTTATGCATGAGCTAAGCTACTCTGTGACTATGCTAGCCGTGGGTTTCTGTCATTCTAGCCTTGTCCTTCTACTTGCTTAAAGTTCAAACCTCTTTAACACCCTCAAGATTTTCCTTATTCCGTTTTAGCAAACTTACATCATTGACCCGTCGTGGCCTTTTCAAGTCCTTGAACTTAGCCATGGCCTCGCCACCCACAAGGCGCCACTGGGCGTCCGTTACTATAAAGTAGTAAAATGGGGATGGTAGCAATAAGCAAAAAGCTACAAAAAAAAAAAGCAAAAAACTCCTGCTGTAACGAATGCTCGTGGCCATATCGTCAACGATTGGAGCACACGCACCCCAACATGCTAATAAATATGTTCCACACTCCCACACTTACACTCTACCCCTACTACATACCACATACCCCTGCCCCTACGCTGTCATGCCCATTGAGTGATTATTATTATTATTATTCCTAGTAGTATTGTTGTATGTTTCATGTTGTTTTGAAAGCCGCATAAAGTGCTCAAACAACAACTAAAATATAGCACGAAATTTTACGCAAGCTGGTCAAGAAGTGGCCGGTGGGGAGGGGGGCGATGTGCAGAGAGTGACTGAGGGTATGGGGCACGGGGCAGTAGCCCTCGGTAGCTGGCTGTGAGGTGAGCAAAGTGAAAGTGTTTTCATTGTTTGGTGGCTCTCCTCTCCTCTCCACTACTCTACTCTACTCTCCTCTCCACTGCTCACCGGTTTGTTTGGCGATTTCATTGCCGATTTCAATGGGAACTACGGCCGACGAGCATGCAATCCAAGCCAAAACCAAACCCAGCCAAGCTGATGACGAAGATGTCCAAAATGTGGCGTGTGTTTTGCAATGGGCCTTGTGCCTCAGACTCCACACACACAAATTACACACAACCGTATGCCGCAATGGCAACAACTTAGCCACAGAGATCAAGATACAAATATGTACATATATATGTAGCTGTATGTACCTACAGCTTAAGTTTAAGCTTCAGTTATACTTCATGTATATGTACACTCATTTGCTACATACATACATACATATGTGTGTCAAGTGGACCCGAGTCAGTTGGTTCAATGTTAAACAAAAATGCAAATATGTAGTTACCACCGGTACCCCCGTATGTCAGGCCGAAACGAATATCTGCATCTAAAAGTTAAAATATCTTTATTGCTGGCCAAGCTGAGCTGATTTTATCTTTGGTTTCGAAACGATTGAACTTTGGCTTGGCACATGGGATGATGGTAAACTGAAACTGAATCGAGATTGTCACAGTAGGAGTGGACTGAGGATTTCGTTTTTGAGTAATCATTCAGTGGCTTGATCGAAGGATCATAAAGTGCAATCTGTGCTTGGCTAATATCTGTCTGATTTTTCTATCCATTTGCCATCTAAACTCATCTTAGCCACCATCTTAGTCATCCTCAAACCTCTCCTCAGCCAGTCATAAAACCAACTAAATCTGTCAACTCACTGAGAACCAAGTTGAAGCTCTGCTCACAGCATGAGATCCTCAATAAGCAAACAACAGATCTTCAACGGAAATAACACAAAAAATAAATTGAAAAAAAAAGAAAAGAAAAAAAAATTGCTCTTAAAATTTCTAGCAGTTTTCATCGCTGATAGCGTCTAATGGTGGAGAGATGGGGGGGCATCTCAGAGAGATGCTGTCGCAAAGACACAAAGATAATTATAATGAAAGCGTTGGTTGGTTGGTTGGTTGGCTTTGGATTCACGATGGATCTATGAACTGGATCTGCCAGAGGAAAGAGATCTGGCCCTGCCATTGAGATCATCTTTTAATGTCGTTCGCAAGCCCCCACGAGATCTATGGTTAAGTGCTCAATTTCCGGGCTAAGCATGGGCTTGGCTCCACAACAAAATGAAAAAACAAAAACCAAACGAAACTTGGCCAACTTGAACTTGCTACGAACCTGCCTCCATCTGTGGCCCCTTTGTGGTGTCTCTGGCAAAAAGCGTAGAGAGTTTTAAGTGGAGTTCAAGAGTGCAAAAAGAAAAACAAAACAAACCACGATCCAAGCTTTAGGCCGGTGCAAAACGACCATCAAACATCTGGGGAGGGCCTTGGCATAGGTCAGTGAAGCGGACGAGTCTCTCCCCCTTCTGACCAGATCTGGCCACTGTCATTGTGTAGATGGTGTAGTGAAAGGGAGGATGGATGGTCGGGGGTGTGCAGTAAAAGTGGTCATGGCTGCAGATGAGCCGCACAGCAGCAGCAGCAACATAAACAACAGGTTTCCTCTCAGCAATGCTTTGGATCGGCCTTAACTTTCACATTGGGCACCTAATTGTGGGCTTAATCTTGGTTAATTTGCTCCAGTTTTGATTTCCATTTGTGGCACACGCGAGAGAGCCCAAGACGGGCGAAAACAAGACAAGATTCGATCCAAACCTAACCGAACCGAACCGAAGATGCTTCTTCGGCACATTGAAGATGCTTCTACCGATGAGACATGAGGCTTGATGGGATGATGATGCGGCCATGTGGATACTTCAGGCACGCTACACGACAATCATTATGCAATCTGGCGATGAATGAGAGTTGCTCACAATAAATTATGGAAGTTGGGGTAGGGGATTTGTGGGTAGATCTAGTCGCACTTCACAACTATCTGCTAATCAGGCAGCAGCAGCCAGCCGAGTTGCGACAGCTCCATCTTTTAGCCCAACTAGCACTGGCACTCATACTCACAGCCTCCCCCCCTGCCGCACCACCACTACGATCATGTTCAGCCATAAAAGGCGAACCAACCACTCTAGGAATGGGAATGGGAATCGGAATGGGATCTCCTCGCCCAATTGGATGCGCACTTTTGAACTTGCGCGCCACTTTAATGGGCCATAAATCCGCACAGCACAGCACTGCACTAGCTACCAGCTACCAGCTACCAGGCACCAAAAACCCATAATATCCACAATTTATACAATGCACTCAGAACTATTTGCAGGTCACAAATTTATGCATAATTATCGGGCAGCCGAAACTAGTTTCGTTTCGGTTTTGCTGGTCAGTTTCACTTTTCATAATGTGCGAAAAACAACAAGAAAAACATAAAACAAGAAACACAAAAACTAACCAAAAAAAATGAGTCGCTGCTTTTTTTCACCACCGATTCAGAGTACGGCGCGCATGCGCAGTGGCGGCAGCAATCGAAATCGCAATCGCTGGTATTGCAGTAACGGTAATGGAAGCCGGAATAACTATCGAAAGCGCAATACCGTTCGCTGCCGCGTAAAGTCAGCAACTGATCGATCAAGAGACACCAAAGGTAAGCGAGCCAGAGTCAGCGCCAACATTGGAGCTGAGCAGACAGAGCAGCAAAGCAAGCGGCCAAGCCAAGGTATATTACACGCAAGGTTTAAGCTTCACTCTTCATACCATATATGTAGATCTACGTGTCGCGCGTCATGCGACAGTGCCCCTCGATCGGCTATGCATACTGTCAGGGATCGATCATTGGCGCTGAGCTCGTTTTTCTGATCTCTATGCATACCTCACATTGAATCTACCTTGAGCGCGACGTCGACTACTACAAACGAGACGAGTGTTGTTGGGGCACCGAAAACATCAACAACAACGAAACGACGGAGCGTCGGCGGCAACGAAAATGTGTCAAAAGCAAAAGCTGCGATACAACAACAGCAAAAAAAAGAAGCAGAAAACACACAAAAACTACACTGCCAAAACGCGGCACATGTGGCTGTTGCACGATACGCTTTCTAGCGACGGTTTTGTTTGCATGAAAAACCGATGGCATTCCGAAATGCATTTCACCGATGCAAACACAATCAAATAAAACATTACAATTATATCGGCGAAAGAAGACCTATACTGCTGCAAATATAATAGAACAAGAGAATAGAATAGTTTCGGTGGAAAAGCGAATCATTGAACAGCATCTTAAACCAGCAGACACAAAGCAGTTGATGCCTTGTTTACGACGAAGCGCGCTCAAGCAGGGTGAGAGAGCGCGCGTAAACAGGGAGCCGACATGGTAACAATTCTCAGGATACCCTCTACAATGGAAGGGTACTTGAAATAAAATCAACCAAATCTTAAAAAAGATTTAAAACATTAGTAGAACATTTCCAGCAATTTGAATTACGAGTAAGGTGGTCGAATAATCCAAGTGATTTCAAATTTTTCCCAACTGTTAATTTGAACACTGCTTAACTCTCAGCAAGTGGAAGCTCGCTCTGCCCAAAGCAAATTCTGAAGGATGGGTGGGAAACTGTTAATCCAAACACTGCTTAACTCCCAGCAAGGAAAAGCTCTCTCTGCCCATAGAAAATTCTGAAGGATGGGTTGTAGCTGTTAACACTGCTTAGCTGCCAGCAAGTGGAAGCTCACTCTTCTTGCTAATGGGTATCATGGGTATGCAGCAGTAACTGCAACTCCATCTTTTGGCAGTATCATACACACACACACACACATACACACACACATAAAAGAGGCACTCGCTTACATTGTGTGCAAGAGAGTAGGCGTGGCGATGCGATGCAGCATGCAGCATGCTGCTGACCCATTTACGGGAACGACGCGCGCGACTCTCTGCGCTGCGCTGCACTGCGCCAAATGCTGATCATCGCGCCACCGGAGTTTCCCATCAAAATGCTACGACGAGAGGGGAGAGGAAGACTATTAATTGTCATCGGTGAAGTGGCGAAGTGAAAACAAACCCAAACAACTTTTAAAATGTCGCTGAAAGCACAGCCGGCGCGCGTACCGAAGAAAAGTGACAGTGGGGTAAGCAATTAAAAGGCGGCTTTACCTGCCGCCGAAAGCGACACGACACGACACACAAAAGGGCACCCCAGACAGACAACGATCAAAGGGTTATTGGGATGGTTCGCAAGGCACTTTCCACGTGTTGGGGGGCCTGCTGCCTCATTCCCACACAATTTCTCTACAATTTCTATAGACTCCCCCCAACTACATTCGAATATTTAAGAGTTGACAATAAAAAGTGTAACCGGATTTGATTGGTTTTCTTTTGTTGTTGTTGTTGTATTTATTTTGAGATTTACGACGTTGCTCTTAAGCTACTGCTAAGTAATGCCAAAAATTGCTTGCAACTGCAATGTTCATAAGTATACGTGTATGGGTTTCAATTGTGTATAAACTTTACTCATAATTGTTGTAGATGTCACTGGTGGCTTGGCTTGGCATTTTGCCGCGACCACATATTATCGTCGTTCCCAGCAGTTCGATCCGTTCTCTTCATTGTCTTCCACGTGTAATACGTGGGTGAAGATGCGTATGGCTGTGGCTGTGGGTGTGATTGTGTGTGTGCCTATCTACTACTTAGTTGCTGCGTCAAATACTTGTTACATGTGTGGTGCACGCACGCATCAGCTATCAATCGGTATGAAATATTAATCATAGTGGATAATGATTGTGCTTAGAACTATACATTTCTTTTTGTTTTTTTTCGTTTATTCCTTCTCCTGTCTATACAAAATGTTTTTCTTTCTTCTTCTCGCTTCTAGTTAGCATTTACTTGGGCTTTGCGGGTGTGGGGGGTTGTCGGGGGTAGCAGCATTTTATAACCTCGAAATCAAACTTCAAATTATGCTACAAAATCGTTCTAATAATCCATGAACAGATGATGATGCCAGGCATGCGCTTAAAAAATGAACAATCCTTTTTGTTTTCCTATGGCTAAGCTAAACACAGCTAGCTTTCCCTATCTTTTCTGCTTATCCTCCTCAATCACATGTGTAATTAACTATATGTAAACCTTCGTGGTTAAAGAATACAGGAAAAAAAACTAAAGAACATAATTAAGAACTTTTTAAGAACGATGATGATTAACTGCTGTTCTCACACTCACACACACACACACACACGCACACACACACACTCAAAAAACAAAAACAAATAAGACGCATAATAATTTGTGAAAAAAATCAAAGATATCAAGTTATTGTATCAGCGCACTCGCAATACTCTTTCTTTTCATAAATTTCAACTTGAACTTAGCCTAGATAGTGGCGAATGGGGTGGGGGTTGACAGCTAACTGTGACGGTGTGATAGGGGGTAGGGGGAAACTGGACGTATTCGATGGTTCTTAATAGTGGATAGGATACGATACGATACGATTAACTACTGGCTGGCTGGCTGGCTACGTGGCTGCTCTGACTCGGGGCTACGGGCCTTACTAAATATTTAACTACATATTGGACTTAATCGATGGAAATGACAAACAAAATACAAGAATAGAAGACTAATCTGCTGCATCCGTGTGTCCCTGCACAGGACACTGGACATATTTACAATAAAAAAAATGTATAGAGCAATGGGGGAGGGGAGTGCATTGGGTGAATAACCCTGTCTCTATGCGATACAGCAAATGCCGCCTCCTGTGCGGCTGCTGCTCCACGATTCTCCCTCCCTGGCTCACTTTCCGTCCGTTTTCTGGCTGCTGCTGCTGCTGCTGCTCTCGCACGTGTCAAAGAATTTCGTTTTGACCTCATCGATGGAGTAGTCCTGCTCGATGGCGGGGTAGCTGAACTTCTGCAAAACAAAACAAAATCGAATCAATAGAATATCATAGATCCGATCCACGGATCCACGGAAACCTACATTCTGGGTGATGTTCTGGCCGCGTAGCATCTGCCAGTTCTCCAGCGTGTGTGCGTATTGCAGATACTTTTCAAAGTCATGCAGAATCTCGTAGACGTTGCACAGGCCCAGATAGTCGTACTCCAGGCCGGAATATGACAGCCCGAACAGACGTAGACCTAGACGAGACAAGGCGAGAGGGCGAGATTTATAGCTAGGAGGGAAGCTATCAAGAAGACTGACAGGATACTTACTTATATCGATGCTGCGCAGATAGAGCTTTTCCGCCTCGCGGTACTTTTTCATTTGGTAGTTATAGAGCGAGGCCAGGTGGCCAACGGAGAGGCCCACCTCGTAGTCGAAGGGCCCCAGCAGATCCGTCTTGATCTTGATGGCCTTCTGATGCATACGCTCGGCCTCCTCGAAGCGGTTCATTGTCTGATAGAGTCGCCCCAGATTCCCATAGTGTTTGGCCGTCTGCACGTTCACCTCGCCGAATACCTCGAGGGAGAGCAGCAGCGCAAAGTTATGCAGCTCCTCGGACTGCAGCAGTAAATCCTCCTCGTCCATGCCATCGGCCATCTTGTCCAGAGCGATCTCCTCCAGCAGCAGGGCCTTAACACGCTTCGCCGAGGCCAACATCAGGTGGTTGCTCGGCACCAGCTTCTTCATAATGCCCACAGCCTTGTCCACATGGTCCTGGGCACAGCTAAAGTCCCCGGTGCTGTACTCGTGCACATAGTACGCATACGACAGATCCTCGTGGGCAATGGCCACATGGAAGTTCATGTTGCCAAAGATGCCGCGACGTACGCCCAGCGCCTCCTTGTACACGTTCACCGACTGAAACACCGAGTCCACGTTCAGCAAAAAGAAGCCATAGTCCAGTAGGGTGTCCCCGTACTTTTGATGCTTGCGCCCAAAGTGTTCCCTACAATATAATAAGCAGGATTAGCATGAAAGAGAGCGAGAGAAAGAGAGAGAGCGTATAGCTTACCGAGCGCGGCGCACAGCCTGACAGATTAGCAGATTGGCCCGGGCAAAGTCTCGCTTAACCACACAGGCCTTGGCCGCCTGCCTCAGCACATCGATGGCGATGCTGTGGATGAAAAATGGCAACAATAACAATCAAGATTCAAGAGTCAGAGGGAGAAGAAAGAGAGAAGAGAGAGAGCAACCTACCGCGGTGTGGCCGAGTGCTTGAGGCGACGCATGGCATGCAGGCTCCATATGTGGCTGTTGTTGTACTCGTTGCGGGCAAAGAACATGGCCGATATCTGTGTGTAGGTTATGGCCACCAGATCCGAGGGCACCCGGTCGCTGATTGAGCACTTCAGCTCCATGAGGTCGTTGTAGGTGAACTGGGCCAGCTTGAAGTTACAGTGGGACGACTCCGCATAGAGGAGTCTGCAGATGCAAAACAAAACAAACCGAAATATAATACATGAAGGATTGGCTAGGGGATCGCTGTGGTTCCTTACCGCTGCAGGCAGTCGAGGCGCATGACCAGCCAGTGCTTGTGGGGCGGCAGACGCTTCAGTCTTTTTTTGAGGCACGTCAGCACAGAGATGCTCTCCTGCATCCAACCGGCCTCGGAGAGAAACGAACCGAGACGCAGACCCAAATCAATAGCGTGCAGCTCCTCCTCGTTCAATTCCTCTAGGTCGTCATCAGCTGCAGCAGAAGCAGCTGCATCTGCATTAGGCATTGTAGATCCTGGCTGATCCATGGCAGTAGTAATCACACAGAGTTCGAGTTCATGGTTAGGGCACATCGCTAGGCTGGATTTGGCCCTGGCCAAGGCACTGGCACCGGCACTGGCACTGGCACTGGCACTGGCACTGCTGCTGGTGCTGGCCACATCCTCGTCCGGTATCTCCAGCTGGCTGTACTCCTGCAGCAGCTGTTTGGCCCGCTCATCCAGGCTGTCCTGCGACTGTGCCTGCTCCTCGGCACCTTCTGTCGGCGGCTGTTCGCCTGCCTGAGGATCCCCATCCTCATCCCCATCGCCATCCTGCGGCTTTTTTGTGCTGTAGCGACCCACATAGGCCTCGCTAAGCCGGTTCGAGAGCATCTTGCTGTTGGCCATCAGGGCGGCCATAATGCTCAGCAGTTTGCTGCGTGCCGGCGAGTGATGCAAGAGCCGCGCGAACACCTCCAGGCGGGAGAGCTCCTCCAGCAGGGTGTCCTGCAGGGAATCCCGCTGCGACATCTGTCATGGGAGGCAAAGGAATAAGCTCAAATTAATGCTGAAAACAAGACAACACAAGATAATCTACGGACAATGGAGTTATCAGCAAGTTCAATGGCTCTTCGGCAACAGCTGTGCGGTGGCAAGGTCTGTTCCCATCATCATCATCAGCATTAGCGTCTGTCTATATGCGACGCAGAACAGGACAATCAAAGGGACTACCCCCGCCGTTCCTGCTCCCTGGGCTCCCTGCTGGCTGATTGTAGCTATTTTTAGACGCTTGTCGCAGCTTCAGTTTATAATTTATACTGTAATTGCCAGCTTATTATGACAAGATCTTCGCTCTTCTTTCGGTCTGTCTCTGTCTCTGTGCGTGTGTGTGTGTGCGCATGATACGGTGTCACACGAACTGCCCCCCCTCCGAACACTTCACAATTCACAAATGATCGTAAGTAGAGTACGAATATGTGTATGTATGTATGTATGCCTGTACATTAATTCCATTCAAAAGAAATAAGTTTGTGCCCAGCTATAGGTACATACATATATGTATGTACATATTCTTATGGATCATGCCCCCCACCGTGTATCAGTGCAAAGAAAAATTGAAACGAAATCGTAGTTGGAAAACCTTTCGTTCGTTCGTTCAATTGCCGCAGCAACCACCAGAGTGTATGGTGGGGGGGTGGGGTGCCTTTGCACAGCTGTTTCGTTACATCTATAAAGGTTGGACAAGCGCAGCGTAGTGCATCGTTTTATGATCGCTTCACTCTATCAATAATATCAAGCGCAAATCAAAGCAAATCGACTTTGGGCCAGCGTCTACGTCACGACGCGGCCGCTGCCGCCGCCCAAAGCGGAAAGGCAAACACATAAGCACACATAAGCATGCGAATGATATTTACATACGACTGGCTGGCTGGCTGGCTGGCTGGGTAATCGGAGAGATGCGAAAACAGTGGGGACCAGTGGCGAAATACGAGATCTGGGCGGACAGATAAGCAGGAGCGTAGCATGTGGGAGCGTGGGTGCGGTGCTATAACTCTACCGCCGCCCAAAGATAACGATCGAGCCACCACGGATTTGGGTATGATCAAAATGTAAGCTGCCACTCTTGCTGCCTGTTTCCCTTTTTGTTGCATGCAGCAGTTGCAGCGTTGGCTGCTTGGCTTGGCTTTGCCACTCACCTTTTCGTAGACATCGATAAGCAAATTGCGCGGCAGCTCCGGCAACCGGCTAATCCGATCCAGTGCTGTCACCGTGTTCCCGTCCAGGCTGCATATCGATGCATGCAGCGACAGGTCGTAGAGGGACTTGGGGCTGTTGTTGTTGGCGGGGGCCGACGCGATGAGGTTCATCAGTTGATTGTTGTTGGCCATTGCGATGGGACGACGATGATCCTTGGCACCGTTTGCTACCTGGCTCGGCCTCGGGCTGGGGGCTGCAGTTAGAGCTGGGGGCTGGCGGCTAGCGGCTGGGCTGTGGCGACTCTTGGCGACACTGCTGCTGCGCTCACGTCTCGCTGGTGCGTGTGGAGCGGGGGCGGGGTGGCACTCGGGTGCACTCTGCAACAAGTATTCAATTAGACTACACGCACACTGGGGGTGGGGAAAGGGACACACTTTGGGGCACACAACACACGTGCCCAGCCAGGGCCAGACACAAAACAAAACAATAACAGAATCAGTAGTAGCGGGGTAGAGGGAAAAGCCGTCTCTTTTCCACCAGACCAGCAGTGCGGAGTGTGGCAATCTGTGTGAGGGGGGCTACGGCTGCTTCGCTCACTTAAATTCACTTTCTTTCAAGACGTTCTCTGGTTTTCCTTTCTTTCAGATCAGAGCTGCTTTTGTCGCGGCCTCCATCGCCGTCGCGTCGCAGTCGACGCGTTTCTTCTGCTTGCTGGCGCTGGTGCTGGTGCTGGCGCTTTGCTTCTGGTTGCTGGTTGCTGTGAGTTGTGGAGTGCCTCTTTGTTGCCAACAGCAGTGGCTCTGGCCACTGGCTGGCTTTTGTTGGCTTGGGGCTCACTTACACAGATTCGAATTCATCTAGGTTGCTCTATCACGTACACTGCGGGCCACTCTGGAGGAACTCCGCTGTTTTTCTGGCCGTGAAACGTAAAAACACTGTCGCAGTCGAATATTTTTTTCCCTTTTTAGTATTGTATTCGTAAGGGCCTAGATGGATGGATTAGCACAACGAGGTGATTCCATTAAAGCACTTTTGAGATAATATCGATATATCGCTATTGATAAATCATGCAAGGTGTGAAACCTAGAGAGGGTCCAAAATCGAACGACCTAAGAGAGCGACTCTCGTATCTGTTTACAGCTTCATCTGTTTATAAAGGCAGCAAATACGACCTATCGTGTTCGTTTTTTTTCGAACTTTGGCGCGTCTATTAGAAATATTAGATTATGGGTCAGTGTAAGCGCATATTCTGCTTCGTTGCAACTATTCCGATATGATGAGCAAAAGCGCGGCACGGCACTGTAAGAAAGCTATTAGTATCGTATCATCTTTATTCGATACTCGATATATAAAATACTTTTCGATAACAGAAGTATTTCATGCGGTACAACGGATCCATTTCTATATATTTCTGGCATATTCCAAGTGACACCACAATGTTGTTCAACAGGGGAAGGGTGAAGGGGATCAGTATGCAGTGCGCATCGGAGAACGAACAGTTCTATATACAATATATATGTACGGATATCCATGTCGATGCCCCAGACAGACCAGTATTTGCAGGGACACGAATTGTTTGAACTGGCGGGCTACATAAAGGTAAGATTTACTACTTGTTCTGTCGTTCATATTTGTATATAGAACTCTTTCTCTATTCTTCTATACCTATGTAGGATCAGCCGCTTATAGGCCATAACCTGCTGTTGCCCGTCTGGGCGCAATGCTCCTGTGTGTTTGAATGTGGTGGGCATTGCACATTTTTGTCGTATGACAAAAGGTCGAGCAGCTCCAAGCAGCTCGTCAGCTCCCAAATGGTCCGGTTGTCAAGGCAACCTGTGCTTCGTCGCACAACTGGAATGCTCGCTCGGTGAATATGCAAACAGTTCACAAGGAACGTGCCCACGGTGCGCCACAGGAAGCCAGACATGTGATTGGGTCTGTCAGGCGAATCAAAGGACTATTAGGCTAATAGGAATCATACATTCTGCTGCCAAGAAGCTATTACAGGAAAAACATAAGAAAAAGGATGGGATAGAAAAGAATAGAATAGAGAAAGACAGAGGTTAGCAGGTCGTAGTTCCATCCTCGCCCTGTAATATCCTATAAGAGAACAAACTTTAATGGCAAGCCCAATTTCCAAGTAGTTATATGCATACTATACTCGAATATGTCTGGCTAGTGGCACATGAATTAAGTGACTGATGCCAGGGGTCAGCAATAGTTAAATCAATCAATTTATTTGTCTTTATTAAACCATGCACATGTAGATAGGTATGTATGCATGTACATATTAAAAAGTATGTATTTTTATGAGAGATCATATTGTTTAAGAGGAAAATTGTATAAGTTTGTACTCGCTCGTGTGCATATGGGTGCATCATGGAGCTGCCGGTACTGCCGGTACTGGTGCCACATTGCCAAAGTCCCAGTTGCGCAGCTTTTGCAGGAAACTGTACTGCGAAAGGAAACACTTGAGCGCCTTGAAGAGCTTTGTGATCGAGCCATTGCGATGCAATTCATTGGCATGCCCGGGGCACGCTTCCACCATCAGTTGCAATTCTTTGTAGTCCTCGGTGGCTCGCACAGAGAAGTAGCCCATTAAATTAATCGATGGCTGGAGTTCTCTCCCTAATCCGCTTCTCTCCCTAATCATTTTGTTTGTCTGATCCTTATGATCGAGGTAGAACCAGTCTTGCTGGATCCTGCCGTTGTAGCGACCTGTCCAGGTGTTCACATCCCCTTTGATCAACCACTTGAAGTAGTAGGGCTGCTGTGATTCGACCAGCTTCAGCTCAATCGCAAAGATCTCTGTCAAGATGCTCTTGATGGTGTCCAACTGGCAGAGCAGCCAGTAGTAATACAATCGTTTGTCGCTTATGTCCTGGCTTAAGCTAGTGCATATAGCGCGCAAATTCTTTAGATCGCTAATGCTGGCACTAATCAAATACTTGTGCTTTGGCGATGCAACCGGCACATCCTGCGATGGATCGCTGACGACTTCTGCTTGAGCAGCCACTTCAGGCCCAGGCTGCTGAACAGCTGGTTGTGGGTTTTGGTTTTCTTCCCCTGCGATCGGGTCCTGTTCTTGTGGAGTTGTGTGCTGAGCCAATGGATCTGCCACCACGATTTGATTTACCATGCCGAATAGAAGGTAATCATAGAGCTTCCACGGCGCTGACAATAGCTCCGGACTGGTGAACGCCCGTGAGGCCATGGCCAAGCAATGCCTGATGTACGGCAGATCGGTCTTCGAAACTGTGTCACCTATATTGCGCTGCAGCTTGAAGGGATCCTGCACGCAAAGACTACTCTCTGCATTAAATTTGGTAGCCACTCCGCCGACCGCTTTCTCGATGGCAGCCAATTGGGCTTCGTAATGCGAATATCCCCCCGGAGTGCCGAAGGCAGCCGCCTTGCCCATGACGCAGCCGAGAAACGGACACATTAGGGTCGACTCGAAGTCTATAGCGGAGCAGAAAGCGAAGAAGTCTCCGATCAGCTGAACCGGTGACACCTGGTCAGCAGTGAGTGGCCGGGCCAACTGCAGGCTGTACGCGTAGTTGACGCCGTAGTAATTGATGGGCTCGGTATGCGACTGCAGGTCCCTGATGGACGGCAGCAAGTGGCGCACCTGAACGTTCACCAAGAGCATGATGAACAGACAGTAGCTGGTCAAGCCTCCATGGCGAACGACTCCCAGTTTCTTTGCCCAGATTTTCAGGAACAGAGCCGCCTGCCGCAATGAGGGATTGCGTTTCATCAGCTCGCATATGAAGGCTGAGTTGAACGTGATGTCCGGATTGGCTGTATGCATTTGAATGCTGAGGCCTGTCAGTTGATGCTTGCAGCGGATAATGGGCACCCGGGCTCGACGAATGCCTTCGACATTGCTGAAGCATACTGAACCCTGCAGAGCTGTGAGTAGTTTGTTGTAGAACAGCTTTGGGCAATAGGTAGGATCATCTGTCGCCCTTAAATACATATCAATGTCGCTGTCTAAAGAAGGATAGAGAGGCATTATTAATTGGGCAGGCGGCACATACTAAAAATACGCTCCCCACCCTTTACTCACCCTTTAGTGGCAATCCTGTGACCATCGAGCCAAAGGGAAACACTTTCACTCTCAGACCGAGGTCGGTCACAATGCAGTTGCGCGCTCGGCTGAGGCTACAATCGAGTTGTCTCAAGTCGCCCACATAACGTCCCAATATTGTCTTCAGGTGCTGCCCGTTCATTGAATTGTCGAGAGCCTGCTGCAGCTCGTTGCGCTCAAGTTTGGCATTGTCGCTTGCAAGCTGCTGGGCTACGGCGGAAAGTTGATGGCGTAGTTTCTTTTCCGGCTTGCCAATGGTCACGTGCTTCTCGCGCTCGTGGGCCAGGCATTCTGTCAAGTTCTGAAACGGGGCAGCACACACCGTGCAATTAATCAAGTCGGTGGGACAATCCCCGGACTCCTGCATTCCGGTCTCTTGACCCAAACTTAGCATTTTTGTCTGAAATTATAGCAAAATAAAGACGCTTTAAACTAAACACACCAAGTACATTTTTTTCTTTTGTTTATTCTTTAAATTGAACTATTATACAGAAGCATAAGACGCATTTCTTGGCCAGTCTTGTACGTCTTGGCTATGAAGCCATAGACGACGCCAGAACGGAGTATCACATTGTTACTGATGGGAGAGCGGGAGAGGAAGAGCGGCAAATGGCCAACACTTTTGCTACATCCATCCAAGTAGACCGACACTTGACTATCGCTGCGGAAACCACTCAGCAGCATCTCACCCTCAGCGCTGACTGCAAGCAGTGCTGCTTGCGGCACAGGCCTTGCACTTTGATTGCCTCCCACCCAACTCACACCTGTATGAGCTGTCAGAGGCGTCTGCTCGGCAAACGAAATGCGCTCCGGACACGCTTCGGCCTGCACCGAGGCCAACGAGTGTCCCCGGTTGGCGCCTCTGCCATAGAATTTGCGCTCTTCATCCCAGCGCAGGGTATATTTTCTTGGAACTTTTGAAGTAAAAAAAAAAGAAGCGGGCTCACCGATGCGATGGTATTTCTGAGATTTTTACAAGGCCATCCATCGGCCTGGATGGCAACGCTTGCCGTGCTGCAGAAGCCACTAGAATTTTTTTTCTGTGCTCATCTGCGCATTGCCTTGTTGCTGGGGAGAAGATATCTTTAGCTACATAAAACTTACTTATTTTTGCAAGTTTTGGACCGTGGGTAGAATAAGTGTTGCACAGCGAAGAAACATCGATTTCATCAGTGTCTGGATGTACGTGTTGTACATGTACATACATCCAAACATCGACCAAAGCGAATCCAAAATCAAGATGGCGAACCTAACGGACAATACATGGCCGCTTCATAGCGCGCCAGAAAATACTTATAACAACAATACAATACACACACACCAGTGCTCTGATTTTTAAAAGAGATCCCTTCTCTTGTTTAACTAAATATACATATATGTATTTTTTTTTTTTAACATTTACCTCGATTTTAAACGCTGCTGTTTAAATTTAAAATTCTCCCGCGTACTGCCAATTCAAAAGTTCTTAAAGTTTGTATTTAAGTGCACCCAAAAGATCACAATTTGTAAGTCAAAATCTAGAGGTAATAGGAGAAAAGTAAGATGCAAACGTTTTGTGCGCGTCAAAAAACTGAAATTTTTTGGCAAAACCAAACTTTTGCGGTGGCACGGCACACGCGCACACGCATCCAAGCGTAGGCGTCATTTGCAGATTTAATTTTCTTTAATTTTTCACATGCGTTCGTTCACCGTTCAAATTTGAATGAAACTTACATTTTCGTTATCAAAACTATGCCAGCTTCCCATGTGAAAATTGCGGTCGAACCAATTTTTATTGAGAGTTTCGTGTTGCGCTTGAGTCGAAATCAGTTGAGTGCTGCTGTCAGTATGAGGAAAAAACTCATGCCCACGCAAAGTTCAGCGTTCATTTTTGCGTTTCGTTTATGAGTGAAAAGTCTTAACCCTTTTTACCCCCCATCAAAAAATCATCCATATAAAGAGGTGAAGATTTTGAGTTAAGCCGCGTAAAATGGGTTAATCTCTCCATCTTCTTCATATTCTCGTAAATGTACATATATTCTATATTTTAGATAATAAATGAATTAATTTTAAAAAAAAATGTGTAGTCCAAGGTTTACGAAGCAGTTTTGGTTATAGCTAGGGTGGAAGGGCCTCTGGACAGACTACGTGTCGGTGGCGGCACTGTGGCCGGTGAGGAAGTTAGCTTGGTGCGCTTGGGCAAGGTCGCGGCCCGCAGATACGGATTGTCTATGTTCGGATTCTCAAGTATGGCCTTGTTGGTGGTGGAATTGGGCTTGATTTCCAGCTCCTGCTTGTCCTCCTTCGATTTATCACCCTCGAGCTCTTCGTTGTCGCTGTCCCCTTCGTCGCCATCCTCTGAAACAGAATACAAATGAATATTTCGATCTCTAGGGTGTCAGTTGGGGGTGCGTGCGCTACCTTTGCTGGGCGCATCCTCTGTACGATTTGCCACCAAGTAGTGATACTCCAGCTCCTCAAAGTCGAAGACCTGATCCGTGGGATTCAAGGCTGCATAATAGGGCGGCAGCGAGGGGTTGCACGCAATCACTGTGGAGGCAGCGGCAGCCAATGGATGAGAATTGCTGAAACGCATATGTAGTGCTGGCGCTACTCACAGGGAAACATATTGTCTTCGGTGGGGAAGAGATTATTCGTTTCAGTTGTCTTGCACAGGAACTTGGTCAGGGCCTTCTCAATGTCCCGCTTCTGGCAGGCGGCCTTCTCCCGGATCGCCTCGTACTCGGTCACCGGCTGCTTGTGCGTCGGTGTGCGTATGTACGCATGCGGATCTGGCATTGGAGGGAAGTAGCTGGGCACGTAGGGTGGATGCGATGCCTTGGTGCCCGCCTGGAGCAGGCTCAGGGTGCGCTGCTGGGTCTGCTGTGGCGGCAGCTGCACTGGCGCATGCGGCTCACGGCGAAGGTAGCTCTCCAGGCCGCTAATGTTCTGGCCCATGCTGATGAGGGCCATGCTTACATCGCCCACCGTTGCCATGGTGCGCCCACTCAGCTCGCAGTAGTTGTGCGCCGAGTTGCCCAGCTCCACAATAACTGCAAGCAGCAATAATTAATGTTAATTAATACGTGCTGGATATTTGCTGGCGTCCATTTGGCGTCCACTTACAGGCCTGCAGCATTTCGGTGAGCGTCTCCAGGCACTGGGCACTGCATTGGCCGGTTCCCTTGTCCAGCAGCAGCTGCGAGATTACCTTGCCGAGCATGCGGCGGTAAACGTCGACGTTGGGTGCGTTTACAGACTCGATTTTGTCCATTTCTTAAGATTAATTCACTTTTAATGCTATTGCTGGCGTCGCAGCAGGCAGCTTGTGTCAAGCTGTTTCGCACAGAGTTGCCGCTGTGTGCTAAAAATCGCAATGAAAATACCACATTTTGGTATTTATACGGTCGCACTGTGCGTGTTTCATGTTATCGGCACACTATGATTTGAAATTTGGCGGGCATTTTGAACAAAACATAGCATGCACATGCATACATTTTGAATTCAGTAAATCTAGGAGACCGATGCTGGCATTGTCCAGAGTTTATATTGTCAAGTTCTTCCCTTGTGTTGTGCTGTGTTGTGTTGTTCAAAGTTTTCTCGATATAAACTGAAAATGTTTCGATTTCGCGAACTATTGGCCGCACAGGGTTCCGCTGAAAGCCCGCAGATCGTGGGAAAGATCGAATTGTTGAACGAATCAACCATACAGTTGGACACAAACTGTGGACGCCATCGGTTTGAACTGGCGGACGTGTCGTTTACCTTCGCGCCCAAGCCTGGCGACCTTGTCGGAATTCTGCGGGGCCATGCCACCGCCAGTGGCAATCACTTGAAGATGACTCCATTAAGCATCCTAGAGAAGCAAATTTGCACGGTGGAGAGTTGCTATCCGGAGCTCGTTGTGCTCGCTAGAGGCAGCTATTTGCTGCGCGAGCACATCCCACAAGGGCTAGACCTCAAAGTGGGCGACCAACTGCTGCTCGATCTCATCGAGTGTGACTACGTAAGTGCTGAGTGTTCGCCACAGCAATAATCCCTTGCCGTAATCCCTAACTACTGCCCCAGGAGCATTACTCACATCGCGCTCTCAGAGTGCGGCCAGCCGCGCAGGCTCTGCAGATCGACGACCAGATGGAACAGCCCCGTCTGCCGGCCTCTGGCAGAGCACCGCTGGAGGAGCCGGCTAGGGGCCAGCCCAATCGCAGCTATGCCCATCAGGTGTGGAGCCGGCGAACCGATTCGAAGGTGATTAAGGCCAATGAACGGCCTGGAGACACAGCCAATGGCAACGGCGGCGAACGACGATTTGCGGGCATCCATCTGCCCTTTTACGAGGTGCCAGTGAGTCTGCCCAGCATCTATTTGAAAGACAGCACTGCAGGAGAGATCCGCAGCAGCCTGGAGGCGCAGTATCCCTACTTGTGCGAGCCCCTGACCATGGCCAACTATGTAAAGCGCTTCAACATGCTCCTGTCCATCGAGGAGCTGGAGATATTTGTGGCCATGCGAAAGTTCGACCGACACGGCGCCTTCTTGGAGAGGGACGGCCAGTATCTGGGCCTACAGCTCGAGAATCTCGCCGAGCGCCGTCCCTCGCTGGTCGTCGGCGATCAGGTGAATGTCAGCGAACTCTGGCTGGGCGACTCCTATACATATTCCGGACTCATAGTCAAGGTTCTGGCCAACCGTGTGCTGCTGAGGTTTAATGAAAACTTCCACAGCGTGTATAAAGGAGAGGCCTGCCGGATCGAGTTCCACTGCTCGCGGTGGCCCATCAGAAAGCAGCACTATGCCATCAGCAAAATCGTTGGCAGCATGGGCCATCAGTTCCTGTTCCCCACCACAGTGGTGGAGCGTGCGCAGCATCAGCTGCAGGTGAGTCTCGTCGATGGCGAGAATATGTATCTGCTCGACAAGCGGCTGGAGTGGTTCAACAAATCGCTGAACCACATTCAGAAGCGCGCCGTGTCTCATATACTGCGTGGCGAGATCCAGAACATGCCGTACGTGATCTTCGGCCCACCCGGCACCGGCAAGAGTGCCACCCTGGTGGAGGCTGTGCTCCAGGTGGTGCGAAACGTTGCCACTTCCCGGCTACTGGTGGTCACACCCTCGAACAGTGCCGCGGATCTCATTACGAAGCGAATTATTGCCAGCAATGCTCTGGAGAATAAGGCCGATCTCGTTCGTCTCATCTCGCACAACCAGACGGACAGGGGTTTGGTGCTCCCGGAGCTGATGCACTGCACCGCAAGCATGGAGATGTTTACCACAAATAGAGTAAGTCGCCAGCTCCTTGATCTAAAATACCTTTTCAGTTTATGCGATCGGCAAAAGAGTGGCAACTCTGGCTTTGCCAGTCGATAGCTTCTTTGTCGATAAGTGCTATTGGCATCGATACCAGCGGTAGATACCAACCGCCCGTTGAATTGCTAAACAGAATCCCTCACTAATCCCTTCCAGATGACGGTCACGCCGGCGGGCATGAGGCTGAACTGTCAGTGGTGGTATTTCACCACTCAGCGCATCATCGTTGGCACCTCTGCCACACTGGGCAACCTCATGCAGATGCCATTCTCGCCCGGCCACTTCACCCACCTGTTTGTCGATGAGGCCGGCCAGCTCAGTGAGCCGCAGATGCTGCTGCCAGCCACCTTGCTTGAAATGGATCACAGCCAGGTCGTGCTCGCCGGAGATCCGCACCAGCTGCAACCGCTCATATGGAGTTCGAGCGCACGTGCCTTTGGTCTGCAGATCTCCATGCTGGAGCGGCTGCTTCAAACACCAATTTACGCCACCGAACAGGAGCATCTAGTGAGCTCTGGCCACAAGCTGCACGTGATGACCAAGCTGAAGCACAATTATCGCGCTCTGCCCTCGATTGTGAACATCTATAGCCATCTGTTCTACGAGGGGGAGCTGATACCAATGGTGTCCGAAGAGGACTCCCGTGAGCTGAGTTTGGTGGTAAAACTGCAGTCCCTGTTGGGTGGGGGCATGCCCCGCGGACATGGCGTATTTTTCATTGGAGTGTATGGCAGCTGCAGGCAAGATTACGATTCGCCGTCGTGGCACAATCCAGAAGAGGCCGAGGAGGTCAACAAAATGTACCATCGACTCATTGGCACCGGCATCACGCCAGATCAAATAGGAATCCTCACACCCTATGCCAAGCAGGTGGCAAAGATTAAGGCACTGCTCAACGATGGCTCGGGCGCAGTTTTGCCAAAGATTGGCTCCGTCGAAGAGTTCCAGGGAGCGGTAACATATGGCAGCCACTTAATACATGCTTTAGATGCTAATCTTTATCTTTAGGAACGCGACATAATGATGATTTCCACGGTTCGTTCTTCTGATTCCGTGCTGCTCGGCTTTGTGGGCTCCCAGAAGCGCATGAATGTGTCCATTTCGCGCGCCCGTGCCGCCATGTTCGTATACGGCGATCCCAAAATGCTGGCCACCGACGAAAATTGGCGCTACCTGATGCGGCTGTGCGTCACGAAGCATGCCTACTTTGGGGCTTGTAGCCGATAGAATAGCTCTCCGTCCATTGCACACTTTTCACAAAACAAAAACCGATTGCAATACTTCTGAAACTGAACTCAAATCTTGAGCGTCCCCAGGGAGCGAGCTTTGAATGTTATTGTTTATTATTTTAGAGTTTCTTTTGATATTTACATACTTTAATGTTATTTTAATGTTCGCAATTATGTTACACAATCAATAAACACTTAAACACTAAAATGGATCATAGGAAAGGCACACATTGCAGATGAATGTGCTAAATGTGGTGGTGCTTTCATTTCAAATTTTAGGCACTTTGCGGTGAAAATATTTTAAAATTAGAAACTAAATCTCTGAGCGTCAGACAATAAATAAATTTCAGTTATATTAAGTTATATTAAAGTACTTTTCAAAAAATAGGGAAGTGCCGCCACACTCCATGTAGCACACAAAAAATACCGAAATGTTTCAGTATTTTTGTAAGCGTCTTTAATAATTAGAGCTGTAACTAATTATTATTAATATTTAAAATCAACTTGTTAAGCCAAACAAAATTTAGCATTATATAATGGAAATAGGGCACACAAATGTAAATACTCCGATCTGACACCGGGAAAAGACCAGCGACAATGACGTCCCATTTCGTACGCACTTACGTCATATGATTTCACATTTTTTGTTTGAACCTTATAATGTAAAAAATCTAATAAATAAAGGTTCTGAAGGCTAGCCAATCTTGTAGAAAATTAGTTCATGAATTCTACAAAATCATATGTTCAGTGCTGAGTATCCTAGCTAGCTAGAAACATTAAGTGGAATATCAAAATCGAGAAATATGATTTCCGATCATGGACAGAGAACTCTTAGCCCTTTGTCGACCAGTGAGTATATTAATTTACGTAAGAATATTATGCAACTTGAAAAAATGTATCGTAGTTTAGGAGAAAGAGAGAATCTACGAGATAAATTGACAAACAGTTTTATTTACCGCCGCTCAATTCAAGGTATTGAGCTTTTTACATAGAGCGGGGCTAGATGTGTTAAGTTCGTTTTTTTCCTCTGTGTATTTAAGGTATATTCAGAAAACGCGAAGGTATATTTCGGTATTATTCTGAGAATCAGGCAGCGGTATAGTTTACCGATATGTACGCGGTCACACTGTGCTCGGCAGAACAGCACAGTTAAGAAACACCACACTCGACGCATATATGTACATATGTATAGCTTACAATTGTTATTTTTTTTTTGCCACAATGCAACCGTGTCACGCCTAGTCCGCCCCGATCAGCCAACACGCCGCAGTCAGCCCAGCCACCGTCCAGGCAACAGGTTGTGAGCCAGTTAGCCAGCCCCCCATATCGATCTCCCATTCCGGATCAACCATCAAGCAGAGGCGCCATAACAAACGTAGTCGTCCGCCCCCCGCCCCCACAGCAGGAGGAAGATGCATCTGCGACGCAATGGACAGTCGCTGCCCACGGTCGAGCCAGAGAATGTAAAAGAGCATGGCAGTGGCAGTGGAACAGGAGGACCAGCAGCAGCAGCAGCAGCCGACGCCGCATGCAGCAAGGATGATGGGACCGATGCAAAAGCGCCGGTCAGGCCGCGTCGCGGTTGCTACTTCTCGCTGGCCTTCTCCATTGGATCGATGGGTCTGGCCTGCGGCAGCCTCTGGCAGATACCGAACACCACCGACAGGATAACGCTGCAGCGTGGACTCTTTCTGACATCCCTGGGATTCATCTACTTTGTGTCGCTGACGGATTTCTGCAATAAATATCTGCTGGAGACGCGACGCGGTCAGGAGTTTCGACGCAAGTATCGACTCATGATGTCCGATGTCCTGGAAATTACCAACAAGTGAGTGTGTGTTTTATCCCTTATCCCTATCACTATTCCTATCCCTATCCCAACTATAAGGGCTCAGTCCTGTTGCCATGTGGGTGGGGGGGTGTGCCGCCCCCGCTGCATGATGTGGATGCGTGTCCATGTGGGTGTGCCCTCTATTCAAGTGTGCTGCGTGTTAATGTGTGGGTGGGTGTGTGTGGGAGGCATCTCTCGATGCATATCTATATTGATTTTCTTGCACGAGTGTGTCGAGTGCAGCCCACACAGACACACCCACACCCACGCATACGCACACGCATACGCATCATCATAGTTGTGTGTGGTATATAGTACACATATTCTCCCTATACACATTATATGTATTTATATCCAGCTGGACGCGCATTTGGCCCTGACATTGCCTGCGGCAATTGTTCTGTTCGGGAATTTCTTGGGCTCTTCTCTCGAATTCATTTCATCATCATCAGCAGCCGAGCAACGCAACGCAACGCAACACAACACAACGCATTGCATCTCTCTTTCATCCGGGTCAAGGTCTCTGGGTGGCTGTGTGGGCTGGGAGATGGTGCGCCTCTCTGGGTCTAAAAAGGGGGAGCGAGATGATGCGACCGATGGGGCTGCTGCTACTAAGGGGTGGTTGGGTGCATTCAAAAACGGGTTCTGGCGTCAAGGCAAACATGTGGCTCTGGCTCTGGCTCTCGCAATGAAATCATTATTGTGTGCGGGTAGGGAAACGGTTCTTAATCGGTATTTGTCATCGGGTTACCCGGTAACTACTATGTACATACATCTCCCTCTTGATTTCACATTTGGGAATAGTTTCCATATCCACTCAAAATATCTATCTATTATATGCCCCCAGCCAATGCAATCCCCTGGCTCTGAGTGTTAATTAAACTGTGTGTAGAATTGTTTAACGCGCTTAAATTGAGGTCTACCCTCTACAACCCCTCCTCCCTTTTGCTCACTCTGTCATTGCTATCCGCTCTCAACCCCGAGAAAGAGAGAGACAGAGCGCGAGAGATCTCGGGCTGAATAGCGATTACATGATCCAATGATAGCAACACCGGGTGGATGTTATACAACTAGAATTTGTTCAATCATCCACAACGAGATAATACCGGGTCCATTAAGCAAATCACACGTGCATCTAAAGATCTTTGTCGCTCTCTCAAGTAATTCCGAAACAGATATCTACACAACTCACATCGAAATCACTGAAAATATCATCATGATTCCAATAGTGACTCAGGCACAGAACATCGTTCGTTTGTGCGTCAATGTTGGCATAGACTTAGCTCTTGTTTTTGGTTTGGTTTGTAATATGATTCATTTGTGCAGATAGGTTCATTATGCAGGTAAATAGTTGATTGAAAAATGTATATTTTTGTCAACTAATTAGCTTCATTTGCATTTACTCGTTGGTTTCTATATCGAGATCAATAGGGGGAACACTCAATATTGATCGATTCCATTGAAATAAAACGATGAAAACAATTCTAGATTTGTGAAAATTTATTTTGTATATATTATAGTTTCTTACATTTTCATATCTCAAAAACAAATTAAAAATTTTCAACTATTTTATCTTTTCTTAAAAATTATACCAAAACTGTATTCGAAATTAGTTTTAAATTTTCGTACCTAAAATTCTGGCTACTCTAGTGTTATATATAACGGGTCACTGTTATAATTCCAACAGCCCCAATTCACATCCGTCTTGATAAGACAATCAGCAAAGCCCTGGCCCTGCCTATCTCTGCTCCACTGTTGTCTGCTGTTGTCCCGCCCGCCCGTTTCGTTTTGCCTGTACATCGCTCGCCATGGAACAAACCCCATCAGACTGTGCATGTGTGTGTGTGTGTGTGTGTGTGTGTCTTGCCTATCGGAATCGATTGAGGTGTTTGTGTGTGGGTAGATAAGCGTCACGTTGTGTTTAGATGCTTACGGGAAAGTCGGCCACCCGCTACCAGCCACTCGCCAAAACCCCCTCCACTCGTCACATACAAACCACTCGGCACTCGCCCTACCCATACCCATATACCCCACTGCTCGTGCCACTCGGCATAATCAAAGTCCGGGGTACATAACAGCGTGGAAACAACTTGCAGAGTGCCTTTAAGTGCCATTGTGCCACTAAAAAAAATTTCCTTTCCTCTGACTTTTACCCGGCTTCACCGCCACCCAATGTTGCCTTGACATTCATCATAAATCTTAATTAGACTGCCGGCTGTTGTGGGATTTTACTCTGCACTATGACTGTACTCGATTTTTGGGGACCGACCCAGTAACCGATATCAAAATCATATTCACTTCCAATTGCCTTTGATTGTCCGTGCATTTGTGAGTTCCCCACACACACACACAGACACCTACTATAAAGTACATATATATAGTATACTATATTGTATACATCTATGTACATATGTCTCTCTTTATATCGAAGGTACACACTCACTCACACATTTTACCACCTTTGGGGCCATTCATTAGCTAGAACGGCTGGTGATTCTAATTGGAACTAATGTCTCTATTCGATATGACGATATGTGGCACAAGAGGCGACCTCAGTTCTGTTTCTTGCTACAGTTTTCTGTTTCAGTTCGAGTCCCGAGTCCGGGTTTGAGGAGGGAGGGCTTGTTTGAGTGGTTAGAATAGTAGAAGGGAGGCAGGGAGGGCGGGCAGGCGTACATACGTCAAGGTTCAATGGGCACTTTGCACGATATTTACGAGGCGGAATCACGTCTAATTGAGTACACAATGTACACTGTACACTGTAAATGTGTGTTACAGTGCGATTCATTATTAATCAATTATAGCAATCACGATTATAATCATATTTTTTGAGTGAGAACAAATTAGTTTCAATTATAATTTTATGATGATAATATCTTTTTATTACTTTTTGGCATTATTTATTATACTTTAGAACAGATCGAGCATACGCTTAGCTTTATATGTTTATACCCATGCAATAAATCTTTTAGTTCCAAGTCTACCAATAGATCGTTTACAAATAATAGACGATTCAATAATATTACGCCATTAAATTTAATTTCCTTGATCGTAAGTGCGATGCACTTTTGGGACGCACTGTACATTTTTGATTGAGCAAAAAGGGGACCAGTTGTGGGTCTAATTAGCTACTACAAAAGCCACTTTGAACCTGTTGAGATGACAGCAGCTGTGCACTGTCTCTACATACGTTCTACATACGTGTATTTGTGCTGATGTAGAACCCAACGTCTCTGTGGCGGACGGAGACGGAGGCGGAGAGGTGGGGTACTCGCGACAATATAAAACTGAAACAAAGAGTAATAACTTGATAGCGAAAATGAATCAGATAAACAGATTACAAGCTCATAAAGGTTAAAGTATTTCAATTTAGTATTTTATTTTTTTTGGTTTTTGCTATATATTTTTTTGGTATTTTTTTTTTGAATAGAGCTCCCATTATCTATGGTAATATGTTTTATTAATAGAACTTGAGTATTTTGTTGGTATTTGGTATTATTTTGGTATTTATTTTTGATACTATTTCGTTAATTTGAAGGTATTAATTTTGTGCTCAAATTTCCCCCATAGCGCTGCCCCCCACTCACAACAGAACTCACATCCTATCCGTCATTCCCCCCATTCAATCCCCCAGCTCCATTTGACATAAACAAACGCTAATGACAAACAATCTGACATTCAGCTGGCACCCCCATGGCGGTGAAAATTTGATGTAATGAAACCCAGGGGAGCCCTGACCGCTGACCTTTAGCAGGTGCTGCGCCCACTGGAGGCGTGAGGTCATCGTCAAATTGGGTTGAAAAGCGCAAGAAAAGCAACTCCAAATGTTTGCCAGAATTTAACTATTTAATCGTTTCAAAGTTCCCTCGAACTCGGACGTATTCAAGGACAAATGTGGAATGTGGGAAGTTGACTGGCAGCTCCGTTGCAGGATGCTGTTGGGGAGGCCTTTATTTGGTGACCTTCTTCTTGCTTGGGCTCTTGGTTTTGTTCTTTCTGACCAGCTTCTTTTTGCCCTTGCGCTGGTCACTGACTGCTACGTTGACTGGGGGGGTTGGCTCTGGCCTATCCAGCTTGAAGCTGTTGATAAGCTCCGAGCTGTCCGTCAAACTGCTGCTGCTGCTGCTGGTGATGGTGGTGCTACTGCTGCTCCTGATGCTCCTGCTCCTGCTGCTGCTCGTGGCCTCCGACAATTGAAAGCTGACGGATTTCTCCACCCTCTGTACCTTTTCCATTTCCTTCTGCTGCTCCTGCTCCTCCTCCTGCTGCTGGCAAACGTCCGGAGAAGTGCTTCTCCGTTTGGGTGCTTCTCCACCCTCCATGCGGCGCATGAAGCGGACTGGCGCATGATAGGAGATCTGGGCACCGGCAATCGAATCCAGACGCGTTGGCTCCGGCTTATAGTCGATCAGCACCGAACGGATGGGCCGGAAACGTGCGATGGACATCTTGCGCTTCTTGGGCTTGGGTTTGGCATCGCCTACACCCTCCAGAGAGCTCACAATCTCTGGTTTTGCCACCTGACGATCAGATCTTGCCACTGTACGATCTGTTCTTGCCACTTGATGATCTCCATGTGACTCTTGGGGTTGCTGCTTTTCTGCCTCTTGCGGCTGCTCCTTTTCGGCCTCTTGAAGATCTTCCTTGGACTGCGGCTTTGACTTCGACTTGGGCTTCGGCTCGGTCTCCGGTGGAAAGGGCACCTGGGATAGCATCTGCAGCATGGGCATGTATTTGCGATCCAATTTGAGTCCCGGCACCTTGAATGGCTTCTCCGTGAGCTCTTCTAGCTCTTTTTCTGGCTCTGCCTCTGCCTTGGCCTCCATTGGGCTCACTTGTGGCTCCTCTTCCGTCTCGGACTTGTCCGCTGTCTGCTGGCCCTTCTTTTTCTTGTTCCGTTTGATGGATGTGCGCCGCACAGTGGGATTGAGGCTCTTCACCATCGGCCGGTACAGATAGCGCACCGCCTGGGCCTTCTGGCCGCGCTTCAACGGAATGGACACAAAATACTGGTAGCTCATGTCGATTCCGTCCTCTGCAGTCAGCGGCACCTTGTGCTGCTCCTTGCGGACAATTTTCGAGGTGATCGGAGTAGGAACAGCCGCCGAGGAGGGAGTCTGCTGGGTTTGCGTCTTAGATTGAGGCCTGGCCGTGTAGGAGGGCGAACTGGGTTGCTTCTGAGTCCGGGTGCGAGTCACCGGGGGCCTAGAACGTGACCTCGGTTGTGGGGTCCGCGACTGGCGCTGCTTTGGTTGGCGCTTTGGTGCTTCCGTCACCATTAAAAGTACATTTGTTGGCTCTTCCAATGGGTCAGCAGTGCTGGCTGCCGTCTGCTTCTTGGAGGCACCCTGCTGCTGTCTTCTTCTTCGTCGGCTCTTCAGCTGCACAGCCGGGGTGAAGACCTTTGCCTCTGGCTGCAGCGGGGACTCGATCGGCGCATCGGGAACAATCTTGATCACCGTCGATGTCAGCTTGAGGGCCTTGGAGCTGCCCGCAACGTGTCTTTGTTGGAGCTGGCTGAAACCGCTGGCGCTGCTGCTTCTGCTTGTGTGGCTCTGGCTGCCACACGGTGAAGCTGCTGCTGCGGTGTCAGCCTGGACAGCTTCCGGCTCCAGTTCGGGTTGCGTTTCCCTATCCGATTCCGCATCGTTTGAGCCCTTGGCGAACGATTCGAAGTCCAGCAAAGACTGGGCCGCCTGCTTGGCGAGGCGCTCCTTCTTGCCCAGTAATGGCCACACCTGGGCCTTCTTGAGCTCCTGCACCTCCATGATCCGCTGGCTGGGCACGATGTAGGCGCGCGAGTCCAGTTGGCGGCGAGAGCCAGCGGCAGAGAGCGCTCGACTGCTGCTCGGCTGGAGCTGGCCCTCCTCCGAGGCCGAGTCGCTGTCCTGCTCAAAGTTCTGGCAGGGACTCATGATCCATTCGACCACCGATGTGTCCGCCAGCCGAGGTAGACGTGGCGTCAGATGTTGCACTTTTCTACGCCGGATGGATGGAGCAGGAGAAGGACTAGGACAAGGACTAGGGAGCTGAACACCTCCTGCTCCTCCTACTGTTTTTCCTCCTCTAAGACGTGCGGCTACTCCACCAGCGCCACCAGCGGCTGTAGACCAAATGTTGCGAGTGCCACCAGCTGCTCCTGCTCCTGCTCCTGCTCCTCCTCCAGCTCCAGCTCCGGCCAGTTGCTTTCTTGCCTTCCTTTTCAGGTTCGTCTGTCGTCGCCTCTCCCCGCTGAGCGCCTCCAAGGGGGGCCGCCTGGCGGCCACTGGAGGACACGAGCCCACGAGTCGAACGGGGGGGCATACATACTGAAAGAATTTGCCATTGCGTCCCCCCGTCTCCCCGGCTCCCTTCGACATCCCAGTTAAGTTAGAGAACATTGAGAATTTAATGCTAAACGCCTTGCCAATTAATTCTCCCTTTCCGTCTTTGGTTTTGTTTTGTTCTGTGTGTAATTTGAATGTTTCTTAAATGGATAAAAGCGCTTTTAATTTTGAGAAATTTTTTTTGTCGAATGCTCTAACATGCTGATTTGTTGAGGCGAAGCGTAGTACTAACAATATCAATCATGTGACTTGCCAACGGATTGCACATGAATGGTAAATATCGGCCTACTTTTGAGATACAAATTTCATTCTGTATTTAATGCGGGGGCTTAAAGCAGGCAGTCCTCTGAGTGCTCCATTGGCAGCAGTTTAAAGCTACTGCCAAGTGGCACTTTAGTGGCCTTCAGTTTCCACTCTACAGTCTCTGGGCAACAGCAGGGGAGTGTGTCTGCCCCCGTGGCGATATACTCTGTAGTTGCCGCAAAAGTCTGGTATATGCGGACATCCAGCTGGTACTCCTGCGACGCTCTGGGTGGCTTTCAAGACAGGTACAGACTGCAGCTATAGTCGGACTTCAAGTGCGCCCAGTCTCTTCTATATCTCTTTTTAAATTGTAATCCGAAGATCCATTCAATTGCTATTAAATTGCGTAGATAAATGGCTTATCTTTATGCAGATAGTTGTAGATAATAACAGGAACGTATATCAGAGATGCCACTTGACTCATTGTTCGTTGAGATAATCGATAGTTGCGCCATTTATGGTTGCATTCCGATTCGCAAAGGTCTCTTGTGTCCGTTCGGCTATGAATTCGCTATGAACTGAAGAATGGGGGTGACTCGGGAATATTGATGATTGTCCAGTGGATTGTCGCACCTGGAGACTGGAACGGCTTACCCTCTGTGCCCCTAAACTAAGCATGCCTTTGACTTTAATTCGACTCTAAACTGAGCGAGTCCCCCAGTAGTAGTACCAGTCCTCGATACTTCTGGTGATTTGTAAACCAAAACCGTGAACAAAATTTAACGTATACATCGAATCCATTAGGGATTCGCCTCTAATTTTGTATAAGCTAAATTGTCGATTAGATAATGTGTACCACGTACAACTGCTGCCCGGCGAGGGAACAGATGCTGGCCTGCTGCCACCAGCGGCCAGAGAAGCTGGTGATGACGGTGCCCGTGCAGCGCAAATGTTGCACGGCCAGCAATTGTGTCTACTGCAAGACGGACACACAGCACGCGTGCAGATGCAGCTGCCACAGGAATCGGGCCATTTTGCACTCGCTGGCCTGGCTCTTTCGCTGCAGCATCCACTATGTGATGTCCACACTGTGCCGGCTGGCGTATCAGGAGTCACAGACGATGCAGCAGAACAGCTGCTCGCTGGATTGTGTGCGGGCGCCGTATACGGAGGCACAGGATCTGGCCATCAATGACAGCATCTACGACCGGTGCGGCGAGTTCACCGATCCGCTGGACCTGGACAACGCCTACAAGGTGATGCGTCTGATGTTTCTCGCCCCGGTGCTGCAGCCGGACCAGTACAGGTGTCTCGTGTGGATGCTGCAGAAGCTGAATGCCCGTGCCAACGGACGCATCGATCTCAATTGGCTTGTCTACACCATTGCCATGCTGCGGCTGGACACGTTCGTGTGCGGCTTCCTGCGGCAGGATGCGCGTGCTGCACGCCTCTACAATGCCCAGCTGTGTCGGCGCTTCTGTCAGCCCTACGGGCCCGTGCTCATCACCGAGGAGGAGGCCTTGCTCCAGAAGCGCCGGCGTGACAGAAAGGAGAAGGCCCGTGGCAGAGCGGTCTCGGAAGCCTTCGCCAAGAAGCGTGGAGACCGCAGCACACCCATCTACTGTACCCGCAAGCCGGTCGAGGAGCCGTCGATCCGCTACTCTGGCTCCCCTGCCAGCCAAACCAGTGGCCCAAAGCACTCGGTTAAGCTGCCACGTGCCAGCAAGTCGCCGGGCGCCGGCTCCTCGGCCTCGGAGAAGGAATCACGTCGTGGCTCGCGCAGCTCCAACAGCTCTGCCAAACGCAACAGGCAGGAATTCATCACAGTCGGTGTACGCATGCAGGGTGGCACGCCCCCACCATCAGACAGGCCCTAAAAGAGAGAGAGAGTGTTCTTGATGTCTAAAATTCTAGTAAAAGGATTTCTTGATACGAAATTTACTTAGTTTGTATGCACACCCATCTTCGTTGGTGCTTAGTCTGTGAACTCTACAAACGCAACGGGCTTTAAAGCCTTAGGGATCCTTCTTTCTATGACAATCCCTACGAGAAATCTTTAACTCGCTGATATTATCCTCTCCGAGCGAGTCTGGCAATGCGAGTGTCTCCGAGCGAGTCTGGCAATCAAAGAGTCTCCTAGCGAGTCTTCTAGCGAGCAAGAATAACGGACATCAAAGTAACAAAGAAGAGGAGGGACACAAAGGCATCTAGAGAGCAGGGGTATTGCTATTTGGAATATCTCTCTACCATCTCCAAACTGAGATGGATCATAGATCTACAGAACTATCGTATTCATATCGTGTATCCCAGAAATCACACCCATTTGATTCGTTTGAAGGAAACTTGAGCTATTTATTGGTTCTTTAGATTGAAACGCTGAGCTATCCAGGCTGTGCTTGTATGTCTATGGCTATGGCTACTTGGAGGATTGATTGCTGTATGATCCTTGGAACATTCAAGACCTGGGGCGTCTACATTTGGGCGTGGGTAGATATTCCTGTAGTATCTGCTCCTCCAGCAGGGCATTGTAGGTGGGCGGAATGACCAGCGGTGTAGCTGGAAGCCAGCGGCGTCTTTTAGTGGGTTCATCCTGCACCTCCATCTGTCGCTCCTGCTGCTCCGCTCCACTACCGCTGGGCGGAATCCCCGAGAGAGGGCAAGGCTTACTGGGCAGTAGCAAGACATTTCGGGCTCGTAGGTTGTCCAGGAATACGGAAAGGGATGCGCTACCGTCCTCGGAGTGTGCCGTGGACGGTAACGGTGCCCGATAGCCCCCCGATGTAGAGGGGCTGCTGATGCCTGATATGGAATGCGTGTGAAAGTCCAAGTCGGAGAGAATCGAGACTGGAGGCGGCATGTGTGGCTGCTGCTCTTGACCTCCGGGCATTCTCGTTCTGGCTATCGTTCGGGCGGCTCTCGCCTCTGCTCGCCACGCCAGATTGCTGCTAGATGTGGGCACGGCGAACAGGGACAGATGGGAGCTCCGCTCGTTGTCCATGGCTGGTGGTGGTGGAGGCTTCGAGTAGCCACTGAAACGGCTCGAACGGGGCAGAAAGGCCGAAGGTCGCTCCTGCACAGGGTAACCATAGCTGCGGCCAGCTGCTGCTCCTCCGGGTGCACCACGACGTACCGCTGCTGGCGGCTCCACCGTGAAGGGAAGCTGCTCCTCTGAGTAGTCCCTGGTTTGAATTCCGGCCCCAATCGAAGGCATAGCCATGGCCTCTGGGCCCCCGCCAGCCACCATCGGGGGTTTCCTTGCATATCGGGGTCCTCCCAGAGCCTGGACCAAGCCCCGCAGTCCCAGTGCGGCTGCGGTAATGGCACCGGCCGTACCACCGCCCTGCCGTTGTGGCGTCCGGTGTCTGCTGGATCGACGGGTACTACGTTGTGCAGCCGCCCTGCCAGAGTCAGCAGAATAACGTGCCACGCCGCTGTGATGCATTGGCTGCATGTACGTCGGCGGCGGTGCTGCATTCTTCTGCCAATTCTTTGGCACTTGTCGCTCCTCATCCGGGGCATAGTCTGGCTCCTCCTCCTCATCGTAGAAGGGTCTGGTCTCGGAGACAGATCTCGGTATCCGCCAATGCCATCTGGCATTGTTGTCCAGCTGGGGCTGGGGCAGGGGCTGACGCTGGCGTTGCGACAGGGGCTGCGGCTGCGGCTGCGGCGAAGGCTGGCGATGTGTACGGAGATGAGGCTCTGGCTGGCGTTCAGGTTGTGGCTGTCGTTCCGCGTGTGGCTGTCGTACAGGCTGTGGCTGCTGCTCAGGTCGTGGCTGGCGCTGTGGCTGGTCCTGCCGTGGGTCCTGGCGTTGAGGCTGGCGCTGTTCCTGGCGGTGGTCCTGGCGTTGAGGCTGGCGCTGTTCCTGGCGCGGATCCTGCCGCTGTTCTTGTCGCTGTTCCTGGTGGTGCTCTTGTCGTTGAGGCTGGCGCTGCTCCTGGCGTTGCCCCTGGCGATGTTCCTGGCGCTGAGGCTGCCGCTCAGACTGTTGCTGCCGCTGGGACAGTGGCTGTGGCAGTGACTGAGGCTGTGACTTAGGCTGTGACTGTGGCTGAGCCTGTGGTCGTCGTGGAGTTTGTCGCTGAGTCTGTGCCTCCTGATAATTCTGATTGAGTGGCGGCTGGGGCTGAGGATGAGGCTGTGGCGACTGAGGCTGATGCTGATGCTGAGGATGTGGCGACTGCGCCTTATGCTGAGGCTGTGTTGACTGAGGCTGATGCTGTGGCTGTGGCGGCTGCGGCTGCGACTGCTGCTTCGGGCGGTACTGAGGTGTCTGCCAATGACTGGCTCCTTGCTGCTCTGGCGACCAGTGGTCCGCGGCCTCACGATAGTAGGGATCATATGTGGGACTCGGCTGACTGGGCCTCTCATCGTGCCGATGCGACTCTAGATACTGCCACTGATTGACATTCGATGGATGTTCGATCCGTATGCCGGCATTATTGGCCGGACGTATCATACTGCCGGAGACCGAGCGACGCGTTTGGCTCCATTGTGGACCCTCGTCGACGTCATAGCCGGGTTCGCCAAACCAAACTTGTTCCTCTTCCCTTGCCCCTTCCTCTGCTGGCTCCTCTTCCTGTTGCACCTCCTCGAATGGCTCTTGATCCAGCTCCTGTTCCTGTTCCTGCTCCTCGCCCATAGACCAGTCCTCCTGCTCGGCAGCAGGCGCCTCGAGCTCATGTGATGGTTCTGGTGCTGTCTGCTCTGTCTGTTTGTCCTGCTCGATGCTCAACATAAACTTGAGGCAACGTCGCCGCATCTTGCTCTCGTAATAGGCCTCGGCCCGCGGCCGGGCGGTGCGCAGCGTCAGCGGTGCATGATTGTAGTGCATCCACTTGGGCTTCTTGGCCTCCACCTTCTGGACGATCGAGTGCTTCAGATCCAGCGGCTGGTTGCTCAACAGTGTGGGTATCTTCTTGTTGGGCACAAAGCTGCCACCGAGAGGGGGAAAGTTGAGAGAAACCGGACCAGGACCAACACCAGGAACAGACATCAATGGATTATAGGGAGCCGATAGCTGCTGCTGCTGTTGCTGCTGCTGAGGATGATGCTCATAGGGCATATAGCGATTCTGTTCCATTTCGTGTGGCATGTGCATCTGTGGCGGCATCTGATGTGGCTGCATTGGCATCTGTATCTGTGGCTGATGTGGGTGCATTGGTGGAGTCTCCCTCTGTGGCGGCTGCTGCTGCTGCTGTTGCATCTGTAGCTGCTGCTGAATGCCCCATCTATCTGTCTGCCCCTTCTCGCTGGCCATTGAGGGTGCCGGCGTGCCGGGACACGCCATGGTCTCCGTGTTGGAGCTGAGGGCACGGATCGAGCAGCGCGAATGGCTCGATCGAATGCTGCTGCCCATCCCCTCCAGCCCAGACACTTGATCGTACCACAGTTTGGGCTGCGTTTCGGTGTAGTAGCGACGTCCCCTCTCCATGGTGGGTCGTTGGGCGGGCGATCGTGCGCGCTGCTGCTTGACAGAAGATCCTGCGGCGGCTTCCCGTTCCCTCTCGTAGGCAGCTCCCTCGTTGTAGGAGGTCCTCTTGGCGCTGGTGAACCCGTTGGCAATCCAACGCAGTGGCGGTCGCAGCCTGCAGGAGCAGGACAGCTTCTTGAGCTGCTGCTTCTTTGCTTTGGGCCGCTCCTCAGTGAGCGTCGATGTCCATTGCGAGTCCTGATCATAGCCGCCCGCCTGTGGATAGAACTGGGGCTGAGCCTGCAGCTGCCTCATCTCCTCCTCCGCTTGCACAGTTCTCCAGTAGGGACAATCCTTGTGACACAGTTCTCGCAGCTGCTGTTGGTGCTGTTGTTGCGGCTGATTCTCATCTGGGTTCCATTCGAGATTGGGCGGATGCTCAGCTGCAGCTGCTGGTTCACGCTCCTCTCGCCATTCTGGGGGATTCGCATCAAACTGGGTATCATCCTGCGTTGCAACTGATGGCTGCTGCTGCTGCGGCTCCTTCTTTTCCTCCATGTCCATCCATTCAGGGGAATCTTTGGTGTAATTTTGGGCTGGCTGTTGCTCCTCCTGCTCCGCCCAATTATCCTGCTTGGGCATAGGCTCTGCTGACCAGGCCTGAGGCTCCTGGGGGGCTATCGTTCCAGTGGTTCCCGTGGTTCCTGTGGTTCCAGCCTTCGAATAGGAATACGTTTTGCACAGGCATTCACTTGGATACGAATTGGATTGATTGAATGGTGGCACAGATTCCGTTTCAGCCATGGAATACTCCGGATAGCTGCCGCTGATCGTGCCAGGATATTGGTCAGTACGAGTATTCCTTGCCGATCGATAGCCTCCCTCGATTTCGCTGTTCGATAGCTGGCATGTGACATTCTCCGCCTCCAGCCTGCGGCTCTCCGTTCTTTGGGCTTTCCGTGCTGCTGCTGCTGCTGCCCCCGAGGATCGGGCACTTCGTGTGGGCGATGAGGACTTTCTTTCCACGTTCCTGCCGGACGATGAGCTGCGTGCGGAGCGGGATTTCAAGCGAGCGGGACTCGAACTGGGACTGGGACTGGATGAGTTGGCGGTGCCTCTGACCGGTCGCTTCTTGACGGAGCTTCTCGTGGAGTTAATGGATTTCTTACGGCTCGACCGGCGGCTCTCCGCCACCAAATCCTGGGAGCTGCTTGGCCCATCCGAATAGGGAGATAGTCTGGACTCCTCGGCATCCGTGTATGCTTTGGCCAGCGTCTTGGGTGCTCGCCTACGCTTTGGATGGCTGGCCATTCCGGCGGACTGTGTGCGGGCTCCGGCACTGCGCTGCCGTAACGTAGACTGTGGCGCGGCTGCGGCGCTGCGCTGTGCTGGGCCGGGGGAAATGCGTCGACTTCGTGCTGAGGGCCGTGGCGTGGGCGGCTCTGCCTTGGGACGGCAGGTGGTCTTCTTGGTCTTGAGGCAATCGTAACGGGCCCGCTTTCTGGCCACCATTTTCATCAGCTGCAGATAATCGTTGGCCAGATAGCAGGCTCGTGTGCCATGCTTGTTCACCTTGAGGCAGAAACCTTCCACAAAGCTGGACGTATTCTCATCCCTCAGCCTGCCATCCTCCCCGCCCCTGATCTGCTCCGGCAGCCTTCTCCGGCCGAAATTCTCGTTGACAAATCGCCGCTTCAGCGGCCTCGAGCTACGCTTCTGCAGCGTCCAAATGGCCGACGAGGGGCACCCATCGAGGTTGCAGGCACCCGCCTGACTGCGTCCCGTCTGGCAGAGCGTGTCACAGCTGGGCGTGTCACTAGGCGGGGCTCGGCCGGGGCAGCATTCGCAGCTGGTGCAGGGTCTTAGTGTGGTGCTGCTGCAGCTCTCCTGGGTCGTCTCCGTATCCGTATCCGTATCGGTGTCTGTGTCCGTATATGTCTGTTGTCTTGTCGCTTGTTGCTGCTCGAAATGCCAGACGGCGGGCTCCAGCTGACACACACCCTGCATGCGATATGGGATTGGGGGTGGAGCGGCGGCGGCGGCGGCGGGGGCGGGGCATCCGCTGAGGTAGCCCTGATTCTGGCGACGGATCCGCTGGTAGCTCGAATTGTGGCTGTACAGCAGATGGCGGCCCGAGCGCACGCAGCGACGGCACAGACCCGCGAATCCACTGAGGAAGGCCTGCGCCGGAAAGGAGTTTGTCATGTCCATCGATTGGTCGCTCTTTTTGGACTTCTTCTCCTTTTTTGGTTTCTTCTCCTTGGGCGGCTTCTCTTTCTTTTCTTTCTTTGGCTTCTCGTCCTTGGGGTGCGCTCCATCCTCGTCGTCCTTGAGCGGATCCTTGGACCAGCAGGAGCAGCACTTGAAGCCGCTTTTCTTTTTCTCCGGCTCCTTTTCGGGTTGCTTCTCATCCGCCTCGTTGTCGGTGTCCATTTCGGGCTTCCTGCGCGGCTCTTCGGGCTGCTTCGGCGGCTTCGTTTCCTTGGGCTTCTCCTTGGGCTTAGGCCGCTCCACGGGCGGGGGTTGGAGCCTTCGGGCTGGACAGGTCTCATCGCCGCAAGGCATTTGGTTTCGGTTAGCTGCCATTGCAGCCGCTGATGCAGCCGCTGCCGCTGCCACAGCTGCCTCATCTTGCTTCTCGACATGCGGATACTCTGCCGCATCCGCATACTCTTCCGTGTCCGATTCGGAGGGCAGCAGATACTGAATGGAGGGCACTGCGCCCGCCGCATGCACCGACTGATCGCCCAGGCACTGCATATGCTCCGGACTCTCGTCGGCCTCCTCGCAGATGCAGCAGGGCGCCGACTCGCCCCAGTGCCGTATGGAGATGCCGTAGAGCGGGCAGCTCTCGGTCATCGCCTCCTCGTACTTCTTGAGTATCGCAAAGAACTCCGGCGAGATGCGGCGGAAGTGTTGCGGCTCCAGGCGACGCTGCGGTGCCCGCTGCAGCTCGTATTTGCGGCGCAGGCACGGCATCAGCGGCTCTGTGCGCCGCGTCGCCAGCTGGCACTCCCTGGACATGGGTTGGCCGTCGCTTTGGAACTGCATCTGGCCGGGGCAGCGGCACGAGGGACTCCGACGCAGGCACGTGCAGCTGCTACGCCGCACCACAGAGCGTCGATGGGGACTCTGGGAGCCAGCATTTAAGCGTTTGTCTTTGCTTCTGCTTTTGCTTTTGCTCCTGGTGCTGCTCCTACTCCTACTCCTGCTCTTGCTCCTGCTCCTGCTCCCCATCCCAATCCTAGTTCTGCTTCGGCTTCTGCTGAATTTGATGTGGTTCTCCTCGGTGCCACAGCCTGCCACATGCGTCTTGCAGTGTGTGACAGAATGACTGGCGGCAATTGCCTTGCCCAGGTGCCGATGCCGCTGCTCCTCTTCTCCAGCTGAAACATCCTTTTCCTCTTTGGCCTTGGTTCTGCAGCCGCATGTGGGCTTGCCCTGCAGCTGCCGGTGTCGCTGGCGGGCGAGGGACACGCGGCTTTGGCTCCAACCCAGCTGCCCCTCCATGCTGCCCTGGCTCCGTTTTGTGGCCGGGCAGGAGCAGCGGGTCTCTGCCAGCTGCTCCTCGGGGACATCGAGATGGCCGAAGCAACGTTCCTGGTCCTGGTTCTGGGTCATCTCCTCGGGACTGATCTTGTCAAGGAAAACCTTCTGTTTGCGGAACCAATCGGTGGCCAGGTCCGGTACCAGCAGCCGCTTCTCCTGCTTGCGTCCACCGCCGACAAACTGTTCCAGAATCGAACTCGGCCGGGTCCTGGTGCACTGGCAACTCGAGGCGAAGGATGCTCCGTTTGTCGCTGTGGCCTGGCCGGGCAGGTGGGGTGGCGGAAAGTCAGATAGGGTCTTCTCCAGATACTGATTCAGGCTCTGGCGCTGACTGGCCTGGGCCTCCGCCTGTCGTGCGAGAAATTGTCGCACGGGACAGGGGTCCGCCTCCACCGGGCATTTCCTTGCTTCCATCTACCGACCGCTGGGCAGACTTTCTATGGATGGTCTATGGATGGTGTGTGTGCTCTGTGTGCTCTCTGCTTCCGATGTCGTACTTAAAATTTTGAGCTATTTCCGATAACTGAATTCCGTCGAAAGTCGAAGGTTTTGTTTAGTTTGTACACTTCTAGACATTTCTGACGTAAAACTCACATCAGGTGGAGAAATGATCTGAGCAGGCGAGTAAACAGCGGCGAGTAGCGAGTGGAGTAGAGTGGCTGCCAAATATAGGTGCCCATGTACATACATATAATATGTACCTTCTGTTACCTACCTGACTTTGGTTTCCTGCTGTACAAAGTACCCATAAGCGTGTGGCCACACACGTTTCGCATGTAGCGAGAGGGAGAGCGCGAGCGAGCGAGAGCGGCACATGTGCTGCAACCTCTAGATACCAATATACTTATCATTTATATACCTATGTATATCTACATATATCTCATATATATCCTATTTCTTTTTTGCTAACTCTCTTTATTTGATTTGTAAATTCTTTTCAGAATCGTTTCGGCCATACAGGCATCGTTCTCCTTTCTGGTGGGTCTCATCGTGTGCAAATCCACATGCACCAAATCATTCGTTTATGCCTCGCACTTCCTAATGGAGGCCTACGGCTGGTTCGGCACTGCATACTTTATGTACGACATCTGGTCCATGTATAAGGTGCACACCCAGAAGATAGCCGACAAGCTGCATCTGTTGCGTCTGACCAAGGGACAGGGCCAGGGCCACGGACAGGGTTCAACGATGATCAATGGGCATGTGAGGAGCCACTGTGAGGCGACCAATGGCAGGGGCAGGGACGCAACTGGTGCCGGCGGCAACAACAATGGCAGCACTCCGGGCACACCGCATGAGATCTGTGACTATGACGGGGCCTGTGTGCAGATACCCAAGGACGGGCGCTGGGACTTTCTCAAGTATGTGCTAACCCATCCGGTTATGATGATACATCACGTATTCATTGGCACCTTTGGCCTACTCGTGGTCACGGTAAGGCAGTCCCAGTTGAGTAATCCCATTCACTAATAATGTATCTTCTCTTGCTGCAGTATATCCGTGGTGGCGGACATTGCATCTATAGCTACATGTTCATGATGGAGTTCTCCACACCGTTTGTGTCGCTGCGCAGCATCCTGAGCACGATGCGGCTGAAGGAGTCGCGCGTTTATGTCGCCAATGGCCTGCTCATGCTGGCCACCTTCTTTGTGTGCCGCGTCTGCATGTGGCCGTATGTGATGTGGCGCTACAGCCTGGCCATTGAGGCGGCCACCCTGTGGTCGGCCATGAGCGGCCTGCCACGGGGATGTCTGGTCAGCATTGCCATACTCTTCTTGCCGCAACTGTATTGGTTCTATCTGATGGTATTGGGCGCCCTCAAGGTAAGTCCAGTGGGGTGACACCCACCCACCTACTTTATGTTTCTGTCTCGCTCATTTTCGTGTTTCGTCTTTCGTTCACAGGTTTTTCTGCCCAAACGAAGGCCGCCTGCTACACTGAAGACGGGACCACCGGATGCGACGGACACGCCCAGTACGCCTACGTCTATGCCCACGCCCATGCCCATGCCCACTCCCACCGCCATAATAAATGGCAAAAACTAGTGCAAATCGAGGATTAGTTTTGTTTTTATTATATTTTTTTTTGTTAAGCTAAGCGAATGGAAAGCTCTAGCTATTTATGTATGTATTTATTTTGAGTGGCAGCTATGTATGTCCCCACAGCTGTTGCTTATTGTTTATACAAGTACCCCCAATCCACCCCTCAAGGCCCTCAAACACCCACCACTACCCGCGTGTAATCCTACTAAAAAACAAAACCTATAACCGAATAATCAACGAATTAAATACGGACACGGATATACCGAAGATACGGAAACGGAAACGAAAACAGACGCGGACAACAGGATACACAGAAGGTACCCGAAACCTGGGCGTGCAGACACGGATATTTAGTTTTTAAGCAAAAGACATTATGTACTAAAAAAAAGGAAAAGAAAAGAAAAAACAAAACGGATAAACACAAAGATCAAAGTTAAATTAAAATTAAAATTAAAACAAAACACACAACTAAAAAATAAACCAAATGAAGTGAAGAAAGAGCAGAATAAAACTATGTGTTGGAGCTTGCCCCACGCCCGCCCACAACCCAACCGAAAACGAGTGGGGGGCGATCAAATGAATTATAAAAATGAAATGAAATGAAAAATGTTGCATTCAATTGTTGCCTATGTAATCCCCATTGCTATTGTATAATCCCAGACAACTCAAAAATATATAAACTTATATATATTGTTAAGCGCAAACTCCTACAAAAACAAAAAAAAAAAACAAAAACCTAACGGAAAGGCGAGCTTATGTTCTATAAAAACTGTTAAAAATCCCCGAAAATCAATGAGAGATTCCGATGATGCGTGTCTCTCTTTCTCTCTATGAATATATACATCATATATATGTTTGTGTTTACTATATGTGTATATGTGTATGTTTATGTGTATATGTTTGCAAAAGCCAAAGTGATTAGTAAGATATATATATATATATGTATATGTAGGTGCATGTGTAGCATGCACGCCGCCATAAACGGTAAAAAGCTAAAACGGTACCCAACACACATTGAATGTTTTTTTTTTCTGTTTCTGTTAAGCATCGATAGGTGGCAGTAAAATTGTTGAGTGGGGGGGAATAGGAAAAGTATCGATAGGTGGCAGTCAAATTGTTGAGTGGGGTGGGGGGATTGTTGAGTTGTAATGCACAAACTACATATAAAAAACTATATATATTATCTACATACAAATAACTACTAAAAGGCAGGACACACACCACACCCTTCCTATACGACCTATCGATCGCAGTTTTTTTTTTTATTATTATTGTGGAAAATGTGTAACAAAATCGAAAGTTTTTTTTAATTGAGCTTACAAAACAAATTTTAATTATATATGTGTATGTATGTGTATGTAGTTGCCTATTTATAAATGTATTAAATGCTATATATATACATACATATATACAATATATGTATGTATGTACATATTGGTTTAAAGACGAACGATCGATGGTTGTACCGTTACGTTGGCTTATTGCCAACGCAAGTGAGATAGAGCGAGATAGCAGAGAGCGAGAGACAGTTATATAGAGATGGAGCAGAGAGAGAGCGGGGTAGTAGAAAAGATTTATAGATTTTGGTACCTAGCCGTGTGTGCATTGCATTGTGCTTCTGTCCTGTCAGAAATGCTTAGCTAAATGTATGTATGTATTTACAACAACAACAACAAAACTTAATCCCTTGCTGTCGCTATACAGGCATGCAATCAAAACATATATTATAATATATATATATATATACACACACATACTATAGATATGTAACCTGCATATAGATCTGTTTGTATTTTGAAGCTACCATCTACAGATGTTGACCGAAGAATGTATTGTATTTTTGTGGCACAATGAAACACACATATTTATGCAAGTGTTTGTGTTTGTGTGTTGTGTGTGTGTGTGTGGAGTGGTTGTATGGGTATTTACAAGGTATGATGCATAGAATCTGATCTGATCTGGGCAGCGTGCTACAGCGAGTTACAGAATAAAAATTGCTAAAACGTTTCAACAAACAAACAAACAAAAGAAAAAAACAACCAAAAATTCGAATAATTATTTCCGGGATATATGTATGTGTGTGTCATAGGGTGGCACGTTTACTGCTGGGCAAACAACTGTCGCCCTCATCGTCGCTGCGTTCACGTTTTCGCTTCTTCTGATGCTCCTCCACCAGCTCCGAGATGAGAATTTTATTGCCCGTCATTTGCAGCCAGTTGATGTACTAAAAAAAACGTTGATAATCAACAACATGATTGCAGAGTGCGGAAGGGAGAATTCAGTAGCTACCTGTGTATTGGTGCGCACGCCCGCCTCATGCAGCTTCGCCTCGATATTGTCCAGACGCAGCTCGGACTTGGCCATTTGTCCATCATTTTTGGATATGTCCAGCAGATGACGCACACGCTGCCGCATCGTCTCAAAGATGATGCGCCCGATCACATGATTGCGATCGTAGGGCGTCAGATAGCGGCCGAATTCGTAAAAGTACGGATGCAGTCGCCCCAGCTCGATGTGCGTTGTCTCCGCCTCACAGACGGCCTTGTGCACATTCTTGTAGATCTCCGGCACGGAGACGGTGAAGTAGGCATTGTTCACCTTCAGCTCCTTGATGTACCACAGCGGCAGATTGATGGTGCGTCCCGGCTCCAGATCGTCACCCTCGGCGCCGGAATCCAAGAAGCCTGGAAAATAACAAGCACAAAACTAAATTCCGATCGTGCAGCTCTTCTTGATTAACTCTCTGTACGCACCCATTCGCTGCAGCTTTGTGTTGACCTTGCATTCGACCTTCTCCTGGGTCACAAATATATCCTCGATCGAATAGTAGTTGGGAAAATAGTTCATTGCGCCGCCGCTCTGCTCTCTGGTTTTAATATTACAATATATAATCAAAACAAAAGAAAAACGCAGTTTGCGCGGTAACCAGGGGTGCGCAGCAAAATACCAGAAAATCTGCAAGCGAAAAATGTGCGTCAATAATAAATACACCATGGCAAGTATTTAAGTAATTAAATGTTCCATCAATGATTCAATAATCAGCATAGTAAATTATGGCTAGTTATTATTTTGCAGCATTACGCGACAACAAAATAAACTATATTTGAAGAATACCTCGTTGTCCCAACTCACCTTGCCAACGAAACTACTTACCAGGGACGGAGTAGTGGCGGCGGAATGCCATTCGTGGTGGGTTTCGCTTTTGAAATGAATCGTGCAATCGTGCCTTTGGGAAAAAGGAATCCATTCAAGGCTGCAGGAATGGGTATACGTATAAGGACTCTTTTTCTCACCTTGGAAACTGCAGTCCGATTGGCTTTCGCCCGATTCATGAGGCGAATCCCATGAGCCATACAACCAGCATAGTCATGAATGCATTTTGGCTGTTTGTCCGTGATGTCCGGCCGGTCCGTGCAAGCGCTTGAGAGGCTCAAACGCTTGAAGGGACCAGCAGGACACCAGGAAAAGCAACCAAAATGAATCAACGTCTAAGCTGTTTGCACAGCTGGTGGGCGCAGTGAACAATGGGAACGTCCCATTCGCTTTCGTTCTTGGTCTGATGTTTTTTGTTCTTTCTAATTTTCTGACATTTCTCGCTGTGACAAGGCGATTTGGACTAATCTAGCACTGAGTGTCACTTCTTTTCGGCCGATAGCACTGTGGAGACGGTTACCAGCACTATAGTGTTTTTTATATATAGTTATATGCAAAAACGTTATTTTTCTGCGAAAAACAGTCAACACAAACTCACTAAGCAGCAAATAAAAACTACGGATTAAGCGGAGGTTGAAATGATAAAAAAATATCCGATTATGGTCGATGGATGGAAAGGCAGAGATTAGCAAGTGCTAATTAAAACTAAAACGGTCCCACGGCTATCAATTGGCTAAACGAAATCATTATCAGTTTCAGGAATCCCCTCAATGTAGAAAAATTTAAATTGTTTTTGAATTGTTATTTTATAAGCAATCGCTTAAAAAGTGTTCCCAAATGGTGCATATCTTGCAGAAAATTAATTCATCAATTAGATTTTATCATATGTTCAGTGCTAAGAGTTATAACTATCTAGCAATGTTAAGCCGAATATCAAAATCGAGAAATATAATTTCCGATCATGGTCAGAGAATGATTAGCCCCTTGACGACCAGTTGTTATATCAATTAACGCACAAGGTGTTTGCAACATAAATAATTTTAGCGCAGTGCAGTTGAAAGATATCGTTGTCGTTTTGTTTGTGCTTAAAGCGTAGTAATAAAATCAACAAGAAGGAATTTAAAGGTAGTGTTATCGTTCGTGGTGGAACTCAAGGTGCATAAAAAGAGTGGGGATAAATGGGTTAATTAAGTTTTTTTCCTCGGTATATTTACGGTATATTTCGAAAAATGAGAAGTTTTTTTTCGGTATATTTCTGAGCGTCAAAGGGTATATTTGATCGATGAATCTTCGGTCACACTGTCTGTCTTTTCTCGTGAGACCGTAACAAAAATTAAATTTCCTGTCAATCGTTATATTGTTTGAATCGTGCTACACTATATTGAAGTGAATGGACCTCGTTCGCGTACGAGTGTACAATTTTTTTTCTGTTTGTCTGTGAACATCAGTGAAACACCGCGCACCGCCCCGCACACAACAACCGAAGACTCCCCGCGCAATACAGCAGCAACAGCAAACAGCAACAGCAACAGCGACGGCAAGAAGAAGCGGCCGCAACAACAAAACAAAAAGTGAAATTGCCTTTTGCGGAAACCAACCGAAAAAAACAAGAGAAGAATTAAGTACAAGCACACACACACACACAGACAAACTGAAGCAAGCAAAGATTGTTGTTAACACAGCACCTGTGCGTGTGTGTGCGCGTGTGTAGGTGCGGCTGTGTACGTATGTTGTTGCGTTCCAACCCAAAAACTAACAAACAAAAAAGAAACGTTCCAATTGGAATACCGCCTGGCAATAAGAACAGCTGGCCCCACCAAAAAGCTAAAAACAGGCGGCCAAGAACATTTTAGCCGAAAAGACCATCATCTGAACGGGGTCTAGTAACGTTTTTGTTTGGACGAAAAGGGAAATATCTGAGCGGCGGCCAAAGACAAAACGCAAAATAAAGCGGCTATCAAAATGGGCGACTTTGATCTGAATGTGGATAGTCTTATCCAGAGGCTGCTGGAAAGTAAGTACCATTCCCTTATAGATCCCTACAATCCTTTGATATTCCAATTCCCGATCCCATTTTTTAATTTATTATTGTTTCTGTATGTGTGTGTGTGGATGTGTGTCTGTGTGAGCGAGCGGGCGAGAGCGGGCCGTATAATAAATGATTGCATTTTCTAATTATTGCACATTGTTCGCTTAAATTGCAACAACAGCGGCCCCTGCCAAAAGCAACCACAACAACAAATTGCCATAAAGGTCTCTCCCTCTGCTTTGACCATTTGAATTTGACTTTTGAATCAATTAATTTTAATTGATTTTCATTGCTTCTCTGAAAAAACAAAATGCAAACAACAATAACAGTGCCCCAGTGTCGAGTGCCCAGTGCCCAGTGCCCACTGCCCAGTCCCAGTCCCAGCAGTAGTAGCAGAAGTTCCATCATATCCACTGAAAGGGGGTGCCGTCCGTCCGTTCGGGTCTCATTAGTTTTTACATAACCCTAACAGAGAGCGAGAGAGGATAGCCAGCAGGCAGCAGCAGCAGCAGCAGCATCTCTCTGTTATGATCACTTAACAGAGCTCTATTGCTCTCCCCCTTCCATTCGCACTCACACTCACACTCACACTCTCTCTCTGATGAGTCGAAATCTGATGACGTCATGGCCTCCACGATTGTGCCGTCTGTCCAATGAAACGGAAAAACTGATAATGCGAATGATTCAAAGGCAAAAGAGCACCCACCAGCACAAGAACCAGCACAAAACCGAAACAGGGGGAACACAACCGAAACGACAAAAAGAATGCTAGTCACATGAGTGCGATAAGGAAAGTCATGGTGAAGAGAAAGGAGAGACGAGCAAGCAGAGAGAGAGAGAGAGAGAGAGAGCAGAACTTATACCGTTAAATACGTAGATTTCGTTGGAGATGGAGCGGATCGGCAAAATGCGAGATCATGGCATGGGTGGGAATGGGAGGTCATCTGCTGATGTAGGGTTAAGCTAGGAAAAAAAGAATAGATGGATTTCATTAGAGAAGGGCGGCACGTGAGAATTTCCAGCTGGAAGACTGTTGGTAAAGATTGTACCATCATCAGTGAGGGAAACACAAAAGATTAAGACTCAGCAGACGTAGGAGAATGCCGAATTTGAACCGTTAATAGGTCTCATTAGAGATGGCTGACTGGCAGCACGGATCGTTTAGTTCTGGCGTACAGCTTCGTCATACGTATGTACATGCAACTCTCCTTGAAAGCGTAAAAGCGCTAAATAGTTTACATAGTTTTCCTCCCCTTTTCATCAACTTTTTTGCCTTCCGCATGTCGCAACCCTCTTGCCTATTGCCTACGCTTGGGCTGCCTAACATCCCACACATCTCCTAGGGTTGCCCCCCTCCTAAGCCACTTAGTGCCTTTCCCTTTACCCCGTTTTTTTTTTTTTGCAAGTGTTAGGAGACACACGTTTGAGGGAAAGTGAAGGGAAAATGATTGAGGGTGAGAACGGATCCAGCTTTAGCTCTGGCTGACAGGGAAATTGCATTTCAACATTGCTCTTTTTCGGATTCTTGTCCATTTCCGCAATGAGTTTTCTCTTCTCATCTCCCTCTTCTTCTTCTAGAGGAGAATAGAAAAAAAGGAAGGGCATTTGGTGACGATTACAGGTAGACGAAAAAAAAAGAAGAAAAAAACTAAAACCATCAAGGTTATCAAGTGGGCTAGGTCATGACAGCCAACCGCCTCCGTCCATCCTTGACTACACAAAAATGTCATTAATTTTGATCTACTAAACGTATTTACAATGTGGCGTCATCGGAGACAGCCCCCTCTGTCATCAAAGCTACAGCAAAGCATTTGGTAAAATTTCATTTGTCAAATTGCAAATTGAAATTGAAATTGAAATTGAATTTTTAGGGCACTTTAGTGGGGGATTTCGTTCAGCCGTCAGCCCATCATCATCATCATTATCCTTATCCTTATCAGCTTGCTCTGACATCGTTAAAGAGGGAGTCTAAACTTTTTCCACAATGGAAACCCTGGAATTTGATCGATCCCTAAAACTTTTCTACAAAGATTGGAAAGCAGAATTCTCGCTCATTTTTGGTTTGTGTGTGGTTATTGTTATTTTAAGTTCTCACCCACCCCGAAGCCTACCCCGGGTCCCAGCTACCTCTTACTCTTTCCAACTCTCCCTCTTTGGTTTTTGTTATATATTTAACTATATATTATATATATATCTATATGTATACCATATGTATAAACAACATATGTACCTGTACTATGTATGATCTGTGCAACAACAACAACAACAACGAAAACAACAATAATAAAACCAAAATAAAGATTTCAAAAAACAAAAAGAGGCCGAAGAGCATGCCCAGAAGCTGCTCATCGCTCAACAATTGGCCGCTGCTGGTGGGGCGGCGGCTGCCGTTGCTGCCGCAACTGCTACTGCTGCCGCTGCCGTCACCACCGCTGCAACGTCATCGTCATCTACCAGCACATCCGCTGCCGCTGCCGCAGCCGCTGCCAGCAGCAATTGTTTGGGTTCAGCCGCTGGCACATCCGCGTCGGCTGCCAGCAATCACGATCCGTTGGAGGATCTGACCGAACAGCAGCGACGCCTGCTGCAACAGTATTCGATATCGCCGCCCAGCGAAACGATGATATCGGCCGATGGCGATCAAATAACGGTGCATCATCCGCGCGAGGAGCCCAAGAAATCTAGATTGAAATTGCGCGACTTTTTCGTCGCCGAATTTGGTATTACCTAAAACCCCTTTTGCATACACTCAGATGATCAGATGATCAATCAAAACTCAATCAATCAAGTCACAATTTGTCAATCATCGTGTGTTGCAAATGCAAGCGCAAAATCAATATCCTCCCCCTCCTCACCAACATATGCCCGCACCCAACTCTCTCTCTCTCTCTCTCTCTTGGGGTATCTCGCTTGTACTTCAGAGCCCCAGGATGTACCGTTCCCATCATTTATTGGGTTATTACAATCGCTTTCGATGTGCTGTTCCTTTTGAATATTTAAAATCGTGAAAATCACAGTCAGATGCACTGAATTTCATACAATCCATAGAATACTATACATATGTACATATGTATGTATGTATTGCCTACACGTGCAGTAGTTTCCGTGACAGAAAGATGTTTTGTTTTTTTTCACAATTGCAATTGCAATTGCAATTTCAATGCCAAGCGCGCTTGACCACAATACCCCCCCCCCCCCCCAACCCCCTTCCAGTGTTATGCAATGCAACTAAATGCACTAAAATCAACCCCAAACACCCCCAATATACATACATACTGTGTATATGCACAGACAAATCCCGAATTGCTTTCATCTAATTGTTTTCACACGAAGCCAAATCCACAGTCATCAAATTGTAATCTGAAGCATATTATATAAATCAAATTCTATGATATAGTGGGGCCCGGAGAGGAGGCAACAGACAATTTGCTGTCCAAAAAGAAAAATAGAAAAAAACGGAATCTCGTTGAATGCGACACGCGACACACGTTGCTGGTGGCTAGGTCGGGGGGGCGGGGCACAAACAGAATTTCCGCTGATAAACAATAATCATAAACTATAAAAAAAAAATTGATTGGCGTTGGAGTGGCGGCGCAAAAGAATTCTGTTTGATACACTCACTCGGAGATGGATTGGATCTTACCTAGAATAGATTTAGTCATTCAACTTTAAGCACATTTTTAATGGACTATCTATCTATTCGTTTTATTTTGTTTTTTTACTATAAAATATCTGTGATATCCCAGCGAACCAAATACTTGCAAATGATATCGCATTATAGCCGATAGAACTGTTGCAATCGGATCAGCAAAAGATTGAAATTCGATTGGCATTTAAAGTTTTATTTACGATATTCCCAAGAATTATTGCAAGCGAGACTTCTTGGAACCTTTGGGAATACATATGTATATGTATTTACAAGTGGTTCGATTTCATAAACCAGAAAGAAAATCCATAGTATCCTCTCTCGCTGCAACAAATCAGGGTATTAAAGCGTCAGCGACAAATAGTAAGAAACCGAAAACGAAAGAAATATTCATCCAATGACAAGCAGCAGCGGAAACAAATAGCGGGACTGGGCCACTCTTTTCGCTCTCTCCTCTCTCCCTCTCTCTTTCTCGTCTTTCTGCATGTCTGTGCCACTGCCTGTGCAAACAAGTTCATTCACGTGACGACTCTTTTGTGTATTGTTATTGTTTTTGTCGTCAGCATTTACACAGCTAATCAGCAGTGTTGGCCGATTTTCAAAGCCAATTAGAAGCTAGATTTCGCTTATTTAGATTACATATGTACAAATATTTTTCTGTACAAAGTATAAGTAGACTTAATACCGCTTACTGCTCTTTCGTTTTTGTGCATTTTAAGCTTATTTTGTTGTTCTGACCAGTGCAGCTTATTTGACTTGCAATATTGTGTCTGCTGGAATTCATATATTTTCGACCAAGCATCATACAAATCTTGTTTATAAATTCATTTCGGCATTTACCATTCATATTTTGCACACACGCGAAGCCTCGGAAGTATGTTTGTAGGTTCTTGTTCATATAAACAAGCTAAAATGACAGCACTGCTAATCAGCTGGAGGCAGTGTGGAAAGAGACCAGACCAAAGCAGGGCATTCAACGAAGGTTACAACTACTATGTGCCGTTACCCCACTACCATCCTGCTCATTGTTTCGACACAATCGTAAAAGCAATGACACTGTCCAACAAAAGATGTTTCAAACAGTTAAGAAATGAAGAAAACTTTGAAATAATAATTATATTGATTTCATCAGATTATTTACAAAAATTATATCATAAATATATCAATATGTATACGCCACGTATGTCATGTATTTGTTTTGGCTGCACAGTGTTATTGATTGCCCTGCAGAGTGTTGGAGAGTATGGGTGCTTTACAGCCTATCCCTTTCTGTGTCACACTCTTGAGGGGCGCTCTTTGTGCCTTGAAGAGTAGTGTGCCAAGGCCCCCGATCCCCCCTCCACACATATACCACGAGCGTATGTAGAGTAAGAGTCGAAGCCCCAGCAATCCTTGTCCCAGTGACAGCAGGTTTACGTGCACGTTTACGTTCCGTCCCCTCGCTCTGGAAAATATCCTTCGTTATTTCTGATGCATTTCTAATGTTTGTATAATATTCGTATAATTGAGTTGGCTCTTCCTCTTGCTGCTATGGCTTCCTCTCGAGTGTGTGTGTGTGTGTGGGCTGGTCGACGATGTCGCCCAGAAGTCATTCCATGCCATATCATTCCATTCCATTCCATCGTTCCATCGTTCTACCGCCGCCACTCAGTATTGTCAACGTTTTCGTGATTTTGTTGGGTGCTTTTTGTTTGTTTGTTTGTTTGTCAATTGGGATGAAGGCATCTTCTTCAAGTCTGTTTGCTGTGGGGTGCGGCGTGGCGCGGCGCCACTGATTGAAAATAGAATTTGAATGTCATAACCTTCACTCGAGTCAATCAGCAGCGTACAGGGTACATATACATACATACATACATACTACTCGTAATACTCGTAATAATAAATAACCACAAGTGGGTAGCAGCAGGGAACGATACGAGAATGCAGAAATGTGGAAATGGAAAATGGCAATGGCAATAATAGGATCAGCGAATGGTAACCAAACATTGCGTGTCTGGAGGATTCTGCCCTCTTTCTCTCTCTCTCTCTCGCTCTCTCTCTCTCTCTTAGTGCTTGCTAATGCGGCTCTATTTCCATTTAAGTGCTTTTTGATTAGCTTTTGCCATTGACTTTTGGCCATGTGTGTGAGTGTATGTGTGTGTGTGTGTGTGTGAATGAGTGTGAGTAATGAGTGGCACTACAGTTGCACGCACCATCCCTACGAGTCCAATCCATGTTGTCTCCTGTTTGATTTACTATTTCACTTCTCTTACATGCGATCTGTTAAGTACTGTCTGCCTGCCTGGTTGTAACTCGTTAAGCCAGTACCTATGTAAGTCTTAAGTACCCTCCCCCTCTTTGCACTCTCTCTCTGTCTCTCTGTCTCGCTTATTCTGTATTCTCGAATGACGAATGACGTTGATCCGCACTGTAAACAAAAGGGTATTCTCGCTTCGAGTGATAATGGGTTGATTTCACGTTTCCAGCTGTTGAGCAGCGAATCTTTCAATCAATGATCATCGTCACGTTTCCATTCACTCAACTCTTTCATTTATTCATTCATGAATGAATGAAAATTACGTGAATCGTTCCCCGTCTATCTCGCTCTCTCTCTCTCTCTCATTGGGAACTACTTTCCGTCTACTGTCAGATCATCTGCTGATAATTAACCCCCCGCTACATCCTTCTATTGCTTCTGTATTTTTTAGTGTCATAAACATCAAAATTATAACAATTGCATTCACAATCTTAGATTAAATGTGTAAAGCAGAGGGGAAAGGGGAGAACTGAATAGCACCGACTGTAGCAGCGCTCAAAGATGAGAGAGAAACGGCAGGAACGGAACAAAAGTTTGTTCATTAAATATGGAGAGAGCAACAAAACTTACGCTTCATGCATGCTTGAGCACAGTGAACCCAAAAGCCCCAAAAGCCCCCTCCCCCCCTCACCTGCGCGAATTATGTGAACGTAGTAAATGCACACTTGGAAAAAGAATTATTTTTCTCTATATTTGGGCAATTTCTTTATTAAGAAAATATACAAAAATATATTAAACATTTTTAGGTAATTATTTTTATACTTTTAAGTAATTACTACTCCAATATATAAAAAAAAAAAAACAACTATATTTGATATTAACTTTTGGGCTTTTTAAAGCACACAAAAATACTTTTCAATTTAGATTGTACTTTTTTTTTATATTTTAAGTTATAAATTTACTAGTTAAACACTGCTAAAATTGACTAAATTTGTATAGGAATTTGTCAAGTAATTTTTTAATTTCCATACGATTTTATTTAATTGGAAATTCAGTTTATATTTCTTTGTAAATTCAAACTTACATTTATTTATTTTTAGTTATTTTAGTCATTAAATTTCTCTTAGTGTAGTCGCACTGTTGCGGCATTAAGCGCAGCAGTTACTGTTACAGTTAATCCAACAAAAACCGTAGATGTTTTTAATTACGATTTCACTTCTCTTTCTCTCCTCTCCCTTCTCTGCTCTGCCATGTTTTTTTTTTTTTTTTGCTTTTTTCTATTTTTAAGAGAGTTACAACGCGGTTGTTATACGATATGACACCATAATTCTCACTAGGGTCCACAAGTGGCACCTGTGACTACATATTGCACCCTTGTGGATGAGCTCCCTGCCCCATGCCCCCATGCACTGGCCCTGCCTGCTCCTTGGACTGAACGCGTATAGTCAAGTTTTTTTTTTTTTTTTTTTTTTTTTTTTGGTGTATTGGGATGGCCCCTGTGACGGTGCTGCTTGGCACAAAAAATAATCGAATATTTGAGGACACATTTCTGGTCCTCTATACTCGGTATTTCTGTTTTACCTGGATACGGATTAGCCTTTCCTCGGGATTTTCTGTGCCCTCTCTGTTTTCTTGCACTCTTTTTCTCTCTACTGATTCTAGTCTTGGGCTTGTAAATCCAGTTGGAGTGGCCCTGTATCCCCATTATCCCTGAATGCCACTCTGCCACACACTGACCCCTGGGACTGTACGCTGTAAGCTTTTAGCTGTAGATCGGAGCCTACGCCACACCTTTAAGCTACCCTGTAGCGTAAAGCCTCCCTTGGACTCCTCCCTTGTACCGGCGGCCCTGCCCTGCCCTCCACTCACTTTTTGTCACATTGCGTGCACTTGGCGAATAAAAAATGAGCGACAAAAGAGCAAAAAAACACATAGAGGGAGGGAGTGTAAGAGGTGGAGAGAGGAAGCAAGAGTGGGAGAGGTGGAGAGAGGAAGCGAGTGTGTGAGCGGGAGAGAGACGGTGAAATGCAAAGTGTGGCAGAGTAGTAGTTAAAAGGGAATGTCAGTGGTAGAAAAGGGGGGAAGGGAGCATAAGAATTGCCAGAGGCGTAAAAATGTGTGTTGCTAATGACATGTGTATGTGTGTGGGTGTACTTAAATTTTGAAGGTCACCCATGGGTTGGTGTGGGGTAGGCTGGGCTGGGCTGGTGTTGGAGTAAGTAATATAACCCCTGACCATTTGCCCCCAAAAAAAAGTGTAGTTTCACATTTATTTTCTCTGGCGAAAAAAAAACACACCCAAGTCGCCCAAGACACCAACAGGCTAGACTCTGACCTTTTGGCTTAGTTTTCTTTACCCCCTCTCCTTTTCCATTTCTTCGTTGGCTTCGAAGAATGTAGAATTTCCCATAAGCGAACGGATTGTTTTTCCAATTGTAATGCAAACTGCACGCGAAATTGGAACTCATTTTTAATGAATTCCGTTGAATTCTTTTGAATTCTGAATGAATATGTGTATATGCAAATTTATGCTGAAATTTAATATAATATGCCCACCACCACCAACCCAGCAGCAGGGGAGGAGGAGGTTCATGTAACCAGGAAACAAAAATGTCGCCTGAATTTATTTATTTAATTAAATGCGAGCTTTTAAGGGTTTCAATTGCTTATTTAGATCTTTTTTTTTTTTTTTTTTTTTTTTTCTTAGGTCTCGCTGTAATATGTATGAATAGGTAAAATGATTTGTTTGTTTCTCAACACTGGGTTTCTATGAGCTTCATATCAGTTTATATTTTTTGGACTCACTCTCTTCTCCTGTGTGTAGAGTGTAGTAGTCCAAAGGTCACGCCTCCTGTGTGACAGTGGGCGTTTCAGTGGAAAGTTTCAGTGCAATTAGGGTTCCTCCATATTTGTACGCTTTTGTGTGGGTGTTTTTGTGTGTGTGCGTTAAATTTTAGCTCTCGTACCTTTGCAAAATGTAAAAAAAAAAAAAAAAATACCGCAAAACGCAGTTAACGCCTCTTGAGTCTTTGACGTCATAAGGGGTGGTACGGCGGACCGTGCCCCACTTATTTTTCGAAAACTTTTGTGTGTGCGGTTTCCCATGATTTATGAGACCCACACAGACACTGACGTGGACGCAATGGTGGGATTGCAATTGGCCTGACGTGTCATTTCACTTAGGGCAAAAGCAAAAACAAAAGCAACTCTGTGTTCTGTTCTGTTCTGCTCTGCTCGGTTCCCTTCCATTCTGTTCACCCAGATGTTGCCCCCTTTCTAAGCAGTTCTAATTGCTGACTGTACCCCAGTACCCCATACTCTCTGCCGCCATCTCTCTCTAGGTTTCTTGGTCCTTTCTTCATTGTATTTGTGTGCGTGTGTGTGTGTGTGTGTGTGTGAATGCAATTTTAATGTCCCCATGGCTCTTGCAACATTCATGAGTCGCAGACGGCCCTCTGAAAATATAAATCAACAAAGTTCCTTCCCATCGAAGGAAGGGTGTAGGGTGAAGGGAGAAGGCAAATGTCGCAGCAGTCGAAGCACTGCATAAAATATTACTTGGCCCCGCAATTTCATCGATAAAAGAGTGTCTGGGGGCAGGACAGAGATCCCTGCCCCATAGCGCTCGAGCACGTTCTCTGACTTTAAGCCGATTACAAAAGTCCCAACAGGCAAAAGAAAACAGAACCCAATATGCCGTTAATTGCCCAGTGCCATAAGGGACAATACCCCCCCGCCCCCCCTCTTGTTCTGCAAGAGAGATGGGAAAGTTGCGGAAAATATTCAATTAATTTTAAGACGCATATTGCTTGTAGATTTTTTTGTTTGCTTCCTTTCAAATGAAGCACAAACAGAATTTCAGTGCGGAATTCCCAATAATTGGATGCATTTCTGTGACCTAGACTTCTACAAAGGCATTGCCAAAGGTGGCTTGAAGAATAATTTGATGATGAAATGATTTTAAACAGATCGATAGGTAATAGATACATCATCTAGCAGAAGATGACTTCCATATCTTTAAAATTGAGTTTTTTTGAGGCTTATTTTAACATATCAACGTAATTTACTACAGTGGAACAGTGTAAAAGAAACGCACCTAAATAATAATTGAATCAATTTGCTTATGAGAAATTTAAACAGCAAATCAACATAATTCACGAATATGCCATGGTGGAACAATGGAACTGAAACACACTTCAAATTAAATGCTAATTAAAAACAAATTCAATTAAATGCTACCCAAACGGACGACTATTGAAGCCTCTTGGCTTCTTCTATTGCGCCATCGTTATCATCTTTTCTTTGCCTCTCGAGAGTTTTCCTTCTTCTCTTTTTTTTGTGCCATCGGGCCATCAGTTCCAAGTTTCAATCGAAAATTTCCAATCACACATTTTCTTGGCACTTTCGCTTGTTTACTTATTAGATGACCTTGCACCAGTTTACCGCTAAGTCATTGCTCAAACTTTGCGCCTAACTTTCCTACAAGCTGCCCGCACAAGACTCTCCTCCGCGCCCAATACCCCAGGCACGTGTCTGCAATGAATACAGACATACATACATACATACAAACATATATACATACATATATATGTATATTTTGTCGAGGCATTTCTGGGCTTATTTTTATACCAACCAAAAAAAAAAAAAATGAGGAAAGAAAAAAAGTTTTCGGTCAAGAAAGCCATGTACCTTGACCTTTAGAGCCCCTCCTTTTTTGCACACAAGCATTAGAGAAAAGTGGGCGTGGCCTGGTAATGGCAAACAAATGAGGGGATTCCGGGGTTCCCATTATCAAATGTGCGAAAGGCAAAAGAACGGAAGTGTAGAACGGGTGGGGAATATGATGGATGCAAAAGGACATTAAAGACCCCAGCCCAGCTCATTTGTGTATGCCTTAAATTTCAACTGAAAGCGTACGTCTTGCTTTCGAAGAAGAATGATGCAGATTTTCATCTAGAGAATTCTTGAAATGCCTCGAAGGAAAGAAAGTTGAATGAAAGCAGAAATATTTCATGAAATTTCAATCGTTTCTGGCCCTGGCCAAGAGACAGGCTAAGGTTGCACCCACACAACCCACACTACACAACACAGGGAAGGGCAGCAGGACAGCAGGGTAACAGTTCAGGGTTGGGTAGGAGCTGCGGGAATATGCCTGGATACAGGGACGGACACTCCACACCCCCCACCCCGCCCGCTGTCGCCTGAATGTGATGTTGAAAAATTAAACAGCGACAAAATGTGAAAATTCAATGAGAAATATATGTATAAGAAAACGGAAGGTTAACTTTTTGAGGGGGGACAACAATGAGTGATAAATGAAATACCCTTACATATAGTACATATCTCTATGTACTTAGAGGAAATACTAACCTAAACAAATGCAAAATTGTAACCTAAGATGAATTCTAAATGGAATTTAGAAGGACTCGTGCAATGGGTCTGGCATCTGGTTATTGTTTTCTGTTGGTGTTATGATTCTTAATTAGCAAATAGTCAATGCAAATGTTTGCACAATTATTGTTTACCCAGCAAAGGGATTCCGTGTCCAATTGTTTGAACAGCGACGCGAGAGACAAGAATAATTGAGTGGAGGGCGGCATGCGCGAAGTACCCCCTACCCCACACCCCTACGAGAAGTGTTTACAATTCAGCAATGGGGGGAAATACAACAAAACAAGCAAACTTTGAACTAAACAAATAATTATAAAATAAACAAAAGAAATGTCTCTCCGCTGTAAGCTTAAAATTCCTTCGAATGGAACGCAAACCCTACAAAATACGAACCAGTTTTCAGCTGCATTCCATCTGCCCGGACGGACATTCATAAATTTCACTCAATATGAGAAAAGATCTTTCACGACGCAAAGGCGGCGGCCGCTGGCAAGAAACAAAAGCAAATTGGGTTAATCGATGACCTCCAGTTGAATGGAAATGAAAGCTGAATCGACGGAGAATCGAATCGCATCGAGAATCGAAAGAACGAAGCGAAAACCACAGCAAGAAAATGCTCGTATGGTCGAAGCACTCCATTACTCATACGCCATGTAGTACTATGCCAAAAAGTAGATGTTGTCCGCTGCTGTCTTTCTGCTTCCTCGTTGCTGTTGCCTGCTCTCAATATGAATATACCCTTGCCAGCGGAAGAAAGTATAGCACATTGAAACAGATGTTTTGCAACATTTTCGACTCTTCAAAAATCTCTTTCGTTTATTAGAATTCCAATAAAAATGCAATAACATTCGATCTCCTATGGTTATTTATGATAGTTTTTTTGTTGTTTATAAGATCATGAGCGAGAGAGCTGCTTAAATAATGATTGGGAGGGGTAGAAATGTTGAAGTGATCGCAGGAACAGGAGACCCCAGTGTATTTATCGAAAGAAATTCCTTTTCAAATACGATAATAAATCAAATGAATACGTCAGACTTCTCTCGATCTTCTCTTTGATCGATCAATCGATTCTGTGTGTGAGAGTATTAATTGTCTCGGCCTGTTCTTCCTCTTCGTTGTGGGATGTTGTTTTCAATGTTCTTCTGTTTTTGTTGTTGTTGTTCTTAATATGGGCGAATGAATGTGACTATTTTTAAGGTCGTTCTGTGTGTTGTGTGTGTGTGTCTTCCAATTATTGGCGATAAGATAAGTTGGAAAAGCGCTTACAACGGGAGACAAAATGGAATAAAAAGAAAAATATAGAAAAAAAAAACAAAGACAGAGACAGAGAGAAACACATGAATCAGCCCAAGGCGTGTGGCGGCGGGAGGGGGTATGGTTGTCGGGTGGGTGGTTCGGTTCGGTTGTCGGTTGTCGGTTTGTCCGGGGTTGGCCAACAATTGGCAAAAGCTTCCGCCTGGCGTCCATGACAACAATCATAACGAGTCGCTAATTAAGCAAAAGCTTCGAGTAAATAAAATGGAATTTGTACTCGCAGATGTAGAAGCCCCAGCCCCAACCCCTACCCCTACCCACACCCACACACTCCGCCCCCTCCCCCCTAACGTTATGCGATATACAACGAAATCACTTGAATATTTTTGCCCTGGCTTCGCACATTCCGCACATCATCAGAAATCCTAGCAATGTTATATACAGCAAGGAAATATAAAACTCAGTTTTGGTGGCCAAGTATCGCAGTGAGGCAGCAGCGCACTTGCAGTGAATATAATATGCACCCAAGTGGGAGTTTTGGAACCTAAGAAAATGAGGCTCCAAAATTGAGTTGGAATCTGTGTAGAAGAATCTAAAATCTGACAAGATTTCTGCAGCCAACTTTTAAGTCTTATGAGAATAAGTTGGGTTTTCCAGGTAATCCTTTGGGTCCAGCAGCCAGTGTTTTAGCCCGGATACTTGTGTAGCTGTAGCTGGTGTGGTTGGGGCATTCATTAGGCATTCCTTGGCTTTCTTGTTGCCTTAACGTTGCACCGCTCGATAAATGGCCAACGGGCGACAGCGTCCGAGTCAAAGCCAAATGAGTGCAGATGTTGGCAAAGCGGCGCAGAAGGCAGGAAGCACCAAGCAGCAGCAGCAGCAGCAGAAGGAGGTATGAAGAGAAGAGGAGAGCAGAGAAGAGAAAAGAGATGAGCGGGGCTTAAGGGCGGTAGCACTACTTACAAAATCGATCGCATACTAAGCAAGAGGAAGAATGTAAGAGTGAAAGAGAGACCTAGAGAGCGAATGAGTAAGAAGGAAGAGAAATGCCAACGGTCCGGCTGGCCGTGCGCCATGCCCATGCCCTGTTCGTCTTGCCTTTGGCTTTTCTTTTGTGTGTTTTTCCATTTTCCAATTTGCCAGAAGAAAAACACAAACACACACACACACAAAATGAAACAAAGGCAACAAAAACAGCAGCAAAAAAGAACAGCAACAACAACAACAACAACATAGAACCGAATGCTGTATGCTAAAAATAAATGTTTATTTTATAAGATTTTTGTAGTTTCTCCTCCCATTCCGCCTTTTCCTTTCGCTGTTTCGTTTCGTTTCGTTTTTTGGTTGTTGTGTTGCACGCGCTGAAAAAAAGTTTTTGTCATTGTTTGCCGCTCGAAATGCGTGTGGCAGGCCAGAGGCAGAGACAGAGGCAAGTGACAGCAGCAGCAGAGCACCAGGGCAGAAAGAAGTCAACGCCAAAAAAGGAAGAAAAATATGGTTTTGTTTATTATAGTATAATATAAAAAGTTAGCTACATGCACAAATACTATACATACATACATATGTATGTAATGTGCATTAGTTAATAGATTCTCCACTGGCAAATGTTATGCGTAATATACTCATATTTGCATTTGAATAACATTTACTCACGTACATACATATAGACGTATCCACGTACCCAAGTATCATTCAAACTGTGTCAGAGTGTGTGTGTGTATACTATATATCATATGCTCTGGGGGGTACACAGTTATAAACAAAAAAAAACAAACAAAAAATGAAACATCGAGAGAACTTTCATGCAGTTTCCCTAGGGTTGGGCCCCCTGCCTTTGGCAATATATGTAATGTTGTGATTTTTGTACACGGGTTCCAGATTTCTTTTCGATTTACATATGTCACTCTTTCCTCTGAAATCCAAACGCACTTTTGATTAATGAAGCCTTTGAGTGTGTGTTTTTTCCCTACCTTAAAAGACCTGAATTATCGCTAACATTAAAGCATATTCGTATAATATTTAGCAATAAATTGAGTCGTTGAATTTCTCAATATTTCTCTCTTGTATATTCTTTGAATGGAAATATTTTAGTGTTTCGTTAGCAGATAATTGTTAAAAGGAAAAAAATATGAAGCAAATGGGTGCTCCCATGTCTGATTTCCCAACTCTTTCTCTCTCGCAGCTTGGCAGTTGCATTTACTCAAAGAAAGCACTGCAGCTTCTCCCTTTTGCGACTATATTCTCTTTCTCTGAGAAGGTTTGTTGTCTGTCTTCTCAGAAAAAGGAACCCTCGAATCGTTTCTTCTCTCATTTCCCCCATTTACCATATGGTTTTGGCCATGCTTTAAACAGTATTATTTATTTATTTCTCATTGCTCATTGCGTATTTGTTTGCTTTTGCCGCTTCTGGTGCTGATGCCTGCCGCTGTCGCTACCTCTGCCTCTGTTTGATTTTGCTGCCAAGTCAGAAAATTGATTTTTATAAATAGCGCGCATACGCAACGTGGTACGCACTGAAGTGTAGAAAGCACATGTACAGTCAGTCTGTTCGTCGTCCGTCAGTCGATGACTGTTCCATGTGCAATGCCTCGGAATGGCATACAGTGTTTACCAAAAGTTGCACAAATTTCATTCGATTCAATTTCAATTTTACTCTACGAAATGAGTTGGAAAGTGAAGAGTGGAAAGTGCTGCCGCTGTTTCTGTTTCTGTTCCTCTTGCTTTTTTCTGCTCTGTTCTCTGTTTTCTGTGCACTTTTCACTTTGATTCAATTCGAGTTTCGAATTGCGATTCGTTTGAGATTTTTTCTATTACTTTTCCCACTTGCGAGTGCCGCGAGTGCAAAGCACTTCCTGGAAACGCAATGCGTTTTTCGTTTTAATATTTAATGCTTATGATTAGATTTTGATTTGATTCAGTCCAAGGAAAGAAAGTCCAAGGCAACGTGATGTATTTTGCTATTGCCGTTTTCCATTAAAATTGCAAATGGATTTCTTGGTAATCTATTATAAAGCAATCATCCTGGTAGCGGGGTAGCTGGTAGCAATAATGGTAATTGGTCAATTATAAGGTTCGTTCCTTGTGGGAGATATCATGGGATGGGAACCCCCCCATATGTTGTTTGTAATATTTACCGCCTACGCTGGGAAATATTAAGGTGTATTACCCCACAGCTTGGGTTTCGAGTGTCCCCAGAACCTTTCTCTATCATTTGACTGCATTATAGGTAATTGAAATTGATCAATTAATAGATTCGGTTTCTGTTTTATCTGATTTTCTATCCAAAGCAATAAAGTTAATTCGAAACAGTTTAAACCCAGCAATCGTTTAGCTTGTTTAGTGGGTGTCTGTTGTGATAAATTATAGGGGTTCTGTTTCACCACCCCCGATCAAATTACAATCTATAATTCGCTGATTCGATATTTTTAGAAGGGAACTCGATACATGCAATCTTCGAGTTGAATTTTGTAATAATAATACTGGTATTTTTGGTACATTTTGTTGTTAATTAATTGGCTATCAAATTCATAAATGATCGATTGGAATAAATATCGATATATTTTCTGTTGGTTTATCGATAAACTTCAATCTTAAATTAAAATTTTGTTGTTATATTTAATGCCAAATTTACTTAATCCTATATATGTACATATGTAGTAGGTATGTATGTTCCCCCATTCCTTCTCTTTACGTCTCGGAATCGGAATTTGAACTCATTTGAGGCAAATAATTTGTATACTCTCGTACGCGTACATCTCGTCGCGGTATTTTTAGATGATGCTCCCCATTCCAATTACCCCATTACCCGATTTACCCCATTACCCGATTACCCCCATCTTCCCATGCGAGTCCTATCATCATTTGTTTCTAGCCAAAATTAATTTCCACTTTGTTTGGTTTTCAATTTTCTAGAGTTTTTCTGGTCAATTTCATTTACAATTATTCCACGGAAAACAGCAAAATTTTTCAATTTGCTGAACAGAAATTCGAAATTGTGTGCCGCCGCTTGGTTTTCTTTTCTGTGGGGGGGATAGTACGCATACGCCATGTGTGCTGTGCTGTGCTGTGCAACCCTCAAAAATGTTTAGCTGTGATGTAAATGCCGTTATAATCAGCGCTAATGTGCTTAAATGGGGGTAGGGCTGAAGGGTGGGAATTTGTGGTAATTTGAGGGAGGGTATGAAGGAGGAGGGTGTGCCACGGTTACCTAATGAATGTTGCCCCAAGCCATCAACACATTCGCTGCTGTTCTGTTCGGTGCGGTTCGATTTTGGTGCAACTTTTGAGCGGACTTGCTTTTCGCTCTTTAGCCTTTTAGCATTTTCTGGTCAGCCAATTAGTTTGGGACCCTCCAGGTGCCCACACACCCTACCACCCAGCCATCAGTAGCCAGTACCCCATCTATTTCTGGGTCAATGTTAAACGGAAGTATTTACGAAAGTTGATTTCGACCGCTTTTCCTTTTTGTTTTTTTGCTTTGTTTTTGTTGGCTAAATCACTTGAAATCACGAAATCCCCCTGCCATGAAGGTGTGGTGCGAATTTGCATTTTGGATTACAAGTTTGGGGTCTGAATTTGCGGGTTATTTTAGGGGGTGTGCCACATCACCTTTCCACTAACTCTGCCTTTCTCTCTCACTCTCTCTCTCTCTCTGGTTGCTTCATATCGTATATACAACAAAGAAAATGATTTCGATCAAACCATTTCCTTTTCGTGCACAGCCGCTTGGCTGATGGCAGGGAAATCTTTTCTACTTAGGGACTTTAATTTGGAAAAAATTTATTAGCACAGTTTGCGTAAATTTATATAAATTTAGGGCGAATACTCTGGGAGTTATTGTATTTTCCGAAACGGTAACGTTTCCAGTTGAAACGGTTACAATTTTTATCCGAAAATTTTTAAAATTCTATTCTGCGAACACTTACAACACTTATGGAATTACCCGATTCAGTAGAGTTTGAACCGGTTGAAACGGTTACAATTTTTTTCGGGAATACTTTATATCTTTAATGCAATTTCGTACATTTAAAACACTGGAGAATGATCCGAATCGGTAAAGTTTGAATCGGTTGAAACGGTTAGGATTTTTTCGAAATTTTTCCGTGAACTTTTAACCGCTTGCAATAGGTTATTTTCAAAATAAACTCAAATTATTCCTAATACTCGTGGAGAAGCACTTGAAGCAATATTGTTGGCACAGAGAGCCTCTCACAATGGAACCACCCCAACCCCCCCCAAGTGGGTCAATGGTAAACGGAAACATTTACGGAACCGATTCGCATATGAAATTTGTGTCTAATTTTCGGTGGTGCCCATGCGGTGCCGGTATGCAATAAAGATGGAGAATGGAAAAGGGCAACCCACACTGAAAATGGAAAATTTCAAATTAGATTTTCTTGCACTTGTCCTTAATCAACGGCCAGAAGGCAACCCTGGCCTGGCCTGGCCTGTCCCAAAGGCGTTCATTATTCGTTGGCTGTTGTTGGTGTTATCTTTTGCTTCATTTGCTCGAATTTCAACTTGAGCACGCAAAAAAGACGGTGGGCCCCCACCCTCCCTCATCCCTAGTCCAGGGCGTGGCACTTAATGGATAAGAACAGAAACAAAAACATGAACAGTGCAAGGGGGGGGAATGGAAATTTTGTGCTTGTCAAAGCATTAAAGCCAAAGGTCATGAAGCAGGAGCAGGAGTATAAGGAGTAATCAGAGGCCTCCACTCACACGGCCCAAGCCTAGAGTTCTGGGGGATTCTGGTGCAGATTCCCATACCCCGAAAAACATTTCATCACCCAGAGAAAATTTATTTGGGTGGATGTGTGTGGTGTGGGTGAATGTGCCTGTCTGTGGCCCTGTCCGTGGCCATGGCTGACCAACCTGTTAATTGAATTTTAAGCTTACCTTCGCACTCATTCGATGAAAATGGAAAATGAAAATGGGATCCCATTTGCGGTCTGGCATGAAAGCATGGCTGATGGCATCCTACTTTTGTGCGGCGTTCGAATCAATTAAGGTTTGATTATTCCACAGAAATGCGATTGCAACCGCAAAGCTTCCATATAGCAGGAAAAAGCCGGCATTTTTTCAAGGAATTTTCTTTGTTTCCCTTGATGTTAATTTACATGGCTAATTTTGCTTGGTTTCATAACCGTTTCATTACCGTTTCATTAACGTTTCATAACCGTTTCATTAACGTTTCATAACCGTTTCGTGACCGTTTTATAACTGGTTCATTACCGTTTCATAACCGTTTCATACTCCTTTCATAACCGTTTCGTGCTTTAAAAGATTAAAAGGTTCGATGAGTCTTGATTACGGAACCAAATCTTTTTTTTGCTTGTTTTATTGGCAGGATTACCGATTCATAAGTTACCCGTTTCAGAAGTGTTCAGATTTGAAAAGATTTTTAATTTCCAAATATGAATGAAACCTTTTCTTAATCAGTTTTATTCGTATTATAACCGTTTGAAGATTCTGCCAAGCTGCATCGGTTGGTTCTTGAAATCATTTAAGAGCGTTTTGATGCAATCAAATCATTTAATTGCTATATTTAGAACAATGCAGTCGTCATTTACAGAACATTTTAAGAGCCATTTGGGGATATATATATATGTATATAACCACATGCTTTTGGTCCAATTGCTAGGGGGTGGGGTGTTGGCAGTGCTGATAATCCACCGAAAACCCTTTGCACCGACACACAACGACTTTGGTTTAACCCAGAAATCCTTGTGGGAATACCCTTTGGAGTCATACTTCCCATTCCCATCACCACTTGAACGGGGAGAGGGGGGAGGGCGAAAAGTATTCTCTGCAGTTAATTTACTCTTGCTAAAGTTTTTTCCCTCTGTCCTTCTGTCCTTTCTGTTTCTCTTTGCCCCCGTGTGGAGTCTGTACCCCCTGCCATTTGTGTGTGTGTGTGTGTGTGTGTGTGTGTGTCTCCACAAAGTTTCATCTCTCGGCAGTTTTCCTATCTAAATGGCTTAACATTTTCATTCGGTTGCTTCCCCGGCAGCCTTTTCCATCCAGATTCATCTCTAGATTCAGTTTGGCTGAGCGGAAGCTGAGCTCCAAAGTTTGCTACCTCCGCAACGCAGTGGCACTGAGGGATTGGGCATGGGGCCATGGGGCAGGGCACGGGAAATGTTTAACTTCTGGCAGCGGCTGCTCCACTTTACCCGGCTCTGGGCCCCTGAGAGTTAATCGGGTCATAAAATGGCAGGCACAGAGTTTTCCCTTCGTTCCTTGTATGTGCTTGGGTGGTGTGGGGTGTGGGGTGTAGGGTGAGCCACAAAGTGCCGACACCTGCGACTACAGGCAACTCCATCAAAGAGTTTTCAGAGCAGAAAGCCAAGGGGGAAAAATGATGAATTTCATTCGAAGATTAGTGAATGAAAGCTGCTGAAAGGGATACGTTGGATCAGTACTTGTGAGTAGAGGCTGCTAGATCTGGCTGATCTTTATTCAGCCTCTATTACGGACACATGCCATGCTGTCCCATGCTTCCTGTTGATTTATTCATATCGTCCAGATTCCATGATGGATCAGCCTCGAAAGTTTTGGACACTGCCTTCCTGGATGGATGCCGTCAAACTGTTGCATTGACACCAGTCCCCCACATCCTGTGAAACTCATTTTTAATTCTGATAAAAAAAAAAAAAAACACAACAGACGACAGCAGCAGCAAAACGTGTAATGAAAGGGGGGAAGGGAACGGGAACGGGCTGGGGAAGGGGACAGTTGATAGGCTTCAGAGTGCTGGATGGTGATGAGGGGAAAAGCGAAGAATTGTTAATCGTGATGAACCAGTTAGGGATGTGACAGGAGCAGATGAGGCCGGAAGTTGAATGCTGCACGATGCCCCACATCCTGTGCAGCGCTGTGGCACACTCGGAGCAGAGGACAACCAACTCCTGTAGAAGTCACATGCAAAATGTTACGTGATGCTCTGCGTCAGCGTCTCCTCATGTAAAATGCATGAAAAACAAACATGCGCGTCTTTTTTGCTTACGCATAATGTTATGGCACCACCCAACCAACCTACTACCCCTCGCTTTAGCCCTCCCTCCCCCTTTAGTGATGTCTTCTTTATGCTGACAAATGCCTGACAGCCAAAGAGGGTGGAGGAGGCAGGCAGGCACAAGGCAAAATCGGGGAGTGGAACATTGCGGAAATTTGCATAAAAATGAAAAATAAAGAAAGCATCTCTTTCGCTCTCTCTCTCTCTCTTCCGATAACTATCATCTCTTGCTTTGTCTCTGTTTCTCATGCCCTGCGTGTTTTTGTGTGCCACATGTGTGTCATGCCACCAATATTCTAGCGAAAGACAAAAGGATGTGGCATGTGGTAGTAGCTGTGATTGCAACTCACGCAAGTCCCGGCAAGTTGCATGCGTTCTTCGACTCCCTAATGATGCGGCATGGAAAACTAACAGAAATGTGACTCCAGAGTGCCACACCAACAAGGGATTTCCATCCCATTAACAAACGGAGGAAATTCTGGTTTATTTTCCCAGAGACTTTTCGGCACTAAATGTCACAGGGAACAACTGAAGGGGGAACTCCGGCTATCGATTGTGTGTTCATTCGCAAATTACTATATTTTGCGATATTTCACTTGACTATGGGGACACTTGTGTGTTGTGTTTTTCCCAAAAAAATAATAAATAAAAGCCTACAGCATACAGAATACATATTATGATACAATGGCCCCAAACACAGACTGTCGAGTGGAATAATCCTGAGACAAAAGCAGATGTTGCTGCTCAAATTTATGCGCAAGCGGAAGTAAATTTCTTGTGGATAACTTTGGGGTTTTCACCTACATCTCCTGGCTTCTGCCAGTCCTAAATTATGCGTCTTTCGAGAGACAGGCAACAAGACAGTGAGAAAGAGAGAGAGAGTGAGAGTGGGAGGACATGCAACAGATTTTTTTTTAGTCGTGTCTTCTGCATAACATAAATGGATTCCACTTTTCCACGAAGATAGAGTGCATGAACCCCTTTTTGGCTTGCATAATTTACGAGTTGTAGTGCCGGCCAGCGAACTCCTTTGCCCCACATCCTCTCGTCTGTTCTGCCCGCTGACTGAAGTGCCAGGATATCCAGAATGCCGCAGGATAGCGATGGAGGAATGGGGGATGGGCATGGGATGGAGACTATATGCTAATGCTAATGCGAATGCTAAGCACATGCTGCTGCTGAGCTAGCAGGAGAGTGCAAAAAAAAAAAAACGTTCACATAAATGAAGTTTGCTCCGCATTTTTTGCATTTTCGCATTTGATTAACTGCTGCCACCCCCTCCTACTGCTGCCAACTCCTGCTGAGGTTTTTGCACTGATTTTACAGAATGATGAATGACGATGGTGCGCCTCTGGACACAAAATGGAAGATATCATTTTTCAATTGTCTGTAGCATAATATTTAGTAGGGAAGGGTCTTAGCAGCATCTCAGTTGTCAGTTCTTAGTAGCATTAAGTCTACTAAATCATCCGTGAAATTCATATTCTAATATTGCAACTATTGCTTCTATCAAATGCTCTATTCTATAAAACAAAACACAATGTTCTACTATATATGCGTATTCCTACAGAAAATCTCACATAAATGACCTAAGCATATTCACTCACTTTCCAACACTTGTCTTACTAGTTATTAGTTACTCTTTATTCGCTACTCGTTAATGTTTATGAATAGAAGATCTTTTTTGAATAGAAGATCTTAGAAAATGTTTAAAATGTTTATAGAAAGAATTTCTAGAATTTTTTATAAATGCATTTTTGGTTTTTGGGGGATTTTTTGGGATTTGTAAATTTTTGTGCTGCATAAAAACTATCGGAACTCTAGCTTTTCGTGCCAAACATGATGTAAAACATGGTTTTCATTTTGTGCATTTCTGACAATTAAATTTTGTTAATATCTTACAATTCAATATAAATATTTAGGAACATAACACATTTGCACACATTTGTGTAGGCGTTTTTCTTTTGTATCTAACTTATTTTGTCTCTGAAATGGTGACGGCACTACCATAAACACTGTTATAATAAATATATAGATACGTATGTATTAAGCTACAGTCGTGCAGTTTCCACAGATTTTCATTTTGCAATGTTTTTATTTTTTTAGTTTATTTCCATTTAAAGTGAAATATCCGATTGACACAAAATCCATTCCATTGGTGGGGGGCGGGGAAAGTGCAAACTCCCATCTCGACACATCTCGAGTGACGTGACGATAACTTCAGTTAACCATTAGCCCCCAGGAATGGGAAAAATATATATCTGCTGCAAAACTGCATTGCCTGATGCTTTGGGGGCATCGGTTTTTTGTTATCCTTGCACCCAGCCCGAAAAGCTAAAGCCAACCCTTAGCCACAATCCACATGCACACACACACACACACACAGTTTTCCCTTGGGTCACATCCGGCAGCAGATTCTTCTGGTCCTTCTGGGGCGTTGCTGGAACTTTCGACCCAAATCGAGATTTGGCACACAACTTTCGAGGGGTGGTGTGGGAAGGGAAGGGGTCTGCCACTGGTCTCTCTGGTGTGTTCTCTGGTTCGCATGGACAGCATTTTTCGGGAGGGGGGTTAGGGGGGGGGTATATGCAAATTTAATTACATTTTTGTCTGCACACGCACACAGATGCGACCTAGTTGTGTTTGTTGTGTGGAGGGGAGGAAAGAAGGATGGGGAGGCATAGAGTTGCACAAAATTAATTGCAGGAAAGTGTCAGGGAGGAGGGATCTGATACCCGTAATCGTCTTCAGGCAGCGACAACTTGCAATTATCCCGAGAGGAGAGCAGAACAAAAGAATAGATGGGACACATGCAGCAGTTGCACATTTTTTTTTTTGCACACACTATACATACATATATAGTATAGTTTTCATACTGACTCATTTGAAGGTCGTTCGGTAATGCGCCACAAAGTAGGCAAGCATTGTGTTGCATCATTGTTATATGTACGTATCTCATGCCACACACACACACACACCACACACAGCCCCATCCATCCCATATATTCATCTTCTCCATCATTTGTCGTACTGTTTTGTCCTTTCTTGTCTTCTCGTCGAATCGTTTCGTTTCGTTTCGTGCTCGTTTGTCCCCCGTCCGCGTACCCCCTGTATCCGTACCCCTGTACCCGTACTCCTCTATGTATTATTGCCAGAGTTTAATTCTTAGGCTAAGCTAGAATCCACTCAGACACACAAAAACACACCCACACACACACACACACACGCATATCTATCTGTGTATATGCTATGTCTAGTCCGATCTTGAGTATAACTTCAAAACTAACTGAACAATTTCTCGCCCATAAAAAATTTTGCAGTGCGTAGCTGTCGTACCGGCAAACAGGTGCAGATGACCGAGGCAGAGGTGCGTGGATTGTGTCTGAAGTCGCGCGAGATATTCTTGCAACAGCCCATACTGCTGGAGCTGGAGGCACCGCTGATCATCTGCGGCGACATCCACGGCCAGTACACAGATCTGTTGCGGCTGTTCGAGTACGGTGGCTTTCCGCCGGCCGCCAATTATCTGTTCCTCGGCGATTATGTGGATCGGGGCAAGCAGTCGCTGGAGACCATTTGCCTGCTGTTGGCCTATAAGATCAAATATCCGGAGAATTTCTTCTTGTTGCGCGGCAATCATGAGTGTGCCAGTATTAACAGAATTTATGGTAAGTGTGTGCAAACAACTTACATGCCTTGTGCATGACATTAACGCTGTTGTGTGTGTGTGTGTACCACCCCGTTTAGGCTTCTACGATGAGTGCAAGCGCCGGTATAATGTAAAACTTTGGAAGACCTTCACAGACTGCTTCAACTGTCTGCCAGTGGCCGCCATTATCGATGAGAAGATATTCTGCTGCCACGGCGGCCTCAGTCCCGATCTGCAGGGCATGGAGCAAATTCGTCGCCTCATGCGGCCCACAGATGTCCCCGACACTGGGCTGCTGTGTGATCTACTGTGGAGTGATCCGGACAAGGATGTGCAGGGCTGGGGCGAGAATGATCGCGGCGTGAGCTTTACATTCGGTGTGGATGTGGTTTCCAAGTTCTTGAATCGTCACGAACTTGATTTGATTTGTCGTGCGCATCAGGTAAGTGTCAGAGATAGTGCCAAAATGGAATGTAGTACTGATAATGATCGATCATCTGATTGGCAGGTTGTCGAGGATGGTTACGAGTTCTTTGCACGTCGCCAGCTGGTCACCCTATTCTCGGCGCCCAACTATTGCGGCGAATTCGATAATGCTGGCGGCATGATGACCGTGGACGATACGCTCATGTGCTCATTTCAGGTAAGGGAGATGATACTAGACTGGAAATCGTAGCTCTAATCCCTGTTTAAACTCATTTTAGATATTGAAACCATCCGAGAAGAAGGCAAAGTATTTGTATAGTGGCATGAACTCGTCGCGACCCACTACACCGCAGCGAAGCGCCCCAATGCTGGCGACCAATAAGAAGAAATAATATATCCATCCGCTTCCATTTCCTTAAAGGTTCCAACCAACCACCAAACAAAACAAACAGAAAGAAAAAAAAAACACTTGTATACATAAATACATTAATACATGCATGCATGCATACATATACACATACATATATATATATATATTTGTATATGTGTATATTGAAGATCGAAAAGAAGGCTAAATCTACAGTGAAAAGAGGAGTAAAAAAAGAAAGAAAGAAAATTTATTGTTAACATCTCTCTATGTGCATATGGTTAAACGTATATGTTATGTACTACTGTATTTGTATTTTATCTATCGCTATATATTTTCATGTGTGAACAACAACAACAACAAAAACAACAACATAATTAAGTTTGATTCCTGCATTTCAAAATTCTTTGTTAAATGAAAATTGTTACAGCCTTTAAAACCCCCTACCCATATACTATGTAAAACCACTTAAGAAAATCCCGGAAAATTCAGATAACTATATAAATTAAAAAACGAAAAGTACAGCGACGTTAAGCCATGAATTTAAATATAGGCATATTAATGTAAACTACATATTACTATATATATACATATATATGGTGTACGACTATGTACTATATATACACTTAACTACAACAAAAGAAACGAATGCAAAATCGAAAGCAAAAAAAAAAACTACAGCAAAAATTGTAAGTTAAATGCTACTCCCCCCCCCCCCCCACCCACTTCCTTAATTTTCCTTGTCCTTCCCTCTACACCCCGCCCACAATGTTTCTGTCATCGACTAAATAAGTGTGCATTACAAATTTGTCTAACAAAAAGTTTATCAACAAAAAAAGGAAAAAGTTACAGCAACAACAAAAAACAACAACAACATACAAACTATGAAAATAAAAGGATGGATTATCTACCACTTAAGCTTAAGCTCTGTGCGCCTGTGCGTGCGTGTGTGTGTGTGTGTGTGTGTGTGTATTTTATTTATTATTTACTTAGGCATACGAATAGATGATGTTCTACTATTGTTTATTTCATATATACATATATGTTTTTTTTTTTTTGTGTTTTTGTCATTGTTTGTCATTGATTGTTTTTTAAATTAATTTATTGCCTAAACTATACTTATACAGATAAACAAAAAAGGAGAAGCAACACTAAAACCTTAAACAGAGATAATTCAATATAATATACATACATATTTTTTGTTGCGTTGTACTATGTTTAAGTGACGCGAAAACTGTTGACCGCGCTAACACCGGTTAATGGGCATTTAAGGACACTCGACTCGAGGCTTGTTTTACGCCCCCGCCCCCCCTTCCTACCCATAACAATATCTAGCGAAAATACAACCTACCTTTTAACTATAACACCTTAGCCTCACACACACAAAACAAAAAACAAAATCAAACAAATGAAAGTTGCAAGAAATAACTATAAAAAAAAACAAAAACAAAAAACATTTAAGGAGAAGAAAAGAAGAAACGAATTTTGAAAAGCATTGAAAAAGCATTACTTCGAAGTACTTGAAACACCAAAACTTTTGTGCATTTTTTATTTAATATGAGAAATTCGAAGAAGGATTAGCAGATCGAAAAGAATGATATATGTTTGTATATATATATATTCAAAATATATATATATACATATATATGTGTATATGAAGAGAAAGGAGAAACGAAAGATAAAACTAATTTTTTTCATCGTCGTAACTTATTAGATTGTAGTGCCTTTTTTGCCTCCCAAAACAAACAACAACAAAAAAACAACCAATAACGAATACATATATAAACTAACAACAAATGGTTTATATATATAAAGATCATAAATATACATAGTATACATTTTATATGCAACAAGGCGCAGATAGATAGAGATAGACAGACAGACAGACAGAGAGAGACAGCGAGAATGAATGAGTGACGGAGCAGGAGCAACAGAAGGATAATGAAGATGGTCAAGAAAAGCTTGTGGAAAACAAGTCAATTAATTGCATTACAAAACAAAAAAACCAACAACAAATAACAGAAGAAACAGTGAAACAAATAACATCGTATTTCTCTCTCATTTAAGCCTCTGTTTAGATCCTCTCTGATTTCGGATTTCGGCCAATTAGCCAAAAACAAAACAAAAAAAACACAACCCCCATTTCCCATAATCTGTTAAAGCTAAAGGAGCCGCAGCTATATATATATATATATATATAGATATATATCTTAAAATATGAATAAATGAAGGTATACAAAATACTACAAATGGCAATGGCCATGCGATAACGAGAGATGAAAAGAGATAGAGACAGAGAGAGAGAGAGAGACGAGAGAAAACGAAGAATTGGGATAAACAAATAAATATATTTATTATTAAAAATCAAATAAAAATTAATAAAAACTTTATGTAAACAAAGCTAAACGTGTTTTTTTTTGCATATGTATATTAACCTACTAAATTAAGGGGTTATATGTATGGGGCGTCTGGTATAGGATTGGGTCTCGATCCACTCTTTGATCCAGCGTCTTTTATATCCGCAATCTTCGATGATATATTGCTGGACTCTCCTTTGCTCTCAGGCCACGCTTTCGGCGAATACGAATTAAGAGAAAACCGAACTGAGTGCAACTGCTGCATGACCTGTGGGTGTCATCGTCGCATGGAATACCTTTGGATTCCGGAGAGCCATCTAATCCTTTAAGAGGCACTTGAGAGCCCAGTCAAGCAGAGCCTTACATGGAAATTTATCCATAACTAAGTTACCTCTGTATATGATTCCCACTAACAGATCCCCATATTCGGGTGTTAAAATATAGAAACGAACATTGAAGATGGAAACGATCTGAAAAACCTGAAGTTAATTACCCAATCGAAAACGAACAGAATGAATACAAATTGTAAAATTTATTTTAATAATATTTTATAAGATGCGGCTCTCAATCTGGTAAGACACAGAAAACTTATGTAGCTACAGCGACAATAGCACAAAACCCCGCGAACCCCATAAGAAAATAATCTTGAGCACTTGGACTTTTTGGCATAGTTTATTTTAATCCATAAAATGTACAGATATATTAGAAAATATTATTCCGTATTGCTTTTCGCGTATGTAACAACCAGAACAGAAGATACGAAGCTTTTTCCTTAAGTATTACATCTAATTATAAAGCTTTTTAAGCTGTGTAAATGGTTTAATACTTGATGTAAAGCCAATCGAAGGCTTTTTGGCATGGCACAGAATTCAGTGACAGACCCTGCAGGAACTTACAAAAGCTTGTGCTCCTTGAAAAGCTTTAAAGATAGCTTTTCGGAAATAAATCAAGCTTTCTTCGGAGTCCGTTAGCTCTGTTAACTCTGTGTGACGCCAGCGTTGGGGTTGCCCCCTTGCCGGGTGGTTGGTGTTGGGTCTGGGATCTGGAATCTCCCCTCCAGGCTGTAGTAGCTCCATGCTGATTGCCAGAAAGCCAAGCCGTGTTAGCCTAGCGGGTTAGCTTAATGGTCAACACAGACCACACACACACAGGCCACAGGCCAGATGATGGGCAGCTTTAGAACACCCGCTGTGTATCCCCAAACCCACAGCCCTTGTCGGCAATCATCTGCTGAGTCGCAATTCCAAAAGAGAAAATGAAAACAAGTTGAATTTTTTCTGGCTAGATTGTATGCTAAACATTTTTATTATTGTATTGTATTATGTTTTTGGGTGGGTCCTAGTTGCGGTCTGTCTGCCCCCAGAGCCGGGCAGCCCCACATAGCCCGGTCGTGTGCCACCTCTTCTTGTGGTGCACCGACAATCAAGAGGCTCACACATCCAGCTTGAGTCTCCGGCCTAGTGACAGATCCAACAGCAGCAGGAACACCAAAAAAAAAAGAAAAAAGAGCAGTGTGGTGTCGGCGGAAAGCTTCGCTCGGTGTCCAACTCTTACAATCTATGTAGATTATGTATCTATATATTGTTGGTATGTACTATATATGTGTATGTATGCTGTAAGTAATTTGATCAAAACTTAGATCTAAGTAGCAGCCATCTAACGTGGTTATTATGGTGGTTAAGTTATACAATATATTGTAGTTGATCATATTTGTATGTGGGTTTTGTGTATATATTATATGTAAGTGTATGCGAATTAAGGAAACTCCAATCTCAGTGTACTCATACAAATGCATCTCATATGTCTGACTGTCTGTCTGTATATGTATATGTTTATATTTAATATAAGTATTTGTTTTATGTTTCTATTGAAAGCAAACCTACACACCGATATTGTTGGAACGGTTTTATACTGATTATTATAGGCATGCTTTTATTTATATTAATATTAAGGGTATATGCCTTTATATAATATACGAGTACATTTATGTATGTAATTTATGTACTATTAGTGAGTATCTTGGTTAGTTCTGTAGCTGTTTATGTATGTGTGGAGTTTACTCCGTTTCCTGGCTAAATATGATTAATTCTTGAATGTACTTTAGACACTGATAAACAAATGTAGTATGTATGCAGTATGCAGTATGTTTTTGGATAATTTCATATGAATATTCTTCTCACTAATTGAGTTTTATGTTTTATGAACGTTTTGACCCGGATGCCAAATGCCCAGACTATATCCACCAGCCGAACCGTTTTGTGGTTGCATAAGATGTGCGACTTTCCATATACTTTTCCCGTCTCCCCCACAACAAGTGTGCTAGACATTCAATCAATCAATCAATCAATCGGACTTAACTATCCAGACGCCGTGGCAAGATATAGAGGGCTCATTTGGGTAAGTTTTGGGGGATCGAGTCATCGAGGAGTATCGATAAAATATTAAAAAAAAAAACTATTGCTATTTGGTTTTGGTGGTACACCGAGTTGGAGCTGCTCCAATAATTCGAACCCTGTATTGGATATAGTAACTTACAGATCTGGATCTGCACCTATGCTAATTCTCATTCCGAATAGTTGTGGGCGGCTCTGTATCTGCTTGCCTCATCGACCTCCACGCGCTTTGAATTTTGACTTTTGCTTTGAGATGCAATCTTTTCTTAATCTAATTTATTAGCAAATGGAGCGGCTACGATAATTCGACCCTGTATACTCGGATATAGTAACTTACGAATCTGCAATCTATAACTAATTCTCATTCCGAATAGTTGTGGGCGGCTCTGTATTTGCTTGCCTCATCGACCTCCACTAGCTTTGAATTTTGACTTTTGCTTTGAGTTGCAATCTTTTCTTTTTGTTGTAATCCTAATTACGGGTAATCCATTGATTGAATCTCAATTCTTGTTGGTTGGCTGCCCCACAGACTACAGCTGCCTCCGGGAGTAATGGAGGGGGAGTGACTGAGGGTCTAGAAACCGCAACGCAGTTAGGCGATAATTACTATTAAATGTTTGTTTGTATGTATGTGTGTGTGTCGTACATATGCATATATGTATATTTGTTGTTGTTAGTGTCCTCGATCCGCTATAGGAAGTTTCAATAAATGCCATAGACTTATGTAGATAATTTTTCGTAGAGGTTTTGGAGTAACTTTTATGTTGATTATTTTTGGTTGATTATTTCTTAATTAGTTTTTCTACGTTTTTACTGGCTGTCTTTGTAGATATCCATCCGGAATATTGAATATGTATATTCATATAGTATTTGTAAGTATGTTTGAGAGTATATTACTTCTTATGTTTCTTCTATAGTATGTTTGGGTGTGTATATTGTATTATTAGCAGTTTCAATTGCACATCAATCGGATATTTTGTATGTATCAATATTCATTGAACTTACGTGTCTATCAAAAAACACTCTATACTATATGTGTGTGTGTATGTGTAGGTGTATCTTTGTGTAGTTGTATCTGTATGCTTTTGTTTGATTATCTTAGTTAGTTGGCCACCAAATTCGCTTCAATTTTCAATCGTTACATGACATGTGACATCTAACTACTTACTTACATACATGTACGTACATGTATGCATGTGTATGTATGTGTGGGTGTGAGTGTGAGTGTGAGCGTATGTGTCCAGCTTTACTTTGTTTAATTAGTTTCAAACCTTTTTCAAATTCCATTTCAATTGCGCTTAGCAATTACATATTTAAAATCTTGTCAGCAATATCATAAATTCTTTGCATTGCATTTGGACTTGAATTAATATCCAAAAACATCAATTTTGATGTTCCATTAAATGCTAGTACTACTTTAAAGTGTATTATGTACTTAGGTCTAACTTATGATTGCAATCTAAGTTTCAGCCAAATAAAATAAAAAATTCGACTTTTGCTTCTCCATGCTCCATACTTTAGCTGTACAGGCTGCAGCCTGTCTTCTGTACTCTGCCTTCTGTATTTTGCCTTCTGCTGTCTGCATCTGCTCTCTGCATTTAGCATTCTGCGCTCTGCCTTCTGCATTCTACATTCTGTTGTCTGCCTTCTGCATTCTACATTCTGTTGTCTGCCTTCTGCATTCTACATTCTGTTGTCTGCCTTCTGCATTCTACATTCTGTTGTCTGCCTTCTGCATTCTACATTCTGTTGTCTGCCTTCTGCATTCTACATTCTGTTGTCTACCTTCTGCAGTCTGTCTTCTGCCATTTCCTCTATTATCCTTCGAATGAAATCCTAAGCTTGAATTCAAATAAAATTTCACCTAGTTTTCATTGTCTAAAATTGTAGAATACTTACTCGCCGACTAACTAACTAAATAAACTATCTGAAAAAGGTCTACCCACATACACATTAAGTGTGTTGTTTGTTCTTAGTGTAATCTGGCAGCTTGGTTGTCTCCTAATTCTACTCCTTGTTAGTCTTTCGGTCGCGTCTCTCAATCATCAGGAAACCATATACATATAAACCATATACATAGTACATATAATCTGCTTAAATTTGTTTTTTTTTTTTATGATTTATTTCTCAACCTTTGAGCTGGCGTTGGGCCCTGGGAACTCTTGCGATTTCCCCGGGCTTCTTCTGAAACCGAAACTGAAACTTTTTTTTGTTTTGTTTTTATCCGAAATGTTCTTCAAAAATTAATACTTTTGTTTTCTTCCTTAGATTTGCACCCCTCCTCACCCCGCGCACCCACCGCCTGTATGAGTATCTACCGTTCTCAGCCTTTCCTCTGCTCAATCTCTGTGCTCCCTCTGCTATCCCAGCTATACTCCTCCTTCTCCTGGACGTTCGACATGTACTCCTTACACCCCTTACAAGTAGTACAGTTAACCTTAACCTCTATGTTTTTTGTATATATTTTCGATAGTATTTGTTTTTCTTTTTGTTTTATGCTCCCCTTCATACTGTTGTGTGCCCTACTACACCAGTGCTGCCCTCAATCTATTGACCCTCGGCCAATGCACATCCCCCCTTTGGCTTCCTCTTGCGCCTGGCAAACATCTGGGAGAACAATCCAAATCAGACATCCGTAGACTTGGGCACGGCCCCCGTCTCGGCGCCGGGTGCCTGAGCTCTGCTGCGCTGCTGCTGCTGCTCTGGCTCCTGCTCGTCGTCCGTCTGCTGGGATCGCTCCACCGTCGTTGGCTCCTGCGCAAGATGTATCTGGACAACGTGCTCCTCCGGTGCGGCATGCGGATCGGTCAGCTGCTCATCGCTGCCCTCGAGATCTCGGGCGAGGGTCTCGCTGCGCTGCAATCGCCGCTTCTGGTAGGAGCTCTTCTGTCCGTTAGCTGCTGGAATGGGGATGTGTATATGGATCTCATCGTCCGCTGACTCGATGCGGTCGAGATGGCTTCCAGACGAGCTGGCGCCAACGCCTCCACCTCTGCCAGACGCGGTGGATTGGGCGGCCGCAGCTGCTGCGGCACTCGTGGAGGGCCCATCCCCGCCTTCATCCCCTATAGGGGGATCTTTGCGGTTTGCACGTCGGCCGGTGGGTGCGTCGTGGAGCGCCAGCTTTTCCATCTCGATGCGTAACTCGCCGAGGGTGGTCGATACGAAGCCCGGGCGCCTGGTCTCATCCACGTGCACCAGTACGAAGGGGAGCTTTAACGTCAATTCGCCACCCATGCTGCTCAGAACGAGCTTTACCTTGATGTAGTAAGACACATAGATGGCGAAGATGTTCCGATCCTCCGTCGACGTGGTGGTGGCGTTTCCCTGCTGTGGTGGCATATCGGCACTGGGCAAGGCCATGGCCGGACTGGGCAGGGATTGGCCCGAATGCTGTACATTTGGCACAACAAAGTGGGGTGGACGAATGGCCGATGCGGCTATCTCCCCAGTGATCTCGTCCGGCTCGGTACTGCGCTGCAGAGAGTCCTCCAGCGCGATCCAGTTCTTTGTTTGACCGCGCTGGGGCCGTAACACCACCACCGAATTGACCGTGGCACCCGGGCTTACTGTACGGTCCACCGGCGGCGAGATTAGCTCGGAGTCAGCTACAACGTTCTTAAACTTCCCATTGTTGAACATACAGACGTCCACATGCTGAATGGCGCAGACCTGTAATGCAAACCCAACCACCCACCCCCCCATACAACGAATAGAAAATACAATACAGAGAACATTAGAAATGAGAATGTGGAATGGGAATGAGAGATGGGTATGAGTATGAGAGATGTGTGTGTGTGTGTGTAAAGGTCATTGCTGTGAATGGGAGTGACAGGGTCATTGCTAAGCCACATAAGCCACCAGGGAGGACATGCCAGATTGGCAATGCTCTAACTTATTTGGGGAGAGTCCTCACGGCTAGACTCTTGCCCGGAATAATGGATAAAACTCTCAGCTGGTGCGACATGGTCTTGGTCTGCTTTTGTTACCCCCGTTTAGAGCATTCAGAAGTCACCTGCCCATGTGCTATTTTGCTTTGGATAAGCGCCAACAATGTCAAACATTATTTTATTGGCTCAGCCCAAATGTTTGTGGCTCTCGGGCTCTCTGGCTCAATCTACCGCCCAATCAACGATAATGCACTCAATTACCGTCCATTCAAGTGGTCATGCAATAACACGAGTATCCATGCAGCCACAAAACAAGAAGAAAAATAAATTAAACTCCCAAATGGTTTCACTTATTGGCGGCCTATCAATGTGGGGGGTTTTTTTTGTTGTTGTTAAGGACCTGTTGGGACAATCTGTGCCAAACAAATAAATGCTCCTCTCATATTTGTAGCTACACATTTCGCCATCGATTTGATAACCTTGAAGGCTACATTTTTCTAGGCTACATCTTTAAAGTGCTTGCTGGAGAGCAAAGACTAAGCAACTGACCAAAATACATCCGAATGGCTAGCTCGCTCTTTCTCGTGACAATCTCTCTTTGTGATATATATGCAAAAAACTTCAAAGGCAAAAATTGTATTCAATCCGATTTGATTTGGTTCCATTCCATTCGATTTCATTTACAATAAGCAAGCAGTGCACTATGGGACCAATAAACCCTTTTTGCTGGCCAAAGGCCATAGAAAAATGTACAAAAACTTGAACAGAGCGCACCACTGTAAAGATGTCAAATGCTTTTAAGAGCTCTGTTGGGCAGCAAACGCACCAATGTTAAGTTTGTAGCGGTTTAACAGTGATCTGTTCGCCAGTTAGTTTCAGATGCTTAACAGAGCTCTGTGCGGTAGCAAGTGCCAGGTGCTGCTAAGTTATCAGGTGTTTAACACAGCTCTGTTGGGTAGCGAGCTCACTACTGTTAAGTTTGGACCGGTTTAACAGTGATCTGTTCGGCAGAGAGTGTTATTGTTTAACACAGCTCTGTTGGGTAGCGAGCACATTACTGTTAAGCTGTAAGGTGTGTGTTTAACACAGCTAACACAGTTCGCCAGCTAGTGGCAGCTGCTGTTAACACGTAAATTTGTTTATTTTTCAACTTCAAAGTGCTGATCTAAAATGTGTAATTAAATTATTAAAGCGAAACTTTTACACTTCAGTCTAATCAGAGTGCTCTTTAATATGTGTTTTTGACTTTGAACAGTGACAATAATTGTCAACAGTGACAACAACTCAAAACAAAATATTTAAAATTGTCAAAAAAAGTGTAAGACGTGACGCCTATTGGTCCCATAGTGCAGTGCTTGGCTCCCAGTTTCTATGACTGAATGCGGGCCTAAGATCTAATCTGGTCACGAATGGCTCGACAAGCGCCTTCATTGCGTTGGCCAATGGGGGTCTCTGGGGGCCATTTCGCCACATTCTTTAATCGAAACGAAGCGAAACGAAAGAAGAAAAAAATCACAATCTTTCAGCGACTATTTTCCATTCACAATTCTCATTTTCTCATTTCCATGCAACACTTAAATGTGCCTCCCAGCAGCCACTCCACTTGGGGGCAGCAGCAGCAGCAGCTCCGCCTTCCACAAGGCGCACAAGTACGGAGGAATTTTTTTCTTTTGTGCGACACTTGCGGGACTTTCAATTGGCTCGAGTCCAAAAGCATTTTGTATTCGATTGACTTTTTTGGGCTGCCCCGTAGACTTTTTGCTGTGGCTTCACTGCCATTCCGTTCCGCTTTTACTCTGCCACACTGCCACTACACCACTCTACTGCTTCCCCTCTACGTATATGTATTTTGAAATTGAATAACAAATGTCCGAGCTAGCCAAAGAGCCACCAGCCATTGGACTTTGCTTCCCTTTCAACTTTTCACATTTAATAGCGGAAAAGTACAAAGCAATTTCAGAGCATTCAGAGAGTTCTAAACCCTCAACCCCCCCCCCCACCCCAACCCCATAAATATGGGTACATATTAAATAAAGCGCAAAGTGCACAACAAAGTCCAAGGAGCGTTGCCCGAAAAAAAAATCATAGCATACTTTTCTGCTGCTTAGAGAACAAAGCATGAAGGAAAGGACAAATCGAATCATGCGACTGCATAAAAGATGGTCTGTACTACTGTGTGTGTGGCAACTGTGAGTGGACAATCGCTAGCATTAAATGAAAATAACATTTATTTGTTGCAGGATTATGTGGCAGCTTTTATGCCGCATCTAAATATGCTGCTGGATATTGTATTTCCGAGCATTAAGATCCACAAACCATAAGTTGGAAGAGCTTATAGCTTCTGATAGATACACATTCGGATACTGCCCCCCTTCTAAACCCCAATTAAATATATTCTTCTATTCCGTTTTGTGAATTTCACGCCCCTTGTATTCATTCTGCCACCTTTGAGACCCTAATTGCATGCGGTTAGCATTTACATATATTCGTAGCATTTATGATTCATGCATACGGCCTATACTTTTGGCGTTAATTGAAGGTTTCTTCTGGTTCCCTCCCCCTAACCAGTTCAAACATTAATTGCATGTCTTCGAGTGTCCTATAATCAAAGTGATTCTATACACTTTACACAAGAAATTGCGTTTCTGTAGCAGTTGCAGCTGCTGCAGTTGCTGTTTGCCCCCACGCTAGTGCCACCATTTACGATTGATGGGGTTTTGTGGCGTTATTAACGCTGGCTGGCTGGCAAGTCAATTTCATATGTGCAAATGTCATAACTTGTATCTGTCTGCCACTTTATTGATGTCGAATGGCGAATGGCGAATAGCTGTGGCTGTGTCTCTGTGTGTGTCTCTGTTTGTGCCCCATGCATGTACCTGGTGTCTGCCATTCATCAATTTCATCAATGGACAATGGCGCTGTGAAACTGCTGCGGTTACAATAAAAATAAACAATAAACATTTGACAGCCAGCGCCATAAAACATTTACCATGGTGCACCCTGGCCATAGCTTCTAGAGTCTTGCAACCTGCCTTGTTCCTCCTGCCTCCTACCTATTACCTAGTACCTCCTGCCTCATGGCTCGTTCCTTTACCTTCCTGCTGCCATTTCTTCATTCTGACTTGTGAGTCCTTGTGCTTGCATTATGCATTTTGCATTAGCTTTTCTCTAGTTGCAGTTCCCCGCCCCCCATTTTTCGTCATTCAATTGTGGCCATTCCAGAGGGTGGCCCCCCTCCCCAGTGTCTGCTCTTGTTCCCCTCTTGGAATGCCTAATATCCGGGGCGTAATTAAAAGGCAAGGCCTGGCAAATGGGCGCAAAACTGCCTTTTCACTTCTTGCCAGCCAATTTGCGGCCAGTCAGCAGCAATAAGGCACCTGCTGCCTTTTGCCCTGCCAATTATGCCCCAGAATGAGGCACACAGTTAGTCGCCACAGCGACCAGAAGAACCGGAGACAGAGGCTTGAAATTGCAGCGACTAATGAAGGAAGTTGCAGCTGCAAGAGGGTTCGATTGGTATCCCAAAAACCACTGATTGAAAGTGGCAACTGTACCCCAGGACTGATGGATGCACGACTTATGCATGTGTAAAAATAAGGAAATTCAGATATGGACAAAAAGTATAAACAGGGGGCAAAGCAGGAACTAATCCCAACAGCTCTTTGGCGAATCCATTCCAGCGTTAATGGCCAAACAGCTGCCAATTTCTGCTTCGAGAGTCAAAGAGAATTGACTCTAGGATTGGCCAGAAAGGTAAGTGCCCACACATGGATGACAACGCAAAGCAACGCAACGCCCTTTTGGGATACAATCTATCTAAAAGAGGCAGAGCAAAGAGCATCTTTGCTGCATTTTTTGTTGTTGTTTTTCTATGTGTTTGTTTTCTTTTCAGCTTAGCTTTGACTTTGACTAGTTCTGGGTTACACTCAAGTGCCGCCTGTACTGTACCCAGTAGTGTCCGCTGTACTGTCCACTGTACTGTCCCCTGTTCTGTGCCCTGTACTGTCCCCAGTACTGCCCTCCGTTCTGTCCCTTTACTGTCCCTCTACTGTCCCTCTACTGTCTCTCTACTGTCCCTCTACTGTCCCTCTACTGTCCCTCTACTGTCCCTCTACTGTCCCTCTACTGTCTCTCTACTGTCCCTCTACTGACCCTCTATTGTCCCCTGTACTGTGCCCCTGTACTGTTCTCCGTTCTGCACCCATACTGTACCCCTGTCCTAACTTCTCTACTGACCTCTGTCCTATCCCTCTACTGTCCATCTGTCCTGTCCTCTGTACTGTCCTTCGTCCTGCCATTTCATGCGGGCAAATGGCTTGAATTTGTGTGACCCTCAACGTGATTTATCAGGCAGCAGAACGAAGGCAGAACTTTTGCCTGCTCGTCAGTGCGTATGAGTAATCCCTTGCCCATGTCTGTCTCTCACATACTATTAAAACCAAAACCCAAAGGTATTCAAACTTGTTGCATAACACTAGTGCTTTCATACGTATCGCAGGGATATTCGTTAATTAATGTACAGCAGAGATTGCTTTTAATTGCGTCCTGAGAGATTGCATTTCTCTTTCTCTCTCTCTCTGGCTCAATAATTCAAATGCAACTTATATACTCGTACATATGTTTGTATATATATATATATATGTATAGTAGATGTGTATGCATGTATCTCTGACATTTCATAGAATATTTCAATAATTTTCTAGCTAATATTCACTGTTCATGCTGCTCGTCCCTCACACATGTCTGTCAGGCATAGCCCTGGCTCTGGCTTACACACTCATAATCTCTGTCTTAGGCAAAACTAATGAGCAGCCAAAAGGCATGTAACTGAATACGAATCTATATTTTATATATAAAAATGCAGCAGCCATAAGCCGCTTTAAATAAGCTTCAGACTGACAGAAATGCTGCACAGCAAAACCCCAAACCAAATCACACCACAACTGTGGAACTCTGCAGTCTGCAACCAGCTACATGGAACTCTGCTACCAGCAAACCGCCTCCTGAAAACTGCCTCCTGCAACCTGGAACTTTGCCTCCCGCAAACTGCCTACTGCAACCTGCAACTTGCCTCCTGCTATGTACTCTGCCTCCTATAACCTACCACCTGCAGTTCTGCCCTCTGCCTTCTGCAACCTACAACCTGCCACCTGCAACTCTACAACTCGTTTCTTGTTCAATCAATTTCATGGCTTAAAGTCTGCCCCTTAATGAATGCGGAATGCCTACTACTATTCAATATATATTGAATTTTGCCTGTCTAAAATGGCATTAATTAATATTTTGCTGCTTCCCCACTCGTTGCAATCAATTCAATCAAAGCTATCCATTTCCATTGTTCGTATGTGCAGCTGTTTTGCACAAAACAGAACAAAACAAAACAATAATAATAATGATGATATTACTATAATGCCACGAGCTGTCAGCCCACACCATGGCCATGTTTGGGTTTTGGCTTGTTTGGGCATTGTTTGGCTTTTACGTGGAAATTATTATGTGAAAATTATCTTGATAATTGACTGAGCAGCCCTGAGGTGGCACTGCACTGTACCACTGCATTGAGAGCGAGAACAATAAAACAATAAGTGGCTTATGTACTACATGTCCTGGAGACTTCAGTGCCAATGCTCTTTGCTTTTGCATTGATATCTATTATTTCGTGGACAGGTACTCGGACTCAACATCAAAACGACTGACGTTGAGTAGTCCTGCAGCAGCAATTGCAACTGAACTGGACTCTGATTTGCTAAACTTCTTGGAACTGGCATTGGCACTGTACTGTCTTTGGTACTGGACTAGCTCTGACACTGGCACTGACTCTGGTACTGGCACTGGCTCAGGAATTGGCTCGGCACTGGCTCTGGCCATGGCCCTGGCCCTGGCTCTGGTATTGGTACTGGACTGGCTCTGGCACTGGCTCAGGCATTGGCTCGGCACTGGCTCTGACTCTGGCTCAGGCACTGGACTGGCTCTGGCATTGGCTCTGGCTCTAGCTCTGACATTGGGCACTGTTGATTTACTGTCATTGCATGGCATGGCCCTGGTAGCATGGCCATCTCCTTCACCACCCCTTTCATATTGTTCCTGTTGCTCCCTTCACAGTTCTTCCTTCCCTCAATCTCAGTCATTTTTTCCTTCCCTCAATCTCAGGCATTTTTTCCTTTGCCTCAATCTCAGGCATTTTTTCCTTTGCCTCAATCTCAGGCCTTCTGGATCAATCTCAGGTTTTGCTTTGCTTGTCTTGTCTTGTTATGCACAGCAGGAATATTCATGCCAATGCCGCTTCATGGCCGCTGTCACAAGCACAATGCCATGACGGGGTTGGGGGGCTGCACATAATTCAGTTGATGGACACCACCTGAACCGGCGAGCACCATTAGGCATGTGTTTGTTCTCAGCCCAAGCTCCCCCCCTTCCCCCTATTGCATTTTTCATGACTAGACCAAAAAAAAAGGTAAACCCCCCACACCACATGGCGTATACGTTATATGAATTGATGGTCATGAATGCAGCAACATTGTTAGGCATGACAATAACTACGATAGAGCGTAAAGAGAGTGGACATATGTGGCATGGGGCATAGAGTGTGGAGTGAAAATGGGAACATTGGAGGAGGATAAGTGTGAGCAAAAGCAAAAATGGCTCGAGGGCCCCCATACTCACCCTCACTTTGCGCACCGTCTTGCGGCTGTCGTTGCGTATCTCCAGGGTCACATTGATGTCCTCGCCATGGGTGTACCAGCCCTTGTCCAGGCTGGCCTTCAATGCCACCCGCCCGTCATGCAACAGGAATGGCTTCTCCACGGTGCCCTGGGGTCCGCCATCGGGGCCGAGAGTGATGCTGCCAACGCCACCGGACACACCTGCACCGCTGAAAGGCGCCAACATGCAGTCGCACTGATGCTAGAGATACAGACACAGATACAGATTTAGATTGAGGTTACAGACAACCAGTTAGGGGCAGGCTACTATCACTCACCTCCTGGAAGGACTTGCTGTAGTTGTTGAACGACTCCGGGGGTCCCTTCTCGATCTCGCTCTTGCTGCGACCAAAGCGGCCGCTGAACCGGAACGCTTTCGGTGAGAGGCGCAACTTGGGGAACGATTCACCCCGCTCGGACTTGCCCTTGGCCTTTGTGCCGGAGCCCAGGGAATGGGTCGGTGTTTGGGTCTGCTGCTCGATGGTGTCCCTGTTGACCGGCAGAGTGGCGCTGGACGGTGCGGCCGGTGGCGATGGCTTGGCACCGGCGGGCGGGTGGCATCCCGAGCAGGTGACAAAGTGCTCGGCGTTTGTATGGTGAAAGACATCCGTGCGGTAGATGACCCGTACGCCCATCTTGACCGAGGCACGCCGATGGAACTTCTCGTCGGTCTTATCAGCTGCAGCGTTGATAAGCCAGTCAAAGACAGGAAAAAGAAGCAGAAAAAGAGAACGACTTTAGTTGATTGTGCCACATCGAAGAGTTGCTGCAAGTTGCCAGCTGCCGCTGTCGTTGCCGCCGCCGTTGCTCAAATTTTGGGGAACCAAAAAAAATGTTTTGCCAAATTATTTTTGTGTCTTTTTGTTTTTGTATGCATACAAATTTTCCATTTCAGTCAGTGTCCTGGAGGGGTAGGTGGGTGGGCGTTTAGGTTCAGGCGGCGTGTTCGTTCATCGTCAGTCGTTTGTTCGAATGCCAGAAATGATAATTGAAATATATTTTATACTGTTTGTGGATTAGCCAGCCACTTTCTGGTTGCTGGCGAGCGGCCACAAGAACGGAGTGCAACACGTAAAAAAAAAAAAAACACATGGAACATGGAACAAATGGAAATGACACACTCACACACACACGCACACACACAGAAATGGTAGAGTTACAGGGAGGGGGGTAGTTAAGATGGAAAGATGTAGATCAAGCATGAGGCGAGAGGCATGAGCTGATGGCTCAACATCCAGAAAATATAGGAAATTTAAGTTTAGTAGTAGTGGTAGTAGATCCAAGCGCACGCACACACACACACACACATTCGCACATTGGCACGAATGGCACAGAGAATCGGAAAACAGAAAAAACAACGCTAGCCTCGGTTAGCCGAAGCTTTCAAAATACGAGCAGTGTGTGCCCTTGCAGAGTGCCACAGATTGACATTATAGTGTTTAGCATTTTGTATCAAGAAACAGATCTAAATTACGAGTATAACGTTAAAAAAAATACAGAATTTCGGTCTTTAAAAAAAAACGAGAAAGAACGTACGGAGTCACTGTAGGCGCGACTCTACTTTTATACCCGTACTCAGTCAGTACACATGTGATTTATGTGGAATCTTCAAATGTTTTATCAGTTTTTACATTTTACATTTTACATTTGTTTGATGCATCTGTCATCTACATCTACATCAGTTCTCACAAAACACACGTACACTAAACGAGACAGAGCGTGCGAGTGTGAGTGTGAGAGAATCAGCAGCAGCAACCCTCAAAATAAATGTATATTTTGTTATGGTTGTAGAGGGGGGTGAGGCAGCTCGCTGCTGAAAATTCATTTCATCATTGTGGCTATAATAATGATCCGATCTGGACCAAATTCGGAAAACTGGTAGATATGATCATTCCCTACCATACTGCATTTTTCGTTTTTCTCTATCTTCAAAATTGTGGATTTTCGTCTTTTTGTGGGGGCGGAAGGGGCGGGGGCGAAATTTTGAAATACACTTGTTCAGGTTCGGTATCACAGGAGTCTGGGCAAAAAATTTGGTTGCTCTAGCTCTTATAGTCTCTGAGATCCAGGCGTTCATTTTACGAAAACCAAATCGACTCGATTTTTTGTGTGAGTGCGAAAGAGAGGGAGCTAAGTTTTTTTTCGTATATTTGCCTCTATTGTGGCTATAATTATGATCCGATCCGATTCAGATTTAGGGCCCTGATAGATATGGGCTGTCTCTATGATTCCGCATTTTTAGTTTTTTGTTATTTTCAAAATTGTGGTCGCCACAGATGTGCGCCCATTGTGGGGGCGGAAGTGGGCGGGGCGAAATTTTGAAACACTTTTCTAGGAGTGAGAGAATACATCAGTCTGTAAAAAAAATTTGGTTGCTCTAGCTCTTATAGCCTTCGAGCAATGGGCGACAAACAAGACGGACGGACGGACAGACGGACGGACAGACAGGGCTATATCGACTCGGCTATTGATGCTGATCAAGAATATATATACTTTATAGGGTCGGAAATTATTCCTTCTCTATGTTACACACATCCACTTTTACCACAAATACAATATACCCTTTTACTCTTCGAGTACGGGTATAAAAAAATATTTAAAGGAGTTTTGTTGACTAAGGCCTACATTATAGCCTGAAATTTTGGTGTATAGTATTTTATATTAAGAAACAGATAAAAACTACAAGTAGAACTTAAAAGAATTTATAGAATTGTAGTCTTAAAAAAAAAAAAAAAAACAGACTTAAAAGGAGTATTGTTGACTAAGGCCTTCTTTATAGTCTGACATTATGTTCAGTATTTCATACTAAGAAACAGATCAAAACTACAAGTAGAACTTCAAAGAATTTATAGAATTTTAGTTTAAAAAAAAAAATAAAAATCTTAAAAAAGCGTCGGAGGCACTTTGCATAGGAAAAAAGTCTTGGGCAGTGTAGTCGGCACACGCATTGCATACAAATTCTTTGAGTGGCTTGGCTGAGAAATGGGAAATCTCCCGAAACTTTGGGCCATTTGTCCCTAACGGCCCTAAAGAATCTCAACAACGGACGGACTTTTAATTGAAATTTATTCGCCAAATGCATTCTGCAGGGGCTCACAGGGGGGAAAAAGTAAAAAATACAAAAAAACTGAAAACTGAAAACAGAGACACAGAGAGAGAGAGAGAGAGAGAGAGATTGGGTGAGAGACAGAGAGTGGGAGAGCAAGGCACAAAAGAAACAACAACAACAACATCAAGTTGTAATAAAAACCAAAATTGGAATAAAACGAAAAGGAACGGAACGGAATGTAACAGAAACACAACACCGATCACGACACCGATCGGAGTCGATCTGATCGTGCAATCGTGCCGATCAGAGCCGAACTCCACCAACCGCACCGACGATCAAAATTACCTTCGTCGGATGCTGTGCACATACAGGCAAAACAGCAGCCGCAAAGGCTAGAGAATCGACCACTCTGCCTGCTCTCAGGGTCGGCCTCCATTCTCAACATTTCTTCGTAGATAGTGACATCTATGGGTTGCGGATACGGATGTGTTGGTGAGGGTGAACGATCAAGAGCTAGTTCAAATTCAAAACAAAAATTGTATATAGTACAGTGCGTTTCAAAAACAGGCTACAGCACACAGTGTAGTAAGAAAGAAGGCTTTGGCCTCGTTCTTTAATTTATTTTTGATTATTTACATATATCCGATAGACGAATCATTTATACCTTTGGGCATACAATTTCGGAAATTTGTTGGCAAAAAGATATGAAAATTTAGTAGCCGAATTGTAGCATTCGTATCATCCATTGTGATCGGTTCGGACTGCCTGAAAAGTTCTGAAACGCACTGTACAAACCAATGGCCAATCGCCCTGACGGGGTACAGAATTGGCCACCGCATCGGACATCTCCTCTGCTGCTTCGCATCCTCCACCTTCGTTTTCAGCTCCATTCTCCGACCAAACAGTGAGGGGGGAATGCAAATGGAAATACGAATGCCAGTGCCAATGCGAATGATGCCCACGCAGGCACCTGCCAGATGTCATCCACATAATTGTGGCAGAGTGCTGAAAGGAGTCTGCAACAACAATATCTGGGCACCCACATGCGTCTCTCTAGTGTACCGTTACGATACGGTAGCCTGCCTCCTTTAGCGAGTGGAAGTGGGATTGTGCCCCTTGGCAACGGCAATGAGTGAAATTTGCTGGCTAGCTGTTCAGCAGGTTGGCACAATTGAATCAGTGGCCGGTCGCTTGGGAGGAGCAGTGAGGCAGGCAAACTGGCTGTGAGGGTGGGGGTGGGGGTGGGGGTAAGCGGCTTTTACCCACATTGAAGGCTACAGATGGACTCACGTCCAATCTTGGCGCGCTGGCGGGCATTGGCGATTCGCAACAGTTCCATTCAACAGGATATTGCATATCCTCGAAAACGAATGGGGAAAATGTGGCAATGGTATGAGGAACTGTACAGATTTCGGCAACATGGCCACCTCCCCCCCACCCGAAGGCGGAGGCCACGCAAAAGAAAAAGAAAATAACAACAGAATTTCCATCCGTATCAGAGCACGAGTCGTGGGCAGAGTTGGAGAGAGCTGAAACTGAGGCTGGAGCTGAAGCTGAAGCTGAAGCTGGATGCGGGCGCTCCTTGTTGTATCCATTTAATATTGATTTAATTTGTGTTTTTTTGTGTTTTTTTTTTGATTAATTTCGGCCAATCCACCCACAACATACAGCCCCAAAAATATCAACAGAAAAAACAGAACAAAATAAATAAGTAAAAATAGAACGACACGAAAAAAATCAATCACAAAACATTTAACATTCATCCCCGAATAATATCGGGCCAAATACCAGCAGGAATACGGAGGCGTATACAATATATATAGTATATGGTATATGTATATATATATACATTTGGCGAGTTCAATGTTCAAGTACAAGTTGGCGGCAGTCATCGCATTTACGAGGCATCCCGCTGCATCTCTCTCGATCTGGGATGGCGCATGAGTGAGGGGGTCGATTGAGGTGAGGTACAAACGGGGGGGTACATATCCAACAGTGCAAATGAGTGCTGCAAGCGTAGACAGTCCAACATGACGCTGTCTTTAGGCACCCCTTGTCCTTGTCCAACCAAACAGTACTACAGTACCCAAAAAGTCCAAAACAAAACCCAAACAAAACCCAAACAGAACTCAACCAAACCTTAAGCAAAGCCCAAATAATACCAGAATAAAACCCAATGTTCATCAATCAAAAAGGAACCCTCCACTTAATTTCAATCTATTTATTCAATCTAAGTTCTTCTTATACAAGTACCCCTTCCTGTGTCTCCCTTTAAACTGTCTCTCTTTAACTCTCTTTAAACTGTCTGTCCTGCATGTCCAAGTGTCACCCCTTATCCATTGCCCACTTTTAGCTAAAACTCTGCATTAATTATAGCTATTAATTATTAATAATTCGACACTAATGTGTGTGTGTCCCTCGCTCCTCTTCGACTTGTTGTTTAATTGCATCTAATTTAATTTTCAAAATTTAATTGAACACTTTTAATTCAAACAATTTTAACCACATTAATTATTTAGTTATATTCATGCCTCATAATTGAATTATTTGTTGGTTATTAGTTCAATCAAATTATCAGTTAGAGTGAGTGTCTAAATGATATTTGGGCAACTACCTATGGCAATCAAAAATATCTAAAAATCTAAAATCAAAAATCAAAGCAAACTCCCTGCAGATTACACCCTCCCAGCCCTGGCTTTGTATTCTAGTATGTTCCCTGCTGTTGTCTCTGATGTTATCCCCTGTGAATGCCCCTGCTGCTGTTCCCTGTTACAGTCCCCTGTTAATGTCCCTGCTGCTGTCCTCTGCTGTTGTCCCCTACTGTTGTCCCCTGTTAATGTCCCTGCTGCTGTCCTCTGTTGTTGTCCCCTGTTCATGACTCTGCTGTTGCTGTCCCCTGTTACTATCCGCTGCTGTTGTCCCCTGCTGCTGTCTCCTGCTGTTGTTCTCCCTGTCAAACTACCTCGTCAGACTACCTCTTGTCGCATGCCCCTTGTGTGCTGGACCCGTGCTTCCCCCTCCCTGTCGCAGCGCTCGCGAATCACTTACCAATGAAGCAACGCACATCGTAGCTGGTGCCGATTGGAGCCCCATAATAGCGCTTGGCCGGTACCAACTGTACGCTCGGCGGTGAATGGGGGTTAAGCACTAAAGTGAAGGCGTGGGCGCCACTGCCGAGACGCTTCATAAGGGCCTCCTGGGGAGAGAGAGATGGGATACAGTTAAGAGCTTGCCGAGATTCGGTAATATTATGGAGATTTATCATCTTGATTGGCGTTTCCAGTGGTGCACGCTGTAACCGGATATCGAACAGTCAGCATAATTGCGCCCGTTTACTGTTAACTTTGATACACACACACATCTTGTGTTCCTGTACATACATACATATAGTACTTGTATATAGTACATGGTATATGCGAGTGTGTATGTATGTAGGTGTATCCGTGCATTGTTAGATACTTGTATGGAGAGCTGTGTATTGGAGGCGGCTGTGCTTGAGACAGATATACGTATATATATATATATATATATATATATATGTACAATAGATATTCGTTTATTTCGCATGTTTAATTATGCATTATGAAATAACAATTATCCAAAGACGACCTGTTACCAGTGGGTTTAAAATGAAAATGAAAAGCGATAACCTTGTGGGTTTTTCTGTGTATTTTCGTGTGCGACTTCTGGGAGTGTAGGCTGTGACTGTGACTGTGAATGTTCGTATATCTGTGACTGTTTGTATAGCTGTGACTGCGACTGTAAATGCAGATCACTGTATGTACATATATCTGTGACCTGTGTGTGTGTCTTTGACGTTTTGTACATCTGTGACTGTGACTGTTTGTATATCTGTGACTCTATCTGTGACTGTTTGTATATCTGCAACCGTTTGTATAATATATCTGTGACTGTGACTCTACCTGTAACTTTGACTGTGACTCTACCTGTGACTGTTTGTATAGCTGTAACTGTATTTCTTCCTGTTTGTGTATCTGCGACTGTGACTCTACCTGTAACTGTAACTATACATATCTCTGACTGTTTGTATATCTGTGACTTGTGTCTGTGACTGTGACTCTACCTGTGACTGTTTGTATAGCTGTAACCTCTAAATGTATCCTCCCTAACTGACTTTGTTCAAGTCTTTATTTGTTTTTTGTATTATTTCTTGACCCCAGCCTTTGAGTAGCTTTCCATTTGCATTTGATTAGATTTTATTTGGAAATATGTCTATGGCTGTGCGTACACTGAACGAAATATAATGCTCACAACTATATCTTTTAGGAAAGTTATGCCATGAGATGGCAATAGTTATATTCCTGTAGCCTTAGAAATGTTTGCCTTTGATGGCAGAGCACAAAAATATGCCTTAATTATTTTTTATGTATTTCTAATTGCGCAGCTCTCTTTCATACCAGTGTATGCATGTACATTCACTTAGGCATATATGTATGTACATATGTATATATAGATATATCCACGACTAATCGCTGGCGCGTGTACGTGTAATCCAGGTTGCCCAAGGCAACGTCTAAGGCAAAAGCACAAGGTTTCCACAGAGCCAAACAGCCACGCCACGCCATGCCACCCCACAAAGACGTTTAAAGTCGGATTGACGCAGACTCGCAAAAAGTTTTTTCCCCCAAGGCAGCGCGGCAGAGGAAATCAAATCAAGTTCATGAACTATCCAACTTGGATAGCCTTGGCTATGGCTGTGCCACTGGCCCTGCCTTGAAGCCTTGAAGCTTCAAGGAGCCGCTCTTACACCTTTTCTCGGGCACTTCTTTGGGGGCGCCTTCTTGGGTCAGTTGGTTGCCGGGGCAACATCATCTGCCATCAAATTATAATCTATCATTTGGGAATCTCTTTCTTTTTTTCTCCACTCAATCTATCAATGCTCGGACACGAGCCACGAGGGTCCCACAGACCCAGCCAGGACTGACGGATATCCCTCAACAAGTTTGGCTGCCTGTCATCATTCCTGTTTGCTGAGTGGCCGGGACCTATTTTTGGGATGGACCGTCCTGCCATTTCGGTACGTTATTAAAATCAAATTTATTTAATTATGCGTGTGTGCGTATGTGTGTGTGTGTGTTTATGTGTGTGTATCGTGCATCTATGTTTCGTGTATCTATCGGGAGTCTGTGTGTATATTCTGCCTCCGCACCCAACCTCCCACCAACCCAGCATGCTAGAGTGGAGTCCATTATGCAGATGCTTTTGGTGGTGGTAGGATAGGGTAGGGGCAGGGTAGGGGGTAGTGGGTAGGGAGGGGTAGTGGCAGGGTAGGGTGTTGTCTAAAACCATTTGGCTAACCGAATTGCTTCGGTCCAGCTTTTAGGCTGGGGTATGCTGTCAGAAATGTGAATGTCAAAATTAATAAAAAAAAATACACAACCAAAAAATCGAAAGCTGAATTTGAAAGTTTTTCTCGCTTTCGGGCCCGCACCCCTCAAAGTGGAATGGAGTGGTGGCTGTGTAAAGGAGTGATGAAGGGGGAGCAGTGCAAAAACAATGTAAAAAGAAACTGCAGAAACGGCAAGCGAAAACATTTGTTTGGCTTTTAGTTAAATGGAATTGATTTTCAATTGGTTTAAGTGCATCCAAAGGGTTCTCTCTATTGTGGTCTCTCCATGGAGGGAACCTAATCCATGGCATGGCCGATGATGCACTCTGCTGGGCTGGGGGCTTACCCGAGAGCTGAGAGACAAATGTTGCCAACGTGTTGGTCATAAAAATGAGTACAGTCAGAGGAACAGTGAGACTAGCCAAAGGCGAGCCAGGGGAAGTCAAAGTTGAAATACAAAGTTGAGTATGAAAAAGGCAAAACGTAGGGCATTAAGGATGAAGTTTCCAGCTTGAGTATGAGCCCCCGAAATGGAGTGCAAGAAGAACTTCTTTCAATTCTATAAAACATATGTGTGTATGGGAAATATGTTTCTTTTGGAACCCTTCTTGGTTTCAGCTTTTTTGTCTGTCCAGGATTGAAACTGTATTGACGGAAATGCCACTGGGCACTGGCCCATTAAGCAGGTGAATTCAAACTGAAGACATTCCGCACTGAATCTGACAACCCAACGATGCTTGTGCTGTCCTTGGCCCTGTCCTGCCAGCCGTCAAGTAAGAACTTTTTCCCTCTGCCATGACAGAGAGAGAGAGAGAGAGAGAGAGAGAGAGCAAGAGAGAGGGAGGGAGAGAGACTGGGAACTTTCAGTGGTCGAACGAATGCCAAGAAGAGACCCTGGATGGCGTTGCAAAGCTCTGAAAATTGTCCAATTATTTATGGGGCTTGGGTGCAGTGAGGCGTCTGCTCAGAGTGGATTGATGGAAGGGCAGTCGAATGGAGTGGGAGAGTGGCAGAGTGCCCGAATGGAGGGTGTAGCAGCGGGGGATTGCATGGGTGACGCATTCACCATTCTCATCAATTTTCAATACCCGCTGCCTGCCACTATTGGCAGGCAAACTTTCCCGTTAATCTGCCACACTGCACTCTACAGCTGGTCAAGGGACTTGTAATGGCCTTTGTGTCATCGCCAGATGCCACTGTCCACGAGGAGAGTGCACCGGGCAGTAGCTGTGGCTAGAGGAGGAGGCGGTATGGGCGGTTAGATGCATTGTTTCAATTACGATGATTACCTGCAAGGGGCTAAGCGATTCCGGTGCTGGCTCCTGGAGGCGTGGCCAGATCTGATGCAGCGACATGATGGCCTCGTTGCAGAAACGCAGGCCCATAACCTCCTCATCCTCGCGGCCATAGCTGCAGGAACCACGAAGATAGAAGGACACTCAGTCGAGGGACCCATGGCAAACAACAGCAGCAGCAGCAGTAACAGCAGGAACAGTAGCAGCCTAGTAACAGTAGCAGCACAAGCACTAGTAACAGCAACAGCATAACATTTCCTATAACAGACTATGGACAGACAGAGACAGTAGTCAGCGTTAGTCAGTGTTAGTTAGCAGTCCATCCCAACTGTCTCTGGCTGTCTGTCTCACGCGTGCATATCACATTTTACTTTACAGTTGCTGTTGCTGTTGCTGTTACATTTGCTATTGCTGTTATTGCTGCTGTTACTGTTACTGTTACTGCTGCTGCCGCTGCTGTTACTGTTGTTGCTGCTGCTGTTGCATGTACAACCGTTGCCAGTGCCCATGGCCTTAGCCTTACCGAAATGTCAGCGTTAGCTGGGCAAACACACGATATCCCTGGATGGCCTTCGGATCCACAAAGAGTATGCCCCGTAGCACCGCCGGCTTGTCCCCGGTGAGCGTCATCTCGCGCGTCGGCAAATACAGCGTTAGCACACAATTGGGCGATGTCTTCTTGTAGACCCTCTGCGTTCCAAACTCATCCCTCAGCGCCGATCTGTGCGGAATGCCATAAACAAAAGACACACATATCAGAGGGGTGCAATAAGATGAGAATAATATCCTTCAGCACTACTTGTTAAGTTCTTAGATTAAGTACCGCTGTGACCCCAAAATGTAATCACTGGGCGGGGGGCACGCATGACGATGACACTGCCAAATGGTGCATAGTTTAAGCCCCCCCCCCATCAATTATTGATGTATGCAATTAAAAGTCAGCGACTATCGCAGCTGTTTAGCGATTCACCACAACTCGCTCGCTTTTGGGCCACACACATGTGCCGCACACAAAATTCTCCCATGTCAGGGGGGTGGGGCGGGGGTGCAATTTGGATGTGCGCTTCGCCATGACTTCTGAGAATTTTGCTGGGGCCTAGAGCAAAAATTAAAATGCAGTCAATTTGTCAAATTATGGACGGGTCTCCTATTTGCAGTTTGCCCACGCCCTCGCCCCCAACCCAACCCATCGTGGTCTGTTTTGTGCAGTTCGATTGCTGTGGCCTGTGGTGCGGTTTTGCATACATGTCCGCACCACTCCACACTCCACTCGCCATTGTGGTCTCATTTATTCATTGATTTCTGCCAGGGACAGGCCAGGGACAGGCAAAACAGAGAGACAGAGAGACAGTGAGACAGTGAGACAGGGACAGGCAGGCAAACAGGGAGCCAGTGAGACAATGAGACAGCATGACACTGCAAAAGAAAGATTGCACTGCGTAGTCGGACAATGAATTGAAAATTGCAAGCAGCCATTGTCCTCACTGCCACACTGCCTCACTATCCTGCACAATCATTGGGCTGCTCATCTAATAATAGGCTTGAAAAAAGTCAAAGCACTTGGTTTGCTAGCCACACTAAATAGGCCGAGAAACACACAAATGCTGAACCCCCCATCCTTGAGGGCGAATTGTAAAATAGATAATTGTATGGTCTGTAGGGGTATCATTTTGTACGGGTTTCAGTTCCCACACACAGAGTTCGTTTTGGTTTGGGTGTGGTTTGGTTTGGTTTGATTGGGGCCAATTAGCAGACAGATGTCTGTCGCATACATCATATAGTCAATGCAATGTCCCTCCCTGATTGGCACTTTTGAAACGCACTTTGCAATTATTTTAGCCAAGAAATATATGGCATTAAAATTCCATTGAGGGAACTGGGTGGGGCGAGGTGGTACCTGTATCTGTTCCAATTAGTTGCCAGTTCTTTGGCGCACAAAATTGCCTTAATTAATTGAAATTTTGCCAAGCCTTGACCCCCAGCTAAAACAGCTATTTTACACATTTTACACCAAAAAAGTCTAATACAATACATTCCAGGGGCGGGGGCCACTAATTGTATTTCTAAAACTAAACTAATGTTTAAAAATTAGACAAAAAAAAATGTACAAAAATCTATTAACTCGTTATATAAGCATTTCGGGGCATATCAAATGAAATTCTCTATTTAATGTGAATGTAATACAAAAATATATAGTAAAATGATTGCAAAATGTAATCTAAGTGTTAGCACAATTAAAGAACAAAGTTGTAACAACGAATATTGAAGTAAGTAAAATAAGTTTAATAAATACACAAATATATATTCCATTATTAACTCTTTCAATTGTACACTATTATCTAGTTATAATATTGCTACTTATTTGGGGAATACTTTCTTGAGTGTTGGAATGAGGCGTGGGGGGGGGCGAGGGTTTGTGCTCTCAGTGATTGAAATCTGTGCTACGGGGGAGCTACGACGAGTATTTTGAAATTGTTTGAATGAATTTTGAATGACAATGAAAATCATTCGCTTAAGCATATTATTATTATTAGCTATTATTATATGTTCTGTGCAGAATGCTTGAACGGTGTCCAGGGGGGGGTGCTGGGTGGGTTCTAAGATGTGCCCTAAATCTTACAAAAAATGTTAAATGGCTTATGGTAATGGATATGAATGTGCCTCAGATTTGTGGCCCACACACATTTAATTTTTTGATAAATCTTTACGCGACAGCCTGCCAGCGACACTTTGCGTTGCTACTCGCATATGTAGTATGTATGTAGTATATATGTAGTTGCGGGCAAACCGTAACAGATGCCACCGCCAAAACCGCTGAATGTTTGATTTATAGAAAAGTTTTTTTATGCCCTTGTGGTTGGGTCCATCCTGTTGGCCCTTTGGTTGTCAATTGCGCATAACTAATTGGCTAGCTGTGCTGTGCTGTTTTATATTTTTTTTTTTTTAATTTATTAAGCAGCTGCAAAGGTTTATTAAATCTACTATGTGCCGACTTTGGGGCTCCTTTTTGGCTCTTGCAAATGCGAATTCTGGTATAAACAGAAGCAACTTTTTTGTTTGTCCAGAGGCCACACAAATACAAAAGGCAAGAGTGTACTTTTTTTTCTGTGCAGAAACTTAGCCACGAGATAACTTAAAAGAGCAGAGATCCCTTCTGGCCCCTAAGCGCATAATTAAAATGTAATTTCCAAGTGGGGTTTTGTTCTGGTAAACGGATAAATGGTAACTGGTAGCTGCTAGCTTAGTACCTTCGAACTGCAAACCTGCTAGAAGCCTCTGGGTAAGTTTCAGTTTACGGATTGCTTGGTTTATTTCTCTCTTAGCCCATCTCAGGGCTTCCTCAAACTCCAGGCGCCAGTTCATATTTCTCATTTTTAACTAGCCAAATCGTAAGGGAACTACAGCGGGGGCGGGAGGCAGTGACTGTGAGCCCTCAGGTAAAAAAACTGCAATTTGATTTGCTGCCTCAGTCTCACTCTCTGTAGCAGTCTCAGTGTCAGTCTCACTCTCCTTCTCTGTTGCTGTGTTTCTTTTTTGTTTGTTCTTAGTTCTTTATTGCATATTAAATGAATCCGTACCGATATAAATATAAAATAACGAGTAAGCGCAGTGCGTAAAAGTAAAAGTCAGCAGCAGACACAGACACAGAGAGACGGACAGAGGCAGAGAGACTTAGAGACAGAGGCAAAGAGATACACTGAGAGACAGACAGAGAGATGGAGGCAGAGAGACATAGAGTCAGAGGCAGAGTGCCCTGGGTTGCAAGTTTTAATTACATTAAAATTGTGTTGCTGCCGCGAAGAACCTTACGATAGTTCGTAAGTTTATGAACGGATAGTAAGTCTCGACTTTTGCCATTTTCCATCAAGCAGGCCCACACACACACACAAATTGCAACGTCTGCCGCGGATGAATTGGCGCACGCATCGGTGGGAAATGGCAAAGGCAAAAAAAATACACCGAAGGACGCTTTGACCTCTTCTTTTCTTGCTTAAGCATGTCAACAGTCAAACTTCTTAGGCTTGTTTCAGTTTCAGTTTACACAAAGGCAGAAAATTATACTATAAGGCAGGGCGGGGGGCAGGCGCAAGCCTTTGAAAGCGGCAAAATTAATCGCACAAAGGAGCTGTCAACTGCAAATCATAAATAAAAAGTCTTTACAGGTAGCTCCTTACTTTTAGTTATACTCCTATCCTACGCCTACTCCTTCTCTTACTCCTACTTCCATTGATACTTCTCCTCCTACTCATATTCCTACTGCCGCTCCTACTCCTGATCTTTCTTTTACTCCTACTCTTAGTCCTACTACTACTTTTACTTCTACTTCTACTCGTACTCCTACTCCTGCTACTACTCCTACTCCTTTCTCCTATTCCTACTCCTACTCTTACTCCTGCTCTTACTCCTGCTCTTACTCCTGCTCTTACTCCAGCTCCTACTCCTATTCCCACAGACATTAAAGCAAATACCAATGCAGGCTGAGGCTCTGCCTTACTTTTAAAGTTTACTGCTTGCTTACTGCTTTACTGCTTACTGCTTTACTGCTTTACTGCTTGGCCTACCCAATAGAGTAACGGACACCCTTTTGTATGGGCAAGTGGGCGATGTAAAGATGCAATGTAATGAAATCAATGCATCCGTATACGGATACGGGTACGGGTCAAGCCCTTGGCCATGCCATATCCTGTGTCTGTGGGCCCGATCAAGGTCGCGTGAATCGATTAACCCATACGACAGACTACAAGGAGGCTGCACTTGATCAAATGCAAATGGAATAAAACGTGGAAAACCTTTTAGCTGTAGGATAGCCATTGTCCACCTGTGGTTGGGTTGCCCTTGGCCCCCCTTGCTGCCAACCTGCTGCTGACTTCTTGTTGTGATTGTAAGCCAATTAACAGCTCAAGGCCCTTGGCCATTGGTTCTTGTGCATCAAGGATAATGCGGAAATCAATGTGGCATTTGTAAATGAAAACAATGTCAGACCAGAGCCAAGGACGCCCACTTTGATGTCTCCTGCTGTGTGTCGTGTGCTGTGTCACCAACAGGTACAGAGCAGGCAAAGTGTTGACAGTCCAAGGACCAAACCGGACCGCAAAGAACCGCACTGGACAGGACTGGACCGTCATGGCCATGGCACAGGCACTTTTATTCACATTTAATTGCATTGCTCTGCGGATTGAATGAAGCGCATGGACTGAGCTCTGTTCAGGCTCCTTTGATGGGGCATCCCCGATGCGGGGACTGCGAGATGCGAACTGAAATTCTCTTGGCTAATTTGATTGATTTGCTTGTCAATCAATGGCCATGAATGGTCAGCACACTCGTGTGCTTTAAATATATACGTATGTATATATATCAGCAATCAGCAAACCAGATGTAACCCCCTCTATCTACGTTTCTCTTACTGCTTCAGTGTCTCAATTTAATTAATTAATTAATCGCTGATTAATGGGCAAGCAAGCAAATACGAGTAGCTGTAGCTGTAGCTGCAGCTGAAGGGGAGTATCAGTCATGTGTGGCTTTATTATGAGATGTTCGTAACGAAACCACAGCCACGAAACCAAAACCTCAACCCTAGCACCTGCCTTTGCCACAGCCTCAGACTCTGTCCCAGCCTCTGCCCAATCTACTCTGCCTCTGGCTCTGGCTCTGCCTTTTGCCTCAGCCCCTATCTGCTCTGCCACTGCTCTGACAGTCACTCAAAATACGAATCACTGAACAGAATTTTAGTACTTATTGCTGCTGCTATCTGGAGCCGGATATGCCTCTCAGATGTTCGCAAAACTTTTTAAATCAATCCAAAACTACCCACAAGTATGAATTATATTGCCAGAATGCTTAAAGACCCCTCTCAAGAAGGGTCCACGAATTGGAAATGGAATTGAAAATTGAAATTAAGCGCAGCCAAGTTGTCCTGGCAATTAGCAAGGCTGGCTGGCAGTTCATTTCAAGCTGTCTGACAAGTTGACATGTAGCATGTATTATACTGTATTATTACGCTGTAGACAAGTCTGAGAGGCAGCTGTCTCGATGCAGCCATCCCCCCCAACCACCTCCACCACAACAAGTACTTTTGCACAGGCGAATGACGTTAAGATTTTAATTAACTTCGAATTAAGCTGTCCGTCCGTTCGTCTGTCCGTCCGTACGTCCGTCAGTGGAATGCCACATGCAATGTGAAGTCTGCGTCGTGCCCCCTCCTATCGTATTTAAAATGCATGCAAATTGCAATCAAATCAAATCAATTACGCAGACAATTAACCTATAGGGTCCGTTTAGGGGAAAACCCCGCAACCAGCTATCCGCTTTCCACTTTCCACATTCCAGTAATTGCTCAATTTTCCTACGAATTGAGTTTCCACAAGCCACGCACTCGAAAGAAGGCCGCTGGGGGGTGGCCTGAGCACTACTTGTGGGTTACCTAATCCACTTATGCCTCATTGGAGGCTCCTCACATCTAACGTTCTGCTTCGATGGACAAATTTTGTGTGTAGGGGGGCTGGGGATACTGAAGATGCTACAGGAGTAGCAGTAGCAACCCTCCTCCCTTAGGTAAATCGCGTGCTTAAGTTTTAGCCTCACGCCCACTGCCGCTCACTACCCTCACTGCCACATCTATCATGTGAACTTTGACTTCTTTCTTGACACATTGTCTTATTGATATTAAGTGGCGCATTGTTGTTACACTCTCGCACATGCAACAAGTGGCACAGCTAATGAGATCACACAGCCACACCCACACCCGCTAGCCTTGATTTATGTGTGCGCAGATTTGGCCAAGTGGATTTCGAGTTTAACTTGAATGAAGTAGCTGGAGGCGTCCCTTGAATGAAGTAGCTGGAGGCCCCCCTTGAATGAAGTAGCTGGATGTCTCCCTGGAATGAAGTCTGTGGATGCCTCCCTTGAAGGAACTTTCTGGATTCTCCCCTTGTATGAAGTCGCCTGGATGCCTACCTTGAAGGAAGTCACCTAGAGTTCCCGTCTCGAATAAAGTCTCTGGATGCCCCACCTAAATGAAGTCCCTGGATACCCCACTTGAGCCAAGGCCAAGAAAGTTGAGAGACTCTTCAGCTGGACAAAGATATGGACTCCATCTCAGGGGAGTGTGAGAGAGATGTAGATAGAGTAGTAAATACATGGTATATAGAGCTGCGTATTATACGTAAATTAATTATAGTAATAAATGCCATAAGTTGTGTCCGTTACTCTTGCAGCGAGCACAATTGATATGTGTTATTAAATATACGAAGCAGATTATATATATAGATATAGATATGTATGTATATAGTTAAGACTTATATGTGTAAATGGTGGTATATGTTAATACTTATATGTATATGTAAATGGCTGTATATAGTTAAGACTTATAATGTAAATGGTTTTATGTGTTAATACTTATATTTGTAAATGGTTGTATATGTGTATGTATTGTATATAGTTTGGATCAGCAGCAGCATCCCTTAGTGCGCATTCTAAACTTATAATCTAACTGTTTGAGTAGAAATGCTCCATAACCACTCTAAGATAAAGTATCTTTTGCTTTGTTTCATGGCTGCTTTGAGTGCTGCTTTAACAATAGCCAATTGCAAATCGGATAACTTAAATCGGATATTACGTGTAGGTATGTATGAACTATATGGTAAAAATGATGGAAGAGCATAAGGCTAGGCTACGATGGCACTTAAAACTAAATAATCGTATCTTTCTGCTTCTGCATCTGTCTGTTTCTTTGCTTATTGTTATGTGTGTGTGTGTTGCTCTGCTTCTTCATGTTGTTACGACTGTTGCTCTGACTCTGGCTGTGGCTGTGGCTGTAGCTGCTGTTCATCGTCGCTGTTTAACAGCACATTAAGCATACGCCCGAGTGGCCTGGCGTACAGTGAGCAGGGGGTTGGGGCCTAAACAACATCTGCAGCTGTCTCTGGCTCTGTTTCAATAGCTGTATCTATATGTGGTACGAGTATCTGTAGCTGTATCTGTATATGTAGCTCTGCGAGTATCTGTAGCTGTATCTGCTACGAGTATCTGCCTTCTTTTGTTGTATGTTCTAAGTGTCTTTGTGGTTGTGTGTATGTTGTGTGTGTCTGTCTGTGTGTGCGTGTGTTTTTTGGGTGTTGTATTTACTGTTTTCTTTTGATTCTTTCGTGTAGTCGTGTATTTAATGGACCAACAAAACTACCTGTGCTCCGGTCCCAGTTCCCTTGCCCTCTGCTCCTCCTCCTCCTGCTGCCGCCGCCGGTGCGTCTCAATATCTATCTCCTCCCCGGTCTCCATATCCACCAGATATTCCTCACTATGAAAGCTTCGCGAGCGATACAGACTGTCCATGGCCGCGGCCCCCTCAATCTGTGCGATGGTCCATATCGGTGCGCGGCTGGTCAGCTTTAATGGTTCAAACTGCCGTTGTCCTGCAGATCCTGTAGCTTGTCCTGATGCTGAGTCAATGCTCGATGTTTCCTCTTCTATATCCCGTACTAATCGAACTCCACAACGTCCTCCCTGGGCTCCTCCTCCTTGTCCTCCTCCTGCTGCTAATCCTGCTGCTCCTCCTGTTGCTCCTCCTGCTCCTTCTCCTGCTCCTCCTCCCGCTCCTGCTGCTATGGATGCTGCTGATGGCTTGCACCCAATTGGTTTTCTACAATTCAGACTCGAGCCGATGGGCAGTAGCTCGATACAGTCGGTGAGGCGGCGCAATCTAGTCTTGTTACAATTGGTGCTCCACCTACTCCTGCTTCTGCTCCTCCTGCTCCTCCGCATCATTCAACGCATGCCGCCGTTGTTAGTGGGTGGGTCGTTGTTGAATGACGCATTGATCCGGGGCGCCAATCGAGTATCATCAATGGCCACAGCAGCAGCAGCAGGAGCCACAGAAGAGTAGACACAGTGGCGGAGTGGTTGCGGGAAAACAATAAGCTCGTTATCCAATGACGTTCTGTCTGTCTCTCTCTCTCACACACAGGCATAACAGGACTTTTGCACACACACACACACACACACACACACACACACACACACACACACACACGAATTTGAGGCACAGTTTGATGCGTTTCAAAAAGGGTGACATCTTATCGAGCAACATTCCAAAACACATATACATATATACACACATAAGACTAGTAGTAGTAGTAGGTAAATAAAAGTAGCAAACACACCAATACCAATGGGCTCCAGAGTTCACCAGAGACTTTTTTTTTACATTTTGTAGCACAAATTTCGTTACATTTAATATAAGAAAAACATTTACTATATATGCTATAGGTTGGTGGATAGGTAGCTATGTAGGTAAGGGCCTTTTTAATTAGCTTAAAAAACTAAATATTCTTGCACAATAATTCAATTTTAAGGGCAGGCTTAACAAATAATTGCTTTGCCAATTAAAAATTAAAAAGAAATAGTCAAAAGAGCATTTTTCGTATCGATTGATTTTTCGGGCCAATTGGGGGGCTCCAGAGTTCACCAGAGACTTTTTTCTGTACAAATTTTGGGTATTCCAATTAGAACATCTAAAGACAAACAGAGTTTTTTTAATTGGAAAAATGATTTTTTTTTTTTTTAACTACGATTACGATAACAATTTGCCAATGGGGGCTCCAGTGTTGGCCGGAGACTTTTGTCATACAAATTTTGTAGCACATTTATAAGATTGAATAAAAACATTCCATTTTCATTTAATTTGAATTATTTGTAATGATTTGTTTAAAGTTTGTATAAGTTGGTATTAATTTGTTTTAAGTTTGTAATAAATTTGTTTTAAATTTGTATTAATTTCAATTAATTTTTATATATTTTCTTAAGCTATAAAATTAAGTAGGCTTGCAGTGGAAATTATATAAAAATACATAAGACTAAGGGAAGCCCTTAGACTACAGCCCTAAGACCACATCCCTTAGACCATAGCCCTTAAACCACAGCCCTGAGACTACAGCCCTCAAATCAGAGCCCTCAAACCACCGCCCTTATTGGGTCAATAGATTTCAATAAATATATCAATTAAAAATCAGCTTAAAAACCAGTTTAAAAACCTTTCAAATATATTAAATATGCCCCTAAAAAAATACACAAATTAATATCCGTATAACTGCAAACCATTTAGCTTTTTTACGGATTTATTAAAGCGGATCAACTCGGACATATTCTAATAATTTTATTTCATAAGCATTTTCATTTTATTTTATCAGCATGTTTATTTCTTTATTTCAATTTGAATGCACAAATCAAAATGAGATTTGAAACCCAAGCCAAAAGCGATTACAGTTTATGCAATATTTTAGCTATGTATTTATATACGATATCTGTATATATATATAGTCACTATCTGTTATGTGGCTGTTTTTTAAGCCTTTTGTGTGTGTATATTTCAATGCGTTTCATTTGATTTTAGATTTTTTCGGAAGAGTTTTTGTTTGTATTGCCTTTATTTGGCCCCAGCAATTCGGTGTACCATTTTTTGTGTATATTTTTTTTATACATGCTTCAGGGCAGCCGTAACATCATCATTCTCAACATTATCATTATCAACTCGCTTTGCTGTAGGTATCTGTGGCATGCAGTTTTCTACGCGACACTGCTCCCTGGGGCTGTCTTTTTTATGTCATTTTGATGGCCTTTCTTTTTTGGAATGCCTCGTAAAATGAAAGTTTTTTTTTTGGACCAGCTGAGCTTTTGTGTCGCTCGTGTCGCTATGCACACACACACACACACACACGGGGATATATTGACACAGTTGGAGCCAGCAAAAGCCAGCAAGGCAAAGAGACAGAGAGGCATTCAGGCATTCAGTCGGCATTTTGTTGTTTTGTTTGTGTTAATTCTTTCTCTTTATGTGGCATGCAGCTGTGGCACAGTAGTGGCTGGGGTTGGCGATAGCCTGTGCCCTTTGAGATTTCATCAGGCCAAACATGGAACGCGTTTTCGGTTGTCCATTTTGTTGGCATTTAACGCTTTTAAGTACGGGGGATTTATGCATGTACATATATGTATGTACTTACAATTTGTTAAATGTCACATTTTTACATGTTCAATATACAAACAATATACATACATACATGCAGTGCGTTTCAAGGTATTATATACATATATATGTATATATATTTACAAAACACAATCCACTTTAATGCATAACTTGAAGGGGAGCATACAGGCCGTGTGAGTGTTTATATGGATACAAAATATGTATATCATCTAGACTTCAGCGTGTCATAGAAAATATATCATCTAAGCCTCAAGTTTCATGCACTGCAGCAATCGCTTTTAGTTGGTTTAAATCTCTAGTCAAAAACTCGAGAAAATCCGCAAAAACTCAGCAGCACAAAAGGCAGACTATTGGGCAGATTATTATTATTTTATTTTATAGAAATCTAAATCCCAAAACTCCCCATTATGGTTTGCCAAAAAGAATTAGAGATGCTTAAGAGATAATACGATTTAATAATTTATTTTCTGGACAACTATTCCTCAGCTTGTCTGCATTTTTTTATTTCAACTTTAACGCAAATTTTGTGTAAAATCTCAGCAGTAATTTGCGTCCACTTTGAGCTTTTCATTTTGCCAATAAATTGATTCATTTCCACACCATATTCCACATTGAATTTCTCTTCTCAAATACATGATTTTTGACATCCATCATCAAGTAATACATATAGTATGTTTATTTGCTGGCCCCCAGGTAATATTTATATTGAAATATTAAAAAAAAATAAAAGACACATTTTTGTCCTTGCCTTTTGATTGATTAAATTGTTGGCTATTGGTTGCCATTTAATTAAATATTCAGCATAAAATGGCAAAGAAATATTTTTTCAGTTCGAAACATACAAAGTTGGAAAATTTAATTGAGTCCACCCCGACCCCCCAGAACCCGCACACCCCCCGTGGCGAGCAGCTGCCATGCCCCATGCCAATGGCGCTTATTTATCTTGGGGAAAAAGTTAATAAAAATGATATGGAAATCTGTTTGGCAGCGCCACAAAGAATCTACAGCAATACAACAACAACAAAAACAACACACAAACAAAATGCTACCCCAGACAAAGTAGAAGAGAGGGGGTGGACAGGGGAAAAGGGGCTGCTGTCATTGCTGTTCGAAGCTTTTGGTCAAATACCCTTGCAAGTTTGCTTTTGTGGGTGGCTGTCTCTCCCAAAAGACACACCCAAAATATGGACAAATGGACAAATATTTAATTAATTTATTCATATTCATATTCATAAATGAAATTATTTTGCACACAGGCGTTAAAGTTTTTTGTTTTTTTGCAATTTTTCATATTTCATTTTTGTTTGTGTCCGTCCGTCTGTTATTGGCTCATTCTTGTGTACATTTCCGTTGTTCTCGGACTCTTGACTCAACGTGACTCGACTTGTGTGTTTGTGGCATATTCCATTTATTGCAATTTAATGAGTTTTGTGCCTTAGGCTGGCCAGGGAACAGATAGGGAGGCACAGGGAGCATGGTGCGGCTTTTGGAGGATTTACTCGTGCCGCACAAGAGGCAGAGCAGCCAGGCAGCTATCAGCAGCAGCAGCCTCAGCCATTGAGGCAATGAGGCAGTGAGACACTGAGAAGGCACTGAGATACTGAGTCAATGAGGCACTGAAACACTGAGGCACTGAGACACTGAGGCACTCAGATACTGAGGTACTGAATCAATGAGGCACTGAGGCAATGAGGCACTGAGGCACTCAGATACTGAGGTACTGAGTCAATGAGGCACTGAGGCAATGAGGCACTGAAACACTGAGTCACTGAGAAGACTTTCAGCCACTGAGACAAAAACAATTGCCAGACGAAATTGTGCCCAAAACTTGCTGTTCTCTGCTGCTGCGCAAAATTCCCATCTGCAGCTGCGGTCTGCTCCTCAAAGCGAATTAAACTAAGGCAAGTGCCTGGCATTTTGTGGCAGAGTCATCTCTCTCTCTCTCATCTCTCAAATCGGAAGTAGAAGTAATACACATTTCAAACACAAGAATGTGCCTTAAATGAGGCTAATGGGTAATGGGATTTGTTCTAAAATATCTATCAAAAATCTCAAACGAAATGAATGCCATGTCTACGATTATCCTGAGCTTAGATTATCCTGTGAATCTACTATATTCTGGTCAAATATCTGCCAGACAAAATCACATTGTACATTGATTTTCAGACGGGCATTGGGGGTATTATTTTTTATTATTTCTGAGACATTTGCCAGCGGGATTATGTTTGCTGTGCAATCAATTTTGATTAGCGACTTGCTTTGTGGCTTAACACAAATTAACGTGGCGAAAATGAACAGCAAACGCGCCATAGAAACAGAGAGAAAAGAAAATATATAAACATAGAGAGAGAGAGTGATATGAGTGGGGGTGGGATTCAATTCAATTTTCTCTGACCAATGCAAATCCATAAGTTATCAATTACCAAAGTAAATATGTTCACATAGGACATGTGTCTCACATGCATACACACACACACACATACTCAGTGTATATGTGTGTGTGTGTGTGTGTGTGTGACACTTTGTTTATTAACAACTCAAAATGTTAGACGCCTTGGAAAATGGCACAAAACTTGTTAGCCGAGCTCAAAGTCTTCGGGGCTGACAAGCGACATTTTGCCCACTAATGGAGTTCAACTTGTAGATGTATGTATGTATGTGTGAATATGCAACACACATACACAGAAGCACACACACGCAGAAATATACCATAAAGTACAGACACCCTCATTAAATAGCAATTTATGCATTCAAGGAGCCATTCGACGAGCCATTCGCTCTCATAATCGCCACAAACACACACATATACACGTATATATACACACATATATATATATATATACACCTATTTAAAGACCGTATTTTGTGCCTGCTTATGGCCAAAATAGCAGCCTAAAGAGCCTCCTAGGCTGCCTGCCAAAATAAACCCCCGAAACTTTTTTCATACTTGAACTTGAACCCCAAACCCGAACCTGAACCCGAACCCCAACTGCCAGGTCCCAGATCCCAAGCACTTTCTATCGCTTATTGATTCAGACGAAACTCTAGCCAAAGTTCGCCACCGTTTCCCCTACACCCTCGAACTGCCCAACTGTAGTCTTGAGCCTGGCCAAATGAAGTCTTGAGTCTGGCCAACTGGAGTCTTTTGAGGCTGGCCAACTGTAGGCTTTTGAGCCTGTCCAAAAGTTGACCCCCACTTTGGGGCATATTTGTGGTGCTGAAGATGGAGCTCCTTGGCTCCTTGTGGGGGTGGCTGTGCCACCATGCGAACTGTGAAATCGTTTGAAGCAATTAGGAATGCAATTTCTTGCCCAACATAATCAAAAATAATTTAATTAAATTAATTTACTGTGTGACTGCTGATGCGTTTGCAGCTGCCCAACCCAAGGATAGATATGCCATAGATATTTTGCATCTTTATAATATTAGCAGGGGGAACTTTAAAAACTCAGCTTTCCACAGCGTTGCAAACTATGGCACTCCACCTGTCAGCCAGCTTAGTTGTTGGCATGGAAAGTTGGTCATTTACATGGCGGGGCGGGGCGGTGCGGATGTATATTGATTGGAGTGCTGGGCCCGCATAAGTAGGCAACAGTTTTTGTTGCCCAACTCAAGCTTGTAGTGTCGCTGCCTCCGCCTGCCAAGGCCTTCCGGCTTGCCTTCCGGTTTTAATTATGTCAATGCAAAGAAGGACCAGGACTTCAGGGACGGGGCTACTTTACCAAACTCTCCTTGGCAGACTTGGCAACTTTTTGGCCAGGGGAACACACACAGGAAAGGGCATGGGCATGGGCACGGGCACGGACACCAAAGAGAGAGCGGCAGCGTTAGCTCGAGTCAAATTAGCAAACATTTTGGCAAATATTTGGCCACAAAGTCCTTCGCCACCACCGCCAATTGGACAAGCCCAGCCCAGGCGATCAAATGAGCCGCAGCTGTGTACACAACTCCTCGGAATGTTTGCGAATATGTGTCCTCCCCCGGTCCACGTCTCCTTTTCCATCTCCATTTCCCTCGCTCTATGTCTGTCTGCGTGTCGAGGCATTGGCATTCTGTCTCTATGTTTGGCTGACTTAAGGCATTTCACTTGGAAGTTGGTCCTGTCGCTGTTAGCACAGGGAGCGGAGTTTAGGGTGTTGTGGCAGTGGGTAGTGGTTGGGGAGGTGTAAGTCGAAGTGGCGACTGTGGCAACAACTTAGCAACAGCTTTGAGTCGACAATGACAACGACAACGACAAAGTTGTCTGACTACATAGTAGCTGTGTGTGTGTGTTGTGGTTTGCAATTAGACGTACTCAACTGGCTGCCAATGCCCAACGCAAGTGCCCACTAAATACCAAATAAAAAAAAACACATATGTACATACCATACACGCAGAAAAACACACACCATATACTCAGACATACTCAAAATATTATTATTTGTGCAAGAATTTAAGTAAAATAGGTGCAGGAATAATTGACAAATATTAAAAGTGCTTCAGGAATGTAATTTGTGCATTAAAAAATTAAAAATAAAATACAAATAAATTCAAATCAAATAACCAATATATATGTATGTATATCCATCCATACAAAACCAATCCCTTACTGAGAAAGTCAATCAAATGTAAACAACACAAAAAATCAAACAAAAACCCGAAAAACACCAAATAAAATTGGCGGAGAAGCAGTTGGAATGTAGGGAAAAAAGAGTGCCCATAAAAAATATAGCTAAAAAATAGCAAACTTTTGGCAAACACACACACACACACAAAAAACCCGCACATAAAATAGCAAATAGTCAAATTCAATGGGTAAACAATGTCTAGCGTTAGTCGTGGGACTAAAAAACTAAAGCAAAAACAGGCAAGTGGTCGTAAAAGCAAGGGAATGCCAATAGAGCAGAGGAGACTAGAGCAGAGTAGAGCAGAGGAGAGCAAACAAACAATCCCCGCCAGTATATGAAATGATTCGCCAAAAAGCATCGATGGATATCCAATTTGCACTTCAAATGGTCATGCTTCGAATGCAGCGGCACGTGCCAGCATGCCGCATGCCACATGCTACATACCACACGCCAAACACCTAGCCGCGTATCCGGCGCCCGAAACTGCGGCAGCAACAGCAACAGCAAACGCTTAGCCCCCCAAGTTGTGCGAAGGGGAGTGGTGGGGCTGGTGCGGGGTGCGCTTGGGTGCGGGAAGCGTAACAAAATCTGTGGCACCAAAAGCAACATCAAGTAGCCGACATGTGAGCCAATCCATCTAACATCTACCTCTCGCGCCCTCGCTCTCACTCTCTATATTCCCTCGCCCTGTGTGTGTGTGTTTGTTTGTTTGTTTGTTTGTTTGTGTGTGTGTGTGTGTGTGTGTACTAGTGCATGTTTGAGCACGTTAAGTGTATGTGCTTTGAACTTTTTTTTTTTATATATTTACATACAAATGCGTGTGCCTGCCCCCATACCACATCCCCTCAAACGCTGGTTCCCGCGCTGCCCTTGCCTTTGGCCTGCCACATCGTACTCGCAGTGTAGAAGACGGGCTAGGGCTTGGGCTGTGGGATGGGGGGACTGGGCCTGGGTAGTGTGTTTGGTTTGCGTTTTGTTTTGTTTGCGTTAAACCAAAAACGGTTAAAAGCAACAGCCAAACAGAATGGCCATGGGCAAGGCAATACGCAGCGTGGAATACCCTGCAACAAGCAAGGGAAAGACTGTGTAGACACAAGACTAGAGACTACAGACTACAGCTAGAGTCTACAATGTGTGGCAAGGCATAATTTAGCTAGAGAGTAGAGTGTACTGCCTGTGTGAGTGTGGCAAGTGTTGCGCTGCTCTACAGCAAAGAGAGGTAGCTCTGTCTCTCACTCTCTCTCTCTCACTCTCACTATCTCCCTCTCCTCTTTGAGTCGTGTTGATTTCATTTCATTTACTATATTTTGTGTGTTGTATATTGTTCTTTCCTTGGCTACTTCCTTTTTTTTTTTGGGCCTCTGGGCATTCAGGGTCGGTCCGAGGGCCGGTTCGAGGGTCGGTTCATCCTGCCAAACGAATTAACTTATGCCTTGGGCCTAAGGTCCCTGGACCAGGATATATAATTCGAAATTGAACTTTAAAGAAAGCAGCCAGCAGACAATTCCCACAAGGCAGAACAGACACACAGACTCGACTGAGAAACAGAGACGTCAGAGGCAGAGACAGAAAAAGAGACTCAAAAGCAATTCCATTTAGTCTACTGTCTTCTGTCTCTGGTCTCTTCTGTATTCTGTCTCTTGTCTCTGGTCTCTTCCGAATTCTGTCTCTTGTCTCTGGTCTTCTGTCTCTGGTCTCTTCTGCCTTTTGTCTCCTGTCTCTGGACTTCTGTCTCTGGTCTCTTCTGTCTTCTGTCTCCTGTCTCTGGACTTCTGTCTCTTCTGTCTTCTGTCTCATTTCTTGTGCATAGAAATTGAAAATTGATTTGGAAAAATAGCCTAAGCTGTTTACTGTTTATAAATGAAAGAAAAGAAAAGGCTCCACTGCCTGCCTGCCTGCCAGAGTGGCCAAAGCAATTTTCACCTGGGCTGGGCTTTGTCTAAGAGCAGCTCCTGGGTCGGTTTTTTCTTGTTGTTTGTTGTTTGTTGTCCCTTCAAGCAGCCCGCGTGCTATTGATTTTGTACCTATGACCCAAATGCCACACACAAACACATGAAGCTTGCTATACCTTCAACTAAAAACTTGAGTGCCCCCACCACCATCAGCAGCACCGTGCTGCTAGTTGATGCCCCTTTTTGTGGCATGCATAATTTACGCGCTTTAAATTGTGCCTCAATTTCAGCGACATAGAGGGGCACAGACGGAGGGGCCAGGCAGAGGTGGCAGCTAGCAGTGGAGGTCGGGGTCATGTTGGGTGCCAAATTAGTTAATGTTTTGATTTAAATTCCAATTAACGCTCAACGCGCACTTATGACTACTCTGGCATTATTTGCATTTCGGCTCGGCTCGGCTCGGCCACAGGGCGTATGATGAATGCGAGGCTGATATCAGATATGCCAACACACACACGCACACACCCAAACACACACATATGTACACAGCATTTTCGCAACATTTTCGCAGCAATTAAATATGGGTATATGCCTGCGTTTTGGGTTGCAAAAGCAGATAATTAAAGGGTCAGCAGGAAAAGCAGCCAAATAACAAACAAACAAAAACTAATTGGATGCCAGGAAAAAAAAAAAAAAAAATACAAGACTACCCGAGCATTAAAATTTCAACCAAAAAACCTACAAGCCTATAGAGTATTTATTTCGAAAAAGGCCTACACGAACCAAGCATTAAATTCGACAAACAAAAAATATAAAAATCAACCATTAAATTCGAAACAAAAAACCGAGCATTATTTCGACAAAAAAAAAACAAAACCCAATGAGACGTTAAAGAGAGACCTTCAAAAGTAATACCCTCAATTATGCATTGGCACATGAAAAAGATTATTTTAATAGCAATAATAAATCAAAAATAAATATACAAATAAATATTTTTATTTTCATACTTTAAAAAAATGCAACGAATAAATAGCCAGAAAATATTGATTCATTCGTCAATAATTTGCAGCAGCATATTCACTGTGTGTGTGTGTGGTAATGGATAATGAATGGCAGAACATGGATTATGTATATGGAAATTTCTGTGGAGATTAAGAAAATTCAGCACAAAACTGCATCTATGACAAGGGCAAACAACTTTTCAGTTTTCACTTAAATATATTGAGTTAAGTACAGAGTAATAAATGCCAAAAAATACAGAGTATTCCCCCCCCGAATTACCCTCCCCCATATGTACGTTTAAATAGAAATGGATTTTTTTGTGTGAGAAATAAATAACATAAAGGGGGGGAGGGCGATTATCGCATTGACTGGCACTGAGCATCAGCGTGTTTGCGGTGTTCAGTTTCCATCATTACTAACGGACTGTAATTAACATTTTATGTTCTTTGCATTAAACACAAAAAAAAACTTTTGTTATTAGAGCTATGCAAAAACGCCCACACAGACGGGGCAGGGAGAGAGGCAGGAAGGCAGACAGAGAGGCAGGCAGAGAGCCAGCTAGAGAGCTAGAAAGGAAGGCTGTAAGGCAGAGAGGCAGGCTGTAAGGCTGTAAGGTACAGAGGCAGGGAGGTAGAAAGGCAGTCTGTGAGGCAGGGAGGCACAGAAGCAGCCGGGGTGGCAGAGAGGCAGGCTTGCTGTGTGGCACATGGAAACTGTAGCAAATTCTGACCACAATAATTCATAAAAATTTTGGCATGTAAGTGGATGATGGTCGGTAAAAACCAAAAAAAAAAAAAAAGTTTGAGAGACAAGAGTGGGCGAGTGACAGAGACTGAGAGAGAACGAGATAGGGGGAGAGTCCCGTTTAACAATGGAACTATGGCGGTAATAAAATTAAGCACACTCACACAAAGGCAAAGCCAAAGCCAAAAGCAAAAGCAAAGCCCGCATGTAGAAACAATAACCGAAAAGGACTACGCACGAGCTGCTGCATAAGAACCCTACAGAAATGAGGAGAGATAGCAAAGCAAACAGACCACAACAACGAATATGTGAATGCTCTCTCTCTGAGAACTGTCAACTGTTAGACCCCTCCAAAGATTTGTCAATTGTTGCCACAAACATGCCCCTGCAGCCGGTAAGGGTATGGGTATGCATAGAAATGCCAAAGGGATGTGTGATAAAAATTCTCCCGAAAATTGCTCAAAGGCTACAAGAGGGAACCCACACAAAAGTGTGCCATAAATGGGGCCATGAGTTTCTTTGTGGCCAAATATGAAATGTGTAATATTCGCATACAGCAAGGACAAAAGCTAATGAATAGAGTAAGGGAGAAGGAGAGAAGGGGGACTATGTATGGGACATAACTATTTCATGACATTCTTAACAGCTTCTTTAATTGTTAGACAAGGACGAATTCATTGGCTGTGACTGCTGCCTGCTATTACTTTCTGACAGAGCCAGAGCTTTGCCACGGACTACTGCTTCCGCCTGACAGCCTCTCAGGCCTACTGCTCCTACTGGCCCATCTCTCTGCCTTGGCCCATCTCTGCCTTGGTTCTCTTGGGCAACTGTTTTTCTGTTGCTTCAGTTGCCTCAATGGCTCAGTCCCAGCTAATCGCTTTGAGGGGCTTTTCGCTTCAATCCAAAAATGATTATGCAAAAATGTGTGAGGGCTTCGCATTCGAGCGGGGCAACAGAAATGAAGGAGGGGCAGAAGAGGGACTAGGGTATGTCCAGCCAGATGAAGGCTGAAGCAGCTCAAAGGGCAAAGGCAAAGGCAAGACTGAGCTGGTCTCTGAGTTGGGCTGTGGGTTGGGCTGGTCTGGACTGGGGACTGAGCTGGGGCTGGACTGGGGACTGAGCTGGGCTGAGCTGGACTGGACTGGTCTGGGGACTGAGCTGGGGACTGGGCCTGGTGCTCGTGCTGGTACTGGTGCTGGGGGCTGTGCTGTGCTGGGGCTAAGGGCTGAGCTGTTTTTGTCGTCTCATAATTAAATACAAAATGCGTTTAATTATGAGTACCGTGTCAGAGCCCCAGGGAAATGATGGCAAATAATAATAACAGACACGGCACACAGATACCCACACACATGGTAACAATGTGACACCCAGCCAGCCACACACACACACACACACACACACAAAGGCAGATACACACTTGTTTGTGTTTTGATTCGAGCTCCAAGTTTTCCGCAGAAAGAGCCTGTGCCACGCCTGAAAACCAAAAGGGAGGCTGTTGAAAGCAGTCTACTATAACGCCGGTACGTACTGTGTGTGGTGTCTGGACTCGCCGACGTCCGGCCTGGTTGCAGGGGCACGGTTAAGCCACGGTTTGGTGGCGCTCCGCGTAGGAGGGGGAGGGGTGAACCTCTGTTTTGGCGCTTTCCACTATCCTCATTGCTAGTGAAAGAAAAACAATTTTCACTCAACCCGCTGGAGTTACACACAGCCAGCTGATCACGGAGTTGCCAGACTTGTGATCGTGCAGAGTTGCTCCACAGAAGACGCCGCCGCACTACACGAACGACGCAAGGCTGCCAGATCAGTGGAGATTGGTCAACCGGGTAGGAGGTGAGCGCCAACGGAAATTCAAATTTGAATTACAACGTAGGTGGAATGGAGGAGGAAGAAAAGATGGCCTTCGAAAGAAGGTCAAGCCTGCAGCGATCTCCACCTCAGTGGCAGACGCCCAGAGGTGTCTGGCCCATGGAGCATGCCGTCGGAAGAAGGGCACTGCTAGATCTTGGGACTGGCTCCCTTTTAAAGGAGCCTCTGAATGTGAGGCAGCAGCCAACACTGACTGTCTCAGCTCCTGCAGAAGCCCCAGTCAATCCGTTTGACTTTAGCGGCGCGACTGAGATTTCCAATACGGGGACGGAGGTAGCTGCAGACCTGCGTACTATCCTTACGACTCTGGTCGAAAGGTCGACTGAGCTGTCCAGAATGCTGAGAGATGCCCGTTACCTGAACAAGGATATGAAGGACCTGGCGCAGAAGGTGCTGAGACTGCAAAAGTCCGCTTTATTTAGCTTCGACGCTAACTCTCGGACGAATGAGAAGACGGGGCAGCAAGACCAGGAGACACAGTGGTCTCCAAAACAGGATGGAGCCAAAATGAAGAGGCCAGAGAGGAACAAGCCGAAGCTTACAAAAGGACTTGCAGGGCAGCCCCCAGAGCAATCTAGCAAAAAGTCTGTTCGAGCACGGAGACAGTCCCACCAGCGGATGATTGGACGGAAGTCAAGGGCAGGACACGGGGTCGACAGCTGCGGCCGCGTGCAGATGCAATCATCATCGAGCCGAAGGACAAGATGTCGTACGCTGAGGTGCTAAACCTAGTAACGCGCAGCCAAAATGAAAAGTTGAGGAGTGTTGGAGAGAGCGTGCGCAGAGTAAAGTGCACAGCCAAAGGGGCACTGTTGCTGGAGCTTAACGGCGCTACACTGGAGACAACTCAGCAGATACGGGATAGTATTAGCGATGTCCTGCAAGGGAAGGTGGAGGCGAGAGCACTCACCCAACAGATGAGGCTGGAAGTGTTGGATCTGGACGAGATGGCCACAGCAGAAGATCTCCGGCACGCTTTTAAAGAGCAAATCGGCATCACGCTCGACGAGGCAGATATAAAAAGCCTGCGCCCAGCGTTTGGTGGCACGCAGCGCGCCATTATAAGCCTCACGGCGATCAGAGCCACAAAGGTCCTTTCCGTGGGAAAGATCAAAAGTCGCTTGGTCAGTCTGCCGAATCCGAGAGCGAAATATCCCTACCAGATGCTTTTAGGTGCTTGGAGCAAGGCCACATAGCAGCAAACTGCCGCAGTCCAGTGGACAGAAGCGGATGGTGTTTCCGATGTGGAGCCGACGACCACAAAATCAGAGACTGCCATAAGGAAGTCAAGTGCTTCCTTTGCGCCGGGAACGGTAAGCCGCACAACCACATGGCTGGCAGTCAGAGGTGCCCAATGGCATCCATAGCGAATGGGAAGATAAAACAACGGCCATGATTAATTTTACCAAATTAATTTAAACCACTGCGAGGCTGCCACAGACTTGCTTTCGCAGTCAGTGCGCGAACTGAGGACAGATGTGTGCATAATTAGCGAGCCGTACAGATCGCCAGAAGATGGCTGCTGGGTCCAAAGCTCGTCGGGCAAAGCAGCGATATGGGCATGTGGCAGGCCACCTATACGGCCATCAGCGTGCGCTGCACACAGACACTTCGTCAGGGCCAAACTGGCGAATATCTGGATCTATAGCTGCTATCTCCCACCTAGCCTGAGTCGCCAAAGCTTTGTTGCAGCCATCGACGAACTGGTAGACGACGCCAGAGACCACAAGCCCTCTGTAATAGCAGGGGACTTTAACGCATGGGCTCAGGAGTGGGGAAGTGACACCGCTAGAAGCAGCAGCTCGGACGCCATCGCTAAGGGACAAGCCTTATTGGAAGCATTGGCGACGCTCGACGTTGCCCTTCTGAACCAAGGTACATCGAATACCTTCAACCGGGGAGCCGCGGGATCAGTCATCGATCTGACGTTCGTCACAAATAGCCTTTCCCCCCTGTCCAGATGGCGATTGGGGAATCACTACACGGCGAGCGACCATGAAGCGCTTATCTTCTCGATTGGTAGGCATGGACGACAGCAGAATAATTCTGTACGGAGACCAGCCTACAAGTCTGACACACTACGTGTCCCAACCTTTGGAGGCGATAAGTGGAGTGACAGTCGGAGGATCAGCGCAGCAGATGGCCGACCAAATATCGGAACAACTGCGACTTGCTTGCGACGCGAGTATGACTCGACGGAAAACATTCGGGGGGCACGCAATCGCCGACCTACTGGTGGAACGGTGAGATCGCGGTGGCTAGGCAAACCTGCCTGTCATATAGGAGGAGATACCAGCGGGCCCGCAGAAGGAACGACAGCGACTGGACGGAACTACACATGGCCTACGGTGCAGCAAGGAAAATTTTGAAGACCGCCATCAGGACGAGCAAGCGGGAGTGCTTCCTGCAGCTCTGCGACACAGCAGAACACGACCCATGGGGACGAGCCTATAGAATGGTCATGAAGAGACTACACACCAGCAACGCAGGAGTGACCTCCGATCCGGACGAACTCAGGGCCATAGTCGAAGTGCTATTCCCACCCAGAGCGAGCAACATAGGAAACGAGGCACTCCAGTCGCCATACGAGGCAGAGCCAGTAACTGCAGAAGAGATTCTCTGTGCGGCCCGGAAGATGAAGCCAAACAAAGCTCCTGGCCCTGACGGAATCCCTAACCGGGCGGTAAAGATGGCCATCTCCTACAAGACGCACGAGTTCGCCCATGCCTTCACGCAGTGCCTTCGCGAAGGACTCTTCCCAACCCAATGGAAGTCCCAGCAGCTAGTGCTGATCCCAAAACCTGGGAAGCCACCGAATGACCCTTCCTCATACCGACCAATTTGCTTGATCGACGCGCTGGGGAAGACGTTGGAGCAAGTCATCTGCTCAAGGCTGGAGATTGCGATGGAAGATGCTGGCGGGCTATCTGCCAACCAATTCGGCTTCCGCAAAGGCTCATCGACGGTGGACGCTATAGGAAGGGTGGTGCGGATCGCGTCTGAGGCAGTAGAAGGCACACGATGGAGGGGAGGCAAGAAGGAGTACTGCCTGATTGTTACCCTTGACATCAAGAATGCCTTTAACACGGTGAAGTGGGAAAGCATAACCGACGCACTGAGCCAGCGGGGCATACCTAGATATCTCCAGGCGATAGTGAGAAGCTACTTCAAGGATAGAATCCTGAAGGTTGACACGTCCTCTGGCACTCTATCCCACTGCATCTCGGCAGGAGTACCACAAGGATCGGTGATGGGTCCACTTCTATGGAACATCGTATACGATGGAGTGATGCGGCTTACACTGCCAGCCGGCTGCCAAGTAACGTGCTACGCAGACGATGTGGCACTCACAGTGGTTGCAAAGCACCTGAGCGTGGCAGAAGAAACGTGCAACGCAGCCATCCAGTTGATCGCAGATTGGCTTATGTCTGCGGGGCTGGAGTTAGCGGCGCAAAAAACGGAGGCAGTCCTGGTCAGTACCAGATCAATGGTGGAGACAGCGCACGTCCGAATAGGACAACAAACGATTGCGTCGAAGCGAGCCATCCGCTACCTAGGCGTGATGATTGACACCAGGCTCTGCTTCCGGGAACATCTGAAATATGTCCAGGAGAAAGCGGCAAATACGAGCCGTGCCCTATTCCGAATGTTCTCCAACACCCGCGGACCGAAGCAGGAAAGAAAGATCCTGCTGACCAGCGTTGTGCGATCAGCAATCACATACGCGGCAGCAGTATGGGCGGACGGCATCAACGTCGCCAGCTACGCCAGGGGCGTAAAGTCGGTGCACCGTCTCTGTGCGCTGCGAATATGCAGTGGATTTAGGACACTATCGGATGACGCGGCGCTAGTCATAGCAGGAATAATTCCAATCGACTTGGCCATTAAGGAGGAGAAAAGGATTGCAGAAGCCACCCTTGAAGGCGTTGAACGGAAGGAGGCACGAAGGCAGGCAAGAGAGGAGAGCCTCAGAGTGTGGCAGACTCGCTGGGACACGTCAGAAAATGGCCGGTGGACTCACCGTCTCATCCCAGATGTGGGAATCTGGACCAGTAGGAGGCACGGCGCTGTAAATTTCTACACCACGCAGCTTCTCAGTGGACACGGCTGTTTCAGCCAGTACCTCTACAGGTTTGGTCATGATGACTCACCACACTGTAGGTGGTGCGGCAGTGCGACGGAGGATGCTGAGCACATTCTCTTCATATGTGGGCGCTTCGAGAGCATCAGGAGCGAGCTGTGGAGAGTCGCTGGTAGGCAATTGTCTCCCAGAAACCTGGTGGAAGCCATGATGTCGGACGACACGATATGGGCGGCAGTGAACCATTTCGCCGCCGTCTCGATGAAGGAGCTCCGCAGATGCGAGCGTCTTAGAAGGGAGACATAGGAGGTACCATCGTCCCTGCGAAGCAATGCTTCGCGGCCGTACCGCAGGGACACGGATCTTTCTACGGTTCTCCAATATTAACTAATTTAACTTAAACTAACTTAAATTACTTAGTAAGCTAGCTGTTAATATATGCGTAATAAAGAATTAAAAAAAAAACAAAGGCAGATACACTACAGGCTGCTACACACACACAGCTAGAGGAGACACACGCACACATAGAGAAAAACACACGCGTTGATGCATCGCATTTTAATGATGCCAATCCTGTTGTTGACGTTTCTTTTTTCTATATAGAGAAAAAACACTTTTGATTGCCGCCAGAGCAGAGACCTTTGGCCAAACCCTAGCAGTCCCCCAGTCTTAAGGGTTTTTTTTTTTTTTCAACATTAATTGGGTATATATGTGCATAGTTATGCCTCAGATGGCTATATAGCAGCACTCTAGCATAAACCAGAACATAAACTATATCATGGGGGAACTTTCGAGGGTATCTTGGTACTCGGGCATGGAAAACTATCTGTCATTTATGAAGCCATTTATTTCTGCTGCTGCTGCTGTCATGGTTGCTGCTTGGCGCACGTACTGATTACTGTACTTACTGCTAGAGAGAGAGAGAGAGAGAGAGAGAGAGAGAGAGAGAGAGCAATGATAGAGAGGGTGAGAGCCATCTACTTGGCAATTTGATTTCAATTTCAACTTTGCGGCTGTTGATTATGGTCCGCAGCTTCCTACCCCCCGAACTAATTGTCGCCTCGCTGCTGCTGTTGTAGCTGTTGCTGTTATTATTGCTGTTGCTGTTGCTGCTGTCCGTTGTCCGTTGTCCTTTTTTTCTGTTTTTCTGTTTTGTTTTTCTTAGTCATTTGATTAGTACGTGGCAAAGATAATGATAATAAATAGCAACAAAAAGTGTCAATGATGAGATTGCTTTTTTGTGGTCCATCTCGGTCTATGTATATTTCTCTGCTCTCTACTCTATGCTATCTGTTGTGTGTGTGGGTGTGTGTGTGCCACGCCCCAGCGGGGTAGCCTCTGAGGCTTTTCTGGTATTATCCAACAGCCTGCTCTAAGCCCGTGACTGACTTATTTGGACATTTGTTTTTGCTATACAAATCTAAACAAAAACCAAAACCAAAAACCAATAAGCTTGACTTGTTCATTTTAGTTTTTGCTTTTTTTTTAAGTATTTAATTGCATGTTAAATATATTTGCTATTTAGTTTTTGGTTTTTATTTTAAGTATTTAATTGCATGCAAAAATATTACTATTTATGCATTTTTTTCTTTCTATTAAATATACATATAGTATAATGAATACATTTTCATTTTGATTTAATTGAATATTTATGTGGCGCATTTCCACGCATAATTGGGCCTATTAACAATAATATTAACATCAAATAAAAACAAAAAAAAAAAAATACATAATGGTTTTTGTTGGTGCATTTATAATGCAAATACGTAAATGCATTTTATATTATTATTATTTGTATTTTTATGTTAATTCTTTTGCACGGCTTTTAAATTGATTTAATTAATTGAATTGATTGTAGAAGATTATTTGGGGCTACATCAAAAAGTGGAAGGAATATTTTTATATAAATTTATTTGCACTCCAGTGGCAGAGCTCAAATACCATATAAAGTAAATTTTTTGCTACTGCATAAAAGCTGTCTCTGGCTATGAGTATATGCCCATAAATATATATAAATATTGGGAATTATGCACATAAATATTGCATTAAAAGCAAAGCAGTAAAAGTACAGCTTGGAGTCGATACTAATGGCAAGAGAGTAGCTTCAAAGAGAGGGAGAGAGAGGAAGTGGATTTATGATGGATAGAATGAATATCGATGGAAGCCAGACCGGAGAAAAGACTGCCAATAAAATCACTTAAGTCTACCACAACTAGAACTCAAGTGGAAGAGCTATAGTCGATAACTTCTTCTACTGATACTAATTAAGTTCATATTTGTTTATACTTTCTATATCGAAGTATCTTTCTTCTGGCTGTAGCACAGCGTAAACAGGTAGACAAATATTTTACAAAACAAACCCAAAAAAAAATAATTTCTACAGTTCAGTTCCTATAAACCCCAAGAGCTAAAAAGTTTCTGCCAAAGTCTGATGATTTCTGGCTTTCATTTGATTTCAGTCACTTTTTTCTTCAATGTTTCGGCATTAATTTTGCAATTTATGCTGTTGTCATTTCCCGTCAATATCAGTCGGTATTTTTTGTGTTCAAGTCAAAGTTTGAAAAGTTTCCGTCGGCAATTGCTTTGGGTGTTGCTTTTGATTTTTTCGACAGGAGTATATCGAATAGCTAAGGTTTGTCTGTGGTTGAATTATGCTTATTATAGTATATTATTATTATTATTATTGTTTTTATTATTATTATTTGTATTATTGTTATTATTATTATTATTATTTTTAGTATTGTTATTATTATTACAATTTATATTATATTAATTTTATTTTTACTATTATTATTTTTATATTTATTATTATAATTATCATTATTATTATTATTATTATTATATTTAATATTATTATTTTTATTATTACTATTATTTTTTTATTATTATTATTTATTTTCTATTTATTTAAATTATTATGTTATTTTATACATTCTATTTTTGTTTATATATTATTATATTATTTTATATGTATTTAAGTTATTATTTTACTTACTATTATATTATTGTTGTATATAGTATATATATTATTATTTTATTTTTTATTTATTTATATTATTAATTTACTTATTATTTAATTATTTTCTTTATTATATACTTTATGAGCAAACCAAAAGATTTGCTGGTATCCCAGTCTCCAGTCTACAGTCTTTGTTTCGACACTGTTTATGTTTTCCCTTCTACTTTAAGTTTTTAATTACACTACATGACATAAAACAGAACCACAACAATACAAACACACACACACACACACACACATTAGCATAGGCTAGGACGCACAAACACACGCCCATTCAGAAATTTGTGTGCCTACCCCAAAAAAAAAACAAGAAAACAAAGCAAGAAAAAAAGAGATTGTGAGAGTAAATTAAGGAAGAGAATGAAATGATGGCGCCACTTGGGCGCCATTGTTTGTCGCGCTAAATTGTAATTCGCCCCCGCGCACACACACACAGCCACCGCACACCGCACACCGCTCCCCCTCCTGCTTCTGCCTTGCAAACATATGTACTGTGCCTTTTCCATCCTTATCCTTTTTGCTCTCCTTTCTTATTCTTTGCTCTCCTTCCTTAACCTTAGTTATTCAGTTTGGGCATCGCTTGGCTTAGCTTTCATGTCTCTCTGTATTTCTTGAAATTATTCATCTGCCTACCAGCAACAGCAGCAGCAACTGCGTAGCCGCAATCCCATCCCACATGTCGTATGCGTAACTTTTTAATTTATATTTAAATGTCATCAGACAGACAGAGAGAGAGAGCTTGCTTCCCATCATCTTTCACTATGCCCTTTCTGCTCTGACATCACTGACAATTCCAGGCTTCTTGGCGACTTTTTCGCACTCGTGCGGCACATTTTGGTGGCATGCAAATGAGTATTAAAATCACAACTGGCTCAGATCAAGGGTCAAGTTGTGCGGCAAACATATTAATTAGCAGCCAAAATACAAAGGGGATGCATGATTGTTCCTGCATTGCCTATTGCTTTCTCTTCTCTAGGGCTGTTCTGCTGAGAGTGGGCGAGGGAGAGGGTGTGGCATTGCCTCTGTGTCTAACGTTGCAGCATGTTCATTCTGCTGCTTCTGCTGAAGCGCACTTTAGGCAGGCTGTTGCATATTTCATGGCGCCTCAAATGGCGCCACTTAAGCTGACAACAACATTTCGAGCGGCTGCCTGGTAGCCGAAGCTTGGAGCATGCAACATGCAGCATACAGCACTAAATGGTAGAGACAAATATCCATTGAGCGTGTCATAGCTGGAGGGGGTACTCTACAGCCTTGAAGTGCCGTGGAAAATTCTCAAATTAATTCAAGCGCATTGGAATTGCTTTTCGTACTGTATCCCCTCCCCCCGCTCATACCACGCCATGCTGTCTGCCTTGCCTCATCGTTGCTTGCAACATTTGTCTTATTGAATTAGTCTCCGCTGCGCTGCGCTGCGCCCCCCCCTACAGTGCCACACAATTACAGTTTTTCGGTGGGGGGGCACAAATCCGGGGATGAGCACTTCAAGGAGGCACTTTCCCCCCCGTGCAGCTGAGTGATCCACAAGAGAGAGCAAAGAGAGAGATGTTTGTGCAGGCAGCAATTAGAGCTGTCATGAGAGATGGCTGGGAACTGCAATTGTAGAAGGTAGCTGTGTTGCTTTGTAGCTGTGTAGCTATGTAGCTGTGTAGTTGGATAGCTGTGTAGCTATGTAGCTCTGTAGCTGTGTAGTTGGATACCTCAATAGCTGTTTAGTTGGATAACAATTTCAGCCATGATCCTGCCTTATTTTGGGCCATCAATTTCAGTAGCAGCAGCGCTTCTCCTTCAGTGGGAAATCAACTGAAGAGCAGAGGAGAACAGAGCACAGCCAGTCACAGCACAGAGCATAGCACAGAGCATAGCACTCTCCCTCCCTTTCTACTTTAATTCTCCTTCAAACTCACACCCTTTCTACCTTAAGCTCTCCTTCATATTACCTCCCTTTCTACCTTTAACTCTCATTCCAATTCCCCTCCTTTCTTCCTAAAACTCTCCTTCATATTCCCCCTATTTCTAACTTAAACTCTTCTTCATATTCCCCACCTTTCTACCTTAAACTCTCCTACAAGTACCCCCCTTTCTACATTAAACTCTCCTCCAAATTGATTGTATAATCAATGGGGGGAAATTCGCGTGGAAAACAATTAAGTTTTAAATGCCTTCCTAAGTAGCTCTCGAATACAGAATTGTGACGCCAGAAATCCCAAATCCAAATCGAAATCGATTGCTCGTCGTATCCTGTTTGTGTCTAAACAAGGGAAAAGGTTTCGAATGGAAACCTTAAGAAAACTTTATTCGATGCTAGAAATTTCAGCTAATAAAAGGAAAACTGCTGGAAAACACATACACAAGCAAAGAGGGGAAAATGGGAGGGGAAAATGTGTATAGCTTAAGGGAAAAACCCGTAAACGAAAGAGAAACTTTTTTAAGTACGCAATTAATGTTTAATTCGAGTTATTTAAGTTGGGCACTTAATTTAGCTGAGATGCGCCAGAGAGAGAGCTGTCTCTCTATAGGGGATTGCCAAAGGCCACACCTTCTGCCCACTATGTGCGTGACCTTTGAACATTAAATGTTAATCCCACAAGAGCAGCAAAAACCAAAGCAAAAAGGTTACGATTATCCCCCCAAAATGTCAGAGAGATGTGAAAATTGAACAGCAAAAAAAGAAGAAAAAAACAGAATGGGACACGTTCCGCGGGAGGGGGTGCAGCATCCTTTTGACCAATGAAATTGTCTCATAATCCAGTAATTAATTTCTACAGAACTTGGCAGAGTCAGTGAAGCGCGACAGGAGCAGGGCAGAGGCAGGGGCAGGGGCAGCAACTGTCTCCAGTGGCAGGATAACAAATTAATCAACTTTCAGCGCTTCATTGATCATTAAAAAAGGGAGAAAAAGAGAGGGTCCCAAAACATATAAGGACTACTGCAGTTGAGAGCTTAAAGAGAGAGTGAATGGAAGGACTCCTGCAGATAGTAGAGGTAGCTTAAAGAGAGACCGAATGAAAGGACTTCTATAGATGGTAGCTTAAAGAGAGAGCAAATGAAAGAACTCCTGCAGCTGGTAGCTTAAAAAGACCAAAAGAAACTCCAACTTTGATATTTAAACAACCAAAAGAGGGGGCAAGGAATATGCGAGAATCAAAAGACAGAGCATCGAATGACAGAGAATCGAAAGACAACGAATCGAATGACATATGAAATGACATAAGCAAACAGCAGACCCGACCCTGTGCATCCGGTTTCATATCATCATCGAAAGTAGCCTGCCTCCTGCAAACGATGGCCGTTTCGTTGAGGCTTCCGTGGATGCTTCTTGGCATCAAAAGGCAAATGTGGCATGCATACAAGCTGCGCCTTGTGCACTTTGCTGCCGCCTGCCTGCCTGCCTCACGGACAACCTACGCGTAAGACAAACAAACGTGCAACATGCGACAGATTTATTGAAATGGGAAATGTTTGCTGTCCAGCAAACAGTTTCAGTTGCAGCCTCAGCTCCTCCACAAGTAATAATGATGGAAGCAACTGTCAGGTAAAGGCAAAAGGCAACAGGCAACAGTCAACAGTCAAAGCGAACAACCATTGACCACTGCAGTGGGCGGAGTTGCATCCACACACCCACACAGAGCGGACAAACACAAACAAACGCTAAGCACACAAAAGGTCACGCGCAGCGTCAACAACAAACAACAACGTGGAGGAGGATGTACTATGTAGCTGAAGCGGAAACGGAAACGGATACGGAAATCGTCAAAAGGCACTCAGCCAGCAAAATATCAGCCCAAGCACAAGCTGGACCACACAGGATGTCACGCTTCCGGTTAACGAAGCAGCAGATACTCTACTGCTGCTGCTACTGCTCCTGCTACTGCTGCTGCTACTGCCTTAGCTACTGGTACTGCTACTGCTGCTGCTCCTGTTACTGCTTTTGATCCTGCTTCTGCTGATTCTACTGCTACTGTTCCTGCTACTGCTCCAGCTACTGCTCCAGCTACTGCTACTGCTACTGCTCCAGCTACTGCTACTGCTGCTGCTACTGTTACTGCTCGTATTCCTGTTCCTACTCCCACTCCTGCAACTGCTACTGCTCCTGTTACTGCTGATGCTGCTATTCCTACTCCTTCTTCTACTCCTACTCCTTTTCATAATCCTTTCTAGTTTAATTACTCATCATTTGCATTAGCTAATAATAGATTTATGCTATGTAGTGCACTCTAGTAGAGTGGTGTCTGGGTGTTGGGTGCCTGTCCATCTGGCTGCCTGCCCCCCCTCTGCTACTACAGGAAATGGCCATAAATTGTGAGTTTTTTTTTGTTTCCCCTACCATTTGACTACTCTGAAAATGCATTCAACTTGTGGGCTTTGATTTTTGATTAAATTTATATAGATTTTATTTTGAGTTTTTTGTACGTGTTCTGGGGAGGGGAGGGGCATATCTTTATGGCAGCAAAACAGTTTCCAATTTGTGCAAAATAAATTGATAAAACTCGGAATGTGTACACACAATCCATACGCCAGAACACCAAACTAGCCTCGAGCAGGGGGAAAGGGGTTGGGGTCTGGAATGGAACGTGTTGTAGTTGTGTAGCAGCCAGCCAGCATCTTGGGGGAAAAGAAATATTAATTTGCCAGCGAGGTCATAAATGAAAGGAAAACAACAGTTGAGCTGAGTGGAAGATGAGTGGAAAACAAGCAGCTGCCACAGCCTCTGCCTCTGTTGCTGTTGCCTCTGCTGCTGCTGTCTCTGTTGCTATTTCTGCTGCCTCTGTTGCCTCTGTCTTTCCTGCCACTGCCCCTGCTGCCACTGACTCTGCTGCTGCTGCCACTGCTTCGCCTCTGTTTCTACTGCCTCTATTGCAGCTGCCACTGCCTCTGCTGCCTCTATTGCTGTTGCTGCTGCCTCTGTTGCGACTGACGCTGTGGGATCAGTGCCGGAAAATGCCAGATTCTTGAATGCGCAAAGTAAAGGCAAGAAACGGAAAGGCAAACATTTGTTGCGCTTTGGCTCTTTGGTTTTTTCTGGCTCCTTGGGGTCCGGTATCCCTCCCCCCCCATTGGTTGTCCGGGAGAAAGGGACTTTGAGGCGCGTGTGCTTTTTAAATGCCAATCGCTAGACCCTGAACTGCGTTCACTGTTCTCAACACTTGCCACTCTCCCCTTGGCACTTGCCACTTGCCACTTTCCACTCTTCACTCGCCACTTCCCACTCTTCACTCACCGCTTGCCACTCTCCATCCGCCACCCTACGCTGCCTCTTGTCCACTTCTCTGGCTGCTTCGCTGCTCACGCATCTAGCTTGTGGCATAGACACGCTTCACGCACTTCACTCCTCCCCCACACCCTTCCCCGTTGGTTACGCCTAATCGATAGCAATCAATAAATGTTGTGTGACACCAAAAAAAATAAATAAATAAATAACTTTTGCGCACTTCAAAGGGGAAACTCTACCTTGAAAATGTGTACAAAGGGCAGGGGGGAGAAATCTCCCCCAGAGTCCAGTGTCCAGAGACGGGACTCCAGTGTGGCTGTGATGGAACGGATTCAGCTGGAAGTCAATCAAACAGTCATTCAATCTCAATCTCCACTGGCGACAAATCACATTAAAAGTGAATCCAAAACGTAAGAATTTCGAAGCGACGCAAAATAGTTTAACCCCCCCCAAAAAGAGAGAGAGGGAAAGGAGACTCTTTCTCTGTTTGTGTCTCTCTCTCTCTCTCTCTCTCTGTGTCTCCCTCTCTCTACCTCTCTCTTTGTGTGTCCCTTCTGGCCACTGGACATATCATATCTACTTTTTAGGGCCCTGCCTGCCACCTGTCCACAACAACAGCAACAACTGGGCCCTATCACAGCTTTAATCAATGCGAAATGGAAAGCAAGGGAAGGTGGGTAAAGCAAGGTAGAGTGAGAGAGCCAGGGAGAGAGAGAGAGAGCCAGGGAGAGTGGACTGAGCAAGGGCGAATGGGCAGAGCGAAAGTGTTATAGAATCGACTGATTGATACCCGCCAATAATGAATTGCGTAAGCCACAAAAGGGCTAACAATTGAATTAGAATTAGAATTTGAGGTGAACGAATATGACCCCAGGGGATACCTGGGCACATATGCTGCCGGGGTATCGAAAAGCGAAAGCGAAAAGCGTGAAAGCGAAAATAAAGGAAAAAAACTCAGTGACAACAAAATTTCAATGGCAAGATATTAGATATTACCGTTACCATATATACCTGTGTGTGTGTGTGTAAGTGTTGTGCCAGTGTATAAGTGTGTGCAGTGTGTGTGCTATGCGTTTGTGGTGTGTGTGTGTGCTGTGTGTATGGCTGCTGTGTGTGTGTGGTGTGTGTACGTTGTGTGTGTGGTGTGTGTACGTTGTGTGTGTGTGTTGTGCATGTGTGTTGTGCGTCTGTATGTGTGTGCTAGGTGCGTGCCCAAGTGAAGCGGCAAAAATCGATGCTTGCGAGCGACCAAAAATAAAGGCCTAAAACCCAATAGCCCTAACAAGTATGTGTTAGATAGATAGATAGATGGATGGATGGTTAGATGGACGAACGCTTAGATACTCTCCTATATATATGTATATATATGTGTTATCTGTGTGTATGTACTGCCTGTATATATACATATATTGTCTCTGCCAACTGGCAACAGTCCCTTACTGCCTTTCCTTTCCCTTTGCTTTCTGTTTTGATTTGCCTTCCCCCCCGTCTGATTTTTGTATCGATATGGATTCCCGGCAAGAACAAATGGAAATTCAATTCAAAATCTGGGCCAGTTCGGCCCTGTCTAATGATGATGTTTCTGTTACCCCGTTCACAGTGCCACAGAGGGAGTCAAAAAGGGAGCAAATAAGGGGAGCACAAATAAGAGGGAGCATCCATCTTCAGTTACCAGCGGGCAGATGCCTGAGCATTAGCAGAGGGGGAAGCCAGTCAGGAGTAAGGTATCGATGGCATCGACGGCACTGACAGCAGAAGATGGACCAAAAATGGGCGTGGCAGGCAACAATGACGAGCATGACAGACACACCAGCAATATACACACACACACACACACACTCAGGGGTGTAGCTGGAGGGTATACCGAATGCCTGCTTGCATGTAATTATTTGCTCAAATCGCACAAATGTATGCTACGAATTTGATTTAGACCCAAAACTGTTGGCATGCCGAGAATTTGGCTTAGACAAGCGCTTAGCGAGGGAGTACAAAAAGGGGAGGGAGGCTACACAAAGGGAGGCTACAAAAAGGAGGAGTGCAAGAAAGGGGAAGTGCTAGAAGGATAGGTATAAAAAGGGGAACTACAAGACGGTAGTATACAAGAAGGCGGATCTAAAACAAAGGGGCGCTACAAGAAAGGGGAGCTCAAAAAAGAGGAGCTTTAAGAGAGGGGTACAACAAGAAGGGAGGCTACAGGAAGGGGAACTCATGAAAGAGGTGCTACAAAAAGGGCACCCAGAAGACAGGGGAACACAAAAAAGGGTGCCCCAAAAGCGCTGCCTGTGCTGTTTTATTGCCTGTTCCAATTGTGTGCCTACAAAAATGGCACTTTCATATTTCCAAAAAACAAAATCACACAAAAATATCTCATTTCATCGGCCAACATCTCACACTTATCAAAGACACCAAAAATCAAATCAGTGCAACGATTAAAGATGACAGCAAAAAATCTATCGCTCTCTCGTTTTGCATGTACTTTTCATTTGTGTTAACATTCCCATCAAAAATGAATTCGTTTTCACATCAACAAGTAAAAGAAAAGACTGGCAAAAAGCAAGGTCCAGCATCTAGTTTTTTAGGGTTGAGTTTGCAGAGTTCCTGGCCCAGGTTTCGGGGTTCCGATCTTAGAGTTCCTGGCCAAGTTTTCAGTTTTTCAGGGTTGAGTTTTCAGAGTTTAGGGTTGAGTTTTCAGAGTTCCTCGCCCAGTTCCCAGTTAGCAGTTCCCAGTTTTCAATTCTCTGTATTCAATTCCCAGTTTTTAATTCTCTGTATTCAATTCTCTGTATTCAGCTCACAGTGTTCAGTTCTCTGTATTCAGGGTTCACCCTTCGGGACTTAAACTCCATGACAAAAAACGTTAATTTAATTTTCATTTTCACTTTCTGTTGTTCACCTTGGCCTTAACGCGTCTTTTTGCCGTCAGGTTTTTTTTGCCAAATGTCCTTAAGCCACAAACACGCTCAACAGAATCGCATGTACAAGGATATGTTCGTGTGTGTGTGTGTGTGCTATATGTATGAGTGTGTGCATTGTGTGTATGTGTGTGCTATATGTGTGCGTGTGTGCTATATGTATGAGTGTGTGCGAGTGTACTATGTGTGTGCTGTGTGTGTATGAGTGCGTGCTATATGTGTGCGTGTGTGCTATGAATATGGCGTGTGTGTCCTGTGTGCGGGCGGTATGCTGTGTGGCATGCGTGCGGCTACGGCAACGGCAACGGCTACATTTGGCAATCCCGTCACGTTTCTGGATTTTACTTCAAATACCATTTCGGCCAATTGCTCCTTCCGCCTGCCTGAGCTGACATCCCTACCAACCCTACTGGATACATGCTACAGGCAACAGTCAAAGCCACAGCCGTGTCCCTACAGCTTCAGTTAATTTTATTGAAACTGGTTTCTGGGAGGGGGGCTTCCTCCTCCTGCCAATGGTTACCTCTGACCATGGCCGTTTGGCTGTGGCACGACCACGTAGTCAAGGACACATTGGCCTAGCCAATGCTTTGCTTTTTTTTTTGCATTGCCCACTGAATCCACTGAATGCCAATGTCCGAGAGTCCCAGAGTCCCACAACCCGGTGTCCCAGAGTCCGAGAGTCCCACAGTCCGTAGTCCCAGAGTCCGTAGTCCGTAGTCCGTAACCCGGAGTCAACTGGTTGGTAGATTCTGTTCTGGCAGCTGCGGGCTACCAGCTTCGTGCTGGCTCGAATTAGCGACAGTAAATCAGTGAACCGGACAGTCGCCAGCACCAACGCCATCGCCGTTGCCATCACTACCACCTGGCATGGCGGGTACTCCGACTTTGCGTTGCACCCTAATGAGTTGACTTAATGAGCGAAATAGATGAGGATTCCAGCAATTCCAGATATTGTATCTCTGTATCTATTATGGATGATCGGTCGCATTCCCTACTGCCAGTTGCCTGTTAGGTATTGCCTATTGGATGTTGCAAACATATGCTCGCACTCAAGATACCCTTCTATGCACTGCTCTCTGGACTGGACTCTGCGACTGGGACTGGACTGTACTCTGCGGCTGGACTGTACTCTGGACTGGGACTGTACTCTGAACTAGACTCTACACTGGACTCTGGACTGTACTCTGGACTGGCCTCAGGACTGTATACTGGAAGTGACCTCTAGACTGAACTCTTGGACTGGACACTGGAACTGTACTCTGGAACTGTCCTATGAAACTGGGACTGTACTCTGCAGCCCAAACCAATGACCAAGCCTCACAGTTGATTGGATCACATCTCATTCGCTTTAGCCTGAGCTGATTCATTGACCGTTTGGTCAATTCAATCGAATCGAATTCGATTGTGTGAACTGTTGATTGCACCAGCCCAATAGCCCAACAGATGTACCCCACAGGATATCGCACCTGTTTCCAATGGATTTTGATGTTGGATTCTGATGCAATGTGCACCGGAGTGCTGCTGGGGTCATATTTTTTGTCGCCAAATAAAGTGCGCGCAGGCAGGAAAAGTTTACAAAAAAAGACAAAAATCTCTGCGCAAAAAAAAAGGCAACTTTACGTTTAGCAACAAACACCAAAAGACACACACACACCCAGACAGGCATCCTAAAGATACGCGAGAGTGCTGAGATACAGAGATGCTGAGATACTGAGTACATGGAGCAGCGGCAACGGCAACGGCAACGGGCAAGGGCACTGGCACAAAACTTTTGGCCAAAAAATATGAGATTTGCATAACTAAGAAGCCAACGAAGGCAGTCAGGGCAAGGGGAGAGAGTAGGGGAAGCGCCCAGAGTAAGGGAAGGGTACAGAGAAAGGGAAAGCCAAAGAAAGGGAAAGCCAAGGAGAAGACTGTGGGGGCAAGAGCAGACAGCGGAATATGCTGGCTGCTCTCCTGGGTTGTCTTCTGTTCGGTGTGGGTGTGGCTGTGTGTGTGTGTGTGTGTGTGTATCTGCTGTGTGTGTGTGTCTGTGTATATCTACTTTGTGTGTGTGTATCTTTTTAGGGCTATGTGAATGGATGGTATGCTGGCGGCAACAACTTTCGCTGACTGTCAGGCAGTCGAACAGGCGAGACATCAAATCGAGACATTTAACAAAACGGGTTGAGAGAGATGTTTTGAGAGACGACGGCAACGGAAGTCCTCGACTGGCATTCACTTTCATACAACAATTTTATCACTGATTTTATCGAAGTATACTCGAAAGAAGCCTTGAATATTCAATATATGTATGTATGTATGTCTGTAGCGACAGCTACAGCTCTGCTTAACGGCCTTGATTGTGTCTTGATTTATTTTGAAATGAGGTGGCAACAAACCCCTTTTTAGATTATCTAACAATACTGCCTACTCATAGCAAGGGTAACACATACTTTCTACAGCTAGAAGGGCTAACATTCTGCCTATACATAGAAGGGTAACCCATCTTTTCTACCCAAAACAGGGTAACATCTTACCAAGACATAGCAGGGTAACCCATCCTTCTACACATAACAGGGTAACCCATTCTTTCTACCCAAAGGAGAGCATACAAAATTCACTGTACTTTGCTACCCTACATTCCGTCTCCTAATGAGTGCCCTTAAGTCTTTACTTATTGATTATTCCAGCAAAGGATGGGCAAAGGATGGGCAAAGGATGGGGTTGGGTCTATTCTAGTGGCGCCTCTGTGCCCCCCACTCTATGCACCCGAAACGATCGAAGGAAGTCCGAATTGTTAGCGGAGAGGCCGGATTGTATGACAATCTAATGTAAACTGTTGTGAATTTGTGTATTATATAATGTTTGATCGCAGTAGCCTGTGCTAAACAAATGTCAAGCTAAAGTTAAGCCTCGGCACACACACAACAACTTTTAGTCATTCAAACAGAATCGGGCAACCAGTAAACAACTCGAATTTTCGTAACAAATTTTAATTTCAATTTTCAAAAAGTGAAAACAATTCAAAATGGAGAATTCCAACTCGAACCCTTTTTATTCGTTTCTGCCTCAAATAATCAGCATATTGCAAGGCAAAACAAATCAAAGTGAGTAAAGAAAGAGCCCCGGGCCAAGTGTATGAGGGAATCGGCATTTGACTTCTCCTTCTCCTCTGGTTCGTAGGCGCCACCTTTGACGAACTTAACCGTCAGCTGGCAGAGCTTGCTGTCAGGGATGTGACCATGATGGGTCACATTCGTAGCTTTGACATGCCCACTGGTGCTACGCAATATGGCATACAGATGGGTGTCAATACGGGCCTGCTGTTCCGTTCGAGGGACAATGTACGCTTGGCCATTAAGCTGGCCAAACGCAGCTCTGGATCCGAGGAGCTGCCATGCGGCGTCGAGGATCGTCGCACCGTCGTTGTGCGGCGTAACGAGGAGGTGGATGAGGGGACACTCTTCTGCGACGACATGGGTCGTCAGCCTTACAGCGAGGATGAGGCTCAGATCTCAGGACTAACACTGCGTTCGGGCAGGAAGCTGGGTGCAACACCAAAAAAAACAATTCGCGGTTCCAAAAAGGAATCTACCAACGAAGCTATTGAGGCAGCCAATGAGGCAGCCAATGAGGAAGCCAATGAGGCAGCCAACGAGGCAGCAACTGAGGCAGCCACTGAGGCAGCAACTGAGGTACCCATAGACCCACTGTCTACCCCAAACGAGGATGACCTTGCCCAACATTAAGTCGTTATTAATTGAAGCATTTGTAATGCATTTAGCCACGACACATCACACATTAGCCCTACACAAAACATTGACGACACATGCCAGCCACCTGCCCTCAGATGCCCCAGAAAATGAATACAAATATGCTAAATAGCTTATAACTAATAATTTGCCTTAACAATTTGCCAAAAATTGTAATGAGAATGGAGCTAGTAGAAGGGGGAGGATGGGTGTTTGGTAGCTCATCTGGCAGCCAGCTCACGTGCCGCAGCCGTGTCGGGGGCGGGTTCATTGTCCAATCCTGGCAACCAGGAAACGCAACGAAAGGAATGGAAAGCAAAGGAAACCCAATCTAATACAAAAAACTGAGACCCAGACCGACTCGAAGCCCAGTTAATGATATTATTAGAGCTGGTTCTTGGATTCTACACAATAGTAAGGGGCCAAAGGAATGGCATGCCAGGTATGAGAATGGGATGTTAATTATGCTGTCAAATCTCTGCCAAAGTCAGGCAGGATATGCTCTTGAATACCTATTCGTGCCCTCTCAATGCCGTGCCTCATAACAGGCCCCATCCTGTGCGTTATGCCTTTCACATCCCATCCTGCTCGTTATTCCTTTCACACCCCATCCTGGCCGTTGTTCCTTGAAAAATTGATGGTCATAAAGAGTCAACAAGGACTAGACACCGACACCGACACTGGCGCTCGGTTACCAAGCGATGGTAGCAGCTGCTCCTCTGTCCCTGGTCCCTGGCTATTGGCTACTGGCTACGGGTATTTGGCTACTCTGTCCCTGGCTACTGCCTGTTGCTCCCTGTCCCTGACTACTGCCTGCTGCTCCCTGGCTAACCCTTTGGGACAACTTGTCATTGTTCAGCCATTTTTTAGCACAATCAAGGCCGAAGCTGGAGCAGGGGCAGGAGCTGGAGCTGGAATAGGGTCCAGAACTGTAGCCGTAGCCAGAACCAGCTGCAATCTTGAAGCAGCAGCTGGTGTCTGTATCCTGCCCCATGCATCACTGGCAAACTTAAGGCAGATTTCAGGCACAACCCCGCCTCTATATAGTCCCCCTGCTGCTGCTGCTCCTACTTCACTGTTGGGTGGGTGGCATGCCACTTGTGGCCGTAAGCTTAATTTAAGCTTCAATTAGGCATTCCAAAGCCAAAAAAAAACAAAAACCGACAACAGAATGTCAATTGCAGCATTCAATTGAATGGAATAGAACCTGAATCGCAGCAGAAGGTTCAGGGGGCCAGATCATGGACCACAAATGAAAGCTGGAACAAGTGGCAAGATGACTTGGAAGTGGGGAGACACAACACGGGGATGTGGGGGGTCACAAGCTGACGTTGTGACGGAGTCACATGTTGAATATCTAAGTCAAAGATAGAACTCAGCCTCAGTTTGGCAGTGAGCGAAGTCTAGACTTGAGACTTGCGACTATGACTGGAGTAGGGCTAGAAAACTCTACCAGAAATATGAGATTCAGGCACAAATATCATAAGAAACAGAAGTGACGGTGTAGCTGCTGGGATTATTGAAGTAATTCCAAACCCAAAAAGCTACAAAACAGCCACAAAGAAGGCTCAGAAGAGCAGACACACGATGGGCATGCATTACCCATACATTGAGCTACTTGCAACGATAACATCCAAACTACTTTTAGTTACAAAAACTTCTACTACAAAAACTCCCACTATATGCCCCTTGAACTCTCACAGATGAGACAAGAGATCTTAGAAACTAGACAAGATACGCCCAAAGATTAAGTCGCATTACAAAACTCCCTCCAAAAAGATGCAACAAAATGTAAACCCTTTTGTGCACCACAACCCCAGTTTTTTTGGGGGCTGTATCCCACAGCTAAGCCACTTATTTTAGCCAAAATGAAGGCGCTGTGTAGCTGTGGGGTAGTGGTGGTGGTGACTTCGTGTTGGTTGACTAATTGGGTCATAATTAGCTACAAAGTGGTAAGCGTTACGCTGTCAACAATGTCGCCCGGATAAAATGCGGCTACAAAAAAGGTGAAGCCAAAAACCTTCGAACTTAAGGTGAACTTTCCCCAAAGTATGCTGGAGTATCTATGTATGTGTAACTTTCTCTGTGTTTGTGGCTTTCATCAGAATTTGCACTGCCTTAATTGCTGGATAGCATAATTAACTAGGCTTAAAGCCAAGTGCCAGGGTGCCAAGATGCCAAGGTGCCAAGGTGCCACGGTTCCCTGCCTTGTCAGCGTCTTTTGACTTGGCTAAAATATTTTCTAATCGCATCTACTACGAGTATAAGCCTGGCTGGAGGCAGACCCACTTCAACAACACAATATGTGTGCGGCAGCAGCAGTCACAGAAGGTTGCAACTTCAGCCACAAAAGGTTGCAGCTTCAGGTGAAAGTTTGTCGTTGCAAATATGAAAAATCGACGCTTAAAATTTCGATGAAAATTTCGATTAAAAATCGTAAAGTGCCAAAGAGCCCGCCAAGTGAAGAGAGATAATTCGAGAAGAGAGAAATAATATGGGTTTTTTTTAGCACAAAATTCCACCCTTCAGAGTTGCTTAATAATTCACCATTAAATATCGAATATTAAATATTATTATATCGAATATTAAATATTAAATATCAATATATCACTCATTAAAACACTAAATAAAAAAATATATAAATTGGCAACCTAAGAACTAGCCAAACACATTGTTGTACAGCATTCGGCATTGTTCACTTTTATGTTATTAATTATTACATTTTTAAAATAAATATTTATATATATTTTAGATTTATATATAGTCATAGATAGATACATGTATTGGTAGCATATATTGTAGTTATATAATATGTATTAATTGATTTATATAAAGTAAAAGTTTACAACATCTATAAGTGGGTTTTAGGGGGCTGGGGGGACAAGCTACAAGCTATCAAAGGATCAGAGTATCAAATACGACAGTTCAAGTAGATTGACTACACAGACACTTAGACAGACAGTTAGACAAACAGTTAGATAGTTCAGATAGTTTAGATAGTTCAGTTAGATAGTTAGTTACACAGAGTATACATACTAGTAGTCTAGGGTAAATGAGATCAAGAATACTTTGCATCTTGCGTATAAGTACTATACTACACGTACAAGTGCCGCCAGTTAAGGAAAGGTATACGAAAAGGGTGGGGGGGGGGAGCACATTTACACAATTACATAAGTGGTTTCGGTTGGGTTGGGTTTGGGGCTGTACATTATCTTAGAGATGAGTTGCATCAGGGCATCCATCCACACACAGGCGGCACTGCATGGTTGCCTGGGGGCTCGATGGAAACTACAGAGTGGATGGTAGCATGGATGGTTGGATGGTTCTATGGATGGTTGGATGGATGTTTATATGGATGGTTCTATGGATGGTTCTTCAAATGGTTCTATAGATGGTTCTATGGATGGATGGATGGTTGGTTGGTTGGTTCTCTGATTGTACGGATGGTTGGTTGTTTCTCTGGATAGTTGGTTCTATGATTGATTGCTTGAATGGGTTATGCTTCAAACACATAAAGGTACATCACACACACACACTCATACGCATGCATGGTAATTAGGCTGATTCAATTTTGGGACCATAACCAGGTCGGGTCAGACTAGGCTGTGCCCGACTCGGCTTGACCCCGGACGATTGGCCCGTTGGCCCTGCCATCTTGGCCCACCGCCTTCGACGCAGGCTTGTTCTTGGCTCTTGATTCTCTGACATCGCATGCCCAATTAGCTAATGGATATTGACAGGGACATACGGAACAACACGGAGGAGACACTTAGCGGGATAGCTTGGAAATAAGGGGTTGCGGTGGTCGGATGGGGTAGAGAGTAGAGGGTAAAGGGTATAGGGGCGGGGACTGTAAAGATATTGATACCCACATGGGTCGACTGACTCACCTGTCGCCGCTGGAATCGCGATCCACTTCCACATCCCCACCTTGCACCACCATCAATGATGGAGCTCCTACCTCGGCACCTGCGGCTCCACCGTGGGCTCCTCCATGGACTCCTCCTAGGGCTGCTGCGGCTTCTACGTGGGCTGCTGCGGAGGCTCCTTCGTGGCCACCTGCAGCTCCTCCTTCGGCACCTGCAGCCCCTGGGGCTCCTCCGTGGCCGCCTGCAGCTCCTCCGTCGGCTGCTGCGGCACCGCCATAGGCACCTGCGGCTTCATTGGCACCTGCACCTGCACCTGCACCGCCAGCGGCAGCTCCTCCGGCTCCGACTCCGTCTGCGGTGCCAAAGCTGCAGGTGGCCCGCTGGGCATCCTCGTTGATGGTCACGACCACAGCTGGTTCGATATACTGGTTCTGATTCATGTCTGACATCCTTCTGCTCTGCTTGGCTGGTCTTTGGTCTCTCTGGCTGGTTCTTCTTCTAGCTGTCTCTCTGCGAGTTCCTTGTGGCAATTAGCAAATTCGCTGTTTGCGGGGTGAGTTTCCTGCCTGGCAAGGACACAACACAGGGGATGGCATAAGGACATGAGATGAGTACAAGTCGAACAATTCCCAAAAGTGTTGTAATTGTTTTTTAACAGCCTTTTTTCGCCCACCCCCCCCCAACCAACCAACCAAAAGACAAAACAAAGAAAACACCCAAAAAGGAAACGAACAAAAAGGAAACGAGGAAAAGCGAGGAAAAACTTGGAAAAATTTAATGTAAATTAATTGCCGTGTGGCGGCTGTTGGAAAGCGGCTGAGCTGCTGTAATCTTCCCCGCTGCCCGCTGCCCGCTCATCTCTTAGTCTAAGCCACAAAAGGAGCCACAAAGGGGGCCCTAATAACATTTCAGCCCTATAAAGGATACGTGTTGGAACGTGCAACTCGATTATCTGCTATATTTATCATTTTGGCCCTTGTTGTGGCTTCAACAAGTGCATAAAATCATTCTTTAAACCTACCGTCGATAGCTACAGGCAATGCACATGAATACTGATTGGAATTACTCTCTAATTGAGTGTAAAATCGGAAAGCTATACGCAGATATCAATGATTGTGAAATCATTTAAAAACTTACTGCGTTACCCAATTCAATCAGATAGCCATTAAATGTCATAAAGCTTAAAGGGTTTACTATATTTATTTATACCAAAAAAAGAGCTACTCATTTATTTGATTTAATTTGTCGCTGCCAGATAGCAGTGCAAAACTGCAAACTCAATCAGATGCAATGTGCAGATAGCATTGTTAAGAGGCTTTTGGCCATCACTAAATATTACAGCACATTTGGTCAGCAAGCCCTGACAACCCAACCCAGTAAGCCAGCCCAGCCAACCAGCCTCAGCCAGCCAGCAAGTCTCAGTCCCCACACAGCGCAGCCCTCAATCAACCCATCCCTGCCCCACCCAAACTGCTAAGCTGCTGTCGAGTGCGGACGGACATGGCTTAAAGGCACACTCCATCATCATTGCCACAACAGCAACAGGATCAGAGGCAGGACAATTGATCAATTGCTGCAGATTAGCGCCGCCAAAAGGAAAGTAATTAAAAAATAATATAATTTTAATGGCCAGGCCGACGGAATGTGGGAAACGTTGAGCACAGGACCGACGGGAAGGGACGGACTCGCAAATCGCAAATCATTCACTCTACCGTGCCCGTGCTCGACTGTGGATGGGCTGTGGTGGACTGCCAGTGGCAGCGATTAGATTAGAGTGTGGAAAGCAGTTAGTCATGGTCACAAATGAACTACTTTTTGGCCCGTAATTGCCATCAAACAATGCCAGACAGGCAGCCAGCGAGCCAGTTAGACAGCCAGACAGCTAGCCAACCAACCAGCCAGTTAGCCAGCCTTTTGCCGATAAATAGGCAACACTTGATGGGTTGAAATTTGACTGCGTAACAGATCTGCATTGGGCTATAGCTATCTGTTTATCTGACTGACTGACTGACTAACTGGCCAACACCGACAAAAGTCCCCTGACCACAGACACTGACAGAGATATACAGTCATGTGATTTAAAATAAGGACAGTTGGCCATGCTTTCAGAAAATTCTCTATAAAATTGCGGTTTTAGGAATTTTGAGCTGATCTTAATTTTTATTAGTTGATTCATGTTTGCACTTCCTAAACTAACAGTAAAAACCCAAGTTTAACGGTAAAAAAAAATTAAAATTTTTGTTCGATATGTCATTGACTTTGGGCTGTGCGAAATAATAGGGACACCCGAAAGAAAACATTTTATATTTCGTAAAAAAATCATCTTTCTGAGAGGTTTTTAGTTTTTTATTATTGATTGTAATTAGTTTTAGTAGTTTTAGACATAAAAACATCCATAAAGCAAAGTTCAGATAATAGGGATGGAAGGAACGTGCAAAAAGAAGTACTCAGGTACCCATGGACATGAAAAACGTCCACAATAATGGATTTTCATATCGGAAAATGGCCGAAACATTGACGTTTGTCAAGGAAATTAATGCTAATGCAGTAAAACATACGATTAAATAGGAAACACGGGGAAAAAAATCAAAAATATTCTAAAGCCTTGAGAAAAATATGCTTAGATTTGAGAGGCAACCCCCATTTAAAAATTCTCAAAATTCAAAAAAATATTTTTATGGAGGCAAACGCTTTTAAAATATGCACAATACTTAAAGCTAACAATCAAAAGTCAAAAAGAGATCCCAAAAAGTTCCATGCCTATCGAACAGAGATACACCAAAGATGATGATGGTCGCTAAACACAGAGGTGCATCAATTATTGTATTGGGGTGACCGTGCGCACGGTCCACAGCGACCATCATCATTTTTGGTGTATCTCTGTTCGATAGGCATGGAACTTTTTGGGGTCTCTTGGACTTTAGATGGTTAGCTTTTAGGTATTGTTCATATTTTAAAAGGGTTTGCGTCCACAAATTAATTTTTTCTGAATTTTGAGAATTTTTTAACGGGCCTTACCTCACGAATTTCCACATATTTTTTCTCAAGGCTTTTTAGAATATTTTTAGATTTTTTCCCGTGTTTCCTATTTAATCGTATGTTTTACTGCATTAGCATTAATTTCCTTGAGAAACGTCAATGTTTCGGCCATTTTCCGATATGAAAATCTATTATTGTGGACGTTTTTCATGTCCATGGGTACCTGAGTACTTTTTTGCACGTTCCTTCCATCCCTATTATCTGAACTTTGCTTTATGGATGTTTTTATGTCTAAAACTACTAAAACTAATTACAATCAATAATAAAAAAAAACTAAAAAACCTCTCAGAAAGATGATTTTTTACGAAATATAACAATATTTTCTTTCGGGTGTCCCTATTATTTCGCACAGCCCAAAGTCAATGACATATCGAACAAAATTTTTAATTTTTTTACCGTTAAACTTTGGTTTTTTACTGTTAGTTTAGGAAGTGCAAACATGAATCAACTAATAAAAATTAAGATCAGCTCAAAATTCCAAAAACCGCAATTTTATAGAGAATTTTCTGAAGCATGGCCAACTGTCCTTATTTTAAATCACATGACTGTATGTATGTATGAATGTGGCAGGACAAGTGAGAGAGGCAGAGCAGAGCAGGGCTCTGGGATTTCTGTGGTAGTTCGCAAAATATAAATGAAAATTTTCACAGCATTTGCATATGAATGATTCACACGGGGCCATGCATAACAAAGGTTTTTGGCGCGGTTCAGTTTGGGTATGCTGTGTGGGGAGGGGGTGGACTTTGGGCTGCGTTTGCCCCATAATAAATAAAGAATGAACAGAGTCCATCCTCCATGCTGCTGCTGTCTGCTGTGGTGCCAACCAAAAAGGTGCCATGGCGGAAAGGAAAGGAAGCTGGCAAAGGCCAACAGAAGCAGGAGTAGCTCTCTCTCGCTCTCTAACTCTCACACTAGGTAGAAGCTAACCACACCATCAAAAACATTGTCGCTTTAACCACAGCAGCGTCCTTAAACTATTCCCCCACCACACACACACACACAGACACACACAGACACTCCCACACACACAAACTCACACACATGCTCATCAAATATGAAAAGGCAACGAAAATTAACCCGAAACGAAAAAAAAAAGAGAGAAAATGCGTAAGTAAAAGAAAACCAAAAAGAAAAGCAAACCCAAAACCCAAAACCGAAATGAAATGAAATTTTCTGCTTAGGTCGGCATAAGCGGGAATCGCTTTGAAAGCACAAAAAAAAAGAAAAAAAAAAAAAAAAAAAAAAAAAAAAGAACGAGCGAGCGAGCGAGCGAGAGAGATGGCTTTATAATAGCTATAAAGATGGGGACGCGAACTCAGCGGACTTGTGGAGCCTTCAGGAGATACCTGACCTCTAACAGCTAGTCGCAGTCCCTGTCTTTTGCCTCCCCGTCACCTTCCCCCTGCCACATTCTTAAAGTTTTATTATTATTTCTTTTCTTTTTTTCTTACTTATTATTCTATTTTTTGTTTTTGCTTTTTTTTTTTAACCATAAAGTTTTCTTAGCACGCACACACTTTTAAACAATAAAAAAAATATGCCAAAAAAAATGTGTATAGAAGATGTTTCCAAACCTTTTATACGGTGGATTTGTTTGGGGCACTTGTCAGGCTTTTTCCTCGATCTTCGATCTTCGGGTTGGTCTCCGATATATCGTTGATTCTTGTTCGAATTTTCTATTCAAGACGTTGTTGTTGTCTTCGGTGTTGTTGTTGTTGTTATTGCCGTTGGTTTTTGGCTGCTCTGCCTCAATGGAACTCTGAATCTGAACTTGATTTGCTGGTTGTTAGCTCTGATGATATTTGCTTTGTATCGCTGGGTGCTGTTGGGTTTACTGCAAACGTAACCGACAAGTGCTCAACAGGAACTGAAGTCTCTGTGCTAGAGAACACGTTTTTATAAATAACGGCACGCCATGGCTCTGGTCTGTGCTACCTACCCACTGTTGCTTTCGCCCCGCCCCGCCACGCCCCCCTCCCCCCCTCCCCCCCTCCTGCCACACTGCCAGCTGTTGAATCCTCCTCTGCCTCTCCGAACTGTTGGCGCTTCCTGTTAACGCACACGAACGAACACTCTGCTGTGCTGTGCTGTCGACGTCGCTGCTTCCGAAAGCTTTTCGGAGAAAGCTCTGCTAAGCGCATCAACAGCAGTATGTAATGCTGCTAGCAGCAACGTTCTGTTCTCTGTGCTCTGTTAGGTACTGGTGCTCTGTTAGGTACTCAGTCTGTTAGGGAGACGGAGAGCTTGGAGCATGGGCAAATCAAAACTCCTTCTCTTGGCTCGGCAGGGGGTGTGGGTGTGGGGCGGGGGGTGCGATGTGCGCTTGCACATAATATAATATAATCCCAAAATCTCACAACATGCCTTTTGTGCGTTTGCGTTGCGCGCACACAATATTATTTCCCCCATAAATATGGAAAATAATTAGTGAAATAACAAAACTTAAAATGTATTATGCTGTTATTCCTATCTCAAATGAAATGATATAGAAGGGAATAGATATGCTAAAGTACTACCTATATTTATTCAACCATAAATAGTTATGTATCCAATGGCATAAAACTACCATTAATTGCACAGATATGTATGTAGTACATACATATGTACATATGTCTGTGGTAGAGATATTTCATAACAATTTTCCATATTTCTTGGCAATACTTTCAAGGTGATTTTACAGCATAAAGGATGCACATGCACATATGTATACTATATTTTATGACACAGTCCAACATGTCCTTCCTTAGAGTTGCCTCCCTTTTGCGTACGGCTATTTACATAATGCAACAAAAACTCTCGACAGAAGAAATCAATTTGCTATACTATAAATTTCATGTTCAATGTTTATTTTTTGTGTGTTTTTACAATGTTTTTTAAATGAATTAAACTCAGATAGAGAGAGAGTCTCTTTCTCTCTTAAATGTTTCTTAATCGTTTTTTGTTGTGGCTCCTGTAGCTCCTCTTTTGGGTGATTCCCGCGGGAATTTGTCGCTTAATCCAACCTTAACCTTGACACACTGGGCGACAAATTGTTTTTTCCTGATCCGGGTATACCTGTCGTTGTCCTCTGAAGCGTCACCAGACACCAACAAGCATGAAGCATGAAGCATCAAGGACAAAAGGTGCGGCGCCAAAAAAAAAAGGGAGAACAACGAAGGGCAAACAGTTGCATGCCACAGCAGACGGGGCGAGAAAGTAATTACAGAGCCCGCGGGCTCAGTGCTCTCAGTACTCAGTCCTTTCCTGCTACTTTCTCCTGCTCCTTTTCCCTATCGCTCAACCACCTGTTCCTCAGGCCATGACTTTAACTTGGGCAAAAAAAAGCCTTAGAGAAACTGTCAAAGCGAAGGCTTTAAAGTGGGCGCCCGAGGCCACTTTGTGGAATCACCTGAAATACGTACCAGAATAAAGTGCAACATGGGTGGGCGGTGTGGGGCGTGGCGGGGGGTTCTTGTTCTTGGAACAACCAAACAAACGAGATTTTGCATTGCGTGTGCCCCGGACCGTTGCCAGGGAAGCCAATTCAATCGTATCTGCCCCGGGGACCGCCTGCCATTTCTAGCCAAGTGCATCACAAAAGAAGCACAAAAGGAGCAGCAATTGCAGGCGTTTTGTGGGCGGCAACATCGTTGGATAGGATAGGGGTTGGGAGGGGTAGGATAGGGTAGGAGTACGTGGGTTGAAGCCCAAGCATTCGAGTGCAGCCGGAGATTGGTCTGGTTTGGTTTGGTCTGGTTTGGTTTGGTCTCTGGTTCTCTGCTTGTGGCTGTGACACTGCCTTTGCCCGGTATCTGAATCTGGTGGCTGCCATGGTGACCAAACGCTGCGTATGTTTGATAATTCCACCTTCAGTGAAGTCACTCCATCTGCAGTGCCATAAACATTTTGGCTGGCTATAAATCAACATCATTGACAAACTGTGAACCCAGTCCCTCCCCTTCTTTCTTTCCCTGTACCATCTGCAACTCCGTCGGAGAAGCGTGGAAAATCCATAAACTTTGATGCCTTCCATTATGCTTAGTCGTTTAATACTCTCACACTGAGAAGGTATTTCACGTTTGACCAGACATTTGCATTATCTAAAATGAACAGCCGTGTGTGCGGCTCTGTTTTTGTCCTGCCTAAATACGGGGACTCTCTGCCACCCAACCACCCAATCCCCCACCCACCCAATGGATGGATGTTGCAACATCCACAGAAATTAAATCTGCAGGCTGCAGAAAACCTTAAGCTAATCTTCTTTGTGTTTTATCTATCTTGCTGGGCGCTGGAGACACCTACATGGTGCGTAGTCTTGTCCGTGTCCAGTACTTCAATATCTACACTCCTGGTGCTGCTGCAGCTCCTCCTGCTGCTCCTGCTACTGCCCCTTCTCCTTCTCCTTCTCCTAGTGCAGTGTGATGGTCGTAGTCGTTAAGCTCATACGTTACTTTGTTTCCTTTTCTTTTGTCACGAGTTTATGTAGTTCCTGTCATATTGCCACCACATACTCATACCTATTCATGAGAGTGTCGTCCATGCACTTGCGGATTTCTTGCCTCATGCCTCTAAATGTTAAAGGGGACCCAATGTTGTGGGGATTGGGGCGCTACAACCAATGTTGTAGGGATTGTGACGCTCGAAACCGAGACTGGGGTTGGGGCTGGTACTGTTTCTAGCTGGAATTAATACCTTCATGGATAACACATGGCAACAAAGTGCAAGGAAACTCTTCTCACAGCTTGCCAAAGGGGTTTAATTTTGTGTGTTTTGTTTGTTTGTTTTGCCAATAATACAAAATAATTTTGCAGCATTTTGTAATGATTTTGTGTTGATCACATGGCAACACTTGAAAGTGATGCTTTAGTTTACATTACTGTCTTTAATTATTGTTTAATACTAGTGAAGAAATGAAGTACATTTATGCAAAAATTCATCCTGCGACTTCCTCTTGGAATTCCACTTATAAACTGAGTTGTTTGAAGCCCAATATGGACACTTAAAAGTGATGCTTTTATTTCTGTAATTATTGTTCAATTATTGTTTAATTCTAGTGAAGAAATGAAGTAAATTTATGCACAGAAACTTTAGGCATATAAGAATATTGATTCGACCATTGATTTTCTCTTGGAATTCCTCATATAAACTGAGTTGTTTGAAGCCCAATATGGACACTTAAAAGTGTTACTTTAGTTTACATTTCTGTGTTTAATTCTAATGAGAGTTGAAGTTCATTTGTACACAGAAACTATGTACATATGTGACTCCACCTTTGACTTCTTCTTGGAATTCATAGACATTTTTGAAGCCTCAAAATGTTCTCAATGCAAAACATCATTGGGGTTGTCCAGTGTATTTATTGCTAGCATTAAGTAGTTAAGTAAAAGCCGATGCATAGTGCCATGCCACATGCCTTGTTGCCACATCAGATTTGTGTACTTTTTTTCGGTTTCTAATTGCAGCCCTCGGCATAGCAGCAGGCACAGGCACAGGAGTAGAATTGAAGGTGGGATTGGGATTTGAACTGGAGGTGGGATTGGAATTAAGACTGGGATTGGGAGTGCAACTGGGGCTGGCACTGGCACTGGGAGTGGAACTGGAGCTGGAACTGGCACTAGAACTGGCATTGGGATTGGGAGTGGAACTGGCAATGGCACTGGCACAGGAACTGGCACTGGGAGTGGAACTGGAGCTGGAACTGGCACTAGAACTGACATTGGGATTGGGAGTGGAACTGGAACTGGTCCTGGCCCTGCAACAGGAACTGCCACTGGGACTAGCTTTGGCACTGGTCTAATCTTCGGTCAGTTTTTCTCCATTACCGAATGCACTCAGGGGAATCTCTTTGGGCTTACCTTTTGAGACTCTAGCACTTGATCGGATCTCTTTGCGTTGCTTTTGCGTAAATAACACACCACTCCACACCACTGCCCATAATGTTGCCATGTACAACACACCAACCCAACCACCCCGCCCACCCAACAGCTTGTTTATCTGTTTTCAAGTTATGTTTTTTTCTGCAATGTCCTAGCGCGGGACTTGTGAGCATAATTAAGGCCATCCATCCATGCAGCTATGATTTTTTGCATTTATTTTCATTATGAGTCATGTAGATCATTCACTCCTCTAGCTTATGCCAGATACATATACATACGAGTACTATATATCCAGATATTCAGCGGAAAAGTGGAAAGTGCTAATTTGTATTGAAAATATATGTGTGGGAAATCGAATGGAATTGAATTTGTCGATACGAAAAATGTAATAAAAACCTACTCATACAGCAGATAGAGAGTGGGAGAGCGAACGTTGGTTGAGTGCAGAGTGGGAGAGCGAACGTTGGGTGAGCGCAGAGTGGGTGGTGGTGTGGGAGTGTGCAGATTGGTCGGTGGTTTGGGTGAGTGCAGAGTGGGGTCAGTGGGTAGAGTGAGAGTGAGCCAACAGAGTCAACAAGGCCTCGGATGCAATGGCATCTCAACTTCCATTATCTGTCCCTGTGCTGTGCCCATTCCCTCACCCACCCCCCAACCCGCCTGCACTTATATGTACGTGATGTGATGGCTGTGTCCTTTCAATTTGTCGCTGCTGTTGTTCGACTCTAGGGTCGAACTCTCTCTTTGGTGATTTGCAGTTCTATTTAGCAGCAACAGCAACCAGCAGCAGCAGGAGCGGTAGGAGGAACAGCAACAACAACAACAACCAGCAACAAACAGCAACAACATTGCCATATTTACAGTTGTTGCCGCCTGCATTAATTGGTCAAAGCTGCGGCAAAAAGGATGTGAAGAGTGTGTATAGCTAGGCTGTGTGTGTGTGTGGGTGGGTTGGGTGGTGGTGGTTGTGCGTGGGGCAGAATGCCTGCCAGTGGATGGCTGTCTGTTGGTCATCCATCGAGGGGGGGTTTATTTAGAGCTCTTTAATTGAGTCAACGACAGTTGCAAAAAGTGTCATCCACCATGCCACCACCGTCATGCCGCAGCGCCTTCAACATCCTGCCGCTACACGCTGCACGCTCTTCCCGCCTGCACACACAGTCCGTTACAATAGTATACCGTTTGTTTGTGAGCCCGTGAGCTGTGTTGTCAAAACTGTTTACTTTCTCCCCTTTGACCCTTTGCTAGTTGGGGGGGGGGCAGAAAGGGGAATGCGCAACATGAAGACAGCAGCAACATTCGGGGTACGAAATGTGGCACAAATATTTGGGCTACCTTTTTTGTGGGGTTTTTCCGATGTTGCAGTTGGAATTGGGCAGTCAGATAGGGCATTCGATTTCGTTGTATGTATGTTTTGTTGTGTGTAGTTGTAATAGCAATTAACTACGAATTATTGTATAATGTAAACTAGAAAATGTGTAAAATAATACCCCAAACATTTCCTTCAATTATTTCTCTCACTTTTATTATGTTTTTTCTGGGCATATTCCATTGCAAGCACTGAGAGCATCACTGTGTCGGTTCTATAGCCTTCTACTATATATATGTACATACATATATATAGCCTTCTATTATAGCCTTCTATAGCATATTTGTTATTTTGTTTTTTTTCCCATCTGTTGCTCTTGTTTATGCTGGAGTACACTTTATTTATGCCAAATCCCACGGCGAGAGTGTAGCATAAAGTACCGTAATGGGGTGAGGATAGGACCGGGGAGTGGGCAGTGGGGAGTGGGTTGGGGCAAAGCGTGAGAGATACGTACATCTGTCAACTAATATTTTATTTTTGTTGTTGTTGTTGTTGTTGTTGTGGAGCTTGGTGAAGCGGTGCGGAGTGGGGAGGAGGATGCTGGAGCCGAGCAAGAGTTAAGAGTTAACAGTTTGTCGCTTTGCTTCCTCGCGTTGCGATGCAATAAATCATGAACCAGGACCAGAACGAGGGCCAGGATGAGGGCCAGGACGAGGACGAGGGGCAGGACGAGGAACAGGACCAAGAAGAGGGCGAGGTGCAGGACGCGGACGAGAACCAGGAACATGACGAGGGCTAGGGCCAGGACGAGAACGGAGGCCACAACGGGGGCCAGGACGAAGACCAGGACCAGGAGAAGGGCCAGGACCAGTACGAGTACCAGTGCCAGCAGCAGGGGACATTTCAATCTCGTTTATTTCACTGCCCTTCATGTCCGCCCCCTTTTTGCCACTCGTTGTTGTTGTTGTTTTTGTTTGCCAAATCATTTCGAAGGGACAGACAGAACTTACAGCATGCGAGTGTGTGGCATGTGAGTGTCTGTCTGCTGGAGAGAGATTTAGAGATAAGTGGAGAGATAGAGAGAGAGAGAGAGAGAGATGCGGATAAATTAATTTAATTTGGGCAATACAGAATACAAGTCGTTTTTTGATTGTCCAAAACGGCACTGAAGCTGTAACTGTAGCTGTAGCTGTAGCAGAGGAGTGCAAAATTAAATAAAGTGACAAATAATGCCATGAAAATATAGCCAGAGTAATGAACAAATCGGATATCAGGATGCTGCAACAGTTTGGGAGTGCTAACAATAGCCAACATTCAAATGTATAAACCACCATAAGTAGCTCGTCAACAAATTAAACAAAATTTCACTGAATAAAACTCCCAACTAAAATTTGTGCATTAAAATAGTTGTCTACATTTGTTGTTAATTTTTTACGGCATGTACATAAAAGTTGGATGGATACGACATTCATATATGAAGTACATTTTGGTTTCAAACCCACACCATTTTAATGTTTATTTACATTAACACTTCGGGGACGTGGCATCAAAACTTTGAGGCATCATGACATAAGCCAATTAAGAAGCAATTTGGCAAACAAACAAAAAAAGAGGAATGTGCAACAGTGTGCGTGTGCATGTAATGGTGAAAGCTGTGGGGCAGTAACTTGTGTGACAGTGAAAGCTGTGGGCGGCAGTGACTTCACAAAAGCGAGAGACCACCAAAGAAATAAATGACTAAAGGCACTGCCATGGCTGGTTAATTTGGACCAATGTTGTGTGTGTGCACTTCTCCAGAGTTCCGAGCGACTAACTTGTGAGTGGGATTCATTGACGGATTGGTGTTGCTGTTCCTGATTTAATTGGATATGCGGGAATCTGCGCTATAGGATGTACTAGACTCTGTACCAGAAGCTGCGCTAGACTCTGCATTAGAAGCTGCACTAGACTCTGTACCCTAAACTGCACTAAACCCTTCACTAGACTCTGCATTAGAAGCTGCACTATAAACTGCACTATAAACTGCACTAGAAGCTGCACCAGAAGCTGCACTAGACTCTGTACTAGAAGCTGCACTATAAACTCCACTACAAGCTGCCCTTTTGGCAAGTTAAAAAAGTGCTGGCTAGCATTCTCTACGAGTTCCAGTTTCTGGGATATTTTTGTATTACTAACGCAGTTGACTTATGTTTGTCCCACAGCTGTCAATGATATTCCGACTAAGGATAGTCGGAACCCAGCAAGCAATCTGAGCGTTTTCTGACTGTTTTCTGATACTTTTTTCTGAGCGTTTACAGTCATAAAGTGTGCAAAAAAGTGTGTTTTTTTCCGTGAAAACGGTCGTACTTTAAGAGATCAATTTCTGAGTCTAATATGACTCTTTTTTGACACAGAAATAAGTGCTTTCACCCTCCTAATCAATCATTGAAAACGCACAGAAAATGCTCATAAAAGTATCAACAACAAATAGTCTGTTATTTTCTGCAAAAATTTTACACGTCAACTCATAATATGCTCAGAAATAAGAGCATTTTATGAGCTCGTGCTTAGATAGCACTGAAAGTGCTCCGAAAACGCTCAATTTATGGGTTCACTCCAAAAACGCTCTTAAGCTGGACTCTTTTTCAGACACATAATTTGGAGCGCTCCTAACTTTTTGTTTGCTGGGAAGAGGTTATAGATACACTTCGCTCCTCACCAAAGGGGAAAGTATGATCGACTAGTATACTTTCGAATTGGTACCGGAAAAAGTCGCTATATATAGCTTCTTATTCCGGGGCGTTAATTGGCGCATTGTACCAGATTAACCGTGTATGTGCACAAAACACATTAAACACCGTGGTTGCAAACCCTTTCTTTGGAACTGCCACGTTAAATAAATATGAAAGATTAGATATGTCTGATGATAGTCCTCCTAATGACAATTTGCGTATTATTAAAGAATATTAGAAGTCTAAAAGGCAATATTTAAACTGCAATTATGCAACAAACAGGGTGGAAAAACAGTTTAAAAAAATAAGGTGTATAAAATTATGTGTTATTTAATATGTGGGTTCAAGGAAATATTCAAGCAAGTGTTTTAACTTTATAAATTATATTAAAATACCTATTTACATATTTAAAACGTTAAACATTAAATGTTTAAAATGTTTTTCCAAATAACAAACAAATATATGCATTAAATAAAATATAAAACTTTAATTTTTTTTTAAATTAAATTCAATTTATTTGTATAAATTTTATATATTAAAAATTAATTTCGCATGTTTGAGTTTTAAATTAAATTTTGGATGTTTTTTTAAATAATTTTTAATACATTTACATACATACATATGTACATATATTCAAATCAAATTGAAATCCATTTAATTCGAATAATTATATTTATTTTTTCATATATCGGTCTATGTACATATTTATTAGTGTATGAATTTATATACATAGTTCTGCTACCTAATGTTGCGCTTCGAAAGCAATGCTGCAGTATGTATAGTATAGTATATATGAATATCAGATATTTGCATGTACATATATTTCCCGCTACATGTACATAAAAAATACTCATTGTTAACCCTTAAAACTATGTGGTACTAATAGCATTTAAGCAAAATGTGCAATATGTATTTATGCTTGTATCAAATTTTAAACTGCAGCGCAAACGCCAAAGCTCAAAAGCTGAAATGCAGTTATATCCATGCCTTTCTTTTACATATGTACATATGTACTATATGTATGTACATGCATGTAAATAAACACTAGCTTTCAGCCCTTGATTATTGTGAAATAATATTTGTGTGTATAGTATGGATGCATACATAAATGAACTTTGTTTATGTGTGGGAATTTTTACAGCATTAAATGTCCAAATTGTACATACAATATGTTCGATTAATGGGCGTGACTATGCTTCTACTATGTACTATATCTACATATAGGATGTCTGTACATGCACTCGAAAAGCAAAAGCCCATTCAGCTACGTGTTGAATACCTACAGGATTAGTTGCAAGACTGTTATACCATGTGTACTATACTATATATGGATATACCCCAAACAATGGACTATGGGCTGGGAGCTATCAAAAAGTGGCATAGAAATAGAGAACAAATTCGTGAAATTGTAATATTTACTTAATTATTTTTTATTTGTTATTAAGTCACTTTTTAAATGTTTGTATAAATATTTTCACTTCGATTTATAAGATGTATAAGCACCAATAGATTTTCTGCGAGACGAAAAACTTGCAATTAAACTTTGAACATATAAAATAAGTATAAATAAATAAACAATTATATGCGTCACACAAAAAAAATATATATTTACACAAAAATATATTTTCTACAATTTTAATATTATATTTGATTTAATTTTAAGTGTTTTATAAATACATTAAATTTTGGAAAGATTTAAAAAGATTTTTTAATGCATTTATGATATAAATAAAAGTAGATTTACTTTCATTGTATTTGCATTTAAAAACTGAATATTTAATATAATTTAATTTTTTAGTTAGCAATTAAAATATTTTACAAATTTGAGTGTCTGAATTCAGATTTTAATCCAATAAACTAAACAAATTGAATGGGAAATTGTTCGCAAATTGAAATATTTCGCCAAACGAAATATGTAGCTTTACTGCTGTCCACTCTATGCTGGATCTCTGCCCACAGTGCAAACGGAATAATTATTGCCTTTTAAGGCCATAGAGATGCCCGCAGAGCCGTGCACGAACGCAGGAAAGAGACGCATACATCCTAGGATACGCATGCAAATATACGACGAGTAATGCGAGTAGTTTCAGAGAGTGAGATGCAAGTAGTACGAGCTCTCGTGCACTCACTCGTGCGTATCGATGGCATTGTATTGTAGTTAGTGCCCCCGAGTGCATGCCGTTATATACCGAACAGCCAATCAGAGAGAGGCGAGGCTCAGGACAAGCACAACACAAGCTCACTTAATGCCCGGGGCCCGGGGCTCCACACACTCCCACGCTGGGCTCAAAAATTGCGAATTTTCTACACAGAATATATGTATGTACTAGAGGTCTGCATGAGTAGCAAAAAACCATATTCGAATGCACAATGCTCAAAATGAATTGAGTGAATTGAATGCAAAGCCAAACTGGAGTGAGTGAATGGGAGTGAATTACGTACAACTCTGTCTCACAAAGAATAGAGAAAAACGAAACGAATCGAATGAAGTGAGAACACAGAAAACGGAGACGCTTCATTCGAATTATTCGAGTTGCAAAACAAAACAAAAAAAAAACTCGGACTACAAATACATACACAGACTACGTACATGCATACAGACTTGTCGGCTTATTTTATTAAAAGGTGTCCATGTGTGCGTGCGCATGGACCGAACAACTCGAATTACTCAAGTACACGACGCATTGCCAAAGTTTTCATTTCCCTTTTCACTTCATTCGTTTCTCACTCATTTCGTTCAACGTCTCAAGCTATGAAGCACAGCGCGTACTCATACTCATACAATGTCGTTTCATTTCTTGCATACCACTCAACTCATTCCAATTCAATTCGAATGCATTCAAAAAGTGTATGTTGGGAGTGGACTCATGCAGATGTCTAGTATGTACACAGGCCTTGTGTATGTGCAGGCTTTTTTGAAATATTTTCACACTTTTAAGAGCAGAGTTAGTAAGGCATGAGGGAGATACAAACACTGCCTGTTGCATGGGCATTGATATGGAATACATTGTCTCAGAGCGAGATGCATGCAGGTGTCGCGTGCTCAGGTGTGCCACGCTGCAAGTGGCCAATCATGTGGCATCGATAGATAGGCTTCGATGCGGCAGCAACCGATCGAATTGCTCTCGGGGCATTCATTTGCAGCTAGTACCCAGTTCTGCCAGCTATTTCTGCTCGAAGACACTCACACACACCGTTCTGATGCCCGGACAGATGCCAGCAGCAGCAGCAGCAGCAGTGAAGGCGGAAAAGAGATACAAATAGTGCCTGTTGCATGGCATTTTTCATCGAAAGCAAAGCAAAGCTTTTCCCGGGTCCCAACTCTATTTACGAATGCTCCTCCTGATTGCCCGACTTTGTGTGTCTTATGTATTGCGTTATGTATTGAGTGGCCAATGGGGAAAAGGCGAAACCCGCGCGCAATAGTCGCTTCTATTGCTTCCATGGTGCCTCGTGGGGGGGTGGTGGGGTTGCACTACTTCACCGTTGGTACGGTAAAATAACAAGTAATTACTCTGGCAGCAAGCACACAGCTCTGTGGTGGTGGCAAGAGCTTTGTTGTGGTGGCGTGTTGCAGCGTTGGGTACCTGCAAAGTACATAAGATTTTTGCATTCAACCTGAGATTTACCTTATCGCTTCAGCAGTTTGTCCAGCAGCAGCAGCAGAACCCTCTCCACCTCCCCCACACCCACTGTGATTGGCAAGGGACAAAAATGTGCTGTGCAATATGTACGTGAGGTTTGCCTCTAATGAAACTATGCAGCGATATTGCCTTGCAATCCTTTTGCTATGCTGCCACCACCCTCCGCCTCGTGGCACGGTATGCACAGCATGCATGCAAGCCTCTGTAAACAAGACAAAAAAGATTGAAAACATTCCACAATATGGAAGAGAGTCCCAGTCTGTCAGCGAGAGATACAGCGTGGGAGGTGGGAGGGTTGGGGGGCATAGGAACATGCGAGTACGAGTATGTGGGGGTCTCTAGGTGGTCTTACACTACATTCCCAATACGGCTGCATCTTTATTAGGTTTTTAATTACCTTGCCTCGATTGGAATACCTGAACGAGAAAGGCTTTTGCGGTTGGACATTCGAGTGAGGAGGAGGGATGGCTGAGGGGTGCTTAATCAGGGGGGTGTAGGGCAGGCAAGCTTGTGGTTTGTGTGGCATCCAAGTTTAAGGCAGAATAACTTTTCTGAACAGTTTAGCGAAAAGTTAGTGAGAAGTTAACGAAACAAACTAAGGCCAAGGCTGGTCGAAACTCCAAAAAAAAACTGCAGGGGAAAGACTTTTGTGGAAGGGTGGATTGAGGGGCGGTGTTTTGGTGGAAGCGAAAGTGAATTAAGGCGCTGGCATGTCTGGAAGTTCCAGACCCAACAAAACTGCAGCTCAAATGAAAATTGGATAATTTTTTAGCTGAAGTGGAAACAGAAAATAAGAGAAGGAACAGCAGGAACTGCAACTGTGTGAAGTCAAGCGAATTCGGATACGAATTCGAATTCAAGTGGCAGTGGCAGCAGCCACTTAAAGAATTAAAGAGGCGGAATGCTCATATCATGAGCACCCTTTGGCTCCCCACTCCGGCTCCTGCTATGGCTCCTGCTCCCACTCCCACTCCCACTACTGACCCCCCCCCTCTTTCAACTCATCGTTTTTGTACTGCTGCTCCTCCTTCATGGGATTGGAATTTGTTTCGTTTCGTTATTTATCCTTATTGCACCTTGATGAGATTATTATATTTTCTTCATTTATTAACCCTTATTTTTTTCGCACCCCCGCACCCCACCCCCCACCATTTTCACTGAAATGTGAGCAACGCACTGCGGGAGGGGGCGGCAGCGCTCACCACCATGGGGTATTCGTTTCATTAGAAAATCCTGGAACATACATTTTTGCTGCTGTGGAATTTCATCGTTTTTATTCCCGCTGCTTCGGTTTTTGCCCATCTAAAAGGGTTTTTAAGTTTAATTTTTAGTCGATAGTTTTGCTTCCTTTTGGTTTGGTTGCATTCTTTAAGCTGGGTCCTCGGTTATCCTGTACTTAAATTTATGCATTAAAGGAACGCAACATCATGATGTATGACATGGCAGAGCGAACAATCTAAAAAGCAGTTATATGGAATAATTATCACTTCTACCTATAAGATATATGGCTGCCACATACCGCTGAAAAGGTGGCCATGCTCGCCTCAAAGAAGTAACCCTTCATCTGGCATGGTCGCTGGGCACGCATGCCAGCGATGAGGAGGACCCGCTTGGTGGATGGCGCAAAGTCCGACCAGTTGCTCTCGTAGATGCCGTCACCAAAGTCCAGGCTGGCCTTTTTGATGTTCTCGCCACAGTGCGAGTAGATGAACAGGGCGATGAGCAGGGAGCCCACAAAGGCAATAAAGTACAGGCTCTGCGGCTTGGGGAACAGATCGGCCACCTGGAAGCCGATGAAGCAGATCTGCAGGGCCGACAGGAAGAACTGCAGAAAGATCAGCGGCCGATAGTGATCGGCAATGAAGTCAGCTATCGACAGACCCTTCTGGTGCAGCAACAGCACCTGGACGAGCGCCTCCAGCTCACCGCGGGCATCCGCATCGCCCCTGGCAGGCAGATGGATGAGCCGGTGTGTGGCTATCTTGAAGATGGCGCACACGTTGTAGGTGAAAAAGAAGAGGAGAGTGTCCACGCACAGGGCCATGGTCACCGCACTGTAGCTGGCCATCACGTTCCACAGATAGGTGGGCACAAAGAACCACATCACCTGGTAGTCATACGGATAGACGCCCATGTGGGGCAGCTCCAGATGCAGCTTGCTGCCATCGCCACCGTCCCGCAGCAGGGCCAGGGACATGGTCACAAACGGCTTGATGGCCGCAAAGATGCCAGCCAGGCAGAAGCAGCGCGTGTAGGTGAGGCTCAGCATCTGATCGCTGCGATTCTCCGCATCGACTATCTCCCTGGCCTCTGGCCACACATTGATCTCTAATGGAGTGAGAGTGAGAGAGGGAGAGTCAGAGATCTTGCAAGTCTGTTACCCAGACTTCTTACCCTTGTCCAGAACTTCCCGGATGTGATAGATCATGCCCACAAACTGCTTGCGATGGTAGACAAACAGCAGATACTTGACCAGGGTCAGCATGCTGGCAAAGGTGGAGCCCAGCGTATCGGAGAGCAGGCTCACCTCGGTTATGTTCTCGCGGGCGGACAGGAACATTGGCAGCATAAAGGCGAACAATGGTCCCATGGTCACGAACGTCACCAGGAGACGATCGTTGGCCGTCGTCGGGCTCCACAGATCGATGCCCATCAGGCGATAGACGAGTATCTGCACGCGAAGGGATTGGTTGGTCTCGTCCAGCTTGGCCATCTTTGGGGTTATTATAGCCAGGCACCTGGCACTCAATCGGCTTATATACCCACACACATGCCAAAGCCAAGTGCAAAGCTAAAGCCTACAACACAGTTCTTCAGGTCAGGCGGATGGGCGTGCCAGCGTGCTGCTAGCATGTCAGGGCGGAATCTGTAATTTGACTTTTTTTCTGTTTGTTCTGGTTTTTTGTCGTTTTGCTCTTTGTTGCTGCCTTTGTTTCGGCTGAAAGCGGTGTGGGTGAAGGATTTGCAGGTGCAAATATGTTTTTGTGTGGGCGGTGTGGCAGGAGGCAGGAGGCAGGATATGTGTGCAGTCACAGCGCCCAAATGTCATTCATGGCTCTAATTACACATGTTTTTTTGTTGTATACTATTTTTTTTTGTCAGAAATAGGGTAGCATGATTCACTGCAAATGTATGCAACGCAGCTATAGAGGCCATTCAGTATTCGAGTGGATATATCTAGAAGTCTGATTCTCGTCTGCCTGATGCTATATTTCTATATAGAAAAGCTTAACACATTAAAGATTTTCTTAATGAAAAGGCAATCATAATCGACATTTAAAGTTTACATAAATAAAAGGGTATGAAAAGATTCGGTTCTCGGATTCGGCTTTACGTTCCTTTTTTTTTCTAACCCTTAAATGCATTCTTTTTCCTTTTGTTTGACAATCTGTAATGCCAGATTTCGGTTCTCAGGGGAAGTGCATTTTAATTTTAATGAGCTTTTTATTTCACATTACAAACACCCAGCCGAATAATGCACCTTTTTTTCGCTGCCTAGTAATTAGATGAGATTTTTCCAGGCTGCCATTGACATTTGATAAGTGCCCTCTCATTTTTAAACAGCCATATCAGCGGTGGAAGGCAGACATCAAGGTTTTTTATTTCAGTTTGAATAATTTGAATGTACTGCACTGGGCAGTCACAGTGCTGGAACACAGTCCGGCGGCAACGACAGTTAAAGTATTATAAATATCATCAGCCTGAAACAGCTATGTCAATGCATAAAGCTTAAATCGCCGACTAATAGTACTTAAGTTTATTTTTTGAATTTCGCGCAAAATGTAATACAGTGAAAAATTGAAGCATCAGACCATTTATGCTTAAACATTATTTTGCAAGCCTTCCAATTAAAGGATGCTAATCAATCTTGAAGAAAATTAATTCTTTAATTAGATTAAATTATATTTTCAGAACTGAGGATCCTAAATAGTTTGTAATATTAAACCGAATATCAAAATCGACTAATATGATGTCCGATCATGAATAGAACGATTAACCCATTGTCGACCAATGGGTATTTCGATTTTCGCTTGAATATTATGAAATTTGAAACCTATTTTACTCATTTCAGGAAAAAAAAATATCGTTGGAATATATTTGTTTATTAGTTTATTGGAAAGAAGGTGGTACGGAACGTATACAAAGAGTATTATTATCTGTGATTTAAATCAAGTTATTCACCTATTTAAATAGAGGGGTGTTCAGTGGGCTAAGTTCGTTTGTTCTTCGGTATATGTACGATATATTTTCAACATAAGAAGGTATATTTCGGTATATTTCTGATGTATATATTATCGATAATTTTTCGGTCACACTGCCACAGTTGTATAACCTCAGCCGCAAATTTTTTATTTGCAGCAGCCGAACTCGTGAAAAATAACCTGGAAGTGAGTAAACCATCCCAAACAACAGAACATTTTTATAGATAACCCAATTAATTTTTATGCACACCCGCAGCAATGGCTGGTGAAAGCGAGAAACTGACCGGGCTGTCGAAAATATTCAATGGCTCGACCATGAGCGGACGCGCCAATGTGAGTATTTTTCCGCATGCATATGTGGATCTATGCCGTCCAAGTGTTATGACACCCTCTTGATCAATGGTTCTTGCAGGTGGCCAAGGCTACATACGCTGTGTTGGGACTGGTGATTGCCTACCAGGTCCTGAAGCCCAAGAAGAAGTAGAGGGTGTCCCTTTTTCTTTTCTTCTCGTACCAAGTGCTTCTGCAGCCCCCGGTCGGACCCATGGACCGAATACTGTGATCCGAACACCACAGAACGGGCGCCACAGGATCGAGGCGACGTAATTTTATGTGTAGTGCAAGACCTTGAAGGAATAAATAAGTTGAAAAATGTAACACACTAAACAAAATGGCTTATGTAATGATCTCTGGCGCCAGGAGGAAGTCGGATGGTTCCTTCATGGAACCGGCTGGAAAAAACCAATCCAGGCATCGAAATCTAGAATGCTTCGTGGAAGTGTCCCCGGTATAGGGATCTATGCGCCTGTGGTCCACTTTGCCCATCTCCAAGGAACTCTCTTGCATCTATCTGCTATCTCACTGGCATAACTTCATCTCGCTCTAATTCAGGTCATCCGAGAGGATACATACACATGCATATGTGTGTGTATGCATGTATCGAAAGCGTACGCACTTCATTGCTCTAACCTCAGAACGGCAACTTAACTTTGAGCAATTGCACAGCCAAAAGCATTCAGCCATACTCTTATTTTGCAATGGAAAATCTATTATAAAGAATATTTTGCTGAGTGTTCCAACAAATTCAGTTGTAATCGACTTGTAACTAAGATAAGCCTATTTACAAATAGTATTTATGCTTTATAGACTCTTGTGACAGCCAGTCGGATTTACTCCATCATTCTCTTCCATGTACATCAGCGTGAATCGGATCCATAAACTTCTCGATCCTTCTGTAAGGTGAATAGCACCGGGAATTCTATATAGATTGCTTTGATGCATTTTTCTATATTTAAGCGATGCAAAAACGGCTGGTTTTTGATTGTGTACCCATTATTCTTACCGGCTGTCGGGAACTTCTCGCGTTATCCACCTCTCCTCATTAGCTAACAAGTTCTACAAGCACAAAGAGTTATTATAGCCGGATATTACAGTCTCAATGTGGAAATTCTGTTGCACTTTTGACCCATGTGCATGCCATGCTCCATGCCTCCATTTCCTTCATTATTTTATACGTTCGAAGAGAAAGATTTTCCTAAAGAAATCAAATGTGAAGACAACATATTGGTACATACAGTGTAGGTTAAAAACTTCTTGTTCAACAAATTTTGTTTCGTTGTTTTTTTTTTTGGGTTTTTTTGTTTTGTTTTTAAATATTTTATTTAAAGTTTTATTTCATTTCAAACTTGCTTTAAATTTTCCTCATTCATCGGTTGAGGCTAGGGGTTAAGGGGGGATCTGGAGCGGGCCCCAGATTTTAATCGAAATTTAAGGAATCCCGCTCATTCATCGGTTGAGTCGGTGAGTAAGGGTGTTTTTGGGGAATCTGGGGCGGGCCCCAGTTTTTTGTTTTTGTTGTTTTTTTTTTATCGAAATTTCAGTATTGCTAAAAATTAATTTGAATGAATTGAATGTAAAAATGGTTTACATATATTTCGTATAAATATTTCATGTACTGTACTCTTCTTTTCTCTCCTATCTGGCTGCCTGCTCCTGCCTTCTCTCCGGGCAGGGCTGGGCTGGGCCTATTCCTCGCCTGTCGTCCTGCGGCCGTTTAGCTGCATATGTTAATCAGCCCTAACTGGTTTCGTGATGCATTTAAAATATATGTATGTATGTTGTAGGTATAAATTAGTGTTTATATTAGTTATCAATTGTATGTATATGCTATGTAATTACCTTTTACATGTATTGTATAATAGCAAGCGTTTGCTTCGATTTCGGTTTTCTTTCTATAACTTCCTATATTCCTGTTATCCACTAACTGTTTCGCTTCCCTTTTCCGTTTGTTTACTGTTTCTGTTTCGGTTTCTTTTCTTTTTGTTTTGTTTTTGGTGTTATTTTAATAACTAAACTATTTGCCTAGCTTTGCAAATTGCCCATTTTGATGGCGGGTGAGTGAGAGAGTGATCTTCGGGGGTGCGTGTGAGTATGTGAGTGGATGAGTCTGATTGTGTGTATGTGTGTGTGTGTGGCTGTGTATGTGTGTGGACTATTATTTAATATACCGCTATATTCCATTGCTTTTTTTCTATTGCGTTTTCTTGTTTGCGCTTTACAGCAGCAGCGCAGCTCTGCAGCAGCGTAGCAAAGTGCGCAGCGCAGTCGCAGTTATTCTGCTCCTTTTTTGCTTTTTGTGTTTTTCTTTTGTTTTTTGTCTATATTTCTACTAAATATTTCGCATAGTGATAGGGTTCTGCTTGGCCGGGCCACAGGGATCTCCCACCAACCGGTCCTGCTATTCGCTAAGAGCGCCTGTGGGGGGGGCGGTGTTAAAGCGAGAGATCTCTGCGGCTCTCCCGGGGTTTGTGTGCGATTATAATCGTTATAATTACTGCTGTATGAGTGTGTGTGTGTGTGTGGGGAGGTATATTTTTGTCATTAAAAGTGTTACCGTTTTTTTCCTCTATATATAATATATATATATAATCGTATTTCTTGTATATGCTTGCGTATGTGTGTTGTTTTGTGTCTGTTTTTGTGTGTGTGTATAGTTAGTGCCCATACATAGATCATATCATATCCTTGTTAAGTTACAGTTACAGTTATACATAATGAATTACACATTTATATAAATTGTTTAAATTTCATTCTCGTTACGTTACTCTCGTACAGCATACATTACTTTTAACTTTTACTCTTTCTCATTTACGTGAGCTGAGCATAAAACGTTCATTTCGATTACAGTTCTCTCCGATTGCTGGCTAGCGATGTCTGGCAGGTCTGGCTACGATTTTGGGGGGGTGGTGGCGGCGTTGCCACCCATGTGCGATTTGCGCTGAACACTTTCAATTTAAAGCCTGGGATACCGGGGGGATACGGCTACCGTTATTCGTTTATCAATACCGCCATCATATTGAGGGCACTTTGTGGGGGGTGTTCTTGTATAACGATCACTGTCGGGATCGGATCAGGAATCACTCATATGTCTGTATAATGCTACATAGAGCCGATTGCTGTTTTGTTTATGTTCATACATGATTTCTATAATGTATTTTGTTTGCTTTTACTTGTTTAAACTTAGTTTTGCGCTTAATCAAACTTAAAAGCTTGCCTGCATTTGCATTTCACTTGTCTCTCTCTCTCTCTCTCTCTCTTTCTGTTCGTTTCTCGATATATTCTTTATATATTTATGTATGTAGGTATCAACTCGTGCTCGCTTTCTCGCCACTTTCTTCGTTCTTTCCGTTTTCAGATTTTGGATAGATTAGATAGAGCCCCGGGATACGTTTTGTATATATATATATATAATGTATTATATTGTAGCATAAACATAAATTAGAATTATTAGTGGATTTTTTGTGTGTGTTGCAAAAAAAATTAAACAATATTTATGTATATGTATTATGTATTTATGTATAAAGAAATTAAAGCATACGCAGTGCCAAATGTTCAGTTTGTTGTTGGGGAGGTTTTTTGTTTTGTTTTTTTTTTTTTTTGGGAGGGGATTTAATGGGGTGGGTAGAGCGTTGAGGGGCGGGGCGGGGGCGTTGCGGGAGAGAGACTCTACTACAAACAAATAATAAGTATATAAACGTAAAAGTAATATTATGTAAATTTGTTTGACAAAAAATACACTCCGCTATTTATGTAAGTATGTATTTATATGAGTTTGTGTTCATGTGTTTGTGTGTGTGTGTATGTGTAATGTATGCGTGTGTGTGTGTCGTGTGTGTGTTTGCATATGTGTGGTTTGTTTAATAAGTAATTCTCTTGCAATTCCTCCATTTTCTATTGCTCTTTCGTGCTCCTGTTCTCCTGTTGCTGCTGCTTCCGTTTCCTTCTTGTTGCGGCGGTGGCGTTGTGGGGGTTGGGGCAGGCCTGTGTATGGTGGTGGGGGGTACCTATCTCCTACTATCTCTGATCTGCACTTTCTGTCTTCGTTCCGCCTCTCTTCCCTGAGGACCTCCCACAATAATCAAAATCAGCGTCTGCTGCCGATCGAGCCTACAGCCGATTGCTGCTCTCCTCGCTAAACGACCCGCCTTAATTGCTGCTCTAAGTTTCGTTTAGGTTTGTGTTTTGTGTGTCTCTCTGTCTCTGTCTGTCTCTTTGCTGTTGCCAAACTTGCCTTGGAACGCTTTTCTCTCACTTTGCGGTTGCATTTCTGCCATTTCTCATTTACTCTTGAGTACTGTTATCTCTGTTTCTTTCTTCTCTGACGGTTCATTTTGACCGTCATATTCTTGGCAGCTTTGTTTATCTTTTTATTAGCTTTTTTAGCTCTACTCATAACTCCTCTCTCTCTCTCTCTTTGTCGCTTTTGCTCCCGCGTCTCCTTTCATTATTGAACACGCACATGCGGTCTCTTCTTTAAATTTTTCACTTACGCTTTCGCTAGTATCTGTTGTAGTTTGTGTTATTAACTTTGATTTCTTCGTTACCACTCTTCCTTCGCTTTTTACTTTTACTCTTTGCTTTACGTTTACGTTTAATAGATAAGTAAATATTTCTCCTCTCTGCTTTCGCTACTATCGGTTCCAACATTCGTTATTTTTGCCTTTCCATTCCTTAACTTTACTTTACTTTCCTTTCCTTTCGCTTCGCTTCGTTTCGTTTCTCTTCTCCTTCGATGCGCTTTCCTTCCTCTATTCCTAGTCTCCTCGTTTCCTCGTTTCCTCTATGCCTGTATGCACGTTTGTGTGTGTGGATTTTCTTGTATTGTAGGTGGGGGGCTGTGGCTGTGGCTGTGGCCTTGGCTGGGGTCTTCCGGAGTGGGAGGAGTGAGAGTGGTCGTGGGCGTGGGCGAAGGATTCTGTCCCACTCAGTTGGCGTGCCACTCCCCGCGATTGGCCCCACCGCCAGAGCCGGCCGCATTGTTGGCATAATAGGGCTTGCTCAGCTGCGCAGCCGCCGAGCCGACCGCGGAGCCGGTTGATCCGCCGCCCACCGCTCCTCCTGGTCCACCATTGCCACCGCCACCGCCATTACCGCCCGGCGGTCCAACTGGTGCATTGCCATTACCACCGGCACTGCCGGCACCACCGCCAACGCCACCGCCTTGGCCTCCCACTCCTCCATTGCCGCCGGTCACCTGGCGCATGTTTTGGGCGCGCTGCGCCGCTGCTGCCGCCTGATCCCGCTGCTGTTGCTGCTGCTGCTGTTGTTGCTGCTGTTGTTGTTGGGGATGCTGCTGCGGATAGTTGTTGGGTCGCTGAATGGGCGTGGGATACCGGCCCTGATTTCCGCCGCTCTGTCCCACGCTGCCAACACCATTTCCACCACCATTGCCGCCTCCGCCGCCGTTGCCGCCAACCACCTGAGAGCCACCACCGTTGCCGCTGCCACTGCCCACAGCACCGCTTCCGCGTCCGCCCAGGGCATTCATGTTGTTGGGTCCGTTGCCGCCATTACCTCCCTGCTGACGCTGCTGCTGCTGTTGCTGCTGAGATTGTTGTTGTTGTTGCTGCTGTTGCTGCTGCTGCTGCTGCTGTTGTTGCTGCTGCTGCTGTTGCTGTTGCTGCTGCAGCACCTGATTTTGCAGGTCCCACTGCAAGAAGAAGGAAAGAGGGAGGGAGAGATGTGTGAGTGAGCGTCAGGAGAGATGAGGAGATCAAGAGATCAAACACTTACAGCTCCGTAGTTCTTGTGGTGCGGCGGACTGGGCTGCGACTGGACCTGTTTGGCCAGGCCGAGACTCATGTCAGCGCTCAGTGGACTCTTGAGCTGTCGGCCCATCTGCAGGGTGAGACAAGACACACAGTATGTGGATAAGGAGGCGGTTTGCGAGTTTAGCTTGGCTTAGACCAAAGTCTACATCTATTTATCTAATAGCTATGTCTGTTTTAATACGAGATATATGATGATTGAGAGATTGATACGCACTTCAAGACTCAGGGAATACAATACACAGGAAACATACTGACTGGCGGGGGGCCTCATCGATTGCCCGGCGTTATCTTCATCTTTGGACATGGAAATGTCGGCGAATGCTTCTGAAAAACGTCTGGATAGAGTAAAGAGAACGGATTCCATCACCACCAACGACAGCCACAATTTGTTTCCATTGCCAGCATCCATTCGATAAACGCGTCTCTCGATTCTAGTTTCTTGAATTACTTGATTTTCTTGATTTTCTTGACTTGCCGACTCTACCATCTGATCTTGAGGGATCTAATGGATAGGTTTATACGTTATAATGAACACACATGTATGAGTTTATGGGTGTTGGGATACTACTATGTGATCCTCCATCTACAACTGGCTCTTATCTGTATCTGCAAGTGCAAAAAGTCCTTACCGAGTCCTGCATGTGGCCCTGTCCCTGGCTGCTCTTCAGGTAGGCCGCACCTGGCGTGGGTCCGCCGCGGTACTGATTGATATTGGCCGCCGTCAGCAATGGAGAGTTCATGAACTGCGTGTTAAAGTTTCCCATCGTGTGCTGCGACTGGGGCCCGCCTGGAGGTCCATTGGAGCCGGGCGGTCCGCCCTGATGGCCCCCGTACATGCCGGCGGCTGTTGCCAGGCCGTAGCTCTGCGCACCGCCATTGCCCTGCGGCGGAGGTCCACCGTAGAACTGGGGGCCACTGGGACCACCTGGCGCCGAATTCGAGTAGTAGCTGTTGGACTGTAGCTGATGGGCGCCCGGCGGTGGGCCACCCTGGCCCGGATGCTGGGGCGGCGGGCCGGGATAAAGATTCATATACTGCTGGGTGGTGGCATAGGGGCCGGGGCCACCGCCGCTGCCCGCTGACTTGGAGCCTATGGCCCCGATGGGCTGCTGGCTGGCTTGAGGCGGCTTGGCCGCGCCCGAGGACATCATGGAGTTGCTGTTAGATGAGATGATGGCCACCGCTGCGTTCGGATTGCTCAGCTGCTGCGAGTTGGGCTGGCCGAAGGGGCCGACCGATGGGCCGCCGGGTCCGCCGCCCAGACGGAACTGGGACGACAGACTGGAGTACATGTCGGGTGTGGGCGCCGTCTGCGGCATATTGCCTCCATGGGCCGTCTGCATGGCGTACGCATTGACGTTGAAGGGGCCACCGGCTGCTGCCGCCGCCGCCGCTGCGGCCGCATAGTGGCCCGGGAAGCTGTGTGCGGCCGCTGCCGCCGAGTAGGCGGGCGAGCGGCTCGAATGATCGAGCGAATGGAATGGAGCATACAGATTGCCGCCCTGCGACGGTGGCGGCGGCGGTGGCATCTGCGACGAATTGAACACCACGGCCGGCGGGCTGGGAATCGTTGGAATGCCGCCGACACCGAACTGCGGCGACGCCTGGTAGAACGGTTGCTGCTGCTGCTGCTGGTGCTGCTGATGCTGCGAGTGTTGCTGCTGGGAGTGCTGCTGCTGCTGCTGTTGGCTGGGGGGCGGAGACATGCCCAGGTACTTCTGCTGCTTGGCCTTCTGGTGGTGCTGCTGCTGGGGACTGGGATAGTCCTCCTGCTGGAACTGCTGGTCCAGGGAGCCGCCATCGAAGGGCGATCCATGGCCGCCATAGCCATGCACTCCCGGCACGGGCCCCGGCGAGGACAGCGCATGGTGCTGATGGTGCTGGGCCTGCTGTTGCTGATGATGGTGGCTCTGCATATGCACCGCCGAGACCGCGTAGTGGGGCATCTGCTGCTGGGAGGCAGCCACCGCTGCGGCGACAAACGAGGCGGCACTCATGTGACTGCTGCCGTCATCGCCCCCCTGGGACTGCAGTACAGATTGTTGCTGCTGCACCGCCTGCTGCTGTTGCTGCTGCTGGACCTGCTGTTGCTGCTGCTGCACCTGCTGCTGGACCTGCAGCGGCTGTTGCTGGCCGAGCGACTGCTGCTGCTGCTGTTGTTGCTGCTGCTGCTGGGCCATGACCTGCTGCTGCTGCTGGCCCAAGGGTAGGGCCTGCTGTTGCTGCTGCACCTGCGAGGGCGATGGCCCGTCCGACATGGGTGTGGCCGACTCCCACACCTTTTTCACGCTGGCTATCTTCATATTGAGATCGGCCGTTGAATTATTTTGCTGCTGTTGCTGCTGCTGTTGTGCCGCCTGCTGCTGCTGCTGGTGGTGCTGATGCTGCTGGTTGGCGGCCGCCTTGTCCATGGTGTCCACCTTGAGGGGCGAGGGATCATCTCCGAAGGTGAAGCCCAACTTCATATCCTGCGACTCATCGCCGGCTCCCGGGGCGGACTTGCCGCCGAAGCTCATCTGGGACAAGGCACTGGAGAGGCTGTCCACAGTGGCGTCGCCCGATAGCTGGCTGTTGTTGGGCTTGATGACCACAGCCGCTGCGACCGCCTGCTGCTGCTGCACCTGCTGCTGCTTGTACGTTGAGTTCTCAAAGATGATCGTGTTGACGGGGGCACCGTCGATCAGGAGAGTGGCTCCTCCCTGGCCACCGGGCACTGTGCCAGGACCAGAGCCGGGCCCCACTCCCAGGCTGACGCCCACCAGTGGCGACTTTTCGCCGATGGCCGCCAGCTTGATGACTTTCTCGGCGCCACCGCCGCATGGGCCGCCGATGACCGAGACAGATGAGGGGTCGCCGACGACCTTTTTCTTTTCGAGCAGATCGGCCGAACAACCCAATGATGAGGGTGCGCTGCCTGTTGCGGCGCTGGTCAGGGCCGTGGGCGCTCCGCCTGCCGCGGTGGCAGCCAGTCCGGGAGGGATGCGCGCTGGCGAATCCTTTTGCGCCTCCTCCTTGACCAGGGCAGTGTGCTGGCTGTGGCTGTGACTGTGGCTGGGGGCTGAAGTGGCAGTCTTGCAGTCCTTCTCCTCGCCTACGACTCCGCAGGCCTCCTTCTCGTCCTTGGCCATGTGCTTGCTCTTGTCCGCCAGATCCGCCTCCGACTCTGAGCTGCGCTTGCCGTACTCCTCGTAGCCGAGTCGTCCATACGAGCGTCCAGCACCTCCAGCATTACCACCAGAACCGGTGCCGGATCCTGCGGCTACCGGACGGCGATATCCAGGCGCTGATACGGCTCCTCCTCCGCTGCTTAGTCCACCGCGTCCGCGTCGTGAGGGTTCACCGCGCGGTGAGAAGCCGGCCTTGTTTGCCGGCGGCTGTCCCGCTGGATCTTCCGGACGGCGTCTTGCTGCGCCAGCACCGCCTCCTCCGCCACCGCCACTGCTGTAGCAGTCTTCATCGACATCCTCCGAGTGCTCCGATTGCTCGCCGCCACTGCCGTAGTAGCGTCTACCGGCTGCACCGCCGCTGCGGCTGCTGCTGCCCCAGTCACTGCTGCTTCTCTGTCCGCCCCGATAGCTGCCACTTCCGACAGCTGCTGCTTGTGCTCCACCACCAGCATTGGCCGCATAGCTGCGTGCACCACCGCCACGTCCCCCGACAGCTCCACTTCCTCTGGGACTGGGACGCTTGCCGGCGACGGCGCTTGAATGCGCCTTGTCCTCATCTTGTTGCTGCTTGCTGCCAGACGTCGCCTGCTGCTTGGCCTTATCGCCATCGCCATCCAGCTTCTCCTCCGACTTGTCATCGGACTTATCCAGCGGCTCCACGCTGCGGCGCAGGATCTGCGTGGGCATGATCTCTGCAGTTGAGGGCTTGTGCAGTGACGACGGGGAGGCAGGCAGCAGTTGCTTCTGCTGTTGCTGCTGGCCACCAACGGCACCAGGGGCCATGGCCTCTTCACTGAGGCTGGGCTGACGGGCCGGACGCTGCAGAATCTTGATCTGCACGGACGAGTCGTGGCTGTGGGTGGATGAGAAGCTCTCGTCGCGATGCCTGTGGTGCACCTTCTGCTCGGCATCGGTCTGCTCGGCCCAGGAGGAGCACGAGCCCAGGCTCAGGATGCCGCACTCCTCGCCACCGGTCGACGACGAGACGCTAGTCTTGCGATGCGAATTCTCCGAAATGCTGCGCGGCAACGATTGCACCTGATTCCTGTACTCCTGCTGTCCACGGGTGAACCGCTGCTGCTGCTGCTCGATGGTCAGTGCCTCCTGCTCCTCTCGGGCACTGGCGCTGTCGTGACGATTGCGTCCGAAGCCGCCACCAGCGGCTCCTCCACCGGGAGCACCGCGTTGAGCATAACCGCCACGTCCGCCTCCAGCGCCTGCAACGGCACCAGCCACCGCTCCTCCTGCGCCGCTGACAGAACCCACACCGCCCTTCTGCAGGTAGCGCGAATTGCTGTCAAAGGCACTGCTGGCCGAGGCGCTCTTCTCCAGCCGTGGCTGCTGCTGCTGTTGCTGCTGGGCCTGTTGCTGCTGTTGGCGCTGGAAACGTGGTGGTAAATTCGATTGAAAGTGTGTAAGGAACACGCCCTTCTGGCCGTATTCACCGCCAGCCGGCGAGCCGGAACTTGACACGCCGCCGCCACTGACTCCAGCGACAGTCACGGGACTCACACCGCTCCCAAGGCTGGAGATGCTTCCGCGTGGACGACGATGCTGGCCTCCGCCCTCATCCTCGCTGACATTGCCCAGCGGTGCGGAAAGGGACTGCGCTTCATTCGAGGAGACAGAGCCCGATGAGGAGGCGGGTCCGTCGCCAGCCAGAGCCGCCGCCGCTGCCTTCTTGCTGTTCATTTTCATTTCGAGCTCCTGCAGCTTCTTGGCCGCCGCCTGTTTGCGCTCCATTTCGCGACGTTCCTCCTCTTCCTTGCGCTGCTTGACGCGCTCATAGACACTGGCATCCAGGGCAATGCCACCGGCCACTGGTGCCCCAACAACATTACCAGAACTGCCACGATGTCCGTTCTGTTGTCTCATGTCCTGCTGCTGCTGATGCTGCTGCTGGGATTGTTGCTGCTGCTGCTGCTGCTGCTCCAAGCCCACGTCTGGGAGGGCCTCGCGCTCGCTGCTATCTTTGCCACGCTGCCAGCCGACGGAGGAGGGGGCCATTTTGCCAGCCAATACTGAGGAGGCAGCTGTGGAGGCTTGTGATTGGGATTGGCCCTGCTGCTGGTGCTGGTGTGGGTGTTGGTGTTGGTGCTGGTGCTGCTTGCCAACTCCACCATGGAGATGATCCTCTGGGGGGGATTCGTCGTCCGAGAATGTCAACTTCTTGGTATAATCAATATCATCCTGCTTTGTCCAGCTGTCGTCCTTGGCTATCGCATTCAAGCGCTCCAGATCCTCCTCGCGGATGATGGGTCGCTGCATTTGGGCCACTTCTGGCTCCACCACATAGTCCTTCTCCTTGCGTCCCCCACCATTTGCCTGCTGCTGCGCCTGCTGCTGTTGGGGTGGCGTCGCTGTGCCCATGCCCTGTGGGGGCGAGGCAGATGCCGCCGGACGCTTCGGTATAGCGCTGGCCGCACGAAAACCGCCGACGGCCGGGGAGGCGGCGCGTCCTCCAAGGATGCCATTCTGGTAGTGGGTAGGCAGACCCGATTCGGAGCCGCCCGCGAGAATGGAGGCTACCGTGGTGGCCATGGATCCACCGACACCCATGCCCAGACCGCCCGCAACCACCGCCGATGTGGGCAATGGTGCACCGCTGCGCATAAACGAAGGCATCAGCGAAAGTATGGGCAGGGGAACGGCTCCTCCGTTCCCTGATCCGCCGCCGCCGCCGCCAGGTGTACCGCCGCTGCCGCCGTTGCCAGCGATTTGATGGTGGCCCTGGCCCTGTTGGCTCATCGCCAGGTCCGAGTTTGCCGCCGCCGCAGCAGCGGCTGCAGCAGCCCCCTTGGCTGCCTTCTCCTGTTGCTGCAGCCAGGTGGCCGTATCGTTCTGTGGCCGCAGGCTCATCTCCCCCAGATCCATGCCACCGACGCCACCGCCGACGTCGTCGCTGCCATCTCTGTAGTCGCGATGCGAGTGGTGCGATCCGCCGCCGTACTGACGTCCCTGTCCCTGGCCCTGGTGGTAGTCCCGATGGTGCGACTGTTGCTGATGATGCTGCTGCTGGTTGTGGTGCTGGTGCTGCTGATGATGGTGCGAGTGGTGCGAGTGGTGATGATTCTGCTGGATTGAGCTCGAGTGATGCGTCTGGTTCTGGTAGTGTCCCTTGCTCGTCTGCGATCCCCCCAATCCGGTTCCGGCACCACTCGATCCGCCGCCACCGCTTCCGCCGCTGCCAACTGTGCCGTCCAGTGTGGGGAACTCGTATTGGAATTGCGGACTCTGGTAGTGGGGCACCACCTGCTGCTGCTGATGATGCTGGGGCTGGCGACCAAAGTGCTGGCCCCTCTCGTGTCCTGTAGTTATGGCAGACCATGACTTGGGTGAGTTGAGCGAATGGCCACCGCCGCCGGCTGCTGATCCTCCTCCTACGCTGCCGCCCGGTCCGACTGCCGAGTTATTGATGAGTTTGTAGTTTTTGTTGCTATTACTGGGCCCACTGCCTCCGCCGCCGCCGCCGCCTCCGCTGTGGGTGTGGCTATGCCCAGAGGCACTGTTGTTGCCGCCCCCAGAGGTGGCGTTATTGTTGCTGTTGCTGTTGCTGGTGCTACTATTGCTGTTGCCGAATTTATTACCGGCGCTCGTTGAGACGTTGTTGTTGTGGTGGTGTTGCTGAAGCTGGTGCTGCTGTTGCTGTGAACCTCCTCCTCCTACGCCAGGTGATGATGAGGCTCCACCGCCTCCAGCTGCTCCTCCACCGCCGTTACCGGCAGCGCCTGCTCCTCCGGCTCCTCCGCTGTGGGCAGTGGTGTTGTTGTGGCTATTATTAGATCCTCCTGCTGAGCCTGATCCTGCTGTTATTTAAAACGTTATATAAATAAAACATATAGGGGATATAGATACAATTTTTGTTTTCTGCTGCTGCTTCTGCACTCACCTTCGACTGAGACTAGGAAATTGTTGTTGCTGCTGCTGGTATTGGTCTCGGCCTTTAGGGATGGCAGATTGGCTGGTGGTCGCCTAGCGGACGGCACTTTGCCCAAGATTTGCATTCCATGTTTACGAGGCACTTGATTCTTCTGTGCTGATGGTTCACTTGATTCACCCTGCGGAAGGACGGGGGAGAGAGGGAGGGAGTCATGGAATCAGCATACATACATACATAAATACATATATATTGGGACAAACAGGAAAGGGGGGGTGGGAGGATACACAACGTATATATATTTACTTACACGACTATTCTTGTACATGCGATTTATATCCAACGCTGTGAATTTGGGCTTGGCATTTCGCTCTCCCCTACTTCCCCCCAGTGTACTCATGCTGCCAATAGATCCTCATTAGCGTTAGCTTCCTTGACGCCGCCGCCGCGTTCCTCGCTCTCTCAATGCGCTGGATATGGGATCTGGATCTCAATTTGGGATGTTGATGTGGATTTATCTCTCCTCTCTTTTGTCGTTGTTGTTGCTTGTGCTCGCACTCGTTGCGCTCGTTCTCTCTCTCAATATAAATGTAATATCTCCCTTTCTGTCTTACCTTTGGGGATCGTTGATTGGGCAATCTTCTTGCTTCAGTCTTTCTGGTGAGCTGCAGGAGAAAGAAAGAGAGAGGGAGAGCGAAAAAGGGAGAGTGTTAGGCCACAATTTGTTTACTGCAATTTTTCCATTGTTGCTTTTGTTTTGATGGACAAACCATTCTCTTCACATCCACCCACCCCCAACGCTCACTGGCAATGCATTGCACTCACTGATGCCGAGATGCCACCCTCTCGCACCACTTCATACAAACTAATGTTTGGTGTGAGCAGGCTAGCGCCAGTCCCATTAAAAGCACACGCAAACGAGTCTGCCCAGACATGGCGGCAGGCAGAGCGGGACGGCTGTATGCAGTGCTCTCTTTGATTGCTGCCCACACACCACACACACACACACACACACACACACATACACATACACACAGCAACACAACCGAGCCGAGGCGGCAACGCATTGGAAAGAAGTATTTGCGGTGGCGTCTTGTAATAATTGGTTGCTGGAGAAGGGGGGTGGAGAGCGAACGAACGAACGAACAATGGCTGACAACAAATACAACAACAGCAGCACAAGTTCTCGCCAAAGGCAACAATAGGCAAATAGAAAAAGTGGCAAACATTTGAAATGTAAGCAATTTTTAGTTTGGTTGCCTTTGAGCGGCATGGGCCCGGCGGCGACAGGCGGCAGGGGGTGTACATATGTATATGCATATGAAACAATAAAATGCTTGGCAACAATTCTTTTTTCTTTTTTGTAATAACAACAACCATTCATAAGCGAACCCACCAACACTCACTCGCGCACACACACACACACACACTAGTGCACGCGTTCACATACACTCACAAAAACGCAGCGAAAGAGTGAGGCGAGTACGACGCTGAGGATGGCTTTGTTAGTTATTATTTAATCGCTGAATGCGATTTTTTATACTTTGTTTTTTTTATCCGCTCAGGTATTTTAATTAAACTTTCCTACACAGACGATCGGCAAAATAAGCAAAAGAGTGGTAAAACTCATTCTAAAAAGTACCGTATAAATACCGCACTTACACAGACGTACGCACACAGCACTTGGCGATTGGTTTGTTAGACCGAAAGAGGCAGGGATGAAAGAAAAAAAAATAATAGCAAATATGCTTGTTTTCACTTATTCTTTGACTTAATTAGTCAATTTGACCAGTCCTAATTACGTGTTTATCAAACTACCTATTTTACTTTTGTTTAAAATGTTTCAGTTTGCTTTGCACCATCCAACATGAAGTTTGCCGCTGCTTCTTCTTCGCCGTGTGTTTCTTCCTCTTCGTTTCACACTGCTACACATTTCGCATGTATTGCGTGCGTGTGAGCAGCGTTGCCACATCGCCTCAGAGAAATCGAACCAGATTGACAGCCCAATACAATGTGAATGGCGTGCAGAAACTATACACCTGGCAAATTAATAAATGATTTAATAGCAACGCCTCTGTCGCACCTTAATTTAGTTTGCAAATTGTTCGCAAATTACCCAAGTGTCATACACAGCCAGGCTCAATAGAATCAATACGGAGTAAACCGTAAATCGTAAACCTGCGGCACCGCCAACAACTGCAACGCCGGACCACCCTGTGAGAGAGAGCGAGATGACAGGAGAATATCGCTGCTTTTGTCGCATACAGTATATTCAATAAAACGTCTGCACACATTTGTTTTCCCACACATTTAATGCGTATTGGCCATTTGTTTCGGCGAAAACATGGGAGGAGAACGGAGGAGCCCACCAAATTTCGCCGACAAGCTGACAACCATATTTTCAGGGTTTTCAGCCCCGTGCGAAAATTGACAGCAGCAATAAAACGCATACGCGTACGCGTACGCGAGTATGAGAGAACGAGGCAGTTGGCACATAGAGCTTACCCTTTTACACGCAGCGCACACACCGCAAACACAGTTCGTTGCTCCTTGGCTCCTTTTTTTTGCACTCTTTCTGGCGCTTACTCAGCCCCTGCCGTGTTGGTTGCTGGTTGCTGGTTGCACAAAAAAATGAAAACAAAATGCGCAACGAAACGAAGTGCTTTGCAGTGCAAACACGTTTCGTCGGATGCCTTTGTTTTATGCACAAAACGCGCCAGGCGGCTGGCGTTGACAAAATGTTCGATTCTATTTGGATTTGGTTTAGTTTCGTCCAATTTCTGTTTCTTCTCGGCTTCGTTTCGCTATGTCCCTCTTCTTCGCACGTTCGTTGTGTTGCGCTGGCTGTGGACTGGCTTTGTCAGCGCACTCACTCTCTCTTTCGCTCTTTCGCTCCCCCCTTCTGTTCGGCAATGGGTCGCTGTCGCTTTTTTGCAAGTGTATGGGATGGGGAAAATGGTATCGTATCAGAGGAGGAGACCCAAAGTGTTCGGGATACTCGTTTGAATCACTTTTCTTATGCTTATTTATTGGTGTTTCAGCACACACGCACGCACGCTCTATTGATTGGCGCCTGATTGCACTAGGCTGCTGTTCAATTAACCTTTGATTATTTATGTTGCGTTCTTTTCACGTAATACGTAATTGTCCATTAGTTTTAAATCGTATGTATTATTTTTTTGCCATTTTGCGGCGGGCGTTGCCATACCATGAATGATTGAACCTGTATGAACTATCGATTGTGCAGAGTCATTGCTATCGATCTGCACGTTGGGAGAAATATATTATCTTGCTACATGAATATATGAATTGCTAGAGTATTCCCCGATTTAATTTAATTTTTTGTTTGTTTAATTATTGGGGCTGGGGCTGACCTCATTATTTGGCTCATTCTTGAGAATGCGTACAAAATTAACGGCAAAAATACCAAACAAGCGTTGCCGTACCACTATTACTGGCTGCTCACCCACAATTATAGCCTGCAACACCTTCCATCTCTAATTTCAAATTACATCGCTAATTATGTTGTTTACAGCAGCAGCAGCAGCAGCTGAAAAGTGCATTTAACTTGTTGTATTTTCCCAGCAAAGATGATTTGTAGATTATGCCTGCGCAGCATAAATCCCAGCAATGCCGTATTCCTGTTCGAAACGAACGAGACGTTGGCGGAGACAACTCTGGTCAAGATGATTGCCAAATTCCTGCAGCTGGAGGCAAGCCAAGCAAATGGGTGGCGAGCGATTCCTAATTTCCTGACTTCTGCGGCCATTCCAGATCACGCCCGACGACAGCATCTCAACGAGCGTCTGCACCGAATGCTGTGAGCATCTGGAGGACTTCAACACCTTCTGGCAGCTGGTGGAGCAGAAGCAGGGAACTCTCAAAAAGGAGTTCCTTACCGTCGACGTGGACTGCGTGGCGATGAAGTGGACGGGCGAGGTAGATGTGGACGTGAACATTGACGAGCTACCGCTGGTGGCAGTCGAAATGGACGAAAAGCCCCTCGATATGCACAACCTTAGCCTGCTGAGCAGTGTTCTGGATGTGAATGTGGACAGTGTGGAGGTGCCACCGGCGCCGCCAGTGGATATCAAAATTCAGCAGACTGATTACCTGTCCGAGGAAGACGACCATCCATCTCATCTGGAAGCGACTGACAGCGAGTTCGAGTGCGAGGCAGCCCCCGCTGAAGAAGACACCTCGGATGGTAAGTCCATACGCCCACCGGCTACCGATTTTAATGGCTGCGCTCTTTCCTATCGGCTTTGCAGATGAGCCGCTGGTCAAGTTGCAGGACAAGCTGAAGCCCAAGCGCAAGTCCTACGTCCGTGCCACAAAGGCACGGGACGGCAGCTGCTCACTCGGAGCTCAGGAGCTGAACTATCTGCTTGGACGGGACGATGGCGATGGCGAGGGCAGCAAAGGGCGTCGCAAAAAGGCGACTGGCCAGCGCAGCATACCCACCGAGGTGCAGGAAAGCGAGCTGAAGGCAGCGCTCGAGCGCAAGCCCAAGGGCTGCTCGCGGGCCCAGCTGGCCAAGCGATACGAGGAGGTCATTGCCAGCTACATGAACGCCAACTGCGACCTGTGCGACTTCAGCGCCAAGTATCTGTCCGAGCTGAAGGTGCACTTCCTGGAGGCACACCAGCGCGAGTTCTACATCAAGTGCTGCAACAAGGTCTTCACACGCGCCTCCAAGCTGATGGACCACATACGCAAGCACGTCAATCCCAAGCTCTTCACGTGAGTACAGTCAGCCGTGCGCTTTTCTGCTGTATTGTATCTCATGCCATGTGCCATGTCCCTTTTTGTGCTGCTACTCAACAGCTGCTCCATCTGCCAGAAGACGCTCAATTCGCAGGACTATCTGGCCACCCACATCGAGACGGTGCACAACAAGGTGGAGAAAATCGACAAGGTGCTGCAGTTCCCCTGCTCCAAGTGCGAGCGCACCTTCAGCAGCGAGCGACGACTGGCCAATCATCTCGCCAAGCATGACACGGCGACGCTGGAGCACATCTGCCACATATGCCATAAGAAGTATGCTCCCAGACGCACAGAGAGTGGGATGGGGAGCATCACGCATTCTAATCCCCCTTTTTTGTGTCCTTCTCTTTCGCTTTGGTGGCACACAGCTTCGCCAATGTGCATCGGCTGCGCCGGCACATTCAGTCCATACACGAGGATCTGCATCGGCATGTGTGCGACATCTGCGGCAAGAAGTTCAAGTTCAAGCCCTCGTTCGAGCGGCATTTGCGCGAGCATCAGGGCGTGGTGGCACCGGCCATGCAGTGCCCCGTCTGCGGTGTCTGGCTGAAGAACGAGCACAGTCTGCGGCTGCATCGCTTCACCCACGACAGCACCAACACGGCCTGTCCGCACTGCTCGAAGACATGCAACTCGCGAACGGCGCTGCGCGCCCACATCAAGTATGCCCACAAGCTGACGACCAGCTTCCAGTGCACATACTGCGAGAAGACCTTCAAGCAGCAACGCAACCTGGACGAGCATCTGGCCATCCACACGGGCCTCCAGCTGTACAACTGTCCGCACTGCCCCAAGGAGTGCCGCTCCCGGTCCAACATGTACGTGCACATCAAGCAGCGCCACGCGGAGGAGTGGCTCACCGCCAAGATGGCCCGCTCCCACAATCCGCAGTTCAAGCCGCACGCCTAATGCCCAAGCCAAGCCTAGCTTCTACCCTAGCCTAGTTAGTTCACTAAATATAGTTATGCATTAAATACACGACACAAAGTAGCAGTAGCAGTCAGTCTATAAGAAATTTCATTTGATTTCTTTTAATTGTGATCCGTCATGTCGTCGGGACTGGTCCTTGGACCTTTCATTTGTCCCAAGGCTATGGTAATGGGGATGAGGATGAGGCTACACGTAATACAATATAAAGACTGCGGCGTCCGGGTTTTGGTTTGGAAACGACCCCTGGCCGCCCTTTCTCTCAATAGATAAGATTGCCAAAGTCTCTCTGAAGCATATCCGAAATAGATCACTGGATCACATAGCAGATTCTATTCTTCAACCCAAATGACAATCTTAAACGCTCGTAAGATTCCGGAATTGATTTCTCCTCTACGCATTTCTCTTTCCGCATCCGCTACTCGAATAGTCATTTGATATTTTGAATGTGCTTTAATCTCTCAACGATCGATCTCTCTGACGCTGAATGGATCATATGTGTATGTTTACTGAATGATAATGCCTAACTTTGTGCTTTAATGAACCCCTTGTGATCATTTACATGCACACACATCCATGTGCTTTTCTTATAAACATATTTTGATTCGATTTCCTGGAGGGTCCTCTGCATACCTATTTCATTTTAAGTTTAATATTACAATGTAGTTTTATTTTAAAGCCAATATAACAGATAGTATATTGTCTTTGGTTAGTTATCCTTTATCAGATGGCAGCGGCGATATCGATCGATACTATTATCGATATTATTGTCGCGGGACGGTAATCGATAGTTATGTATTCATTTGTATCTGGTATTATTTTGAATTTATGGATTTTGAGCCCCGTAATGAACGGGCATACATTTCCGGCCAACGAATTGCCGCCATATTTTTAAGCTGCGCTTTTCTATTGTCGCGTGGTCAGAGCAGAAGAAGATACTGTGGTAAGAAATATTGTATTTATTATATATATTATATTGTATATTATATTGTCATACTCTAATTTACATCAAATACTTAGTCCTTTACCTTCTGGTGTTCAAAATGTCTAACTATTCGTACGGCACTTGTCCGTATAATAAAGACCATCGCATCATGCTTTTTCGCATGCCGGGTCACATTGTCAAGTGTATGAAAAATTGTTGAAAAATTGTATGAAAAAAATAATGTTGAAATCTACATGTAAATCATTTAAAACACTTGCATCTAAACCCTTTTTGAAAAACAATACAAGACATTGTTGTAACATAGTGTCTTGCTATTATTTGCCTTTTGTGCACTGCTTAATAAACGAACTTTCTAAAAATATGAAGCTTAATGAAGAGAATTTATTTTTAGGAATATTGTTATTTTGTCATTTAAGAAACAAACTTACAATCCATGTAAAAGTTATCGGAGGACACCGAATGTGAATCAATAACAGTATATTTGTTCAAAATAAATATACCCCTATTCATTAATTAAGAAAAAAAAAGAACATACTGTGTATGAACAACTACCATATTAGATAAAAAATCACATCACGATTTAAAATATATTTTTTTTATTATTACATTTTTATCTATTTTATGGCTGGAAATGGTATGTGCATACGGTCCCACTTTCAGTGCAAATATACTGCGATAATCAGTTTCAGGGGATACTACTAGAGATGGTTTTGCGATATATTAAAATATTTTAAATAAACTAGGTTGTAAAAAATTGTTTCATCTATTTGATAAAATTAGATGTTCATTGGTGAGACTCCAAACTACTATATAATATTAAATCGAATATCAAAATTTAGGAATATGATTTTCCTCGGTACATACACGGTATATTATAAAAATGAGACGGTATATTTGGGTATATTAATTAGGGCTAACGATATATTTGATCGATAAGTCAGCGGTTTACTGTCCTACATCCCAACCTAACTTTTGTGTGGTATTGTGGGGATTGTGATAATAAAAGCATCAGCAGCCAAAAAGCTAGTGCAGGTGAGATTTACATTGCGACAAATTGCACTTTGTGGAATTTCGGTGGGAGTGAAACAAATACTCGAGGTGCTGCAACAGATAACTGCTGACCCTGCCGGCCAAACAGACGCCCCAGACAGACGATGCCAAAAACAGTAACTGCAACAAGCGGCAAGTGAGCAAAAAAAAGAAAGAAAAACTGAACTAAGGCATTCGCACTCAGACGACAGGGTTTGTCGTTTTTTTTTTTGTGTATTTCTGCTGCATATATGTGCATGTATCTGCATGTGTTTACTGTGTGTGTATGTGAGAGTGCAGCATAACTTGTTTGTATCCGAAGAATCCTCCACCAAGAATCTGCCGCTCTCAATGCCGAATGAGATGCAGATGCTCTTCTCTGAGGGGAGAGTCGGTTCGGGTCTCTTCTGGCACCGGTCGGCCGGTCGGTCGAGCTGGCTCTCTACTCTTGCTGTTGCCTGCCACAACCGGCGCCGCCACTATTGTGGCAGCCGCTGATTCGGCGCATACCTACAAACTAGCGTCCGATTCGCAAAAAAAAAAAAAAACAGAAAAAAACCCCAACTCCAGTCGGCCCGATTCAACTTCGCTCGACTCGACTCGACTCGAAAGCGACAGCGACTCCAGTCGACTCGGATTTTTGTGTGTCTACCTCAATACGAAAAAATTTTCCCAGCCGGCCGGTTTTTCATCTGCAGTTTTGCCGAATTGTCGATTTATTGCAGTTCCCCCCTCAATAATTTGATGGTTACTATGGAGAACAGCGAGGAGATTCTACAAATCCTGGAGCGTTTCACCCGGCTCAAGCAGAAGGAGATACCCAAGGAGCTGGAGGACTATCTGCAGTATGTGGCCAAGACCGGGGACACCATCTTCAAGTGGGCCAGCCTCAAGTATCTGTTCCGCGAGAAGCTGCTCAGCGTGATCAAGCACTTCAACGAAGACTCGCCCCGGCTCGAAGGTAATCTATCTATAATCCTATAGAGCCAGTGGCCTGGCTCCCAGTTTCCCCTTGACCTTTAACCTATAACCTATAACCCATAACCCATGTCCCATGTCCAGAGATACCAAACTATCCGAATGTGGATCCCTTCAATTACGAGACCATGAAGTCGTCGCTGCTGGAGCGGCTCGATCTGTTCAATGCGGCGCCCTTCACCGTGCAGCGGCTCTGCGAGCTGCTCATCGATCCTCGGAAGCAATACTCGCGCATCGACAAGTTTATGCGGGCCCTGGAGAAGAACATACTGGGTAAGTGTGATGCCATGAGCCCACCGTCGTCTGATTACTGACAATCCTATACCATCCTCCACCTCCTTCTCCACCTTTGGTCCTCCCTTGCAGTGGTCAGCACCATTGATCCGGGACGTAAGCGCACGGAGAGCGAGAACGGCGACTCTCTGGACTCTGTGGTGAATGGTGATCTCTCCCTGGAGGTGAACATCGACATTGAAATGGAAAACGAGGCGGCGGCGGGTCACTTCAACAACGGCAAGGCCGGTGGCGAGGGCTCCAGTGTGGGCGGTGGGGGAGGCGCCGCCAAGGCCAGTTGCCCGCGCTCGGACGGCGGTGCCGTCCAGCCCAAGGCGAAGAAGGCCAAGCTAGAGTACGAGGGAGATGATGCCGATGCCGCCGCTGAAGATGAGGATGAGGCCGGCGAGGCCAAAGCCAAGTCCGAGGACGCTGAGGATGATGCTGACGAAGATGATGATAAGAACGAAGAGGACGAGACTGATGCCGATGCGGATGCACCCCAGGAGGCAGCCGAGATCGAAGAACCCGACGAGGATGATGAAGATGATGTGAAGACTGCCAAGCAGGCTCTCAACGGCACCAAGCAGAAGCAGGAGCAGGACCAGGAGCAAGAGGACGATGAGGAAGCCTCTCCCGATAGTGCCTCTCCCACTGGTGGTGCAGATGAAGACGACGAAGATGAGGCCGGCCTATCCCCTGACGCAGACGTCAAAGGAAACGCCGATGAGAAGGAGGAGGAGGATGATGCTGATGCAGATGCTGATGCTGATGATGCTGTCGATCCGCAGCCGGAGAAGATCATTGAGAAGCAGGAAATCGAAAAGGCCGAGAAGACGGTCAAGAAAGGTGAGCCAAAGACCAAGCCTGTGGCCAATGAGAGGGATGAGGGGAAGAAGGGCGAAGCCAAGGCCAAGGCCGAAAAGGATAATGACAAAGTGGCAGACAAGGAGTCGACATCCGCATCTACTCCCGCTAAAAAGGACAAGAAGGAAGGACAGCCGAAAAAGGCCGCCACACCGGAACCCAAACCATCATCGGCAAAGAAGGCATCACCAGCCGGTAAGCCCGGCAAGGCCACTGACGCCGAAGCCACCGCTGACGCCAAGGAGCGGAATACTGAAAAGACTGAGACCGAACCGGCCGCTGGTAAGAAACAGCCACCGTCGCCGGCACCGGCCACTGCCGTACCATCATCGGAGGCCATCGATAATAAGAAAAAGGCCGACAAGACTGCCGAGAAAGCTTCTGAAGCTGACAAAGAGCCCGTCAAGCCAACTGAGGCCGATGCCGATGAGGCCGCACCGAAATCTCTTTCGCCAGCCATTGCTGACGATGAGCCCGCACCAACACCGCCAGAAGTCACCAAGGAGGCGGCCACCGCTGCCACTCCACCAGCACTCGCGTTGAACGATCAACCAATGGAGGACACACCAGCCGATGAGGAGACAACTGGGGCCACTGGGGCCGACGGCGAGGAGGTGGTTATGTCCGAGGATGCTGCTTCAGCTGGCGCCGAAATGGTAACCGAAGAGGCAGCCGCCAAGGATGATATGGCCGCCATGGAGGTGGACGACACCAGCCAGGAGGTGATGGACCAGTAAACCATGCCAATTCCAAGCGACTAATAACTACATACAAAACGTACTAATCCATATACATAACTAGAATTATAAGACAGCACCTAACCCACAATCCACAAGCCACATCTACCAACTACCATCTACCATCTACAAAAACACTCCGCCACTACTTAGTCGCTCAAAATAGTATGTCTCTATCTCTATCCTCCATCTAGTCGTAAGTGCAAAGTAATGGGCGACAGTAGTTTGCTCAAAAACCAACACTAGATGCCGACGATCATTCCAACCCAGCCGTCGACTCATGATGTATCTCCTCCTACTCCTCCTGATCCTCCTACTCCAGCAATGTGTAACAGAACTCTTGACTCCCGGCTCACAGAATCTGTGTCGTTGTCGTATTTATATGTACTTTTAAATGTATTCTTCTTAGAGCAATATGTACTCTGCGTTATGCATAGATATCCCCTAAGAGTAACCTCCCTCACTAGCCACTTTCCACAATGGGTGTTAATCGGTGTATGTCGCCCAGTGTTGAGTGTTTGCCCCCTGTCTCCCCTGTGCACCGTGTCCCAGCGCCGAAAGTCTTCCTTCGACTCTTAGACTCTGGTAATGCAGAGGCTTTAGGGGCATTTTTTCATGGCACGAGCCGTGGATGTTGTGAGCGATTTAAACGCGAAATAAACTATCTATACACAATATATATATATCGGAATTGAGTTTTTTTTGTGTATTGTCTGACAACAGCAGAGGGGCACTGCCCCTCTATGACGAAATGAAACACATTCTTTTGACATTCTTTGGTATTGGATTGTTTATAGTAGTATCTGTGGGGGTGGGGAGGGTGTTGGGTATCTGTGGGGCTTTATAACAACAAGCAAACAACAACAAAATGTGCAAGCAAGGAACAACAACAACAACAACAAAGCGAACGACTTGATAATCATTAAGCAAATTAGATCAAAATTTGACTTGATATTGTGATAAAGCCAATGGGATGGATGCCTGCCAGTGAGCCAGTGATATGGGCCGGGCCCGGTCGGCCGCCAAACTCCAGAGCCAGAGAGCCAGTGCCAGTGCCTGCCGAAGCTGGTGCCAATGGGGCCCGTGCGATTGTGGCCCTACACCGAATGGATCCCCGTCTCCGATGTCTCCGATATCCGGTCGATGCCAGCCACCGACAATGCTCCGATGGCACTCCTGCTGCCAGCCAGGGCCAGGGCCAGGCCAGGGGCCAGACCCCAGCACGGCCTAGCCCAGCAGCACCTTGCGCATCATGAACCCGCTATTGGCGCTGCTGGCAGCGCTGCTGCCCGCACTGGAGCCACGCGCCGGCTCCTCATGCTCGATGCACTTCGATGAGCAGAGATACTGCAGCAGCGGGACGCGGTACTTGCCGCAAAAGTCCACAAACTTGATGTGCTCCACGCGATTGTCGAAGAAGACGCCCTTGCAGTTGGGATTCACGCAGCAGTTGGCGCTGTTCAGATACTCGGCCAGGGTGCGCGGTATGTCATAGGGTCCCGGCCGCTGGCCACTGGCCTTCACAATGCGTCCGGCCAGCTCCAGCAATGTGGGGGGCTTCAAAGCCATGTCCTGGACGAAGCGCACCACCAGCGGATTGTCGCGCAGGCTCAACTGCAAAGGAAATAAAACATTGATAAGTGATGGATGGATGGATGGTTTGAGTCCATGATGTATGGTGCGGGGAGTGGACCTACCTCCGTTAGGTTCTTCAGGGCCACAATGTCCTTGGGCAAGTGACGCAAACGATTCTTGTGCAGCAGCAGCGACTTGAGGTTCTTCAGCCGGGCAATGCTCATCGGCAGATTCTCGATGAGATTGTCGCACAGCACAAGGGCCTGCAGCTGGCTGAGTGACCCAACGGCATCGGGCACCTCGCTGATAAGGTTGCCGCCCAACGACAGCACATGAAGACTGCAAAAGCCCCAGGCAAGAAAGAAAGACACAGATTAATAGACAGAGCGAGTAATCCCAATGAGTATTCTTGGCTACTTCTGCAATCAAAATGAAATCATTTTTCAAGATCTTTGCAAGATCTGATCGGTGGATCGAAGCTGAACAAAGGAAATGCAAACAAAATAAAATAAAACAAAACAAAACACCTTCTGTTTTTGTCAGTGTAAACAAATGCCAATCTGTCGTATGGATTTCAACACTGCACAAAGCGAGACAGAAACAGAGAGAGAGAGAGAGAGAGAGCGCGAGCGAGAGCGAGAGCAAGCGATGGCAAAGTATATTTATATAAGGTAGGGCACTTCTCTTTGATTTCAGACAAAGAAGGAAATGCAGCTGCCTCATGTAACAAAATGTTTGATCTAGTATATCCTCTATATATCCAACCGTACCCATGACGCTCGCTACTCTTCACTCCATCTCTGAGTGGCAGTGGCATGTTTCGTGTCTGTTCCCTGTTCCCTACCCTAAACCCCCGTCGTACATTGCAAATTCCGCCATAAAGCCCGTTTAATCTGATAACTAATTCCAATTTCGATTTTTTAATTTGTTTTCCATTGATATTTGGAATTTTTTTTTTTTTCGCTTTTCGCTTGCTTTTGTTTATTATTATTGTATTAATATACGGTTTGCCGTATCTTTATGGTTCTTCATCGAGCAAATCGTTTGAGTCCGGTCCGAGTCGAGTACGTGTTTTCGATAGATTTGGCTTTTACGATGCCCACCAACCACACCACCCGCACCCGCACCCGCACCCGCATCGCCACTCCAGCACTCCATCACTTCGCTCCACCACCACTCCATACACAAGTGCTTTGGTGGCTCTCGGTCGGCCTGTGTAGGTTTGTTATCAGTTCTCCATACGGGACGCGGGACGGAACGGGACTTGTACAAGTTGTTTTGGACTTTTTCCCCCTCTTCCATAACGAACGGACAGACCGACCCAGACCAGACAAGACCAGACCACACCACCTCGCGCCTGGCAACAGTGAGCGGGTGAGGCCTATCGGTATCGGAAATCGATTGGTCTATGGCTGCAACATTTATTTACCTTTGCATCTTCCATATGTCCTTCGAGATGCCCGTGATCTTGTTGCCGCCCACATACAGATACTTGAGGTGGCGCAGCTCGGTGACCTGCTCGGGGAAGTGGGTCAGCTGATTGCCGCTCAGATTGAGCTCCTTGAGGGTGCTGTGTCCGTGTCCGTAAGCGCCGCCGGCGCCCGCCTGCTTGGCCAGCAGCGACTTGGGCAGCGAGCAGTTGGTCAGCAGATTGTTCTTGGCAATCAGAGTGACCAGCGGCAGCTGGCAGACGGCATCCGGCAGCTGGGTGATCGCATTGGAGCTGAGATCGAGCACCTTGAGGTTGGCAAACTGCTGCAGCAACCGGGGCAGGCCCACCAGTCGGTTGTGGTTGAGCAGCAGCGTCTCGATGTCGCCGCTGGACTTGAGCAGCGCCTTGTGCGGCGATGTCAGGTGATCCTCAAGCGTGGCCAAGTCGAGATTCATGCGGCCAAAATCGATGGTCTTTTGCTCGCGCGAGTCCGTGTCCGAGCTGTCCGATGTGTACACCTCCATGGCTGTGCTAAGCTGTGGGCTCTGCGGATCACTTGGATAGAGTCGAGTCGTGTTGAGTGCGGCTTGTTGGCGCGATCGCGTTGCCTTTTTGTTTACGGATCTCAAATGGAACTGATCGGCGAAGCTGTTCTACGGCGCAGATCAACGGATGATGAGACAGTAGGAGACGCACACACAAAAAAAAAATACAATAAAAAACAAAAAATACATAAAGAAAAAACAATCAAGAATAGCGAAACTGAAGCGGAGAACTGAAACTCGTCGCGACAAGTGGGATCGTGTGTGAACGTGGTGTGTCTATTGTATGCCCAGAGCTAACGTGACGCTCGCTCGCTCGCCCCAACCCAAATGAAATAAATGCCAAGCGGCGCCGCTTGGAGCTGATCTTGGAGCTCTGTCTATCCGAAATTCAGTCGGCGCCCGATCGATCGATTACGCTCTCTTTCGCGCTCACCCTCTCGCTCTCTGGCCGTTCGTTGCCTCTCTGGCGCACTCGTTCTCTTCGCGTTCTTGTCTGGTTGCGCACGAGGCGTATGCGTAATAGCTCACATCGCCAGTCGAGTCCATCACAGCGCCTGGGCAGGGGCAAAGGCAAAGGCAAAGGCAAGATCGCGATCATGAGCATGGGTCTGGGCCTGGGCCAAAGGTACGAGGATTGCGTGGGTTGCTCAAATAGTTTGTCACCCCTCGTTCACTCCCGATCGTTGTCCCATCGGCTCCATTCTTGGATTCTTAATTAATAATCGCTCGTCTCGAGTTGTTTGTTCGAATGTGGAAAACAGTAAACAATTCTGTGGAAAAACTGCAATCTTTTCATTTGCATGTCATTCATTGGAATTGGAATAAAATATGAAGCACTTCCGAGAATGAGAAGAAGTTCCCTGATTATAATAGAGAAACTACTAGACTATGGAATAAAAGATTAAGAAATACCGATCATGAGAAGGAGTTCAACCTCAAGATCATTTGGGTACTCCACAAACTTCTCGACTGCCTCAAGTCTTGCCACATTATGCCGATTCGATTCGTTTCGATTCGTTCGCAGGTGCCGGAACTCGACCCACTGTTTTTTATGACACATGTGTGTCCCGCCCACCTGTCCACCAAGTGGTAGTGGGGGGGTTTTTTTTATTTAAGTTTTATTTTAGGGGATTGGTGCAAGTTATCAAACAGCCCACTTCATCCGTGCAATAATCAATATATATTTACTCTCGACAATCGTTTGTTTTCGCTGTTTACCGTTCGTTCGTTCGTTCGTTCGTTCCTGCCTTCGTACGTTTGTTGGTTGGCTCGTTCGTTTGCTCTCCGCCTGACGTGCTGTACTTAGGATCGTTTAATCAAAACATCGCCACAAACCACGCCCTGCCCCTGTGCCTGCCCATTCCTTTCTCCCTTCCCTCCTGCCCTGTCTCTAGTTCGAGCCACTTGTGCCGGCCCCCCTTTGGAGGCACCGTATCCCCCCTGGCTGCTATCCGCAAGTCAGTCGCCAGGGGCCCGGGTCCGGGCGTGCAAATAATTGTTTATTATCGCGTCATTGGAACATTTATTTCTATAGCCGTCTCTGTGGTACTGGCACTGGCACTGATAAGAGGCCAGCACTTATAGTAAATATCAAAATCATAGAAAGAGAAAGAGAGGGAGACAGAGAGGGAGAGATCGAGCCATAGCTCGATCACGTCTTGGGCTGTATACGCTGTGTCTTCGAACCATATGTTTACCCATCTATTTATAATTAAAACCAATAATTTATGGATGGCTCAAACTCCAATTTGAAACAATTTACAACGGGGCCAGAAACGATAACGAAAAAACTGTTTTGGGTCTGGGTCTTTATTGGTAACAAATGACACGATCTCGGACATGAGTTTGTTCTGAACTTTGTGGCTGCTGGTCTGCCCTGGATGCTGGCTCTTTCTTATTTTTGCACACGTTGCGAAATTATTGTTTGTGTGTCCAGTTTCTGTTGTCTCTCTGGTCCGAATCTTATCGCGCCGAATTCTCGTATTGCCATCAAAACAAAGCGCGAATCAGCGCACTGATACTGAGATGCTACTCGTAGAGTAGTAGCTGTGCCATGCCCATGATTAACTGGCGACATTTGATTTAGTTATTTCTGATTTCTAAATAGAAAGAGAGAGAGAGCTTACATATAAAGAGAGAAAGAATATACATATATAGAAAGAGAGAGAGAGAGTAGAGTGTAGAGTATTATGTGTACATGGGGTTTATGCACGACCCCTCCAGTAGGCAGTACGTACGTATAATCTATTTGTAATAATTAATGCTAATCTATTATCATCAATTATCGTTATCTGTCGCGCCCGTCTGTTCGTTTTTCGTGTCGTCTGTTATTCGATTTGTCTCTGTGTGTGTGTGTGTGTGTGTGTGTGTGTGGGGCCACTCAAGTCCACAGATGGTGGGGGCCAGCGTCTCACTTAAATACCAACTGGTGGACCTTTGATAGCTTCTATGTATAGCCAGCGATAGCCTTTGCCATTCTGATCCCCACCAAAGTCCCCACACAAAAACAAACAAACTCAAATCTGTGTGTTTGAATCCTCAAGCCCGTTTGCAGATTATGTCAAGTCTAGCCAAGTTAAATATAGAGTCCACACAATACTCACGGGAAGTGCAACTAAATTAAGTACATTCTCGTTTTAGATAGACAATGTTTTGGGGATAGTACGAAATTAATGGATTTTAGAAGCAATTTTTGCAACCAAAAAAATCAAAACACAACTGTACTTAATTGTATGTACTAGTATTTGGTTAATGGAAGTAAGAGAAGAGATATGTGTGTGTGAGTTAGAGAGAGAAAGAGAGAGAGAGAGACAAGAAGAGGCACAGAACCTAAAATATCGGAAGAAATATCACTGCTGTAGTATAACTTCTTCTAATGCCATTTACACGACTGACCGTATCCAGGGCATACACTAAAACTCTCGATGGAGCGCAATTACTCAAGAATTTATGTGCCGAAACTATAACCAAACTAAACCTAACTAAACTAATAATAGAAACTATCTACTTCTGGCGATATTAAACGAATGACAGTATTAATCGTATCCATTGTTGTTGCTGCCTAAGCAATTTGTATTTAATCATCCTTAAGTATCCATGAAGGGTTGTTTGGGCGCAGGGGCGCTTACCCCCTAATACACAAATACATATCTATATTTGAAAGATTGATTTGATATATGTATGAGTATGTACTGTGTACATATGTAAATTATTCGTGTAATGTTCATGAATTTAATAGCCGAAGTTAGATGATTTTGTAATTATTATATAAATGTATGAGATGGTAAATTAAGATGAAACATCACCTAAAACAATTACATTCGCATACATTCACATCTAAAATACCCGCACAAAAGCGCGCTACACGAGTGCCTTGGCTAGCCACCGTTTCATTGCCTACTTTTAGGCTTACATTTTGGCGTCAGCCCAGCACCAGGCTCTGGCTTTTTATTCCATTTAGAATTACGAAATGCGAAATCATTTTTGGTTATTTTTATTGATTTGTTGTTGTTGTTTGTTCGCTATTTTTTTTTGGATTACATGTCACATATTTTACAAAGTATACAAAAAAAAATATATATATATAGATTCCTTTATAGAGTAGAGGGTTTTTGATAGCATAGCTGTTTTTTAGTTGTACATATAACTATTAAAATGTATTGGTTAATATGTCGATATATGTGTATGTTATGTAGTACTTCCCATATTCGTATTTTATTTTTTAGTTTAAAAAACAAACCTGAAGAAACCCACTTAAATGCCTTTTTTTTGTGTAACGTCTGGTTGGTCCGAACTGTATGCCATAAATTGGATTTGATTGATTTGGATTGATTGTTGCTGTGTGATTGTGATTGAACTGTGTGTGTGTATTGGTCTTTTGGTCTCCAGTGTATAGATTCTATAATATATTTATGCCTGTTGTTTGCCTGTCTGCAGATTCTTTCACTTGACTTTTATCCCATTTTTTCCAGTTTTCTTTTTTTTTGTGAAATTCGAATCTATCGGATTTCTACTCGCTAAGTGTTTATATATCGCGTATATATTTTTTCTTGTATATAATATATACCTACACACATATAGTTATATATATATTATATTCATGTATATGTTTTATTCGTATATTTCATAGATTTAAATGTAGATATTAATTAGCAAAAAAAAAAAAAAAACAAAAGGCAGGAGGAACAGTGTATGAAAGGGGGAGGCTCCTGGGTGTAAGGAGGAGGATGATGATGATAAAAAAAAAGTGACGACGCTTAACTCAATACTGTTGTTTTAGTACACATTAGATGTTTTTGTTTTCTAATTAATTAGCGTTAATTAGCTTTACTTACAGGCTACTAAGTATATTTTAATGTAATAATAATAAATTATTAATCAAATATGCTTGGTTAGTGAGCAAGATGGGGCAGGGGTAGGTCAGGACAGTACAGGGCAGTGCAGGAAAGGATTCTGATGCTGATTGCTGCTTGCTGCTTGCGCCTGCTCAATGTCCTGTCGGCTGTGTGGTGGGCCAGGCGATCTTTGCATCGATCCGCTTGTAGGCGAGCATACAGTGCTTGCCCTTGGCCGCCAGCCGGGCATCCTGCGGGCACTCGGCATCGCTGAGCAGCGTCTCCTCGCCATCGACCAGCTTGAACAGCGCATAGTCCTGCGGATTGGTTATCCTTGCCTTGTGCGCAATAATGCGGCACACTTCGCGTGTCGTCGTGTGCGGTCGCACGGGCAGTGTTCGGGTCTGCAGCGAACCGTTGCATTCATCCGGAATGATCACGCGCAGCACGCTGGAGCAGGCGGGCAGGCAGCTGGAGCGCCACTGTGTGAAAGGAGAGAACAGAGCAGAGATTAGCTTTGAGACACTCAAAATGAATTGGGGGGAGGGAAGTGTGCCCGGTACTCACGTCGAGGGATCCGCTGCCGCTTTCGCCCTCGGAGGCCATGAATGTCTTGAGCACCTGAACGGCGCTGCAGAGGGCGGTGAGGTAGTAGCCCGGCTCCCCATTGAGCAGCGTCGGCTGGAGCAGGCCCCACATGAACTCTGCCTCGATTTCGGCGCCCACAAAGCCGCACTTGGCCACCACATAGACGAGCACGGGCAGAAAGTCATCGGCGCCCAGCTGCTGGCCACGGGGACAGCCCGTGGCATCGAACACCGTCGAGATGACGCACAGAAACAGCTCCAGCTTGTCCAGCGGCAGCTCAGCCTCCTGCAGGCGCCACAACAAATTCGCAATCAGTCGCAGGGCCGTCTGCGAGGGCGGTGTGACCGTCGGCCGGATGCCAAAGTCGGCCGCCTCTCGCTCGCACGCATAGCGCACATTCTGGGCGAGCAGCTGTATGTCCTCGCTGCGCGTATAGTAGTCCACAAAGATGCCATAAAGATGCTCGCGCAGCGGCAGCACCACCAGCTGGTGCATCACCGTCTCCAGCATAGCGTCCAGATTGAGAAACTCGTCGGCCTTCAGTCTGCCGCGTGCCGACTCCAGTTCGGCATGGAACTTGCCCTCGCCATGCTTCACCAGATAGTTCTTCATGCCGCTCATGAACTGCCGCATGTTGCGCATGACCACCTGGGGCGCCGCCTCGCGGGACTCCTTGGTGCAGCTGATGAAGTTCTCGATGTTGCGGGCAAAAGTGGAGCTCGGATCCTGGGCCAGCTGGAGCGTGTAAGCGCGCAGTGAGTCGCCGGGGCCGCTGCTCTGAATGTTCATCTTATTACGGGGGTGACCTGCAAAGGGAAAGCAATTCAAATGGTTATGAACTGTCATTGAGTCGAATATACATCCCCGAATCCCATTCCAATCCCAGTCCCCCACTAAATCCTTCACTGGAATCTCTGTCTTACCAACGATTAGCTCACACAATAGCCGGAGCAGACGGCGTAGGATGTAGCAGCAGCCACGTTTCCGGCAATAGTTCTCGTCCGCGCACTCGCAGCCCCGTCGATAGCGTCGATAGAGGCGACGACTCTGGCACTGGAGCGCTAAACCCCAGGCCCGAAACTCCACAATGTGCGTGATGTTGAGCAGTATATTGCCCCGTTCGTCCAGGTGGAAGAACTGCTTGATGTCGTAGTGATCGCAGGTGTTCAGTTCGCCCGGATGACAGCTGTCCGTCTCCGTGTTTGTGTGCTCCATGGAGCCATGTATCTGTTGGCTGCTGGCCAACATGTTGTTGGCCTCCGCCGTGGGATTGGGGCATTTGCCGATGGCGCCCATTATGGAGCCAGCGAGAGCCTCAGTCTTCAGTTGGGTGCGATTGATGCGGCAGTCTTTGAGCACCTGTTGCGGACAGGTGGCCATGTTGCTGGTGGCAGGCGGGAGAGAGCCAATGCTGGAGAGGCTGCTGCTGGCATATTTGGACTTTTTACAGAGCACCGAACTGGGCGACGGCTGCTCCTGTCCCATGCCCTGGCTGGGCAGCGCAATGCCCGTCTGAATGTTGTCCACAAAGAGCAGCTCCAGAAACTTGCGCTTGCGTCTGCGCTTAGGTGGCTTCTCCTTTGGACTTTCCGTGGTGTCCCAGTCAGTGCCAGGCAGTGATGTGATCAGATCTGTCTGTGATTGTGACTGTGGCTGAGTCCTCTGCAGTAGCAGCTCCTCCTCAAAGTCTGCAGAAAAGTAATTGCCCTGCGGCGGATGCTCGATAATCTCCCACTCGGCCATAATGCTGAGGAACATGGCCTCCTCCTTGTAGTGTCGCACATGGTCCGGATCGTGAAAGAACTCCTCCGGCTCCAGACGCTCGATGCGCTGCTCATCCAGGCTGCTCAGTGATTTTGACATGTCGGGTTTATCCTCCTTTTCTGTATCTTTATTCTTATCCTGATCCCGTTCCCGATCCGATTCCGATTGGCTCCCGGTCTGTGGACGCGACGATCTTCTGAACCAGCTCATGATGGATTCTCAAGCGATTTTTGCCAGCTAATACGAATTGGCGGAAACGCAGGTTTCTCATCGGCACACGCGAATGCAGATGCGGATCGATAGACGATTGTGATCGCGTTCCAACTTGCCTCTGTCTATCGATAAAGGGTGGACGCTGTATCGATAACCCGCTCGCTTGTCTCACGTTCTCCTTCTGGTTATTATTTCGTGAGTTTCGTAGATTTTGTCGCTTGTTTTTTCTTCGGTGTTCTCTGGCGTTGCTGCTGCTGCTGCTGCTGCTCTAAACGCGGCCAATGCAAAACTAATTCTGAACTTCATTTGCATTAGTTTATAAGACCGCAACGACGTCGACAGCAGTGGCATTGGCAGCGACTGCGACAGCAACGGCAACGGCAACGGCGACAGCGGAACGGCGCCGTCACGGACAGCGCTGCCTGCGGGTCTACTGAACAAAAGATACGCGAAAAGGCAAACCGAGGCCTCAGACGACACCATACCATATATCCACATTTCATATACTCGAAATATACGAAAATGTTGTAATCTCCTTATCAGGTAGAAATTGTGCAAGATTTGATCCTTTCTCGGGAATTTCCGGTTGGTTTCTTGGCCCCTTTTTTTGCCATGTAGGTACAGTTGCGCAAGTTGTGTGGAGACCGCGACTCTGCTGAGTCGTCAGCGAGGATGCCATGACTCAAGTGTGCAAATGTATGGCAAATCGGGGGCAGGCCCCCTCCAAGTGTATTGTTCAGTTCAGTCTGGCATTGGATGAGCCATACAAAAGGGGTGAATCCCACAATGCTATAGCTTAGGGAGGTACTTAAAACGAAAACCACTGAAAACCATCATTCAGACACGTGTTCGGGCAGGAACGACTACAGGTAGGAGTACCTATAAGTTGTAGGTACCTGTCCATCGACTTTGAACGATTTATGTCCCATGCCAGTCAATGATTGAAGGTATATTGGCAAGAACAGGTTGGTATGCTGGCCCCTATCCATTCTATCCTTTGGGTAGACGGAAGATCTGCATCTGCCTGTGGCTGTGTCTTATCAGTACCCCCACCCTACTTTACATAGACACGCTGGCTAGCACGACTTAGTTCGACTTATGTAGTTCGATTCTATTGTAATGGAACGCTTGAATTGCATCAGCGTTTTAGGATCTGTGTCTGATGCGCAATTCGGAAAGACCTTTAAATGGTAAATGGAGGTTTATAGGTTAGGGTTGAGGGTACGTACAGCTCCCATGGTCTTCCTGCTAAAGGAAAACATACAGAGAGAGCGCAAAAGTGAGAGAGCGCACGAGAGAGTGTGCGAGCTGGATAGACCTTGATGGGATCAGTGAACCCCTTTATCCGCCTTTAGTTTTTAGGAGATTTTCATAAAGATTTACCGTTAGCGTTAGCGTTCCCTCTGCCCACACAACACAAATCTCAGCCATAAGCTTTTACAATGCCCAAAAAGCAAACAAAATGGCTGCAACGGCAGAGCAGCAGCGGCAGAACAGCGAATCTGTCGCTCTTTTTTTTTAGCACGTGTGAATTAGGCTGGACCGCTTTGAGTGCGTTTTAGGCAGCGATTAGAGCCAGTAACAAAACTAGAAACAGAAATAGATTTCGCGCGTTTGCATTTCATCAGTTTGGGCATTTTGCCTTTGTTGTCTGGACGATGGATGATCGATCTTTAATATTGATGTTTGTCATACACTGACCCAAAAATAGAACCAACTTCTACAATACACACGTTTACATAGCATATAGCATTTACAATATATCAATTACGCATCTTCCATTCAGACACAGAACTTCACTCAATTGTTCGGCGCGGTAAAAATCGCGCACGCTGATAAAAACGAACGAACGAACGAACGAAGGCAGCGGCGACGGCGACGGCGGCGCTCGGTTTACATTCCAAAGTGCGAGACGCAGGCAGAACTGCAGCAGAGCGCTTCAATTTGCACTCTCTAACTTTTACTCTCTTTCACACTCTCTCTCTCTCTCTCTTTTTGCTCGTCTATGGGGGCATACAAAAACTTATCAAATTTTTTGTTTGGCTTCTGCTGCAGCGGTCTAACTGCGACGCAGAAATAGCCAGGCAGCGGGATCGGAATTGGGTTCGGCCCCAAAGCCCGTTGCGCGGCAGATAAGTTTCGGCAAAGGCTTTGTAGTCTGCTGCTGTAACGGCTGTTGCTATTGCTTGCATTGTGATAGGCAGCAAAGTCGCTGTCGCTGTCGCTGAATTCCAGTTGTAACCGGCGACGTCAGACGCTGGGCAGTGGGGGCAGTCAGCAGCGAGCAGGGAGTGCAGAAAAAAAGATTTGCCGACTTGCAGCTGGTTTGGGCTTCAAAGTGGGTCCCCACATATGTACTGCACTGTACCCTGCAGCAGAAGAAAGGCCAACACGTGCCTCGACATTAAGATACTCAATTGAGTATTTATCCATGCTGTCATTAGGCAAGACTTTAGCCAAAATTTTTGCTCCTACAAAGCTAAAAAACTGCCGTAGGTACGATCCATATTAGCCATAGATAACCAGTTTTATGTTTAGTCTCCACAGGACCCTCTCAACTGATATTCTTTTGCTGCATATGCTACCCAAGGGTATGCCAAAGATCGATGCGTCAAAGTGTGTGGCGGCGCATTCATTTGTCATTGTATTGTTTGCTTTTTGTTTTCCGCGAGTATTTCCCGTGCAATCTCAATCGATTCTGCGTAAAGTCAAGTCAATCGATGACGATGACAGCATCTGTGGCTGTGCAGCGGTTTATAATCAGTGGGGCTCGTGCTTTTGTTTAGTCAACTTCTCAAATTGTTCATGGTGGCCATGGATGAACGTTATGTTCTGTTTTTGTATGGCAGGGAGAGAGGCGTATGGAACGTAGGAGCGTATGATGCAACAATAACAACTGATTGCAATTGAGCGTGATTGTATTATTGTAAGGCGTAGAGTGTAGTCATCATCATCATCATAATCATCATCATCATCATCATCATCATCCTCATATCGATACGCACACGAGACAAGCTTATCGCTTCGATGAAGGTGCGTGGATGCTGCGTCCCGATAAGAGCTCTTAATGAAGGAGTATAGTAATTCAATCTGAATTGACATACATTTCTTTACAGATTATTTTCTTAGCTCGGTAGCTGGTAGAATTTCCATAACCATAAGCTATACCAGATAGAGATCTTTTGGATAGCTTTTCAAAATCATTTAGAAATGTGAATTCAACGAGGAACCATCTCGTAACCCAATTTCATCCTACATATCCTGATCCTAGCAATGCCAGACAGCATCTCCCAAAACTTAGACTCCTTATCTCCAGTCAAGTAGTGCTGATAGGATCTAGGAACCCCCCCTTGCACTCGTTCTAGTAGTGCGGATAGGATCTAGCAGTCTCTCCCCTTCCAACTAAAATACTCACATAATACTTCACGATCCCGCATGCTTGGATTCCTCAGAATGGTGGCCACTTTGGGTCGACTGTTGTTGGCCTTGCCGCTGCAATTGTTGTGGCTGTGGTGTCCAGCACCATTCCTGTTGGCCTTGAGCGTGTCCTGGTTGCAGCTGCTGTTGCTGCCGTCTTTGGTGCTGCTGAGTTCCTCGACAATCGTATCGTCCTCGGACAGGGCGGGCCTGCACTTGGACAGATGTATGGTGTCCGAATTGAGGGTGGTGTCTGTCCAATCAAAATTTAAATTAAATTAAAGATTAAATGCAGTTTTAACGGCGCTTAACTCACCATCATGGGGTAGGAACGAGTCCCATTGGGACGAATCCCAGGGCTCTGAGAATATGGTGCCATCGTCGGACTGTGCCGAATCGATGCCACCAAAAATTGAGTTCTGGCTGAAGACATTGTCGTACGAGGAGAGGCGACATCCACCGTTCTGGCTCTGGAATGACTTCTGGCTGCCGCTGCCCTCGCCTCGCTCCTGGCCCTGTGCCAACGGCTGCAGCGGCCCGCTGGTGGCCATCGTCTGCGGTGGCGTCGAACAGCGCACCAACTCCGGCAGATTGAGGTCGGGCAGTCGCTTGGCAATGATCTGATGGACTGTGAGGGGCGGCCTCTTCTTGCCCAGCCCCCCATCTTTTTCGCGTCCCAACGAATTCTCCTTCTCCTGCCAATCCTGCACCGTGGCGTCATATGCCTCTGCCGTTGTGTCCTGCTTGGCCATAAACTCCCAGCTGCTGTCCAGCTGCCAGTGATCGATGCGATTGCGTGGCCGCTTTGTTGTCGGCTGCTGCTGCTGCTGTTGCTGTTGCTGTTGTGGCTTCTGCTTGAGCTCGTCCAGGCTGCCGGCCAGCTTCTCCAGGTCGCTGGGCAGCAGCAGGGCGGCCGTGGTACCACCCAGTCCGCCCTTGAGCGGCTCCGAGTGTCGCTGATTGGCGTGCATCACCTGGCTGCGATGCTGTCGCCGCAATATGGCCGTTGCCGCACTGGTCAGGCCCGCCTGTCGCAGTGCATCCGCTGGCTCGGCATAGAAGGGGCTGCCCTGTTTGCTGCGCGATCCCGGTGTCTGTGCCGCTGTCGGTGTCGTGTCACCGCCATCGTCCCCCTGCTCGGTCAGGGACTGCGTCATGGCTGGCGGCGGTGTTGCCGCCTGGCTGCCGGCTAGGCTCAAGTTTGGCAAAAGCAGTCCGGCCCGAGAGCGAGGCGGCGCATCGCCCGAGAACTGCAACAACTGCTGGCTGCTTTCCTTGGCGGCGGCGTTGGTGTCCTCCTCGCAGGGCGTCAGATGGGGCAGTGTTTGTGCAGTGGGTGTGCTCGCTGCAAAGATACAAAGAGAGAGAGAGTTAGAGAGAGCAAAGGAGGGGAAGAGGGTGCGCCACTTACGTGTCTCGGCCAGCAGATCGGGTCGACGATTCATCACCCCATCCTGGGGCGTTGGCTTGAAGCTGGTCAAGAGACTGGCCCTGTCGCTGGGATCGTGCGACCACACATCCTCATAGTCACTGATCTTGTCGCTGAGCGCACTGGCGCAGTACTGCAGCGGGGGACTCTCGAGTATGTCAGACTCCTTGTAATGCTGCGACTCCTTGCCGGCACGTGATTTGCGGGACTTGCCACCGCCACCGCTGCTGCTGCTGTTGGGCGTCTGCGGTGAGAGAATCTTCCGGTGGCTGGAGTCGCGGCTCGAGTGTAGCTGCCAGCGGCTGTCATTGGTGGAGGAGGAGCCCTGCGAGGACAGCGTATCCTTGCACTCGCCCTCGGGCGACAGGCGCTTGGCGAACGTCTGGAAGGTGCTGGCCTGGCCATTGAGCAAAGCGTTGAAGGGATTGCTCGAAGCGGGCGTTGTCACCTCCACAAATTTGCCACCAGTGTTGCCTCCGCTTCCGCCTCCTCCGCTGCTCCCATTACCGCTGTCCATGGAGAAGGTCACGGTGGTGGTCACCGTGAAGTTGCTGTTCCCATTGCTCAGCTGATCCGGCGAGTGGGGCTTGGACCAGCGCAGCGGTGGTGCCGGCGGCTTGAGATTCAATGTGTTTGGTGGCTTCGGACGCTGCGGACGCACCTGATCAACTGCACCTGCCCCCGCCTCGATGGGCAGCACCTTAAAGGTGCTCAAAGGTGCCAGTGGGCAGGCGATAGTCGGCGCCTGCGGCGGCACTCCTGGCGGCAGATACCCTGCCGGCCCCTGACCCTCCACGGGCGACATTGTCAGTATAACCGAATCCACGGAATTGGGGCTCAGCAGCTGCATGTGCTGGCCCCCGCTGGTGGTAAACGAGCTCATGCTGGAGTTGGTCGTGTCCGACGGGGTGCCCGCCTGGCTGAAGAAGCCCATCAGCTGGCCGCTGCCCGTGGGACTAAAGAGGCTACCGTTCCCATTGCCATTCCCACCGATTGTCGGGGGCGCTGTGGCGGGGGGCTTTGGATGCCCGGCATCGCTGAAGAAAGTGGCCGTACCCAGGCCGCTTGTCTCGGTGAGAGAGAGCGGCGACTTGGCATCCAGCAGCAGAAGCTGCTGCTGCTGTTGCGCATCCTGCGGCGCTGGCCGGGAGGGGCCCACTGGCGTGGGCGGACCCAGCACAGCGGGACTGCTGGCATAGCTCCAGAACTCCTGGCCAAGCAGCGCCAGCGAGGAGAGCTTCTTGCGGTTGTTGGCCTCGCGCAGCACCCGCGGCAGCATCAGCTGGACGGGCAGCTCGTCGCAGCACTGGGCATAGTGGGCGATCAACGAGGGTATCGAGCCGAACGTGAACCGCGAGCTCTCCAGGCTGAGGACATTGTCGTGCGACTGGATCAGATAGTGCTCGATATAGGGGCCCGTATCCTGGGGCAGACGCACCGATACGGCCATCGTGTTGGGCTGACTGGAGCCGCGCACAATGAAGGTCTGGAAAATGGCAAAAAAACACACACAAAAAATATAAGTAAGTTGTTCAACACTGGAGTGGGTAAGGGTGTTGGTTAAGTGAGTCTTTTGCGTTTGGTTGCATGTTAAATGTTGCGTTCACAATTCGCCCATAAATTCCCACTTATGGATGATAAATCTATCCCAACCCCCACCCTACCCCGCTATGCCCCACCGTGGCATGCCATTGCATGCAACAATGACTTTCGTCTTCTCTTCGTCTGCATTCCCTTTTTGCCTTTTTTTCCTTTTTTTTTTGTTGTAAAAACTTTGCAGACGCTGCGACAAATCGCGAAGTTTGCGTTGGCGTGTGGCGTGTGCGGCATGTGGCAAGGGGGGGATGCTGGATGGCTGCATCTTAAGCATCGAGAGAGCTGGTCAAGTGTGGCCAGAACAGAACAGAACGGACCAGACCTGCCCCGCTGCTAATCGTCTGTGAAAACTTTTCATAATGAGACTCGTACTTAAATTCACGCACAAAGATCCCAGGGAGGTTTGTTTATGCTCGAATGCAAATTCACCCCTCAATTTGTACTGAAAAGTCGAGGTAGAACATTTGAGAGCACAAATTAACATTAAGCTATAATTTGTTAAACCTCTAAAGAGTGTTTGCCCTGACAAGTACGAATGTATACGTTTGATAAAGTGAATAAAACTGTCATTTAAAATTCATAAATTCATCAAAAAAAGTTAAGAGCCACCCAAAAGAGCAACCAAAAGTTTGTTTGAATAAAATGAATCAATTTGAATAATAGTTAAGCATGAAAATTGATAATTTGCCATTTCTATAATGTACATTTCGCACAGTGAGAGATGTTCCAATAGATTGTAGAAAGATTTCCACAGTTGATGTTGAAGCTGATGTGTAGGATAGGATATGGGTAGAATATCTAAGTGTTCAGATTATTTCTATGCAATAAAAAGGTATTTAAATAAAGCCAGTCATTATTATCAGCTCATATTTAGTGCAGCAGCTCACATTAATTGGCGATTTGTTTGCTGGGCTGAATATAGGTATGTATACCCTTAACACAGACATACAATCTATAATGAATCGAATGATCACGCTTAGGGCACTCAAGGCAGGGAGACTCAAGGGACTAGTAAATTGTTTGTTTTTGCCTGCTTCATCGTTTTATGCATTGCTTCAGATCAGTATCCGACAGCGTCGTTTGCACTGTGCACAGGAAAACATCTCTCGGGCTGCGCTGTCGGCAAACGCACTGAAGCTTAAAAGCTTTGAGTGGCTCCGCTCGGCTTTGAGCCGCAGCGGCAGAGAAGCAACTTCGTGTGGATCCACTCGGCTCGACAGACGCAGCGGCAGTGCAGCAACTTCGTGTGGCTCCGCTCGGTTCTCAGGCGCAGCAGCAGAGAAGGAACTTCGTGTGGCTCCGCTCAGCAGACGCAGTCGCAGCCATGATGAAATTATAAACAAGGTGATCCTATCCGTAAGCGCCGGGGTTTATTTTACGCTCGCACTACTGAGAGAGCTTTGACGCCATGTCTGATAAGAGAGGCAAGACAGAGAAAGATATACAGAAGTTGTTTTGTGGTTTGTTTTTCTGTACTCTTCGCTGTCTTGAAATAGGCAGCTAAATAAGCCCCGAAAAGAGTTCGTGCTCTGGGATGGGATCACCTTGTATAATTTCATCATGGTCGCAGCGGCAGAGAAGGAACTTCGTGTGGCTCCGCTCGGTTCTCAGGCGCAGCAGCAGAGAAGGAACTTCGTGTGGCTCCGCTCAGCAGACGCAGTCGCAGCGGCAGAGAAGGAACTTCGTGTGGATCCGCTCGACTCGGCTGCTGCAGCGCGGCAGAAACATAAGTAACGCATTTGCCTTCGTGTCTGTTGTCTTCGCACAGAACCGCACTAAAGCACAATTGTCTGCGTGCCGACTTCTCGTGCAGTTAGAAGTTCCAAACGAACCGTTTCTCTCAATCTGTTTTTCGTTGTGCGATCGACTGGCACGAATCCACGCCTCTTTGGCTTTGCCTTTGGACCATTGAAGAGGAATTAAGACGAAAAGTACGAGAAGCTTCTCAAGTGTTTTTTCCCCCACCCATTCCCCATCTCCCATTCTGCTCTGTTCCGTCTCCGTCTCTCTTACTCCTTTGTCTGTCTGTTGGGCCATTGCATTGTTGTTGTTTGCTTTTCAATTTCGGAGCGAACGCATCAACCCCAAAAGCATGCAATTATACGTGTAAGTATCACCCCTACCCCCTCCCTGTATTAAGCATCTGTATATATGAAAGTATATGAAAATATATATGTATATTTTTCTTTTTTTTTCCATCTCTTCTTTGGATTTCAATAAATGCCAAGGCACAGAGAGAGAGAGGATTCATTCAGAGGGTGCTGCTGCTGCTGCTGCTGCTACTGTACACCCTGCGGCGTTGTTTATGATTTCTGTGCGAGTGGTGCACAATTTTTCAATAAGCAGTTGAAAGAAGATGATTCTCTTAGATTCCTACCCACACCCAAAAGCTATCGAGTGGGGTTCATGGGGGGTGGGGGTGGGGTGTGGTGTTGGGACTCTAAACATTTTGGGGTTGGATTGTTGATTTGATTTAGCTGCAACGTTTTTTAAAGCATACTTTTTCGGGTGGCTTTCTGATTCCATTATAGCCAGAGAGATAACAAAAAAAATAGTCCCCAACATTTTATACTGATTTAATAATGCGGCCACAAAGGCCACCATCAAAGCGAGCAGAGGAGAGCGGCAGGCGTGTCCGTCCATCGAGAGTTTGACCATCAGGAAAATGCAATTTATAGAAATCACGATACAGGCAGACAGACAGGAAGACAACACACACAGAGACCGAGAAGGAGGCACACAAAAATGAGCATAAAAATGCCCTAACAAGATGGGAGGCAAAAAAAAGAAGAAAGGAGAAAACCAAATGGCAGGCAGGAGCAAGCCAAAAGCGGCTTCAAGGAAAGTAAAAACGTTGCCAGCCAAAGGATAATGCACAAAGGTTGCCCAAGGATACAAGGATTCTAACAGAAAGCCATGCCAGGCAGAGACAGGGACAGAGAGAGAGAGTGAAATAGACAGAGAATATACCATAGACAGTTACAGTGCGTATCACTTAGATAAAGTTTCCTTAAACTATGGGCACGCATTGCTCCGAAAAGTGTAAAAGAAACATCGAAAACGAACTTAAAACAAATTATACACGAGTGCATGACGAGCTGCATTCATTGCTGTTCGATACCCTGGCTCGAAACTGACTATCCAAAAACAAAATACATGTCGTGTGCATGATGAGGCATATTTCTATTCGACAGGAAACTCGCTAACGAATCTCTTTTGGTATATGGCAAGCAAAAAGTTGATTTTCCGAGTGCATAAAATATATTCCTTGGCTTACGTATTGACTCCACTGTGTCTTATAGTTGCCGTCACACACTGTACATATATGTATATGCGTATGCCTTGTGTGTGTGTGTGTTCTGCATTCATATGAATGTGTCTGAGTGCCTGCATTTTATTGGCTCGAATTGACAAATTTCATTTGGTGACCGAACAATAAAAAGGCGTTACGGCATTTTGTCACAGCATATATAAATACATATATCATTTAGAGAGATATATGTATACATATATATACAGAATCGATTTGCAATAAGTATATGCGGTGTACATATATACGTGCTTAAGTATTTCTATTGGTTTTAGTTGCTTTTAAAGTCACATCCTTTGGCCTCAAGTCAGCTGTACACATGCCTATACCTACATATATGAACATATACGTGTATGTATCTACTTTTATGTGTATGAACATACATATTTCATTTTGTATGCACATATTTCCATGTGAGTGGAGGACTCAGGTGTACAATGGCTCCTTTCTTTACCATTTTGCCATTTGCCATTTGCCATTTGTGTATGCTTTTAGGCAGCGTCTGGCATCGTATACTCGTAAGCAGGAAGGCCTACAAATGCATTTTTGCACTCTGCAGTTCATTGACTTCTGTCAGACAGCCAGCCTGCCAGCCAGTCATCCAGCCAGCCAGCTAGCTCTAGTCCCAGTTCCTGTAGCTCCAATTTCAGGTCCTGGAATATTCCAGAATTTATATTCCACTTGCACTTTTCCGGCGGTCTCTGGCTTCATTTGCCATTCTAGTAGCTAACCGCAACACCACAGTTGACGTTTGGTTTAATTTCCGTTTTGCATTTCAATTTCCTTTTGCATTGCATTCGCAATTCATAAATGTTGCAGTGCCACAGAATTGAGTTGGAAGTGAGGCACAGAATTGACTTGAAAGTGAGGCACAGAATTGAGTTGGAAGTGATGCACAGAACAGAACTAGAAGTGAGGCACAGCTACAAGTGAGGCAGTTACTCAGCTTTGAGTGTGATTTAAGGAACTTTAAGTAGAAGATTTCCATTGTATTTATTCGCCGTATAAATTCTCATAAACCTCAGGCAGCACAGTTATCTAACTGATTAGATTGAGCATCAATTCAAGTATCAAAAAATTCAGGAAAATTCAACGAAATTATTGCATTAAAATTGGGATTATTCGTTGGATTATTATAAGTAGATTTAGTCGGAATAGTAGCTTTACTTTCACAGATTGAAGAATATGTAAATCTTTATCTATAAAATATGCGCCCAAAGGAATCATTTCGAACATGCTTCAACTGAACAATTGGTTATGTTTCGGACTCATAAAAACAGCAAATAAATGCTTAAGAAAAAAATCAAATATTCTCTGGTTGCAGCTCTCTGATTCATAATTTAATGAATATTATTTAAGTATTACTAAAAATCAACTGTTATAACTATGTGTCAAGGTATAAAGTTATCCATGGTTATTTGAAATTTATTCTAAATGTGATTGTAACGATCTGCAAGGGATTTCAAAGCATAATCATGTTGAAATTATCACCGAATGGCTGCATATACATATACATACATATGTAGTAAATTTCTATAATAAATATGAGGGATCAAAATTACAATAAAATCCAACTTAAAAACTGCATGAAAATAAATACAGATATCAGATATTGAATATTCGAAACCAAATTAAAACTAAATTTTACCGATTTTTGGAGGATACATTTTCTGTTGTTTTATTTGAAATTCAGAATTTAATTATTTAATTTAATAAATTTAATGAGGGAATTTGTATTGTTTATTTTGAATTTATTTTTATATTTTTGATCTGCATTTTCTCCCACTTTCACTACATCTCTCTCTCTCTCTCTCTATCTGTGAACACTCTCTCTCTCTCCCTCTCTGAACACTCTCTCTCACTTCTCTCGTGGGCATATAATCATTTATCTGCTTGCATTTATTTTGCATTTAATTGCATGTAAATTATTGTGCAATGGCCAGCACATGCCGCGTAATGTTCGCACCTCACCTCAGACCTCATCATACGTGGTCAGCATGTGGTACCCAGGAGGCCTACACCATGTTCCCCCCCACCCCCCAGGGGGACAGACATCCATCTGAGGCGAAACCTCTGCGAGGATTCCCTGCGGCGTTGCAAATCAGACACAACAACAACAACAAAACGACACAGAGGCACAGAGAGGCAGACACACAGAAATATATCCAAAATAAAAACGATTCGTCGCATTTGCACCCATTTCCGGCATGCCAGCACCCACCCCCTTCTCTCATCATGCCACACAGCAATTGTCACTTGTGGAATGGGTACAGGAGGGGGTACGAGTGTGCGATGTGTGTGGCATGAAAGTAACAACATTTCCGGTTTCCATTTCTCGTCGCGTGCCTTGGGGCCTGCATTTTATACAGAAATGTCCGCAGTGTCCCTTCTCGACCCCAACTACAGTGACACAACGCGGAACACGGACCATCTTCTTGGGCAGAAACACACCCCTTTTAGACCTCACACACACACACAATGCGCAACGTGTCGCAGCTGCTGACTGTCTGTGTCTGTGTGTCTCTATCTCCCATTTCCCATTCTCCTGTTTCGTGGCCTCCCATTTTCAGCAGTTTTGTGGTCGAAAGTGCAGCCGACGCGACGGTTGCTGGCGCACTGTCTGGGTATTCCGGGGAAAACCGTTTGTAATCAAGTTTTGGCCCGCAAATAGACTCATTGCGGGCTTGCTGGCTGACTGCCTAGGGTCGCTCAAGCGCCAAGTCTAGTCTATAATCATCAAATCATGCTTCAAACTGTTACTACAACACTACTATATACACACACACACACACACACAGACACCGACATATTTACAGCAATGCTGCTGCCGTCTATCAATCAGGGAGCCATCAAAATGCTTGACAACAAAATCTTGACAGCATAATGGTCATGGAACGGACCGGGCATAGAACGAAACGGCATGGAATGGAATGGAAACGGAAGCCCAACTGCAGTCGAGTGGAATCAAGTGAAATGACTTTGCTCTCCGGCTCTTTGCTGTTACAGTTACAGTTACCGTTACTGTTGCAAGGGTTGTGCGGCTGTATGGGCTCTGTGTGGGTTTGTGTGTGTGTGAGTGTGGTTATGGGTGGTGCCGCCTGTGTTGTGGTCTTTTGGGGATTCCAATGCCTAAAGTGCCCTCTGTGGTGCTGGTGCTGGCCAATGGTCTCTACTTTTCGAGTGCAAGGACCCTTTTGAGAATGCAATGCATTCAACGAGATTAGCTAGTGCTTAAGGTGGGGTAGAGTGAGAGATCACAGGTCAGACGTCACTATACTATATACATATATGCGAAGGAGAGTGCAGCAGGGAGCTAAGCCTTCGAAGGAAGGAGCATGGAGGTGGCCTAAGCCATTGAAGAAGGAGAGTGCAGCAGGGACCGTCGAAGCCTTCGATGAAGGAGCATGCAGTGGGCCTAAGCCTTCGTGGAAGGAGCATAAAGCAGGCCTAAGCCATCGAAGTAGGAGCATGAAGCAGGCCTAAGTCATCGAAGTAGGAGCATGAAGCAGGCCTAAGCCCTGCAAAGCTGTGATATCTCTGTCTAATGCAGCCGTTCAAGATGCGGTTTGGCATTTAAGCAGCTGCACACAGAGCACACTATTTAATTGTTAATTTAAGTAAAATAATTAATTATAGTCTGGGCATCTCAATTTCTGTCAATTGAGGGGAATATCTTGAAGGCAAAGTACCACTGGAAATTATTTGAATTCTGCTATAATTTTCACTGCTGGTTGTACTCCTTACATTGCAGTTTTTTGTGTGCTTTTTCTTGTACACTTTTTGGTCGCGTTTCAATTGGCAATCAAGCAATAAAATTTACCTGCGATTTTTCTATTTTCTTATACAAAAAATTGCCTACTTTCAGGGGTCACTTGGAAATTAAAAAAAACACAGCAAAGAAAAGCCACTGGTAACCCAACACGCAGCGTTATAATGAGAGCTTCCCACTCTACAGGAAAGCCCACGTCTCGTCCCTCAGAGAGAGAGAAGGAGAGAGAGAGTGCCCCAGGGGTAACGACGATAGCCGCCTAATGAGTGTCGGCGGTTTTTGTGTGGCTCGGACAAACAGCAAAGGAACAGCATAAGGAATGGTCTACAGTCAAAGGTGACGTCCGTTTGATACCCTATGCTACGTATACATTATTGGAATATTTTTACTAAATTAAAGTAGATGGAAATGAAAGCAAAAGAAGAGCTAAATAGTAGATATAACAAATATATATAAATAAAATTTGTAACAGAACGAACCCCGCCTCGAACAATTGTCTGAGAAAAGTCTGAGAAAAAAATGTGAAACGAATCTGTTAAGAGCCTTAGACTGAACCTGGAACTATAATATTTCCTTTCTTATTTACTATTTTTATATTTAGTCTCTAGAATAGGTTTCAGCAAGAGATTTGAGAAAGTTCAACTACATTATACCCAAAAGCAATCGTAGGACAAGCCTTTTATATAGAAATATACCGATAAAATTTTCCTTGATATTTATTACCATACACCCTGGTAAATTTGTGCTATGAATGTGACAAAATTTGTGCTATAAATCCCACAAAGTGAATAATGTTAATGTTATGTTATATTTGAAATATGTAAATCCGTACAGAATGGGCATGCTCTCCGCTCTGTTTGCTGTATTTATAGGGTATTGCAGCAGAAACTTGCATAAAATAACGAAATTATGCGATGGCATGGGTGGCACAGCAAAAACTGGACCCTGGACCCTGCCATTATCTAGCCATTGGCTGGTCATTAGAAGAGAGAGTTCGAGAGTGCTCCCAGGAGGAGTAGGAGAAGGAGCAGCGGTAGATGGGTGGGGTGGGTTCATTGCCATATAATAAAAATCTCATATTTTATTCAAATCGGTAATGCGAGGAGCGTGTACCGCCCCCGTCCCGCCCGAGAATGGGCAGCACCGCGGGATGCGTAAAAAGAAAAAAAGAGATTGAGACAAAGACAAAGACAAAGGGGAAAGAGAGAGACAGAGAGAGAGAGAGAGAGAGAGAGAGAGAGAGAGGGAGTTGAAGTTTTTCAGTTTCTTCGTTCTCATTGACATTCATTTTTTTGGTTAGTCTTTTCTTGTGCATAGTACTTTCTTTTGTCTTTGAGTTTGGCATAGAAAATTGAATTTTGGTGTCCAACAATGGGGATTCTTGGCCTTCATGGACTTCACTCTGCCAAGCATCAACCTTTCATCTGCACTCATTTGGCCATTTTTTGTGGTCTCATTCATGGGATACCCGCCATGCCCCCATGCCCCGTGCGTGCCCTTATGCACCTTTTCTCTCCCACTAAGCGGCTTTCGTTCTACAGAGTCAAGAGTCGCCGGTGCGGCGGCGGTGGCGGCTACGGCCATCATAAGCCGATTTCCCTTCACATTTCCGTTCAACTTTTTCATCATCATCCTCCACATTGGATTGCCATCTGCCTGCCATTCCATTAGAGTTGTGACTCTTCTGCCTCTTCTACCTTTTCTTTTCCCCGACAACCCCATCACACACGCAAAACTGAAAACTGAAAAGTGTATTAAACTCATTTGGCGTAGGGCTTTCAATTATAAATTTTTGTTGTTAATAATTAATTAGCAAAATGTGTTGCCATCGTTGCCGACATACGCAGTTCCCCCCCTCATCTCAGCTGCTTTTCATCTATTAAATCCTCTTCCCTATATTGCGTATACGCCATGTGTCACGCACACACAGCATTATGTCTGGTGCGAGAAAGTGTGTGTGTTTTGATGCTGATAGAACTAGATATGGCAGAAGTTGCTAGAAATTTACTTTATTTTACATTACATTTGCACATTACACAGTACGAGACATACATATATGTATTAGAGTGTCGGCTTGGATGAGTAGTTTCCCTTGCTCATGCTTGGCATATTTTTTAACTATATAAAAACTGCATTTTGGTGCACTTTTAGAATTTGTATACGGCATCTCCATCACAATTGATGGCTTGAAAGGTGTATTGTAGGCACTTTTTCAGGTTTTTTGGGCCGTGAATGGATATGCCTGAAGACAAAGCGACTCGATGTAGCAATTTCTCCTTCCTTTTGCAGAGAAAATGCTAGAATTTTAGTTGATTTGAATGACTGAATGTCTGTTGCTGCAATATCAATGCCAAAGATTCTAGAACTATCCGCAGTAGAGCTGTGCAGGCTGGGCAATGACATAAGAAAAGGCACCATGCCCATTGCTTTTACTCTTTTTATTTGGCAAAAGAAATACGAAGAAATACTTATCGATGGTATAGATTTTGAAGATTTTGATTGATTGATTTGAAGAGTGCATTCAATGTTATTTCATACACTCAATTTGTATATAAATTATTAATATATATAAAGGATTCATTTCGTATAAACCTTAACCCTCAATCCTTGTTTTTCCTTCGTTATCCCATTTCGATAACTGTCCCCCCAAAGGCCCAACAATTTGGAACCAAATCTCAAATTCGTTATTGTTGATTGGCTGTGAAACGTTTTCTTGTAATATTTATTCCAACGCTGATTGACATTTAAGGATGTCTTTAAGCTGCAAAGAACGCACTGTACAAAATATTGTATACTGTGTTCCTTGCGCTCCCTCTCTGTGATGTCTGTGGGCTGCTAATATCATTTTGGCCACATCGATGTATGGAATGAAGGATGCGGCAAGCGGCATGCAGCATGCGGCAATGTGAGGACTCATACTCTTGGCTGGTTGTCTGTCTGTCTGTCTGCTGCCCTTATCGTCTCATCAGCTGGCTAACTGACTGACTGACTGTGTGTTGTGCCTGTTGTTGATGGGCCATTTGCCTCAGACCCCAGACCTCAGACCCAGCTCCAGTTTCAGCCAATGCTTCGACCATTGCCACTGCCACTGCTGCTGTGCCACTGCTGTTGCTCCCTTTGCCACCTGACTCCCCCAACCCCTCCCATCCACGATTATATAGAAATTTTCTCCTTTTTTCATTGCTGATGTGCGCTTGGGTGATAAATAAAAACTGTCTGCGCCTATGTGGCTACTGTCTGTGTCTCCCCACCCCAAGGTCTCGTCCTCTCCATCTCTCTGTTTCGAGTGGTTTCTTTTTTTCTGTGCATGTGTGTGTGTGTGTTTTTTTTTTTTAACAATGTCTGACTTTTTGCCATGTAAGCTGAGACCTTTTTTTGAGGGGGGTGACATTGAAACACATGCCAAACAGAGGAAATTCCAAAAGCCGCAGCCGCAAAGGAAAAAAAAAATTCAATTTAACTCTGGTTCCGCTTTACGCTTTCCGCCCCCCCTCGCACCAACCTCTATTTTTGGCCATGTCTATTGGCCATTTAAGCATGTCAATGCGGAGGCCCAGCCACGCCCCCCGCCCCCCAACTGCAGCTTAACAACTTCATTTCGGCCTCGATACGGGAATGCATAAATCAAATGCAGTCAAAGAAGGATCCCCCCAAAGCAGTTCCCAAAAAATAGTTCAAAATGAAAAAAACTACAAAAAATATTCAAAAAAAAAACACAAAAAACAGTAGACAACGATTTTTCGATGCTGGATTAAAGGATGTTCTGTTCAAACACTCATATCGAAAATGAATAACCATATGAATGCAATGAGTTCACAAAAAAATGTTGATAGATTATGCAGAGACTCCACAGATGGGAATAGAGGGTTGGGTTGGGATGTGTATATTTTTTTGTCCATTTGAAAGCCAATAAATCATGGATTGCATTTTTTGTATGCATTGAATATCTGATGCAAAGGTACGGCAGTATCTATATCGATAAAGCTGGGATTTAAAAGCAGGAATTAAGTAAGTACTTTTGGCGACAAGCGACAGTTCTCGCTTTGCGTCTCATGAATTAATCCATGAAAGATATTCAAGATCTAAGACATATGTATATAAATCTAATCCAGAAGCAGAAAGAATCCCAACCAATATAAAGCAAAGTCTCAGAGAAAAAGTCAAATCTGGTAAGAGCCAATCCTGAATAATAAAATTAGCTTTTAATTTTTGTAATAATAGTATGAAACTGGTATGAATATGACATTAACTCGGAGTTTGAACAAATAATTGACCAGAGGTAGAGAAAGTTAAAGCGGAAATGGACCATACTTAGGACATTTATCTTTGTCGGTGTTGGCATAATTAAAGGCATATATACGATAAATCTAAGACAATTCGAAATAAGTAATGAACCCATGAGATTCATGAGAATGTGATCTAATAAAAACATATTCCAACACTACTAAGTGCCTTTATTTAATAGGTATATTTATAGGGGGAATCTCCCACACACAAGTTACACAGGAACAACAATGATAGAAAAACATAATGCCAATTGCCACTCGGATAGACCGAAGAGCGCTGCCGCACTACCGAGAAGCACTGCCGCATGACGCGTATAAAGCATAACCCGGAACATTGATTGATTTAAAAAGCGATTTTCACATTGAAGTTCTATGAAACGAAACAGGGGTATGATACGTTATAAAACTCTATGCGGAGAATTCAATGCTCGCTCCATCGTTTATTCTGTACAGGTGGCGACCGCTAATGATGTACCCCGCCACCACGACACGGACATCGCAGTAATCGCCGCAGACATCTAATGATTGCCCCAGCTGTTGACCCAGCCAACTTCAGCCCACACTCCATTTGGACATCTCCTGCCGGACACATCGATTGGGTCCATCAGCAAAAAAGAGAGAGCGAAAGGGGGAGAGGGGGAGAAAGAGGCTTCCAGAGCTTGGTCGTTCGACATTTGCTGCTAATTACATTCTGTGGTCGGCATAACAAATCCCGCTGCCAGATGGAAAAAAAAATGTATATACATATACATATACCTACTACGTGGCATGGCCGGTAAATGGAGATGGAAATGTGAAGCATACGCACATGTGACCATGCCTCCTGCTACGGTTGCTGCTGCTCCTCCGCCCTCTCAGCATTTATGATTGATGGGAGAGTCTATTGGAAAAAGCAGTGGCAGGATGGGGGGTAAAAAAAAACCGAACCGATGCACAAACAAAGCAGGGGGAAAAATCTGTTCAGCTTTCAGGTTCAATATCGATAGCAGGGAATGACGGGATGGCAGTAGGCGGAAGGCCTGGACACAACAAGTAATTAAAATACCAGGCAGGCAAAATGGTTCAGGTTACGCGTTGCGTTGCGCTGCGCTCATTCTGTTTGTTGCATGCAGCAGCCACAACAGAACACATGTGGATGCCACAAAGCGAATGGGGGGAGACACTACAAGAAATTGGCAATATTTTTCTAAATTGATTTTTGCAATGAAAAGATGAACAGGTTGAAAGGGAAGAACAGAACGCTTAGAGAATAGATTATTCTGGTATTATTCAGGTATTTTTATAAGTATTTTGCTGGTATTTTTTAAGCGTTTGGCTAGTATTTTTTGTGTATTATGTTATTATTATCCTAGTATCCATTTTGTATTAATTTAGATATGGCATCATTCCATTGCCAACATTCCCATTTTGAGATGTTTCTTGCTTCGTTCGATTTCCAAGTGTTCCTTTTGAATGTTTGTTGTTCCATTCTTCGTGTTTCAAATTCAACACTTTCTTTGTTCATTTACCAAGTGTTCCTTTCAATTTTTTTGCTACTGTTCTTCGCGTATCAAATTTAAAGCTGGCCTCTTTTTTCTATATATTTCTAGCTCAACTTTTCTCTCAGTGCTGGCGATGTGTGGATTCAATTCAGTCCAGCGTTCAATTCAATCGTAGTTCCAACCATATTGATTGATTTTTAATTACAAACATTTACACACAAAATGGAGACTCCAACGCACCCGTTGCTGGCAGTGGCGGTGAGGGTGTGGCAGAGATTCAATCGTTCAACCACTGGCGGGGGGTCTCCGTCTACCGTTTCTACTGGCGACGGGTCGTCTCTCTACTTCAATTTCAATTAAATGGTTTTTTATTAAACGCATAAACAAATGCAAATAGGCGGGCGCGGAACACTTGGGGCACATGGGGCCCAACTGGGATGCTGCTGTGTCCAGCATCCTTAATGGGGATTTAAAGGAGCTTTCAGACGCGTTCGCCGTATAATTGCCAACGTCGACGTTGACGCATGCAATTAGCAACAATGCAAGAGGCAAGAGCAAGATACAGAGAATGAGAGAAATAGAGAGAGATAGCTGAAGCCTTCTCCAGCAAAGGAGAGAAAGAGAGACAGAAACACAGCAGACATTTATCAAGGGGGAAAACGCACTGAAAGAGCAGGCAGCAAAATGCAAAAGTTGGCGAAAAACTTTGTCTCCTCCCCGCCTCCAAATACAAAAAGGAACACAGAAAGGATCAAAGGGAAAAATGAGGCACAAGAGAGGCAGTTGCATTGCAATCAATGAGCCATTGTTACGACGCGTTCGACAATTGAAAATTGCAGAAACCGGCAACCGGGGCACAACCAAAAAAAAAATTATAAGAGCCTGCGAACAGATTTCCATTCAAACGAGCGGCGCGCGTGCCATTTGCCATTTTAGTGCTGACTCCTTTGCCCGACTGGGCCTCTTTAACATTCAGTCCCGGCTCCTTTGCCCGATTGTGCCTCTCTGTACGTTGCTGAGAGCATGATGGTACCCTGGGCGGGACGAAGGCATGCCAGAACTTTCATAATTGATAATTGCTCAATAGTTTTTAGAGTTTATATTCGTTTGATAGAAGTGATCCTTAGCAGGCTAAAAGAAAAGCTTTCAGCTGTGATATTAGCACCTCGTTTTAGTAATTTTTCTTGTTTCATTCCATTGTTTTATCGTAGCTTATGCAACACTGTTAGCTTTCAATCATTGATCTCTTTTGGCTTCATATTTTTGGGTTTTTTCGTTGACTGGTTTAATCTTCTATTTGATTTTCTTTAATTTAATTTATTTTGCCTATTTTATTTACATTATTCTTTCTTTTTTATTTATAATTTATTAATATTTTTTTAAATTATTAAATTTTTTTTTAATTGTTTAATTTTTTTTTTTAATTTTTTTTTTTTTTTTTTTTAATTTAACTGTCTGTTAATATTCTATCGTTTATTTTATTTATTTCTTGGCAAGACTTGGCACTTGCTTAGTGCTTAGTGATTGATTTTTGCTTGTTCCATTCCATGGTTTTTTTTATTGCTTATCCAACACTGCTTCAACTTTTTTAACTGTCCTTTTTATTTATTATGGTTTTTGTTTTAAACTAGTTTTATCTTTAATTTGATTTCCTTTTATTTCTGTTTATTCGATTTCACTACTGTTGAAGTTCTCTTTCCAACTTGAACTTATTTCCGTTCATTTTCCATTGTTCCCATCATTTCATTTGAATAATTTATGCCTTTTTTTTTTTTTTTTTGGTAATTTCCTATCGTTTCTTTGTTCGATTTTAATGCATAATTTCTATGATTTCTCATTTATCGGGGACGGAATGGAATGTCCATTGTCTCTGCTTAATTTTCTTCATTTTACGTAAAGTTGGTAATTGAAAAAAAAAGAAGCTAGATTGGAACTAAAGCCTGAGTTTGAGGCTGAGGGCTGAAAAGCTTTTGAGAAATGGAGAATGTTGTACCGTACCTTAATGAGTTTTATCTAGCCCCCAACCCGCCCACATGCTGCTTGAACACGTGATAATTGCTGGCTCAGTCTCTAAGGCACCTCCCCCTCCCACCAAACTTATTGAATCTGTACAATTTGTTGTCCACTGTCCACTCTCCACTGTTTTTACTGTCCCCCAACAGCCATTACCTGCTTCAGCCATCAGCCAGCTAGTCTCCAGCTATCCTCCTTCTGATATCCTCCTCCTGCTATTTTCCTTCTGCTATCTGCCTCCTGCTATCCTCCGCCTGCTATCCTCCTTCTGCTATCCTCCTCCTGCTATTTTCCTTCTGCAATCTACCTCACACACACACGTACATTTTGTAATTTCAATTGTCTATGCAAAAGAGCTTTGAATCACAAAATGGTCAGCCCAGGGACAGCCCCACCCCACCCCAGCACTGCAGCTACAGTCCAGCTACAGTCTCCTCCGGGCTGACCAGTGGCTTGGCTTGGCTTTTGTCTCTTGTCGCCTTTTGTGGATGCGTTACTCCAACTCTCTGGATTCCTGCTCCTGCCTGGTCTATTGTCTGCCATTTGCTGCTCGACTCAGATAAATTTCAATGAATTTTGCAAGCGAAGCAGTGTCGTCGTGATTCCAGGACCCCCTCCTGCTCATTCTGGTTACATTTCTTTGTTTATCTCTCTCTCTCTATATATATATACAATTAAAAGGGCTTCGCATTGTTGTCCCCCCTGTCGCTGTCGCAATATTAATGAATCTTCTGTCTCTCTCCGCGCCCACACACATCAGCCAGGCAGGACTCGTTAATTGATTGCAATTTGTTTATGTAAATTCCCATCCAACGAATGAATGAATGAATCTGTTTGTCCTTTTTTTTTTTTTTTGGGTTGCAATTTCCCCCTTGTGTGTCATTGTTGTGCAAATTATATTTTTGTGTGCTGCTGCCCGGTGGCCATACATATGTATGTGTGTGTGGACCCGCCAGAATGAGCACCGAAAATTGCGTTTGTCCGCAAATTGTATCATTAAGCTAAATCAATAAATTAATAATTATCGCATGTTTGTACACTCACCCCCTCCTCCTTGCCCTGCAGCAGATGTACGGCGCCCGAACGCTGTATGCCGGGCAAAAACCACATGGGATGTGTGAGCAGCAGACGCTCCACCAGACCCAGATCGCAGGGCGGTGAATTGTCACTGGAATCGCGACTGGTCTCCTCATCGCGCTCATCCTCGCTAGAGGTTTCACCCTCGGCCAGGATGCCACCCTCAGAGCTGGACACCAGAGATGTGCGTGACTGTAAGTGATAAAGAGAGAGAGAGAGAGAGAGGCATATTATAGATTAGTTACCGGTTTATAAATTAGTTTAAATAAACAAATAAAACAAAGTCATTTAATGGGGTAACTGCTTAATGACGTTTTAAGCCTTTCTTTTACATCATTTTTGTAGAGTTCTCAAAGGCTTAAAGCCAGTACTAAGGCCCCTAAAGTTCCTTCAAGCTGGCTGCTGGCATAGACAACACTTTAGCCCAACACTTGACACATTGCCATTGGCCATATATACAACAATATTTTGTTACATTCACACACACACACATAAGGCCATTCCCAACATTCATTTTGAGTGCAATTCCATGTCAGGACATCAAAAATTGTTACGGCGCGCAAACTTTAAAAGCAGCCCAGGGGCCAGGTCTACTGCCTACCAAAACTTGTAGCAACAGAGAAGCAGCAACAGCAGAGAGAAGCAGCAACAGTAGCCTCAGGCTGGGATGACAGCAAAACCAGAGGAAAAGCAGAGTTGAAGCGACTATAAGATACCCCTTAGACAGTTTTAAATCCTAGAATTAAATGAAAAATAGCTGCTAAAGTTTAGCTACAACTAAGTATATCCCATAGCAGTTAGATCGTTGTTTAACGCACTCGTAGCTGTGCTAATATGACCTCTTCTATGCAGCGAGTACACGGTATGTGGTGGGGCATACAAAAATTCAGATTCCGTAGAAGAAACATCCACAAAGGCAGCAGCGGCAGCAGCATCCATTTGAGGCAATGGCATAGGCGTTTTTAATTGAAAATTGCCGTGGGCTGGCTTTGAAGTTCTCTCATCTCTCTCTCTCTCTCTCCTTCTCCCACTCTCTCTAGCTTTCTTTATGTGTCGCTTTGATGGGTGTAGTGGGTAGAGTGGAGCGTGTGGCATAGCAGTCATATCGTAGCATACTTTCGTGCCGCATCAAAAGTGCAGCTGCTGTGGGGGAGAGATTACGAGTCGAGTGTGGAGCGTGTTGGGGCGGTGGGGTGGCGTTATGGTGTGGTGTGGCACCCTCTGTCATGTCATGTCATGCCAGACCACGCTGATGATGTTTACAGAGAGCGTAAGCGATGCCAAAAAATTGATGCCAAGGCAAATGCTTATGCAAATGAAAATTATTCGAAAATAAATAAGAGACATCAAGATGAGTGGGAGCAAGAGAGAGGGAGAGAAAGAGTGAGAGAGAGACAGAAATGATAGCCTGTGGGAGCCTGTGTATCTGTAGATAAACGATGAATGCGAAATATACCAGCGAAACATTTTGAATATATTATTGGCATATCGCGTAACGCTTGTGACAACTGGTCTTTTAAGCGAATGAAATCCATTCGCTTGTGGGACATTTTTACAGCGAGTTCACAGTGCAGTTTATTCATGTGTTAATCTGCCTTTGCTAAAAATAGTTTATTGGAAGGAAAATTTCAAGAGAAGTTATTTTTGTTATGTACAGCGGAGTGTCTAGGAGTTTAAAAATAAAATAAAAATAAACTAAAAAAAATTAATTTAATAAATTTGAAATTTAATTTATTTAATTAAAAATGTAATTTAACAAATTTAAAAATTTAATTTAATAAATTTAAAAATTTAATTTAATAAATTTAAAAATTTAATTTAATAAATTTTAAAAATTTATTTTAATGAATTTAAAAATTGAATTCAATAAATTTAAAAAATATATATCAGTATTTTAGTGTTTGCATCCAATGATTCATTTACAAATTTCAGCGATACCTTAGGCAATATTATAATGCGACTAATTTTAGAATATTAAAGTCTCTTAAAACTGGTTTTGATTTAACCCAAAAAGCATTTACACTTTTCTTTTTAAATTTAATTTTAGTCTGTTAATGGATTTGTTTTTACTTTTTATATTTGCTTTAATTAATTAATTTTTTAAGTTGGAATTTGCATAACAACTTCTATCATGAATAATTTTTCTTGTAAAAAATACAAATATAAAAAAATGTAAAGTTAAAAATAAAAAAAAAATATTGAAAAAATTTAAATTTAAATTTAAAAATTTTAAATCTAAAACTAAAATTTAAAAAATATCTACAAAAATAAATGCCCAAAAATACACAAAAATGTATATGAATAAAATTGTATGCAAATTGCTTAATTGAATTCAGTTTTGAGCATTTAAATAAATTATATCCCAGTTTTTTATTGTTTTAACTTTTTTAAAAGCTTTGTTTAAGAGTGGGTAAATTTGTACGTGGAAATTTTATTTATGCATTTATATTACCAACCATTTCGTGGCCTCATGATGGAACAGAAAATAAACGCGTAGCTGGGTAGGCAAACTCAAGTGTTGTGGAACTCAAGGGGCTGTGGAAAAAAGTCAAGTGGCTCGCTCGTTACCACCAGCAACGTCATGGATACGGGGTTCAACATTCGTTTGGCAGCAAACAGCACAAAAAAAAAAACACAAAACTTGCAGACTAAAAAGCCAAACGCAAAAAAAAGGGTCACTAATTGAGTTATTTCTGGCCGAGTGTCAAATTAGGTTGCCCCTGACTCACCTTTTTTCTTTTTTTTTGCCGGTTGATACATATCTAGATAGATGGGGCAGGATACTCGGATACTCACACACGTACTGTAGATTTTTTTATTTTATTTTTTGAATATTATTTTGGGCGGGGGGGGCAAAATTTGATTTACGGTGCCGGCAGCGATATTTAATTTTTGATGTCATTTATTAAGCAAAAAGCAAAGGAGATAGATGGGGGGTGTGGCAAGTGAAGTGTGGATCAAGTTGCATGAGTTTCAGTTACATTCGCAGCTGTCTGCTGCTGCCCTTTCTGAGGCATTAATCATACGCAGAGTTGACACAACGACAGGAAATGAAACCAAGAAGCTGCTGCCACACAGACAGACCCAGAGAGACAGGCAGACAGAGAGACATACATACATACAGACAGTAGCTGTAGCTGTAGCTGTAACCCAGACACAAGTCTCAAGACAAAACGCAATGAAATGGAAATGCAAAATGTTCGCCTGTTTATTTGCCAACCATTTAAATGCGAAGTGAAGACCGACCCCCCCCCCCAAGACGGACCCCAAACGAAAAGGTTGTTAAAAAAAAAAAAGAAACCCAAACGGGAGCCCGTGCCCAAGCCCGAGTCCCAGCCTCAGCCCCAACAGACAGATGATGGAGACATAGAGAGCAAAAAAAAAAGGGAAAATTGCGCAAATCCCTTGAAGAAATGTTTGAAATTTTTCAAAGCTCACAGCAGGGGGTTCGTTTTTTTTTTTTTGGTTTGGGAAATGTTGCGAAATTATGCTTAAATCAAAAATCACAGCAGCGGCAAAAGAAAACGCGCACTGCAGGCGGGCAAACCAGGACCAGGAGCAGCATCAGCAGCAGCAGCAGGAGCAGGAGGAGGCCAGGCCCAGGCCCGGTCGCAACCCTTGTCGTGTGTCCTGGGAGCACGACCGGGGCGGCGGCGCTGTGTGAGGTAAATGCTGCGCATATTTTATACCCTGCATTAGGTCTTAAGTATTGCTTATTACATCAGTTGTGCGTTGTGGTCCCTTTTTTGTTGGGTGCTCCAACCGAAAACTATTCCAAGTGGGCGTGGGGGGGTTGACGACTCGAGTGGGTATGCGTCACGGGTCCGCCCAGGGGGGGAACTCATTTACTCTTTCTTTTCATTCGCTCTTTAAACAGACAGAGAGACGGACAGATAGACAAACAGGCAGAGAGACAGACAGAAATGTTGGCAACGTTCTGTTCTTTGCTTTGCTTTGGCAGCAGTTCAAAAATCATTAATTTGATGTTTATCCATTGGGTTCCGACGTTCCGTTTCGTTCCCTTTCGTTCCATCAGTTAATTCCATTCAAGAAATAATCCTAATTTACCAACACATGTGAAAATTGGCAAAGTTTTGGCTGCAACTTGCAGATGCTTGGGCATAACCAACCGAGGTGCGCTGCTGCATATCTATATTTTACTTAAACATCTCCCGTAACATTAATTGAAAGCATTTACATTAGATATTCCTGTTTTATATTAATTAACTGGCTCTAATATAATACTTTTTTTTATTAATTTAATTCTATTATTATTTGTATTACTTTATTTAGTTAGCATTAATTCTTGCTCTCCCCCTTGTGCACGTATTATGGCCCATCTTTCTGTACAGATTTCACTCACTCATTTGTTTACGGATTTAGCCCAGCACACACCCCCAACATGGACATGGACATGGAGATATCTAATAGCTTTATGTTAGCTGAAAGGACTTTTTCCTTGCAGTAGCAACCCCAAAAAATATATTTAAAAAAATAAAATAAAAGTAAACTTCTGAGTAGCCTGGCTGCATTTTGGAGTGCCACAGCATGGGTAGAAGAAGATTATTGGATGAGGGTTGTTGCTGCCACTGTGCCACACTCTCTCCCACTCTCTCCCACTCTCTCTCTCTCTCACTCTTTCTGTCATGTGTGCGTTGTGTGGAGCGTATTTCTTGTTGGATTTTGGCTTTTGCGACTTTAAATTTGCTGCGTTTCCCGCCCTTCAGTTTACTTTACGCTAACAATGGGGCGGCAGGCAGCAAGCTGCAACAATGGACAGCCACAGCATGGACTAGCACCAAGACCCAGAGCCAACACTTTCACGGTCATGGCCTGGAGCAGCAAGAGCAGCAGCGGAAGTAGCCACGAGACAGTAGACAGACGAAGAAAGTATTTTTTGGCTTCCGTTCTGGCAGCTGTTGAAAATGAAAATCATTCTCAGTTTCTAGTTACAGTGCGAGTGCCAGTGCCAGTCGCAGTCGCAGTTGGAGTACCTTCCTCTATCCAATCTCAAGACCTTTCCACCTTTCCGCTACAAAATATTGGCAAACAATTGTCTGGCTGTGGCTCTGGGTCTGGGTCTAGGTCTGGCTCGGAGTCTGGGTCTGGCTGTGGGTCTGACTCTGGCTCTAGCTCTGGTTCGGTGGTCTTGCTCTGGCTCTGTCTTTGTGTCTGGTGGTGTCTGTTCCTCTTCCTGGTGTCTCGATTTCTGCCAATATTGGTGGAAATACTTTTGGCCAAAATTCAATGGCAATATAAAAATTCCCAGCCATTGACAAAATGCCCTCACTGTCTGCCGACTGTCTCCTGTTCACACATTGGAACCCATCCACTTGCCATTCCGCAGCGACTCCTTTCCATCCTCCACCCTCCAGTTGCTGGCATTTAATAAATTACACAGCAAAACCAGGCAAAAGGGGTGGGTGGGAGTCAAAGAACGAGTTCTCTGGGTGGGTGGGGTGCCAGTAACTATTTATTTGATGCCGCCCAAAAGCAGGCAATGACAATTTGTCAAATGCGACAAAATGAAACGAGAAAACTACAACAACAACAACAAGAAATAGAGATACAACTACGAAATAAATTAAAAAGAAAGGAAAAAAGGAATGAAAGATGCTAGTACATAGTTTTTTTTTTGTTGTTTAGGGTAGTTTGGAAGATTCTAAAAATAAGCAAAAATTCCATCGAGCAGAGAGTAAGTATGATTCTATTTCAGGGTTAATCTAATAAAACATCAACCACAAAAACTGTCATTGAAACTTCTCTATAAACCATATGAGATTTTATGTTCTTTTTCACATTTCTTCACACACGAGACTTCAAGAAAATAAAGACATTTTTTTAATAAACAAATACATTTTTAAATGAATAATACATTTTCTAAATAATAAATATATTAAATTGTAATTTGGATACATATTTCCCCATATGTAGATCGATTTTTATGTAAATAATTTCAATTAAATACAAAAAGTCTTTCTGCCTCTCGAACACGCATTTTCCGTTCATGGCTGAAGTCTAAAATCCTTCAGAAAATTCCTAAATAATGTAAATTCGATCCTTCAAATTATGTAAACAGTTTATTCAAAGAGTGGAGTAAATATCTAATTGTAATGTGAGTTTTTTTGGTGTGGCACCAACTGTGTTTACATCACTCGTTCTATATGCATAGTCCTTAGGGCAATAAAGAAATCATTTTAAAGGGGAAGAGAGTGAAAAAGAGGGAGTGTGAGAGAGAGAGGGAGTGTGAGAGAGAGAGGGAGTGAGAGAGATTGAGTGAGAGAGAGTATGAGAGCGCTTTCAGTAGCCTCAGGGTATCAATTTTTGAAAGGGATTTATTTCCCACCCCCCCAAAAATAAAGCCACGTTTCCTGTTTCCGTCTGATCCGACAGATAACGCCAGCTCATATGAGAGCAGCAGCCCCCACTTCCCCTTACCCATTGACGTGTTGTGGGGTGCGCCCCACCCACCCCTACCCATTGACGTGTTGCGGGGTGGTGCGAACAGGATGAGGGCACAAAATCCGTCCTCCTGCATAAAGCAACTCCTTATCGATGACATCCAGGGTCCAAGCGTGAAATTAATTTCATAAAAATTATATACAGGCCACAGGCAGGGCACGACACACAACCTCCCTCCCACACACACCGCTTACACTGTGCAACAAATTGCATAATTATTTTTGTGGGTGGTCCGTGGATCTTTGTGCACTTTTGTGGCGCGAATTTCTATCAAAAATTAATTGATTACATAAATTGGGGAATTTAAATTACATTTTTAAATTAGCGCAAGCTGAGCGATATTATGCTGCATGATTGCATTCCATAGAAATCAGATTAAGCGACAATTTACGAGTTCTATGTAGCTAAATTATTTCGTTAAGAATGTGTCAAAACGTAGCAATTATGCCACCAATAATCTTTGGGAGGGTATTCAATTAGTACTATATATTTAAGTTGCTTAGAAAAGCTGCTTAGTGCCTAGATTTAATGATTTTAACCAGCTGGTATGGAATAGAAAGATGTATTAAAGTTTCACTTGGTTCATTTAAACATCTGCCATACAATAATTTATAATTTTAACACTTTTTTTCTATTTTATTTTTTTTTTTTTGTAAAAGTTCCTCCACGGAGTCTGACTTAAAATATCAATTTAAAAAATAAATTTATGGCATACAAAAAATCCTGTTGCGATTCTTTTTGAAGTAAATACATACAATGTACATATGTATATCCCATGTAACATTTCCTATGCGACAGTGAATAAAATTAAATTAAAAATGAGAGAGAACGTACGGAGTCGCTTCGAACGCGACTCTACTTTTATACCCGTACTCAGTCAGTACACATGTGATTTATGTGGAATTTTTAAAATGTTTTATCAGTTTTTACATTTTACATTTTTGCTACATCTGTCATCGACATCTACATCTACATCATCTACATCAGTTCTCACATCAACACACGTACACTGCACGAGGCAGCATGTTTGAGCGTGAGTGTGTGTGTGAGAGAATCAGTAGCAGCCGCTGCAGCGCTGCTGTCATCAACCCTAATAAAATGTATATTTTGTTGCGCGGGGCAAGGGGAGGCGACTCGCTGCTGAAAATTCATTTGATCATTGTGGCTACAATAATGATCCGATCTGAACCAAATTCGGGAATCTGATAGATATGGTCATTATCTACAAAACTGCATTTTTTATTTTTTCTATCTTCAAAATTGTGGATTTTCGTCTTTTGTGGGGGCGGAAGGGGGGCGGGGCGAAATTTTTAAAATACACTTGTTCAGGTTTGGTATCACAGGAGTCTTGGCCAAAAGTTTGGTTGCTCTAGCTCTTATAGTCTCTGAGATCCAGGCTACACAAAATACAAAAACCAAATCGACTCGATTTTGTGTGAGTGCGAAAGGGATGGAGCGAAGTTTTTTTCGTACATTTGCCTCTATTGTGGCTATATTAATGATCCGATCCGATTCAGATTTGGGCCCCTGATAGATATAGGCTGTCTCTATGATTCTGCATTTTTCGTTTTCTGCTATCTTTAAAATTGTGGACGGCACAGATGTGCGCCCTTTGTGGGGGCGCAAGTGGGCGGGGCGGAATTTTTAAACTTTTTCTAGGAGTGAGAGAATACATCAGTCTGGAAAAAAAAAATTTGGTTGCTCTATCTCTTTTTAGCCTTCGAGCAATGGGCGACGAACAAGACGGACAGACGGACAGACGGACGGACAGACAGGGCTATATCGACTCGGCTATTGATGCTGATCAAGAATATATATACTTTATATGGTCGGAAATTACTCCTTCTCTATGTTACACACATCCACTTTTAGCACAAATACAATATACCCTTTTACTCTTCGAGTACGGGTATAAAAATATTCCTACAGAAGTCCTTCCCAGGTAAAATCAAACCCATTTTTAGGAAACATCAAATATCAAAGCCCTGCTTTCTGTCTTAGTTTGTGGCTAAAATAGGCATCTGAATTCTGTGCCATGAATATCCCTTCTGTTTTTTATGTCCCTTGCGAATGCTTTCGCTTCCTTCTTTCAAATATATTTCAAGCGAAAAATTTACCAAAATTAATCTTAGGACCTACCTCAGGGAAAGAAGTATATGTCCACTTTTTAATTTGCTTATATTTTCTATGAAGGTAACGGTAAATTTTTTGTAGGCATGCCAGTTTGTTCTTGTATCTCTTATGAAGATCTCGCTGTGCAGTATTCCTTTTTTGCGCTTCATTATTTGTACCGTTTGAAAAAAATTTGTGTAGCAACTCGTGGTTTTCGAAGGAAATAAGTATATGTCCAAGCTGAGATTATTGTGCTTTCGCGTGTGGTCAAGGTAAGAAGTGTGATCCAAAAAATTTCTTTATTCAGAAAAAAGTAAGTAACATTGTCTTTACCCGTTTGGAATGAAAAATGTGTGTTTCTATTTGGATTTTACGGTAGAATGCCACGTGGAAGGCATTTGTCGGAGGAAGATCGCGGTCTGATCAAAGGGCTGGCCAAATCTGGCAAGAATGTTTCTTATATTGCCACCAGACTAAATCGACATGGACACACATAGCAAACTTTCTTAAAAATCCTGAAATGTATGCGAGAATAAAGAGGAGCGACAGACCCACGGAAATCGATGCACGGTGCAAGAGGCAAATTCGGCGTCTAGCCGTTCAAAACAACAAGTCTTGCATGAAGATCAAAGGTTAACTGAAGATTGATACATCCAAAATACGTATAAATCAAATTTTAAAGGAAAACGAAACGGTTAGATATGCTTCCCGCGACTCTGTAGCGAGGATATTGAGCGCCACATAACCGCCCGACTAGGACTTGCTGAAAAATACAAATTTTGGTCACAGGATTTCACTAAAGTTATATTTTCGGACCTTAGAAAATGTAACTTGACAGCCCTGACTCCTGCCAAAAGTATTGGCGCGATAAAAAACAACCAAGATAGCACTGCCATAGGCAAAACCACGGTGGAGGATCATTGATGGTTTTAGGCTGGATTTGGGAATACTAGAAAGTCTCCAATCGGTTTTATACGAACCAGAACCAATGGAGAAATCTTTTTAAGAGTTGTTAGAAACAGTACAGATTGAATTTGCTGGAAACCTTTACGGGGATGAGTGGATCTTCCATTAAGACAACTCGCCAATCCATACGGCACGTAAAACAAACGACTTTTTGGATAATAGGAGGATACCCTTTTGCAGTGGCCAGCAATCAGCCCGGACCTAAGCCGAATAGTAGATCTTTGGGGAATATTATCCAACAAAGTTTACAAGGATGGAAGCCAGTTTGATACGGTTAATGACCTGAAAAGAGCATTGCTCCAGGAATGGCATCAAATTAACCCTAAAATTCTTCAAAAATTTGGCAATCTCCATGCCAACCCGGATAATTCAAATTTTCACTAAAAAAGGAAAGCATATATACTATTAAAAATTAATAAAAAAATCTAAAAAAATTATTTCATTACTATTTTGAATTTTCACTTATTATGGACATATACTTATTTCATATGAACTTCAACTTGTTCACTAAATATTTAGCAAACCCAAATGCTTATGAAAATAAAATTGTTATATTTTTGTTAATATGTACTTGTACTAGTTAAATAAAAAAAAAGTCCAAAAGATTATCTTTGTTCTTAATATTTTTTTTTTCAATAATATCAATGGACATATACTTCTTTCCCTGAGGTATAAAACGGCTTACTAATAGTAAAGTTAAGTTCCAAGTTAAGTTATTCATTTTCTTTTGACTTATTTTCACCAAAAATGCACGAGCAGTTGTATGGTTAGGGGTACCTCTTCGTTGTTAGTTTATACTTCCATATATTGGATCACTACATATAGCCCAGATAATTCCTAGAAATGATGCAGGTACCTTGTACCAGTGGGGGGTGTGTAGCAGCCTCCCTTTGCGACTCCTCCCTTTGCCCTTTCAACTCCTTCCTAATAGTTTGACAAAAAGGTGAGCCCGATAAGCAGCAGCAGCAGCAGCCAGCCAGCCAGCCCTGCACGTGTCCCGCTCGTTTCTCCTGCTATATCTCTATATATCTATCCATCTCTGCACCGATGTGTGCATGCGGGCAAATTGCACTCGAGACTGAATTATTGCCTGACGCAGCGCAGCGGCGGCATCAACCAAAAAAAAAAAAACAGCACCAAAACAAAACGTGCAACAGTGCGACAGGACTGGGACTGCGACTGGAACAGGAGCAGGACACACGCAAGAGGAGGAGTGCCAAGCAGAGCAGAGTCAGAGCAGAGGAATGGAGTCAGTCCCTGTCCCTGTGCAGCAGCCGTGGAAATAAAAGATAAATAGCAGCCACGTAAAATGTTGTTGAATGTTTTAAAAAACCATAAAAACCACAGAGAATTACATTTAATGGCAGCAACAGCAGCAGCAGCAGGCACCACAGCGGGACAGTGCTTCCAAAAAAGGCAACAAATGGGAGGGTGGGGTGTAGGGGATCCAACCGCAATGGCAACAACAGGCAGAAGAATAGATGGAGAGAATAGGAGAGTCCTCTGTCTGTCTGTCTGTGTACCGCTGACTCTGTGACATTCTCCTATTCTGTAGCATTTTGGGTGGGCAGAGTCGAGGGAGGTGTCGTGGGAGGTGTAGTGGGTCGAGTCGTGGGTCGAGTCGTGGGTAGTGTGTGTGTGTGTGTGTGTGTTTGCAGAAAACAGTTACAGCTGTCAGCACATGCTGATTCTAACGGCCTGTGACGCCTGCTACTCGCCCGTTATGCGAGCGAGACGAATGGGCTAATTGAAGCGCCATGTTGTCGATTTGATGCCCAGTGCCAGTGCCAGTGCTGGTGCAGCCGCCGCACTATGAATGCATAATTAACGGAAAGCCGAAGCCAACGCTGCCCACCCGCCCGAAGGCGATGGGAAATTCGGCAACTTTGCAACCGAAATGCAGCCAGAAAAAGTGCAGTGAGAGAAAATAATAGCTAGAAGATGGGTGCTGAAAGATGATCTGATATGCCAGTGGCAAAGGCCACGAGAAACAATAAAGATATTGCAGGAAACAATGGAAAAAGAACAGTGAAAAGAAAATCTTAAAAATGGAACACTAGGAATGGAACCATTAATGATAAAATGATAATAATATTTGTAATGGGGAAATGAAAATATTGATAATAAATACTCTATGGATGGGTGGAACCAATGAACAGCTAAAAGTTGATCTTAGTGAAGGGAATGCGGGCAATGGAACAAAAACAATGGAAACTTAACAGCTAAAAGTTAAAATTGTAAAACGAAATGCGGGGAAATAAGCAAGAAGAACACGTGAACCAATGGTAAGTGGACATTGAAAACGGGAACGATGAGATTGGAACATGGAAAATGGAGAATGAAACTTGTAAGAGAGAACGTTAAGAATTTTAAGATTAAATTGTTCACAATCACTGAATAAGAGGAACCGATGGAAAACGAATAGCAAAAAGTCAACTTGGAATAGGGAATGTTAACATTTTGAATCCCTAAACAAAAATTCAGTAAAATCTCTACCGTTTTAATCATTGCCAGAAAGGGAACGTACACCAAGGATCATTCAGTGATCTTTCCACTTCCTCCAGGTGAACATCTGCCACGAAGTAACAAATCTTCTGCCACATTCTGATTGCATCGTTGTTAAGTTTACTCGATTTGAAGCTGAATGGTTTAACGCTACTTCTTTCGCTCAGTGACCAATTGTTTTAGTGCATAATTAACAAGTGAAAATGGCCAACAGTGCAATTGCAAAGTCCTAAAAACGGACAAATGGCAAATACAATAAACATTCAGCTCAAGTAATAAGCCAGCACATAAAATATGCCATTAAATGCCCGATGGCGATGGAGTTCGTTCAGCAGTCCAGTAGTCCAAAAACGAAGGCCCAAGACGATGACGGAGACGGACAAGTGTCCGTCCAGTGGGAGGCTGGGAGAAAGCACAGTATACACCGGACATACACAGGACACGGCCTGGATGCTGGATGCTGTCAAAAAGTCAAAGCCATTAGCCGCACTCACACACACACAGAGACCACAAAGATGCGTCCGATGCCATTAGAAAAGGGAGAAAATTGAAACCGGAGATGGAAGAGCAGCGCCAGAGCGGACAGAGATGGAGTCACGTGAAGCGATGTCACGGGTGTCACAGGACTACTGGGTGTCCTGGTTGTCCTGGTTGTCCCGGTTGTCCTTTGGTACCACTTTTCACACGAAACTAACGCAAATGAACAACGAAATACCAGGGACACACTTCATTAGTGCAACGAACCCGTGAGCCGGGGCCCAAAAATGGGGGCGTGTCAGGGGAAAGAATAAAGGGGGCAGCAGCTTGTCTCCACCGCAGGACATGGACAATCATGTTTTGGACGTGTTGGCTGCTCACTCTCTCATCCAGACGACGGCTCATTGCCTCTGACAGGCAAAAATATGTATAAACCTTTCAAGCCTGATTGCTGCGGTTTTTTGGGGTCGCTCGATAGGACGGGGACAGAACTGGGACCCTTGCATGTACAATATCGGCAAACATTTCACCTGACAAGCAACAAGAAAGCCACAACAAAACTAAAAAACTCAAACAAAAAAGTAGTAGAAGAAATAATTGATGGTTAAATGGCGACTAGAAAATATACCCTAAACAAAATGGTGTTTTTTTTCGAGCTGGAAAACATTTTAAATATGATTTAAAAAACTTATAAAAAACACGAGCATGCCATTAGTTTTCCGTTGTAGTTCAAAGCCATTATTATAGTTCATATTATTTTGTAGTTTCAAACCAAAATTATCAGTTAACAGAGCAGATGTATTAAAAAAATATTCAAATCTTCAAATCCAGGTACGGTACCCATCCACCAATTATCTACTATCATTCACTGGTCTATTTCCTAGTTATATTTGCACTAAAAATAGTAATCTTAGCTACCAAACAATGAGTGGAATGGATTTGTATGCTGTTGCCTTGAAGGCCAAATCCCATGTTCAAATTGTCAATCGCAATGGACAGGAAAGGGAGCTCCCTTTGATGATCCAAGACGAACAGGATATCAAAATTCCACAAATAAATGCAACCAAGTATGCTCCAGAAAACTACATGGAAATGCGTGAAAAATGCATGAAAAAGAAAATGCAAGCAGCTGTCGAGAATCAAGAAATGGCCATCCATGAGCGGGAAATGAAAATGGTTATGGGTTGCAAGCCGCACTCTGCAGGAGTAGAAGCCGATGAGGAATCGCGTTGGCCGGCGTTGCCAGACCACGATCCAAAACTGTCTGAAAGAGATATGCTGATTCGTAGGGGTAGGATTGCCATACTCGAATTGATCAACGAAAATCAAGTGAATTTACGTTATGCACCCATGTTCCTAAAAGAATTGGTCGAACAGGCACAAAGCAACACGCCGGATCATGCACAGTATTTTCTACAACAGATTATCGATGAGCAAACGACGAACTTGGTTCACGCTGATGGGAATTCACTCAAGGAACTGATCAAGTTGACCATACCAATGGATAAGCGGAGCGTCACACAAATGTGGATCAAAGAGTATAAGGAAATGAATCCGCGAACCAACTTGACCGATCACGAATTGCAGAAATTGGCCAACAATGAGTCGATCTTCCAAGAGATGACCACCGAACAGATGCAGCAATATAACGAGGAGCAAAGCCAAAGATTGCAAATGAACATATTCCTGTATGATGGCTTGGTCAATGGTGTCCTGTTGGCATTTGGTTGCCTTATGCTAAGCAGCGCCCTGGATTTTGTGCTTGGTTAGCATCACGGCGATAAATACTATATAATAGAATTACTTACAGTACAAATGGTTAGACAATAGCAGGAAATTTACAGAAAATATATATAGAAAATCTACAGAAAATAGATTTACATACACTTCGAGAGAAAGTTCAAAAAAGTTTACAATTATAAAGAATTATTTAAAAATTAAAATTCCATTATATATTTCATAAATATATATTAAAAAGTTAGCAAAAATTATGTCTTTTATTTTGCTTAAAAAAATGTGTATTGTTCTTTTTTTTTTCATAATTTCCCATAAACGAACGGACACACACACCCACAAAAAAAATAGACCCAAAAAATATTTGCTTCGACAGTGGAAATTGTTTTTTACTCAAATGTTGATATTAATTTAAAAATATTTAATTAAAAAAATATTTCATATTTTTATTTACAAAATAAGCTTAAATTTTAATATATTATTTAATTTATTTTTTTTTTTTTTTTTTGCTTTTTATATTCAGATTAAAATAATTCTTCTTTTTTTTATTAAATTTCATTAAATTATTTTATTATTTATTTTGTTTTATTATTTATTTTATTGAATTTATTTTTTAATAATTTTATTTAATTATTTAATTTAATTATAATATGGGCATACTATTTTATTAATTGAACGCCATAAACACTACCGAAAGCTACTCCAATTACAGGGTATATAAACCCTAATAGAACAAGCAGCACAAAGTACAGTCAAGTCAAAGAGAAAAAGTACAAAAAAAAAGAGGAGGGGCATGGGCAATGCTCTCTAAGCCGCTGACAAAGCCTCACTAATACCGTTGCAATTAGCAAAAACGTGTGTGCACCTGTACAAACAGTTGCGTCTCCCCACTCCGCCCCCAAAAAAAGTGAGGAGGCGTGGCGGGTGGTGGTGGTGGCATGCTGTCCACTCGACATGGCCTGAAGCCAGGGGCAGATTAGAGCCCAAAGTTGTTTATGGTCCAAAAGGCGGCAGCGTCCGACAGCAGTGCCAGCAGGGATAAAGCATAATGAAAGTAATAAAGTTCCAGGACAACCGCCAGCAGCAGTCAGCCAGCCAGCAACAGGAGGAGTAGCATTGGTACTCCTGGCTACACAGATCAGCGACTGGCGATAAAAACTTTTGTATGCCCCGACAGAGAGAGGCAGAGAGTCCTGTCGAGCCCTGGCCTGTCCTGTCCTATCCTGTCTCCTTTCATATGTTGCACGTGTGTCGTGTTTTAAAGGCTGCCTGTCCTGTCCTGTCCTGTCTGTCTGTCTGTGTTCCCTAACCGACAACACTTTCCGACCAGAGCAGACATTTTTATCGCCACCTTCACTGCTACAATCCTTTTGCTGTTTTTATTGAATATTCATAAATGGTCCAAAAAACGAAGAAGCAGCAGCAGTGGAGTGTCCAGTGGAGGAAGGGGGCATAAAGAAGGGGGAGGCATGGCCTCTGTCTGGAGTTGGAAGTGGAATCAATATTTTATGCCAAGCTGGAGGGGGTGTTTGTATGTGCAACAGGAAGTGCAACACATGTCTCCACAGATGAGGAGAAGGACACTGCCCATTGCTAGTCTAGAATATCTTCTTTGGTCACTTCAATTGTGGTTTCTACCACACACACACACACACACACACATGCTGGACATGCTTTTCGACTTTGAACTTGTTTGTCTAAAGATTTTATTGCCTACATATTTGAGCAGTTAGTGACTGACTGAAATTTGGCAACGTTGCCCAAAGAGCTGGAGCCTGGAGTGGGTGTCTTTGGAGTGGAGCCTGAAGTGGGCATGAAGTGCTATGGAAATTATGAAGCAATTAGAACGCATGACTGCATTCCACTCTTAGCTTCAAATGGAGCCTGCTGAATGGTTTCTGTCTTCTGTATGCATAGCAACGCATATCAAATTAACTAACAAATTGACTTGTCAAAAACTCTTTTGCCTTCCAAGGAAATTACAAGCCATTAGCCAGAGGAGGCAGAGCGACAGAAAGAGAGACGCAGACACGCCCCACAATGAAAAGGATTCACAGTTATTAATGAAGAAGAAAAGATCTGGGAAAAAAGCTTTCATTTGGCCAAGAACACGCACGAACAGCCTGCCATAATGAAGAACGAAAAACACACACACAAGAGGGGGATGGAAATATGATGGATTGTATGGGGTGTTGAGGGGTTGAGGGTAACAGAATAAAAATCAGCCAAAGGAGAGGCATCGAATCTGAAGCTATAGTTAGCATATAAATGGCAGTTCCCGCAGAGGATGCTTCGTCCTTCATTCTACTTTAAATTATTATTAATTTCAATAATAAAAGAGATAATAAAAGAGTGATGAGGGGTAATCTTTTAGTCAAAATATTGCAAAATAAAAATCTATAAATTCCAACATTTATTTGGGTTTCATTAACATTATGTAAGAGCGTAAACGCAACTCCCCATTTCCAATTTCTTCTCTCACTCGGCCCCAGCGGGGCAACACGTAGCAAATTATGAATGAATGAGTGTAAATGTGAATGCGTATGAATGTGTGGTACAGAGAGCAGAGCGTAGGAATGAGTGCGACAGAGAGCTGAGCGTAGGAATGAGCGCAGAGCCCAAGTGGCAGAACCACCCCCCGAGAGCAGGGGCCCCCAATCGGCAGGCTGCGTAATTGGCACTTAGAGTGTGACACTCTGCCACTGCCACTGCCACAGCCACAGCCACTGCGGTTTGTCACATGTGGAAAAGCGACTCGAATTAAGGCTCGACAAATAACCATGGGTCTACGTCTCCCGCAACACGCTCTCAGACTTCAAGTATTGGCCATCCCCAAGCTACGAAAATTAGTTGCCATTATCCAAGATTACAGAAAGATGAGCCCACAGTCTAGCTCAGACTTTGGCTAGGGAATAGGCATATCCATAGCCATAGCCATATCCTCTTGTGTCCCATTAAATACTGATTCAAGTTTACTCTATAAATATGATATTTTCCACACTACAAGAAGAAAAACACTCCGTAGTGTTTGCCACAAGATGGGGTTAGAAAAGTCCCCAATTTAAGTGAGAATTTTCCATACAGAAAAGACCTGAAAATGGAGTTGAAAATAGAGCTTAACCCCTTAAGAGACCCGAAGCTACCTTCAAATAGAAAGTAGCCATAATTGGCTGTTACATTTGCACGTTCACATGTGACTGGCAGTTTGGCATTCAAATGGCATACACATTTATTTCAAACGATATCCCTGAACCCTTTTTTCGCTGACACTCACCTGACTGAGCTCATCTCGGGATCGACGCGAACACTTGGGCAGCAGGGCCTCTGTGTCATCCTCAAAGACACCGCCGCCGCTATGGGCCATGTCCACGGCATCGTCGTTGTCCGTTGTTGGCTCCACGCTGCTGCTGTGCCTATGGCTGCGACTGTCTCCGTTCTGATTCGATGATGATTCCCCCACCCCATGGCCGGTGGCGGAGGATGTGGTCATGGAGCTACCGGTTACTCCGTTCTGTAGGTTCGACTGCTGCTGTTGCGATTTTTGTGACTGTTGGCCATTATTGTGATTGTTATTGCTGCTGTTGATATTATTGTTATTGTTGTTGTTGCTGTTATTGTTGGTGCTGGCAGTGTGGACAGAATCGCCGCCGATCACTGACTCCGCGGCGTTGGTCTGTGGTGTGGCTGTGACGCCCCCAATGGCCACCGATGAAAGCGGTTCACTTGTTCTGCAAGAAATTGAGGTGGGAAAATGTTGAATTAGCAAGGAAATGTAGAATATTTATGTTTATGGAAAGCAGTACAGTGCGTTACATTAAACAAATATCAGTAGAAAATTATTCAAAAATAGTTAGAACTACAAAAATATTGTTTCCCGATGATAGATTTCAAATAATTCGATAATTGTCGATTACATCAAATATAATGCATATTTTTCTCACATTTATCGAGATTATAACTGTTTCTAATAAACGTTTAGTAGTCACTAAATATTAAAAATAAAATAATTAATAAAATAGGAAAAATTAAAAAATTATTTAAATAGTAAAAATAAATAATTCATTAAATAGTACAAATAAATAACTTATTAAATAGTTAAAATAAATCATTAATTATATAGTAAAAAAAATAATTAAATAGTAAAAATAAATCATTAATTAAATAGTAAAAAAAAATAATAAAATAGTAAAATAAATAATTAAATAATAACAATAAGTAAATAATTAAATAATAACAATAAGTAAATAATTAAATAGTAAAAATAAATAAATAAATTTTATTTGATAATTACTTTAGTCATTTTGTGATATGAATGGAAGTCAATGTCCCCCGCTCACACACACACATCAATCGATCAAATGTTGTGAAGTAAATTTATTCAAATATTCCACCGTACATATTTTGTTGTCTATCATCTTTTGTGTCCACTCCCACCCTCCTGCTTAAAGCTCAAAGTCTTGTCGCACTATTTGCCAAGTGGCCGGGGCCATCGATTGCTTGCTTCGGCTTCGGAGTGCCTTAAAGGACTATTCCGCCACCCATTTGTCAGTGAGAAATCAGCTGTCAAAAGGTTAATTTGCGACACATTTTTTTTGTTACTCCTCTCAGCAGGAAGCAGGAAGCAGCAAGCAGGAGGAAGCACAGAAGGACTCGCATCGTCACAGAGTGACGCCTCAAAAGCGGGCAATTTTACGCCATTTTAACAATATTTCTACGACAGGACCCACAAAATGTTATTAATGAATTTTACCCGCACAAGAAGCAGCAACAAGAAAAGGGAAACGACAACAGAAAAAAAAATAAAATAAGAAACTCCATGTGCGGCTCAAGTTGCGACACTGTTGCCTGCGCCTCCTCCTTCTCTTCCACTCCAACAAAAGATGAAGGACGACCACCCTGATGTCTGTTGATGGATCAGCGACACCCCCGCACCCAGAGGAAAAGAAAAAGTCCATCAACAAGAAGGCGGAATGGAATGTGCTGTGTTTTGACAAACATTCTGACATAATCATGTCAAATTAACACGGCACAGAACAAACAGGACATCAGATCAGCCATCAGGCATACATATGCCATAAGGATAATATTAAAACTTGACAACAAGGAATTAGGCAGCCTGTTAAAACTTGAGGCAGGCTCAAGGACAGACCCATCAAAACCCATCACAATTTTCCCGTGTGGATTTATGCGAAAAATAAACAGAAAACTTGGGGGGGAAAATGGATAATAAAAATCAGTGCGGCCTACTTTTGGGCGCGACGCGAAATATGAAAATTATGCAAGCCACACAGCAGCACTCCCCAATTCCCCCCACTCTTATGGCAATTAAGATTAAGTGGCGACTGCCAATGGCAGGGGGGCAGAGTGCCTTCTAATGTTTGCCTGCTGCTAATTGAAGGTCAAGTTATGTCGAAGAACTTGAAGCTTTAATGCGGAACTGCACGGGAACTAGTTCACTTTTAGGAGCAGTTGTGGGAGCAACTGTACTTTAATTTAAAGCCTCTTTTATTTGGCAGGACTTTCATATAGCTGTTACCCTAAAAATCAGCTACTGTTCCACTGAATTTTACACAAATTAAGAACAGATTTCTCTGAAAATTTATATGTAAATGGATCGGGGTTGTCTAAGATATGGCTGAACGGTTCTGAAAGTCCCAAACTTGAATTCTTGCCCTAAAATATTATATTACTTTTCTTTTTATATTATATTAAATTTTGGATCACATAAATGCAAGTGCTTACTTTATGTGGCTCTAATGAGCAGATATGTATGTAGATAGTTATTTGAACCCTGACCTTCTCACAGTACGATTTGAATTGACAGTAGATATCGATAGATTATCGCTCCCAATAAATAAACAGATACACGAGTGGAAGATACAATATCTGATAATCATAGATAACGCGCATACAATTATATTTATTGAAACTGCTACTGACGCAGATGGATCCCAAAATCGATAGTAGGCATTTTCGACTTCTTGCAAAAATAATTCTAATAGATCTAATGACCAGGAACTCTGCTACCAATTAAGAACTATTATCTCTTAAAACATACCCAAGTATGCCCCAGTTCAATCTCTCTTTTCAGATTCCTAAGATATGATTAGATTATGCGGACAGCCCGCCTTTATTTTTATCTTAATTTCTATCTATCTATGTACATATGTATATATTTTGTATCTTTATCTCTCGTTCCCACTAATCTTGGGTGCGACGAGAGCAAACTCAATTATTAGTCTCGAAACAAATGCAAAAGTTCATGTGCGCCAGGGGGTCCTTGGTCACACAGGAAGTTTCGCTTCAAACTGCAATCACCCATCCAACTATCTATCCGTTGGTTGCCCCACTCAAAGCAATCTCCACAGTCCTGCCCCAAAAAAGTTTTCGATGAATATTTGCTCTTTCTCTCTCTTTCCGAAAATAAAAGATGAAAATTCCAGTTTCTAAATCAAAGCACAAAACAAAACAGAAAAGTAAGCATATACCCGTAGTCGTACTCGTATGCGGGTCGTCTCGCCTTCTAGGATGCGGATGCGGTTAGGATTGTAGAGGATTTGGGGAGACGACGAATACCAGTACCCATACCAGTGTTGGTTAGGATGAAGTCTTGTGTGCTGGAGTCCACAAGAGCTCCAGTGTGTATGCAAATTAGTTGTGACAGCTTTCAAAAAGTTTCACATAGTTGTCGATGGCTGCCAAAAGAGTGCTTCCGTTCTCCTCATTTGACAGCTGACACATCGGAAAGGCAGAGTGCACAGGCGAGTTCAAAGTTCAGCGAAAAGTGTGAGAGTGGGAAAGGGAGGTATGTATGTATGTAGCTGCATTCCTGATGAAGTGGCAGTATGGGCGGGAGGGGACCACGTCTGTGCCCCACGGGCACATGCAAAGCTCAAACCGTTTTTGATATGGTAATGTGGCAATGGAAATGCGTGTATGGAATGTACCATTATTAGATTTTTACTCAGCAGTAGACGAGTCGTTTGGGTGGCACTCTCTCTCTCTACCTATCTCGAGGGTGCCATAAAGTAGTAATACTAATTAAGTTGTGTATTATGCATGTGCAGATGCACACCCAGCCACCAAAGATGTAGCATGAATCTGTGTATGTTCCTGTGTGCCTCAGGGGGTGTCTGCAGGGATGCCTGCTGTGTGGCTGTGCGCTGTGGCAGTCACTCGACTCGAGTAAGCAGTTGACATCGTTTGCCACCGAACAATGAATAGACTGCGAGTGCCGGGTGCGAGTGCGGGAGTGGCAGCCAAGTGTTTTGTGGTTGCACATAACCTGAAGTGGATGTCATCGATGTGGATGGGCTGAGCGCCATCAGACTAGGTCACCTCTTTGTTGCAGCAAATGAAGAGGATGGAAAGGTAAGGGGGTAAGGTAAAGGTTTACGAAATAAAAGAAAAATTAATACAAAATGGGGATAAGATCTTTGCTTTTTTATTTGCTGTTATGCGGAAGCGTCACTCGGTCCCGTCTCAATCTTGGTGGAACGGTGGAATGAAACATGAAAAAATTTACATTGTTGGATTTCCGGTATTGTATTAGTGATAAATTCTTAAAAAGATAAAGATTCATCTTTCGACCAGAATGGAACGGTGGAATGGAACACATAAATTAATGTTTTTGTGACCGAATATTTTAGAACAATGTTCTTCAAGAGAGAAATTCCCTTTCCATTTTAGTGGAACAGTGGAATGGAACAGAAAAAACGTATGGGTTTAAGGTACTTATTGTTAGAGGAATTTCCCCTTCAGGAGTAATCTCCTAGATAGTGGGAACTCACCTCGCCTTGGCGTGTCCCTTGAATTGTGACACCTCGGCGTACCGCCTTCCCAGAGGCGCCTCCTGGGGACTGAGCAAAGCATCGCAGTGTAGAGCAGTGGGTGGCATGCCCTTGATCAGCTGGAGACTACCAACATTGGTGGGCAGCGAGTGCCGATCGGTGGCATCCTCGCTGCGATTGGCAAAGTTCTTGAGCTGCTCCCGCAGGGAGTAGTCCACAGAGCTGGAGCAGGAGGTGGACTCGGAGGAGGAGGAGCTCAAGTTGGATATGGAGCGTGGAGCGGGAGCGCCAGCGTTGCCATTCTGTAGATCCTCATAGGCGGCATGGGCATCCTCCGAAGTGGTGCTACTGCTGCTGCTGCTAGTGCTGGTGCTGCTGGCCCTCGAACTGGAGGCCGATGACTGATTGCTGTCCATGCTGGCTATCGAATTGCGATTGCCATTCTCCAGCAGCAATTCCTCCTGTTTAGATGTGACACTGCCATGGGTCTGTATCTGCAGCTGATTCTGATTTGGATCATCATCGTCTACATCCACCTGCTGTGGCACAATGATCAGGGATGTGCGCTTCCTGAGCGTCTCATCCTTGGCGTTCATATTCTGTTTCAGTGTCTTGTCCGATTTTGTGTAGACAATCACCTCCACTTTGGAGGAGGCATCGCTGCTGCACTCCACCACCGATGGAGCTACTCCTCCGCCTCCTCCTACAATTGTGGCCGTCTCGTGCGACATTCTCGTGCTGTAAATTTTCTTTGGATTAGAGAAAGGAGAGTCACGGAATGGAATGGAAAATTATGATGCTACCAACTCATGCAACTCATGAATGAACCTGCCACTGGCACTGGCACGGCCACTGCCACACACACATGTGTCAATCTCTTTTATTGATTCCGACATTTAATACCCTCGCATATTCGATGAACCCCACTCGGTGCCGGGGCCCCTTAAAATGTTATTACCAATAAAATGCCAAGCCAAAACATTGTCACAGCAGGCCAACAGCCAACACCTGCCATCTGTCTGGAAATGTTAGCCCATCTGCACTCCCCCCCATATACCTTATACTTCGTTAAGGGTGCATTAGCTAGAGGCTGCAAAATGAGACTATCCGAAATAGTTGTCCCAACGGCAGATGCAGCAGATATTCATTTTCAGTGATTGTTCAGCCAATGGAGGAATGCGTGCCTCAACATTCAGATACTTGCACGAAGAAGAATCTTACTGGAAGAGAGCTAGAACACTCCCAAGGCTTTAAATCTCCACTAACCTCAAGATAATCGAATAATTCCGCATATATCTTATACGTTTACACACCCAGTACCTGTAGAGTATAAAACATTCGATTTAAAGCAACATCGACTCGTGCTTTCTTGAGTTTTTTTTTGTTTTTTGTTTTTATTATGCATTTTCAATAATAATTTTGCTTGAGTGCTTTTGGTGTCTTCTGTGTGTAAGTATCGCATTTCATTTTGTGGAACAAAATTATTATGCATTTCTCCACACATAAGTGAACGTTTTTTTTATAGAAATATGTAAAAAAAATAAACAGAGACAGTGGACAGGGAAAACGGAAGCCAAAAGACAAGATACTGACTGTATACTCCAGAGCATTCCAACTCGTTTTCTCCGTACCACACGAGGGTGAGAGTGCAATCGAATCCAAGTCTCTGAACACTTTCAAAAACACACAAGTGAAAGCATACAAATAAAGCATAATAATACAGTCATGAACATAAGTATTGGCATAGAAAATGCTACATTCCATAAGAAAAACTAATCTTAAAGGATTCATTTTATAATTTTAGGTTTTTAAACGAAAACCATGTCCAAAAGAAGCAGCACAAAAGTATATTCGATTAGCTATTTATGATCCCATTTCTATATATTTATTTAACTTAAACAATTTCATGACGATAAGCAACAATTACAGCCATTGTTTTTTCTTGGTTTTTTGTTGACATCAAACAAAAAGAGAAACCCCAGCAAAAGCCAGAACCACGGAGTCTCAAAGCAATATCCATTGGGGGCATGGTGCATGAGGCATGAGGCATGAGGCATTTAGTCCCTTTTTGCGTCGTTTTGTGGTCGAGTGAATTTTTAATTTACTTATTTGTTTTTTCTTTGTCGTATACCGCGACCCACAGGCCCCACAGGGGAAGTCCAATGTCTGCGTGTGTTTCATCATTCGGTTAACCAAATATAATGTCCAATTCTTGGAGATTTGTCGCCCGACGCGCTTCCGCTTATCGTCAAGAGTTTTGCTCCAATGCCAAACAGAAGCCAAACAAATATACAAAAAAAGAAGAAGAAAAACCCAACAACGAAAGAAGCAAAAGCAATAAAATTGCTAAATTATTTCAGTTTGGAATACATTTTGGATTCAATGTTTTTTTGAATATTTTTTCAGTGTTCCTTCCATAGTTCAAAAGACTCAAAAAGTTATCAGTAATCTTTGGAAATTCATTATTCTTTAATACTTGAAATTTACTTCGCGCTTTTCGCTGCACAAATTTCCCATAAGCGCAATGGATATCCTTCCATGAATATCCATGATCTTCATGGATATGTAGGCGTGGAAAAAGGGGGCTAGATATCACCTTCCCTTATTTATTTATTCACCATTTATTCGCATTTTTCGATTGATAAAACACATTTGCAGTTCGAATGTTAAGTGATTTGTATTGGAAATCCATACAATGTATTATATGTAGTATGTACTTGTGCGATTATAATTGATACTTTCACGAAGCCGCAATGTGGTTTTGGAATTGTCGGGGGAATCATCGTGCTTATGGGAGCAGCAATGAATGGGGCGAATGGGCGATTGATATGCCGCATTTTGCAATTACCTGAATCACTTGACAAGCAACGACAACAATTACAAACAAATAAAGGCAATATGTTCGTGCCCAACATATGTATTCGAAGCGTTTCGATTACAGAGACAGACAGTCAGACAGATAGACAGACAGACACACTCGTTTTCATTTAAAGCGATTTCAAAAGTTATTCCATACATTTGTGATGCGAATTCTCACTGCCGCTGCTCTCTCTGTGATTCTCTGTGATTCTGATTCATTTGCAAACAGAATTTCCTTGTATAAATATATTTCCATAAATTGTCTGCTCCTCTTTTACGACTCTGAAGAGTTCTCCTCTTCTGTGTGTTTGCTCTTTGCCAATTCCATTGGCAGGCGAAGCCGTCTGTCTGGTCGTCTCTCTGTTTATTATGCAAAGTGTGAAACGCAATTGTCAACAAATTGTCAACCAAATATGGAAATCGGTATAGTTGAGGCAGTTTTTTCTACCCTAAATAGATATGTATATGTATGTATGGTATATATGCACATATATTCGTGACAGGGGGAATAGCAGTCGCGATATGCGAGAATATCATTGAGATTTTGGGCTTGCTGCCAGCTGAAGCTTGACGGGTGGCGGTTTTTTTTTTTGTTGTAGCGAATTTTATGGAGAGGGTTGGGTATAGTTTTAGGTATACAGCTGCCTGTTGTTTGTGGTCTATTGTGATATAGTGATCGATTTCAAGGCCAAACGCAAGACAAGAAGACCGCTTAAAGGGCAACACTTGTGGGCAGCGGGCTTAATGTTCTATGAAGCAAGTCAAGTATTGATCAATATACAATATACTATATAGAAATATATAGAAAAAACATACTCAAACTTTCGATTTGTATGCAATTTTTTAAACAATTTATTTATCATAAAAATATGATTCAAAAGATGCCCACGCGTCCTCTGATTCATTTTCGAATAGATTTTGTTATGTATTTCCCCATAATAGTCGCACATTTTGCATCTCTTAATCATAGTTTTGTAGCAGCTAATGAATCAAACATACAAAATACAAAATGTACAATGTATTAATGCATATTTTTCTCGACTTCGATCCTTAGACAATATCGTATATAGTGTGTGTGTGTGTTAGTGGAATTGTTGTACATATCGTAGAAATAGTTGTGTGCGCGGTAAGTGCATCTTTCATCTCTGTAGCCATTAGAGCAATCCCATGAATACTCTCCATGCCGTATGAGTATGTGATTCATTTGAGGGCAAGCGAATGGAGTGGAGTGTGTGAGTGAGTGAATAGGGAATGAGTGCTTATCGCTTACACAACGAAAACACGCACACACGCATACACACACAAATGTTGTTTAACTTTTCTAATGTTGAATGCCCTGCAATCATTCATCTCCCTCTTTGTCACTCCCTCTCCTCTCTATGGGTTACCCTTTCTCCCACTCTCCCTCACACTCCCTCCCTCCTCTCCACTCCCACACTCCATCGACTTAAGTGGAATGCAATAAACTTTGAGCTTTGCCTCCCCACCCCCTTCGCAACCACAACCATCGACGCCCGCTGCTGCTGCTGCTGCTACTGCTGCTGGCTTCTCCAGTTTCTGTTCAAAAGTCAAAATAATATTTTCGTATCCCGTTAATCGTGTAGCGGCAAGGGGCATGCTGTTTTTGTGTAACGCCAGAAGCAACTCCAAGTAAAATTAATTCACAATTTGTACAGTAAATGTTGCAGACTGGAATGTAGAATCCGATTGATTTTGCAATTTAGTTGTATTACAGATAAAGATCACAGCTTTATTCCTTTATTTCGTTTATTTATTTTGTTTATCTAAGAGCTAAGAGGTATCCCTTAGTCGCAACACTGCAACCTGGACCATTCGCACTTGGTTTTTTTTTTCTTTTTTTAATATGTCCCGAGATGGACAGCCCTGGGCCAAGCGGCTAGCTCCTGTTTTTACATTTTACTGTTGTTTTAGTTCCCCTCGTGTGCTGCTGCTCTCCCAATTGTCTTATATTACGATCTGCGTTTCATAAACGAGAGCTTTGCGCTCTTTGCACGCAATGTACACACATACACACACTCATATGGCACTCTCGCAATTCCTTAATATCTGCCGTTGCTCTCTCGGCAATTCCTTCTATACTTCATTTGTATCAATCGCTCTCTCAGCAACAACAACAACAGTACGCTACCGTCTCTCTCTCTCTCTCTCGATCGTAGGGCTCGCTCTCTCAGCAAACAACAACTACACTGGGGAAGAAGCTTCAGAAGTAGTAACAAACGGAACCTTGTGAAATCCTAGCTTTGCTATTTCCCGTTATGTTTCACTCCCGTTTCTAACTGCGAGCATTTTTAGGGATATTTGAGTGACTAGCTGAGGTATCCCATAGTCCTCATAGTTTAATATTTATTTTCCATCTATGCTATTCATGGTTTTATTTTTTTTCGTTTCACGTTTCGCGTTCTTTTGTGTTTAGTAATTTTTCAATTTTTCCACCGAATCATGTGTTGGAGGGTGGTCTATCCCTCTCACTCAGTCTCTATCGCTGTGGGGGGGTTCTTGCACTTTGGTGGTTGCTTTTTGTCTGCCTTGTTACTACAAATTATCGGCGGTACGCTCGGCACGTGCGCGACGTGTTCCAGCCATCTAGCCACCAAAGGGGGGAGGGTGAGGGCAGCGGCATCCACCTCCTCCACATACATATCAGTCGCAACCATTCCATTCTATTTCGTTCCTCTGGCTTTGGCTTTAGTGTAATTGATTTCGCATTGCAATGAATGCGTTTGCGGCGTGCCTGGCTCAAAATTTGCTGCTCTTTGATTGTTTTTTGACTCTTTCTGTGGAGTTTGCCACTCCCCCACTCCCCCACTTCCTCCTTTCCCAGCTCTGTTCTGCACTCTGCCGCTCTGTCGACTGCTGACTGTGCTGGTGACAACATTAGCCAAATTGATTTCGACATCGCTCGAGCTGCCTCATTGAGATTGGTGGAGGAGGAGGAGGAGGCGGGGGGCCTGCTGCTTGCTGATCGCTTTCCGCTTTTCAACTCTGCAATCAACTCGACTCCGCTCAAGGCCCAACGATCCACCTACACGTATCCGCCCACGACATGTCCCCCAAAACAAAAAAAAAGTGTGTGGCGGCCAGACGTTGTGGCAGCTCAAGAATTAAACAACAGGGGCATAGTTATAGAAACAGATACAGATACAGATACAAATACATATACTACAGATAGAGATAAAGATACTCAGGGCACAATGTTTTCTATCTAAATAAATAAATAAATGCATGGCCCGCGCGCGACACACACACACACACGCGCAGGGGAGAGTAGTCTATAAATTATGTAAATGTAAATTTCATTTTTATTTTGTCCGATCTTTCGCTTTTGGAAATTTGTTCAAAAATTGTGTGTGTGTGTTTTTTTTATGAATTTTTAATTTGTTGCCTGAGATTTTTGGTTGAATGAAAATTTCACACTTTTGGCCGTGAGGCGATTTGTTTGATTTGTGAACTGAAAACACCAACAGCAAGCACAAGGGGGAGGGGGAAAACACACACACAATATTCAAAATACAAACAAAAATAAAGAGTTTCGTATGCGTAAGCGATATGCGACGGAAATGAGGCGCATTCAATGAAATATTTATCAAATCGGTTTGATGGTGACTTTTGCAAGTATCTCAAAGATACAAATTAGTGTGGGCAACCATGGGATTACATGTGTGCGGCATGTGTGGTGGTGTCCAGCAGATTGAACTTCTGAGTGGTGTCGCGTGGAGTGAATGTGGGTGATCTGGTATCTGCTATGCGGGCAATGTGATATTTGTTTTTTTTTTCTAAGATGTTTTCATTGACCAGATCAAAAGATACAATTTTATTATACGTAGAACGCTTCAAGATAGTTTTTGTCATCTACGAGATATTTGAGTGGACTCTAAGAATTTTGTGGTATTTTAATGGGAATAGGTACGGGTATCTTTCAGATACTTTTGGCAAAAGAAAAATAATTATTTTCTTTGTGGATTTACTGGAAATAATTTAGCAAACTTTGAAATGCATAATGTATCTATGAATAGGACATGTGGTGGGGCTTAAAAACTTGCATCAATAGACGAGTTCTTTGAAATATATCTTGGTAAAAATGTATCTTTCTAGCGAGAAATTCCTGCAAAATAACAATAACGCATGAGATACTTTTAATGTGCAATTCTTTCAGCAATTATCAGACAAGTACACTCGACATCCATTAGGTACTTTTGGCAAGTGCAACCACACTAAACCAGCCATGAACTCTGTTGGAGTCCGCGTTTTGTGCTATCTGTGAGATACTTTTGTATTTGCTTGCTTGCTTTTGGCTAATGGATGGGCCTCACGCAGCAGCAGCAGCAGAAGAAGAAAAAAGGAAACGAAACGAAATTCCACGCTTACACAATTTGTATCTGGCAGATACACGTACTATGTAGTAGACGTGTAGGTGAAAGGCGCCCCGCCAAATAGAAAAGCAAAACACACACGCCACTAAACAGAGGCGTTGAGATATTTATGATACGATATACGCGCTCTGGTCTGCTCTACCTCTGCTCTGCTCTGGTCTGGTCTGGTCGGGCTGGCTAGTGGCCTACGAAAAAATGCAGCGCAACTAAATTCATTTTGCCGCTTGTCTGTTGGCTGTTGCTGGTTGCTGTTGCTTTTGGTTGCCCCGTTGCCGTTGCAAAAGCTGACCGTAGGATACAATGAAAATATGAAAGTGCAACAACAGCAGCAGCGACAGCGGCCACAGCTGAACGAAAAAACAAACCTGTTCAGCAACTTTTACGCTGCGCCCTCGTGGAACGCAAGTGGATGCCATTGGGCAGGCACAACAGAGCAACGGTATCTTCTCTCTCTCTCTCTCTCTCTCTCTCTCTCCACAGCGGCAGCAAATATGCAGAAACTGCAGCAAAATTTACCCCTGGCTACTACGAATCAAAATAGATGGATAATAGAACAGCATTAAGGAACTATCATTGAGTTAAGATACAAATTTCCCATAAGCAAAAGGACACATTTTTTTGTTTTGTTTCTGTATGATTATTGGAATCAAACTCAAAGCTTCTTCCATCACATATGCAGCACTACAGGGTATTTTTTTTCTCAGATACCAAAGACATAATGAAAAAACAGCAACGTCGCCTGTTGGCCATTGGATGGGGTGGAGTGGAGTGGGGTGGGGGGGTTGAAATTAACATGTAGAAAAAGAGCAAAGTAAAAAGAGGTCGACCGACCCGACCATCCATCCAACCGATCGACCGACCGTCTTCTTTGTGCTCCAAACGAAACGAAACGAAGCGACGAAAGGCGAAAAGCATAAGAGATCACAAGAAGTAAACCGAATAATGAGATTGCGACTGCGAAGAGCGTACAGGGGCTGACGTCACTGAAGTTCTAATTGGAAAGACAGGGAGATCAGCAAGAGAGAGAGAGAGAGACAGAGGTAGAGGGTGGAGCCCTGCAATCGGAGGCGCGTGTGGAGGAGGCCTCTAATTAAAGTGGAATACTACACATACCATATACAGATATACGAATATATTGTATGAATGAATGGAATGAACTGAGCAAAGCCTTTACAGCGAAATATATATCGAGAACGATGTATCCAATTGGGTTGAAATTCAGTGAAAGATCATCTTTATTTTATCAAGGGAAAGGCTTTTAAATATATAGTGTAGAGTCCATATCTAATAGAACTAATAGATCTACTACATTTACAATCTCTGACACGATCAATTATTTCGAAGTAAGATCATCTATATATTACCTCATGAAACAGTCAAAAATCTGTGCTTGTTTCTTCATTTAGTACTTATTACTTATAAAATACGATTTTAAATGCTTTAATATCTGCTAAGATTCAATCAAAGATCGTTTAAAATGATCGTGTGATCATTAATAATGATCGTGTATGTTAAACCCATTCAATATCCATCAAGCATTTTCTATCTAGACATATAAAATCTATTTTATAAAACACATTCCAGATCCCATTTCAATCTGCCATCAAGAACAACCCACAGATCTTTCAAATGAAATGCCAGACTTGATCAAAGATCAAAGTTGTTTCTGTTTCCCACGCATAACTATAACTAACTACACATACTAGACCACAAAAAAAGACAAACTTAAAAATAATATGCATATAAATATCGTATCTATCTATCATATCTGTCTATCGTATCTAAATATATGTATGTATGTATGTATATATGTTTGATTTATAACATTAACACTTTCGCGTTTAATTCTTTGTTCGATTTGCATAGAAAACACATGAATGAATGAATAAACGAACGAATAAATGAATGAATGAATGAATGTATTCCCCAAATTAAATGCGGAATGAAATTAGCATAAATGTCGCTGCGGGAATACATTGATCTTTTGGGATTTTTCGGAGGTCGGGGTTCGGCGGGGGATCTTGGGTCTGTATTCGGGGGTCGGGGGTCTTGAGTCTTTATCTGGGGGTCTGATGTCTCTCTGGGTCAAAATTGTAGGGCCGCACCGTTAGAATGGGAATTTATTTTCTGCTGTTTGTTGTTGTTGTAGTTGTTTTCTATCTAGCAATTAAATCGCTACAAAATTTAATCCATCTTTCTCCCTTCGTCTGCCGTTTTCTATCTATAAAGATCTTTCATTTCGGTCTCTCTCTCTGTCTCTCTTTTTTTTTTGTATTTTGTTTTCTTCTCTAAAAATATGTTTTTATTACAAGATTTTTAGTGTCTTTTATATGTGTGTTTATGTGTGTGTGTGCGTTTGGGGAAAAATGTTTTACATGGAATTAATTTTAATTTTCATTTAGTTTTTATTATTATTTCTTGTTTTTGTTTGTATTTTTTATATTTTTGTTTATTTTTAAAGAGCATTAAAAGGCAATTTGAAGAGTGGGAAATATGATGAGCGTGCGAGAAAGATGCAAAACAAAAATACTTCTCAGAGATCCAGATAAAATCCACAAAAAGATACAAATACAGCTAGATGCAGTTACAATCCACTTATAGGTCGCAGCTACAGATCTAAAAAAAAGTTATGGATACATTCCATAAACAGTTGAAGCAACAATCCACAAGCAGTTATAGATATGATCCACATTGAAGTAGTTACAATCCACATCAAAGTTACATTCCATACGGCGTCGTGTATGTTGCAATAATTATCTCAAAGTCAAATGTTTTCAATTTTTTTGTTCAACATTAAACCGCGCAACATTGCCCCAATCTAAGTCCCCTCCCTGGTGCCCCACCAAACTTCCAATCGCCACCCTTGCTTCGCCCCCCCTCTAGCCACTGCCCCGTGCCACAGCCACTCAGTGTAAAAGTTCAAAACAACAACAAAACGAGAAAGAACGTACGGAGTCGCTGTAAACGCGACTCTACTTTTATACCCGTACTCAGTCAGTACACATGTGATTTATGTGGAATTTTCAAATCAGTTTTACATTTTACATTTATTTGATGCATCTGTCATCTACATCTACATCAGTTCTCACAACAACACACGTACACTGCACGAGACAGAGCGTTCGAGTGTGAGTGTGAGAGAATCAGCAGCAGCAACCCTCAAAATAAATGTATATTTTGTTTTGGTTGTAGCGGCGGCCGGGGCAGGTCGCTGCTAAAAATTCATTTGATCATTGTGGCTACAATAATGATCCGATCTGGACCAAATTCGGGAATCTGGTAGATATGGTCATTTTCTACAATACTGCATTTTTGGTTTTTTTCTATCTTCAAAATTGTGGATTTTCGTCTTTTGGGGGGGCGGAAGGGGGCGGGGCGAAATTTTGAAATACACTTGTTCAGGTTTGGTATCACAGGAGTCTTGGCCAAAAGTTTGGTTGCTCTAGCTCTTATAGTCTCTGAGATCCAGGCGACACAAAATACAAAAAGCAAAACGACTCGATTTTTGTGTGAGTGCGAAAGGGATGGAGCGAAGTTTTTTCGTATATTTTCCTCTATTGTGGCTATATTAATGATCCGATCCGATTCAGATTTGGGCCCCTGATAGATATAGGCTGTCTCTATGATTCTGCATTTTTAGTTTTTGTTATTGTCAAAATTGTGGCCGCCACAGATGTGCGCCCTTTGTGGTGGCGGAAGTGGGCGGGGCGAAATTTTGAAACACTTTTCTAGGAGTGAGATATCACATCAGTCTGGATAAAAAGTTTGGTTGCTCTAGCTCTTATAGCCTTCGAGCAATGGGCGACAAACAAGACGGACAGACGGACAGACGGACAGACAGCAATTAGCACAAATACAATATACCCTTTTACTCTTCGAGTACGGGTATAAATAGCTGACAAAACCAGAGGCGATGTTGAGCGCCACACAGCGTGTGGAATGTGCCACAGAGAGACAGAGAGAGAGAGAGCGATAGAGAGAAAGAGGGGGGACAGCCGACACGATCTTTCTCTCTGGTTTCTGTCACGAGCTGCAGCTTGTCGCAAAATAAAGAAAAAGGGTGTCGTTTGGGTCAATTCTCAATTGTTTTGACAGCAACAAAAGCAGCCGGAAGGGGGTGCGGGTGGGGTGCCGGCCCCCGCCAAATGAGAAGAACGAAATTGGAAAGTTCTTCTAATGGTAAGCTCTTTAAATTTTCGAATGATCGATGGATGTTTATTGCCAAAGAGCAGAGCACAGTAATCATAAATACTTCAGTTTGTGGCATTTTCAATCGTAAAAATGTATCCATTCGTTTATGGGTAATTTATGCAGAAAATAAACGCAATATGATTGCGATTAGTAGCGATTATTAGCATATATTTAGAGGGATACATCTCACAGATACATTCCACAAGAGGTAACTTCCCTGCCAAGACATTTGCCTATTTTTCGATTCGATATTTGTTTAATTTCAACTCTTCCGGCAATCATAAATCTCTGTGTGGGTTTTTTTAACGTGTGGAATAGCTTTTTAAGGCGAGTCTCACACCCACACACACTCTGTGAGACGAAGAGGCAGCAGCAACCTGCTCTGCAACCAAAGCGGACGACAGGGCAGGGCACTGGGCGCTGAGTATCTGATTACAGTTTGGAATGGCCAATGCACAATGAACCAGAAAATTGTTGCTTGCTTTTGCTTTTGGGGTCTTTTGCTGATGCGGCAGGTGGCAGGTGCCCAGGCTCCAGCTCTCTGTCTCAAAGATTTCTTGTGTACAAAAACGTGACTCCTCTCTGTGGCCCAACAAGTAAACCGAAAAGTCCACTACTACCACTGCCATGAAGTGTGGCAACGCTGGAGCTGGAGCTGCAGCTACAACAATTACAGTTATTTTATGAGTTTGCAGAGCAGAACCAAAGCCCAATGGCAATGGCAAAGGCAAAGGCAGGAGTAGCAGGCAGCAGGCAGCATGCAGCAAGCAGCAGGCGGATGCAGTGGAAAAGCCACTTCATTTTCCAAAGAGAGCGGAAATTTAATGAGCAACGCCCTCACAATTGATGCTGCCTTCTGTCTACTGCTGACTGCTGGCTGCCTGCTAGCTGCTGCTGCAACAGTCAGTTACGTAGCATCTACAGGGTATACTCGATTATAGAAGAGCCACACATATAGAGCTTCAGCTCGGTAATCCTCTTAAGGGATAGGATGCCCTGCAGTGTTGAAATTATACAAGAAATCGATCATTTATATATCGATAAATAACGATAAATCATTCAAGTTAATGTTTGGCAACAATCAAACTAAATTCTAGCTAAAAATAACATTAAATGGAATGAGAAATAAAGTTTTCATAACCTATTCTTAACCTTCCTCTGTTTAAAGGGTATCCCATTATTTCATACGATTATACCACTTGCAACAATTGCAAATGCTCCATCAAATTTCTCCCCGAGGCAACACCAGACACACTCATCTACTAAACTCGTAGCAGGCAGTGGGGCATCATCAGGGGTAGGGGTAGGGGCAGGGGCAAAGGCAGAGCCATAGCCAAAGCTGGGAGCCCCAGCCCGAACTAGCTATTCCGCTGTTCGCTTTTGTAATGATGCGTTTAGATGATTATGAGCTCAGAGCCCCAAAGCCTCGAAGCCAAATTGGAGCATAACCGGCTGGTGGCTGGAGCCCATCATCATTTTGTGGTCATTTTTGCAACCGAGGAGCAGAGCAAAGCTGCAGCGGGTATTGCATTTGAAGAACTGCATCCATTTGAAGCGTGCGCTAGGACATGCCTCGAGAGTCGAATATAATTGAGTTGCCGTCTGGGTGTCTGGGTGTCTGTGTGCCTGTGGCAGGAGGTATGGAAACAAGATACTCGGTTAAAGCTCGGTTGCTTGGTTGCACTGGGAGCCATGCTTCAATGGTTATTTCAGTGCTAAACAGACCGTTTATTGCATTTAGTGCGCTATGCAACACTAATGGTAGTAATGGACGACCAAAAAAAATATGCTTTTTGTGTGACTCCTGCGACGAAGAGGATGCCCTTGTACATGAAAAATACCCTACAGATTTATTATCGGTAAGTGCAACCCTAAGGTAGCTGTAAGTGCTTCGGCAGGACTTTTGCGTAAGAAGTTTAAGTATGACTTACATTTTCCAACACTCTCTTTCCTTTTAAAACTGCTGCGACAGAGAGAAATATTGAAATCAATTGCCAAAAAAGAAGGCAAATGTATCAAACAAAATCTCTTTAGTTTAAACATTTGTTTGCAATAATTTCTGCCATTTTAAAGTGTCGTTTCAGTGTTGAGCAATGTCACAAGTGGTAGCTGGCAATTCGGTATTCAAATGAGATTCAGTGCTCAGCTAAAAATACTCTTTCACATATTTAATCTATTAAAAGCAAAACTTGCACTCTTTCTCCCCCCAATTATCGCATTGTTTTTCACATTTCTTTGGTGTGCCAGTGCCAGCAGAGAGCTATGCCAAAGTCTGTTACTAGGCCAGGCTTCAAGCTTCAAGAGCCATGTGCTGCATGAACGACTGCAGTTGCCTCATTTTTCAAGCTTAACCCCAAGACATGCCACTTTCACATAAAACAAAAAAAAAAAAAAAAAGGAAAGAAACAAAAAGCCAAGAAAAAATAATTATAAAAAAAAGTTAGCAGCAAAATGATGGCCGCAGCTTTGAATACTCTTCTCTGTTAATTCCATTAACTCTGTTTCGGCCAAACCTTTTTGTATCTGCTGGCCTCTAATTCGCAGCAATAAATTTCCCATAAACGAATGGATACACCCCCTTTCATATGAAATGGACTGCATTCCTCATAAAAGATTCGTTATTTGTTGACCAAAAAAAACCAAAAAGATATCCTATCCTTACACAGATTGCTCCAGATTGATTTTGATTTTTTTTTAAATATTTTTCTTAATAAAAATAAAAAATTTAAAAGTATTTTTTCAAATTATTGTTTTTTTTTTAATTTATTGTGTTATTTTTTTAACTGAGTTTTCATATTAACATTTTCATTTTGTTTGTATAATTAAATAATTTATTAAATTTTTTTTAGTTTGGTAATTTTTCAAAAAAAAATATTTCGATTTAAAATAAAAATTGCAATATGATATTTGATAAGATCGATCGGGAATTCTATATTCCGAAGCCCTATTCAATGCTTACTTAATATTCAAAGTGGTAAAAATGGCCACTCACACGTGTACGTGAAATTCACAGGGAAGTGCATTGGGTCTCACTTTTCGTTCATGGGGTGTTTTCTCTATGAAAACAATCAAATTATGTGTAAGGTACTTGGGGCCACAACCAACTGTTGCCAGGTAACTCGTGGCCCCTTATGCCCCACTCTTGCCCCGCCCTTTGTTTGCGCCACTTACCAGCAAATCAATCGGCAGTTGGCAGCATAATTCAAGGGGCAGGCCAGCAGCAGCATAATGTGGAAGTGCGGCAACGTCGCTCAAAACTTTAACATCAAAATAGGGAACAGCAGGCATGGAGGGGGCCAAGATGCCATGTGGCATATCAATATTTTCATCATTTTGGGGGGGTAATTTCTTTACAAAAACAAATTTCCCCTAAACAAATGGACACGAAGGATCTGCTAGAGCTACCGACTGTATTTCTGACTTAAAAGGGCACATCCACCCCCCCGGCCACTAAAATTTCTGAGCGTATTTTTTTCCCCTGATTTTTCCTCCTCCGTTGCCGTTCGTTTAATTTTATTGCCTAATTTTCAACTTTGATTGCTGCCAGCGCCTGCCACAGCCCACAGCCCACAGCCCATCCTGCGGCACCACCAATTCAATTTTCACGCTCGTTGACATTTCTTTTCTCTGAGATTTTCTCATTTTCACAACCATTTTTCCCGGTCCAACGCTCAGACCCACCCCCCTACCAAAAGTTTAACTTTCAATTTCATTGCTGGCCTTTCCGTAGCGTATAAGAGAGAGCGAGAGAGAGAGAGACGGAGAGAAAGATTATAATCAATTTTTATATATTTTTATGTAGCGTTTTTATTTGTGGCCACACGCCCCAAGAGAACAGGAGATGATTCCACTCCGAATGGGGAGTATATTAAACGCTTCATTTAGTCCAAGGGAAAAATTAACATTTTCTGCTGGCAAAATGGCAGGAAAATAAAGGCAGGCATGAGGGCCATGTCAATAAGTGGGGGAATGGAAAATTCATCAAAGGTTGCGCCTTAAAATTGATTATATGACAACAATCTCTTTAAACATATAATTAATATTTTTATTATATTTTAAATAAATATATTCCATTTTCAAAATAAATATATTACAAATTTAAAATTTATAAATTTTCTAATAATGTAATATAATTTAATTAAAATATATATATTAAATTAAATATTAAATATTTAAAAATAATTTAGTTTAATGCAAAACTAAGTGAATTATTTTTAAATAATAATTAATTTAATATTTAAATGTTAAATAAATTATATTAAATTTGTAGAAAATTTATTTAATTTAAAATATATTAAATTACGTTTTAAAATGACTGCTTTATGCAAAACTAAGTGAATTATATTTATTTTGACAAGATATTTATTATTTAAAACCAAATAATTAACTTAAATATGCCAGCTCTCAGCTCTGAGTGTAGCAGCATCAAAAGGAAAAAAGATACAAGATATATAGATAAACTATCTGCCTACCCCTTCCCCAACCCCACAACTGCGTATCTTTTTGGGACTGGCTGGTGGAGGGGGCGGGTTTGGTCTTGAAACTATCATTAGCATTCACAAGAACAAGAAGTTTGCTTTGTCTTTTGGCTTCCACTTGGCTTCGCAGCTGCTGCGCTGCTTCTTTCTTCTTTGATTAAATGTTGCCAACGACAACCGTCGCCGTTGCAAATCATCAGCTCTTTTGCGTCTTGAATACCTCCCTCCCCCCTCTGATCCGCCCTGCCAACGACCCAACCAAACCCCATTTAATCACTCGGCTCAGCCAATTTGTGGCGCATCATCGTCTTGTACCACACACACACACACACACACACACACACACACACACACACACACACACACAGAGATGCAAAAGAACAAACGTAAAGTAGAAACGCAAAAAGAAGTGTATTGGACGGTGGGGGGGAAGAAACACGCAAAAATTCACCCAAAACGAACGGAAGTGGGAGCCAAAAACCAGAAGATACAAAAGAAATAAATGAAAGAATTAAGTTGTATTCTTCTAGCTCGATTTCTCTATCCCTCTCGCTCGCTCACGCTCTCTTTTTGCTGTGCTGTTCTTGCTCATTACCTCTTCAATTTGTTGTTCGTTCTTACTCCTCTACTATCTTCAGGGGCTGTTCTTCTTAGCCCTCTACTATCTTCAGGGGCTGTTCTTCTTAGCCCTCTACTATCTTCAGGGGCTGTTCTTCTTAACCCTCTACTATCTGCAAGGGCTGTTCTTCTTAACCCTCTACTATCTTCAGGGGTTGTTCTTCTTATCCCTCTACTATCTTCAGGGCTGTTCTTCTTAGCCCTCTACTATCTTTTGGGGCTGTTCTTCTTATCCCTCTACTATCTTCAGGGGCTGTTCCTCTTAACCCTCTACTATCTTCAGGGGCTGTTCTTCTTACCCCTCCACTGTATCTTCAGGGGTTTTTCTTCTTACCCCTCCACTGTATCTTCAGGGGTTGTAGTCTTCCATTAAGAGATGCTCCCAGAAGAAGAGATAAAGATCTCTCGCTCTCAAGCTAATACTTTCCGTATTAGACCTTCAATCAGTGCATTAAATAATGCAATAAAATGCCGCTAAAATTACATAAATTGAAGAATAATTTTGTATGCCCAAGAATACCCTTAAATCGAAAATAAAAGCATAATTCTCATCTCGATTTGCACTCGTAATTTTCTTTAACTTTTATTCATTTATTTTTCTTTTATAGCTAGAAAATCATTTCAGATTTGACTCTTGATTAGTTTCCAATTTAGAGTCATAGAAAATGATTATCTGCTGTTCTAATAGAACACACAATTTCCAAAGTTGATGCTCACTTTTTCTTCACCCCGAAATGGAGAAAATGTTGCATTTTCCAACCCCAAAATATAAGAAGAAAATTTTCTGGATAAACAATTAAATGAACGACAATTACGATTACTTAAACGACGATTCCACGAAAAGTAAACGATAAATTCCCCAACTTTCGTGCCCTTTCGTAATCTTCGATTGGTGGCGACTCCAAAAAAGAGGTGGAGGGAGGGCAGACAGCTGTGGCGATAAGACAGCAAGGTGTATGCCGACGAAAATGAAAGTCAAAAACTGTCCCCCCCAAAGGCCACAAGATAAGGGGAACTGCAATATTATGGACTTTTCTGTTGACTTTTCAGAGAGACTTTTGCCCTGCGGCTACCCCATGATTTACTTTCAACAAAATACAAAAATCAGTTTCATTCCATTTGTTTGCTCAGCGAATAGATAGATAAGGAATGAGGCATGGGTGGGGGTGGGGTGGGGGGGCCATGGGGCGACAGACAAACAAATTACAAACAAATTGTCAGCGTCGTTTCTTCATCGATTGCCCGTCCCGTCCCCATCCTTGCCTGTTGTGAGGCGCCTGCCGTCTTTTCCTCTTACTCTTAAATAAGTTTTCCAACAAAAATTAGTTGCTTCTTATCGGTTTTTCAGGTGGCAGGAGGGTGGAGATCAGAGTTCCCCTCTATTGATACCCTGTGTACCCTGTGTTCGCACACAAAACACACCTGTGGGGCATGTACATTCCAGAAAGATCTTCCCCTTTTTATACTCTCCCCCCTGGAGAGTGGCAGCAAACGCTTTAATTTACAATTTTTAATTTATTTATTAATTTTTGAGTGCAGTTTTGTTTCTTTTCTTCTGAGTTGGTAGCATTATGATTTTCTTGTATTTTTTTGTTGTATTTTTTCTACTTACATGTGCAAAAAGTTTTTAGCTTTTTTTCTTCTCTCTGTGTTCTTCTCTCTCTCTCGAGCTTACTCTCTCTCCTGCTGCTTTCTCGCTGACGATACCTTCTTTTGGTGGCGAAAATGTTTTATAAATTGTTTAAAATGCAACCTTGTGCATGATTAAGCACATTTTCATCACTGGCATTTTCATAGTTTGCACTTTTTTATTTAAAGAGTTTTTTTTCGTTTGGGAAATAAAACCAAAATATTTTCATTAATTTTACAGGAAATATTCAAGTGCAGAATGCACACTCAATCAATTCATTCAACGCACTCAATCACCACTCGATTCAATCAATATTGTTGTTGCCATGACAACTGCTGGCCGCCGCTGCCGCTGCTGCTCTTGCATTTCCCCCTGGCACTGCCACCCCCCTTCACGCTTCCCGTTTCCACTGATATGCAAATAAAATGAAAAATTCACTCGAGCGTTACAATGAAAAAACTCGAACAGAAATACTTTCAAAATTGGATTTTCACTGCAGCAGAGACTCTTTAAGAGCTGCAAGAGCCATTACCAGAGCGTTTTTATAGCGTTAAAAAACGCGTATGAAAAGCTGCCAGAGAGCCGCGAGACACACGCTTGCGTGTCAGAGTGCATTTCAAGCGATTGTTACAGCATGGAAACACACACAAGAAGCAAGAAAATCATTTTTTTAGAGCTGAGAAGAGCGTTTCTCAAGCGACTTTGGCAGCGACTTTGCAGCGGCTATGCAACGAGTTTTGCAGTCAGCGGTTCTGGCAGCCTGACGCTTTGGTACTGCAAAAACCGCTACCAAATTTCGTTGAAATATCGCATTGGCGACTTTTACCGACTCAAATTCGAAGAGCTAAAAGAATCGCCTGAGCGATTTGTTGGCGACCTATGGCAGTATTGAAAACTGTAAAAAATGCTATCAATCGAAAATCTCTAAATCTCGCCGTAGCGACTAAATCCAGTCTACAATTTGCGACTTTTGCAGCACGAAATTCTAGCGTAGGCGATTTTTGCAGTATAAAACCATTAATCGCACTAGCGATTTTTGCAGTCTCAAAAAAAAAAAAAAAAAAAACTGCAGAAGCAACGCTAGCGACTAACTGCATTTTGCATTTGTGTGGTTTTTGTTGCTGTTTTTCCCGACATCTCATGTGTTTTCTTCATTTACAGTTAATAAACATTTGCCGCAAGTGGTCTATCGTTTCCCCCCTATAACTCGCCAACCCCCCACCCCCCTACATTACCAGCATCAGCAGAAAAAACAACAGCCACTTCTGTCTCTCTCTGTCTCTCTCCCCTCGTTTTGCTCCATTAAACTGTTAGCAAGTGTATAGGGTAGAGCGAAAGAGGCAAAAGAGGTGTGGAGAAAGGGGTGAAATAGTGTGGGGAGGGGGTACCACATGTTGGCACTTCTTTCTCTGCCTTTCACACTCTTAACCCTCCACAGACCCCAAAGTGTTGTCACATTTGTTGTTGAAAATTGATTTGCTAATGATCCCCAGGGATCTGGGATCTATGGGAAGGGGGAAGAGCGAGTGAAATAGGGACGGCTATAAAGAGAGCGAAGAGAGTGCCCCAAGAGGATATTATGTTCCGGTATATCTATTTCTGGCGTGTCATTTCCCAAATATAAGAATTAATTATGAATATGAAGAAAAGTTTTCTCCCCTTTGAAGGGGTTTTTTCTTTTGTGTTTTCCAAGGAAAATTCCAGCTTTTCCCATAAATAATATTTGGAATTTTAATAGAATTAGATCTAAAATGAAAATATCACTAAAATAATGTATCTCTAAGGTCAGATCAATCCGTAGATTAAAGTGCGGCAAGCAAAAGGGGTTTCCGTAGTACAAAAATTTTAATCTTTAGAGTGGAAAATTCCAATCTCAAAACAAAAAAAAAACACTTGCATTTATTAGTATAAAAATCTCTAAACATTTAGGAAAATCTGTAAAACAATCTTAAGCTTTTCTGATATATTTCAAACAAAGTTTGGCTTCAGTTTACAATAAATATTGTGGGACAAACCTGAATAAAAGCAATTATTACACAATATAGTATTTCTTTTGCTACTTTTTGGGGGGAGGTGGATACTATTACAAAGCCATATGGTATATAGTATACTTGAAGATCACTCAAACAAAGAAATTCCCATAACAATTGTTGACGTTTCTTTGGAAAAAAATCCCAAAACCAAAGAGTACAAAGTGTAACCATATATGGCGAGATCTTTTTTTTGTTTTTGCGCCCAAAGATAGTTGCGATAATTCTGAAGAATCTTTGACTGAGTCAGAGCCGGAGTGTAGAGCGGACAGATCGGAGGTGAGTCAGTGCCGCCTTACTCCCCCTTCCCCAGCAACGTGCAATGTACGACACACATTCTGCCGCGGGCCACCGAACATACACAAAATACACAACAACAACAACAACAACAAAAATAAATGAAAAATTAACCAAAAAGAAATCCCAAACGACGCTTTTTCAGAGTGCTCGAACATTTTGTAGCTTCATTTGCATTTATTGCGAAAATTCGTGTGCTGCAAAATGGAAACTGAAACCAAAACAAACAATAAGAGAAAAAGAGTTGATATTGCAATCAAGGGATACCCTGAGTTCGGATACACTGTCTCATTTGATGGGAGATTTATTAATTGGAAGATTAATTGGAGGACATTACATCTGCTGAAAGTATGGAGTATCGCCTAAGGAGCGCCTTTACTGTGCAGAACAACGTTTCCCTCTCAACTTTCTCATACACTCATATACCCCGACACTCAACAAATATAAAGGGTATCGAAAAATACAAAAACCGCTTCAAGCAGCGCCAAAAAAAAAAAACAACACGAAAACACAAACAAAACAGCGGCAGCAGCAGCGTTCGCAGCGGCAGCCACGGCGTAGCAGAAGCCGCGTTTTGCCCATTTTTGTTGTTATTTTCCTCTTCTACTTCTTTTGTTTTTCTTTGATATTATGTTTGTTTTTCTTTTTACAATTTGACAAGAATTCAAATAAAATAAAAGCCACCCACACACACACACACACACACACACATAGAAAAGAAAATCTTTTTTAATTATAAAATAATTAAAAATTTAGTTTTTTTTGTATTTAATTTGTTTTTGTTTTTTGTTTGGGTTCCCTTATCGTTTGCTTTTTGCACTCAAACTTTTGTTAATTACAATCGACACACACACGCACACACACAGCCGCATAAAGAGACACAAACACATGTTAACAAATAACAATAACAAAAAGAATAGCAAAAAAAATGCCGCGCACGAGACTTACAACACAAAATTCGCGAAATCGCATCGAAAATTGAGCGTAGAAACCGCGACGACGTGCGAACCGAACGACGGCGCAAAAGAGACAAACCGAGCAGCGGCAGCGGCATAGCCCCAGCGACACAGCAAATGGTGCAAGGCAGCAGCCCCAATAGGCGTAATAGAGTAAGCACAGCCGGTTGGCTGTTGGCGGTTGAAGCTGAAGCTCCCTCAAGCGCAGGGTACATTAACTCGCAGGCAAGGCAGAGCAAGAGAGTGCTCACTGTTCCGTTTCTGGTTTCAGTGAGAGCGTACAAAATTACCATGAGATTAAACTTGAAGAGCGGCAAAGACCTTACCGTCATGTGAACGTACTCTGCCCTCTAGCATGCTTACGCTCTCTCTCTCTGAGTTGACCGCTCTCTGGGTATCGCCATCTCTGTCTCTCTCAAGCTATGTGTGCTGTGTGGGCCGTCGTGCGGCGAAACATGTGGTGTTTGATGCTGTCGATGTGGAACGAGTTTGTTGGCGCTGCGTTGGCAGTGGATGCTGCCCACATATACAGTTACAGCATAAAGCTGTGGACTCCGCGACTGCATGCAAGTAAATTGCGCAAATGCAGTGGGGATTCACAGGGGAAATGACCATGTGGATTGTGTGTATGCTCGAGAGAGAGAGAGAGATCGCATTGCGGTCTGATCAGAATCACAAACAAAAACAGAAACAAAAAACACAGCAACAGCAACAAAGCTGTTGCATTGTTTTTGGTCAACTGCATTGCAGGCCTCGGCCCCATAGCACTCCCCCAACCGTCGTTCTTCACAGCAGCCACATAAAACGCGGCGGCATCCACACGCAAACGCACCCAAAAAATGTGACAGACAGCGTGCAGCACAGACGGACGACGGCGACGCCAACATTGATGACTGTTACGAATGAGGGGGTGTGCGAGAAAACGAATAAGAAGTCTTCGGTAGAAGGGGGTGGTGTGTGTGTGTGCTAAAAGAAGAAGCAAAAGAGGGACAGGCAGGCCACAAACAAGGCGAGGCCGCGCGATCGGTGCGGTACTTCACCTTTCTGCCTCGACCCCCTTTTACATTTCTTGACGACTTGCTTGGGTCTCATGCATTTTTATGCCTACACTGTGCAACAAACTGTAGCTTTATTTTGTTGTATATACGACAACAGCTTTTAATACCATCCACTTAGCATTTAGTTTAGTCTTGACTTATTTTTCCCATAAGAGGTTTACTTCGTGTCTCATTCGTATGTATGTTGTTAAGTGTAACGAATGCAACGCCGTTGGCCAAAAAGCTCAACGAAGCATGAGCGAGGGGGCGCGCCAGCGCAAGAGCGAAGACAAGCGAATGAGCGACAAAACAAAGAGAGCAACACAACACAACCAACCGATCGCTCGTTTGCCAAGGAAGTGGAACGTATTTCTGTTTGCGTGTGTGTGTGAGTGTGTATGTGTGGGCATTGGCATGGCAACTTGAACGTGGGAGAGCCCTACGCATTCCCCACCCCGCCCCCACTAAAAACAACACAAAAGTTTTTTTCTGTTGTTTTTATACACTTACAGCGAGGAGGTATGATGGTTTCAATACATTTTTAGTCTTGATTCGGTCAAAGGTGCGAGTCTAGATATGGTATTTGTGTTTTTCTTTGTAGTCTGAATGGATTCAAGGTGGTTTCACCGAAGTGTATCAAAAGCTTCGACCACCTTTCGCATGGCTTTCGTGTCTCTTGTTCGTTTTGTTTTTATTGTTTCGCCGCCTTTTCTTCGCTTCGTCGATGCTGGCCCACTGTTCTTCTTGTTCTTTCTCTTGTTGCGGTATTCTTTTACATTGTGGAATGGCCTCGACCGATCAAGCAGGTTGAGGGGAAGATAACTTTGGTAGAGCGAGAGAGAGAGAGAGAGAGATGGGTTGCTTGGCGGAGAGAGCGCAGTAGTTATGGGAAGGAGAGATGCCCCAGCTGTGGGACGGAGAGATCGACCAGCTGTTGCTTTTGCTTTTGTTATGCTTTTTTCTTCTGTATTTTCTGACAGCAGAAACCGGCTAAAGCGGGGCGGCGGGGGGCAGGGAGAAGTTGTATCCAAAGGAATGCAGTGCTCCTTACCATCTCCCCATCTTTGCCTCATTTGACAAATTACGCTACCGCATTCCATGGAGGGTTTTGCGACAAATAAATCAAAATTAATGCTCGCACAATTATTAATTAATATAATGAATGAATGAGCTTTTGAGCACAGCTTTTTGCTTAGACAGATGTTTTCGGCAGAGGGTGTGGGGGCTAAAAGGCTTTGCTTAAATTATAATTTAAGGGGCGTTCGGTGGTATGTACATACTTACATCTGTAAGTAAGGACAGTAGCAAAACGGAATGATAAGAGGGGTAAGAAGGTAATGGAGAGAAACATAAAAGAAAGGATGCAGAGAGGTGGCAGGTGGAATGTCAACAATCAGCTGATAGTTTCGCCAGTCACGTGTCAACGTTGCATGATAATATGCAATGGAACAATTATGTAGGATGAGCAGTGCAATTTCAGATACACTCTAATAACAGTTTATACCGTTATGCGACCCCAAACATACATAAATTGAAAAACTATCGACAGTCGCTCCACACACACACTGACCAGCATTTACCCTGGAGGCATTATCACCAAGCGATAAATATTTATATGGAAATGTAATGACTGTAACCGCCTCCCCCCTCCTCTATCAACTATCCACTACCCCTCATGCCACGGCCAGTGTTCCCCGGCCTTGGTTGTGCAATTAATGTCACCACATCCTTTGGGCCTTATTAATGTCCTTGGGCCGTCTCTCTCTCTCTATACCCCTCTGTTTTTGTGCGTGCAGAAAGGGGGTTTGATTTCGGTGCCAGGGGTTGGCTATTAATGTCTGGGCAACCCCACACCCCTCCTCCCTTACCACCAGTAGGCCGGTAAAAACAATTAATTTGCCCATAATGCAATTTATATCGGTTTCTGTTCTGCGTTTTCCGGGGGGGTTTTCCATGGGACACGCATTCCATTTCACTCTCACTCTCTCTCTCTCTCTCTCTCTCTGTTGGTACTTCTCCATCCCATTCTAGTATTCCCTTCTTCCTTGGGCTTTGTCTTTGGCTTTTCGACCACATAATGTGCATATTTCTGGGGTTTGGGGTTTGTGTTTCTGGTTTTTGGTTTTTAAGTCCAAATGATTAATTATTAATAGCAGCAACAACAGCAACGCCAAATGAGCGAGACAATTCAGGAGGAACAATTGCAGAAGCAAATGCCACCACAAAGATATTTTAATGACCATGAAATGGTCACACTGAAATGCAGTAAAAGCAGAAGGATTCCCGGAGAAGGAATAGCAATTGGAATGCCCCCCCATAAGGCATTGTTGTGGGTTTTTGGTATGATTTTAGATTTATGCTCATTAAACACATTGAAAGGGGTATTATCGCAAGTCGCGCAACATGCGGCGGCGCCGCTCGGTTGGTTGTGCGCCAAACAAGCTTTGGCTTGGATTTAATGAAAGTTAAATGAAGGAAAGAATATCCATTAGAATTTATAGATCTATTCGATATTCAGGGAACTGTTTATTGTTAACTTATAGTAGATTTAAATGTAGCTTAAACGTTTTTTTGATTTATGATTGAAAATCCTAAATCCCAAAATCTGATTTGGGAAATAGAAAAAAAAACGTATAGTAAACCGCAACAGATTTTTATTCAATTAAATCCAATGGAAAATTAAATAATCTCAATGGGAGATTTAGAAGTAGAGATATTGTAACCCCTCCTTCATTCTCCTACCCTACCCATCATTGACTTGTGGTTCGTGGTGGAGATTCCAGACCAAAGTTCACATCTGCACTTGAGTTTGCCTTTTTCTGACATAATTGGGCAGGCAGCGGCGGCAGATCTCTCCCGCACCGTCCGGCGATGACAAGGGCCCACCCACCGGCCACGCCCGCATGTCGTACGCTGTATGGAGGAGCTGCCAGACGCAGTGGAGACTCCACTGCCCACACTCCGCCACTGGGAGCATACATATTCTCGTATTGTAAACAAACTGTCAAATCGGAGAACCGAGAAATGTTTTGAAAGCAACAAAAGAAATAAGGAAAATGTCTGTGTGGTATATCTCGAGGCGAATCTTGAGGAAAATCCAAAAATCCGACTGCACTTGTCATACAAGATGATGCATGCAACATGGACACACATGAACAAACAGTGTGTCGCACAGTAGCAAAGCAGTGGCAGGCGAGTGAAAAGATAATGCTGTGCAGAGCATAAGAATCATTGGGATACATCCAATAAACCGATTTATAATAAACTTTGATCGATATTCAATCGATAGTTAGCACTATTTGTTAACTTCACCGCTTATTTATTTTCAAATAAAATGGATAAAGAAATACCTAATTAAATCCAAATAAAAAAAATATTTTTCAGGTATTTGAATCGATCATTTGTTGATCGCTTACTAATCGATAGTTTAACTCTTTTGATAGCTTATGTCCCAAATATCTTCATAATAATTATTAACATATATAATCTATGCATTTTTGTATCTAAGCTTATCGTTATTTGGGGGCAACTTTTGTTTTTTCCCTGACCCACAATTAAAAATTTAACAATTTTCGATCAATTACTTACGTACAATCAACAATTGATTCATGATTACCGATTACTCGTTTATTTATATAACTACAACACAATCGTTTCAGTTCGATAAACGTACCAGTGTATCGAAAGTTTAACTTTTCCGATATCACTCTTCGTTCGATACAATTTTCGTTTGCTTTTAGTTGCTATTGCGCTGAAATCGTAGGAAGTTTTGTTTCCCTTTCGATCTCCATTTGCTTAGGTGGCATCTCTCTTGAGAGTGCCATACCGATAGAACGATAGACCGATGGAAAAACTCACCTGCAAAGAGAATGAAAAGAACAAGAAAATTGACATTAATTGAATTTCATCGACTACAAAACAACAAGAACAAGAACAGAAACACTTGCCTAAAATAATTAAAAAGTTTTTCGTGAAAATTTTCGAAAATTGTTTTGAGGTTCCCAGAGGCCACCATTGATGGGGTCAAGCAATTGGCAGGACTTGCACGACCTTTCCGTCACACCCACTTTTAACCTCTGTGGCGGCGGGGGAATATTGTTCTCTTGTGGCAGGAAAGAAGCTTGAAAATATTTTTACGACTTGGCCAAAAACAAAAACAAGTACCCGAAAAACAACAACAAAAAAAACAAAAACAATGTCCAGGACAACTGTAGTCCTGTAATTAAATAATGCTGCTGTCCTTTTGGACACCCCCACACCATCGCCCCTACCATCCATATACACACTTCAGAAGTAGGGAAAACAGAAACAAAAAAAAAAAAAAAAAAAAAAAAGCATCTTAACAGCATTTGAAGTTGAAAGAGAAACAAGAGACCGCCCCCGCGAAAGCAAAAAGTATCTGAAGGTCCAGCGCTGGACAGGAGCAGCAAGAGCTGGTGAGCTGCTGGCAGGGTAGGGGGAAGCCAGCCAAAGGAGCTGGGGGCCATCGAACTATGGCTCCCCTAGGATAAATTAACAAATTTCCCAGCGAAAGTTGCCACAGGAACAACAAAAAGAGACCAGAGACCGCGCATGGGCCAGAGATACCTAAAGGGAAAAGTGAGTGAGGGAAAGACAGGAAAATACAGGAGAGAAAGATATATGAGACGAAGCTAATAAACAAATAATCATAGCCAAAAGACGGCAACAGTTGAACCCGGAGACCATTCGAACGTTGACCAATGAAAATAATGAGGAAACCCATATAATGATGAACGGGGGGCATGGGAATGATGATGAATCAAACCGAATGTCCATCAGCCTAAAAGTTGTACAACATCTGGTGCCGCATGCAACATTGTATCAGAGTGACGACACAAACACAGCCACATGTGGCATGTATAAGTTTTATGGCAAATGTGCATTTTCCACAGATTGAACAAAAATGGCCACAAAAAAGCGCGCAACTTTCTCTCTCTGAAATTTCAAAGAACTGGCCGCCAGGAATGGAGATGATCAAAGCGGGCAAAGGAAGGCCGTTCCACAAAAGGTTTCGGGGCAATGTCTCGGATGTAAAAGCTGCCTTTGGACAGAGTATTACCTTAAGAGATATCTAGTATGAAGTATAAGGCTAAAAGCTATTGAAAAACATGTGAAATATAATTTTAATTTTCTGCTGAAAATTTCCCTATTGCCTGTGGACACTTTTCGTGTACAAAATTTCCCCTAAGCGAACGGCTAAATTTCTTTTTAAATGACACGAATCAAAGAGACATTTAGTATGAAGAATAATCCTGAAAGCTATTGAAAAACATGTGGAATATGTGAAATATAATTTTAATTTTCTGCTGAAAATTTCTCTGTTGCTTGTGGACACTTTCCGTGTACCAAATTTTCCCTAAGCGAATGGCTAAATCTCTTTTTTAAATGACACGAATCAAAAGAGACATTTAGTATAAAGAATAATCCTAAAAGCTATTGAAAATGAAAGTGGAAAATGTGAAATTTAATTTTAATTTCGTTTGAAAATTTCCCTATTGCTTGGGGACACGTTCCGTGCACCAAATTTCCCCTAAGCGAACGGCTAAATTCCTTGCGAATGATACGACCCAAAGACCATTCGCCACGAGCGATTCAGAATGGGCTCGATCTCGCTGCATTTTCTATTTCGTGTCACGTAACCTTTCACGCAGTCACCACTTTTCGCTCCATCCGGCAACGCCAACAAAACATTAAACGAAAGCAATAAAATTATGGGCAATTCCATTTTTGGCTTTTCACACCAGAAATGCAAAGAAATTAAAAAAAAAGGGGGGGAATTTTACAGGCACTTTTCCAAAGGGGTCGGGGGCGGGAAAACTGAGTAAAAGTGAGCAAAAGTTTTCCCTTTTTTATAGTCATATTCCAAAAAAAAAATGGCAAATTAGCAGGCGGAGGCACTCTCTGCCCTGTGCCACATGCCTCATGCCACACCATGGAGGCCCACCACTCATTCCGCTTTTCCACTCTTTCGCGCCATTTAATCAACAAAAACACTTTTTATTGTGGAAAATTATGACATTGTTGTTGCCATAATGCTCTGGGCCATTTTCCCGCTGTCTGTGTGTTCCACGTTCCCCTCCAGCTTTTCCCGCTTTCCCCCGCATACCCATTTTACCCGCTTTCCTTATTGTTGTTAATGTCAAAAGTGTTATTGTTATGAAGACAATTATAGCCATGCGATAAAAGCGCTTTGGCTGGGTAGGGGGCGGATGGTGTTAAGGAAAAACGAGAGTTTTGCAAATGAGAAAATATGTTTATTAGGGCCAAAGGATTGCCGCCAGGCAGCAGGCCCCCAAGACACTCGCGATTCATAGGACGGGGAACAAAATCAGAGAAAACTTTCAAGAGAAAAAGAGCGGAGCAACAGCTGCGACCAAGCGCGTTTCGTCTTCAAAGTGTTTATATTTCTCGTTTCTGGCCCCCAAAAAGCAGCTGCAAACAAAAGTAAACAAAAGACAAAATAACCAATAAAAGAGAGCAGAGAGAGAGAGAGTGAGAGTGAGAAGAGTGGAGGAAGAAGGAGAATATGAGATCATCGGAGGCACAACCACAGTCTTCTTTCTCCAAGGAACATCTAAATTTCTGAAGAATTTCTTTAAAAAACCGCTCCTTAAGGGTTTTCTTTCCCTTGAAGCTTTATATTAAGCATAAATCTAATATAAAATAACTTTTAAAAAAACCATTTCTTATTTAAGAGGCGTTAAAACAATCAAAGATTCACCAATCGTTTGTGGTTTCCTGGGGTATCTATTGAGGCCAAATCCAAAGAATAATATTCTCCAGAATTGTGATTCTGGAAATGATTAATCAAATGATTAACTTTAGGGCATACCTCTAGCAAGATTTATAAAACACTTTCTTCTAATTCAATGGAAGAATCGTTAACCACAGTTAGAATTCTCTGCCTAAGCAAATTCCCAGCATACTCCATCTAAGTCATAATTCTGTTCAAATGTCGACAAGAATCGATGGAAGGGTCCCACATTCTGGTTCTGTATACCATCCTCCCATTCATCTATGTCAATTATCCGAGTCGAAGCGCTTCCTTCTCCTCTCTATTTCCTTCTGCGATCACGATCGATCGTTGCTCTAGTTGAGCGCTGTCTGCATTTCCTGTCCACATTCGCATACAAAGTGACACACAAGAGCAAAGATTGCACACCAAATGGAACTCCTCTTTCAGGAAGAGTATATCTGGGTATTATGAAGATATATGTACATATATCCTGAGTCTTTATACCCGTACTCGAAGAGTAATAGGGCATTGTATTGTATTTTTGGTAAAATTGGATGTGTGTAACGCACAGAAGGAAGCGTTTCCATCCCATAAAGTATATTTTCATATATTAAATAAAAATACTTAATATTTTAATTCAACATTTTCATAAAAATAAAAATATTTAATATTTTAATTAAATATTTTCATATTTAAATAGAATATATTTCTTAAAAATGTAGCACATTATATTTAATTTAAAGTTTTTTCTTTGTTAATCGAAAAGACTGTCAAATTAATTTTGTCTTTAAATAAAAATTAATTTTAAAATAATAAACCGATTTTTTAATTTAATAATGCTTGTGTTTCTTTTTACTATGCCATATTTCTCTGATTTTAAATTTTTGCTGATTCCCAAAGGGTATTTGGGAAAGGGTACTTCTTTTCTTGTCGAGCCTTTTGTTTTGTTTTTTTTTTTTTTTGCGACTTCATTTTAGTTTTTATGGCCCCGACAGAAAAACCGAAAATAGCCAACCAGGCACTTGGCAAAAAAATTTGCTGCCCGGTTGGAGAGGGAGTCTAAAGAGTATTGTAGACGCCTGCCTGACCCATATTTATTTTTGGCATTTCGGTATTTCAAATTTGAAACGACGGATGCCAAGAGGTCCTCTCCTGTCCGCCTCCTCCTCCTCCTCAAAGAAACTCACCGAAATGGAAAGAACTTTTCCAGTATCTGCCTGCCAAGGCTGGTCGTTGTCATCTTGCGGGATCGCTTCTCCTTTTTCTCAAAATGCGGCAGGAAATGTGTTGTGCAGCAACAAAATCCAATTGCGCAGCACTGTGGCAATTGAAATACGCTTTAATTAAACTAATCAGAAGATATATACGCCATATATAGACATGTGTATGCGAGCACACAAATGCATGGCAGATATAGTATGTGGAACCCCGAGCAGACGACGCCCACACACATGGGTAGACGCCGGCCAGCCGATTCAAGAACTTTGCGGCTCTTGTATTTATTTATTTTATATTTTTTTTTTTCATGGGTCTACTTCGCCCCGCTTTTCCGTTTTCCCGCTTCGCTGCAGTTGTAGGAACAGAACTTTTTCACTTAATAATGCACAGACACTGGAAACAAAATGCACAAACAAAATAGTAACTAAACAATTTCTCGATACGCGACGCGTGTGGCTTTGCTTTTGTTTTTGCTTGATTCATCAGCCGATTGTATATGGTATATGGTATATATAGTACATATATTTTCAATCTGCACTTTATATAATAGGAATAATTTAAGACTTATTTGAGTCGTCGCCTCTGTCTGCCATTAGGAACAATGGGGATCACATGGAGGATCATCAAGAAGGAATAAGGCAACAAGTAAGGTATTCCAGAGGTGGGTTCTCATTGAACGACTCGCGACGCACAAGTGAATGCAGCAAAAGAGAATTTTAAAAACAACCTGCATATCGTGTGCATGACTTATCACGTTGCTGCACGGCTAGAACTTTGCCGATAAGAGTTTGTGTTTAGTCTGCATCGTAATGATGAAATGAATCATGACGATTCGATAGAAGCGGAGATCTTTAGGCAGAGAAGTAGGGGAGATCTTCAGGCAGTGAAGAAGAGGATCTTTAGGCAGAGAAGAAGAGCATCTTCAGGCAGAGGAGAAGAGTATCTTCAGAAGGAGAGGGGAAGAGCATACACGAGATAGTAAACTGGAAATGGGAATAATAATCATGACTAATGGGGAAGGCCAGAAAAAAAAATATGATCAACCAGAATCAGAAACCAGAAACGGGTTAGAAGATGGATTGTGGAAGCAACACACAAAACTAGTGGAAATAATAATTAAAAATTGAGGAATTCAAACAGTTAAGATTAGATGGATTTTTGGGACAATTTTGGAGTATCATATTTGTTGCGAAAAAAATAATTTCCAAGATATTAAACCATTTGAAAAGGATTAATCTTTATTTCATGAAGATCAAATCCATCAATCAATCAATCATGTATGCACAATCACACTTGTATATTCGTTTAGTTTAATTTGGAAAATACCAGAAGCTACCGGTGGACTCTCTGTCATTCTTCGCTTCTTCTCAAACTCTGTAGATCATTTTGCATGATTAATGGCTGCCCCACGGGAAATGGTTTCCGCAGAATTCTCCCTCCAAAGATCTCAAATCTTTCAGATCATCAATTGGAGCAACTGCCATTTCATTCTTCAAGTCGTTTTCTTCTCTTAATTTGCTTCTGTTGTGCTTCTGTTTTTGTTTGCTCAATTGAATGCCAATGACCCTACAACTACAATACACACAAAAAAAAACAATTACATAAATTGCAATTTCATTTGTTTTTCATTTGTTTGTCGTTTGCTGTTTTTTCTGTGCTTTAACGTTTTGTTGCGTCGTTTTTCAAAACTAAAAGTGCTTTTTTATTGTCAGAGTCATCATGGTCACAACATACCCTGAAAGAGGGCATTACGATTGCAATAAGATCGTGTTTTCCGGTCACAAAATGTTCATCTTTGGGTTGGATCAGGACTTAGGACTGTTTCTGTTTGGATGTTTCAAGGACGGGGCTGGATCGTTTGAAGATGTTATGTTAAGGATCGCTCGAAGGGCCATTATATTGCAAGAAAATTATTGTTTCCAAAAGATAGTGCCCGAAAGTTAAAGAAATTTAATCAAGGGAGTATTCAATGGAGGCTGTAGAACTGCCTTAAGAATCGGTGCTCAACAAGTAAGATATTGTAGGAAGAAACTTTGTTAATACATTTCTGTAGATCATCTATAGAATATTCTATAGAACAATCGCAAGGAAGCCGAATGCACCTAATGATTCCTAAGGATAATCCAACCAAATCTATAGATCCGACGAACCAGCTCGAATATCTGATAGAGTATCAAATGCTTCGTCAAACGATCTTTCGTCTTGCTCAGTTTACCGTTAATCGTTTGCCAGGGTTACAGCACAATCACAAGAGCGTTACGAACACATAGAGCGAAGGCAGTGGCACAACCAAAGAAGATCATGGAAGCAGAACAGCCAGCAGATCGTAGAAAGCAAAAAAAAGAGAAGAAAAAAAGTTGTGGAAAAAGCAGTAACAATCACACAATTTCGATATATTTTTTTTTGGCGAATTGCGAATGAATCACACGACCCGACCCTCCCAGGAAAGTGGGTACGAATCGCAGGGCAATGGTCACACCTTTAATGGATCGCGTTTATCGGCGGGGGCAACACGTCAGACTGCGAGACGAGACGAGACGAGAGGAGGCGTTTTGTACCTCTTCACGAAAACCGACGACTGCGACTGCGACTGGCGACTGGCGACAGCGACGATGACGGCGACCGTTGAAGATGGGGCGCGCGTTCGCATCGAAAGTTTGCTGAGGACTGAGGCAGCGGCGACGCCAACAACGACGTCGAGGCCCCCAAAGAGGGGCAGTCATATGGCGAGGCCGAGGCCGCTGCCGCTGTCGCTACCAGTGGGGCACAGTGGTGTCAGAGTGCCAGAGTGCGAGAAAAGAATGCTTAGAGTGCCACCACCTACAGGCCTCAATTCTTATTTGTTTTTTAATCAACAACAGATTTACAACAGACAATCTTTTATTTTTTAGCTGTTTAAGAACAACATTACCGCATAGACACATGGGAAAAAAAGACATTAAAAGAGTTCAAGAAAATTATTGGCACAAAATAGCCTAGAATATGCATAATAGAATATGTGACAGCGTTATATGGAACATATAGAATATGTGTATATAGAATATATACCTAAAGAGCTTAGAATTGCGCTAATGAGACATTCTAAACTAAAATTTTTATATATTAAAAATTTAATCTAGAATTTTAACTAGAATTTTCAAAGATTTTAGTTGTAAACCAATTAATTTTAATAGTTTTATTTATTTATATACTGTTTACAAATCCAAATCAAAGTTTAACTTAAATAAAAGTTCCATTCTTTCGCTAAAGAAAGTTCCACTTTATGTGCAAACCAATACCACTGTGCTCTTCCAGGCTGCCGCTGTCACTGGCGCCGTGTACTTCCAGAGTCTTGTTTGGCGCACAAAAGAAACTCAATAGCGAGCGCCAAGGAGACATTAGCAGAGAGAGAGAGCGCGAGCGCCAAGGAGACATTAGCAGAGAGAGAGCGCGAGCGCCAAGGAGTCACAGAAAGAGTAAGAGAGCGAAGGAGAGGATGTGTGTGGGCCAGAGAGCGAGAGGAAGTGTGTGGGTCAGAGCGCAAAAACAGAGAGAGAGAGAGAGCTAAGCATTAGACGCATGCGCATAAAAGGAAGATGCTGCCAACAAGGTGCATTTATAAAAGGTGAAGCCTACGTCTATTGCTCGTTTACAGAACTTTCCTTAATCTTCAAAAGGTAATTAATTATGTGTTTCGAGTGTTTTCGATTACTTAACCTTTACTTGACTTATGCATGCATTTTCTGTAATATTTTTCAGAAAGAAAACCAATGAAGAAGTCTATTTTTTGGTATCTCTACCTCTAGAAGTCATTTTCATTGAGTTCTTACTGTTTGTCTATCAAAAACAGCTTACATGAGAACAGCTCCCTGGTAGAAAAAACGACAACAACATCGACCGGATGTGAGGTAAGGACAAGAAGGAACACAAGTTCCTCTGCCAGCTCTCTTTCTCCTCTCTTTCTTCATACATTATCGCTGATATCGCGGTGCAAAACTTGCATAAACCATTAATAAGACTCTCTCTCTCTCTCAATCGAAACCATTTTTTCCATAGAGCATGATGGCAACGCACAGGGATGAACAGTTCAATCAACTTCAATTAGGGAGGACTGCCAATTAAATCGATCAGCAGCAGCAGCAACAAATGCAAATTAATTAAAACAACGCTGCTTTGCTGCTGCTGCTACTGTCTAATGGAAATCCAATTGGGGACTTAACTATTTCAGAGCCACAGCGAGCAGAGCTCGCTTGACCGGCTTTATTTTTTTTCCTCTGTTATTTTTATTTTTTTTTTTGCTTTTCTATTCGCATCTCCTCAGCGATTTTCTCTCTGTTGATTCGCATTTTTGCCGCGTCTGGTTTTTCCGCTTTTGCTGCTGTCCATTGGCCTTTTCCAGTTGCGGAAAATGCGGAAATGTGTGAAAGAGAAAGCGCATAATCCAATAAGAGTAGTGTGGAAAGGAGAAGGAGGATGTGCGGTACGCGGGCGATGGCATCAAGTGTAACCAAAGAAATGTCAGAGATAAATGGTAGTAGCGCAGGGAATGCGGTAAGGTAAGGTGAAACTAGAGTGAAAGACATTGAAGGCTCCTACGGGGGGATAGAGAGAGAGCGACAGAACCTACCAACAATAAAAGCTCTACCAATAGATATGTTTCCTGTGTTCCCTACTACCCATCCCACCCCCATCCCACTAATTGCAAGATAGACACTAATTCATTAAAGACAGCTCAGGCAGGCAGACAGGCAGCTCGATTCCAATGCGTTTTATCATTAAACGCTAACACGTGACTCGTGGCACATGCAACAATTGATTCATGATTATTGGCATATTTCAATCTCACAACTGTAACCAATTAGTGTGACCATTCACGTAAGCTAAAACGGGCACACTGTTAAGCAATGCCAGAGGTTTATCTTTGCGCATTTGAAGACCAAGAATTGTATGTACATTGGGGGGTTTCCAATCTTGCAAAAAAAAGTTTTAAAAATAAAAAAATTAAATAAAAAAAAAGTTTTATAGTTAAAAATTTAAAAATGTTATAACTATTTGTGGATAGTAATTAGGTAGTCGTATGTCGCAAGGTTTTAAAGAAGAAATCAAAAAAAAAAAAAAAATAATTAAAAGACGATTTTGAGCTTGGGTTAAAAAATAAGCAAAACACAGCGAGTTGAATATATTTTTTTTACTTACACTAGATGGAATATGAAGTGTTAATTTTCCAAGTTTTTAACTGTAGTTCTCAATTCTTGGGGTATAAAAATGAAACAATATAGGGTACCACTAGCCGAAATAGGTCCAATTTTCTAAGATTTTTGTGTAGATATTTGAATACGTTAGAGAGACTTTGTGAAAGAACTTTTATCAAGAAATATCTATATGTGCTATTGGAGAAAATAATAAAAGAAAATTTTGTTTGAAAGAATAAAAAAATACATTTTTCTTAGTTTAGTAGGTTTTTCCATGACAGTTAATTAATAATAAATAATTACTAAATGGAGAAGTGTTTTAATGTGTGTTGAGCTTTAAGGCTCAAATGCCCATATTAAAAGCCTATTGGGAGAACAATTTTTGTATTTTAATCTACATATAACAAGAAATTTCTTCCAAACTATTGTCATTAAAATGCTTATATTTGCACTTTTTCAAATGCAAAGAAATATAAATCGTTTCGGGGCAAAAAGTCCCCCCCGTGAAAGTTGTTGCAACAATGGGTTGGTGCCTCGTGTATTTGGTGGGAGGGGGTGGGTTGAGGCATATTAGCAGCGTCAACTGGCCATATAAAAGTGATAGACATATTAACCCAGTACTCCACATTTCTCTCTCTCTCTCTCTCTCTCTCTCTCTACGCCCCCCAAGACAAAGTAGCAATTTTCAGCCTTGTTTGTTGTTGCGTGCTGTTGCTCTCTGTGTGTGTGTGTGTGTGTGTGTGTGTGTGTGTGTGTGAGGGGGACATAGGCGTGTTGTATGCCGCCTCAGTGAGGCATGCATGTCAGACACGCGAATGCGATAAAAACGAACGTCGCGTCCCATCGCAGCTATCCCATCCATAGACAGCAGTCTAAAATTTAGTCTAAGACAACATTTTCTTCCACTGCCAGTAATTCGTCTGAGGAAACAATTTCTTCTAGTGCTAGTAACTCTTCTAAGGCAACATTTTCTTCTAGTTGTAGTAATTCTACTGATGAAAGGAAATGTTTGCCTGGCAATCAGAATCAGATATAGTAGATGTCAGAAAAAGCTTGGAATCGCATCATTATTATAGCCAGAGTATGAAGAAAATAAATGAAAGATCATGCGACATTATTGGCTCTTCGAACACCTGGTCTTTTGAGCACTATTAATGCACTAGAGCAAAGCGACTCTGTGTGCCAGGATGTCTTTGAAAGGTAAAGGAATAGAACTCGATGCTGTGCCAGTTTGCTATTGAAAGATAAAGGAACACTAATCGATGCAAACACCTAAATAAAAATCTTATTTATTAATTTTTAAAACATTTTCTACTTCAAAAATTATATTTCAAAAGAATATTTCGTTATGGTACTCTAAGGATTCTGAGTATATTTATTTCCTTACGATCATAATCTCTGTAGAACGGGTATATTTTAGTCGTAATAGCGAATGTTATTCGTAATGCTCCCTTTTTTTTTTTTCTTATTTACGATACACAACCAGAGAGTCGAGTCGAGCCGAGCCGAGTAGAGCCGCAAAACCCATTCAAGAAAACGAAATTGCTACAAATTGAATTGGCAGCAGCAAAAACACAAAAAAAAAGAGGACCAGAAACAACAACAAAAAAACTGCTTTATGGCTTTGGCTAACTTTTGCTACGTGCATTGAAAAACCAAAAGCTGAAAAGTGCCCAAGAAAACTGGCCAAAGAAAACTGCCAAAAGGGGGGGCCAAGTGTAGGCAATAACACTGTTGCATGCTTTTAGGCCGGAAATTATATGCATGATATGACCGTTAGTTAAGAGAGAGTGAGCAAGAGAGACAGAAGGAATAGGGAGAGAGAGAGAGAGAGACCAAATGGAATGGGTACAGTGAGAGAAACAGAAAGAATGGGGAGAAAGACAGTGAGAGACAGTCAGTAAAGAGTGTATGTGTACACTTGTCGAAAAATATTGCTTAAATATTTCTAAATATAATTCAGACATTTCCCCCTGTTATGCCTTACCGTAGAAAAACGTTCTTCATATCATATATGTATATATCTGTCATATTTTAAGGTTCAAAGCTGCTTACAATTATTGAATAAAGAAAATTTCTCAAATTTCTATGTGAACTATGTTTAAAAATTTAAAACTGATTTGGATGAAAAATATACTAAATATTCCAAACATTTTGGGTACTTTTATTAGCTTGTATTGGGTAACACATTTCTCTGGGTGTATGTGTATGTGTATTTGTGGTGGGTTCTGGTATTGGGGTTGGGTTGAGACAAGGCCTAATGGCTGTTGATCGGCTTAACACCCACGCCTGTGGGTGCCCTCGTTGGAGTGCGGTTACGGAGGCCTTTTTTCAGCCAACAAAAAACAACGATGTCTTGGCTTAATAATTCTTTGGCTACTCTATTTTGTTTGGGTACATAAACATAGGCATAGAAGTGGGTACACACTCGCAGTAAGGATGTGTGAGCAGAGGTTGCATAGATACGTTATTTGTAGCTAATTTTGTCGGTATTTATTATGATTGGAACTTCAATATTCTTAATTCCTCACCATAACTATAAGAAATCCCCTCTCATACAATGATATATGAAATATTTTTCCGACATAGGAATTCAAAGATTTCCCTAAAAGTTGTTCCTTTAACATTGAATTCTGTTTAAAGGCCAGGTGTTCAAAGAGCCAAAGAGTAAGTATTTCATATTTTTGTACACAAAATTCCAAATGCTCTATCCAGTAAGGGCATTCAATATTTGCTTGAGTATATTTCCATTTGATTTGAGGCATTCCTTGAGAGGATTACTCTGTTCAATGAGAATGCTTGTCTCCCGTCGCTCTTCTCTATTCCTCTTTGCGTGCACCTGTCTGTGTGGAAGGCGCCCCTCCTCCCATATTCCCATCTACCCATCTACCCATCGCCCACCTTGTGGAGTGTGCATGCGTGATAAATGGCTTTTATCTTTTTAAAGCACTTCGCTGCACGGCTTTTTCAGCAGCGTCTGCCGTCAAAATACAGGAATCAAAAAAAGAGGGAATGGTGCTTTGCGTGCTTATGCCGACTAAGGGATACCCGGACTCACAGATTCTAATATATATATTCGCATTGAAAATAAGAGGAAAATACGGAAGCGGCGAGTAAAATGTTACTAGTGGTAATATTTATTATAATTGCAAGCTGTAAGCTTTTGGAATCTCTATATATTCGACAAACGATGCCAGCCAGACGGATGCACAAGTGAGAAAATACAAAGAGAATCCTCGAGAATGCAAAAACAAATAACATGTCTTCTGCATGATGAGATGCATGGCTGTTTGACTCAAGACTGGGACCGAGGCACGAACCTGCGAATAAAAAAACCAAAACAAAAGACATGTCGTGTGCCTGATTTCGCTGGTAAGTGGTTTTTACACATCACGAGCACAATATACCCTCGATATTAGCAAGAAGTAAATGACTGCAAATGAAAAAAATTGCTCTCAAAAATTATCCAATGTTTAGTGGCACGCCCATTACGCACGCAAAGCTGCCCCTTTTGTGTTTGGCCACCGGCAGCGACGTGGCAGCATCTGGCGTCTGCATGACTTCGTCCTTGTCGCTGCTATCCCATGTACTCGAATATCCTTTTCCGCTGTCGTCCTTTGTTGCCGCCGCCGCGTTATGAGCAAGTTAATTATGGTGTCTGATATTTTTCTTACACTCTTTTGCCATACAATTTTTTGCCTTGTTTTGCTATGCCTTTTGAGTTTTGCTCGTGACACTGGGGCCCTTTTGTCGCATCAGGTGGCGCTAGGACATTGGGGGTACTTTGGGGGTACAATGGGGGTATTTTAGGGGTTCATTGGGGTACTCACAGGGAGCGCGAAATGAGAGCTAATGCCGGGCTTGATTTGATCAGGGGATCTTGTTTTGTAATTTAATGCAAAGCAAAGGAGTTTGACAATATCAGAAATATTTATCAGATAATTCCAAGAGCTTCTTTTTTCAATCAGACGTTTTTGGGAGATAATATTGATACATCGTACGCTTAAAAGCTTTTATAACAGCTTTAACAGCTAGGACTTTCGATCTCAAAAAGTATGCCTAGGCAGTATTTAATCTCAAAATTGTATTCCATCACAGTTAAAGGCCAATTCTTCGTAAAGAAATGGAACCGCAGATCAATAGGTATATATTGAACATTCCAAGAACCGATTAAAGGGATATACATACATACTATATATATACATACTGTAACTGAGTTTTATTTACTTCGTTAAGTTTTAATGTTATCCCAACATTTGTATCTACCCTGTAGGTCTCTTCTTTTCTCTCTTCCAGTGTGGCTTGGCAGTGCAGAGCAAAGCATTCCCTGAGCTTTGAGTGTAGCCCACACAGCAGTCGCTTTTAACTCATTCTCATGCGGCTTCTTGCGCCAAAACTTTTACATCCCATTGGCTGGAACTACTACTACATACATACATACATACATACATGTGTACATTTATTATACATATGTACTTGTAGTTCTTGTTGGTACTCTCAGGTTCGTTTCATCATTAATATTTAAGCGTCGTCGATTCAATCGATACACGAGCAAAAACTTTTGCACCCAAAAAGGAAAAAAAAGAGAAGAAAACTTCTGGGGTAAAGGCAAAAGGGCTAAAGTGCGAGGCTGATGGACAGAGGGCCAGGGCCAAGGAGACAGCATCAAGTCAAATTGAAGTTGAATTTCTTTTCCGTTTGCGTTTAATGAGCGAAAAGTAATTACTTAATTAGTTCTCCTGTGGATAGAGCCTTCATGTGTGTGTGGGGCATGGGGCATGGTCCATTTAAGCAGCTTAACATTTATGGGGCAACATCGCATTTAAACTTGATTAGTTTTATGACCCGGTACACCGAACGGCGGCAGCATCCTAATCACTGGCAAAAACGGAAGAGAATCGGTAGAGAGGACAACGCCACCACCGCCTGACAAGCAAATCAAAATCCCATCAATGACCGGTCGCCATATTGATTGACAATCCCATGCCACCCCAACACCCGCCCCCACCCCATCATTACAGCTTCAACCTTCATTCCTCCCTTATCGTTTTTCCTCTCTGACATTGGCATTTTCATTTCTATTCGATTCTCTGCTTCTGTTTTACTGCCGCAGATAACATATAAAAACATGTAAGAATGATGTGAGGTCTGTCAAGGAATGCGACTAGAAGATACCTCTCCTTAGAGCAAGGGTAACTTAAGGTATTTTGGTAATGAGGGGGTAGGAGCATAGCTTCTATAAAATTAATGAAAAAATAGAAGAATTAGATAAATGTTTACATCGAATTTTGCTTGATTGCTTTCTAAAAAATTTCTACAATATTTTATAGAATATCTAGGGCAGATTTTCATATAAGGTCTAGGGGCTACAGTTGTGCTTGCTTCAAAATGTTTGTTGTAGGATTGGCTGCAAATAAAGTAGAGTTAAAAAAAGAAACCAGTTCTAAAACTTAACAATTTCTAAACAAAAATTCCTAAAAATACTCATAAATATAAAATATTAATATGAAATGCACCATTTTAAAGGCATTATTTCACATCTCATATTCATAAATTAATTCGCATATTCTAACCGTTCTATTTACATATATTTCCACTAGCACCAAAGTACCCCTAATGCCATTCAAAAGCACCAAAGTACCCCTCATGCCAAAAAGCTTGCTACCCCGTGCTATAACGGGTATCCCCAAAAAACATTATGGGCAAATAAAATTGTTGTGTTGCCTACTTTCGGGCGACGTTTTTTATGCCCCACAGACGGCAGCGAACCATTTTTATATACATATATGTATTTATGTATGTACATACGTACATAGACACATATTTTTGCATACTTGCCGGCACTGTCGGGCATAAAACTCAAACTTTTTGTCATAAACACCCGAAAAAAACACCGAGTAAAGGCGCAACACCTGCGACTGCTAAAACGCCGTCGGGCCGCAACAAATCACAAAACATGACTACTCTGTGGAGTGGTTGTGTGAAGAGGGGGGCAGGGAGTGTAAGGTAGAGGGATTGGATTGGAGTTATGTCTAGTGAATAAATAAAAGCAATAAGCAGACACCCCCAGACAACAGACAACAGGCGACACAGACGACACAGCCGACAGCCAACAGCCGGCATCATAAGTAGGTGAGCAGAAGATACTCGTACTTCAGCCCCCCAACCCAACCACCCAAGAGATGAACATACATATCTCCCAGTCATTTCTCTGGTTTAGTGTTGAATTTTAAACCATAAACGAGAAACGAGAGCAGGAGGAGCACGGTGCACGGGGCAGGAATCGACTAAGGAATGCTGTAGAATAATGGTGGTAATGCTTAAGGAATACTCTAAGATAATGGTGGGAATTCGTAAGGAATACTCTAGGATAATGGTGGGAATGCTTAAGGATTCAAGGTAATATCTATTATCATCAATTGAAATAAGTCTTCAGTAATGATACAAATTTAATTATTTTATTCTAATGAATTATATTATTTTATTTTTTATTACTTATTTATTTATTATATTATTTATTTATTAAATTTTTTATATAATTTATTATTTATTTATTGAATTATTTATTTATTATTACTTATTTATTTATTACTCCCTTATCGAGTGATTTATTTATCTAATTTATTATTTATTTATTTCTTATATTATTTATTTATTATTTATTATTACCTATTCATTTATATATCCCTTATCGAGTGACTCAAGAGGTCCAAGCCGCAGCTGCTTACGCACGGCTTCCAGGCAGAAAGGTAACCGTATCGACCGAGGTGCGCTGCCGCATCACGCACGAAACTTATATCCCAACTTAAGCGTTCGCCAATTTATAAATACTATTTTATAAGTAAATATATAACGGTTTATTATCATCAAAGTATATTTTGCATTCATTTATTTATCTCTATTTTATATCTTTAATCCCAAAAAGTTATTTATCGTTCTTTAATTATTCTTTTCATCTAAAAGTGAGATCTATCTAACCTTCTATGGATATCACAAGTGTATCTTCTTTCCGAGCAGCTTCAAACTGCCTCGAAAACCACTCCTAAACTCTCTGCCAAAGCAGAGCACAGCACAGCAATTTTGAATCCTGCCTGGGATTACCTTTTGCTTAACGAAGAAGGAACGAAGCCTATGCAGCGAGAGGGAGTGCCAGTTGGGGGGCTGGGCTGAGTGGATTACAAGCTGAAAACAAGCTAAAGACGCTCCGAAACAAACAAAAAAAATAAGATCTATGTACTTTTGTCTGTCTAAATGGGTGGGCTGTGGGGGTCCGCCCCACAAAAGGTCAGGTGGGAGAGAGCTGAAGCGTTGGGAGCTGGAAAAACAACAGTCGAAATTCCCATGGTGCAAACTTTATTCTATTACGACTTTCAAAAGAAAAAACGGAAGCTGTAGGAGAAGGGAGAAATGGTGGGAGCAACAGCAGGAGATGCAGATGGGAGTAAAACTGAAACAAGTAACCGAAACAGGAACAGGCGAAAGCGAACAATTGAAAGTTGAATTCTTGAATTCCAGAGAACCAGAGGATTGGGTTGGTAGCACCACAGAATGAAGCTGGGCATGGAGCAGGCATGGAGCTGGCATGGGAGCCTGCGGTTTCCATTGTCTGTTTGCCAACTTCCCAAGGCAAAGGAGCGAAAACCATCCCAAAAGATGGTTTGGTTTCGCGGTTTGGTTTGGTTAAGTGCGGGCTTCTGTTTCCCCTTTTCCTCCTTCCTTACTGTTTCCCTTATTTGCTAAGCCAGCGCCACATTTATGGCATTCGGGATTTGCCATGGCTTAGGACTTGTGCGAGAATTAGTTGGGCGCTCTAAGCTGGGGCTGGGATGGGGGGGTACTGCGACATTAAAATGATTTAAATTAGTGCAAAACAAGGAGACAGAGAGAGAGAGAGAGAGAGGGAGAGAGAGAGTTGTATGTAAATGAGGGCAACAACACAGCTGCCAAAAGGTCTTGGTCTCAGTCACGCTTTCAGTCTCTTCTCCCAGAGGGGAGTCTCTCCCTGTGTCCCTGTGGGATTTGAACATACTCAAAAGTTGTAAGATCAAGTTTATTTTTTGTAATTAATTTTAATTTTCCAGCTCTCATTGGTGTATGGAATTGGCATGCTATAATGAGCATCCTTCAAATGGATCTCTTAACTTTGCTTTTTAGATATTTCCTTTTTCTGTTATATCTGGCGGAGTTTCTCTTTTGTAAATTTCCATTGTATGAGCAATAAATTTCGTAGAAATGGTAGAAATTTGTAGCATGCCCCGTCCTAATAAATTGTAAATTCTGAGGCAGCTATTTCATTCGATTTATAAATATTTAATGCCAAAGTTTCTATCCAAAACTAATTTTTATACCCGTACTCGAAGAGTAAAAGGGTATATTGTATTTGTGGTAAAAGTGGATGTGTGTAACATAGAGAAGGAATAATTTCCGACCCTATAAAGTATATATATTCTTGATCAGCATCAATAGCCGAGTCGTTATAGCCATGTCTGTCCGTCCGTCTGTCCGTCCGTCTTGTTTTTCACTCATTGCTCGAAGGCTATAAGAGCTAGAGCAACCAAACTTTTATCCAGTCTGATGTGATATCTCACTCCTAGAAAAGTGTTTCAAAATTTCGCCCCGCTCACTTCCGCCGCCACAAAGGGCGCACATCTGTGGCAGCCACAATTTTGAAAAAAACAAAAAACTAAAAATGCAGAATCATAGAAACAGCCCATATCTATCAGGGGCCCACAAAATCGAGTCGATTTGGTTTTTCGTAAAAATGAACGCCTGGATCTCAGAGACTATAAGAGCTAGAGCAACCAAATTTTTGCCCAGACTCCTGTGATACCGAACCTGAACAAGTGTATTTCAAAATTTGGCCCCGCCCCCTTCCGCCCCCACAAATTCCACAATCCACAATTTTGAAGATAGAAAAAAACTAAAAATGCAGTATGGTAGAAAATGATCATATCTACCAGATTCCCGAGTCATTATTATAGCCACAATGATAAAATGAATTTTCAGCAGCCAGCTTCCCCACCCCCTTGCAGCAGTCGTCGTTTATGGGGATGATTGTCGCACAGATTCTCTCACACACACTCACGCTCAAACATGCTGCCTAGAGCAGTGTACGTGTGTTGTTGTGAGAACTGATGTAGATGATGTAGATGTAGATGTCGATGACAGATGTAGCAAAAATGTAAAATGTAAAACTGATAAAACATTTTAAAATTCCACATAAATCACATGTGTACTGACTGAGTACGGGTATAAAAGTAGAGTCGCGTTCGAAGCGACTCCGTACGTTCTTTCTCGTTACATTTGCTTTCAACAAAAATCGTTTTACATTTTTGGTTTTTTCATTTATTTTCCCACCAAAATATTGTAATATTTCCGCTGTAAATTAATCTTAAAAGCATAAAAAAATATAAACAATTTTTAAATATTTTGTCAATAACTTTTAAAATATAATTATGGCATTTCATAATGAAAAATATTGAAAGAAACTCTCCTTTCGTCTTTGCTTTTCAAAAAGGAATGTAGCCCTTCGCTTATGGGAAATTTGTTTGTTGTACATGGAATTTAAAGTGTTTTAATCCCAACCCTTTTAGAAAGTCTTTTCCACCCCGCCCTTTCTGACTCTTTAACACTTCTAAAATGGTGGCTGGACCCTCCTTCCCGCACAGCACCCTCATCAAGTGTTGGCAGTTAATTTTCGACTATTAACTCGATTAGTATCCTCCTGCACTTCCGTAGGAGTGCCGCCGGTGGAGGAGGGAGGAGTCTCATCTCGAATGTAGAGAAAATGGTAATAATTGCCGGGAACAATGAGCAGCCGGAAAGATGTGCTAATAGAAAATGCAAACAACATATTAAACAATTAAACGGAAATTAGCACAAAATATTCACACGCACACAAACACAGAAAGACAGACACAGACACACATCTATAAACATTTTCCCTAATTGGCTGCTCCTTGAGGAGCGCCGGGAATGAAGTGAAGATCCGGACTTCAAGTGGGTGTTCATTAATAAACGGATTCAGACAGAACAGACAGACAGAACCAGAAGGACAGGAAGACAGAACCAGAAGGACAGGAAGACCGACAGGAAGTGAATTGAAAGTGAACGGAAATGAATGCAATAGGAAAATATAGATTCAAAAAGAGAAAGAGAGGGAGACCAAGTGGGGCGACTGCTAATGAAGGCAGGATACCCAGAGATATCCAGGAACAACCAGAACCAAGTATCCATAGTACTCAGGTAACAAGAGAAACAACTAAAACGGAAACAGGGGTAGGTTGGTTGGAGCACCAAGACAATGGGTGGGGGGGACAGTGCTGCTCCCTTGGCCCAACTTAAATATGCAAGACATGGCTCGACTGGGCGCCAAATGTGCCACCGCCATCGCCCTCTTGACAGCAGAGCTAGGGCTCTCCCTCCCCAGTCCCCCCTTCCACACCATTCTTTTTGGTGGGCGCCAGCTGTGACTGCCATTTCCATGGCCCATTCAACATAAACTTGCAACACTTTTACCTCATCATCAAACCCAGAGTCTTGAAGTTTTTGCTGTGGAAATTGATTTTATGCAACGTTTAAAAGAGCTGCGAGTCCGGGTCTGCGTTCTAGGGTCTGGTATCCCCCCACCCCCCATTCCTTGGCACTTTGTATGCTAAACCGCATGAAAAATGGTGCAAGAAAGTAGGAGGTGACATAAATAAAATCCTTGACTATAAATCTAAGGGCATAAGCGTTTAAAGAGTCAGCCATAAGATGCGGCACGTAGTTCTGCTGCTGCTACATCTACGGGTATCCTTTTATCAGGAGTCACACACACAAATAAATCCCCCGCAAAATGCAGATAAATATGTAAATAGATACAACGCGGATTATGCTTGTTGGATTCACACACACAAACACACAGACACACGCAGAAAAGTGAAAAGTATTGTGTGAATGGAAAGGGGACAACGTTTTAAGCTGAAAATCAAAAAGAATTGAAAGGGAATCGCAAAAAAGAATTGAAAGGGAATCAAATGAAGATATGTATCGAAAAAAGTATAAAATAGGCATTTGGGTTGAGAAATAAAAAAAAAAAAAATTAAAGATAAAAAAAATTATAATAAATAAAAAAATTAATATAAAAAAAAAATTAAAAAATTTTAATAAAAATAATATAAAAATTATAATAAAAAAAAATATATAAAAAATTATAATAAATAAATAATAACAAAAACTATAGTAAATAAAAAGAAATTTACAGAATTCAATTCTAAAAAGCCAATTAAAAAAAAGAAAATAAATAAATTAGAATAAATAAAAAATGAAAAAAAAAAAATAAATAAAATAAAATAAATTTAAAAATGTAATACTAAATAGCCAATTAATACAGCTATAAATTTGTTCTATCAGCTTTTGTGTAGTATTATGAAATTCTGGAATATAATAAGCTTTTAAATAATAATTTGTAATTTTATGCGGCATTTTTATTTTGACATTTTGCATTTAAAAATTAAAAAAAAAAAATGTACATTAACTAAATTAGTGAAGTTAAATATTTTATTTGTACTTTTAGAGCTGCAATATCAGTACGGTTTGCATTATTTCAGTTCAATTTGAATTAATAAGAGCAACAAGAGAATAGGCTTAAATTCTCCTTTGCAGTAAAACAATTACTGATTGCCAGTAGCTGTATTCATACAGGTAATTCCATGCAAAACAAACTCCACTTGCCACTTGTATCTGTATCTATCTATACGGGTTAGCTTGCTAGCACCTGTAGACCACAATTTTTATGGCCCACAGTCGTCCTCCGGGCGTGTAAATGGCCTTCGCCTGCGATGTTTATCATTCAACAATAAAAGCGGATCAAAATCAATCGACAAAAAAAAAACCAAAGGAAAGACCACGAAACAGCCGTCTAAACGGAGCTCTGAACGAAAAACAATCGAAAGAAAAATCCCAAGAGAACAAAATAGCAAAAAAGAAAGGGGGAACAAGTGGAGGATTGAGACTGAAATATGACCTGTACGGCAGGGTTTTTATACTTAGGTATTTATAGAATTATAGCCAGAGCAACTAGGTCTTCTGGCTGGTTTTTATAGTTTTAATGCATTTAAAAAGTTAAGAAAAATGAACAAAATATTTTTGGTAGCCTGAAAAACGAGCGTAATAGAATATAATAATAATATAATATAATATAATATAATATAATACACAATAATATAATACATATAATAGAACAGCTTCGGCTTGGTGTCATCGGCTTGTCTCTAGTGCCTTTAGTTATTGCAATCGAAGCACTCCAAGAAATTATTCAATATTTAGTTCGATAATTGCTAAACAAAGTTGCATGTGTCTCTGGTAATCCGGAGAACCCTACTGAGAGAAACCCCTCTAAAAGTTAGGCCAAGGGTTCTGCAAATATTGGTTTTTAGTTTTGCACTCCACCCAGTATTAATTCCTCCCCAGTACTAATATTTCCCAGTACCCCAGTATTCCCCAGTACCACAGTATTTCCCAGTACCCCAGTACTAATATTCCCCAGTATTAATTCACACACAATTATCGATGGCCAGATCTAAGCAAATATTAGCTTCAGATCATTCAGTTTCCAGCGCTATATCTACAGACCTGACGCGTATACCCTAACTGCTGCCACGAGTACCCTGTGGCATAAAGAAATCGCCTAGAAGTGCGTGAGGTAAAAGGTAAGAAACCCTCGAACAAAAAATTTTATGACCCCGCAAGGGTCACATTAAAACGCATGTTCGGCCCAGCCACCCACCTCCTCCCTTCCTCCCACCCACACACGCAGTACAAGCCCAAGAATTCTTCACTGGAATGGGGTTTGAATTCGCTTCGGTTTTGGTTAAGGTTGGGCGGGGGGAGGAACGGGCATGACTATGGGTATTTGGGGTTGGGACATCCTTTTTCGCACGGCTTGGCTTTGACTGTAGTTGCGACTGGCGGCTGGCTCGACTGGCATTTTAATAGACTGTTGACTGTTGACGACACTGTTTGTCGTGTGTCTGGCGAAAACAATGGCGCAAAAAAAAGGAGTAAGAAAGGGGCCAGGAAACACCCAAAACAACGCTAAGAGTTACAGCCGGTCCGAAATCAAAAAGAGTTTAATATATCGAATTATTTGGTTACAACAAATTAGCAAGAGATTTTTCGTTTGGAATTTAACATTTCACTGGGAATTTCGTACATTATTTTGCAAACGTTTTCTTCTTTTCTTTCCATTGGGGATATTTCTACAGCAGCAGGTTTATGCACCAGCACAGCAGGTAATTTTTTCAGCCAGGGATCTTTGTTCAGTTGGGGATCTTTTTTTTAGTCAGGGACTTTGCTCAGTAAGGGATTTTTGTTCAGTCAAGGGATCTTTTTCAGTTATGAGATTTTGCTCAGTCAGGAATTTTCCGCAGTACGGAATTTTTGTTCAGACAAGCTTGAGCTTTTTCAGTCAGGGATTTCGCTCATTCAGGGATCTTTGTTCAGCCAAGGGATCTTTGTTCAGTCAAGGGATATTTCCTCAGTCAAGGGATATTTGCTCAGTCAGGGATCTTTGTTCAGCTAGGGGGGTTTTTTTTCAGTCAGGTATTTGTGTCCAGTGCAGGGATTTGTTGTCCTTATTATTATTTTGATTTTTGCATGGTTGAAGAGTGCATTTGACTCTTCCAAAACTGCCACAAAGTCAAGTTGGATAAATCCATTGAGTTTGCTTCTTTCTTCTCTGGCTCGGCCTCGGTTTCGGCCTCGGCCTGGGCCTCGGTCTTGTGTTCCTCCTGCTTTTTGAGCGCAGCATCCTCGTCGCTCCGCCGTTGCTTCTCTTCAGCTGCCCTGCTTGCACGCTCAGAATAAAACGAGTTCTTGGTAATGAGACGTAACTCCAGAATTTCCAAGAACTGCATCATTTCTGCTTGCGACAAGTTACTGAAGATATTTGCCATCTCCCGATTGACCAGCTTGGCCTCTTCGGTCAGACGCGAATAGGCCATTTTGGCGCTATCAATGGTGTCCGCTATTTGCTCGGTTAGTTGGCGAATGAACACGAAGCTCCGTTTGACGCCACGATTGTAGATATCATTGGCACGCCAGTGGGACTCATCCGCTGAGGCCATCCGTTTGACCAGAGAGCCGACGGGCTCACTGACGGACTTGAGCAGCCGCTCCGTGTCCGCCGCTTGGCCCCAGACACCAACGTAATTTGTTAAATAAACTGTCATTGAGACAGCAGCGGCACGCGTTACCACATTTGTAATCATTCTTAACAAAAACAATAACAAGAAAACTAAGCAATACAAAAAATCTAAGACAATAATTTAGAAATTAATTTTACACAGAATTTTCTCACCTTGGACACGGGAAAGGAGATCGATCAATCAGCAGTCCCCAATCAGCAAAAAACAAATAAACAAACGAAGAACATAAAACAAAACTTTGGACTGTACACTGTAAAAAAAAACTGTAGGCAGAAATTTTGAGTTGAGACGAGCCATCCCGAAAGAGAAGAAAGACTTTCAGATACACTTACCTCCGCCTATCCAGCGACTGAGGGTAGACTAGGTTTTGTTGTACAGCATACGAAAAAAAACAAACACAAAAAACACAACAATTTTTGTAACAAAGAAGAGAACAGGTTGCTAAGTATATATATAAACTGAACAAAAAAAATCAAAAAAAGGAACAAAACTGAACCAAAAAACTGTACTGAGTTGTGACTGAAATTGAACTGAATAAAATATAAATACAACTGGCAAAACTCTACATAAGTCACAAATCAGAAACTACTATGTTTCACAAAACAAGCACACACACACACGTATGATAGGGTCATATTTTTGGTTGAAAAGTAGGCCAGGCCAAGAGATGATAAACGTAAGAATAAGCTGAAAATTTCTATAGCGTTCTATAGCGAGAATCCAGCTATGTTTAGGCGGTGGAACTTCTTCTGTAGGATTAGCCTAAGGTGCAATTAATTTGCTGGGTTGCTTCAAGCGAAAAAAACTGCACAAAGAAATATTGTAGATTTTAGAAAAATATGTTAAATGTATTAGGAAAAATCAGTGGCTTGGTTTCTGCTGCAGCTCCAGAATAAATTTGGATCCAAGAGACAGAGGACCAACTTAAGTGCCTAATGTTGAAAGTGCTACTGGAACAGGAGGTACGAATGGAAGGTGTAGAAAGGCAGCAATTTGAAGCAATTATGCTCCAGTGAGATGGGATCTAGGGCGTACATAGTACATATAGTATGTTGCCGTATATTCCATGCATTGAAAGTAATCGAGATCTCCAACTGCTGGATGGGATTTCACCTTTTGGGAGGGGAGGGGACCTTGTGCCGGCGATCGACTGAATGAATCTAATGTGCTGCAACACTGAAGCGAGGGTCAATTACTTGTCTGAGCAGCTCACTTTATGAATATGCACGGAGTACACGTTCACCGGCCATCAGTTGATTCATTTCAAACAACGACGAATCAAGACCCAGCCAAGAAAACGGGGCAAGAAAACCAGCCAAGAAAACGGAGCAAGAAAACGGGGCAAGAAATCTATGAAATCCACCGTAAAGCAAACTGCAACATTTTCAAATGAACAAAGCATGAGAAAATCTGCGTAGCTTGCATTTTCTATATCTATATTTTAGTTACAACTATGCCAACTCGATGCAGAAATACTGGAGGTGGGAAGGCAGCCTCATTTCGAATTTCAATTGAAAATATACTAACTAGAACTAGTTCAATCTCCTAAGTTGGGGGGAGGCTTAGAATGTCTAAATATCATCTCTACCGACAAAGTGAAACTTTATTTATATGTTCCATGACATATCAATATTATTAGAGGGCTTTTAGGAGACGCAATCACGTAATTTCCAAGGAGCACCTATAATTGTGTGGGTTGTATTCGGATTTTGGCTGGATGTAGCTGCAGGTGTCAAGACGTATTGGTATCACTTATTGGCCCAAATATTTGGTAGAATAAAATCTATGAAAATAGTACTTGTTATGGACAGCCTTCCCTTGTCCCAGAATTAGCTAGCTACAGTCTAAAGACATTGATAAAGGCTCTGTTTTGACAATTAGTGACTTTAATGACATCAGAATTATCTGTTTACTTGTTCATACAGTTTCTTCTGTTATTATTTGTTGCTGTTTGAGGCTGTTTCCTGGTGTTTTCCCCTCGATAAAAACACTTCTAACCTTTAAAAATATCCAAATCGGTTAAGCAGTTCAGGCTAAAGATTGGGTTAGATATCCGCACCTCTCCTAATCGTTTATCTGTTGTTTAAGGTTCCCCCTAAATATTGCTCAAATTTCCCTTTGTGTTTTGCCGTGTGTTTTGCATTTTCTAAACATTTTTACAAACAAAATTGCTAGCTGATGTCCATCCATCTCATTGTCATAGATATGTACTATATCGACCTTCAATCTAAAGTTCTTTCAAGTCTGTTAGACCGTTAAAGTTGCTTTCACTCTCTGTTGCAGGTTAAGAAAAAAGTTCTTAAAACTTTATTCCCGCACAGGACGAACCTCTTTTTATGTGGCGAAGACTGTGAGGTGGGGCTGCACTACTCGTATCTGTGGCCTAAGCCCCCACGCAAAAAAAAAAACAAGCGAGTAAAAATCTAATCCATTACTCAAACCAAAAAACTGAAAAAAAAATAATGGTATTGCCCACGAATTGGGTATGAGGGCGGGAAGGCAGAGAGGATGCTTCCTGAGGCGGAGGCGTAAATCTTTTGTAACATTTGTCCCCCTCCCAAAACATTCCACATGTGTGGTGTCTGTGTGGTATCTGTGGTGTGTGTGTGTGTGTGTGATTGGGGGGGTTGGGGCAACTACGTGAATGGAAATAAAACTGCAATTTGTTCGACCAGTTGAATGTCATTCCACCGGCAAGGGTCAGGTCAAAGGCGAGACGAATCTTTCGGTCGTGTTTGAAGGAACTTTGACATTCCACCCAACATTGGACATGTAGGAGCCCACCACAAGGATGGATACTTTCTTTGTTCGGTTGGGTTTGTTTTTTCCTCTACTCTACTCTACTCTTTTCTTTTTTTTTAATTTGCACAACTTTTGACCCAAATTCATTTGTCACACAATGAAGGGGGGGCGGGGCGGCCAAGCAGCAAAGGGACCTCACGGCCTCACGCCCTGCCAACTTTCGCTATAAATAAATAATAGAGTGGACCAAAGGTGGAACAGCAGCAGCAGCAGCAGCACAAGTCCTGTGTGTCCATTGCATTCCATTGACAGAGAGATGGAGGGAGAGAGCGAGTTGGAGATGGAGTGAGAGAGTCATAAAGTCTTAGATAGATGGCAGTTGGGTTTTTTTTCGGTCCATGAAAATGTAATGTACAGTACCGTACACTCGTATAATACCGAAAATACACACTATGCATACAGCAGGGGCTTCAGCTCATTCGTGGCGCATGTGTGGCCATTCGCCTAGGGGACATTTTGTACACCAAATCAACGTGGAGTCTCTAAGAGCAAATCTAGTAGCAGATCTAGTATGCCACCTGCATGTTCATACGATTTTTCATAGCTATAACATTTCTCTATGCCTTTTAAATCATTTTTTTTTGCTTTCGTTATTTGTCACCAGTTTGAGTCACCAGTTCAGAAAACATAATACTTTAGTTCGGGCTTTATCGGATAAACAATTGAAATATGAGGGTGCTGCGGGAAGAAATGGTTTTGGACAAGACCAAGGCCTCGGCTGTGGAGCGAATTGTGAACATTAACTTTGTCAACTGTGACCTGACGGATGTCTCGATAATCCTACGCATGTCCAAGTTGGAGATTGCTGCCCTTTCAGTCAATGCAATCACATCATTGGAGGTGTTTTCGGGCTGCACTAAGCTGCAGCAGCTGTATTTGCGTTCAAATAAGATCGAGGACATCAATGAGGTGGAGCATCTGAAGAATCTGCTGGATCTTAAGGTGCTGGCCTTGGAGGCCAATCCATGTGTCGAACGTGCTGGTCCGGGGTGAGTACTGTACACCAAGAGGCGTGTGGTAACTAGTAAGGAGGAGTGGTATACCTTGACGAGTGGTATTCCTTGGCGAGCGGTATACTTTGAAGGGTTGTCTTGTCCTAACGAGTGGTCTCTCTTAACGAGTGGCATTTCTTCAACGAGTGGTCTTTCCCTAACGAGTTGTCTACGCTCAGCGAGGGGTCTTATTGAACGAGTGGTCTCTCTTTATCGAGTAGTATCCCTTGACACACTTTCTTTTCCTGTCGAGTTGTCTTCTCTTAACGAGTTGTTTTTCCTTACAAGTGGCATGCCTTGACGAACTGTTTTCCCTTAACGAGTTGGCTTCCCTTGACGAGTGGTCTCCTTTAACGACTGATCTCTATCAGCGAGTTGTCTTTCCTTAACGAGTGGTATCCATTGACAAACTTTCCCTTAACGAGTGGTATCTTTTTGACGAGTAGTAGTAACGAGTGACCTCTCTTCGCAGGTACCGCGGTATACTGCTACGCACTCTGCCAACGCTGCACAAAATAGATCGCATTGATGTTACCCAGGAGGAGGTCACAAATGCACTGCGGAACAGCCATCCACCTGTCATGTATGACGAACATAATGAAGAAACCTTGAATCCTTTTGAGGCATATCAGCAGTCAGCTAGCCAGACAAGACGCAGCGTGAGTCCTCTGCTGGAGGAACAGTTGGTACAGGTGTCACCGCGTACGCGCACACCATTCCCAGCCGTACACCTGAAGCAGGAGCTGCCACCAGAGGGGACTCGCTCGATGTGTCTGGGACTTGAACACAGCCGTAGCTGTGACTCTCCGGCTGACTCTTGCCTCGTCTCCCGTGAAGACTACCGCGAATTGGGCCCAGCACGCATGGCGTCCATCGCATCCGTGGATCCTGTGCGCGATTACAGCGGCCAAACGTTGGAATTTGGTCCGCATGGCACAGATTTCAATGATTGGGAACTCATCCAGCAGCAGCAGCTGCAGCAACTAAAGCTGCAACAACTCCAGCTGCAGCTTCAGATGCGCCAACATCAGCTGCCCCATCAGTCGTACGCCCAGCAGATGGAGATTCTGCCACAACAGTCGCATCGTCGCTATGCGGCACCTGGACAAAGGAATGCCCACAGTGTCACAGTGGCAGCAACACAATGGCAGTCAGGCGATTGTGACTGGTGAGGGGAAGGGTTTCCGCCTGAATCCAGTAACGATTAACTCTCTCGTCCCATAGCTGGCAGTATAGCAGCGAGAAGTATGCCGATATGGAGTTGCCACAGCCACAGCCGTTGATGTGCAGCTATCCCTCAGAGGACTACAACATGCATCGTCGTGCACAGCAGCCCATGCAAAATAATATTCTAGCTGCCACAATATATTTGCTGCAAGAGCTAGATCTAGCGGCTGTCCAGGAGGTGAATGCGGCTGTCAGTAAGCGTTTGAGGGATCTAAGGCGGGAATAAAGATAAGTCAGAGATCAACCACAAATCCTAAGCCTAGGTAGGAAACAAAGATATAGATTCCTTGTAAAGAACAAATAACAAATCCAAACAGCAGTCAGTCAGTCCGCCAACCAGAACCATAATCAGAAGTTCTCCTTACACTCAATCGCTATCATCTCAAGTCGTCTATAACAAGGAAGAGACACCTTACACGTTGTGTCAAACCTTCTCATTATATAGCGGCTTTTTTCAAGTTTAAATTAAAATTTTTCTAGTAATAAAATTATCAAAATCAATTATAGATTTTTTTTAAATTACCGCATGCAATTTGGTGCACGCGTTGCGGAGATAGATGCATACACACAGATTTTTTTTTACAAATTTATAGTATAGATACAGAAATGCATCGTATCCTTAGCTCTTCCATCTGCTATCCTAATGAGTCACCTTTGTGTGCCACAACTACTACATATAGTAGCTGGGTGGGGTTTGCATTTTGGCTTAAAAGCCGAAAAATTAAATCAAGATTTGCATGACACAGACAGTCGGGCGAAAGGCATTTACATATTTTGTACATTGAAGATAGAGAAAGATAGATGGAGGGAGAGAGCGAGAAAGTCCTAACATGCATTTAGGGTAGGTAGCATTCTGGTCTGGTTTTTGGTGGTCATTCATTCTCATTCTCATTCTCCACCCCCCTTTGAACTGACATTTTGACCATGAAAATGAAAATATGTTACAGGTTTTCTATGTTTTTTTTTGTTTTTTTTTTGGTGGCCAGACTAAGAAAAATGCTATGGATGCTGGCATTTGGATGGGTGGATGGGTGGCTAGATGGCTGGCTATCTGACTGGCTGGGTGGGGGGCACATGTGTGTGTGTGTGTGTGTGGATTTGTAAAAAGCGCAAGTGTAATTAGTGTGAGGCTTAACGGGGCTAAACAAACAGACAGCTCGTGGGCCGGGTCAGACACTAGACCGTAACGCAACCTAAACAAAAAAAAAACTCAGACCAGTTTCGGTCTGGAATTTGTCCCCCTTGTGTTTTTTTGGTTTTTGTTTTTGTTTTGTTTCGACCCGGCTTTACAACTATTGCCAAATTGCATTTTGAATAGTCGCAGCTTTTGGTTTTTTCTTCTTTTTTTGTTATTTGTGTTTTGGTTTTTGGATTTTCGTTTGGGTGTTTCAGTGTCTGATGACGCTGCCTCCGCCTGCAAACTGCAACTGCAAACTGCAAACTGTCTCTGACTGATAAATCGCTAGAGCATTATTTATGAACTTCTCGTGTCACTCTCTGGCCTCTGGTCTGGGGCGTCGCTATATTTTGTATGTATTTTTATGCATGGTTACCTTTTTTTATGAGCGGACACGACACGGCGGCACCCTCTCTGACGTATGCGTGATATTGCTCTCAGACACCCAACTCTGTCTCTGACTTCCAACTCAAACTCCGTCTCAGACTCCCAACTCCAACTCTGTATCCATCTCAGACTGCCAACTCCAACTCTGTCTCCATCTCAGACTCCCATCTCCATCTCCACCTCCGTCTCTCAACTCGTAGTTTTGTTTGGACTATTATTTAGTGTCTCGGGCAAATAAAGCACTCGGGCGAATACATTTGCGGCAATCAGAGAAGCCCAACTGTTAACGGCCTTGGCCAAATGCTCGGAGGGAAAAAAACCGCTGGAAAATTATGATCCGCATAAAAAGTTATAGCTTATGAGAGGTGCAACAAATAAATCGACAATTTGGATGGGGCTGTGTACATATTTCTGGTCTGTGTAAAGAAATCTTGAGTTGAATGTCGGCTATGGAAATGCGTCAAAAAGAAATGTCCCATTAAAATATGACTGACTGTACGTGGTTCAACTCTTTCTCTTTATGTTTTTGCAATATTTCAGCAGTATTGAGAGAGAGAGATTGCAGTCTGCTTTGACGGTCATAACAAAAGCTGTCCGCATTAATACAAAAAAAAAGGATCTTTTCCTTCTCGGAACAGAGATACTAAAAGATACCGATACCTTTTGATAAGCTAGCTAATTGATAAATAATAGTAAGTAAATAATAATAAATGAATACAATAAAATATAAAAAATAAAAATAATAAATAAATGAATATAATAAAATATAAAAATAAAAAAATATATATATGTATAATAAATAAATAAAAATAAATAAATAGTAATAATAAATAAATAATAAGTAATAAATAATTAATAAGATAAAAATTACTTATTTTTATTTATTTATTTTTTATTTTATTTATTTTTATTTTTTTATTTATTTATTTGTTTTTATTTATTTATTTTTATTTTATTTGTTTTTATTTATTTATTTTTATTTTTCATTATTTATTTTTTATCATTTATTAATTATTATTTATTTATTACTATTGATTGATCCTAAATTGTAATTTATGTTTATGTTTATAATTAAACAGTAAATAAAAAATAAATAAGTAATACTAAATAAATAATTAATTTCAAAACGAACAATCAGTAAAGGAGTTCCTTTTCGTTACATAATTTTTGTGGGGCCTATGTCTTAATTTCTATGGCTCAAAAGAACGATTATGATTATATTTTTCACGATTTTTTTGGCATAAAAATACTCAGAACCCATGAAGCTTCAATTGATTCAAAAGAAATGCCGAAGTGTAAAATGCTCTTTCATGAAAAATAATTTCATAGAGTTTTCTGTTGGCAAGTTGAAGGACAATAGCTGGACTTTTTCAAAACGAACGGGAAAGCAAAACTTTCATTATAGTACAGTCAGAAATTGGCACAAATCTGATATAGTTTTCCCTTGAATTAATTGTTTTATCTCGATCTAATGAACCCCCATCGTGTACTTATTGCATTTGATTTTGTGATTTTATCGTTTTTATCATCATTTAGTTCGTAGATATCCTTTGGGGCACACTCAAATAGTTCTGTAGAAGATCTCCGACAAAGTCAATCCAACTGCTGGCTTTTTTGTTGTATTATATTAATTAATATTAAAAATGAAATTCCGCCAAACATTTTCGCGCTTGAAGTGCGGCAACGACGCTTTGATGCGCATCCGTTAATTGCGCCATAGATGCGCCTCTCGACACACTCATAAAAAACACATTCATCAGGCATCTCTTTAAGCGATTGCCATTAATGATGATGATGCTGATGATGATGATGATGATGATGATGATAATGAGATGATGTTGATGATGTTGAATGTCGATGCCGAATCGTGTGGGTGGATTTCCATGAAAGCTACTCGCGCATATGTCTGGGGCGAACATCTTGTTTATGGGTCTCTGTTACTCACTCGCCAAAAACTTCCGGCCATCGAGGGGGCATGAGGGAGAAACAGCTGTTGTTCTCTATGCAGCACCTACATAGAGCGTTGGGCAGTGGGGGGACTCCCTCCAAGCCAAATGTGGCCTGGCCTTCAGTGAAACAATGAAGCTTCAAATTGCATCTTAAGATCTGCTGCTGGCTGCCAGCCTTCTACTTCAGTGATAGAGATAGTGTGCTGATGGAAATCAGAAATAGTAACAAGTGCCACAGAGAAGCCACAAAGGAGGGGTCATGGCATTGAATGAGGTGGGGTGGGGCGGGGTATGTTGGGGACTTGTGGCAAAAACAGTGGGGTTTGGGGGGCAGTGCTTATGTGTGTGCGAAGGCAAAGTGGGGACGTTGTCCGGGTAGCAAAAGTCTTTTGATTTATGCGGAGCAATTAATTTTTTGCGCATTTTTGTTGGTGCTGCTGCTGTTGCTGTTGCTGCTGCTGCTGCTGCTAGATGTTGCCATGGGGAAGCTGCTGCTGCTGCTGCTGACGACACCGACACGGACATGAAACTATGTAAAAGGCGACAAAGACTGCCACAGGCACAGTGCCACGAGGGTCACTCGAGTATGCCCTTGCAGATGTTATCATAATAGGGAAAGAAATGGAGTCACATACATGTATCTAGATAATCTTTATCTTAAATGCAACAAAATGGAGTCACATATAGCCAGACAATCTATATCTTAAATCCAAATTGTAACAAATATAGTCGAGAAATCAAGTGGAGTTTTTCCAGTCTTTCTATGTATTCTTATTGGCTGCACAAATTTCCCATAAGCGATAGACTCCACCATTGCTTGGTGGATATTTGGGCATTTTAATGATCAAATAATGGGGGAAAAAAGCGAAAGTGCAAACTTATACATAACTAAACTGAAATTACTAGAAGAAAAAAAAAATAATAGCCCAGAAAACTTTTGATCACAAAATACAGCTGTAAGAGCTGTGCAAAGTCGCGTACTGCCGCCATTTACTGATATACTTGAAGTACATATTCCCCATCTAACGTTTAGCAATGGCATTGATAGAAATTTAGCAATGAAAACACAAGGAAGGAAGGCAAACTCTAAAGAAGAAGCTGCCAGCTATGGGGTTATATGGATCCAGTGAGCGAGAAGCTGTAGGAAATCCCAGAAACTAAGAGACTTTGCTATGGAAATTCTTCAGATTCTTCTTCAAATTTGATTAGTTTTTGTATAATAAATTCAACATCTGTTCTTTATGTTCCATAGATCCAAAGATCAGTATATTCTGTATATAGCAAAGCAAGATCTGGATAGGTTCCTGCATCTTCATTCCCTTACAAGGTCTTGTATATAAGAGTTTTGCGCTGTTTTCAAGGCACTCTCGACCACAGTGCCGGTGTCCGGGTATGCAGACACACACTTAAACAGAGAGAGAGAGAGCAAGAGAGAAAGAGAAAGATAAAGATACGGAGAGAGAGAGAGACAAAGATAGAGCGATAGCAAGAGTCTCGGCTAAAGGTGCGTTCACGCGTAGCAATGCAGAGAGATCTGCTGACGCCCCATTCCATGCCCCATTTGGATGCCTCTTGCCTCCAACGCTTGTCATTCGACGGACGGAGAGTTGCGCCTGCTCCTGTCCCCCTTCCCATACATAGGTTGGTGCGGAATTTTCCTGCTCGCATTGGTTGAAGTTTTTGCGGCCAGAAATGGGCAACGTTTTGGAATTTTAGTTCCGCTTTGTTGCCATTGCCGTTGGCGTTGGCCCCCATGGCCACATGTCCTCGACTCTGGGGCTGTCGAGTGGCGACTGCCTTCTGCCGTCTGCCTTGTGCCGCCTCCTCCTCCACCCCCGTATGTTTGGTTGTGGTTGTTGTCAGGCTAAGTGTTTGTTATGATTTATATTGGTTTTATTAAATGTTTCAACAACCTTTTGGCCAACAATTATTTACTGCAGGCCATGGAACGAGCGCACGGGGCATGGAGTGTGGCACGCATGAACGCATCGAATGGTGGCGGTGGCAGGGGCTGGAGTCGCTGTCGAGTGCCACAAATGCCAGACTGTTGTGTGTCCGTCCTGGCAATGACATTAAAGTCTCGTTGCCATTCCGCCGGACTGTGCGGCAGGTGTTGGCACGGGAGCGCATGCAACATGACGGTGTTGCACGGCAAGTTAATGAGCTTAAAGGAAACGCAGCTGCCAAGGAGTCGAACGTAATGGCGAAAGCTCCACTTAAGCTTCGAAAAACCCAAGCAGACGCAACGAGCGAAAATGTGGCAGAAGTCTGAGAGAGCAGTGGAGAAAGGGGGGGACAGGAGAGACAGGAAGTAAGTTGTGGAGACATAGTGGAGAAAGCAATAGAGAAAACTTCCCCTCAAGTCGAAACTGGGATGTTCTTTTGTTCGTTTGTAAAGTCTAAAAACTCCACTTGGAACTTTTTATTTATTTATTATTTTTTTTCAAATTAAAAAAAGAACAGCCCCTGCTGATTTACCAGACACAAGAAATTTTATAATCTTAAAAAAAAAACTCTAAAAACCCATCTTATAGCACGACATGCAGCAGCGCACCTCGGTCGCTGATTTGATTATTCTTTGATCTAAAAATTGTTTACTCTATAATCATGACAAAATAGAAAGACACGAACCCATATTTAAAATTAAATATTTAGTTATTAAATGCAAAACAAATGGTAAAAATATAGAATTCGCTTCGATTTAAATTTAAATGCATTTAAAAGACTTTTTGAAATAAATAAAAATAAATAAATATAATCAAATAATCGTATTATTAATATTATATATTAATATTAATGATACGAATTTTTTTTTTTTTTATAGAAATTATATTTTATAAATTTATTATATTTATTAATTTTTATTTATTTTAAAAGGGCTTTAAAATACATTTATATTTATTCATCTTATAAAATTTATTTATTTTTAATAATATTAATTATTATTAAATTAAATAAATAAATGTAATTAAAAACCTTTTTAAAATAAATACAAATAAATAAAAATAATAAAATAAATAACATAATATTAAAGTTAAGGGTTAGTTAATATTAATATACATAACAAATAAATCGTATTTATATATAAAAAATATAATCAATATGAAATATATATGTATATATATTGACAATCTCAGAGCATACCTTTTTTTTGTTTAAATTTTAGTATAAATATTACACTCTACAGCAACTTTTTCTGCTCTGTGTGTATAATTACTTATCTGTTACTAGAGCTTAAGTACATGCAGTAATGTGAAATAGTACAATTTTGACTGACATTTGACATTACTTAATATGCTTAAAAAACTCAAAATATTTTTTTTTTTAATATTTTTTGCAAAAGACTTTAATGCGTTTTCGTAACCAAAAGAGTTATTATCCAGTTAAAACAGCTAGAATTCTAGAATCACTAGAATTTATGCTTAAAGTGAAGGCTGGCAGAAGGCAAGTGAAAAGTGTTTACTTTAGACGGGAATATTCATGGGAATATTCAATCAGCTTAGGATGACAGCTAATGCATTTATTTATGAGTGTCAAATCGATTGCGAATGCTCTGAATACCCTGTCAATGCACATTTTTGTGTGGAGGGCAGGGCACTTGAAACAACTTGTCATTGCAGCTTAGATGACAATGTTGATGGAGGTGACAGCACAGTACAGGAGGAGTATAGGAAGCTCCATCTCCCTTCATTTCAGTCTACCCAAAAAAAAACAACACTATCCTTGTCGTTGTCAGTGCACGTTTTTGACGGCTTTATTGTTTAGCTTTTTGGAGTTTACTCAAACCCCTTGTGGACAGACCCGAGCGCCTTCTAGTGTTCTTTTTTGGGGTTGAGGGGTAAAATGAGCACAAAGTGCTCCAAAAAGTCGCCAAGTCGTTTGGGGCTGGCTGTGGACGGCGGCTCTGTGGGGTGGGGGCAGAATACATGCTGGTGCTGCGGGGGGTGGTAGACAGTCCATGCCCCCATCTGCACTTGAATGACTTTTCATAACTTTATGGAAAGTTTTCCACAATGCACAAGGCGCGGGCCACAGAGCGTGGGGCAGGCAACAGCGACAATGAAGAAGACACCGCCTGACAATGGCCAAATGAGTGGCTCTCTGGTGAAAAAGGAAGGAAGGGGGGGGCGGAACGGTGTGCGGCGGGGTCACCTTTTTGCCTGCTGTGTCACGTTTCCGCTTCCGTTTAGCGCGACTCCTGCGCGCGCTCTCTTCTGCTCACTCTTTGTCTCTCTCTCTCTCTTTCTGTGTGTGTTCCACTTGAGCATAATGAATATTTTCGTAAATTGAAATGTTGTTTTGTCCTTACGCTGCTGCTACTTGAGGTCCTCGTGGACTTTACACAACTCTCCCCCTCCACACCCCCACACCCAACGACCAAGTCACTTTCACTTTATGACTGCCTTGGCGGCTGCATAAATATGAAAAATGTAAAATTTAATATGCAATTTACGTCACTGAAAAGTTGCTTCCTCCATCTTCCATCTTCATCGCCTGCTACACCCTGCTTTAGCTACACTTTTTCCCTCGCTCTTCTCTGTCCATTCAATTTGCATATTTTTTGTTCTTTTTTTTTCTTGTGACTTTTAATGCTCTTTCCAGCGTTGGTTCCTTGCTTGCTTTTGAGAGTTTTTCCTAGAAATATATGTGGGGTTCCACATTTCCCATTTCACTGTATCCTCTTGAACTCTACACAGTATCTGTATCTCTGGATCGTTAAACATATACAATTTTAATTGTAACAGAAACTACAAGAATGCTAATCAAAATACGAGTATTTTATGAATGATCTGCAGTTTGTACAACAAATATTCAGGGTCCCATACAGGTCATGCCTGGCACTCGTAATACCCCTAGATAAAATTGCCTAAAGAAAGAGTATCTATAGATGCGGTGAAACACCAAAGAAAGACTAAATTCCTTTGGCTGTTCCCCATGTTTTTGTTCCCTTAATGTTTTACACTTTTCTTTAGTGCTTTCTCTCTTTTTTTTCTGAACTTTCTTTGGGTTCTCTTCTGGATTTCTGCCTGCCACGTTTTTTTTTATGTCTTTTGGTCATTGTATTGTCTGGGGAAATTTAGAGCCGCCCGCCTCGGCTACGTCAGCCCCAAGAGTCTCTGTGGCAAATGTGCGATGAATAAGTGAGAACTTGGCTAATGAGTGGGTCGAGCAGTGGACAGTATAGTAGATGGCATAGAGTATGAGTATGAGTACTCGTTCGTTGCATAATGGGCGAAATTTGAGATTTCAATTGACGTTGAGGCACCAACCAACTCGTTGGCATTGAAATGTGACTTGTGTTTGGATGCCGCAAAAATTTATTTCATGGCCTTTTGGGCACACAACAAAATTCGCTCACTCACTGCCTCTGACAGACAGACAGATAGATGGATAGACAGTTGTATGCTAAATATGATTGATATGCAACACAAAAGAAATCTCTTTCGCTGATCTCTGTCGATCGACAACAACAACAACAAAAACAAAATATGATCAATCATTCCATCTTGCAATCCGATTCGTGGCAAGAGAGAGAGAGAGAGAGAGATGACAAAGCCCCCACAAACATATTAATGAGCGGCCATTCATGAACTCAATCTCCATCCATGGGGATACATTACTGCAAAAGTTTGAGTTACAAATAGAGATAGACATATATTCATCTTTCTGTTGCGGCACATTCCAATTGGTTTTCTCCTTAGAGCAGGAATTTACTAGTACTATCCACCCACTGGTTGGAGGATCCCCCCCAGACAGTAGCCAAATAAATTAATTATGTTAATCTGTTTACATGTCAGCCGCATTGAAAGTGGCTGCTTTGAATGGTTGGGTGGTAGATGGTGGTAGGGTGTTATGTCTACAGTTAATAAAGCAAACACCTGTCGCAGCTTTGGCCAAGAGCCCAGAACGAGACTCAGAGACTCATCCATTAGCCTTCTTTCCACTCCTTCTGTTTTTTGGCAACGCATCGTTGACTGCGTCAAAAACTTAAAACGCTCTCAAATTGCATAAACTTTTTGACAATCATCAAGCCCATGATGATGATGATGGTGGTGGTGGTGGTGATAGCGAATGATGGCCGGGATGGCCTGGATGGGAGATATGTCCCGGGTCCTAGACATCATCAATTCTCAGAGGCGAGAGGGCAAGACGGGGGGACCGCCACAAAAACACTTGGGGAGCACGAGAAAACTTTTTGTGGTACCCAGCCGCAGGCACAGTGCTACCAAAGATATTTGTAAGTGGAATGCAAAATTCTTAGAGTATTTTATGATAAAAGGTCTATTGATATATTTTTACCATTATTTATTGAGAATTTTTTTTAATTGTTTTATATTTTACATTTTTTATTTTTGTTATCATTTGTATTTTATTTTTATAACAATTATGAAACCAAAATTAACTTCTCTTATTTATTATTATCAGAAAATTGAAAATGTTACTTTTTTGTATTAAAACTGGTTGGAACTTTTAGGCTTTTAGAAAGTTCATATATGTATGTATGGTATGTTATTTAACCCCATATAAATGGGGTAAATAAATAAATTTATTTATAAATAGCTTTTACGATAAATACATCTCCGTACAGGAGATAAATTGATGTAAAAAAATTTACAAAATTTAAATTTTAAAAATTAAAAACATACTAAAAACAAATAAAAAAAAAAAAATAATTTTTTTTAAATTAAAAACAAATCAAATTTAAAAAAAAAAATGTATAATAAAAGTCCTCTTTCAGTAAAGCTCTTAAAAAAATAATTTTTTTTTTTTGACACCCACATTGGTCACTTTTTTCATTTAATTGAATTCCTAACTCATAGTTTTTGGGTCTCCACTGTAAGAAAAATAGTATACCACTGTACTGGTGCTGCTGTTGTCGTTGTAGTCATTGTAACTGATGTTGATGAGGCATCGTGCACTTTAAGCAAATTAGTTACGCAGCTCATGTTCGTGGCTCCTTGTAACCTCATCCTTAGACATTTCTCCCCTCCTTAACACCCCAACACCCCACATCTCAAACCCAATGCCCATTCCAATTCGCATTCGTTCTGTACGTTTGTGTGTATGTTTTTTTGGGTGGTAAACAAATTTAATAAATAGCCAAACACACACACACACACACAACCCTTTGTACCAGTCAGCAGTAAGCAGTAACCAGTAACCATTCCGGAGTCACATGCTGGTAGGGGTGGGGTGGTAGTACGGTTCCGGCTGTCAGCAAAAGAAAGAAACCCTTCAACCCTCTCTCAGTCAAAGGCCGGGTATATTTGTCCCCACCCCCCTCTCGTTTTTGGCAGACATATTCATATTTACCCAAGTTTATGGAGCATTGTATTTGTCTTTGGTTTCTGTCATCTCCGGACATTTGTCGGCTGTTGTTTGGCTGGCATTACGGATTGCCACATAAAATATATAACACTTCATTTTGGGTAGAGTGTTGAGTTGGGGATTGAGTTGGGGTAGGGTTGGGGTTTCTTTCTCCTTTGGCCAATATCTAGAATGTCTTGACGCCCACACACGACCCACACACATGTGGGGTCGAGTTAGAGTCACTGTCGGTGTTGGTGTTGGTGCCTCATAATTTATATGCTAAACATATTGCGACTTATATGGAATTACAAAAATATATCTAAATACATACCCAAGCACACATACATATACTCAAACATAACCCATGTTACGCATTTTAGTTGTATGCCTTACGCCCATACCCGCCCCCTTTCGGCTGATTGTCAACGTTGCCCCTTGGTTGCCATAACTTAACTACCAGCTAAACTGGCTGTAGTTTCGACTGGAAGTGCCAAGCCTTCCTCTGGTTTTGTTTCTGATGCTGGAGCGTGGGTGTGTGAGTCCATGCCTAATGAAAAGGTTAAGCTTCAAAAATTTGCATGCCCCCGATCGAGCTAGAGTTTGGCTAGACCCACCGCAGAGACCCTTGTCAAATGTTATCTTTCAAGAGTTTTAGCACTCAATTCTTGCACCCATGTTGACTGCCTGAAAGTCAAGTAGCTGCTGACATTCGATCTGCATCTTTTGGGGGGGAGTTTTTCCCCCATTTAACTTAAGTTTTAAATCTATAATGCCTGCCAACTCCACTGAAAATGGCCACCACATTGGTGCCAATGCAAAGTTCATATTTTGGCCATGACTCTAGATAGCTTTTGCACTGTCAACCATGCGTGCCACTGCCACTGCTACTCCGCCCCATTCCCTTGAAGCGCTCAGCGGAGCATAAACTGTTCACAGTCCATTGCCACCTGTAGAGGTTAGGCGAGAGTTTTGCCACTCCCCTCTCTCTCTTCCTTACCTTACTACAACGAACAATGGATTGGGGATGGGGTTGGGGTTGGGGCTGGGAAGGATGACTTACCCATGATGATGATGGCGTTGACTGGAACGACGCTGGGGACGCGGTTGCACTATTGGTGGCGTTTGAGTGTGAGTGTGCGGATGACACCAGAGCGGCAGACGTTGCACCTTCTTCACCTCTGGCGAGAGGCCCATTATCCGTGTGGCCGCCGCACTGGCGCTCAACGGTGATGTCATATTGGCCAAATCGCTGGCATCCGTATCCTCGGCGGCATCATCGGCGGCCGCCCTTGCCGCATTGCTGTTGGCGTTGGCCGCCGGTCGCGAGCGTCGCGGTGGCCGGGGCAAGGGTTTGGGTGCCACACGACGGCGATTATTTTGTGAGCAATTTTGTGTGGTTATTGTTGTGGAGCGTATGCTCTTCAGTGGGTGTGGCACAATATTATTGTTGTTGATGTTGCTCTGCCAATGATGCAGCGGTTGCAGCAGTTGCCTTGATTGTAGCTGCTGCTGATGCTGTTGCAGTTGTTGTTGCTGCTGATGTGGTTGTTGCAGCTGCTGCTGATTCGCTGTTGCGTGATTCGGCGCTGAGCGAAGATCGTTCAGCATTACATCCAAATCGCTGGCCAAAGAGCTGAGCAGCTAAAATTCAAAATAAATAAAATGTTACAAAAAGAAAAAGATGTAGAAAGATGAAAAATGTAGCAAAAGAAAGACCGAAGAGCGAGTGAATTTGAAGGTCTATTAAATTCTAATCAATAAATCAATTACAAGCCATAAATCGCTTGCTTCATTTTGAATAAATGTACTTAAGCTACCTTCGGAATACTTTTGACAACTAGATGGTAATAGATCTTTAAACAAAATATTAACATAAGACATTAACATAACAAGCCACAACTAAGCCAGACATAATCTCAATACACATTACAAGGATTCCAATCTATATATTTCAGGTTTACGGCCATCTTTTTGCATAATAAACTACATTTATTCATAGCTTTGGGAGTGATTTTGTTTTTAATAAAAGTGAAGCAACGGTTAAAAAAATAAAAATCACAGAAATATATGAACAAAATGTGAGAGTAAAAGCGAGAAAAATAATGGGAAAAATAAATATAAACGAGACAGACAACAAAGCAGCGAGACCAGAGGGTTTTTTTATTTTTCTCTCGCTGGTTTTTCTAAATTTTTATCATCGCCTCTCGCTGGTTTTTATCATTTTTCTCATTGCCTCTCGCTGGTTTGTCATAATTTCTTGCTGATTATGTTTTCATCATATCTTCCTGATCATCTTCCCCTTTTGCTGCTACTTTTCTTGTCGCTTGTCTTCTTCCCATTAAACGGCTACAAATCGTTCAAGTATCCCCCACATTCCAGTCCCATTTGTATGCTTAGGCTATTTCTATCATTATGTCTACTATTTACTGTCCAATCAAAGTGCAACGCAGAACCAAGCAGCAAGTCTACAACTTTAAATGCAATGCAAATGATCAGCGATTTAATTGAAAATCAGTCCAATCAATGCAATCGATTGGTAATTAAGTTCTCGGAGGCTCTCTCTGTCTCTCTCTATGCAGTGCCATGCAAATCTCCAGCTCGATTCTAGGTTAATGAACGGATGTCTCAAGTGGCGACGGCTGCCCATGGGAATCATTTTTTGATTTTGATTTTGTGGTTTTTTTTTTTTTTGCAGAATCATGGCCCAGAGAGAGGCCACTTGGACTTAGCCTTCGGTGTTGTGTCGTGTCGTGTCTTGTCTCTTTTGCGGAGGAATTTCCGTTACACAAACATTCGGCTGCTGGCGGTGGCGGTGGTGGTGGACTGGAGTTTGGGTGTTGGGTGTTGGGTGTTGGGTGGGGTACCTGGCGGTGTACCTGCCACAACTGGTCTTAACTTCCGGCGGTGGCAGTGGCAGGCCTTGGCTGTGGCTGTGTCTGTCGCTCTGTCCCTCTGTGAATGCGTGGCGATCTCCAATAATTACCCGCGCCACTGTCTTGGCTAATGCAATAATAACGGGTTTGTGGCTTGCCTCCTCTTGGACACCCTGCCTCATATGCAACATGGTTAACCCATGTCCCAAACCAAGTGCCCAAAAAAGCAGCCAAAACACACACACATCAAACCGGCTCCCACGCTCTGTGCTAATTTGATCTCCACTTTATTTTCAGTTCCTTTTCTTTCTTGTGTGGCTTGTGTATTATTTTTGTGTATTTATAAATATTTCTAAAGTTTCTTTTGTGTGTGTTTTTTTTTCGTTTTTCTTGTGGCGCACAAATTGGCAAACTCTATGCAAATGCTGGACGAAAAGTGAAGAGAAAAAAAAATGGGAATCTGGGCAGACTGTGGAAACTATCTGGCAATCGGGCTATATGTATAGTACAGTGCGTTCTATAGCAAGTAGTATTGTTTGCCTTCTTGCTATAAAAATCACTGTATTCAAAGCATATGAGAAGTATTCTATTTGAATGTCACACTTTTCGATGGAAGCTTTTCGAGCTGATTTTCTATTTTCCAGTTGTTCAAAAGATTACCAACATAAAAAAAAAAACGAGAAGGAACGTGTAGAGTCGCCGTTAACGCGACACTACTTTTTATACCCGTACTCAGTCAGTACACATGTGATTTATGTGGAATCTTCAAATGTTTTATCAGTTTTTACATTTTACATTTGTTTGATGCATCTGTCATCTACATCTACATCAGTTCTCACAACAACACACGTACACTAAACGAGACAGAGCGTGCGAGTGTGAGTGTGAGAGAATCAGCAGCAGCAACCCTCAAAATAAATGTATATTTTGTTATGGTTGTAGCGGTGGATGGGGCAGCTCGCAGCTGAAAATTCATTTGATCATTGTGGCTACAATAATGATCCGATCTGCACCAAATCTCTATCTTCAAAATTGTGGATTTTCGTCTTTTGTGGGGGCGGAAGGGGGCGGGGCGAAATTTTGAAATACACTTGTTCAGGTTCGGTATCACAGGAGTCTGGGCAAAAATTTGGTTGCTCTAGCTCTTATAGTCTCTGAGATCCAGGCGTTCATTTTACGAAAACCAAATCGACTCGATTTTGGGTGAGTGCGAAAGGGAGGGAGCGAAGTTTTTTCGTATATTTGCCACTATTGTGGCTATATTAATGATCCGATCCGATTCAGATTTGGGCCCCTGATAGATATGGGATGTCTCTATGATTCTGCATTTTTAGTTTTTTGTTATTTTCAAAATTGTGGCCGCCATAGATGTGCGCGCTTTGTGGGGGCGGAAGTGGGCGGGGCGAAATTTTGAAATACTTTTCTAGGAGTGAGATACCACATCAGACTGGATAAAAGTTTGGTTGCTCTAGCTCTTATAGCCTTCGAGCAATGGGCGACAAACAAGACGGACGGACGGACAGACGGACAGACGGACGGACAGACAGGGCTATATCGACTCGGCTATTGATGCTGATCAAGAATATATATACTTTATAGGGTCGGAAATTACTCCTTCTCTATGTTACACACATCGACTTTTACCACAAATACAATATACCCTTTTACTCTTCGAGTACGGGTATAACGAGAAGGAACGTGTAGAGTCGCCGTTAACGCGACTCTACGTTTATACCCTGGGCGGGGCGAAACTTTGAAACACACTTGTAGGAGTGAGATATCATATCAGTCGGGAAACAAAACATGGTTTATAGCTCTTATAGCGTCCGAGCAATGGGCGACAAACAAGACGGACGGACAGGAGGTTTGAAGGGCGGACGGACGGACAGACATACTATCGACTCGGCTATTGATGCTGATCAATAATATTTATACTTTATGGGGTCGGAAACGTTACTTTCTATGCGATATACCCTTTCACTCTTCGAGTACGGGTATAGAAACCTCTGAGATATATAGCATGACATAAATAAATCTAGAGCCCTAAATTTTGCCCATTTTGTGTACAACATGATATCTTGGTGGTTCCCCAAAATCCTATTGTCCTATTCGCTTATGGGAAATTTGGTGGCCTATTTTCAAACATTTACATGCACTCACATTCACATTTACAATTCCAAAGATTTTAAAAGTCACAAATCATTTATGTAAGTAGTAAAATAAGTAAAAAAAATCCCAGGCCGTAAATGAGAAGATCGCTGTTGTATCTATCTACACACGTGCAATAAATAGCAAAGATACTTCTTCTAAAAAGTATTTATTTTCTCATCTTTTAATCGAATCCGCATCACGTATACGCCTCAATGGAGTTTGTGTTTTTGCCCAAAACGAGACAGAAAACAAAACTTAAACATATGGATTAGCATGTAATAATGCCAGAGCCACACTCCCATGCAAACAGACACACAGCTGGAGGGACCGAACAGACGGTCAGACAAGGGAGACAGAGCCATAGACAGGCTGCCAGCCAATTGAGCAATTTCCACAGCAAACAGATTCAAATTGAAAATGTGGGCAAAGCAAGCAGAAATCAAACCAAAAAAAAAAAACAACAAGGCAAAAAATAAAAACCAAAATTAATAGTCGAAGCATCGAATGCCCTTTATAGAAGTGGAAGTTTGTACTAAAGTTGAAAACATTTCAATTCTTAACACATAAGAAGTTCCATGGGTGACAGGTCATCGCTGAGTTCATGGTCGACAAGTCATCGCTGAGTTCATGGTCGACAAGTCATCGCTGAGTTCATGGGTGACAATTCCCTGATAAATAAATGATTTGGAATTTGGTGATTTATTTTGTAGAGTTTATTATGCGAATATAGCTGAGAGCTGCGATAGCTGTTAGTGTAGCTGATCAACAACGAATGTAGCCTTCTCTCAATAGGGTATACCAAAGCTAGGGGGGCAAAAAAATTGAAAATAAAATGGAAACTCAACCGCAGAGTTTCTTGTGTTTGAAGTGCAAACAAAACTTCAATTGGCAATATATCCGAGTGGGGATTATACGGAATGGAAGGGGGTTGAGAGAGCGAGAGAATGAGAGAGAGAGGACAGGGTGAGGCATATTGAAACAGATATAGAGAGGAAGTGGAAATTATTAGCAAATAAGAAAGGGGTAGAAGAGGCAGCACTTCCAGACAATTTCAATTTAGATCTCATAAAACAAATCACAGAAAATAACACACACAAACAAACAAAAATATTATATTGTATTAAACGTATTTTTTAAAATTAAATTTAACAAGCAACGCGACCGTCTTTCCCCCTCTTTATCTTTGATTAACATTCTTTATGGCGTTCTTAATTCTTTATTTATCATTTATTTTACTTACCGCAATGGCATCCATAACAGCGTTAACCATTTTCCAGCAGCTTCTTCACCTTCTATATGTTTCTTTAAATTTATCTCTCTCGCTCTTTCTTTGGCTGGTTTGGATAGATTCTTCGTCTCGCTGCAACTTTCTGGTTGCTTTTTTTCGACTCTCGCTGGTCGTCTCCTCTTTGAAAGGATTCTCTTTTCCGTCCTGCGCTACTTCTTTCGCAGCTTAGACTTAATCCTTCTCTCGTTGCTTTTTAACTCTCTTCTTCTTTTCTACTCGTTGTTATTGCTTTTCTTCTCTCGCTGCTTGTTTTCTTCTCTCGCTGCTTCTATTATACACTAGCTTTTTCTGCTTTTCGTTCTCTTTGTGACTTCTCCACTCCACTCACTGCTTCTCTGTCTTAAATCTTTTGATTTATTCGACAATCATGCAAATATTTTGCCCACAATTTCGCAATGTTGTTGCGGGTCTCTCCTCGCCGACAGATTCTCAGTTTCAATTTCAATTTCAATTCCAATTCATTTGGCTTCTCGGACCCCGTTCTGCTGCGTCCCCTGTCTGCGCTGGCTCCTCACCGCCTGGCTCCTTTGTCGCTGGATCTGTTGACATTTAATTAACGTTCACGTTTTGCTTATGCGACAGGTGGTGGTTCCGACCGGACAGGCCCCCCGCCAGAATCGAGGATGAGGATTGTGCTAGTACGTGGTAGTACGTGCTCTCGAGCTCTGTGGGTTGAGATAAATTGTGAAAGAGTTATAGGTTTTTGGCGATGCAAATGACAAATAAAAGTGGGCAGCAAAAGGCGTTTCAAAAATATCGGGGAAGGTATGCAAAATGTAGGATGAAGTGTAGATTAAATATGTATATGAAATTATGTCAATAAATGAGATCACGCTCGAGGTTGAATGATGGTTAAGGTTGGCTACAATCAATAGGGTGAGTTTATCATTCAACCGACGAAACGATGGCTGGAAAAAATCTAAACCTATCGATCAAAGCAATCCAAGATTTAAACAAACAAAATAAGAAAAATATAAGACAAATCCCAGGGAAAATATAAATTCTGGTAGCACTAAAAAGCAAAATTTGATATAACAATATTCGTACTCGTTCTGAATATGGTCCAGAACTCTTAAGAATGGATCCAAACATTGATAAACTATGGTTTAACCCTGAATACGATGGGGAGGATGAAACCGAAGAGGACTTTCCCGTTGAAGCGAGCAACTTCGAGCGAATTGAGCCATTCAAAATTAAATTTAAAAATGTATTGAGAACATTTTTCTTGATCATTTTAGGCATAATTTAATTATTAAATTTTCGATTAAATATCAATTAAATTTCCATGATAAAAAGGCATACGAATGTGGGTGTTTGTTGGGCGGAGAGGGCGATAGAATTACATTTAAGAGGTTCCAGTTTGCAGGACACATTTGCAAACAATCAAAAGAATCGAATAAGCGTGAGATGGGGTAGGGGGTAGGGCAGTCAGCACAAAGTTTTCCATGCAGACAAATGGAATAATAAAATGGTGAAAATGGAAGAGAAACCGACATTAAAAACACACCAGCAAGTAAAGCGAAAAAAAAAACAACAGAAATCGTGAAAAAGTGAATGTTGAATGTATCTTGCAGATACACTCGTCGTACATTCATAAGTTTTTTTTAATTAAAAACCCGTGCAGAGCAATTGCCTGGCTCTTTCTGGCTCTGTCCAAACATTTTGTGGGGCCCCAAACTTCATTTGACAATGTCCCCTCAGTTCCCCCTCCACCCCACACATCACTACGCACACGATACTGATGATGATGATGATGTAGATGTTGACATATGGAAAAACTCGTTTCACTTATACACATATTATATTTCCACAAATTTTTCCGCATTTTATGCTCATTAATTAAATTTTCATTTCAATTTCTGCATTTACATAACCATTTCATTTCAGTTTATCATACGTAGCTGTCGTATCTTACAGATACAATTTTGAAGCTCGTTATAGTAGCTCGGTGTCATACCTTTTTTTTGCAAAGGGTATAATAGTTTTGATCAGCCTTCAACTCATTTTGGGATATATTATTGATTCCTATAAATACTTCAATTTTCCAATATTTGTAAAAATTTTCCCTTTGCTTAGGGGATTGCTGCTTGCCGAGATAACGTCTCTGAAATTGTAATATTTACACTTAAATTAAATGTTGTATGCCCCTTCGAGAGAGTTAAGTGTTGACATTACAAATAAAACATTCCATTTAATTAGACTTCATAATTATAAAAAATGTTTGTACAATTTAAAATAAATATAATTATTATTATAATAGATATATCTAATATTTCAATGAAATATTTTACATGTTTAGATTAAATACATATCCTACAAATATTATCAATTATATTTCCTTCAAAGTTTTCCATAATTTGATAAAAAAAAAGACTTTTTTAATACATTGATGCTTAAATCAAAGTGAATTATATTTAAGTTCACTATTTTTGTATTTAAACATTGTATTTAATATATGTGTGTGAGTCGGAATGATATATTCAATTCCAGTCTCCCCAATTGTACTCTGTTGTACAACCTATACAAAAAACTCAATCACTCCATCAAGGGTATCAATCGTTTCGGTCAGTGATGTCCGATGGCTTCCTCCTTTCTTGTGTCTTGCCACGAAATTCCAGACAGTGCTACCACGGCTGACGTTTGGCTGTGTTGACGGAAGTTGAATTGCAATTGAAATTGTGAACAGTTCAGATACCAGATACCAGATACGAGATACGTATGTATAGTATATGCGGCTTTAAGGTTGAAATGCATTCGAATCGCGACAACATTTCCCGCAAAAAAAAAAAAAATAAAAATAACCGAAAAATCGGTGGCCATCAAACGAGAAGCGTGAAAAAAAAAATGTCACGCAGTCGCAGCAGCGGCAGCAGCAGCTCATTACAAAAGCTTTAAATGCATACAAAATGAGTGTGTTTCGAGCCTGAAGTTTCGTATTTTTATTTATTTATTTAGCTTGAATAAATTTTGTCGATCAAATGGGGAAGATGCCTTTAAATGGATATACGAGAATAAATGTGCATGGGGATATTATGGGATCGGCTTTTGTTATAGCTGCGATTTTTATAGCTGCGTACAAAATAAAGCCATTAGGTGTGAGGACATGTCTGCAAGTCAAATGACCCTTTGATGTGATCAATACAAAACTGTTGAGCGTTGTGTGAGTGCTCTAATTGTCTTAGAAAAGCAAGTAAAATTCGTGTTTGAATTGTTACTTTTCCACCATTCCCACAACTGCATTTCTCTTTCACCTCTGCAGTTATTTTTTTGGAGCTAGACTACTTTTTTCACCTCTGGTGTTACTTTTTTTGGGCCAGACTATTTGGTTTTACTCTGTAAATATATTTTGCTGGGGAGCCTCCTTTCTGTCTTTGTCACAAATTAAACAGGAAGTGATGTGCAAAGCATATGATTGGATTGATAATTTTTGCAACTTTTTTCCACTAAGATAAGTCATCTATATAAATGATGAATCACTAGTAGTTGCAGCTGTTCCGAAAGTAAGTGCGTTGCCACAACACAAAGTTTCGATAAAATAAATTCAAAGGAACGCCGAAGTAGCTACGCAGCAAATTAGGGTACAGATCTATGGGTCGGCACGGGCCTCTTTCACAACCCACGGTTGTCAAGGGTATTATTTGCTGAGGGCGCACAAAAAAAGCTCAAGATCGAAAGTCATCAGCTACATACATACTATACATGTGTATGTACATATGTACAATGTGTAAATCGAAACTGTAAGTATCGGAGATCTCAATATCGATGGTGGTGTGGCTCGACAGATATTTCCAACTAATTTTCCGTTTATTTTTCACTTTAGTTTCATTGAAAACAAAACAGCAAATGGTGTGTGTGTTTTTCTATAGCCAGCTGTTACAAATAGTTCACTTAATAGGAAAATATATATTTACCCATTTATATAACTAAAGCAAAATATGTTTCTAGCTTTTCTTATGAAATTAAGTCATTTTTAAAGCAAATTTATTACAATTTCTGTATACTTTTCCAGAGCTCTAGATATGTAGATGCAACTTTTGAACGATCTATAAAGTGCGGAGTACCGAATTTTCGTTGCAATAAGAAGGATATCTCTCTTTTATTAAAGATCTGAAACCTTAAGGAATGCATATCATTAAATATCTTTGCATTTAGATCAACTCTTGTGGATCAACTTCATTAGGCCATAAATTGTTTGCGAGCATACAGCAAAAAACACACACAAACAAAAGCGACATCGAAACAAAAACAAAAACAGAGCAACACAGAAATAATACTGGTATTTGTGGCATGGAAATATCAATAATCAATATGAATATTTTTGGAGGGCGATCCCATCCGAGCCGTGCTGAACTGAGCTGAGCTGAGCGGAGGGAGCGGCTTGTATCAATTTCGGGTCTAATGAATGTTTCGTCTGAGCTTCGTTGGCCCATCAGATCTTTGGTTTATTTATTGAATTTATGCTAAGGTTAAATAACAGCGTGAAATTGAAATGAGTTTTAGTGTGAGAAGCCATCTGCTCCACAGATACAGATACCAGCTAAAGCAGCAGCACAAGCAGCATCTTTCTCTAAAGTCTTAAGTTTTCGGGGTCGGGCGTTATCTTTTTCTTAGACTTATCGCTGACTGACTGAGGAGAGATGCCTCGTTTGAGTTTCATCTGGTGGCACAGAAACAGAAACAAGAAATGAGCAGCAAGAAAAGTCTGTAAATGGAATGATAAGCACGCACACAGGCTGACTGCCCCATCCACATCTGAATAATGATGATATGTATGTCTCGTTTATGTGATGATCGTTGTCGTTGTCGTCGTCGTCGTCGTCCGGCAATCAATTGGGGAATTGAGGCTGAAGGTGATTCGCATTCTGGCCAGCTACTCAATTGATTGCCGTTCCCGATCACCCATCAACACCATAAATCAATTGATATGATACACGCTCTCGCGCTGCCCTTTCCTTGGCTGATAAGAGGCGTTCTCCTCAATCAAGAGGGATTGGCGGCTGCCATCGAATCGAATTGAGAGCCACTTGAGTGTCCGTCAAATCAATGGGCTGCTGCAACAATTGCATTTAGAGCGGCGTCACTTGCGTCACAGAAGGCCTCTTCAATTAATATGTTGACTATCATCAGTTACTGTATCTCCACAGTTGTGTATCTGCTCCGTCTGTATCCACTGTACGCGTGGTGTATCTGTGTATCTGATGTCAATGCAAATTGTATTGCCAAAGGTCAGGTCTTTTTGGGTTTTGTTTATTGTGGTGTGTTTTTTTTAGGCAGGGATCGTAGGGATTATTAAACAAATTATGGAATGTATGTAAATTTATTTATTTATTTAATTAATTTAAAAATAAAATATTATTTTTAATTTTTATTACAATAAATAATAATACATTTTTATTAAAACAAATTAAAAGTTATTTCTGGCATAAGATATTTAAAAAAAATATAAAGTTTAAAAACAATTTATTAATAAATAAAATAAAAAAATGTTTAATAAAAGTTTATCCTGTTCCCGGACTTTATTCGAACATATTTTCTTATGTAGATACACATACTATACATAAATATATATGTACACATATCTAATTGCCCTTCAAAATGTTTAAATCCATTCGCTTAGGGAAAATTTGTACCTTTAGAAGCATTTTTAGGGGACTACTGTATATCATATCTACTGAGCCTTTTACTTTCGTGAAGGAGGCGACAAACCCAACAAGAGCCCCCAGAATATCTGCTGTCAAGAAAAGCTAACAAAAAAATGCAATACAATTAGTGGAAAAGACAGAGACACAGAGGGACACCAAAAGATAGACAAACAGAACTAAGAAGAAAAAAGAAAGAAAACCAAAAGGAATATTTGATGTTTGCAGCAAGCAAAGCGATCGCATGGCAACGGCAGCGAAGCACACACCAACCATGGCAAGAAGTGGCACCAACTTGCTGAAAAAAAAGTATATGTATATCTCTTGGGGCAGCCACAGGAGCATGGGTAGCAGGCACACACGGATGGATGGACAGGCGTAGCAAATGGACGGATGGACAGATGCCTTGTTTATGAATACGCGGGCATTGTCTGAATGTCTGAAATGTGGATGCAGCAGCAGCAGCACCAGCAGACACACAACCAGGAAGAGGCGGTGAACAGGGTACAGGGAGCTGGGAGAAGGCCAGCAAATATAGATATAGATACTTCTCTCTAAATACAGATACAGCCACAGCCACAGATACAAATAGAGATTCAGATACTGTACGCACAATGTTTAAAGAGCAGCAAACAGGAACAATATTGACAAATAGATTACAAGTTATTAAGGGAGCTAACAACCGACAGATAAAGATTTGTCAAGCAGGCGCGAAAAATTGTTAAAAGATTGGAACATACATATAACAATATATGTATTTTCCCTTTTATGCAGCCTTGGTAGTACAAAATAATCCCAGCTTTATCTGCAGCTAAAGAATATAAAAACCATAAAAATTAAAATAAAACTAAAAAAGAATTATCGTATATAAAAAAAATGCCTCTTCCGCCTCTCACATAAAAAAAAGAGATGGAATATTGTCGCATGTCTCAATGTTGAATGTCGCGTGGGGTGCCACAAGCAGCAGCAACAACACGTGCAGCAGCGACACAGCGCAGATACAGACACAGATACAGATGCAGATACAGATACAGACACTGGGACGGAGACGGAATTGAGGCAGGTTCGGGCTGCCGCGCACACTCATTGCCAATATTTGCCGAACAAATATGGTCGAAATCTATATTTAGACGCTGACGACCAGACCAGAGACCTGAGACCAGACCCGATCGATGGATCGATCGATCGATCGCTGGATCGCTGGATCGTTGATCGTCTTCCCAGGCCCTGGCCTCGCGAACCGGAGCGTGGCTTTTGTTAACTGGCTTTCTATTGGAACAGTTGCTTTGGTCGACAGAAGTAAACGTTAGCGTAAACACAGAGCACCAAAAACAAAACTTAATTTGCGGCTGCGGCTGCTGTTGCTGTTGCGCCCCCACATTATGGATCCATCATTGGATCACAGAGCGGACCATTGAGCAAAATTCAACGCCAAAAAACAGATCGCACAACGAATGCAGGCAGTCGAATTGATGTGTAGGCGATGGCTAAATATCCATCATGGAATTTGGCTGAGATCATGGCTTGAGGGCTGCCAGATATCACAAAGATCATGATAAGATCATCAATAATTACAAAGAGAAATTCACTTAAAATTGGATCAAAAAATTTTCTGATATCTGAGTATGTAATAATAATTTATTTGCAAATTATAATCTGAAGATTTATTTCTCCACAGATCACCTTTTTGTTTCGAATTTTTCAATGGTTCGTTAAATGGTTCTTTGAACTGTTGAACCGATGTAAGTACAAACTTTGAGCAGAGTTGGCAGAAATCTTTTTTCTGTTGAAATATCAAAAGTCAACGATCCCAAAACAACAAAGAAACCCACAAAGATTGCATATATGTAAATATAAGTATCTAAATGGATTTACTACCTTTAAACAAATGTATAGAGATCATTGGCAGCTACTACTACCACCATGTAGTGTGCCAGCAACGGATTGCTATCAAAACTAAACACAGAACGAGCACGAGAACCAGAACCAGAAGACACCGCTGCCAGACTACCTGCAGAGGGAACACTGACCAGCCGGAACGAACGCAACCCATTGATAAGACTGAAGATAATAACAAGTATAGTACTATGACAACAGCAAATTGCATGAGAAATTCTATATCATACACACATAATGGCGGTAGGCACACACACACATACAAAAATATACATATGTATGTACCATCGAACTTATCAGACGGGACAGTCGGTTGGGGTGGTGTTGCATTTGAAACTAAGTATATGAATATCTCGCATAATGTGGACTCTTCCGCAAGGCAAAACGTTTTGCGATGGCTTCTTATTTGGTTTAAATTTCGATGTTTTTTTTTTTTTTCGGCAAAAAGGGGAGATAAGAAGAGCCACAAAAGCAAGCGCCCAGTAGTAGAGTGTATGTACACACTCCCAAAAATAAAGAGAGAAATGGAGAGAGAGAGATTGCTGTAGCTGATTAGCGGCAATCCGTACAAATCATCAACAATTTTTGGGGATACCTAGTAGTATACTTGCGGAATTTGAAGGGTATACTGTTTTTGACTGTCACTATACCACAGCTGTTTGAGCATGATTCTCACGGAGAATGGTATGACAATTAAAGGATATACTTTATTGTTACTGATTATTATCCTAGCGGACACAAAAATATTTTCCAAGGGATAATTATTACAAAGAATATAATATGTATAAAAAGGGTATCGCTCTAATCGTAATAGCCCGGATAAAAGTATTGTTAGTGTTTTATCATCAGGTGCGGGCGAATGCGAATCCATGTCAGAGAGTGACTGGTACAGTGCTGTTGGGGAGCGGAGAGCGGGGAGAGTAGGATATGACAACGGTGGATGGAATGTGCGCAGGGTGTAGTGGTGGCAGAGGTGGCAGCCACGAAGAATGCAAAATGCCAGAACGATTAGCCATTCCCACTGTCAAAATGCACTGAAAGCGAAAGACGACACAAAAAGGAATACGGCCCAAAAAGGTGCAATGCACGCAAAAAGCCAAAGAAAGAGACGCACACACGCACGCTGCTTCCAGGGAGACTGAGAGAGAGAGAGAAAGAGAGCGACACTGAGAGAGGACACGGCCCCCTCATGTAATGTTGTGGGCGCTGTCAATTTGAGAGTTTGCTTACCGGTAAAGAAGCTCTGGCCCTGGTTGCGGCTCTCTCCTCTCTTTGAACTTGAACTTGCCGCAAAAGGTGGCACCAGGTACTAGACAGGAATCCGAGCTGGGCCACTAGCAGAGTAGCCCTCTGGGCGATCGTATTGTGTGTGTCCAATGTCCACTTGTGTGTGTGGGGGATGGGGCGGGGGTCCGTTTTTCTGTGGCTGCTCCAATTGTTTACCCACACACAGGGGCACCGCTCGCGCACTCAATCACTCACACTCACTCACTGAAACTTCACTTTACTTTACTTTTCGCACTTAACTTTACTTCTTTTTGCTCTTTGTGTTGTTGCTGCTATTAAACAATTAAAGCTATATTTAATTGGGTTGTCGGAACAACAACACACACAAAATAATAAGTAGGGAAAAAAAATAAGAGTATTTAATAAGGCGCGACGACGACACACGAATCCGCTGTGATCTGGGCGCGGGGGAAAATCTTCTTCTGGTCTTCTGCGACAAAATACGAAACGCCGGGCTGCAACGGTTCTTATGGGATGGAGAGGGAAAACTACATACGACAGGCGACTGCGACCGCAACCGCAAAACGGCGACCGCGACTATGACTGCGACTGCGACGGCGACTACGTACGAATTAATAATGACCGTTTCGGTTTCGGTTTCTTTCGGCCGGCGCGGCGGCGCAGCGACTGAGATAGGCAACGACGGCGACTGCGGCTGCGTCGGTGACGACAAAAGCGACGCACAGTGGAGCCGCAACCGGAAAGAGGTGGCTGAAGAGATTTTTCGAATGACCGATTTCAATAACTGGAAAATACGCATCCGATAGAGAATTTGGCTTGTTGGAAAGACTCCTAATGAAAAATGTATATTTCTAACTTAAATAAGCTATTCATACAGTATATTTTATGAAAGTAACCATTTTCATTCATTCATTTAGCCAGCTGAAATGGGCGATGGTCCCACTGTGCGGCGAAGCGCGGCGACTCCGAGTGCGAACTCGAACTGAAGCCCGAAACGGCAAAGCAAAAGTAACGAAACGAAGCGCAGACAAAACGAAGAACCGAGACAGAGCAGCAACAGCAGAAGCAGCAGCAGCAGCGTGAGTTGTGTGTGCGATAATAGCAGCAACAAAAAGTGAGGAAATTGAGCATCGAAGGGCGAAGCTTTTAATACTCTTGCAGATCCAATGCAAGGGAAATAGTAATGCGATCTGATTCCAATTGTCAAATCCGGTCAAGAGACTGTTTGAAGTCGTATCAATGATGCTTTCCCCAGTGAACGGCAAACATCTTCGCATAATAATAACACTCTTTGGAAGGATATAAAATTAGCCAGCCACTAGGCAGCAAACCAGCAGAGGAAGAACAGCCGATTGGCGTACTATGGTTCCAAAGTTATGAAATTCACAGAATATGACAACAAATAGTGAAAATCTATTGAAAGTGAAATGTTCTGGGGGAAATATTGTATCTGGATGTCCGTTAAGAGAATTTTTGGTACATCCGAAATATACAAAATTACTCCTTAGCTCTCCCAGAATATGATCAATATTCTTGGAAGATACCCTTACAAGATATAGGTTTTTATAGATTTCTAGAGTAAAGTAATAATTATAGAACCGAAAAAACAGTTATTATCAGTGGACATCCCCATAAAAAGAATGGCTGCCTACCAAAGGATATTTAATGGACTGTAAGCATCTCCAACCAATTCAAACATCAAAATTTCAAAATTTTCAAATCATATTTTTGTTTCCATAGTTACAAGAGGTTGACGGAAGCTGTTTCTTCTTTTCATGAATATCTTTGTGTGTGTACTCTGGAATACTGGGATGCTCTTCACTCTGCCTGCCGTGCAGTTACCAAGATTATCCAAGTGCCAAGTGGCGGGCCGGCCCTTCCCATAGAAAGTTCGTTAGGCGTAATAAACAAGTCACGTCGGAAACCAGATTTGTTTTGGTTTTCCTCTCTTTTATTTTCTTGCATTTCGTGGGTTTCTGATTTTTTGTGGATTACGCACGTTTACTGGGTCAGTGCGTCGGGTCAGGCCTGCCCCAGCCGGCGGCCCTCAGCCCAAAGCCCAATTGCCACCGAATTTTGGGGTCAGCACTTCAGTCCGAACCCGAACCCCAAATACTGTTGACACTTTACACTGACATATTTGTATATTTGTGGGTTGATTCAACGTGCGCTCGGCTTTTTGGCATTGACATCAATAATTTTTTTATTACCTTAACTTCGAATGCGGAAGGTTATCGATGATTGAATTGAAACTTAATGTACCAAAAGTGATCTACAGAATATTTTGTAAGCGACTTGGAAGTGCTTTTCCAGGCTGATTCTAGGGGAAATCCAAATTGCTTTAATTTTAGATTTAAATAAAGTTTTAGAAATGTGTTATATGTACGTCTCACTGGGAAAGAGGAACAGTAAGCAGTAAGAGAGAGTGAGAAAGTGTTGGTGATGCCGCGCTCTCTAATCGCTTAGGAAGTGCAGGGCGAGATCCTATAACCGATTCAGGATAACCGATACGCGGATTGCTCTGGCGAGGCTCTTCCCGCTCTTTAAGCAAATTTTTCTTTCCATGACTCGTTGCTTTTACAGCTGATCGTTCCAGTATGAACTCCTCTCTCTTTCGCCTTCCCTCTCAAGGGCTTCAGTTTTCCTAGGTTTCTTGCCTTTGTATCGTGTCGTCGATCTCATTCGCAAATTATCTTTGTTTTTGCGAAACTGCAATTGTTTTTTCCACACACAATTCCAGCAACAATGCCAATAAAAAAAAGAATTCCAACAACAGCAACAAATGAGAGCTGCGGCTGTTGTTGTTGTTGTAACCGTTAATGGCTTTTCTGTTTACTTTTTGCTCGTCCCCGAAAGCGGGGCGTGTTCTCTTTTTCTCCCACCCCACTGTTTCGTATTGTTGTTGAGAATACCCTGTAGTGACAGAGAGGCAGCATGGGATTTAACAGTGCATTAGGAGCGCCAAAGCACAGGCTGCTCTTTGTTTACTGTTTATCGCAGTAAAGTCGAGGCACACGTTCCTCAACATCACGGTACCCGATTCTCAGTTTCTTTATACACAAAGAGAGAGAGAGAGAGAAAGAAATCCAATTATTATGCTATACAGTACTCCCATACTGGGTATCTTATCGTCGCATTCCTCCACTTTTATTCGTTTTTAATACGTACTTATTTCTGGTCTGGTGTCCCAGTAGCAAGCCACTGAACTATGCTGAGAGTCTGAGACCCATTCTGAATCCGATTCTGGGCCGTTTTGTGTGGGCTGCCGTTTGCGCCCGCCTACCCCTTCCCAACGTACCACCATCCGATCGACCGACAGACTGTCATTAAATAGTTTTGCCTTTTTATTGTTTGTTGGGATTTTCGTTTTGTTTTTGTTATTGTTTTTATGCTTTGTATTTCTTAACAATAAAACATGGGAATAACAAATGAAACGCATAGAAAAACAACGCCAGGCAGCAACAAAAAACCTCATCAATTAGCAGGTTTTTGTGGCCACTGAATGAGCCACCCTCCAGGCATCACAGTAACTACATATGTATGTTACAGGGTAGCAGTTGCTGAGTCTGCGTACAGAAGTTAATCAAAGTAAATAGCATAAATAAAAGCTGGCCTAGGCTATCCAGGGTATCCATTCGCTTAGCCACTTGAAAAGCATCTTAAAATGTCTGAAATTGTGAATTTAATTTGAGTAAATCGTTCCGAGCAAGTGGCTCATTATGTCCAGTGGATTGCGGCGGGGTCATGTGAACCATTTTGTGGCAATTGCATAAGCAAGGGTGGGGAGACAATGGAACCCACTAGAAGATACGGCGATACCCACGAACACCTGAGCAATCATTATGGTGCCCAAACATCTATCCAACCATCCATACACCATCAAGTCTGAGCGCTTCAGGTCAAGCTTTAGCATCCAGTGCGATGCTAATGGAATTTTAACGTCATCCCCATCCATCCACCCACCCACTACACACCACCAACCATCCGACAGCAACCAACAACCACCCATTCTTCTAGCCCAGAAATAATGCGAACTTGTGGCGCATGTTGCTAATGTGTCCCTTATTAGCGGACGTACACATTCCCATCCCTCATACACCGTCCACCAATCCCCACCCACGAAAATCCTTCGTTCTCGGCTCCCGACGTTAAGCCTCCTCTTGTACTGCGTTGGGGGGGAGCTAATCCACTGGAAACATCATTTTGAGCACCTGTTTAATTGCGTTAATCACCCGGAGCAAACATTATTGCCATCGCCATCAGATGGGGGAATGATTATGATGGCAGTCCGCGGGGTCCTGAAGCATTTTGAACTTTCCCATCCCAGCACCCCCCTCCCTCTCCTAGCAGTTTAATGTTAATTTTTATGGACATTTACAGGAAACAGTTGGCTATAAGTACACATGTATTTTTGTTACATTAGAAGAGGTCCTTTAAGGTCCTTTAGCTAGTTCCGCAATCCGATTATTGGGCTTACCTTTCCTTGTCCGTCATTTTTTCAAGACTTTCCCAACTTCACAGGAGAAGTTTTGGTAGGAAAAAACATTCGACAAATTAGCCAGAATTTGCTCATTCGAGTCGTGCAATTTGTAGAGATATTCCCAAGATCCGCTGGAGTTTTCAATATATGCTATGAATATACACACTAAGAGTATACACTTCGAGCATTTGTGAGTGTTTTTTTACTATGCCATATTTCTCTGAGTGCACAGAAATCACTTAACAACGAAATAAAAGGATTCATCATGTAACCTTTGACATAACTTTTCCTCTCACATTCCACACCAGCTACGTACGATACTCAGCTCAGAGTAGTTCGAACGTTTCGAATCGACTGAACTCCTGTGAATAGTTCTAGGACGAACGTTTCATTCCGTTCCGTTCCATTGACTGCAACTCCACTGTGGTTACGGGGCGACATCAAGATGCACTTTAAGTTACTTTTGTTGGGCGATTCGGGCGTGGGCAAGACCAGTCTGCTTCAGCGGTTTATGGGCGGACGATTCACGGCCAGCTACCACAGCTCGGTGGGTGTGGAGCTGGGCATGCACTACATTGAGGTGGCCGGACAGGTTGTGCAGCTACTCATCTGGGATGCGTCCGGGGAGATGCGGTTTCGTCCGCTGCTGCCCAGCTACTACCGTGAAGTGCACGGCATTATGCTGGTCTACGACACCACAAATCCGTCCAGTTTCAAGAGCTTGCCGTGCTGGCTGGACGAGATCGAAATGCACAGCAAGCGGGACGTGTGCATTGTGCTGGTGGGCAACAAGTGCGAGGATCTGAAATGCCGCAAGATAAGCCAGCTGCAGGGACTCACCTATGCCGACGGCAAGGGACTCGCCTTCTGTGAGGCATCCGCCAGGAGCGGCGTCAATGTTGACCAAATCTTTGCCACCCTATCTCTGAAGATGCACGAAACCTATCAGGCGCAATACGCTGACATCTACACTGTTCGCCTGAAGCCCTCTAAGCCCAAGGAGGAGTCCCCACAGAAGGACACTGGCGGCTTCCGCTTGGTTGCTTCGCCGGGCCCCAAGAATAGCAACAACTTTTGTTGTTGGTGAAACAAAAACATAAGCCAAATTGCGTTACATATGTATAGCACCCGTGCTTGTTGTATGTATTTTCTGCTACAATATTTCTGCATCCAATTAAATTGTTCATTGTGCATTCCAATTATATTTGATCCTTCGTTTAGCGCCCACGCCCAGGGCAATCATCCCTTCAATCACACATCATATGGCCATTGTGCCAGTTCCTAGTTGCGTTACCAATTTGTGAGGGGCTTACTTTGATGTCTTCGTAGTTGCCCATAAAAGTGGGCGGTGCCCAGCGATTGACCACCATCCACAGGACATAAGGATGCTTGACATGTGCGGAGAGGGGGTAACCATGTATATATTCCGAGAGGGCAAAAAATTACACAGAAACTATTTCCAAATATTTTATTACCAAGAAACAGAGTTGGGTTGTCCACAAAAACTCGCACAGACTAAAAAAAAATTTTTTTTTTATATTCTTGTTTGTTGCCAGCTATTTCAGATTCTGCAAAAACAGAGCTGGTCCATATTAAAGTAATAAATAATAACTTTCTTACGAACTTCTTATTTGAATTGTATCATAAATACATTAATTAATTCTATTGTAAATCCATACAAATAATTTTTTATATTTAAGAGTATTATTTTATATATTATTTAAACATCGAAAATGAATTGAAGTGAATTTTCTTTATGTGCTACTGCCTTAAGTGGTAACTAATGTTGCATTTTTTTAGAAATTTTCAATCATCTTCTGTCAGTTCTTGGGCGCACAATATTCCATTGTTTATACATTTAAATTGTCCTTTATGATTTGTTATTGCTCACTCTTTTTGTGAGAACAATTTTTGAATTTACATCTATACCAAAGCCATTTAAAAAAAAAAAGAAAAAAATAATACAAAACTTTATGTAGGTACAAATATTTCGAACCAAAAGTATGGACTATTGTTTAGAATATTTGTACAAACGTTTGCATAATGGAGGTGCTATACAAAAATATTATTCCTGGATACATTTTATACTAAAGCCAAGAGTAAAGATATCCTTTAAAAGTTAAGTTAAGTAACTTAAACATTATGAAAACATTGTGATATATGATTGGGTAGGATTTTATAGACTAGCCTTGGGCATTGTTACTGCTTTTTGTTGGATTCGTTTTTGGCTTTCGCCTCTTTCGATGCCTGCGCATGTTTGGCAAACACATTGGTCAGCTTTCCGATCAGCTTTTGCTGGCTGTCGGGACTGAAACTGGCAACGGCACGCGACCAGTTCTTGAGCACCAGACCCGCTTCGCAATTGCTCATAGAGATTTCAGGCATAAAGCGTTTCACCAACATCTTATCCTTGGTGACGGCTTTGGCCAGTTTCTCGTTGAGCTGCTGCGGTGTTCGCACCGACAGCTGACCGGTACTGGCGGCTGGTGCCGAAGAGTTAACCGCCTTGTAGATTTCATTCATATGGCGATAATAGTTTTGCCCTATCTGGCATTGGTTCGTCGGATCAGCAATTTTCAACGTGCGCGATGCGCGTAGGGCATGCTGAATGCTCAAGCGGCAATCGGTCACTGCAAGGCGTGAGGTTAGTATAGTTTGATATTTTTTGGGGCAGCAATTGTGTTTACATACCTGACACATTCAGCTCTGTAGCAGCTTGCACCCAGGCGTTGCGCTTTTCGATGGTAGAGCATCGCCTGTAGGTATTGGGATATTTTCGCAGCATTCTGGCCACCTCAAAGGCTGATATAATCGGCAAGGGTCGCTCCGCTGACTTATATTTGAATTTTGGCGGTGTCTGGACTGCTTTCGGTAACTGCTGCTGCTGGCCATTGATTTTCTCCTCAGGCTCAGGTACAACTTTGATTCCTTTTGGAATGAGAACAAGACTACGAGGACGAAGAAGAGACAGACTTGAAGCCGTAGCCGGAGCCGGAGCAGGAGCTGAACGCATAGCCGTAGCTGGAGCTGGAAAAGTAGCACGAATAGGTGCTAGAAACGCAGCTTTTGCTGGAGGTGGAGCAGCTGGAGCTGGAAAAGCAGCACGAATAGGTGCTGGAAAAGCAGCTTTAGCTGGAGGTGGAGCAGCTGGAGCTGGAAAAGCAGCACGAATAGGTGCTGGAAACGCAGCTTTAGCTGGAGGTGGAGCAGCTGGAGCTGCAAAAGCAGCACGAATAGGTCGTGGAAACCCAGCTTTAGCTGGAGTTGGAGCTGGAGCAGGAGCTGCAGCAGTAGCTGTAAACGCAGCTGTAGCTGGAGTTGGAACAAGAACTGAAGAAGTAGCTGGAGCTGGAGCAGGAGCTGGAGCAGTAGCCGGAGCTGCAGCAGTAGCATTTGGCACAACTTTATCCGATCTCAGTTTACCCGTCAGCAGACGCTTAGCCTCTTCGGTGTCCCAGGGCAAAGGCTCCCAGTCAATGCTCACCCGACTGGATAACACTCTTGACTTTGGTACAATATTAGCCGGGGCTGGCTTCATCATTTTCTCAACAATACTGCAACGCTTCACCTCCTTCCTGATCTTGGTATGCACTATATAGTAGTATGGCTCCAGCGGATGGTAGCGCACATTCACAAGGAATCTGAGCTGATCGAAGACTGTCCACCATTCGCACGGCCATGAATTATCAATGCCCAGCTCCAGTTCATCCATGTATGTGCGAAAAGTATACTTAAATGTCGACCAAATTTCCATATGCTTGACTAAAAAATAACACAATCAAATTATTTACTTTAGAGCAAGGAGCATGGAACTTACTATCGGGAAACTTTGTTTTGGCTACCCGCCATACATCGTCATGCTGCTCCTTGGTAGTATATCTTGGCTGGATTATCTCGCCGGGCCGCGGCCTACGCATATCGCTGTACAGATGCTCGTACATGCGAAAGTGCATCATGAGCAGGGACAGCTTATCCTTGATTTTAATCCAATTGTTCTTGTTGGCAATCGCTTTGAATTTGCTGAACAGGCGGTCCGATCTATCCCAACACTTGGGGTAGCTCTTGCTGGGGCTCATCAGATCCGACATGGGCGCAATTGCCGGAAACAGGCTAATGTTTTCGCTCAGAAATTTCCAAGTGGCAAGACAGGCATCAGCTAGAAGATAACAAATTAAAATTCATTGGGTTTGGAGAGGGAGCGTATGGAGGTCTTTACCTGGCATGTGAAATTTCCTGGCCACATTACCCCAATATTCGGATTTTTTCGACGCCAATTTTGGATTGCTGTTGTGCAGAATCGGTATGGCCATCACCTCTCGTATCATCATTGCCACACGCATCATGTTCATTGAGTAGTTGTGGTTCAGGGCACCACCATAAATATGCAGCGTATTCCCCCTCGTCGGATTCTCCAAGAACTCCACTGAAATGTTGTTTATTATCTGCATTTGCAGTCGGGTATTTGCTATTGCTGGCAATGGCATATTATTCGACGGTGATGCGGTCTCCGATGCCGTATCCGTACTGCTGTGGCCGTTGCTATTGCTGCTGTGGTTGAGACCGTTCGACGTTCGCTTTCGTTTCAAGGTGCCGCCGGGACCGGCTATCAATGTCATGGGTATGCCGTCCTTTGGTGGAGGTGCCGCTGCCGTAGCCCTGCCATTTGTTGGTGGCCGGGGAACATTAATTTTGCTCCAATTTGATGCCTCAATAATGGGAGGAGCAGGAGATCTCAATACTGGTGTGGGCATTGTCACACCGGGTCGTATCACACAACCGGGTGCTGTAGTCGGTGGTAGGGGCACTTTGCGACGAATCACAAATACTTTGGGCACTGGATTGCCATTTGGTACAAGCGGTACAGCATTTGTCACCATCTTCAGTTGGTTGTTGGGCCCCACCATAGTCAAGGCATTCACGTACTTCACGCCATCACTTCTGATGCCAGTAGAGGCTGTAGATGAGCTCACTGTGCTTGTGGCTATGGTAGCAGTGGGCCTTGTGGTGGCGCTGTTGCTTGAGATTGAGGTGGTTTTGGTGGGCACGGTGGGCACGGTGGGAGTGCTGCTGCTCATGGACCAACTGTTTGTGGTTGTGGTGGGGGCACTGAACACAATAGCGGACGGATAAACAATGGCCAGTGGCATGCGTGGAGGCGTCTCTGCTGGGTTTTGCGACTCATCCGTCATGCCGTCCATCAGGGCCACTCTGACCATGGGGGTTCGCTTGTTCGGATCGTTGCTTAAGTCTAGCTTACGTCCCTCACGATTAACGGTGCGCTCAACGAGCATCCGGTATATCGTGGTGATGCTGCTCTCGAAGTACCACTTGTCCTGCAGCTTATAGCTGGCCAAACGCATCTCGATGAGTTCGTTGTGAAAGGAGCGCAACACCAGCCAGGTGACCTCACAGCGTTCGGGTGTGCTCATCGCCAGGGTGGCGACCCTCTGCCACTGTTCGTCATACTCGGACGGCTTACTCTTCTGGTGCAGATACTCATCGGTGAGCTGGATCAGCTCTATTCTGCTCTTCAGCACATTGACCAGCGTCATCACACCGCGGAACTGTTCGATGGGATCGTGCCAGGCGGTTATCAGGTACTTGGACGTCTTATACACGGACTCCTTCATGTGTGGCATGTGCGGGATTAGGAATGTCATCAATTTCATCAGCTCTGAAGCCGCTTTGATGGGGTGGTTCATCTCCCACTCGTAGCGCGTCTGCAGGGTGAGCCAAATTTTCATTAGCTTGGTGGCCTTTTCACCCAGCTCGTTGGATATGGCGCCCCAGATGAGGCCGCGATGGCGGTAATCGTTGTAGCTCATATGGGCTGCATCATACAACTGGGGATAGAAGCGTACGGCTTCGATGAGGCGACGTATATTGGCAGTGATCCTGAAATGGTCCTCGTCCAAATCCAAGTCGATAATGGCCACTAGCTGTGCGGTATTCACCGGCACCACAACCTTCTCTGTTTGTGGAGCGCTGACAGGCTCTGCTGGTGTTCTGGTCTTCTGCCGCAGCAGCGGATAGCTGGCCACATGCGGATACAAGAAGCACATCTCCTCCTCGTGCGCCATAAAGGGGCGGCTACTGGCGGCACGACTCTGTGTCATTTTCCGCTTATAGTTGTACATTTTACGCGTATGGCACTGAAATTCGTGGCGCAGTACGCTCCAAATATCAATGCAGTTCGCCATGTCCATCGACAGGCGTCGGGCAATGCTGCGCCACACATTATACTTGAAGTCCCTGTCGTTGAAGCGCCGATGTGTGCTATCATAGAGGACACGTCGCTTGTGCACCGCCCTGATCAGGCGTCGCTCCTCCAGATATTTCTCCAGTGGTTTCCTCTTATCTTTGGAGCTAGCACTGGGCTTGCGAGTGTTAGCATTGGTCTTGCGAGTGTTAGCACTGGTCTTGCTAGTGTTAGCGCTGGTCTTGCGAGTGTTAGCGATGCCCGTGGCCGAGACATTACCTATCCTGGATGTGTTAGACCTAAAGGAGGCTGCCTCGCAGTTGTCAGCACGACTCGAGGCGATACAGATCACAGAGTCATCACTGTCCGACAGATTCTTGAATTCTTCATCTGTAAGAGAACGAACAGTGGCTGTATTGCGTGTCTGTACACTAACTAACCCCCCGTTGCGCTTACCGTGAACAATTATAATATCATCCTGCTCCTGTCCTTGCTCCTGTGGCAAGCTGAGTGGAGGATCCCGGATCACAAGCAGCGACTGCCCCTTTGATCTGCGGGTCGGAGGCTTGCGATTGACGACCGCAGTTCCCTGTGGCATTGCCGATGGCGCATTGGGTATCATCGGCATGGGCATGTACCGGGAGGCACGGGTTATGGCTTCAGCATTTCGAACACTAACGGAACGCTTCTTCTGAAAAGTGTATGGGTCGGATATTAATTCATTGGATCTTTAGGAATTTCCGCAAACAATCGCTTGCGGCACGCAATGGATAGGGAAGCGCATTTAACGATACATGCTTATACATATATTCATCGCAGTGCAAATTTTTCAAATGATATGGCAGCACTGTCCCGTGGCAAACCATCTGTTTCAGTCGCCTGCAGTGACACCAGACAAACAAATAATCGTATAGGCAAAGCGTGCAGTGTGAGCGAGATGAATATATGTGTGACTTATTCAGATCCGTGGATGTGTGTAACGCACAGAAAGTAACGTTTCCGCCTGTATCTGTATCTATCCGTCTTTCCGTACCTCCGTCCGTCCGTCTTGTTTGTCGCCGAGATTTTGGAGTCTACAAAAGTTAGACCAAGTGATTTCAGGCTCAAGTGATATCACACTGTTACAAGTGTATTTCAAAATTTCGCACCGCCCACTACCGCCATCACAAAGGACGAAAATGTTTGGCATTAACCATTTTTAAGATACGAGAAAATGAGAAACGCAGTATCGCAGAAAATGACCATATCTACCAGAATTATGACTTATCAAGTTATTATTATAGCCAGAACAAAAAGCTTAATTTTCAGTTGCTAACCCCATTCCAGCGCTGCAGAAATGTATAATCAACATTGTAGATGTAAAAGAGAAAGAACGTACGGAGTCGCTGTGAACGCGACTCTACTTTTATACCCGTACTCAGTCAGTACACATGTGATTTACAGCTGTGAAAAAATAATAGCGCCACCACCACAAGCAATTTTTAAATAAGTGTCCAACTCACATTTTTAACTTTAAGGAAACTTTAAACACATTTTTAGAAATGGGAGACTCTTACAAACATGGGAATAAAAAAAAATTATATCTTGTTTTAAAGTTTTTAAGTTATTTAAGAAACTTTAGTGAAATTGACAAAACTAGGCGAAAAAAAATAGCACCACTTTTCAAAAATGAATTTCAAATTAAAAAAATAAGCAATAGGTAACGAATTCATTAGTTAAACATTTTGAACTATTAATACTAAATCTATATGCATAATTTAATATTTAGTACAGTGCTCTTTATTGGTAATAACAGCTGCACAACGTCTTGGCATAGAATCAACTAAGTCCTGGCATCGTTTTAGGGGAAATTTTGACCAGGACTCTTTAATTTCTTCCCAAAGTGATCCGATAGTGGTTGGCTTGGAAGCAGCAACTGCCTTCTTGACGTCGGAACACAAATTTTGGATGGAAATCAGGTCAGGAGGCTAAGCAGGCCACTCCAAAACGTTCATAGATTTTGCCCTGAACCATTCCTTTGCTTTCTTGCTGGTGTGTTTGGGGCCATTATCCTGTTGAAAGACCCATACGAGCGGCATTTCATATTCTGCAAAGAGTAGCATTACTGTCTCCATGATATTCACGTACACGTGCTGATCCATGATGGTTTTATCCAATGTATTGCACCTACTCCAAAGTAGGAGAAGCAGGCCCATACCATTACACTACACCCTCCATGCTTAAAAGTTGTTGTGGTGTACTGGGTACTTCTTTGGTCGTCTACGGTATGATCGGAATCCCTTTTCACCAAATATAACCACTTTGGACTCATCTGACCATACAATATTTTTCCATTTTTGGGATGTCCAATTTGCATGGTCCCTGGCAAGCTTCATGCGGCTGTTTATATGTTTCGCGTTTAGAAGTGGTACCTTTCTTGGGCTGCAGGCTTTAAGATTGTGTTGCCTAAGATGTGTTCGAACTGTTTGGTCCGTCGAATTTATTTTAAGATTTTTTTTAAGCTCGGTAGCAGGCTTGAAGTGACCCTTCTTGCTCTGACGAATCAGTCTTTGAACATGAAGAAGGGTCATAGATCGTTTTCGTCCGCGTGTTTCAGTTGTTCCTTCATAGTTTATGGCGCCTTTAATCATTTTATAGGATCATCTTTCCAACCAATATCAATTTTTTGATAAGATCGCGCTTCTCCGCAGTGTAGTGCTTTCCACGTCCCATTGTAACTATTATTTTAAACTTTTATGATTGAAACAATGAAATCGTAGTCAAAACGAATGAACACGTGCCTTCTAAAAAAGCAATTCCGCGAAATACAGGGTATTCACGAAAACGAATGCTCATGGTGCTATTTTTTTTCGGTTTTTTTTTTGGGGGCTTTTTTCTTAAAATACCCAAACAAAATATATGGACTGAAATTTAAAGATCGGTAGCACTGTTTTTGTTTATGTGGAATACCAAACAATATAAAAAAAATTAAAACTAAAAAAATCGCAACAGTAATAGCATTTTTTTTTTTTATCAAGAAGAAAAATGTGTTGCAGTGGTGCTATTATTTTTTTTCGCAACTGTATGTGGAATTTTTAAATGTTTTATCAGTTTTTACATTTTACATTTTTGTTTGCTACATTGTCATCTACATCTACATCTTTTCTCACAACAACACACATACACTGCACGAGGCAGAATGTATGAGCAGTGTGTGAGCGAGAGGAAGAATTTGTAGCGACAATCAACCCCATAAATGACTTACGCTGGAATCGGGCGTGAGGAAACGATGAAAGGGCGAGGGGTATTCCCGCTGCTGAAAATTCATTTGATCATTCTGGCTACAATAATGATCCGATCTGAACCAAATTCAAGAATCTGGTAGATATGGTCATTCTCTACAATACTGCATTTTTCGTTAGTCCTATCTTCAAAATTGTGGATTTTCATCTTTTGGGGGGGCGGAAGGGGGCGGGGCGAAATTTTGAAATAAACTTGCACTGAAGAGATATCACAGGAGTCTAGGCAAAAAATTTGGTTGTTCTAGCTCTTATAGTCTCTGAGATCCAGGCGACACAAAATACAAAAATCCAAATCGACTCGTTTTTGTGTGAGTGCGAGCGAGAGGGATCGAAGTTTTTTCGTATGTTTTTCTCTATTGTGACTATATTAATGATCCGATCCGATTCAGATTTGGGCTCCTGATATAAATGGTCTTTCTCTATCATACTGCATTTTTGGTTTTTTGTTATATTCAAAATTCTGGAATATATTCTTATATTCAAATTCAGAATTCTGGGGCGGAAGTGGGCGGGCGAAATTTTGAAACATTTTTCTAGGAGTGAGATATTACATCAGTCTGGAAAACAAATTTGATTGCTCTAGCTCTAATATCCTTCGAGCAATGAGTGAAAAACAAGACTGACGGACAGACGGACATGGCTATATCGACTGGACTATTGATGCTGATTAAGAATATATATACTTTATGGGGTTGGAAACGCCTCCTTCTGTGTGTTACACACATCCACTTTTACCACAAATACAATATACCCTTTTACTCTTCGAGTACGGGTATACAAATCAACGCGAAATGTGAACAGCAAATCCTCTAACCAATACATGCACAGTATGTGAGTACACACAGACATTTACGTAACCACGAACCACAAGAAAAAAGCCCAAATCTGAAGTCGAAGAAGTTGAAGACAATACAGACATACATTTTGATGTCCGTGTAACAGAAATGCTGGACTTGCTTTCGCATGATGACATGAGCGAACATGTTCAACCTTTGTCGAATGTCTCAGGACCCAGAGCCGTATGGCCCAGTTCTGGGCTCTGGGTACTGGGACGCCAAATTCAGCTACGACACATTCGATGAGCTACCTAGGTACTGGTGGCTAGTGCCCTCCTCCGCCAGAGGAGCACATCTAAAACTGTGTATGAGAGAGCGAGATAGAATGAGTTGCCACGTGGAAAGTGTAGCGTAAGCTCTGGAAATTGATGTGGATGCCATAGCTTTTCGTCCTTTGTGGTGGGGGTGGGGTCGTGGTAAAGTTTTGAAATATTAACCCTTGTAACATTCTTAGAGTCTCTGATATCTAGAGGATATCGACTCGGATATTGATGCTAATGAACCTTCCTGTTGTTTTACGCATCCACTTCCACCCGAACAATAAATTTATCCCCAAACTCTCTTTGAGTACCTAGCGTTTTATCAGGGTATTTCATAGTCTCTTTAGTGGTTAGCTTTTGTCGAAAAAGACGTTAAACCATTTCATCAAAGTCAGACTGCTGAACACTGAACACAGTGCGCAAAAACGCATGGAAATCAGGAACAGCTGATGGCTATCCATGTATGTATGCATGTGTGCACGTATGTATGTGTATGTGTGCAACAACCATAATTGCATATTGTAAAAAAAATTATCGCATAAACGGACAGAAAAAACATGAATTCAAGAGTATGCAACACTTGGTGTTGTATGCAAGTGGTGGGAAAATTGCGAGGGCCGCTTGTGTAGGATCGGAAATATGCATATGCGAAATGTCCCAGTCCTGCATACATACGCGTTTGTACCGTTTGTAAGCACTTACCTTGTTCATGAGCAGGCGAATATCGTTTCTGGCAACCACAAGATACACCGAACAAAAGAAAATAAAGCCGCGTTTAACTGAACGACAGTATTACTGTAAATTCGCGCTCCGAATAACCGACGCGTCTCTGGCTGCACACAAAAAAACTAACGCAACAGCTGTGTCCATCAACAATCTGGCAATGGCTCCGATTAGTTTACTCCAATTTCGTACACTTAATCGTTCAAGTGTTGAAAAATATCGACCGGCGGCATATAGAAATCGTGGCCATGTGGCAGCCCTAAATAATATTAATTCAAATACTTCTAGTGATGATCAGAAAATGTAGATTATAATAATGTTTGTTGTCTGGTCTTAAAATTGTAATTTATTTTATATGGAAATATATTTTATACTGTAATAATTAATCGCTGGATTCATTTATTTCTATTGATGTGGCAACTCCATCAGAAACATCTGTTCTTGCCTCGTTTCTATCTCTGTTTCTTCTACTTTCATAACGCGCCTTTAAAGAATAAAAACTCAATTTAAATGAATAGAATCCATTGATTTGAGTAGCATCATGTGGACACGGGTCAATTGCCTCTGGCGGAGTGTAGGCCGGCAGGCGCCACGCCTACTGTACCGTAACATTCGCACCTCGGTAATTTTGCCGGCGAAAATCTTTGTGGACAGAGAGAACCAGTTCGCCCACAGCATTTTGTCGGAGTCCCTGAAGCCGTATCACATCCTAAGGCCCACCGACAGCCCCTTGCAGGAGGCCACCTCGGCTGGCTACCTGGAGTCGCAGAGAAACCTCAGTCCCGACGCTCTGTACGCCAACTTCCTGGCGCTGGTCCAGCATTGCGCGGGGACGAACACGCAGATCAGTGAGCTAAAGTTCGATGGGTTCGCACGCACATACTGCGAGCAGATGCACCATTTTTCCGACGACCAGCTGCTGGGCACACTGCGTGCCCTGGGCCAGCTGCCGACACCGGAATCGACCAAGACGCGGAACTACATGGAGCTGTGGAACACACTGGACATCGAGTGCTGTCGGCGGATCGAGCGCTGGCCCACCGGGCAGCTGCTGCTGGTGAGTGATGCCTGGTACCAGCTGGGTCTGGCCAGGATCGGGGAGTACGTGTGGCTTGCCCTCAAGAAGCTGGGACGCAAGGTGCGGAAGTTGCCCCCGGAACAGCTGGTCCAGTCGATGTTCCTCTGCAACCTGCTGCGGCGCCCCGTCTTCGAGATGTTCGACTTTGAGATGAATCTGGCCCGCTGTATCGATCAGATGACGCTCCAGGAGCTGGGCGTCATGGCCATGGGCTTCTTTAAGACGCAAACGCAGATCAGGAATCCCGAGCTGCTCGACCAGCTCTTCGCTAGATTAACCAGAGAGCTGGACACCGTGGAGGACATCACCCTGGTGTCCCTTCTAAAAAATCTGCGCTACAGCAGCAAGTTGCCGCAGGTGGAGCCGCTGATCCGGCTGCTTCGTGACCTGGAGCCGCAGGTGGAGCGCGTCTCCCTGCTGTCCTGCCTGCATATGGCTTTGCTTGGTTGCGAGCTGCAGACCTGCGACGACCGGCTCATCGAACGTATCCTCCTGCGCTTCGAGCGAGAGCTGGACCAGGCCCGACTCAAGGACATGGAGCGCATAGGCCTGGTGATGGCCCTGTTCAACCTGGAGAGTGTGTCTGGCGTGGAGAGGCGTCTGGTCGAGCGGCTGCCCGATCTGATACGCCAACGGATGGACGAAATCATGCGCTATCCACGCTGCTTCACCAACTGCATTCAGTTCCTCACAATGCGGGGTGTCTATGATGTGGAGCTGCTCGGAGTGGCCCTCGAGCCGCGCTTCCTTCAGCATGCCTACCGCGGCGGGCTGCCCGGTCGGGAGTACTTCCACCTGGATGGATGTGCCCGCCTGCTGGGCGCGGATGTGTACAAGGGCTCCCTGCTCACCGAACGCCAGATCCAGCAGATGGGAAAGCTCTACACACAGTACATACCCGATCGGGAGGGACGCTTCAAGCTGAACAAGACCGATCGCATTCTGGTGGATATCCGGGATACGGCCACCGACCTATACCGGCACCTCAGCTTCAAGCACATCCTGCCCCAGTACGAGCGCTGTGATCTGGTTCTATGCTTTGATCGTCGCCAGCAGCGAGCACTGCCCATCGATGCGGACGCCTGTCCGCCGGACTACAGCGGTGTTATCCTCACCAGGCGGCATCTGCTCGGCGCCGAAAGAGAGCACGACGAGCAACTGGTCACCGTGATCGTTGTGGTTGCTGGCTGGAACAATGTGATACGGGACAAGCAACGGCACACGGGACAGCTGGCGATGAAGCTTAAACAGCTCAAGCAATTGGGACACCAGCCGGTGGTGGTAAGTGGCGTCAAAATTATAAATTAAAATTCTTATCATAGGAGAAAGTAGTTATATATGTAGATAGGGGAGATTCTAAAGATTTTGTCGTTAGCATTTCGATTCTTTGATTATGGAAATTCATAAATCCCTAAAGGGTAGAATTCTACATAAATATGTAGGAGGATATTATGAAAAATTGGTATAAGCATTTTATGGATTTAAATAGTTGATTAGCAAAGTTCTGCTTCTCGTTGAAATTTTGTTAAAGTTGATTACATGTAACCCGCTTTTCTGTTTAATTTCGATTCATTTTCGAGTCTTATTTTCCACTGACTTAATTACTTAACCGTCGTTCTACAAAAAACAAAATTATATCTACCAGATTGCTCTGAGATTTGTGTTTAGCATTTGAATGAGTCATTTATAAGGCTTCCTTAAGGCATTAAGACTTGAAAATGCCTCTCAAAAAACCTTTCGCAAATTATAATTGAACAAGTCCGATTTTAAGTGCTGCACAAAGTAAATAATCGAACTATCTGATATATTTTTATACATTTATTGTACATGTTTATTCGCTTAAGCTACATATACTACATATAATACCCATTGGCTTTCCGTAGATCCCTTGGCACGAATGGCGTGAGCTGGAAACATCCGCGGATCGTCGGGACTTTCTCAAGCGACGTCTGCGCCAGGCGGCCGGGATCTAAGACCGGGATCGGATCGGTTCAGCAATCCATACATCAACAGAAAAATCAACATCGATTTGCCACAGCATGGATATATAGTCAGTCATATGATTGATATCTGAATAATGTACACAGACAGGACACTAATATCTAAAAAAATTATCTAACTAAACAACGAAAAAAAAATTATGCACGAAAGAATTGTGGCACAGATGACGACGACGACGCAGACGACAATGACCGCCTGCGGCCCCCCATGTGTCGCTAGAGGGTGCCATGGAGCGCTCGCTTGGTGTACTCGTAGACAACAAAAAGCGTGGCCGTGGCCGGAATGGTGCGCAGAACGGATGGCAGCAGGCCGCGGTAGAGTGCCAGGACGCCCTCGCGTTGTACAATCTCACGACCGACAGCGTACATGCTGGCATTGAGGTTCTTCACCTGGATGCGACTCTTGATCACATCGGCGGGAAACGTGGAGGTCCACAGACAGACGCCACCAATGGCGCCGGCCACCATAGTGCGCAATGGTCCGATTTCATCTTTGGTTTGATTGTTCCTAACAAAATGAATATGATTAGATGGATGAGTGGATGCTGGATTGCCAGTTTCTCTTACTGATCTCTTACCTGCGCAGAAATTCTCTGGTGCCCTCGTAGCTGCCAAAGAAGAAGAAATAGCCGGGCATCTCACGCATAAATGTCGAGCTCAAGCCGCGATAGAAGCCGCGCAAGCCTGTGTCGAGGAGAGATTATAACCAATTAATTGTGGATTGTGCGTGGAAAATAACAGATGCAATGCCAGCACACACACAGAGAGATAGAGAGAGAGGAACAGAGAGAGACAGTAGGAAACAGATTGGCACGTGAGGAGGCCTTTCCGTTCGTATGTTCGTTCGTTCCCTATTAATGGAAATTACTACGTTACATGGTCGCGATAAGGACGGAGCATCAATCAACAGTCAAGCCGTCCCCCATCCCCCCCGCTGCGCCATGGTCCATCCCATTGATCTGGCAGCTGTCAGTAGGAACAGAGAACGGGCGATTCAGTAACTTTCCACTTGACAAACTGATAAAGGCGGAGGCACCCTTAACAACTATTTGTATTATCCACAAACTTCCCCTATCTTCCTCTCGCTCGCTCCTGTGCTACGTCATCATGCGTGGCATGTATAGTATACCCCGACCACGCCAACACGATGCTGAGAATATTCTTATCAAATAACAAGTAATTCATAATTTCGCTGCATACACAAGCTGGTGTAGTAAATATTATTCATTCTTTTGCCTTCTCTTTTTGTTTAAGAAAAAATAAAAAAAGAAACGGAAGGCTGACAACTCATTCGGTTTCGATTAGATTTAAGTGATGTGAAAAAGCTTTTTAATCTACTATTATCGCGTGTTTGTAATATACTTGAATGCTATTCTAAAAATATAACAGAAGTGTTGTGTTGCTTCCTGTCTTAAATATTTAATTTCGAAGACAGGTCTGTGGGAGATACGTTTTTTTAAAGCAGTTGTAAGCTATTTTATATACAGATAAAAACGTTTTTTAAGCATTTTGTATCTATATTTTTATGAGATGTGTATTAAAAAACTTATCTGAAAAGATCTTTAAATGTGTGTTGACCTTAGTGAATCTTTTTTATACCCAGTTTCCAAACTATATTCTATGATGTATTGAACCAAAATTGATTTGAAAAATTTCTTTAAAGCTAAAAAAATAATATTTTCTAATATTTATACCGCCTTTTGCTAATTGAAAAGAAATTACTGCTATTTTTTTTTAATAGAATTTCGAAAAAATGTTCAAAAAAGAACCGCCAAATGGATTTGTCTGGCAACGCCACAGCCAGCGATCGTGTCGAACCATGTGGAGAGGCGTGTGTCGGATCGGGTCGGTTGTCCATATCGGACATTGTGTTGCGATGCGATAATTAAGAATTATGGAGAAGAATTGCAAGATTGCTGAAAAATCCACGCCAAGATAATCTAATCGGAGGGGGGCACTTGAGACTCGAGTGTTGTCGCGGGACAACAACAATACGTGTGTGGGCTATACATATGGGGGGGCTGGCCCCTGGCACTCACCTTCCGTGCGCCAAATGTACCGCGTGAGGGACCAGGGCGTACGCATATCCTGCGGATGACTGGGCTCGATATAGTGCTTCATTTCGCGCAGGGCCTGGAGCTTGCATTTGATCAGCTCCGTGGGGCAGAGGGTGAGCGTGGAGAAGCACGCGGCAAGGGAGCCGGCACAGGCATTTTGGGTGGTCGTCAGCTGGCCGGTTGTCTCCTTGTTGACCATGAAAGCGACAAACTTTTGGCATCCTCCGTACGCGGCAAACAGAACCGAATTTTCGGCCACATTGGCGACCACGGCGGGCAGGGAGCCCGCATAGAGGCCCCGGAATATACCATCCTTTCGATACGTGCTCACGAAACAGTCGAACATGCCTCGATAGGCTTCCGGGAAGGTCTGCAGCTTCACCTTGACCGTGTCCAGCGGCTGCGACACATATACCTGTGCGGCTCCGCCTAAGAGATCATAGAGGGGGGGGAGAAAAGGGATCAATCCATTAGTATTGGGTACACTTGGTGTCGTCATCCCTGTGCACACGCACCCAAAGAGCCCGCCAGGAAGTCGATGAGCCCCTCCACAAAGTTGATATTGTTCCCGGTACCGCCTCCATGCATGTCGAGGCGCCGTACGAATCTTAAGAATTTGCCGAATATGAATAGGAGGCCGTCACGCACGACTACGAGCGTTGTGAGTAGACTGAGCAATCGCCCGCTGCCGCCGCGTCGCTGCGATTCGCGACGCTCGTTCTCGTTCTGCTCGCTCTCCTCCTCTGCCTCGGCCTCCAGCACCGCCTGCTCGTACGCCTCGAGCAGTTCTTCGGGCGTCATTATCAGTACGGAGCTGCCCACTCGGCTGGAGCCGACTCGTGGCCGTGTCGGCGTCGACGGTGGTTGCTCAACATCGCTCTTGGTGGCACGCTTTGCCTCTCGCGGTGCCTCTCTATGCGTGGATTTCTCTTCGGTTGCCGTGGGTAGGAGCGGTGTAGTTGGTGGTTTCGTTGGATCAACATCATTCTTAACGTTTCGCTTTGACCCCCTGCCCGGTAACCAAGATTCGCGCCGTGGTTTCTCTTCGCTGTTGCGGCTCTTCCTCTCTGACACCGTCTCTGGTGGCGTTGGCGTCATGACACTGCTCTTCCTCTGCTGCTGCTGCTGCTGCTCCCTGTTGCTCTCTTCTCTTCTCTTGTTATTGCTGTTTATTGGGTTTCGTCATCATCAGACGATCGGTGTCGTTCTTGCTCGTGCAGCGGCTGTTATTCTGCTCTTTGTCTGTTAACGAACGCTTGGCAGTTTTGCCTTCTGTTAATGTAAAGCCTGCTGTTATGTCTGCTGTACCTGCTTTACCTGTGGCGGCTGTTATGTTCGCTTTTCCCGTAACTGTTGCTGTCTCTGTCTCTGCCTTTTTTGTTTTTGTTACTTCCAATGCTTCAGGCAATGCAGTTCCGGGCGTCACTTTTGGTCGCTGTGTCTCAGAAAATCGTCCCAAATTTCTATATATTTTCAATCGTCGTATTTCAGCTGTCACCAAGTCTGATTTGTTAACTGAATTTACAACTTTACTGGTACTGGTACTGGTACTGGTACTGCTTCCAATAACTGTGAGTTGCTCTGCTTCGGTATATGGCGTTCCGACTCGCAATGCGGTTTGCTTAGCTTTGCCACCTGTTGACCAACCTATGGGATGCTTTGGATACTGACCAACAGATGCGTCCAAGTAACGGGCGAGTATGGTATCAGATGCTTTTTGAGCGTCTGCTTCTTTTACAGTTGACTGTTCTCTTGCAGATGTAATGTTGCTATCGCTTTTCTCAGTTAATATCACTGTAGCTGTAGTGAGTTGGGCGGTAACATCCGCTGGCTTAGACGATGTTTCCAACTGCCGCTGGTCAATCGTTTCAAATGTTGTCAATGATCGCCGCGTCGCAGGAGGTCTGGCAACTTCCAGCGGTCTTCCAGCCAACAAAACTAGCTTGGTTGAGGCTGGCGGTCCTCCAACCACAAAATTTGCAATTTTAGCACGTACTTTCGTAGCGGCTGACTTTAGGCCGGCTCTGCCGCGCGACGTTAGTACACCAGTCGCAATCGCCGTCACGCCCGCAATAGCCACTAGGCCCACAATTCCCTCCGTTAGGGCGTCTGCGCGTGTGTGCGTTTCGTTGCGATCCCAAACTTTTTTTTTCCGATTGTACTCGTACTCGAAATCGTTATTCATGTTTGGGAACCGAAAATTTTGTTTTACAAAAATATACATATAATATGCACACTAATATCTATGATTATATAGATGTGGCAAAAGCTGTCTACAAAAATGAAAACAAAATAAAACTGTCACCTGTCACAGAATTGTATCGAATGAAATGCATATCGATTTACGTTTTTTGTTGCCTTTTATTAATAATCGATAATTTGATTACGCCATATGCATGTATATATATTTTTGTGTATATATAAACTTCGATCAGCGTTTTCAGTGTGTGTTGTGTGGATATACATACCAATTCTCGCTTTAATATTATTATCATTGTTTTTTTTCTTCTTTTTTTTTGTATATGTGTTGCATATTGTTTCAGTTTTTTTTTTTTTGTTTTTTTCTTTTGCCTTATCGCAATTTGCGCTTACATATATAAATTTAATAATTTACATCAAATTATAACTTATTTACTTGCTATCTCCATATATACCATTTATTATTAATATTATTTATTATTATATATGTATGTGTATATGTATGTATATGTATTTATGTATGTAAGTATATACTATATAGCTATGTAGCCCCCATTGTTTTTGACTAGACACGCTGAAACGCCATTTATTCATAATATTTATAATATAATAGTAATAAAAAAAAATACACAGAGACACACACACTCGTTAGGTGCAGCTCGAGATTCGCTAGTTGCGACCTTCGAACTCGTTCCATTTTGAGTGTGGCCTGATGGTTGGTTGAGCTAGGTTCCTGATCGGTCATGTATGTACTATATGCATGTATGTTTATATCTATGTTTATACCATCCATCTATATGTTTTACTATTTTCTCCATTCAATCGCTTAGTTTGCAGATTGATTTTCTCGGTTTAAGGTAACCGCATGGGAATGGGGAATCGGGGATAAAGGTTTTTTGCCGAATCTGTCAACACTTTTTGTACTCGTTAATACACTTTACCCTAACTCTTTTCTCATGGTGTAAAAATATTATCATTATCATTATAATTACTATTAATATTATTACTATTATTATTTTGCATCTTTTGCATTTTATCGTCTTGTATTTCTTTTCCTTTTCTTTTTTTCTCAGCATGAAATTTGTTTTAAAAAAATTCTTGCTGCAGGCTTTCCATTGTTTTTATTTTTTATATATTGTTAGCATTATGTTTTTGCATTTTTTCTTTATGTTTACCGTACATACATATATATACCCTATATATTTATATTTATAATATTTTTGTTATGCTTCCTATACAATTATACATATTTTTTGTGTGTGGGCCCTCAAATGGGTTGGCAAATGCCAATGCCAATTGGGAGGGGGGGAAACACACACCACACAGACGACACACAATTCTAAACAGATTCTAAACTCCTATACAGATTGGCACACTTTGAAATTGTAGCTCGAATGGGATGAATGGGAGGAACTAAACTTATTGTTGCGCTTCAAATTGAACTACGTGATGAATGGAGAGCTCCCACAGATCCCCTCCCTAGATCCTAGCTATTCTAGCTATTGCACTCTTGTCCCGGTTATAGTCATAGTCTCCCCATTCCCCACTCCTTCCTTAGTAGTAGGCAGGGAAGGGATGATAGTTAGACGGATTCGAGGCATGATGATTCGCTGACGGCAGCACGGGTGGGGGTCGTACGCCCGGATGATAGTTGCTCGACGCCACCTGATGGTATGCCCCAAAGCTGCGTGCCATGTGCCGATTCTGGGCCACTGCCGCCGCCGACTCGCCCAGCAGGCGCGACTGATCGGCGGTGCCCAGCAGGCGATTGTTCTGCTCCATCAGCAGGTGGGCGGTGGGGTCCACCAGCAGGCGGTGCTGATCGGCGGCATTCGAGGCGGCCAGAATGCGATGCTGCTCGACCGTGGAGAGCAGCCGATGATGCTCCAGGCTGTCGCGGCTCTGGTGCTGCATTTGCGAGGAGAGGAACGACCGATTGTTGCCCACGGCCATGTTGGCCGTGTTCGGGGTGAGATCCAGCGAGGCCATTCGCAGCATGTCGTGATGCGGATGGTTGTAGGGCAGCTGTGGCGGCGACGATACCACATAGTTGGCCGTACGGCTCAGGTCCACGGATGTGGTCTGGTCGTGCTCCTGCTCGCCCAGCTGCTCGCTCAACATATTGTGCATGGCCGCCGCCGACTGATGCTGCTGCATGGCCAGCTGGCTGCCATGGCCGTGCTCCTGCTGGTGCACCACCGATGCACCCGTTGCCTGCTGTACCTGTGCCTGCGCCTGGGCCTGCTGGCTCTGCTCTCGGTCCGACAGTATGTCGTAAATGTGGTGATGGTAGCGACTGCTTGGCAGCTGGAAATTGTGGTGATAGTTGCTCGACGCGTTCGAGCGCGAGCTCATGTCCAGACCCTGCAGATCGGACAGATCGTTGGCCGCACTCGCCGCTGCGGCAGCAGCTGCCGCCGCACTCGCCGCGTTGCTGTTGCTGCTCTGGCGATACTCTGCCGGCGAGTCGAGCTCCTGGCTGTTGTACTTCAGGTTGCTGGCCATGCTCTCGTACTTGGAGTACATGAGATCGATCTGTGACTGGGGGAACTTCATGCGCATATCCTGGCCGGCGCTGCTAGAAATAAGAAGCAGAGAGAACGTTGTACTGACCATAAAAGTAGCGAGTAGAAAGTAACAAGTAACTAGTAGGAAGTAACGAGTAGCGAGTAAAAAGTTAGCAAACATGGCGAAAATGAAGAAGTAATAAATGAAAAAATAGACCCCATACGTTCTGTACCTGTTCTGTGGCATGATGCTGTTCTCCTCGTCGCTGGACATTTGATTGTGGCGCGAGAGGTTGTGCCGCTGGCGTTGCTCGTGCTGATCCTGCTCCTGCACCGCCCGCTTGTGGCGCATCATGTCCCCGTTGAAGTTGTAGCGCGGTATGCTAGGCGAGGAGGCCGGCGAGATGAGCTCGTGCTCCGGATATGTGCTGCCCACGCTCGACGCATTGCGCCGCTGTGGCTGCAGGGCTGGCAGCGGGGACGAGGCCGACATGCTGTTGGCCCCACCTCCTGCCCCACCACCACCTCCGCCGGCGCTGGAGCTGCCCGCTGGCGTGCTATTCGACCCTGGACCCCCAGCACCATTGCCAGAGCCGAACATACCACCATAGTCTCGTCCCGGTGAGATGGGCGGTGGCGAAGGCGGCGTGCGGTGATGCGACGAAGAGAAGCCATCGGAGTCGGGATGCTGGGGTCTCGGTGTGCTGCCCGCATCCACGTCCACATCGTTCTGGTTTTGGTTGCTCTGCGGATTCGTTGGCGTCGAGGCGCTGGGCGAGATGTTGCAGGCGCCCTGGAACATGGGTAGTGGCGGTATTTGCATGGGAAAACTGCCCAGATTCTTCATCATCTTCAGCTCGTTCTCCAGGTTGTCCATGGCCCCGCCAATGCCCGTTCCATTGGCCGCACTCGATGATCCTCCACTGCTGCCGCCGCCGCCAGGTCCACCCACACCGCCGCCAGCGCTGCCAGCCCCAAAGCGCTGGGCCTCGGCATCCACATGGGCACTCATGGGACTATCGCTGTTGATGTGGTTATCGGTGGGTACCTATACACATGGGAGAGATAAATACATTAAATTTGGATGCTAATAATAATTTTTCAACCAATAGATATATGTATGTACATATATTCGCTAAGGGCTTTCTTTTAGAGTTAAGTTATACTGCAGATGGAGTACGGTAAGAATTCCATTCGATTAAAGCATCAATTGATCCTATAACATTTCCTTTTGCCGTCTCGCTCTTAAATATCATTCAAAGTGCATAATATTGACGGGACTTTAAGCCACCTTCGAGCTGTGACGTTATTTCTATTACGCTGATTGATGCCGTTACTCTCAGCTAACCCTATCACTAACTTTCTCTTTGTTGAACCTTTGTTGAGAACCTTCGTTATCTTCTCATGTTGTCTTCGTACGTTGGACATTCTTTAGAGAATTTCAATGATTATTGGAGTTTTTATACCCGTATTCGAAGAGCTAAATGTTATATTTTAATTGGGGTAAACGTGGATGTGTAACGTAGAAGAGCAAACGTTTCCGACCCCATAAAGTATATATATAATTTTTTGTTTATGCAAAATTTTTTTGCTGATGCCAAGTAAAAATTATCATATAATGCGTAAAGTCAACAAATGGCAAAAAAGAATTCTGGGGAATATAGCAAGTTGCAGGATTGAGAAAGTGACCTACTCCTCAAGTCCTACAGCCCAATTTCAGTGTCCTGCATGGAAACGATATTCATGCCACTCAGCCACTCATTATTTTGAGTATTTTCAAGTAATTTTGAATAATTTTAAATAATTTTGAGACTTTTTTAATAATTTTCAGTAACAATCACCTTTAAGTCGCTGCTCTCGCTGTCAATCATATTGCCAACAGAGTTGAGGGCCGCCTCCACCAGCATGCTGGCGGACGAGGAGCCACCGCCCACGCCCACACCGGCACCGGTCAGTCTTGCGTTCGCGTTGTTGTAGAAGGAGCTCATGAAGGACTGCGGATGTGCCAGGGAGTTCATCTGCATTTGGCCGGGCCCATCGCCGGAGGAGGTTACCGAGCCGCCGCCAGTGGCCGGTCCAGTGGGTGTATGCCCGCCACTGGCACCGCCGCCACCACCGCCGCCGCCTGGGCCACTCGCTCCCCCATTGGCCGCCGCATTGTGATGGTATTGAGACATGGCTGCCGCTGCAGCAGCCGCTGCGGCCGCACTATTGTTGGCCGACTCGACGACATCCAGGAAGGAGCTGTTCTCATCCTCCTCCCGACTGTGGGCGCTGTGCTGCTGCTGGTGTTGGTGCTGATGCTGGTGGGCGTGTGCATGGGCGTGGGCGTGGGCATGAGCGTGGGCGTGGCTGGCGCTGGCCGTGCTCATGAGACGGGCGAGGAAGTCACGGTTCTGGCCGAGCAGCTTGCTGTGCTCGTCCACGGAGCTTGGGGGCACCGCAAAGCCGAGATCCTGGCCGGGGCCGGCGTTGCCGGGCAGCTGGCCCGAGCCCGGACCGGACTCGTTGCCGGGCACGTCGCTGGTCACGTCGCCCAGGTGGCGATCATCGGCACCGATCCACTTCTTGCTGCCCTTGGTGACCACCAGATTCTGGCCAAGGGCCACGGCGTTCATGGCCGCCGCATGGCGGTACGAGGCACTCGGATCACCGTGCGGCTGCTGCTGTCCCCCTGCCCCGCCCTGCTGCGAATGCTGATGGCTGTGCGCGTGGCTGTGGGCATGGGCATGGGCGTGGTGCGGATGGGCATGCGAGTGGGCGTGAGCGTGCGGATGCGAATGCGGATGGGAGTGTGACTGCGAGTGTGAGTGCGGATGGGCACCGTGCGGATGGCCGTGCTGCTGATGCGGATGGCTACCGCCGGCCGGATGATTGGCCGAGCTGCCATCGTCCTCATCCTCGTCATCGTCGTCCTCATCGTCCATGCCCACGCCAACACCAACGCCCATATGGCCGACCATCATGTGGCCCAGCTTGGCGGGATCGTCACCGGCTCCAGCCATGGCCGAGACCGCAGCCGCGGCTGCCACCACCTGCTGCACCTGCTGTTGGGCGCTCAGCCGCTGGGCGGTGGTCGTCAGGAATGACTCGACCAGGCTGAGCTGGGCGTTCTGCTTACGGCGCACCTGCTCCAGACGGACCTGCTCCGCCTCCTCCTCGTCGTCGGGATCGGCGCCGTGCAACTGTTGCTGTTGCTGCTGCTGCTGGTGGGGCAGGGCGTGCGAGTGCAGGTGGTGCGGATGGTACTGGGGCGGCGGCTGCTGCTGCTGTTGCTGCTGCTGCTGCTGGTGGGAGGACTGCTCGTGATGCAGTTGCGCCTGCTGCTGCTGCTGTTGGTGCTGCTGCAGCGGCTGGTGCTGCAGGGCGGCCTGCTGCTGCAGCGGCTGGTGGTGGAGTTGCTGCTGCTGCTGCTGCTGCAACTGCGCCTGCTGTTGCTGCTGCAACTGTTGCTGCTGCTGCTGCAGCTGGGCCTGCTGCTGCTGGAGGGCTGCCTGTTGCTGCTGCTGATGCTGGGCGGCTGTGGAATTGGCCGGCTCCTTCTTGCGCTTCCGCTTGCGTCCACCACCGACAGCCGCTGCCAGCGAAACGGTCGACGAGGGTGTGGCCACCGGCACTGGGACTGGCACCGGCACCTTCTCGCCAAAAATGCTGGAAATCTTGGAGCTGAGCAGCGACAGATTGGGCTCGTTGCGGCACAGATCCTTGATCGATTTGCCGCTCTTCTTGATGGCCTCGAAGATGTTGTCGTCGCTGAACTCCGTGTCGCTCTGCATTGAGCTGCTGAGCATCGAGTTCTGGTCCTCGAGGCTCTTGCGCCGACGGCGCGGTGCTTGCTCTGTGGATGAGGAGGAGGAGACGACAGCTGCATTAGGCAGCTGTGACTCCGGAGGCGGCAGCTGCAGCTGCTGCTGCTGCTGCTGTTGCTGTTGCTGCAGCTGCTGCTTACCCAGAAAGTCCACCTTCATGCCGCCGGAATAGGCATCGAATGTGTAGGCGACACTCCTCTCGATCTTCGGCATCTGCTCCTGGGTGTAGTTGTGCACCTTCTTGTAGTGGAACTGCAGGCACTGTTTGGTGGTGAATGCCGCATTGCACTCGGGCTCCGCACACCTTAAAAATGCAAGCAGGCTATTGGTACTGGGTATGGATGTGTGTGGATGTGGATGGGTGACTCACTTGAATGGACGCACACCAGAGTGGGTCAGCATATGGATCTTGAGATTGCTGCGATTCTGGAAGAGTTTCTGGCAGCGCGGACAACTCACGACAGTGGAGTTGCGGCTATGCACCTCCTTCGAGTGGCGCTGCAGTGCCGCACGCGATCCTAGAAGTTTTGAACATAATTTACACTGAAAATCTCGTAAAACTTCAGCCATATCTAAAATGAAATTGTATGAAGAAAATGAAATTTTCGGATTGTGGTGATTTTGAAAGAAACTTAGTGAGAATTATACACAACAAATTCATAATTCCAGAAAACCAGAAACCAACCCAACGAACGAAGCAACGAACCAACGAACGAAAAATGCTAAAACACATAAGACACATGTGGATACGGGATCGGGATCGGGCTGGGTTGTGGGATCTTGCTGGCGGAGAGGGGAGCGGGGGGTTATTGCAATTTCAAAACTATATTATATGCCACATATTCAACTAATATTAACTGAAAACAAAACCAAAGCAAAACAAAACAAAAATCAAGGCAAAATCATTCACTAAAAGCGGTTTACACAATGCAATTTACAATCGAGTTTTTTAGTCTGGGGTTAGTAGTCGATAAATATTCCAACTGAAGAACTGAATGATGCTCATAAATGTTCCAACTGAAGAACTGAAAGATGCTCAAATTATGACATTCAAAATACCTAAAGTAAACACACAAACTCTTGTGAATTATGTTTGAGATTTGAGGAGTTTCGCTGGAGATATTTTGTTTGATTGCGGAAATGGTTTTTTAGCTAACAAATCTGATGTTAGGAAGCCGCCACTGAGACATATTCTACGCTGAGAAATGGAGACAACTTTTGGGTGCCTAGGGCCGGTATCTCGAATTCGGGCTAAAATTAATGTGAACGTTAAAGTAACCTATAACAAAAATTAGTTACTTACTGGGCTCATGTGAGGAATAACTTTCAAGCGGCGGCCGGAACAGGCTAACCGCCGGTTGGAAAGCAAAATGCAACCCTGATTTGAGCACCCTTGATCAAGCAGAAGTGCATTTGTTTTTTTTGGCAAACTACATACTATTGTATGGGAATGCGTATGGAAGTAAATATTTTATCTTTCGACATTTTCCAAAACTCACATTGCGAATGAAGGTAAACAATCAAAGCAACCCTGTGTTTTGCGCTCTACAGCACATTTGGCGCTCAACAGCACATTCTAGCGCAAAAAGCCAACTGTTATTCTCTTTCGTTTCGATTGTTAAGCGGTCTTCGAGAAACTGAATTGTTTTATAGGCAAAGTTTATCTAGTGGTCAACTTTATCCTTACGATAACTAACAGGTACTTGAGCTACATACCTGTCCCTAGTGCCTTAAACTTTTCCTAGAACTAAAGGGTTCTTCAAATAGGGTTTAGGTGTACTGACGTAGCATATTCTTTCTTTATCTCAAGTAGTATTATGTAAGCTCTTCAGCTGGACCTTCAGTTGGAGTTCGTTAGTGTGCTTTGGCATACGTTATACATAAGTACGAGATGATGAATCAACTATAAGTAGCAATAAGAGAAAAAAAAAAGTAAAAGCAAACACACAAAACTAAACGAGATGAAAACAAAACCAAATGATAAAATACATTTACATATTTCGACCAATTTAGGCGCTTTACAACACAAAAAGAAAAATGAGGCAAAATGAGGCAAAAATAGTGATGAGCGATCGCAGATGCTTTTGTGTGTGTGTGTGTGGATGGTGGATTATTAAACGTAACTTGAGAGCTGTGTAAGTATCTGTATCTGTGTATCTCTGTGGTGTGGTGTGGACATATGCTTATACAAAGTACAGTTACAGTTTTGAAAATGGTTAGTTTTTACAGCTAAGCGATTGGTTACGGTATTAGTAGGTACATACGCTATTATTGTGTGTGTGTTACGATATACGATATGTGTATGTATGAGTACGATTACTGACTGATATATGCAGAAGCAGTTATACGGTGAGTTCGATACGAGCTTACGCTATACGATATACATACGATATACAATAGTTACGATATATGATATACGTTATACAACGTAACAATGTGATATGCGAGCTTGCGAACACGGCTGCGACCTGTACAAGAATTTGTTTTTTAACAATTAAAAAAAAAACAAAAAAAAATTAACAAAATTAAAATAAAAAATAACAAACAAAAAATTCAATTTCCATTTCCAGAAATTAAATATAAAATTATATAGAACAAATTTTGGCACACACGTGCCGCGAAATCAAGATGCTCGTTACTCGCTACTCGTTACTCGATATATGTACAGTTTGCAACCGTGCTGGCAATAAACAATATACCAGACGATACATACAATATATAATGAAACACTAGACTTGCAGTTTTGCATAGCATTCGGTTAGCTTACGCTTGCGATATTATATATGTGCTCTACACATTACGATCACAGTTACGATCTATCGCATTTCGGGGACTTGGTGGGGTAAGGAATCGTGGATGGGTGCGGGATAGGGGGAGGAATCAATCGATCTGTCACTCTACTCAACTTACCACTGTGCATGCGCTTGATGTGAGCCTTCAGCTTTTGGGGCTGACAGAATTTGCGGCCACAAAAATCGCAAACGGGTCGCGAACGATTCGGATTGGAGGCACAGCCATAGGTGCGATGCATCTCCAGGTAGTTGAGGCGCAGAAAGAACTTGTTGCAAAACTGACACTGATAGGCGCCCTTGCCGTCATGCTTCTCGGCGGCATGCTTCATGATATTGTCCTTGCCCAGCACCGCCTCGCCGCACACCTTGCAGTGGTACTTGCGAATGGTGAGGCTCATCGATGGATCGTGAAAGACGGAGCAGTGGGTGCGATAGTACAATGGATGCTCAAACTTCAAGCTGCAACCGCCGCAATCTGTGCGGAAATAAAGGAGGGGTTGGGAAGAAGGGATATAAGTGGGTTGTGGGGATTGTCTGGGTATCCCTGATGTACTTACTGATCTTTTCTGTGTGCTTCTTGCGCCACATGGTGTTGCAATCGTCGCTCCAGTAGAGCAGCTCCATGCCATTGCGCAGATCGCGACAACTGACGAAATACGCCTGCTGATCGATGGACACCAGATTGACATTCCGATCGTCATAGCAGGGTGCGGGGCGTATGAAGCGCAGCCAGTTGGAGGCATTGGGGTTGTCGCAGCACAACAGATAGGACTTGTCCGCACCCGCCTCGCACATCTCGAATATCCATTTCATGTCGCTGCCCTCACGCACCTCGCCTGTCTGCACCGGCTGGCCGATCAGGGGTCCCAGCTTGGTGTAGGCCCGCACCTCGGTGCGGGCAAAGACCCCCGTGACATTCGGCTCGACGTTGTGCAGCTCAAACTCAGCGGGCACTGAGGCCTCCGCGAAGGTGATCAGCGGCTTGGTCTCCAGCTCAGACAGCTGCGACGACTCGTCCATGTCCATGTCCTCCATGTCATCCTCGTCGTCGTCGTGACGCGGCCCACGCCCGCGCTTCGCCTGGCGGTGGGCATCCGCCTTTAGCTTGGCCAGTGCCTCCAGATTGCGGCGCTCGATCCACTCGGCCAGGTCCACGGCGTCCGTCACATTGCCGCAGGCGTTGCGCAGCGGGCAGAGCTTGTGGTCGTGCGTGATGGAGCATTCGCGGCAGGACTGCTGCGACCGGAAGGCGATGTCGTGCTCGTCCTCCTCCTCCACGAAGTTCTGCTCCATCTTCATCTCGCGGGCCAGCGCCTCCTCGTCCAGCTCCTCGTCATCGTCGTCCTCCTCCTCGTTGCCGGCCGTGCCCCCGGTGGCCGACTCATCCTCCGGCTCGTCGTAGCTGGAATTTGGTGGCATCATTGCGGCCGCCGCTGCTGCTGCTGCCGCTGCCGCCGCAGCTGCCTTGGCGGATTGGGATTTCTTGCCACCGCCATGGCTCTTGGAGCGCACATGGAAGTTGGCCATCTGCCCGTTGCTGGCCGTGGCCCCGTCCACAGCATCCGCACCCGTCTTGGCCGTCACCTCCACGCCCCCGGCCACACCCAGTGGTATGGCCATGCCGGCGCCCATCAGATGTGGATGCTGCTGATGCTGCTGCTGCTGATGCTGATGATCCTCTTCGTCCTCGTCTTCGCTGCCCGCCGCTGCCGCTGCTGCTGCTGCTGCCGCGGCCGCTGCTGCCGCCGCCGCTGCGGCCTTCTTCAGGCAGAGGGCGCTGGGCAGGGACTCCTTGCCGCCGGCACTGGCGCTGGCCTCCAGCTCGCTCTTGATCTTCTCGGCGATGCGGCAGTCCAGCACCTCGGGCAGGGCCGAGGAGTTGGCGGCCGCCGCAGCCGCTGCCGCCGCCGCTGCTGCAGCTGCACCGGCCTTGAGGGCAGCCGCCGCTGCCTTGGCCTCCTGCTTCTTCGATTTGGCATAGCCACCGTGATACCCTGTGCCGCCGCCTGCTGCCGATCCTGCAGCTGCTGCAGCGCCACCCTTGGCCGCCTTGCCGCCCGCGTATCCGTTCAGCGAGTCCGTGGAGAACTGCACCCGCTTCTTGTAGCGCTTCCGTTGCGGCGGAGTGGGCGTGACCATTGCCACGGAGGTGGCCGAGGCAGAGTCTCCATTGCCGTTCCCCGTACCATTCATCGACGAGGATTCAGGCGGCAGGGCAAAGTCCTTGACACTGAGATTCGGCTCCAGCTTGAAGTTTCCATCGAAGCCTTTGGTGGGCGTTGGAGCCGGCGAGGGTGGTGGTAGGCTGTACAAAAAGAAAGAGAAAGAGTTGGAGATGAGATAAGAGATATGTAGCAGGTGGGGATGAACCTCAAGGAAGAACCTCAAGGAAGAACCTCAAGGTAGAAGCTCAGGGAAGAACCCCAAGGAAGAACCCCAAGGAAGAACACCAAAGAAGAACCCCAAGGAGAAACCCCAAGAAGGAACCCCAAGGAAGAACCTCAAGATAGAACCACAAGGAAGAACACGAAAGGAAGAACCTCAAGAAAGAACTGTAAGGAAGAACGCCAAAAAAGTATCCATGAAAGAACCCCAAGGAAGAACTTCCTAGGAGAACCCCAAGGAAGAACCTCAAGAGAGCACCATAAGGAGACAGTCTAAGGAAGAACTTCAAAGAACAACCTCATGAGAGAATGCCAAGGAAGAACCTTAAGGAAGAACCTCAAGGAAGAACCTCAAGGAAGAACCTCAAGGAAGAACACCATGGAAAAACCTTGAGGTAGAAGCTCAAGGGAAAACCTTAAAAAAATAACCTTAAGAAAGAACCCCAAGAAGAAACCTCGAGAAAGAACTCCAAAAAAGAGCCCCAAGGAAGAACCTCAAGGAAGAACCATAAAGAAGAACACCTAGAAAAGAATTCCGCTCAAAAAATGACTCAAAATATACGAGTGAGGACTGTCAAGTGCATTCATCTCCACCCCACCACAGCTGAATCTGCCACAAAAGGTAACTCTTGGCAAGCGAATAATTTTATATGTCTTCGAATTACGCCTTGGCCATGTTGCACGTTCTTTGGTCCACGCCCTGTGCCACAACCAGAGCTGTACCTAAGCTTCTTTTCCCCGCCATACCCTCGTCATGCTCAGCCCCAGCCACAGCATTCGGATTCGCTGCTGCTGCTGCTGTTGCCTCTGTGTCCTTCCTGCCCTTCCAGCCCTTCTGTTCTTACTTCCTTGTTGTTGTCGCCTTTTGCGTTTAATTAATTTCGCTATCCGCGTGACGTTTGCGGGGGAGTGGGAGGGGGGGCTCCAGAGCTCTGGGAGAGCGCTGTAGGGATGGCAGCTGTCCAGCTGGCCATATCTGAGCTTACGTCAATATGGTGTTACGGGCCATATTGCGAAAGGCTAAAACGCGCTCAGTTTCCATGGCACAAAATGCTTGGAATAAATATCAGAAGCCATCGCTGGAAATGCCAAGCGCATTAAAATACCTTTGCCATAGTCATAGCTTATAGTTTTTCTTTTCATTAGAAATATCCTTAGAATATTTTTCGCGTTGCAGGAGATAAGGTGGCAGCTGGCAGCATCCCTGCAACAGCTGTCTTTTGGCCGCTTATCTAAGCAAAATATTTGCAACGCGCAGTAAACAGTAAACAAATTTCCCTTTATTTCAGTGGGTCAACAAAATATATATACTATATATATAAATGCGAGATAAAAAATGTGTGCAAGAGGATTGCAGCTAAGAGGCTTTAAAGCCAGTTTAAATCCCTTGCTGCAATTCATTGCCTGACAGCAATTTGCCATTGCGTTGCCATAGCGCCCTTACATCCATTTTGTGCAGCTGCATACCTTTTGTGGTGCCACCGAGCCACCCGACCCCACAGCGTAGCCATTGATATCTCTGGTTATGCATCTCTTTGAGCAACTAGTTGTTGTTGGTGGTCAGGGTCAGTCCGTCGTTAGTCCGTCGTCATCAGTTTGTCAGGCATATTGCTTACAGCCTCCAAAATCAAGATGCAAGTTGCGAATGGTCAAAGTTCCAGCACTAGCACCAGTCGCAGTCCCAGCCCTGTCCCAGTCCCCCCCCTTTTGAGCACCTGCATTGCAATTGCAATTCACAGCCTGAGATTGAGTTACCTTGTATTTCGTGTGTGGTGTGGTGGGGTGGGGGTGTCATGGGCACGGGGTAATGCATGGACAATGTTGTACATGCAGCATGCATGCTCCAACCCACACTCTACCCCACTCTGCCACTGCTTCTTATTGTCTCTAACCCACTCTTCTGTGTGTGTTTTTGTGTGTACGTGTGTGTTGCTTGGGTTATCGTTCATTAAATCCTCCACCTTAGAACCTTAACAGCAATATCGAGAACAGCGATATCCATGCATTCGTCCATTCAGTCAGCCAAAGGCAAGCCATCCGCAGCATTCCATTCCATTTCCACACACCCCTGCACACACCCCACCCCCTGCTGCCCAAAGCTGCTCCCAACTAACCACTTACCCTGTCCCACTTTGTCTCAGCCTTACACCGTCCCCCATCCAGCCCCCTATTTTTGGGTGCAATCTCATCCCTCACGAGCAGCAGCACCACACTCGTCCCCAGGCAATAGCGAGTGCAAAACGAACGAGTGAAACGAATGAGCGAGCGAATGGCAGTGGGGCTGGCTGCGCTCTGATGCTTCTGCTACTTCTGCCCATTGCTCTCATTGCGTATCAACCTCTTCCACTCCTTCTCCTGCTCCTGTTCCTCTCTCTCTCTCTCTCTCTCTTTCTCTGTCGCTGTGTCTCTCTGGCCTGTGTCTGTGTCTCTGCCGTTAATGTGCTGCTTGAAGGCTCAGCGGTGGGTCGGCGGGGGGGCGGGTTGGCTTGAGTTGAGTTTTTGGGCCTGGTTCGGTTTCAGGATTGTTCGGTTTGGGGTTTGGGTTTGGTGATTCGGCGGGGGTTGGGGTTGCTGTTGCTGTTGGGTTGGTTTTGGGATTCTGTTTCGTGTGCATTAAGCACAGAGGCACAGACACATAGACAGTTGGAGAAACGAGACACGCAAACACACACACACAGACACATACGTACTCACGCCACACACACGTACACACGCACACACGCACACAAAGACAATCGCGCACAACAACAATTTTGTGCTTTTTGGCGAAAATTCGCAGAAATTGGCGACATGGCGTATACGAAATGCGAATTGGACAAACCCAAAGAGGGGGTGGTGTTATGGAGGGTGGGTGGGGGGTAGTGAAGTGGAGGCATACAATAAGGTAGGGGAAGGGGGAGCCAAGGCTGACAACATTCGCCCCTGTGGATGGTGGAAATTATATCTATCGTGTGTCTGTCTGTCTTTGTGTTTCTCTCACCCTCTCTCTCTTTCTCTCTGTCTCTCCGTGTCTCTGTGTGTCTCTCTGTGTGTGTCTGTTATTATGGCAACCATGGGAAAAGGCACAAAAGTGTGTGTATAGATATTCGCTGATGCATGGTAGATGTGGTGTTCGTTTTCGTGTTCGCATTGATGATGACAGTCCCTTTGGTATAGTAGTGTCTGCTGAAAGCTGGACACAACGATAAGGTCTGGGGCAAGATCAGCAGAAAACATTACTGCGCCCCGACTATCTCGACTATCCCGAACAGCCACGACAGCCCTGAACAGCAATTGTTTCTATGTAGATATGAAATTAAGTAAATATTGACAGCTCGCCAATTGGTACTTGTAATTGTAATAATTGAACAACTTTTAGCTCTAATGGATAGCATTGATTGATGGCTCATTTCATTCGAAATTGTTTTTTCTTTTAATTCTCCAAAGCAATATGTCAGTTTTGGGGTACCACTTGAGGTGTAACTGCGATCATAAAAGAATCATAAGGTGGTACATTTATCGCAGAAAGAGGCTACAAAACACGGTCCGCCGCTAAGAAGATTAATCTGAGAACTTGTGCCTCCCCTAGCCATTTTTATTGGGATAAAAGGAGATTTTCATTTTAGAATAAAATAAAGTAAGTAATCATCAAGAGCTGAAGAATTTGTTTTTGCTGGAAATCGTTCCTTCTGTTTACGTAATAAATAGCTCGAATCAAAGGAGCTTCGGCTGGTGGGCCAGCGTAAGAGTAATACAATTCTAGTGCTGATTATGTGGCAGTTCTGGATGGCGCGATTCAAGATAGGGATAAACCTACTGGTTCGCAATTTAATTCAGTCCTAACTGGGAGGAGTCATTGCTGCACTGAAGCTTATAGTGAGGACTTGAAGGAATGATGGAACAGAATGCAGCAACGCAGATAAAGAAGCAACTGCAACACCATATGGTAAATACATACTATATGTACATGGAATACAAATTTTCCACATCTGCAATTGATCTAGTACTAGCTTAGTACTCGATGTCTCTTAAGGTTGAAAAGGATCGAACAACAATCTAACCAGAAACATTCATGCGAGTATGTTGCACATTTATAGTAAGTAATTGTGGCACCTCTGATTGTGGGTTTTGTTTGCCAATGACATTAATTTTAAGTCAAATAAACTCTGGATACGAGTAGTTAGGGAATGTAAAGTACTCCAAACTCGAATGGGGAATGTGAACAAAAAGACATTGCAATGAAATCAGATGACTATATTTTATACATAAGTAAATTGCTGTCATGTTATAGATCGTTCTGCTGAAAATCGTTACTCAAAAACTCAACTCTTGCTTACTGATGTACCCACAATATTCAAAATTTCCAGACATGTACTCGTATTTCCATGTAAGCATCCAGCAATGTGAATTACTCATATTTGAAATACATTTTTGACATTTTGTTGTGCGTCAGTTAAATCAGCTGTTCGAGCTGTGCGTCAGTGAAATCAGCTGTTCGAGCTGTGCGTCAGTTAAAACAGCTGTTCGAGCTGAGTTTAACTGTTTTAATGGGCCAATATGGGCCACGTGACTGTTGCGAATGTCGTCTGTTGTTGCCCCTTGTGGAGTGTGTGTGTGTGTTGTGTCATTCATATCGTTGAAGGAAGGATATTTGGTGAACCAACGTATCAACGTCATTCGCCTGTCATTCGAATGCCAATTGCATGCCATTCGCAAATGTGTGTGTGTGTGTGTGTGTCCTTGTGTGGCAGGCATCGTTGCCCCGCTATCAGTCATATCAAAATCGAATGACGCACAGTACATACAATATAGTATAGTACAATATATGTTTTGCTTGTGGTAAAAATCGGTGGGTAAATCGAATTAACGTCAGTTCGGGCGTTATATGACACTGCGAATGCGTTACCCGCTGCTCTGAATGCTGCAAATGCAAAAGGTTAAATATAGATGAGGTGTGGGGGTGCAGGAAAGGGTAGGGGTGGTGCGTAAGACTTGCCCCAAATTTGATTGAAAGTTATTTTTATGTTTTCCCGCAACAATTGCAATCAATTTGGGTCGCAAAACACGTTTCAGTGACGGTTGGGGGAAAAGAAGCTGCATGAATATTCACTGCAAAATGTTGAATATTAAAGGGTTGCCAGGACAACAAGGGGGGTACATTTTAGCCAATAGATTGAATATTATTTCAGATATTTTGTGGGATTTTTAAAATTGAGATAATTACTATATATGGGTACCTCTGCATGTAGCGATCAAGCCTTGATCAAGTAGCCTTTTGGCTTTGTTTTTTATTCATTAAGAAAGATTGGAAGGTGTCATTGGGGCATGTGAAGAAAGATTTGAATATTTCATTGGGGGATGGGAAGAAAGAACTGAATGTTTCATTGGGGCATGTGAAGAAAGATTTGAATGTTTCAATGTGCAGGAAAGAAAGTTTTGAATGTTTAATTGTTGCATGGGAAGAAAAATTTGAATGTTTTATTGGGGTACAAGTTTTGAATGTTTTAGAGTGGCATGAGATGAAAGATTTGAATGTTTCATTGATGCATGGGATCAAAGATTTGAATGTTTCATTGGGACATGGAAAGAAAGATTTGCATGTTTGATTGGTGCATCGAATAAATGATCGGTATTCGCGATGAATACCATGGCATTCATGACATTCATGGCATTCATGGCATTCATGACCTCATTTGCTGAACACTGAATATCGTTTGAGTTCATTTTGTTTAATGATCCTCTTGAGGCCTCTGCCTCGGTTCTCCTCCCCTGTGCCTCTTTTGTGTTGCGACTGCCCATTCTTGCGACTCCTTGTGGCATTCTGCCTGCTCCTACTCCATCTCCTACTCCTCCTCCCACTCCTTCTCCTACTTCTCCTCCAACTCCTTTCCCTTGTTTTTGTTGTTGCTGTTGCAGCGTTCCAACAAAGAGGCAACCAAATGGCAGGGGGTGCGGTGTGGGGGATGCGAACCGAATGTGAATCCACATTTCTGCATTGGCATTTCGTATTTGCCACGCAGCAGGCACACAAACACACACACACACACATACACAAAGAGAGTGGGGAGAGAGAGCTTGTGGGTGGCTGCCTGGCAACCTACACATATGTATGTATATGTACATATGTATGTATGGTGGGCATGTATGTATGTATGTACATACATATGTAACTACAAAGCGCCAAATGGCGCGCTCGAACTGCAGTGCAACAAGGCGTGGCAGGTGGTAGGCGGGTTGGGGGTTTTTTGGGGTTGGCTGGGCAGTAAAGGGACTGTGTGTGTGAGTGTGTGCAATGTGGGGCAAAGGAAGAAAATTCGCGACGCATTCATGTTGGAGCCATGCTGGAGCATGGCCAAGCCCCCCCGCCACCACCAGCCAAAGACAGAGCAAAAGCAATAATACGGGTACGCGTATGTATATGCATGTATGAGTAGTACACACTCCTATGCACACCCCCCACTACCCACTACCCCATCCCTCTCACTCTCCCTCACTCTCTTTCTCTCTCTGCTAGTTTGTCTGTGTGTGAGTGGGCGATTGGCAACATGGCATGCAAATGCATGCAACAACATCCTCTACGATGTGTTGCTTGAGTGTGCTCTGTCTCCTTCATATGGGTGTGTGTGTGTGAGTGCTGCCTTTGTGTGTGTGTGCTGCATGTGAATGTGTGTGTGTGTGAGTGCGCTGTGTGTGTGTGTCTGTGAGCGTGTTGCTTTTTCCGCTTCCGCTGACAAGGCGGCAGCGACAACGACTACGACTACGAGGAGTACCAACGACGAGGAAAACGATGACTGCGGGCGGTGGGGGGGATGGTGCAACACAGCGGGCTATGGCTCCAGCAGAGGCAACATGAAAGCGCCGTTGCATGCAACCGCAAGAGTACCGCATTTGTGCCTTTGTACCACATGGTCCAACTGTTATAGGTTGGTTGGGCGAGGGTGTGCGGGGAGGAGGAACAGAGTGCACAGAGAGAACTAAAGGGAGAGAGAGGGAGAGATGCATTGGGGCATGAATCGCCTTTTACATGGCTCGCTTTTGCTGTGTACCCCTACCCCTGCTCGACTCCCTCCTATTTGTCTCCCTTTCTCTGCGTGTCCCTGGGCAACTTTCTTCCATCGCTATTGCAGGACTTGAGCCGGCGACCCCCCCACCCCCTCCGTCAACCGTTTCACAAAACCAATTCTCACTCTCAATCATTCCATCCCGCTTGCCCAGTCTCTTTCCCAGTGTGAGTGTGAGCTGCCTAAAAAGCTTTCACCATGCATATGCGTATGTGTGTGTGTGTGTGCGTGTGTGTGATTGCATTTGGCGATGCCTTCGAGACTGCACAACTATCAACAATCAGGGCCAACGAGTATATCTGTCGGTCTGCACTTTGTTCTTTTGTGCTTCCTTTGGTTTCTGCTTTTTTGCATGTTTTTGTTTTTTGTTTTTGATAAAGAATGAAACAGAAAGCACGAAAGAAGTATAGAGGAAAAGATCACCAGAAAAAATGAACAGAATCTTTGGCGGATTTTCCGGGCACTGGTATTCGGGGTAATTGTGGGCTTTCTCGTCCTGCGACTCGTTGATTTTTTACAGTTGAATACATCAAGAGTGTAAAAGTTTATGAAATTAGACCAGAGATGAACTCTGGAGGAGAGAAGGCGGTACGCAAAGAGTTCCCATATTGCAATCAGAAGAAGATCCCTAAGTGCTAAAATATACATACATCAACGAGAAGATCTCCTGGTGATTAAATAAATCAACGAGAAAATTTCCTGGCGATTAAATAAATCAACGAGAAAATCTCCTGGTGATTAAATATTTTAACGAGAACAGAACCTAGTGGTAAAATATATCAACGACAAGATTCCCTTCTCTTGGTATATATCTCCGAGAAGATTCCTTACTGCTGAAATATATCAACAAGAACAGCATCTAGTGGTGACATACATATGTATATCAACGAAAAGATACCCTACTACTGAAATACATATATCAACGATCACCCCATATGAGCATCTTAACGATATGACGACAAAGCATTGCCGTTTCTCAACAAGAATATCTTTTTATCGACAAATTTAATACACTTTGATAGGGTCACTAGCGAAATAAGACAGCTTGCTTTGGATGAGATTTCATTAATTATTTGGCCTTTTGTTTTTCGCTGGAATATTAAATGCAAAAACGGAAGCCGTGGTTAGCAAAGCTTTCACTATCCTTTACATTATTTACTTGCCTGGATATTCATTCGTTTTGGGCTATGCTGAAGCTAAATTAAGCAACTCGGTATCAGGAAACTTTTTGAAAACTTCAAGAAACTTTCTCTACTTCTGAACTAGCGATACTAGGGTAACTAGGGATATACTAGGGATTTCAGCTCTACTCACTTGTTCAGTCGATCCGTATCGTTGTCGGCCAGATTGAGTAGATAGGCGACAAATTCCACGTCGTTCTTGAATTGGAGTCGGGTGCGCATGTGCTCCCACTTTTCGGCGTTCTTTGTGCCAATGTAGATGTTCTTGCTGTAGTTCTGGTGTCTGTACTTGCGACGCTCGCTGGCGGCGCTGCTGCTGCCGCTGCCCGACTGCTGCTGTTGCAGCTGCTGCAGCTGTTGGTGTGGCTGTTGCTGCTGCTGCTGGGATGTGGGGCCCACACTGCCAGCTCCAGCGCGAGAGTTGGCCGCCAGATCGTTGCTGCAGTTGGCACCACCCGCCCCGCCGCCCGTGCTGCCGTGCGTCGAGCTGAGCGCATGGTTGCTGTTGTTGTTGGTGGAAAAGCTGGTGTTGCTGTTGCCGCCAATGAGGCTGTTCGGATCGGTCACCATTGACATTTGAGTAACTTGGACGCCACCGCCTGGGCCCACGCTGGCCATGTCCAGGGCCGTGGCATTCTGTTGCTCCAGCTGTGCGTTTAGCTTGACGGCGGCCGCAGCCGCTGCTGCTGCTGCTGCTGCAGCCGCGGCCACGGCGCTCATGTGCAGGCCGCTGCTCTCGGCCGCCGCCACGCTGCTCAGGTGGGCCGATGTGAGGGTGGCCCGGCTGTCCAGGTGACTGCTGGCCGCCTCGTCCTCCTCCTCGTCCTCATCGTCTTCATCCTCGCCATCGTCATCGTACTCTGGCTGTTCTTGGGGGTGGTGCTGCAGCTGCTGCGCTTGCTGCTGCATTTGTGGCTGCAACTGCAACTGTGTCTGCAACTGCGACTGCTGCTGCTGTTGCTGCTGCTGCTGGTGGAGATGATCGTGATGGGTGGTGCTGGATGGCAGTACGTGACGCAGATCTGTGGGGGTGAGGTCATGGCCAAGTCCATTACCATGTTGCTGCTGCTGTTGCTGCTGGAGGTGGTGTGGCTCCTCTTCATCATCTTCCTCATCATCCTCGTCGTAGTCGTCCTCCTCCTCATCTTCTGGATGATGCTGCTGTTGCTGTTGCTGCTGTTGCTGCTGCTGCGGATCATGCAGCTCTCGTGGCTCTCGCACTTTGCTGTTGTTGTTAATGCTGCTGTTGTTGTTGTTGAACTGCTGCTTTCCGTTGTGCAATGCACTTACTGCTGCTGCAACAACTGCAGCTGCAGCGGCAGCCCTTTGCTGTTGCTGGTGTTGCTGCTCTTCATCATCCTCCTCCTCCTCGTCCAGGCTACTTTGGGAGGTGCTGCTGCTACGACTGCTACTACGGCAATTGTTGTTGTTGTTATGCTGCAAGTTATTGTTGTTGTTGGTGAGATGCTGTTGCTGATTCTGCTGCTGTTGCATGTTCTGATGCTGTTGCATGCCGCCACCGCCTGATGTTGGTGAATTGGAATTGTTGCTGCTGCTGCTTAGTACGGCTGCTGCTGCAGCTGCCGCTGCTGCTGCTGCGGCGGCTCGGCTCAGGAACGGTGCCCGTGGCACTAGCGGTGTATCGGAATTATCCGAACTATCATTGAAATCGAATGCACTAAAGTCAGCATTGGGATTCGCATTTGCATTTGCATTGGCAATCGCATTTGCATTGGCATTCGCATTGGCATTGGCATTCGAGGCATTTGTTGCACTTGCCACAACAGCTGCTGCAGTGGGTGTTGTGCTGCTTGCCTTGGACATGCTGCTGGCTTCGCTTTCGCTGCTGCAACTGCGGCTGCTACAAGTGCTGCTGGTGCGACTCCGGTTGGGACTGGGACTGGGGCTGGGACTCCTTATGCTGCGAGGCGGACTCTGAATGCTGCGTGTGGGACTCTGGATGCTGTTGTTCCTGCTGTGACTGTGACTGCGACTGTTGCTGTGACTGGGACTGGGACTCCTTATGCGGATGCGGATACGGCTCCTGCTTCTGCTTCTGTTCCTGCTCGCACTTCGACTGCGACTTATTCTGCGGATGTTCCTCTTTTTGTTACTACCTGCCGCTCTCCGACGCTTAGTTGTTGCCACTGTTGTTGTATTGATGCTAGTTGTTGTTGATTTTGTTGCCGATTTGGTTGCAATTGTAATTGTTGTTGCGCTTTGCCGAACGCTGCTCAGTTTTTGCTATTTGTTATTGTTGCTGGCGGCGCTACTGCGACGCGAATTGTTACAACGCTCTGTCTCCGACTCGGCCTCAGATGGCGCCGTGCTTGGCTGCTGCCGATGCTGCTGCTGCTGCTGCTGCACCTGCTGCTGCCTCTGCCTCTGCTGCTGCTGCTGTTGCTGCTGCTGCTGCTGCTGTTGTTTCTGCTTCTTCTTCATTATTCACACACACACAGTCGCGCGTGCGACACACTACACTTGTTGTTGCTGACGCTGACTCTGACTCTGTTGTTGTTGCTGCTGCTGCTTCTTCTTCAGTTGTTGCTGCTGTTGCATTGCTTTCTTCGTATCCTTTTTGCGTCGTTCGTTGCTGTCGCGTGTCAAAAGAAGAAGAAAAGACTGAATATCTCTGGCATAAATATCCCTGCGACTACGACGCGGCAATCACAACGAAACGAAACACACACAAGAAAAAAAAACACACACACGCACACAGTGGCCTCCCCCCACACACACACACTCGCTGTCGTATGTTGGGGCGCTTTAACGCAACGAGGTGGCAACGCCGTGTCCACACAATGAGCGGTTCCTTATTTTCTTTTTTATTATTTCGTTTTTTTGTTGTTTTTTTTTGTTTCACTTTTGTTTATGTTTCCACGCGTCGAACTTCCTTAATAGTTTGAAACTCAATTATATATTTTATATGGACTTTCCCTTTTCCCCCATGGACTTTTACTTTTCATTCAATTGTTTGTTGCGACACGTTGTTGTTTATCTTCGGAATTTTTGTGGCCAGGTTTTTTGTTGCCATACGCTGGCGGCCTCCCCCTATCACACACACACTCACAAACACACGCACACGCCCTTTGGCGGAGGCGGCATGAGACAGGGCCACGATGTCTCAATTTTTGCTAAATTCTGTGACTATTTTGTATACAATTTATTCCCCATTTACCATAGATTTGCACAGATATTCGTTAATTCTTTCTGTCACCAATAAAATCACTGTATAAAAAAAATATTTAAAAAAAAGGGTTTTCTCTCGCTTATCAACTTCGCTTTTTTCTTTGTGTGCGCTCCTAGACCCTTTTCTGGCTACTCTTCGCTTTATCCTTCTATCCTAGCTTTTGTGCACCTCTTTCTCACACATTCTTTATGTTTTTCTTTCTACGCTTCTCTGCTGCTACGCTATTGCCCATTTTTTCGTACCCCTTTTGCCAGCTTGTCCTTATTATTTCCTTCATTTCTTTGCTTTACATCGGGAGCTGTTTGCTGTTTTTGTTGTTATCCTTTTGCTCTTTACCTTTTTCGCTTTTCCCTGCCTTTGCGTCTTTCTTTCTTTCTGCTTTCTGCTTTTTGGCGATTTAGCTTCTTTTTTTTCAGTTGTATTTCTATCCCTTTGCTTTTTTTCTTCCTATTTATGCTTTGTTATTTTTGTTGTTGTTGCTCTTTCTGCTTTGCAATTTCGTTAATTTCTATGTGTGTGTGCGTGCGTATGCGTGTGTGTGTGTGTTTTTTTCCTTCTCATATAGAGGGTGTCTCTGCCCCCGAGTCCACTCTTTCAATGATGGAGTGGGGGGAAGGAGAAGGAGTACAGCGCGAGACAGGGCGCGCGCGTGGTGGCGGGGTTGGCCTCTGAGTTTTTGTACGTGTGTGTGCGTGTTCTTTTACGTGTGTGTGTGTGTGTGTGTGTGACGGGTGGGAAGGGGGGTCTGCTAGACGCCTCGCCTTTGCCTTTGCCTTCGCCGCCACTGCACTTTTTTTCCTTTTTTCTGGCTCTTACGTTGCGTTCTCCTGCTGCTGCTGCTGCTACTGACACTGCTGTTAGCTGTTTTTTTGCGGCCACTGTTTCGCGCACTTGAAAAGAATGTGTCAAAAAAAGTACTAACAAAAAAGGATTCACTGTTAATTATTTAACTGTTTTCGGGTGTTTTTTTGAATCTTTTATGTTGGGGTTTTTTTTCTTTGTGCTGCGCTCTGCGGGCCCTGGTCCGAGTGCTGGTGCGGGGGACTGAAGGCCTTCTCTTTGGCTTCTCTTCTGCCAATTTTTTATCCGCCGTTATGTTTAGCGTTTTCTCTGCGAGCGCTCATGAGCCGTTACTCGCTGGTCGCGACGGAATGAAGGACTTTTTATTTATGTGTATGTCCTCGCCGCAGTCATCCTCAACGCTGTCGCTGACGGCGGCGGCGGCGGCGACAACGACGACGACGCCAGCTGAGCGGCCGCCTCCACAGTGTTCTCCGCATCTCTCTGTGTGACTGTGTGTGTATGTGTGTGTGTGTGTGGAGAGGGGGGCGCACTTTTTCGCATAAGCACCGTTAGATTACAGAGAGTAGCGACTCGGCACCACGACCGACACCACTCGCTGCTCTCTCGGCCCAAGTCGCGGCATCGTTGTCGTTGTCGTCGGCTCCTGTCGCTGTATTTGACGCGGAGAGAGACCCCCAAAAACAGCCAAAAGCGCGATTTTCCCTCTGCTTCTCTATGTGTGTGTGTGTGACGGTGTGTGTGTGGTTTCGCGATTTGAGATGACGACGACGTAGGCAGCGGCAGCAGCAGCAGCAGAAACAGAAGCAGCAAAAACTACGCCAAGAACCACACGGAGAACTACTCGTACTTACACAGGACTCCAGTACGGGGCCTTTACTGCACAGCAAGAAATATTTGAACGAACGCGAATCGAAATTTAAATGCTAAGAACAAATGGAAAAGCTTATCGAAATGCTTATCCAACGAGAGAGTGAGAGTAAATATATCTAATCCTTCGATGGCTGTAGAAATACTTCTGAATAATCAGCATTAAGATTCAGCTTTATTCGATCTCAAGATGGAATTAAGAACTATTTTGAAGATCAAAGTTGAGGCAAATGCATTTAAGATAATAAAATAAATCTTATCGCTTGACTTCAGATTTAATTCCTTGTATAAAAAGATAGAGAATGTCTTAATCGGTTGCCACTACCATTTGTTGTTTGCAGTGTATGCGTTTTGCTGCTGCCACAGTGCCACACACATCGTCATCTGCGCCAAGTTCCGTTCTCAGCCTCGGGTCTCCTTCTCTCTAGCCATCTCCCCAGCAATCCTAGAATAACCTCCTGCCTCCTGTCTTTATTCGACTTTTCCCTCTCCCTCTCCACATCACAAATACAGACACACACACACACAGGCACACCCACTTTGCCTCCATATCCCCCCTCGGGGTTTGTGTGAGTGTTATCGTTATTGCCAGAACGGCCGCCGTTGACGTCGCCGCTGCTGTCACAGTCAGAGGCGGCACAGAAGCAGTCGCAGTCGCAGTGGCAGTGGCAGTAGCAATGGTTATGGGCGCCACTCACCCCCAAAAAATTCAGCGACACCGCCCACACCACCACTCCCCGCTCTCCATCACCCGCACAGTGGTCATAAATCGAATTTTTGTTTATGTGGTGGTAAGGCTGCTGCGAAGCACGCACCCGCACCACCCTGCCACCCCCTGCCACCGGCCGCCTTACGAGCCATGCCCAGTCCAACGGCGTCTGGAGCCAACATCCTGTCATTCCAACAGTCGCGAGCGTCGACGCGAACAGCACGGCGGCAGAGCGAGGAGCTGAGAGGCAGCGCCAATGGTTTACGGTTTGTTGTGCTTTCGATACCTCAACCCCAGGCAGCCCCAACCTTCCCTGCGGTGGGCCGAAGTGATGAGAGAGCGAGCGTGACAGTGCGGTGAGTGCGGGAGGGGGGGATGGCTGCGCGGGTGGTGGTGGTTCTGCTCACGTCGCTGCCGCTGTCACATCCACTGCTGGCATCGCTGCTCAGCGGTGGCTGTGTGGGCGGTGGGGCGCCTGCGTCATTCTCGCACGTCAATTTCTCTCGCACGTCAGTCGCTGTCTCTCTCTTGATATTTTTCGCTCCCGCTGTTGTGCGCCTGCTCTCTGTCCAACTCGTTGCTGGCGCCTCTGCCTATGCTAGCAGCGCCTGGACGCATGCAGCGGCTTTTGTTGCTATTCTCCCATACGCATTTGGGGATGAAAATATACGAAATGCCGTGCGTCTACGTAAAAGAGACATCTGCTCTCCAACTGCAGCTCCTGCTACTGCGTGCGAGAGCAACGAGGCATCTGACACACAAAGTCGCGTGTGGATGCCACGAGACAGCATGGTCACAGTGGGTGCTATTAATAGCCGAAAAGCTATCAAGTGCAGAATGATTTTCCAAGAAGCGAATTACATATGTATGTCAGCATTTAAATCAATGTTAATTTTTGCATCATTTTCTATTTCACAATGTTCGTGCATTCGCTATGCATACTTTTCATAAGGGGAATGTAAAAAAGGCGAAACAATTTGATAAGGAATTAAATCCGATAAACAAATTATTAAAGGAAATAACCAGATATAAAGAGAAATAATAACTTAAAGTTTCTTTGTTGAAGAAATCAAATATTAAGAGCATTCGCTGGCATAAAGAACAAAATAATATTACGAGGGCGGTCCCAGAAATAGCCGACCTAACTACTAAAAAACACAACAATTTTTATATTTTTATTTTTTTATTTTTCAACATAGGGTCCTTTTTAGGTCGATACACTTTTTCCAGCGATGTTCAATAGCTCTGATACCTTTTTTATAATAAGAACTGTGAAGCTCTCCAAAATAGGCATTAACCTCGGACTCCACCTCTTCATTGTTGAAAAATCTTTTTCCTCCGAGCCATTTTTTCAAGTTTGGAAATAAGAAATAATCAGAGGGAGCTGAGTCTGGCGAATAAGGGGCGTGGGGTAGCAATTCAAACTTTAATTCATTAATTTTAACCATTGAAACGGCAGAGGTGTGAACCAGCTGTTTTTGTTCTGAAGCCAGCAAACGCGGCAGCCATCTTGCGTATAACTTTTTCATGTCCAATTTGTGGTCAATATGCGATGTACAGCTTTTTTTTAAATGCCTACACATTCAGCTAACTCACGAACTTTTAATCGCCGGTCACTCAATACAAATTTTTAATTTTGGCCACCATTTCTGAAGTGGTCACCCATTTGGACGCCCATTACGATGTTCATCTTCGCAGCTCAAACGAGGTCGCTTAAACTCAGCCACCCAATATTCCAGCTCGATTTTAATATTGGTTGGACTAAGACCTTTTAAATGAAAGTATTGCATCACATAACGATGACCAATTTTGTCCAGTAACAAGCGTTCTCTATTAAAATCGACCAAAAAAACTGTGCAAGGTAAAAGCACCAAACTTGAAACTTAAGCTTTTCATAGACGGTACTTTCCCGTTTTAATATTTTTTGTGAACATTTTCTAACAATACTGTGTTAGGTCGGCCATTTCTGGGACGACCCTCGTAGATGTTTATACAATATTTAACGGAATTCCATGTATCGCACCTCAAAGATAATACATACAGTTTTCATATATTATATTTTTTTTTAATTTATGAGGTGCTCACAGCCTCTACACCAATATAGATTTTTGTTTCGTTATTAACAAATATGACTAACAATACTCAAATCATTTTCATCGAAATGGTCGAAATATCTTATCAGTCTAGAATATATTTTACTATTCAAAATACATAAAGAAATATTAATTGTGTCACACTGTGCTTAAACTGAGGGAAACCCAATTCTCTCATGCACGCTGTTTTCTGAGAATATTTGCAATTCGGAGACCTGCGCGTTGCGTCACCTCAGCGTTGAGATAGCCAGTGTCCTGCACTCGCTGTTATCAACTCGCTGCTTTGCGTGGTTTAACGTACACGGATTTCAAAAGTCGAAACAACATCAACATATTTAAAGTAATGCAATAATAACAAGATTTCGGTACGCCTCAAAATCAATTCAGATAATTGAAAAAAAAAGAAATAAAAATGCCATAGTTATCATTTGCCATAGATCCTATCTGTATTCGATATTATTTGAAACGATTCGCGCAGCAAGAATAACCAAGCTTCGGAGGTCAACTTTAAATATATTAAAGAATATAGCATTTAGACAACAAATTAATCATCAAATCTATTTTAACACATTAAAACTCCTGTATCGCTACTGAAATTTGAATCAGAAACATGTATCTTATGGAGTAATGAAGTTTGATCAAAATCTGTTAAGTAACAGCGGATCATTAAGGTAACTCCCTTTGGGGTGTCTCTTTCCATTTGTAGTAGGTGCACAATCTATCATCCCCTGACTAATTTCTGGTTCGCCATATACATATTTACATATGTATAGATTGAGTCCCGATCCATTTTTAGGGAAATCATCTACCATGAACCCATCTACTGGCTCTGATACAGGCATTCGCCAGGAGTAGCGCCATCTCTAGTTCGTATAAATATGTGTGTAAGCTTTTAGCTCTCCAAAAGAATTTGACAAAACTGCAAAAGGTTTTTAAGCACGGCCAAAGCTTTAATATTAAGAGCTTTCAGCCAAGCATTCAATTAGCTGCGAAACCAAACTTTAATCAAAGCTAAAAGCATGCATCGATAAATGCCTTATCAAAGCTATGCTAAAGTTGCTTTAGCAATCCAACAACCAAGCTTTGAGCTATATTTGCTTCCACCCCTACTGAGTGTTGCCAGCCCAGTTGCACAGGTAACGGTAACAGGGTTGTCTTTGACGCATGCGTAGGGTTGGCCTCTCTCCATCACTGTTAACTTCTACGCTGTAATAAATTCTCTTTCTCTCTCTCTGTCTGGCTGGCTGGAGGTTAACACGCAGCAAATGTCAATGGCATGACTTCAGATTCAAATTCAAATTCAGTTTCAAATTGGTTCTCCACTCCATTGGAGCACTTCGCAGCGTAGACGAATCTCAGCACGGTATGCATTCGAATACGCCAAAAGTCCACCATAAATAAATATAACCTAACGTAATCAGGCATTAATATTATGATCAAACAAAAATTTTGATCTACGAAAATATTGCCAGAATATCGCGAGTTCTGAAACGAATCTTGGACATTTTTTTTTGTTTGTTATTGTACAATTTTTTTATTCGAGCAAAGCAAAGCAGACCCAAACAATCTATGCCTAAAGTGTTTCTAATTCACGTAAAATTTCTTCATGTAAAATTCTATCTTACAATCAAATAAATAACCAAGCCAAAACACAAAACACACAATACCAAATCAATAACCAAATCAAAACCAAATCTAATCGAAATCTAAAACAAATAATTACAATCGCAATCGCAGCAGCAGGAGCAACAGCAGCCCCAGGCAAAGCCCTCATTGACCACAAAGCATATGAGCTAGTGACTAAAGGTAAGGCTATACTATATAACATACCCACATTTCTACATATGTATGTACTTATTTGTATATTACTTAAACAATTAACTTAAGTTGCTCTAATGAGCAATCCTTTGAATGAAATTCCGCTTGAAGGGTTCTCCGCTTGAAGGGTTTTCTTAGTTCCTAGAATTCAAATTGATTTTCCAGAATTTTATTGTACAGCATTTCTGTGAATTGAAAGCTCTTTTGTAAGAACGAAGAACCAATTGCACTTGGAATTGCACTTGTGACGTTGCTGGATATAATTCGACTGTATTGTCGAAAGATGAAAAGATTGATCTTATGTCTAACAATTTGGGTTTTATATAAGTATATATGTATGTATTGGTGTATGTCTCTGTCTGTAGCGAGAGCATGTAGATTGTTTACATTTCAGCATCCGGTTGAGGCATGTATGCACATATGCACAGCGCAAGACAAAGGAATGGTACTCGGCGGATCACCACTCTAAGATCAGGCCACTTATGAGTGGACGATCATATTCTAAATGTATGTACTTGAGTTGCGCTGTGTTTAGCGAGAAATTGTCGCTGTATAGTTTATTATGTATATGCGTTGCTCTGCCCTTACAATGCGTTGGGTATGCTTAATATTGTGGTTGTTTATGCTACAGTACACCTTGGTGCGACTTCACTCCTTTTTTTCTCTCTCTCTTTTTCATTTCCAATGGCTTCCTTCTGTTTCCTAGAAAATTAATCGCTTTATTTTGGGGGTGTGAAATTGTGGGAGTTTTGTTTGTTTGTTGGATTGATCCTCAATTAGAAGAAAAAAGTGTCAAAATACTTGAATATATACCACAGCGGATGAGTTCCCCAGTGATACTGTTCAGCTATTGATATGGTAGCAATGAATTTCGTCAGCTTGGGCAGTAAAGAGTGATTAAAATTACCGCAGCTCAATCATCGGCGTTGTGTGATGTCTGGGCGACTCGTTGAATTCTTGCCAAAATGTTCCAACATGAAAAAATTCCTTCGTTCTCTTCGTTCAGCGCTTGTGCAACTGAGTCTGTGTGTCAGGTGCATCGGCAACCTACAGCAAATACACCACAGTCTATGACGAGACACAGTCCGTCTCGGTACGTCTAGAAAAAACTATGTATTCCCCGTCATGCACAAGACATATAAATCGTTATTAAATTTTTAAGCATTACATTTTAAAGCATTTCAGCGTCCACCAACTCCCTAAACTTTAGGACAGACAGACAGAGGGACATTTACCACAAATACAATATACCCTTTTACTCTTCGAGTACGCGTATAAAACATCCTCTTACAATTTATATGTTTTTTGCCTTCAAGTCCAGAAAAAATCGATGGTGGCCCACAAACCATCGATGCTTCCGATGATTTGCAAACATCGATAACATCGATGTTTCACTCGATGTTTCTGCACCTCTACCCTAAAGCCCACAAATAAGACATTTCTTTTTGCTTTAATACAAAATGTGGAAACTATGAACATATTTCTGTTTGTAAACAAAAACACAAAACAAAATAACCGTAGCGCATACACTATGCCTACTTTGGTCACACTGGCCAATGAACGAAAACATATTATACAATATAGCAATCTGAATAGTAGGCTTATGGATAGTAGGCATTGTGCTTCGTTCTTGGTGTTCAGAGCTCAGTTCTTGTTCAAGTTTCGTTGTGAGAGCATATACAAAAAAATTATATTAAAAAAAACTAATTTTCTGATTTTTCTGACGCTGTCAAACTAAAATTGTATTCTGAATTTGTGCTACTTTTGGAAATTAATTTTTCTCAATTTTTGCTACTATACTTTTGAAAATCAATCAAAATGAAATTTCGAAAAACTTTGGACTCGCATTTGACTAAAGAATGGCGTGAACAGTATATGCGTTTTACGGTAAGCGGCTGTACTGTGAAGCTTTAAGACCCCAATACCTAAAACGGTTACCAACTCCCAACCATAACGAACCATACCATACAGGCTTTGCAGAAATTGATACGTCGTGGCATGGAGGGTGCACCCATTATGGATGGTACGAACGAGTACAAAGTGCGGGCATACTACAAATTCTTCGAAGAGACCTTCCTCCACGCATGCGATAGAGAGCTGGAACGCGTGCTGAAGTTCTTTCTGCAGAAGATGGTCGATGGCCGGCGCGAGCATGCCATACTGAAGCTGCAGCTGTTGTCCAGCGCACGCGGACCGGGTCATACGGCCAGCTCCGAATCAGTGGACTCTCAGCGGGTGCCGCCGCCGCACCGGCAGCCGTTGCCGGCCACTATGTCGGGCCGCCGCGAGCTGATGACCGAGCGCCAGCTGGTGTCGGCCTACAGGGAGTTCTATGTCAAGCTGGTGCTCATACAAAACTTTCAGTCGCTCAATGAGACGGGCTTCCGCAAGATCTGTAAGATGTATGACAAGAATCTCAAGACCAAGGCAGGTGCGGAATGGTTCAAGCGCAACATACCGACGGCCCCATTCACGGATCAGCGAGCCCTGCGCCGCATGATCGTTGAGGTGGAGGCACTGTACACCGTTCATCTGGCGGGTGGAGATCGTAGGAAGGCCATGAACAAGCTGCGTGTGCCACCGCTGGGCGAGAAAGGCCCACCAACTTTGATCTTTCGGGCTGGCGTCGTCTACGGCATGTTTTCGGTTCTCTTTGTGATCACCATACTCTGCTGTAGGTTCGGGAATACCCTCTCTTTCACACCCCCACTCTCATACTGTTCCTACCCCTCCTCCACCAGACTGGATGCAACCTCCAACGCCTCAACATGCAGTGGCATTGGCGAGCCTGTGCCGCGGACCCTTGACCTGGGTCATCATCAACTTTGTGCTGGCTGCCAATGTGGCCGGCTGGCAGCGTTGGGGCGTCAATCATGTGCTCATCTTTGATATAGATCCGCGCAATCATCTGCATCCGGCCGCCTTTCTAGAGATCGCCTGCACCTTTGGCTTGTTGTGGCTGCTGTCGACACTCGGCTTTCTGTACTACGAACCGCTGGGGATGCAGGATCCATTCGTGTTCCTGCTGGCCCAGGTGCTGATCACGCTGCTGCTGGTGGTGGTGCCGTTACCGATTCTGAACTGGCCGGCGCGCCTCTGGACGATGCGACTGCTGGGCCGGGTGGTCACGGCGCCGCTGCATCATGTGGGCTTTGCCGATTTCTGGATGGGCGATCAGCTGTGCTCGCTGGTCACCTGCCTCGTCGACCACTACCTTATCATTCGCTTCTACACCAGCTGCTGGCTGCGTGAGGGGGCAACGCTGGCGTCCCTGGCCACGGACCCGTGGGTGCCGTTCATTTGCTGCCTGCCCGCCTGGTTTCGTTTCTGTCAGTGCTTGCGGCGATTCCGGGACAGCCGTTGGAAGTCCGTCACACATGTGCTCAATGCCGGAAAGTACTCGACGACCCTCCTCGTGGTGCTCTTCACCACGTTGCGCAATCGCTCGGATGGTATGTGGCAGATCGCAGACACAAACACCCACCCACCCACTTACATCCCTTCTTACTTTGGTCCACTTCTCGCCTGCGTTCGTTCCTCCCCCCACAGCTGAGTATCCGTATACGTTCAACAATCCGTACACATGGCTTATGCTCGCCGCCTCCATCTTTGCCACAATGTACTGCTATTCGTGGGACGTCATCAAGGACTTTGGCCTATTCCGCATCAAAAAGGGGGAACACATTGTTCTGCGCAACCGACGCGTCTATCCCCAGCAATTCTACTACTTTGTCATCGTCGTTAATGTTATACTGCGCAGCTTCTGGATTGTCGAGTTTGCCCTCGTCCACCACAGGCTGATGACCCCCTACAATGCCAAAACTCTGGCCAGTTTCCTCGAGATTATACGGTGAGTGTCCGTCCGTCCCCAAGCTGCTGCTACATCTGCTTACCCTGACGCGTTCCATTCGGCAGACTCTTTATCTGGAACTTCATTCGTTTGGAGAACGAACATCTGTACAATTGCGGCAAGTTTCGTGCCCCCAGGGACATCCATTTGGCTATACTCAATCCCCGCTAGGAGCGCCAGGTCGAGGACATGATGGACGATTCAGATGGGGTAACCTATCGCAGGAGCAGGATGGAAGATCGCACTGCCCTGATCTTAGACCCCTAAAACCCCTAAAACACCATGGCCCACCCCATACCCACACACTCGTAACCCCAAAAACTAGGCAATGCAATTTGAGTCTTAAAGCTTTTAGGCAGAATCCTCCCCAACTGGCAATATGCATGGACAAAGACAGGGAGGGTAGAGAGTAGAGTAGAGAGTGTTTCGCATCTTGGTTTATGACGCGGCCCGGACGGCACCTTTAAACAATTGCAAAACTTTTTATGGGCGTTGTTACTTTTTCTCTCTCTCTCTGTGTGTGTGTTTTTTTTTTTTGTTAGATATACGCCGTGTAACGTGGGCCTAACAGTAGTCCCTGCCTGCGCTCAATATAGACCATATAGTCGGAGTCGTAGTCGTAGTCATAGTCATACTCCTATCGGTACTCCTACCCGTACTTGTACCCGTGCCCGTACTCGTAGCCGTACCCGTACTCCTTTCCGCACTTGTACCCGTTGCCGTACCCGTACTTCTACCCGTACCCCTACTTCTACCCGTACCCCTACTCCTACCCGTACTCGTAGTTCCTCTATGCATTCGATGGCCATGTACCTCAGTCGATTCGATTTCCGCCGCTTAGTTGAACTTCTCTAAGTAAATGAAAGTGAATCAAAATTACGCAATATCATAATGACTGTACCAACTTTGAGTTGCAAGTTATGTGGTGGAAATCCTGGTAACTCCAGAGAGTTCAAAAACTCCGTTGGATAATTTACTACATCATCGGGATTTGTTATGGAATCAACGGATTTGAATGTCACCAAATCGCCAGCAATTTTTGATTGAATTGTGAAATTCCGTGCGTGTACATCATTATTATTTGCGGCAAGAATTGCTCGTAATGTTTGGGAAAACATTTGCAATTAGAGCTAAATGAGAGTCTACAAATCGGCAAAAGTCGTTGGTAAGAGTAATTAATCCAGATGTCGCATCAACTGTAACTTTTCCATTTCAACAGCTAACAATTGTTTGGAAAATTGTGCAGCACTTTGATCATTTTGAAGTTGAACTCTCATATTAGTGGTTAGCGATAATGTTTTTACGTTATTCCATAAAGGTGATGCCTTCAGGCAAGCAGGCGTTCCACGGGAAATTACTGGCAACGTCTGCCTGAAATCGCCTGCCAATAATATCATCTAGCCGCCAAAAATGTTCTTATTTCGCCGAAGATCCTTCAGTGTGAAGTTAAGTGCTTCAAGTGATTTCTTATGTGCCATTGTGCACTCATCCCAAACAATGCACTTGCATTGCATCAACAATTTTCCCATTGCACTGGATCGGGAAATATTGCATGGTGGAGTATCAATTGTGTTTAAATTGAGTGTTTAAATTAAGCGCAGAATGTGCAGTACGACCGCCATCTAGAAGAGTCGCCGCAATTCCAGATGATGCTAACGCCAAAGCTATGTCACATCTTGATCGAATATTGGCCAAAATCAATGAAATGACAAATGTTTTCCCTGTTCCTCCAGGTGCGTCCAGGAAGAATAGACCACCAGTATTATTGTCCACCGCTTGCATTAATGTTTCGTATACTTGCTTTTGCTGTTCATTCAGCAACGGCACATTATTTCGAACGAATTCCTGCAATGTATCAACATTGTATTGCAGCTCTCGATTTAATTCTTGGTTGAATGCATCATGCATCGATCGATTTGGCGCAATCATTCCTACTTCAATCAGTAGCTTGTTTGCAATAGTCAAGCATTGCACCTCAATCAGAATCAATCGTTCATTGTAGATTTCATCGGTTATTTGGATGTCAGGATTATTCGTTTGAATGCGCAAGCGATGCAAGATATCTTCACATATGTATGTCGTCTTTGTATTTGTTCCATAACTGAATTGGTTGTGAAGGAAAAAATGTGGTGATGATAATTGCGAACAGCGTTCGTATTTGGTACGCATTTGATGAAACAACTGAATCCGCAAGTGTTAAATCCCAATGAGAATCGTTCTCCAGCAAACCCAATAGTTGACATGTTGACAGTTTTCAAATGCGCAAATGATTTTGGTAGTTTGACTTTTCCACTTGCGCAGCACAATCCAGCCGTTTCTCTTTTGAACTTTAACGCATTGCAATATCGGCATATAGTCGTCATTGGTCCAATATCTAAATTTTCATCATCACTGTAGTTCGCAGTGGGATCATATTGGAATGCCAAGCGATTGTATGATGCCAATGATCTTCGTGTCCTCACGCGTTGTCCCAATCGGGAATTTCCTCTTCTTATATTTGGTCTTTCTTCGTTTAAGTTCTGTGAATACACTTGCTGGCTTGCATGTCTTGTGCGGCGGCCGATGTTCGCACGTCGTCCTTTAGGCATTTTGGACTGGGGACAGAGTGGTGAATTTAACCTCAACTGCACGATCCACATAATTTACACAGTTCAACTTACCACCTTAAAGACAAATGCCTGCTGTTCACAATACACATGATTGATTTGATGGTTTCCAATTGAAATGTGAGGATACGAACTTTTTTTTTTAATTTCGTTTTCACAGTAAACACAATACCGGATTGCATATACTACAGTATATAGTAGATAATACAAATACATTTTCCCGATTTTCTGTTGAAATTTTTCGTGAATTTTTTGTTTGCTATAAACCTCACGGAGCCCGAGACCTTTTCAACGAATGCAAAACCGTGGAAATCGGTTCGTGCGTTCTGGAGTTATAGCTTCAGGAAGGAAACCCGACTTATTTTTATATAGTAGAAGAAGATATTTTTCTATAATATAATTATGGTAAAAGTTTACATTGGCTGACTTTGGGGTATTATTACACTATACAACATAATTCCCACGAATTGGCTGACATTGCACTTACTCTCTGCCTGCCTCTATCTCACTCTCTATCTCTGTCTCCTTCTCCCTCCATTTCCCTCTCCCTCACCATCCCGCTCTCTTTATGTCTTTGCTAATAATTAATTGAGCGCTTAGCAAGACATTCCAATCGAATTTCCATATTTAATTGTTACAATTTTCGTTGCATTTCGTTTCGAGTTCAATAAATTATAAATCATTAACCGCATCAGCCCGCCACCCCTCAACCCCCCTCAGCCATGCAAATATGGCTGGCAATTATTTTGGTTACACTTTGGCCATTAATTATTTCATTTTTGTGGCTTTCGTCTGATGAAATTGCACTAATGCTACTCGCATACCCCCCCACACCCCGTACTACTAACAATTGCCGCACTTTTCGTGGTATTGGCACTGGCCATTCGTTATAAAGCATATAACTACATACCATAATGGAAAAAATAAACTAATATTCGTATAATACCATGTATAAAACTATAATTAAAGGAGCTAGCATATTATTTATGGCTGGAAAGTACTGAAAATATAGCTTAAAGTACATTGAAAAACCCCTCAATTATAGGCTCTTTCAATCCATTCCTCACCTCAATCTTTTATATAGAAAAGTTGTAATGGAAAAGGATTTTCCCAATGAGCTATAAAGTCGCTTGTACCCCGTCTTATGCCAGGGTATTGGTAGCGGACTCTTTTTGGGCGCTTCATCAACCAAAATTTCTGCAATGATGATGAATGAAAAATAATATTCTCTGCTCTCTCTTTCTGTCTCTCTACTTGATGGTCGCTCCTCCTCCTGCTGCTGCAAAACTGAAATTCATTTAAATTTTGTGTTCATTTCCTACCTGTTTTCCCCCATGCGAGTTATAGCTCGATGCATGCTCTCTCTCTCTCTCTGGATGCCTCCTCGCTGGTTGCATGAACAAGTCAAATATGCAACGAGATTTAATTAAAAATTCGGCAGCTTTTGTGGAGTAGATTTTTGTATAGTTTTTTTTTTTTGTAATTTAGTCGAGGAATTGCTGTCAAAATTTTAGACCATTTTTGGAGGGATTTGTCCGGGACGCCTATTTATATAACTTTGGGAGGATTATTGGATATTAGAAGACTTAGAAATGTGCGATTGATGGGCTTAAAACTCACAAAAAGACCCACTTCAATAATTTTTTGATCTATAAAATCATAGTTCTGCGAGTTTCTACTTCCACATTTATGTACTATATGCCTTAAATGCTTTTTTTTAGGAATCATCTTTAAGTATAATATTCTTTAAAAATCGCGAAAACACACACACACCCCACCACACACACACACACAAAAAGAATTTTCTTATGCGCTGAAAAGTAGGCAATGCCCATGCACTCACGTTTTTCGGGTTACAAATTCACTTTTTACTTGCGACCGTCAGCCCCACCTCAAAATGGCAGCTAATTAAAACCCATTGACCGTGATGATGTTTACGCACCCCGCGCATCACCCCTCTGTGAACCAAAGAGGCACCTATGGATGAGGAGCCAAAGGAAAGCAGCATGAGCGCATAAGTCAGACAGAGGATTATAGTTCTAATCAGATTGCCTTTAGTTTTAATGTCGATTTGCTGTCAGCTACCATTTGCTTACATAAAATATATTTTAAATTAAATAACTCCACTTTTCAAGTAAAAGGAAGAACGTGGAATAATGGATCTACTGCAAACATGCATCGAATGCATAGAGGACACGATATCGGGGTTGATATATTCAATTGTATCCTGCTTTATGTCAAGTGGCAATGCTGCCATTACGTGGCTCCCTTTTTGGAAAAATAAGCAACCAAAAGTTGAGAAAATAACGTGGCTTGAAGGTCCAACAGTGCAACCGGTCATTGAATTGATACAAAATGATAGTCCAGATATTCATTTGAATTCTGTCATGGAACGAGCATCTTTGTTTCAAATACATGGCGCCAGTCACGAGAGAATAAGAGATTTGTTCATGAAAATGATGGCAGAAGTAAGTACGAAAGTAAATCCATACACCGCACCAGCTGTAAGAGAACCCAGCCATCAATCCGATTGTCGCGATTGCAGTCTGGGTCCAGTATTAAAATCGATTTACTATGTACCAAACGATAGAGTGAAATCGTAAGTAGCTAAAAACGAACAACAGATCCCAATACCATTTTCGCAATTTCAGGTTAGAACATACGAGCGGGAATACCGAATGGATTTTCATACACACATTCTTCTTAGCCTTGCTTTTGTGTAGCCTATTTCAAGCTTGCTTTTGGAAAATTAAATGCTATCTGCGTCGGTGTCGGTGTCGTCGGGATGATCATAGACGAGCTCATCGCCATATTACCATCGTCCATCCACGCACCGCAAATGCGAACGGACGATCACGCAGGAACAGGACTGATCGAGGAGACTCCCATGGAAGTCAAGTTTCTCAAGGTTAACGAGGTCACCATATTCTCATCGTCAACCCCGCAGCGAGGTGAGAACATGAAATCTCGCAGAACCCCGATTTGTCAGGGAGACTCCCATGGAAGTCAGGTTTCTCGAGGTTAACGCAAGAATCCTTTCACAATGTATATACATATGTGCGGAATTTGTGGTGCACTTTTATTTTTATTTTTGCAGCAATTATTCCATACATCCGTTTAACTGTCATATAAATATATATTTTTTAATTTTCAATCATCACTTTCGAACGAGCGGAATTTCTAATATTTGGCTCGTAATCGAATGTCGAATCATCACTTTCGAATAAGCGAAAGATTAAATATTTGGCTCTCACTCAAATGCAGTCACTGGAGAGCGCCTGTGTATTCTTAAGCTAACTCCGTAAATGAGTTTAAAACTTTTATTCATTGACTTTATTTTTGCGTGCGTTTGAATTTTTTTTATGCAAATTTTGTGAGTCATATTAGCCTGACTGTGCCTCATCCTGCCGCACTTTTAGTTGCTGCTGTTGCGGCTGTGGCAAATAACAAAATGCCGCTGGATATATATGCAACTTCATTGGCTGTATGGTAATGGGGCGGGCAGGTGCAGTGGCAGCGCTCCCGTCCTGCCTAGTGCGGTGTGGGGAGGCGCGCTCGAACAATAAACGCGACGAACGAAAGGACGGATCGAAACGGGACGGGACGGAAGTAGCAAATAAAATTCAAATTTGTGCCATAAGAATTCCCCCGTGAGTTTCCTCTCTCTCTCTCTCTCTCTCACACACTCTTTCTCTGTCTCTTTCTGCCTTCAGTCCATTCTCTCTACACAATTTTCCCCACTCTGTGTCTCTATTTCCCTAAAGTTGATTTCAAATCGCTAATATGCTAATATGGGACTGCACCCCTCAACACCCCTCTGTGTAATATATTTGGCGGTAATAAATTTCACTTCTATCTCTCTCTCGCCTTTCATTTTGCATTTATTTCTAGTGCCAGTGTATTGAGTCACTGCTCCTCCTCTTATGCTCTCTTTCCCACCTACCTACCTCACTTACTCACCTACCCAACTTCCTCACCCATCACCCCTCTCACAGTGTTACCTTTTGTTGGTAGCTGCAATATTATTATGTAATTATCTTTTTGATATTTCAATTGAAATTACATTGGAGAGATGCAGCTAGCGAGAAAGAGAGAGCCAGAGAGAGATAGAGAGACAGGGAGAGATGTAGAGAGTGGGAGACAGATCTGAGCACCATAATATTCTGTTGTTTTCATTTGATGAAGGCATTAAGTGACTGCCAAAAAGGGGGGCGAAATCAAGTAGGAAAATCAAGGCAATATATAGCCCACAAAATGCCATGAATTGATGTCGAAAGCATGACAGATATTTAGAGATTTTGATAGAGAAGAGTAGTAGCTCCTTACATGATGAAAACTACATGAAAAGTAGAAGAGGAGTGGAAATAAAAGTAGGAGTAGAAGTATCACTGGAATGTACGTAAAGGGAACTCTAATCTATGATCATCAAGTTCTTGGGCGCTTTTCTCCAGTCTCAAAACCTTAGTTCCACAATCACTTCACTCTACCCACCCTCTACTTATTTAAAAAGTGTCTTGGAGTACTTGTTGGGGAGGGGGGTACCACCAACAATCCAATATTATTGAGATATAATTGAGCCGCCGAGTGGATTGGACTCGAAATGGATTGTAGGTGGGTGGAGGTGGACCGGCTGTCTCTGGTGTGTCGTTAAACCTCCAGTAATCTTTGCCTTATAATTAGCTGCTGTAACTGCTGATTGCCAATGCCACGCCCCCTCTGCACACACACACACAGTTGCAACAGCAGACCACCAGCTGGAGATCGCTCGCTCTCCCTCTCAACGCCCCTCTAACAGGAGCCTCTTTTGGACCCTGGGCCCGTGGCCCTGTTTTAAGTTTAATTTAATTGCCTGGCCTCACAGACATACACAAAAGTCCAACGCCAGCACACAGGAGGCAACAATTGTGGCCCCCCCAAAGCAACACACTATGGTCCCAACGACCACTTTTGTTGGCCAAAATTAATAACTCGCGAACGAAACAAGATATTTGGATTTGGTTTTTTGCATTGGGTAGATATAATCAATAGGAACTGGGGTAACAAATAAAAATGGGTGTGGCACCGCCCCTTTTTTTTAAATGCATATTTAAATTTTTAGTTATAGTGAATTACGAGTATTGAGTATATTTTCAACATGTATATTAAGAAATCAATTAAATTGATTTTTATATATTTTTAATGGGGCGTGGCACGCCCAAAAGAAATTTTTATTTAAAAAAAATTAAATTTTAAAAAAGTTGCCGCTAAGAGAAGAACGCTTTTGATGAGGTGTTCTGAAACATAAAAGAATAAATTGAGATATCTGGGCATAAGAATAAAAGTTTTAAAACAAATGCGAGTTCGTATTTGACTTGTATTCGTGCGATCATGCTTGCGGCTTGAATCAATAATTTGATTTTTCCTTCTTCCGATGCTACAAGATCTTCAGCCCACCTTCTTTGTGGTCTACAACATTTCTTGAAGTGTGATAGCAAAGGGCGACCCACTGGCTTTTAAGGCTTTTGAACACTTTCCTGTATATTTAGACAATCCATATACTTTCGATTAACGTCTCTGTTTTTGCCCTCCATTTTTTCCATTTTGTTGCCAAACGATAACAAAAACTCATAAAATTGTCTTTAAAGGCTTATTAATTTCATTTGAAATGTCACCATTAAGTTTAATTTTCAAATAATTGAGTTCTTTGCATGTTTTTCGCTTCTCTGATGTTCACGCGGCAAACAATTCGTCATTTTTGATTTTGAGGTTATGTTCTACTAATGCAAATTATAAAATTTGTGGTGAAATGTGGGATTTTTCTACTATATACATTTCAACAAGAATTGATAACTCTACGAAATGCAATAGGTTTCAGGGTTGGAATAGGTTGGAATCAAAAGTTATGTCTATTCAAAAATCAATTTTCTTTCCGAATTGTCATATGTAAAACGCCTCACTTGAACCTCAAATTACAAAAGACATCACAAATACGAGATACAGGAAACTTTACAAAACACGTAGTAGAAACCCGACTGATTAAAATACAATACAAAAAATTTGATCAGTTAATCGTATTTTTTAATTTATGAGAGATTTAAAATTGCTATTAAATTTGCACTTTTTCACTGCGAGTGCATGTGAGTGACAACGGCTGTTTTTAACAGCTGATTTCGCGAATGTGGCGCCATCTATGGAAATTTCGGGTATGCAACTTTTTTATGGTCACTCTTTTTCTAATATAGTTTGATCAAAAAACGGTTACTTCTTTACTTTCAAAAAATGGGTTTTGGCCAACAAAAGTGGTCGTTGGGACCATAGTGCAACAGCAGGACACACACACGCACACACACAGACATTTATCATTATTCACTTCACACAGATACAGATACATTATTATTGCTGCCGTTGCCGCCGCACATTTGTCGGAATATATTCCCTAGTCGGGAATCCTGATTGAATAGTATAAATAGAAGTGCGAGAGGTGCTGAATTCAACATTCGTTTCTGATATTCGTAAAGTGAAACACAATCATAGTGAACAATGACTGGTCGTGGTAAAGGTGGCAAAGGCTTGGGAAAGGGAGGCGCTAAGCGTCATCGCAAGGTTCTGCGTGATAACATCCAGGGTATCACGAAGCCCGCTATCCGCCGTTTGGCTCGTCGTGGCGGTGTAAAACGTATCTCCGGACTCATCTACGAGGAAACTCGTGGAGTGCTGAAAGTGTTTTTGGAAAATGTTATCCGTGATGCTGTCACCTATACCGAACACGCCAAGAGGAAGACAGTCACAGCCATGGATGTTGTGTATGCTCTGAAGAGACAAGGCCGCACGCTGTACGGTTTCGGCGGATAAGAAACTGTCTACAGTCCAGTCCGCTGCTCAAAAATATCCACAAACTAAACGATCGGTCCTTTTTAGGACCACAAAATAATCTAAAAGAGAGGCATATTTTCAATGATTGAATTTTACTAATAGAAGTTGATATTATGAAGAAGAAGAATTACAACAGTCAAAAAATAACTAATTGCCATGCCCATGCCAACAGATGCGGTGAATTCAGCATTACAATTTGAGGAATTTGGCGCAGACCTGGCAAAATATAATGGCGTTATTTTTTGTTCAGGTAAATTCGCCTGGTAAAATATGGCTCGTTTTGTGTCGGAAATGTACTGAAAAGTGCCGCAAAATATTGAAAAAGGGACGATCGTAGGTAAACAAAATATGGTCCCGTCCCTCCGCCAGACACCCAGCCCGTTTAATTCATTTCGCATATTTCAGCCGAGTCGAAAACAACAACTGTACTTTTTTAGACCATGTACTTTCTTTGTTATATATAAATATACACATAAATACATGTGTAGTTTATGTATTAATTAGGACGATAAAATATATGAAAATTCTCTTCCTTCTTTAGCCATAGTTTGGTCGTCCTGAAAAGGACGTTTGGGTCTATGTGTGTGTACATATATGTACAAGAATGTAGATTTTGTTGCTATTGGAACATTTATGCCTTCTTCTCGGTCTTCTTGGGCAGGAGAACGGCCTGGATGTTGGGCAACACTCCGCCCTGAGCAATGGTGACGCCTGAGAGCAGCTTGTTCAACTCCTCATCGTTGCGAATGGCCAGCTGCAGATGGCGAGGATAATTCTCGTCTTCTTGTTATCACGGGCAGCATTTCCAGCCAACTCAAGAACTTCAGCGGCCAAGTATTCCATCACGGCAGCCAGGTAAACCGGAGCCCCGGCACCGACACGCTCGGCATAGTTGCCCTTGCGAAGTAGACGATGAATACGACCAACTGGGAACTGAAGACCAGCACGGTTCGAACGAGACTTTGCCTTTCCCTTCACTTTGCCACCTTTACCACGACCAGACATTTTACGAGTCGATTTTCACTAGGAACGTTTTCACACAATCGAATGTTGATGCAGTGATGCA